>LR990118.1:3915000-6382500 GCA_905147225.2 Euproctis similis | reverse complement strand
CCCTATTGCCACACCGGTGACAAAGTTTTCAGTCATCGATATTTATCACACATAATTTTCGAAAATAATATTGATAAGTCATTGGTATGAGCCTGGATTCGAACCCGCAACTTTTTGAGGCGGGGAGCTAGACCACAGGTACCCGAGAGATAGTGAGAACGACGACTATAGAAAATATGGGATTGTACTATTCTCAAGAGCGGTGCACTATATTGTAAGTTTACAATTGTAAAAACTAGCATTTGTTAAACCGCAACATATTATGTTCCGAAGATATAATCCTCGTCCCACTCTGTATTTCGGGGCAGCACTTGTACTCAGCTAAATGGTAGCACTCTAACATCTAAAATCAAAGGTGTATTTGTGTTTTGTTGAATTTGTAACAAACTACGAGTGAGCAAATGCTTTGTAATAAAAGCAATACAATGTACCCCACTGTGTACAATGTACCGAGCATACTTCGTAATTCACAATACACACAATCCTTTATGAAAATTGCTAACTTTTCAAATTGAAAACCGCGAATGAAAATATTGAATTCCACAATCTAAACACAATAGTATCTACTTACAGACATTGTTATATTAATAAATTCTAAATGATAACATTTATGAATTGTAGCTATTCCTGCTGTTTTGAAATACACATTCAATTATGGCGTATTCCAAAAACTCTCGATGTTTTTTTTTATACGTTGTTTTTTTTTTAATTGGATTCGAAAAGTTGCAATTCAATATATCGTATTTATTTATATATTGAATAGGTTTATATTAAATTGTGTAAATTCTGTTACTTTTTAATGTTATTTTTCTTTTTGGATTTCTTGTTTGATTTGTTATATAATCATAATCATTTACAGAAATTATTAAATAATATTTATGAAAATATATTTAAAAAGATTAAGTAATATCGACACGCATTATTTTCTAGACTCGGGTGTATACAGTTGTAAAACCTGTGACCGGTAAAATAATACCTAAACCTTTCTGCTTTACTTACTAATTTCCTATAAAACATCCTACCAATTTGAAGACAAATACATATAATAATAATGTCTGGGACACAATACATACAGCGCCCTCTAGTTCCAAGCTAAGCAACTAAATGCTTGTGTTATGGATACTAGATAACGGATATTAATACATATATACTTTTCTTTTGTAAATACATACTTATAATACATAGACACAACACCCAGATACCACGCGTGTTGTTGTGCTCGGGTGGGAATCGAACCCCCGACCTCATTGCTGCAGCCGGTAGTTTTTACCAATGCGCCACGAGGCCCGTCTATGCATGCATATTATATTGTATGTATGTTGCTTCCATTCTCTATAGACGATACATAATACTTAATAACGATTATTCAATTAGCGAAGTATATAGGTACATTGACTGGAGCCATTAAACGATGCATTAGCTTAACTCCAATGATTATTCATTAGGTCATCAGTCCGCGAGGAAATACCAAAGACCTAGGTAGACATGAAATCATTTTAAATAGATGATGTGATAATAAACCTTAGTTGTAGTCTCGGTGGCCCAGTGGTCAAGCGCACGGCTTCTGATCCAGATGTCCGGGTTCGATTCCTGACACTGGCTCTCACCAATGACTTTTCGAAATTGTTTTTCGGTAGTTTTGTGTGATAAATATCGATGACTGAAAACTTTGTGCCCGGTATGGCAATAGGTTCGCCACCTATTCCATTTGGGACGTAAACATAACGGCGAGACGAGGCTTAACAGCCCCTGCCTACACCTTCGGGTAACAAAAGGCGTGAAGTTATGTTATTATATGTGAGCCAATGGGGTGTAAATATGATACTATGAGTTTTGTAACTCGGTTGGTTAGAATTATGCCACGGCTGGTTGTGATCATGAATTTAAGTTACTTCCATCGGTGCTATCCTTTTATGCTTAACAAGTATAATCTTTTATAATAAGATCTTGGATGACTAATAATAATAGAATCAAGGATCGGGTAAACAAAAATAAATAATAACATTTAGGTATATAAAAGGATGGTGAGTGGAGTCGGGAAGGAATTGGGCCCCGAACTTTTCTCATCGAACAAAAAGCGGGTTGGGCCACTTTACGTCGACTTCTGTAGTGGTCGTGGTATTTAAACAGTCGAGCTCGCGTGGCTCTACCGCTGTTAAGAAAGCATTATATATACTATAAAAGTATTATATAGATTACGAGGATTATCTATCTTACTAGATAATATGAGTTAGAGAGGTGCAGGAATGACTAAGCAGATGTACAGTTCGAAAGCGGAAGGATCGAGGATGGCCACGGCATACTTTTCGTGACAGAATTGAACGTATTCTGCCTGAAGGTGATGCCAGTGGCCTCAAAACCGACGAACGAGTATGACAAAAGTTATGAAATTCAAAGAAGCGAGTGAGGTTTGTAAGAATTGTGCCTTACGGCTCTCTGTTATCTCTGTCTGCCATTCAAAGGACTTGGCGTGGAGTTATGTAGGTGTCTATGAATAAGATAGTACATTCATATATAACTTCACGCTAAATCCCTTGCGGGGTAGGCAGAGAGAATGGAGCGCCATAAGGCAATAGGATATTAACATAACATAACTTCTCGCCTTTTGTTACCCGAAGGTGTAGGCAGTGGCTGTTAAGCCTCGTCTCTCCGTTATGTTTACGTCCCAAATGGAATAGGTGGCGAACCTATTGCCGTACCGGGCACAAAGTTTTTCAGTCATCGATATTTATCACACATAACTTCCGAAAACAATTTCGGAAAGTCATTGGTGTGAGCCACTGTCAGGAATCGAACCCGGACCTCTGGATCAGACGCCGTTTGCTCGACCACTGGGCTATAGGATATTATTGGTTTTAATTGGGCTGAACTGCATGGATTGGATTGGATAGGATTAGGTTAGATCAAATAGCATTTGTTTTTATTAGGCGGCTTGAAATTAGACTTCATAACATTAAATTACTTTTTAAGGTATATTATCTATATCTATATATATAATAAAACTAAGTCGATAAAATGTGCGTGCCGATAAAACTTAAAAAGGAGTCCCGACACGATAAAGGGACTTATGTGGTGTGATAGCCCTTTATCCCTCCTCGAACAAGAAAGTTCCCGTTTTAATCTAAAGGGCATGTTTTTAATGATATAAGGGACTTTCCGACCCTTCAACTTGGAAATTAAGTCCAGTGGCGCCATCTGTTATCGAATATTTGAACTTCGTTCAAGACAACTATGGAGACTATACACTCCAATAGTCATAGTGTATAGTCTCCATAGTTGTGAGCCATTGCAGCATGTGTAGTAGTGGCGCGAAATTTAAAATTCCAATTTCAATAAAATCTTAATTTTCATTTGTTACTATAATAAAGTTGTTAAATTTTGTGTATTTATACGTCTTTATTTAACGTATATTTTGGAGTTAAAGCGACATAATTTTAGTTATCCAAATTAGTTCTCAAAATATTTAAAAATTTAGGTTTTTAAATTTCGCGCCTTTACTACATACGCTACCGCTACAGAAGCTAGAAAGTTCCCGTTTTAATCTAAAGGGCGTGTTTCTAAAGATATAAGGAACTTTCCAACCCTACAACTTGGAAATTAAGTATAGTGGCGCCATCTGTTATCGAATAATTGAACTTCATTCAGGACAACGATTGTATGGGTTGCATTTCCAAAAGCGTTGCGAGCAATTGTAGCATGTGTAGTAGTGGCGCGAAATTTAAAATTCCAATTTCAATAAAGTCTTAAATTTAATTTGTTGCTATAATAAAGTTATTAAATTTTGTGTATTTATACGTCATTAGCTAACTTATATTTTGGAGTTAAAGCGACATAATTTTAGTTATCCAAATTAGTTCTCAAAACATTAAAAAATTTAGGTTTTTAAATTTCGCGCTTTTACTACAAACGCTACCGCTATAGAACCTTTTATTATGGCGGACGATAATGACCAGAATACTCTAGAAGGTGTGAGAGAGAAAATATTTTCAAATTTTCTCGAATATTCTAGAGCCTAGCTCTCTGAATATATAAGAGCCCGGTGTCGCTCACCAGAGTTAGTTTAATTTGAACAGCGAAACGAGCGATTTCAAAACGAAAAGAAGAGAAGTTATCTGTGAGCCTTTATTTAGAAGTATCACGTGTGAGTATTTTTAATAGTGTGTTTAATTAACTCTCGATTTTGAAACGAAATAGAAAAAAGTTATTTGTGGGTTTTTATCGTGAAATTTCAAATGTGAGTATTTTTAATAGTGTTTAATTAATTCTAATGGTTTTTTTCTTTAAATTGTAATTTTCTTAACCTTCAAAAAGTCGCGCGGCGTTGAATTGATGCCTTCTATATACTTTTGGCCGTAAACAAAATATCGCTCGACCGCTTGAAGGTTAAATATATTTTTTTTTGTCTCAACATACCCCACGTTTCCGTTACAAAATAACATAACATAACATAACTTCACGCCTTTTGTTACCCGAAGGTGTAGGCAGCGGCTGTTAAGCCTCGTTTCGCCGTTATGTTTACGTCCCAAATGGAATAGGTGGCGAACCTATTGCCATACCGGGCACAAAGTTTGTCAGTCATCAATATTTATCACACATAACTTCCGAAAACAATTTCGAAAAGTCATTGGTGTGAGCCAGTGTCTGGAATCGAACCCCGGACCTCTGGATCAGAGACCGTGCGCTCGCCCACTGCGCCACCGAGATTGTTAAAGAATCTCGAAGAAATGAAACGGAAGAAGAGCACGAAGCACGTTTACAGAATCAACGGACCAGAATGAGTAACCTGAGAAGCAGAAGAAGCGAAGAAAGAACAGCAAATAAAAGTACTGAAGAGTCGAGAATTTTAAAAGATAATCTAACAAAGGAAGCATTCCACTACGAACCGACGAAAAAATATTACAATCATAAATACGTTGTTATTGGAAAAATGAATAACGTTTGCCAGTTTTGCCACGCAAAAAAATTCAGTAAAGAAACACCAGGTCTCTGTTGCATGAATGGAAAAATTCGATTACCACCAATTGAAGCACCTCCGCAGGAATTTCTGCATTACATGCTCGGGGAAACACTAGAATCAAAACACTTTCTTCAAAATATAAGATCATATAACTCCTGCTTTCAAATGACTTCTTTCGGTGCTACTTCGACTAACACTAATAGAAATGAATTTGAATATGTATTTTCAATTCAAGGGCAAATTTATCACAAAATAGGATAGTTACTGCCAATGCCTAACGAAGACCATAAATTTCTACAAGTATATTTCATCGGAAATGAAGAACAAGAAATTGATCAACGATGCACAAATTTTAATGGACTGAGACGCGAAATAATCCAAGATGTACAGAGGATCTTACACAAGTATAATCAACTGATTTATATATTCAAAACAACATTAGACCGCATAATTTCTGATGACTATAAAATTGTAATTCGAGCCGATAAAAGACCACGTGGAGAACACGAACGCAGATTTAATGCACCTCAGGTAGATGAAGTCGCCATTGTAGTTGTGGATAATGAAAATACAAGCCGTGACATAATTGTACATCGAAGAAGAAAAGGACTACAACGCATTGCAGAGACACACCGTTCATATGATGCTCTTCAATATCTGTTAATATTTCTGCACGGAGAGGACGGATACCATTTCAATATAAAACAAATTCATCCTGAAACAGGCATAGAAAAACAAACAAAAAAGTCACTTCTAAGGAGTTCTATGCTTACCGCTTAATGATCAGAGACAATGAAACATATAATCACATACTCAACACTCGCCGTTTATTCCAACAATTTCTGGTAGATATGTACGCAAAAATAGAAGCAGAACGGATGCTTTACATAAGATTGAATCAGAAAAAACTACGCACAGAAGAATACATCCACCTTCGAGACGCGATCATGAATGACGGCAATATTGACGATATTGGAACAATGGTAATCTTACCCTCATCATACATAGGAAGTCCAAGACATATGCACGAACACAAGATATATATACACAAGATGCCATGACCTACGTAAGAAAATATGGACGACCTGATCTCTTTATAACATTTACATGCAATTCATCATGGCCAGAGATCAAAGAACAACTAAAATACGGACAAACCTCCATAGATCGACACGATATAATAGCCTGAGTTTTTCGACAAAAACAAATACGATTTATTGAAGTCATCACAAAATATCACATCTTTGGAACTGTTATTTCCTGGATGTATACAATTGAGTGGCAAAAACGAGGATTACCTCACTCACACAATCTCATATGGCTACACGATAAAATTTATCCCACGGATATCGACAAAATCATCCGAGCTGAATTTCCTGATCCACAAAAAGATCCGGAGCTTTACAACATAGTAGTGAAAAATTTCAACATAGTAGTGAAAAATTCACGGACCATGTGGATCATTAAATTTCAATGCGCCATGCATGAGTGATGGAAAATGTACGAAAAAATATTTGGAAAAATTTTGGAACCGTACTTGGACGATACCAAAACTGAAGATGACGGCTATCCCAAATATAGAAGACGATCACCGAAAAACGGTGGCTTCACAGCAAAAATACGAATACAAGGCAGAGACGAACTGGAAATAGATAATCAATGGGTAGTACCGTATAATCCACTACTTTCCAAAATGTTCCAAGCACATATAAACGTTGAATACTGCAATTCAGTAAAATCTATTAAATATATATGTAAGTACGTAAACAAAGGTAGTGATATGGCAGTATTTCAAATAGTCCAAAATAGCGAACAAAATAACAGAAATGATGAGATCCTCATGTACCAAATGGGAAGATACATCAACAGTAACGAAGCAGCGTGGAGGATTTTTAGTTTTCCCATACATGAACGCGAACCAGCTGTGCAACATCTAGCAGTACATTTGGAGAATGGACAGAGAGTTTACTTCACAAAAGACTCGGCTAGAAAAATTGCAAGCGAACCACCTCAGAACACAACATTAACAGCTTTCTTCCAACTGTGTCAAACAGATCCATTCGCCAGAAAGTTATTGTATGTCGACGTCCCTATTACTATACGTGGGACAAAACAAGGAAAATTTTTCAACGTCGGAAACAAGGAATGCCAGAGGAGGGTCATCCAGAAATCAAAAAAACTAACGCAATAGGTCGAGTATTCACTGTACATCCAAACAATGCCGAATGTTTTTATCTCCGGATGTTGTTACACGAAATACGGGGACCAACAAGTTTTACAGATCTCAGGACCGTTAATGGCTACCTATGCCAGACTTACAGAGAAGCATGTCAACGCTTAGGATTATTGGAAAACGACAACCACTGGGAATTAACATTACAAGAAGCCACACTCACAGCTTCAGCTGAACAAATTCGAGAGCTATTCGCTATAATATTAACAACATGTAACCCATCAAACCCAAAACAGCTATGGGACTCTTTCAAAAGGAGTATGAGTGATGATATATTGTACCAAGTCCGACAAGCTAATCCTGAACTGACTATAGAATTCAATGACGAGATCTTCAATGAAACACTCATTCGCTTAGAAGATAAATGTTTAGCAATAAATAATCAGGCCTTAGTAGAACTTGGAATGCCAGCACCACAAAGAAATGCTTTTAGTGTGCTAAACTACGAAATTATGAAGGAAAAAAGTTACAACATCAATGAACTACTTGAATACATTGCTCACAACAAACCACTTCTCAATGACAATCAAAAAAAAGTTTACGACGTTATAATGAGCCGGATAAATAACAATATTGGTGGAATTATTTACTTGGACGCACCAGGAGGCACTGGTAAAACGTTTCTCATAAATCTAATACTGGCGGAAATACGTGCTAAAAAACTCATCGCACTGGCACTAGCATCATCTGGCATTGCAGCCACACTTATGGAAGGAAGACGAACTGCCCATTCTGCCTTACAACTACCATTGAATATAGCCGAACAACAATTCCCGGTATGTAAAATTTCAGGAAAATCTGGACGTGGTCAAATTTTAAAACAAGCTAAAATTATCATCTGGGATGAATGCACCATGGCCCATAAAAAAAATTATAGAAGCCATGGACAGAACATTACAAGAATTGCGAAAAAACTCTGAAATAATGGGAGGAGCTCTACTCATACTCTCAGGAGATTTTTGACAAACACTTCCAGTTATTCCCAAGTCAACATCAGCAGACGAGATCAATGCATGCTTGAAAAAATCACATCTCTGGCCACAAGTACAAATACTGCAATTAACAAAAAACATGAGAGTTGAATTATCAAGAGATGAAACAACAGCACAATTTGCTAAAATACTTTTACAAATCGGCGAAGGTACATATCCTACTGACCAAACGACCGGCCTCATTGAACTTAATAGTGATTTCTGTAATATAGCCACTACTGAAGACGAACTAATCGACAAAATTTATCCAAATATTATTCAGAACTATACTAATGCAGAGTGGTTATTTCAAAGAGCAATTTTGGCCACTAAAAATAATATTGTTGACGATATCAATTTTAATATTCTAAAGAAAATACCTGGTGAAGAGAAAATATATAAATCGATCGACACGATGGTATCCATTGAAGAAAGTGTCAACTTCCCCACTGAATTTCTAAACTCTTTACAAGTACCAGGAATGCCATTACACTGCCTTCGTCTGAAAATTGGAACTCCAATCATACTACTCAGAAATCTCAACTCCCCAAAATTATGTAATGGAACTAGAATGATCGTAAAACAGCTATCGAATAATATCATTGAAGCTGAACTTATTTCTGGAAAGACCAAAGGACAGACAGTATTTATACCTAGAATACCTCTGATCTCTTCGGAATTGCCATTTCAATTTAAAAGACTGCAGTTTCCAATAAAATTAGCCTTTAGTTTTACAATTAACAAAGCGCAAGGACAAACTTTAAAATATTGTGGCATTAACCTCAAAGAATCCTGCTTCTCTCACGGTCAGCTATATGTAGCTTGCTCAAGAGTAGGAAATCCAAAAAATTTATGTATATATACTCCGGACAATAAAATGAAAAATGTTGTTTATAAACAAGTATTGTAAATAATGAGAAAACGTTTTCAATAAACTTTTTTTTTACTTTTTACGTCATAGTTTATTTTTTTATTTCGACTCTACCACGTCATCTCATATCAACTCCCGGACGAAGCCGGGTTTTTTTAGCTAGTATTATATAATTTTAAGGATATGCCAACGTCACATATCAGAACGTATCTGAATGTACACATGTGACAATATTTAAAAACCACAATAATCATTGGATCGAGAGAAACAGCAAAAAGTATTTATGTCTTTTATATTTAACTAGCTGACTCGGTGATCTTTGTTCCGCATCAAAAGTACTTTTAACAGAGTTACAATTCTGATAAATCTCGAAAATTATCACTTTTTCTTAACTACATTATACATACAAACTGGTAGTGGTAGAGCCAAGCAGTTCGCTGCATGAATGGGCCGGCTCGACTGTAACGCTAACATATGTGTCGCAAGTGTTTATATGCGGCGCTGGTCACTTACCATGAGGTGACACGCCTGATCGTTCGCCCTCCTATCCCATAAATAAAAAACAAACCATCCTGCTGACACCCTCTATCTATTACAAGAGAACTGCAAAAGATCCGTTGCGTAGTTTCAAAGATCTAAGCAAGACAGCGGAAATCGACTTAGTTTTATACTATGTAATGATATGATAAAAATGAAATGATGATATTACATAAATAACGTTTAGTTTAATTTTAAATCAAAATTAACACAATACAAAAACATTTTATTAAAGTAGTTTCATAGTTGAATATGTTATTTCAAATATATATTTCAATTAGGCAAGTTTACATTTGAAACGTAAGTTAAACTCAGAGAGCGCTCCGTTTGAGGTGTACAGCCTGAGGCATAACAGGGGACCGCCATCCGACCCGGGCCCGTGCTAACTAGTTGTGGCACTCCATCAGAAGGTTGTACTGAAATTAAACATAAAGAAACCTTCATAAATATAGTTTATGAAGGTATTTTAGCTGAAATATAAGTTTCGGTATATTAAAATTAAATACAGCTTTTAAAGAGTAGAACAAAGATAGTAACGTTTTTAAATCAAGTTCAAGGCTATATATTTTTTGTTTTTGTTATGTCATAGTCTTGGTCCAGTGATCTAGCATACCGTTTCTGAATTACGAAATCTTGGGTTTGAATTCGGGCTCATGCAAGCATGCAGCAATGACTTTGCGAAATTATTTTCGAAACTTGTCTGTGATAAATATCGATACTGGGAAGCGGTTGTACCCGGTGTATGGCAATAGGTTCGCCACCTAGTCGAAGCTTTACAGCCGCTGCTTACACCTTCTGTTAAAAGACGGCGTCACAATAAGTTATGATATATTTCTTAAGTTATGTAACTTTATTCTCTCAATATACGCTAGTGTAAGTAGCGCTGTCTCCTCTCGACTTATGCAATATTGGTCCTACGGAATAGATATAATAATGAATGATAATATAGCTTGCATAGCGAAGCGGGGAGCTCTACCTAATCAATGGTCGAACTTCCCGATTCTGATTCAAAATTTGTTGAATCGATTCCGGTCTCACAGCAATGATTTCTCGAAATTCTTATGGAAATTTATATGTGCTTAAGGTTCGATGACTGAAAACATTATATCACACCGTCGGCCATAAAATGGCGCAAAGTTATGTTTATGTTTAGCATGCCTTTCGAAAATAACTTTCAAAAGTCATCGGAATATATATCCAGAATTTAAAAAAAATTAAACAGAAGTCCATGAGTTAAACTTAAAAATAAATAAATGAAAAGAGAGAAATTATATTGTAATCAGTGAATCCAGTCATCATCTTCCTTTTTTTATGGGATAGGAGGGCAAACGAGCAAGTGGGTCATCTGATGGAAAGTCACTTCTCACGGCCCATGAACACCATGGTGCGTTGCCTTCCTTTAAGAGAGAAGTTCCTTTACACTCTTATCTACCACTCGACTCCTTGACACCAACACCCTTCTTAATCTCATCATCTTTCTCACAACCCATCAATTTTTTCTTAGGTCTTCCTCTTTTGTTTCCTTCCACATTCAGATTTATCATTCGTTTTGTGACATGTGTATCAACCCTCTCAATTGTAGGAAAATACCACGCAAGGCCAACAGGATTTACTGCATTTAATATTGATATTTGAGGCTCGGTACTAACAAATCAAACTTTAGAAAATGTATTATTACCACCATTACCAGTCACATTTTGACTATTAGGCCATGTAACATCACGAAATCACCTTTCAACACATATAAGCTAATGAAATGACGTTGTTCTAGTACTGATAATTAATTATTAAAGCAACACATAATGGATTACTTCATAAATAATGAGTGCGTACGGAATAAGAGGAGCCTTCTGCGTACTCCACGGCATAAAGTTGAACTTGTTAATGCTACTAATTTTGTTGTTTCCAACACGACTAATTTTCAAAAAGCAATGTGGGAACACTCCCCATTACTCCATTAGGATGGCAGTATTTTCTGTGTGTTTACCTAATATGTGTTCAGTAAAGTGAATATACAATATATGAATAATTAATTTGTTTTTAATAGTGTAGAAAAATATTGTGAGATATTTCCATTAGGTTCATGTGCCTCGTTACGTAGTGATATTGCTACTTGGAAGTTGATAGGTTCAATCCCCGACCGCTTACAAACACTCTTGTCAATTTTTTTTTCTTATGGGATAGGAGGGCAAACGATCAGGCGTGTCACCTGATGGTAAGCAACCAACGCCGCCCATGGACACCAGCAACACATATAGTGTTACTGTTGCGTTGCCGACCTTTAAGGGATAGGGGCTAGGATAGGATGGGGAAAGGGGGTGCGCCTCCGGGTACCTCTCTCACCCAACGAAACGCGGCATGAGCCACTTTACGTCGGTCTTCTGAGAGGTCGTGGTATTTCACCGGTCGAGCCGGTCCATTCATACAGTGAACTCCTTGGCTCTACCACACGCAAACGTTTTAAAACTTAGATTTTTGTATGGGATTTGATTGGACCTACATGTACAGGCTGAAACTGAATAAACCCCCTACTAACTTCATGGGTCCCATTAAGTTACTTAATCTCGGTAACTAAGTTAGGTTTAGTCCGACTTTTGATTCAGAGGTCTTAGTTTCCCATCATGGTGCCTTCTACATCGAAAATATTTTAAAACCAATACAATTATTACACTTCTGGACACATCTATTGATTGGCCCACCTTGCTTTTCTCAGTTTCATAACTAAACTGCATAAAAACTTTTTGCTCGACCTAATATAAAATGTTAGCTCGAAACTGAAAATGCAAGGTGGGCCAATAGACGTGTCCAGAAGTATATTTCTGTGCCAACGTATATTTTCATTGCAGATAAAATTAAAGTCTATATTTAATTAAAGCAATAATATGAGATTCCAACATAATAATTAATAACATGTTATTTAGTGTTATATGTATTTTCGTGCACACAAGTTTTGCATGTTCCGGTAACTCTCGGCCGTTTGAAATAGCCATATTTTGGTTAAATGAACCGAGACCTAAATAAGCAGAATACTAAATTAAATCCAAACTGCAAATAACAGTAGAATAAACACAGCGGTTTGTACAACGGACCAGAATTACTCATCTGTCGGCGCGCCCCGTTCTGGCTACCTACGTTTATTTAACTAATGTTTTTTATATATTTTTTTTTTATTATATTAACATTTAAACACAACCACTTTTTTATTATGCACCTAACTTACACCACGCAAAGTGAAAGTAGCTACAATGGGGTGAAAATTAGAAGTGGTAGAGTAGCGCGGTGCTTAGAAAGTGTTGGAACCACAAGGAAAAAATATGTTTGAAATTTGATAGATATATTGGTAGAAGAAGGCGAAATTATGTATTGTTTAAAAGTGGATATTATAAACAGAGATGACGAGTTTTAGAAGAGAATGGAAAAGGATGTCATGTTGTACCACAACAGGCACATAAGGGTATGAGTATGATGAAAATTATTTGGCACATGAATTTCTTGCCCTAATCTGTTTGTGCGCCTGGCCGCTTCTGGGAGCTGCGTTCATCCTTTCTTGTTCCACGGAGGCCACTATTGACTGTCTTATGTGTGTTTAAATACCTTTACAAATAAAGCGATTATGATTTAACATATGTTATAGTTGAGAAATAAAAGTACATAACATAACATGACTTCACGCCTTTTTCTGCTCGAAGGTGTAGGCAGCGGCTGTTAAACCTCGTCTCGCCGTTATGTTTACGTCCCAAATGGAATAAGGTGGCGAACACAGAAATAGATCAAGATAGAACGGCGAATAGGCGTGGCAAGCGTGCCAAAACCATGCACTATATTGCATGCTTTTCGAAACTCGCTCTCATTACGCAACGAGCGTTCCTGCCATGCGTTCAGGACGGAAAAAAATAGATAAAACGTCACATATATGCCTTATTATGCTGTGGAAAATTGTAAAAACAAAAGTAGTGAATCAAATATGAAAAAAGGAAATATTTCGTATGATCAGTAAGTACAGATAATCAGTAGAAAGTATTTTTTTCGAGATTATAAATTATTGTTTTACTTTTACTATGTTCAATAATTACGATCACAAGTTGTATATTTTTTCGTTATGATAAATATCCATTGCTGTCCGCATTCAACGCTCGTATACAAAAACCATTGCGCGCATTAATTATACGCGTAATGTACGTCGAATCGAACGAAATACACAATACACCTGCCAGTTGATCGCTGCGTCTGTTAATCGCTGTGATTCGAATGTTAGAGATGGGCACTCCATGTATCGTTGAGTCTTAGGACTTATCGATAAATTAATTCAATAATAATTTGAGTATCAGCTCATGTCTTGCTTTGTCCCTACTTTATTCTAACACCACAAATTTCAACCAAAGTGATTCGTAATAACATTGGCAGCAGTTTATTTGACAGTATAAGTTTTCACCAATTTGACCAATCGCCGATGGAAAATCATCTCGTTGTTCTCAAACGGGCAGTAACCGAAGTATATGTAGACGTTCGGCTTCGTTATTTAATCAGGACTGTGAGGCCAACCCTTACCAAAAGGCAAATATTTAATAAATATGTATAGTTTCAAGGACAGTAAAATATTTATAATTAAATTTTATATACTGTTGGAAAAATATGTTTTAGGTTTTAATATGTCGGATTAAAGTATTTAACATGTTTTACTTTCTATGATTATCGTTACACAAAATCAATAAAGTTGGTAAAATATAAAAATAATAAAATTAACACACGTTGCCGATATTAACATCGATAATCTAATGTGTGTGTCTCCTAACTAGTCGCCCCGCTCACAATGAAAATGACGTCACGCTGTGGGCGTGGTTTTTCAAAAAAGTGACACGCTCGAAATGTATGGAAATATGACATCGCGGCCGTTCTATCTTGATCTATTTCTGTGGTGGCGAACTTATTGCCATACTGGGCACAAAGTTTTTAGTCAGCGATATTTATCACACATAATTTGGTGTGAGCCAATGTGAGGACTCGAACCCCCGACCTCAGGATTCAGAAACGGGGTGCTCGACCACTGGACTACCGAGACTATAAAAAAAAGTATTTAAAGTAAATATTTGTTTCTAAGATTTTCGCGAATCTCACTCATTGATTAAAACAACTTTTAGGATTGTATCGCGTTTATTTATTATTTATCTATATTTATTTCCCGACGTTTCGAACTCTTTACAGAGATCATTTTCACGAGTAATCATACTCGTGAAAATGATCTCTGTAAAGAGTTCGAGTTCTTCAATAAAAATAAAGATTCAATACCTTTCTAGAACTTTCTGAATGATTCAATTCGGACATTTAAATCAAATGATATCGCAAAATATAAAATGTTATTCGTTCGTCATTTCTTAGCCATAGCCATAGCTTAAGTAATAGGCAAATAAATAGTAAGTGCGCGATGTGTCCCGACTTTTTATGCTTTATCTTTCTAAAACATCTCGGTGGTTCGGTGGTCGAGAACCCCGCTTCTTAATTAAGAGGTCACGGATTCGAATCTGGGCTCACACACAATGACTTTTTGAAACTGTTTTCCGAAGTTATGTGTGATAAATATCGATGACTAAAAACTTTGTGCCCGGTATGGCAATAGGTATAACCTATCCCATTTGGGACGTAAACATAACGTAGAAACTAGGCTTAACAGCCGCTGCTTACACCTTCGGGTTTTCTGGTGTTTCTTTCTTTATCATCATATCGTTTAATACTTTAATTAGTATTTAGAATTCGTAGTATTTGATCGACTTTTGGGGTATAGGGGCAAACGAGCAGACGTGTCACGTGATGGTGGGTAACAAACGCCGCCCATGGACACCTGAACACATATAGTGTTACATATAGGTTTACAAAAAACTTCGGACAAAGCCCTGGCATAGCTATTAATATTATAAAGCGTTGATTGATTTAAAATATGTATTTTCAATATGTTGGTGAGCAGGCCAATGAGCAGGCCGGGTTTCGAAAAGGCTTTATTACCGTGGACCACATCCATACTGTTCGGCAAATTGTACAGCAAACTGAAGAGTACAATCAGCCGCTTGGCATGGCATGGCATTCGAGGATTACGAAAAAGCACTCGAACTCATCGAAACTTGGGCAGTTCTGTATGCATTGCAGCGATGTCGAATTGACTGGCGTTATATCAAGGTGTTGAGATGCTTATATGACACTGCCACGATGGCTGTCTAGGTACAGGACCAGGTGACGAACTCCATCGAGGTGGGAAATGTCATATCTCCCAAACTCTTTACCGACGCTCTGGAGGACGTCTTCAAGACACAGCATTGGACTGGACAGGGTATCAACGTGAATGGTAAGTACATCTCACATCTTCGATTTGCCGACAACATCGTTGTAGTAGCAGAATCGCTGGAACAGTTAAGCGGAATGCTGCGTAGCCTAGACGAGTCCTCCCGGCGTGTCGAGTCCGGCATGCACTTGGACATGACCAAGGTCATGTTCAATGAACATATGGTGCCCGGGGCGGTAAGCGTCGAAGGGTCAGTTCTCGAAGTCTTAAACAAATACGTCTTCCTAGGCCAAATTATCCAGTTAGGGAGATGAAACTTCGAGAAGGAGGCCGACAGGAGGATTCAGCTGAGTTGGGCCGCATTCGGCAAACAACGTCGAATTTTCGACTCGCCTATACCGAAATGCCAAAGTGACCAAAGTCTTCGGCCAGTGAGTCTTACCGGTAATAACCTACGCTGCCGAAACATGGACTCACGGTGGGGCTAGTCCACAAATTTAAAGTCGCTCAGCGAGCTATGGAGCCAGCTATGCTCCGGGTATCTCTGAAAGATAAACTCAGGAATGAGTATATTCGCCAGAGAACTAGGGTAACCACATAGCTCATAGAATAAGGTCGCTTAAGTGGCAATGGGCTGGTCATATCTGCCGAAAGACCAATGGTAGATGGAGTTAGAACGTCATAGAGTGGATTCCGCGTCTTGGTAAACGTAGCGTAGGACGCCCACCAGCCCTATGGTCGGACGACCTGAGAAAGGCTGCTGGAAAAGACTGGATGCGGAAGGCAGAGACTCGGATGATGTGGCGAACATTGGGAGAGGCCTATGTCCAGCAGTGGACTGCAATAGGCTGATGATGATGATGATGATGAATATGTTGGTTGTTAGTACCCGTTAATATCAACAACTAAGCGAGTGAGGCGTGTAATAATCATGCCTTATGGTACTTTGTTCTCTCTGCCTACCTCGCAAGGCATTTGGCGTGAAGTTATGTATGTATGTGTCAGGAACTACTGGTTTGATTTGAAAAAAATATAATTGTTATATAGTCCATTAATTGACGAATGCTTTAGGTTAATAAGGTTATTAAGAGTGGGACAAAAATATTTTTAGTGGACAACGTATAAAATATGGCGATACGAAGTTCGCGCGGTCTGCTAGTTGAATTTATACAGTAGGTACCTCATGACGCAAACAGTTTACATTTGAGTAATTCATATTCGTTGTGTATAATGTGGTCCTGTGTGTACATGTGTGTGCGCGTGTGTGTCTAAATTGCTGGTACACGAAAGTTCTGAAGTGAAATCCATGAAATAGAACAAAGCACGAGAGACCTGGGGCCATTTGTTCACTCGTCACGGCTGTACTGTATTTGTTCACACCTAATTAAACATGAAACGTTTAAAGTACCTGAATATCAAGGGAATTAAAGGATACGGTGTTCTTATATGCCTACAGTATTTTGACCTCTACTTTGAGTTTTCACTGCGCACTGTTTGATTGTTATGTGTTCGTATATAGTTTTTAAGGCCCTTAAACATCGAAGTTTATTTTACCGAAGAAACCTATTTAAATAATGCATCTAATTTTAAATAGTGGCAATGTACATTACAACAGTAAAATATTAACAGGTTTTGCAGATGTCCATGTACGACGCTAGACCCCTTTACTAGTATGTCTCATGGGACGCCTGGCATCTGTAAAAATACGAATAACAGTGTGAAATAGTCTTTATAATAGTGTATAAAGAGTGAATTGATCATTGCAGCGTTTCACGTATAGGGGAGGTAGGGGAGGGATGGGCACTTTTTTACTATTTATTGCATAAAAAATTAGATCTTATAGATAATCAACTTTTATTGCCAATTTTTGTTGCATCACACGTTTGGCTAGATATAATTGAAGAGCTTTCTTAAAAATTACAATTAGTCTCAACATTATGCGATTTTTTGTAAACTAAGTCAAAAGTGCCCAATGCTCCCTACGGTAGGGAGGCTTGGGCATACCCCATAATGGAATTCAAAAATTAGTTAACAAATATACTGTTATTAAACTATATCAATAACAGCAACCAAGAATATGAGTTAAGAAATAAAAAAAAACATCATAAACAGTATCTTAAATTACCAGAATGAATTTAGACTCAATTTTTTGAATTTGTGGCGCAGTAGCGAGAATCCCGCTTCTGATTCAAGAAATAGTGGGTTCAAGTCTATTTTCCTACAATTTTCCTATACTGAACATAATAAGTGGGAGCATTGGGCATGCCCAAACCTCCCCATCATCCAAATGCCCATTGCTCCCTCTGTATACATTTTCGACTTAAGTTACCGGTATTTTAATGAATCTTCATATTTAGGCATAACTTTCAGTTTAATATATAGATTAGTAAATATACAATAGATAAATTATAAAAAATACACATAACTTTTATTAGTTTTAGCTTTATTACGATCCGAAACCACAACAAAATATTTACTTTTACTAGCCCAAAATCTTTAAACGTGTTTGTGTTTGATAACTTACAGAAATTACATATACCCTATGGATTAACAGTGTTTCCAGTTGGTAAAGAAAACTAACAAATCAAGAAAAATATAAAATCTATGATCGAATCAGAATAAAAGAGCCCATGTCTCCCTACTGCCCATGCCTCCCCTACCTCCCCTACTTCTGAAAGGACATAATTTATTTATTTGCAAAAGGATTGCATACAATCACATGGCATCGCGTCGCGACAACTCGCATAACTGCTAAGTAAGGAAGTACAATCATTTAGCCTGTTTAAATCGACTATAGATGATGCAAATAAAAAAAAAACTGCTTCTAACCATCACTGAACAGGCTGTATGTCCATTTCAAGTGTATTCACTATCCAGTAAAACATTTGACTGTTATATCGCGACCTCATTCCGTTAATGAGAGCAATCCACAAACATTGGGCGGGCGCACTGTTTATCAGCTAACGGCGAACACTTTGCAATCAGTTGCAATGTCCAATATTATTGTGTGCTCAAGTGAAAATTGATATTGGGAATTTAGACCTGGAAATTCAGGTGTACGGTATTGCTTAGTGTGTGTGAGCAATATTACCTGATTATTCTATCAACTTAATGTATGACTGCTCATGTGGATAGTTTGTAAATTGAAGGCTTTGTAAACAGGTATAGGCTATAGTATGCTTTTGAAAGTCTTCCTGTGTATTGTTTGTCCAAACATTAAAATTATATTATACTAGCTGACCCGGCGAACTATGTTCCGCATCAAAATAAATAAATGTGTAAAATTTTGATATCAAAAATTTTAATTTGTACTATTGTATGTCGTGCGTTTGTGCTATTATACGAGTATGTCATGCGTCTTGGCCGGTCCATACTGCGCGACGCAAATGCTCCGTTATGTTAATACTGTAATATACATATGTAAATATTCGTTTAAATTACATACTGTGAAGGACTATATTATATTAAAAGCACAATATATATTTAAGACATTTAACTGGATGAAATGCTTTAATGTTTAAAATCGCTTCGTAAATAAACCATTACTTTACGTAAAAAGGTAAGGTAGGTTAAGAGATAGACATATGCCATCGCGGACTT
Organism: Euproctis similis; assembly: GCA_905147225.2. NCBI lineage: Eukaryota > Metazoa > Arthropoda > Insecta > Lepidoptera > Erebidae > Euproctis > Euproctis similis. The sequence continues at coordinate 6,363,060 of LR990118.1, read as the reverse complement.
TTTTGCAGAGCTTTTAAAGGTGTATAATAATGTAGTACATTGTTTCGATCTATCACTTAGGGTTTAGCCAGCGTATACAATTAAAGTGCCAAATCTCGAAAATTATATTTTTTTCACAAACAAAAACCACCCCGTTGACACGCTCTATCCATTCAAAAAGTTATCCTCAAAATCCGTTGCGTAGTTTCAAAGATATACGCTTAAAGGGGATAGACAGCGGGAAACGACTTTGTACTACTTAATGTATGTGTAAAATTAATGTATACTTAGTAGATATGAAATTTATATGAGGTTTAATTTTAAAAATTTTGTCTTAAGTCGTATCCCGCATATATTCTTCACCTACAGTATCAACAAAAATAAATCGGCTTAGCCGCATACAAGTACGGCAAAATAAAATATTCTATTAACAAAATCTGTTGGCTAATAATTCACTCAGAGAGAGGTGCCCGCCGTGGGCATGGCAGGTGGTCTTAATAAATACGAAAATGGCCCTATTGCGAGGTTAGTAATAAATTCAAAAGGCAATCAACGCCACGGGAGCGGGTAAAAATATTAATAGCGGAGAAATAATTATGTATTCATGACTTTCAACGTCGGTAGCGGGATGAGGTGAAGCCGAAGCATCGGGTTATCTAAATCCCCGGGGATCGGATGAAGTGCTTGATCACCACCACCCACCGCCCGTGCGGTCACCACTACTGCTTCAATTTTTCGGTGATTATGAAAATATTAATTATTGACTATCGACTGATACAGTTTACATAACATAAATACATAACGCGCCAAATCCCTTGTGAGGTTGGCAAGGAGAAAAGACGCACTTGCTTCTTCGACTTTCGTAACTCTTGTCATACACGCACGTTTTAAGGCTCCTGACATCATCTTCCTCCAGAACTCGATATATTTGGTCAAGTATGAAGAAGTGCCATAAGGCCATAACGTATTTTACTTGATCACTTGCTTCCTTGTTTATTAAAACTCTTTTCATACAGTACTCTTCTGTGACACTTGTCATCATCTTTTAAGAAGACCTTGACAATTCTGTCATAAAATGTGAGTTATGACATCCTTGACACCTAAAATCTTCCACTTTTGCACTGTATATCTGCTTAGTCTACCTTGTATCATCCATTATTTCTACGTGTCTGAACCACCATATAAATAATAATAGCTATAAGGTATATCATTTAAGGAAACGATCCTGACATATACATAAGTGGTTCCGCACGTGGGATTACGTTCTCCCTGAACGTTAATATTTGATTTCTAATCTAGCCGCTACAAATAAAATGGAAGCATAACGTAGTACCTACCATTCTACTTACTTACTGTAACGAAATAAAGCAATCAAATATAACCGTACCAAGAAAAGGTAATATAAAAAATCATACAATATCTTATATTTTTGTATTCTAATATGTGTTGTTTTATGACTAGTGGTTGCCCGCAGATTTGACCTTCAGCTATACATCAGAGAAACCCCGATTAAATACGACCCAGTAGTTTTTATACGCGAACCTACACACTACATAGCGCAGACAGAATTCCAGGTAATCTTGATTTTATTAGATCCTGTGTACTTAGTGGCTCGTTATAATTTTATTTTAAGTATAGATTATTCTTTTCGGAAGTAGTAGGTATGTATTAAACAATAATGAGTGAGAAAATTGTATCACATTTACATCAATAATCCAAAAATAATTCTTATGGATGGAGAGGCATTCCTTGATTTTTTCAAGCCTCTTCTACCAGATCGCTGTAGGCAGTGGCTGTTATGCCTCGACTTGATTCTCAAAATTTTAATTTATTTTTTCAAATCTTCTTTTACTAGATGGAATATAATTATTAGACTTTGACCAGTGCGTCCTACCGGTAATGACCTACGGTGCCGAAACGTGGACACTCACGGTGGGGCTAGTCCACAAATTTAAAGTCGCTCAGCGAGCTATGGAGCGGGCTACGCTCGGGGTATCTCTGAAGGATAAACTCAGGAATGAGTATATCCGCCAGAGAACTGGGGTAACCGACTTAGCTCGCAGAATAAGCTCGCTGAAGTGGCAATGGGCTGGTCATATCTGCCGAAGGACCGACGGTAGATGGAGTAAGAAGGTCATTGAGTGGAGACCGCGTCTTGGTAAACGTATCGTAAACGTAGCGTAGGACGCCCACCAGCCCGATGGTCAGACGACCTCAGAAAGGCTGCTGAAAAAGACTGGATGCGGAAGGCAGAGAATCGGATGTTGTGGCGCACATTGGGAGAGGCCTATGTCCAGCAGTGGACTGCAATAGGCTAATGATGATGATGAATATAATTATTAATTACTAACTATTGCCCGCAACTTCGTCTGCGTGGAAAGCAAAAATACTATGCCTGTGCCATTATAAGTGTTCATTACTCACCCCAAGTAGTGATAGCGTGATAATATTTAGCCTATGTGTTGACCCGATCTCTTGGCTTAGCTCTTTATGTAAAATTGGACATAAAAGCATACACTACTTTTAGAGTTTATCCGTAAAACATACAGACAAACAGACAAAAAATATAAAAAAACATTGTTTTTGGTTTGGTTTCGATTGTAATGCTGTTTTCTAATGTTAATGGAAATTTTGAAATCGGTCCAGTAGTTTTTGAAATAAATGATTAAATCAATGATCTAAAATCAAACCAAAGTGAAATTATCGTTTCTGTTCCGATGATGGAATCAATCGTAACATCTATAGTATGTACAAGTGTGTGGTCATGGGGGCAGCAGGGGTCAGGGGTCAGATGCTCTGCTCGATGCCCGCGTACGTAATTCTATGTGAGCGAGCCGACGACAATGCCGCAATCGGACCAGCAATCTGCATAATGGATTGGTCGGACGAACGCGTCTCGTCCGGTCCGCTCCGCACCGCTCGCGCACATTCAATTGACTCAACGTGCCAACGTGTCCCCACCGTTATTATCGGAACACCAGATTCATAATTTCACGGCGAATTGTTACAATGCTGCACACCACCGATGTCAGATGTTCTCTTCCAATCTCCTTTTTTTTTATCCGTAACCGTCGACGCAAAGAACTGAAGAAGTCGTCTTCAGTTTGCATATGAATAGTAACAAATTATTGAATATGTGTGGAAATTCAGACAAATACATGTATTTAGTATATTTTTAACGTAACTAAGATGATGGAAATTCCTTCCTTCCGTCATATCTGAAAAAATTTACACGTAACTTCATGGTTTTATTACCAGAACAAAACCCCGAAAAATTGTATATGTAAGGCAATTGTAATGTAAAACTGTATGGCAAGGTCTGGATTGCTTGCGAGATATTTCTCATTGAGCCCTGTTCATACTAAAAACTGCATCTTAATTATTCCAATTCATTATCAGCCCAATTTAAAAATTAAATCATCATTTGCCTTTTGAGGTCTACTGTTGGACAGGCCTCCCTAATAGAGCGCCACAACTGCTGGTCCGTTCACTCATGGGGGGTTTTTGCCATAATCGCCACGCTTAGCAAAAAAATCAAATAATACATACTATTAAAATTAAAATAAAATGTGAAAATGCATTCATAATTAGAATAAATTTTACGAATGTGTGGCAAACAAAATGGACGTATGTTATGTGATAATTTGAATTTGAAATGGAAAATTTGAACTAAATTTGACAGCAGAAATATGGTGCTTAGTGCCAACTCCCAATGGATATCATCACATGTTTGATAAACAGTATTGTCAAATAGTTATATGATTTATTTAAAACTTACAAACACGTTTCTGGGGACGAATTTGTGATTTTAATTAATTCCCCTATGTAGAATTAGTATGTTTTTGTTTAGAACCAAGCAGTTCGCTGCATGAATGGGCCGGCTCGACCGGTGAAATACCACGACCTCTCAGAAGATCGACGTAAAGTGGCTCATGCCGCGTTTCGTTCGGTAAGAGAGGTACCTGGAGGCCCACCCCCCTTTCCCCATCCTTTCCTTTCCTCTATCCCTTAAAGGTCGGCAACGCAACAGTAACACTATATGTGTTGCTGGTGTCCATGGGCGGCGTTGGTTGCTTACCATCAGGTGACACGCCTGCTCGTTTGCCTTCCTATTCCATAAAAAAATGCGTGGAGTCCCGCCGCGCGTTGGAAGTGTAACTTTGTGTTGTAGAAAGGAAAATGAAAAGGGTTAGAAATTGATTCAGAAATAGAGAAAAATAATCACTGCATGAATAGGCCGTCTCAATAGGTTAAATACCACGACCTCGCAGAAGATCGACGTAAAGTGGCTCATGCCGCGTTTCGTTCGGTGAGAGGGGTCCACCCTCCTTCCCCATCCTTTCATATCCTACTCCCTTAGGTTTGCCTTTTATCCCATAAAAAAATACCATAGGGTACCTAAAATTAACTATAGTAAGATACCAAAAAAATCCGAGGAATCATTGATGTGAGCCCGGAATCGATCCCAGGACTCCAGAATCGGAGAGCTCGACTACTTAACTGGACCACCGAGACTATACTTATTACTAATATATTATAGGTACTATTAAAAATGGGACTGATTATGAGAAATGGTAACTAATTTCCTATCTAATATTTTATTTAAATTTATGTTTATGAATGCAACATACTGATGAAAATTATTTGAACCGAGGATCATAAACAGATTATTATATATTTTTTTTTATAAGGTTACTTAACCATCACTATAAATGTGTCATAAACATGTCTTGATTGAAGTTTATTATATTATAATTTTATCCGACTCGGCCATACAGGTCACTATTCGTCAATTTTAAATCGCGCTATGGTTTCACTCCATGGAGTTTATATAAGTATTTAAGAACAAAATATTACTATTATTATTGTAATAAGTATTAAATGAGTGGTAAAGTGCCACCACTAGCTACTAGATGTCTATGTACAGATAAAAATCACGCTTAAGCAATTCTCTTCCTGGATTTTTATATAGACTGGTTTAAATTCGTCATTTTTATTATTATATATTATGTTTTGTGGCCGCAAGGGGGCGTTAAAAGCGTTAAACGGTTGCACGAGACATTAGAAGTTACACTTCAAAAGTTACACTTCAAAAAAAATGTTCATATTATAGAAATTGTCATAAAAAAAAACTTTTATTTTAGAAAAAGACTTTTATTTATTCATTTATTGTTTTTGAGGCGAAACAGATATTGCCGGATCAGCTGATATTAAGTTATGTATTAATACTGCTATATACATTAATAACATCACAGTTTCATAGTTATATATGTAATATTAGATATATCAATAGTTTGTCATTAGTTTCGTGGAAACAGCTTTTACAAATATATTCATCAGTTTATTGAAATACTGCACTGAAATTCTATGAACTGAACTGAATCAATTTTCAATTTAGTTTATATGAAGTACAATTCCTCTTTTTTATATTTTTCTATTATTTTGTTTTTAAAAAATAGTGGTAAAGTCTATTGTTTTTTTATGGGTTGGAAGTGGGATGGGAAGGGGAGAGGGAAAGGGGTTGGGCCTTTGGATTTCTTTCTCACTTAACGAAACACGGCATGAGCCACGTCACGTCGATATACAGAGAGGTATTTCACTGGTCGAGCCTGTTTAGCTCGCATTTATGCAGCAAACTGCACGAGCTCGAGATTATTGATCCTAAGCCGGTCATATTTGATGCAATCTAATCTTGCAATTAAGAATTAATTACTTCTAAATTTAAATAATATATAATAATAATAATATCTTGGACACAAATCACACAGCGACCTCTAGTTCCAAGCTAAGCAACTAAATGCTTGTGTTATGGATACTAGACAACGGATAATAATACATATATACTTTTCTTTTGTAAATACATACTTATAATACATAGAAAAACACCCAGACGCCACACAAATATTCATGTTTGTCACAAATATTTGTGCTCGGGTGGGAATCGAGCCCCCGACCTCGTTGCTGCAGCCGGTAGTTTTTACCAATGCGCCACGAGGCTCGTCAATTCGATTTCGAACGATTCTATAATCTACATTTTATATCTAAGTAAAATCATATATTCAGTAAGACGCATCATATCATATCAAATAGTCGACGAACAGCTTATGTCTTACGACAAGTCGTCTTACAGCCTTACCTCTGGGTGCCGTCGTGATGTTCTGTCGTCGCCAAGCCCATAAGATCTACGACTCAATAACGCCATCTAATCTAAGGCCTAGCTTTCAACAGACACGCAAGATTTACTGCACACATATTGTATGGAGTTAACAATAGATATAGTCGAGATATGGCTTTCGTGTGTGATATAGTGTTGCGACGTTTTCTTGATCTTAAATCTTAAATTACAACATTATATACAAACAAGTCTTATTAAAGAAATAGAGGATTTCGTATGTAAATAAAATGTTACATTATTTGAACTTTATAACACATTCATGCTCATAATAGCAGAAGGTGTATGCAGTGTCTTAATATTTGTTGTGTCAATATTTGCTCTCATGAATGGGTTTTTAATTATCAATCATATAAAAATTTATCAGATTTTAAATAAACATTATTGTTTCGGTGGTTCAGTGGTCGAGTACCTGGCTTCTGAATCAAGAGTTCGCAGGTGCGAATCCTAACTCACTCTTCGAAATTAATTTCAAAAGTCGATGACTTATAAATATCGATGACTGAAAACTTTGTGCCCAGTATGTGGCAAGGTTCGCCACCTATTCCATTGGGAAGTTTATGTGTTTACGTCCCAATGGAATAAGTGGCGAGTCGAGGCTTAACAACCACTGCCTACACCTTCTGGAAAAGGCGTGAAGTTATATATGTGATAGATTACCTAACTAAATTCGGCTAATACTGACTAACTTATTAGTCGGAAATTTTCCTTTTCAGAGAGATTCGTCGGATTAATCTATTAAGATTAATCCGACAAATCTCTCTGAAAAGGAAAATTCACTTTAGAATTTAACAATTTACAAACTACCATTAATCTGTATCTTGTAGCACTAAACTTTGAAGTAATATGAGAGCGATGCTAAAATCCGGGATCTTGGAATCAGAAGTGTTTGTGGTAAACCACTAAGTTATTGTGACAAATCACAATAGGCACTGGAGGTAACGAAGCCTTAAAATTAACTCATTTTATGATTGTAGAATATGGTTATAGTTATGGGTAGTGGAACGTGGTGTTCTGTAAATCAGTCAGTTAAATAAAATAAGTAATATAACATAACTTCACGACTTATTCTACTCTAAGGTCGAATGTTTTCGCTCCAAATGGAAAAGGTGGCGGAACCTATTGTCATAAATAGGACACAATGTTATCAGGCGTCGATGATTATAACATACGACTTCCGAAAAGAATTCCAAAAACTAATTGGCGAGAGCCCGGATGCAATAGTTTTTTTACCCATATATTTTTAAATACTTAATTCTTCTACACATTCGGGTAGAAAAGGCCTGAAGTCATATTATATTACTTAGTTCTTTTAAATTACTGGTTTACAAAACAATACGTTCCACAGAGTTCTAATAATTGTATATTTAACATACAAGATTAGCTTATTACATAACATACAACATTAATTAGTACACAATATATACATGTAATAATGCTAAAGCAACATACATGTGTCATCATAACATCAATACAGACAAATAAAATTGGAGAGTCTGTTTGTAATATTAAAATAATATAATTTCAGTTATAATGGAAATATACTTTTAAAATCACACATACATATCCATGAAAACTTTGTGCGCCGTATGGCAATAGGATATCCACCTATTACATTTGGGACGTAAATATAACGGCAAGTCGAGGCTTTAACAGCTACTGCCTACACCGTCAGGTAGAAATAGGCGTGAAATTATGTTATATTTTAGATAGATTCTTCTTTTATAGTTGCAGATGTGTGTTAGCTTCTATTTTACCATTTGTTTTATGATTATTTTATTAATATAGAAAATGTGGTAACAAGATTAAGAACATTAGTTGTATTTTAGACAAATCAACATTGGTCAGATTATATTATAAAACAAAGCAAAACAAAAAAAAAACTAACGAATCTTTAACAAATAGTTTTAAAGATATGCTAGTTTTTTTTTTGTTTTGCTTGTTGTTAATGAACTGTATTGTTGTTAACCTTGATGTTGATCAAGTTTAACAACAATACAGTTTATTAAATTAAAAATAAGAAAAATCAAATACACATTGAACTTTGACAATTAACGCTGTCGCTAAGCTCGTTCGCGTCACAAATTTTATTTATAAAAAACATTTTCACGCCTAAAATTTTCAAACAAAAGTTGGTACATTTTGTTTGTGTCCCCGTACTGCTTGTACATAATTAATACCACCTAACTAATCCTACTAATTCCCTGCACTCACGTGTCATTTATTATTTATCATATAACACGACGAACAAACTCTCATTACAAACACCGAGCACGCCACTTTTGTAAATGAGGGTTCCTTATAAAATGAGGTATCGTCAGAGCCCTTTTAATTCTAGTCAGATCTGTATAGAGAATATCTAGGCTAAACTAACACGACTTTATTAAAACTAATAACTTCAACGTGTGATCAATTCCGTATGGTTAAAATGTTTTTCAAGCTTTGTATCATAGTCAAATTTATTAATTTGAAAAATGGAAGAGTACTTTATGTTTCATAATGTACGTCTCCCTGTTGATTTCAAATAAAAAATACCTAATAATTTAAATAAATCCAGATTAAAAAACTGCAAAAAGTTAAGATTTTCCTTATCTCCATAATGAATGAAACTATAATCTATACTTATAATAAAATCGTAAGAAAGTTGTTATTGAATATTTTTTTAGAATGCTCGGGACATGATCTACAATCCGAAACCTACAAACCAAACCCAAAATTCCTAAAAATCTGGTTTTTTGAATATTAGTCTGATTGTCTGTTTGTCTGTATGTTTGTAACGGATAAACTCTAATAGTACTGCATGCTTTTAAGTCCAATTTTTCATTAATATAGCCAAGAGATCGGACCAACACAGTGGTTAGGGAATGTGTTGATTACGCTTTCTTTATTTAGTGTGAATTTTTCAAATTCAAGTATTTTTAATGATTCAAGTAAATGAATGTGAGCTATGTCATATTACCTATTTAATACTACTTTAATACTTTTAAGCATAATATGTATAATATTTATAAGCATTCACGTTCACGTGGGGTATGAACCGGTCGTCTTCTACACATCAACCGATACAATCAACCATTGCACTGAAAAATCTGTTCATAATGAAACTAAAATTAAAATAACCTCTAAAAGCCAAGCCAAGCTTTCAGCTAAAAGCAATCCAATTAAAAAACGTAACATAATCCCGACCGTTCGAGCTACATACACTCTTTTAAAATAACTAATCCAACACAATTTCTGTTACAACACGGTAGGTATGCAGTAATTGAAATCCATGAACAGAACGGCCATTTCTCGTATGAGCCGTCGGCCTATAGAAAAACACAATAGTCTTAATACAATGGACCCATTCAATGGTTTTAAAATGCTACCGAGCGAATGGAAAAATTTTAAACCTAGCACAGCTAACGTGTAAAATCAATGTAATAACTTGATATAGGTATACTAGATTCTAATTGCAGCTTTAATAACAGCTTTATCAGTGGTAAAGTCACGCACTTCTATGCAAGAACGGGTCGGCTCGACATCTAAAATATAACTACCTCTCCACGTAAAGCGACTAATGCCACCTTTCGTACCTCTACCCCACGGCCTACCTCTTTCCCACTCTTGTTCTCATACATCTGCTTATCCTATTTAAAAGGCCGGCACAACACAATCACTAGTCACTTACCACCAGATCGCCCGCTGGCTCATTTGACCCACTATACCATAGAATTAAAGATACTACTTATCTTTCAAGGTCTCGGTGGTCCAATGGTCGGGCACCACGCATTGGAATCCAGAGGTCGCGGGTTCGAATCCTGGCTCACACCAATGACTTTTCGAAATTCTTTTCGAAAGTTATGTGTGATAGATATCGATGACTGAAAACTTTGTGTCCGGTATAGCAATAAGTTCGTCACTTATTCCATTTGGGACGTAAACATAACGGCGCACCGAGGCTTAACAGCCACTGCCTACAACTTCGCGTAGAAAAAGTTTGCGAAGTTATGTTATTGTTAGTTTTGTTTCGGTTTCACAGTTGTTATACTCAATAGCGCTATATGCGCTTTTAGCAGGGATGGAAGTTACACCGCAGACGTAGAAAGACGAGTGGCGATGGGAAATAGCGTAAATGGAGCGTTGGGCAGATTCCTGGGCGCAAAAAACATTAGCAGAAAAGCCGAAAAAGTCCTGATCCCAACGCTAACTTATGGAAGCGAGAGCTGGGTATGGCAGAGTCGGCGGGGTGGACCAGAGGGGTTTATCCGAATCCTGGACCACCCCATCGCCGGAGGAAGGCCGCCGCTAGGTTTTAGTGGGTAGCCCTAGGATCGGATTGCAGCTCACTGCTTTGGGAGTCCCACACTACCTCCTGCCGTCACCAGGCGGGGGGTGTGCATAAAGCATTTCCTCACGTAAAAAAAAAACGCGGTAGAAATGAGGGCACTGCGCAAAATTTGCGAAGTGACTCTCGCTGACCGCGTAGAAAACAAGGTTGTAAGGAAGGAAGTTGGTCTAAGAGAGTGTCGGAGTAAAAGTAAGAAAGGGTATGCTCCGATGATTCGGACATGTAGAAAGAATGGTTGATGCAAGACTGACTAAGCAGATATACAATGCAAAAGCGGATGGATGTAGGAGTCAAGAACGGCCAAGACACACATACCATGACCAAATAGAACGTGTTCTGGAGGAAGGTGATGTTAGGAGCCTCAAAAACCGATGTGCGTGCATAAAAAGAGTTATGAAAGTCAACGTAGGGAGTGAGGCGTGTAAGAATCGTGCCTTATGGCGCTCTATTCTCTCTGCCTACCCCGCAAGGGATTTGGCGTGAAGTTATGTATGTATGTATACTCAAGCTGTGTGGCGCCGGCTTAGAATACCGCCACCCCATCTCTTCCCGTGGGTGTCGTAAAAGGCGACTAAGGGAAAAGCTAGAAGAATGGGCAGCAGCATTCTCTCTCAAGAAAATACAGCCTACTGCGATCGCCAACCCGCCTGCCAAGCGTGGCGATTATGGCAAAAAACCCCCCATGATTGAGCGGACCGACAGTTTTGGGAGGCCTATATCCAGCAGTGGACCTCAAAAGGCTAATGATGATGATGATGATGATGTATACTCAATAACATCTTCACAAACTTACTATTTCTAATTTTCATAATTAATTAATTTATTATATTATTTATCAATTTAAGACCAATCAATAAAGGTCAGCAAAAATTCATACAAAATTTGTTGAAGAATTTGAACCATTCGAACCAAGTGTACCATTTCAGATAGCCTATCAGTGTTCACAAATTTTCGCATTTCTTTATTGATTTCTTTATTGATTGTCTGAGCGCTGTGAACACTATTATTGAGGAGCAAGGAATTGAAACGGCCTTTATCTTGGGTGACTTTAACGCTGATCCGGGTGAGTTGTTTTATAGTGAACTTATTAGTATGTGTAAAGATCAGAAATGGTCATGTATTGATACTGATATGCTAGGGTTGAACTCCGGTACTTTTACTTTTACTTCTCTAGCTTACGGATCGACTAGCTGGCTGGATCATTGTATTGCGACTCACGCGGCTCGGCGGGTGGTGTCGGGTGTGAAGGTTTTGTATGGTGCTCGTTGGTCTGATCACTGTCCTCTTACTGTAGTATGTGATCTAGAGTTATTAACACCAAAGGTAACACCTCAGATTGTTGATACAAATAAGAATTTACTTTGGGGAGTCCGAAATCGTAAGCAGATAGCGATGTATGCCAGCGAATGTCATCAAAGGTTAGGATTAATTGATTTTCCTTCAGAGTGTGTAGAATGTGCTGATTGTTTTTGTGATAACCGTGACCACAGGCCAAAGACCACAGACCACAGTACAATCTGTCCAAAACACGCCTGTGTTTTGGACAGATTGTACTGTGATATTGTGACTGCCTTACAGGAGGCGGCTGTGAGGGATCGGGGAGGTGTGCGTGTGAGGGGGGGTGGACCACGCATAGTAGGGTGGAATAAGCACGTCAGCGAGGCGCATAGGAGGGCCAGGGATGGGCTTAAGCAGTGGATAATGTTCGGAAAACCTAATTCTGGTTCTGTTTACCTAAAAATGTGCGAGGCTAGAAAAAATTTTAAGTCGCGATTAAAATGGTGTCAAGACCACCAAGAGCAACTGAAAATTGACGCCATGGTGGAAAAGCACTCCAGAAGTAACTTTACTGGTTTCTGGAAGGAAACCAACAAAATGAATGTGCGGCCTGGCCTCCCTGTGAGCATCGATGATGTTAGTGATCCCAAAGCAATTGCTAACATGTTCAAAAAACATTTCATGGTGAAGTCTCCGCTGGGACCTGCGGCGGAGTTGTTGAATGCTGGGAGTAATAATCAAACGGTAGGGACTTCCTTCTTTGCAAGGATGTGGCCAGAGTAATTAAACAAATGCCTGGGGGCAAGTCACCAGGCCATGACGGACTCAGCATTGAACACCTCCGGCACGCAGGCCCACATATCTGTAGAGTGTTGGCCCTGTTTTACTCGCTGTGTGTGCGTCACTAGTATTTGCCCTGCGACTTCATGAAAACAGTGGTAGTGCCTATAGTGAAAAATAAAACTGGAAATCTGGCAGAGAAAAGTAACTACAGGCCTATTTCCCTAGCTACCATTTGTGCTAAAGTGTTTGACGGTCTTCTTAATACACAGCTGAACAAGTACGTGAAACTTCACGATAATCAGTTTGGGTTCCGCCCTCGATTGTCAACAGAAAGCGCAATTCTGTGTCTTAAGGATACCGTTAAATACTACACGGATCGAGAGACGCCTGTATATGCTTGCTTCCTCGACCTATCGAAGGCATTTGACCTGGTTTCGTATGATGTGCTATGGCGTAAACTAGGGGACATACAACTACCAAGTGTAATGATAAATATATTTAAATACTGGTATACAAATCAGAGTAACAATGTAAGATGGGCTGGAGCAACGTCTGAAACGTATAGGCTGGAGTGTGGAGTTAGACAGGGAGGAGTGACGTCCCCAACCCTCTTTAACTTATATGTGAATGAGCTGATAGTCGCGCTCAGCAATCAACATGTAGGCTGTCATGTTGACAGAGTCTGCGTCAACAATCTCAGTTACGCGGACGACATGGTGTTGCTGAGTGCGTCAATTTGCGGATTGAGAAAACTCATGAAAACCTGTGAGGAATACGCTTGTGATCTCGGGTTAAAATACAACGTTGAGAAGAGCTACTGTATGGTGTTTAATGCCGGCACCAAATGCCCACAAAATGTACCACCGGTTCGGCTCTATGGTCAGGCTTTGGATACAGTTAAGCACTTTAAGTACTTGGGACATGTCGTCACTGCCGATCTTAGGGATGATGCCGACATTGAGCGTGAGAGAAGGGCACTATCAATACGAGCGAACATGATCGCCCGCAGGTTTGCACGTTGCTCGGTCGAAGTGAAGATCACGCCGTTCAGAGCGTATTGTACGTCTCTCTATTCATCCTGTCTGTGGGCTAACTATACAAAAAAGAGCTACGGCGCCCTCCGGGTCCTGTACAATAATGCCTTTAGAATGTTGATGGGGCTGCCTCGATTCTGCAGCGCCTCCGGCATGTTTGCTGACGCTGCTGTGGACTGCTTTAATGCTACCATGAGCAAAAGGTGCTCGTCTCTGGTTGGCAGGGTGCGAGGCAGCTCTAACAAAATTCTGGTAATGGTGGCAGACCGGTTGGATTCCCCCTTCCTTCGGCATTGTTGCGAAAAACATATTGTCGCCCCGATGCCGAAGAGAAGGTATTAGAGTTGTTAAATAAATTTGACATTCATGATATAAAAATAATAATAATAAATAATAATAATATGTGACTTGATAATGTAAAAAAAAAAATGTAATAATTTTCTAACATCTAACAGTTATAAGTTGTAATACTAACAAAAATATGGATCTATAGTTGTCTGAAAATAAATGAATAATAATAATAATAATTTGTATAAAAACAGTATTGTAATCGCAAAATGACAATATTACCTTGTAAAATTTTACTGCAAATAAAAGATACTTTGATACTTATCACATTAATACTCCTTGCGCAATGCATAGGTAAGGTACGCTTAAAAAAATATTCATAAACATGACATGACATGAATAACAGGCACCGAACGTTAACACTCCGCTTATAACATTAATGAAAAAATTTAAATTAACATTTATTAAAACAATTAACATTATTTAAAATAACCACACGCTATTTTTTAATATTCTTGTTAATTTAATTTCGGGACCGGTTATTTTTTCTCTACAAATGAAAGAATAATATTCACGTTCCTTGTTCTAACTGGTTCTAACTGTTCTAACTGGTACATTTTGTAACTTATTAAAGCCAAACATTCGTCGGGCGTAGTGGAATTTGTAATGTCAACATTTTGTTTTATATAATATTCCATTACGCATTAGAAAAGCGGCCAACTTTAATAAAACCAAACATTTTATATTATAACCAGTAATTGAGCTATTGCTCAATTACTGGTTATATTAGTATTCATAAGTTCAAAAACTTCTCAAAAAAGATTTACATAAGTCATTTATATGAGAATAATATGTACGTATATACATACATAACTTCACGCCAAATCCCTTGCAGGCTAACCAGAGAGAACATAGCGGAATAGTAAGTACCTTAAACAGTTGCTTGTAATCGTTACACGTGTTATTCCTAGAATTCTGTAAGCTTATTTGACTGATTAGGTCAACAAAGATTTAAATTTTAGTGAATTAAGAAAAGTTTATTAAATGTTACAAATATTTAAAAACGTTACGATTAATTTCAAAAATTTAAAGCGGTAATACAATCCGAATTCAAATAGCTATGATCGAAGTTTATGACTTTGGTAAGTTGACTTCATAGGAAAAACTAAGCATTTTGCTTTTTCTTTTTTCTACAAAAGAGTTTTAAGAAGAGTTCTTCATGATTGGCAACAAATAAATATAATATACCTTATATTACTAGATACTAGATATTACTAAAGTCTCGGTGGACTAGTGGTTGAACACACGGCGTCTGATCCAGAGGTCCGGGTTCGATTCCTGAGTCTGGCTCGCACCAATGACTTTTCGAAATTGTTTTCGGAAGTTATGTGTGGTAAATATCGATGACTGAAAACTTTGTCCCCGGTATGGCAATAGGTTCGCCACCTGTTCCATTTGGGACGTAAACATATGGGCGAGACTAGCCTTAACAGCCGCTGCCTACACCTTCGGGTAACAAAAGGCGTGAAGTTATATTATTTTTTTATGGGATAGGAGGGCAAATGAGCAGGCGTGTCACCTGATGGTAAGCAACCAAGGCCGCCCACGAACACCAGCAACACATATAGTGTTACTATTGCGTTGCCGACTTTAAGGGATAGGGGATAGGGAATGATAAGGGAAGGAGGGTGGGACTCCCAGTACTCTCTCACCGATCGAAACGCGGCATGAGCCACTTTACGTCGATTTTCTGAGAGGTGGTGGTATTTCACCGGTCGAGCCGGCCCATTCATACAGCGAACTGCTTGGCTCTACCACTCCACTGTACTAATGAAACAAGAATATATTTGCCGTATAATAATCAGAATGATACAGGCCATTTTGCACATATATTAGAAGATAATAGACTATTCTACGGACTACCTGTGGGCTGGTAGCTGTGCTGTATAGAGCTAATAATTCTAATACACTCGGCAATATTAACATGCAGTCCGTGTACATTTTATTTGCTCAACTAAAACGATATAAGAAGAGGACGTGTAACCTTGCTGATGACTTGGGGATTAACTTGTCATTTTATTATATATGTTTTTTTTTTATATTACGTGCTAACTGGTTAAAGTGTTCTATCAGTTTGACCGGCTGTATTATCGTAAGTAAATTTGCATTAAAGAAGGCTATTGTGGCAGTTGAACATATTAAAAGTGAAACTTGAGCAAAAAATCTCAGCTCGCTAAACATAATGCACATATATCTCACGCTAACTAATGAAAATTTTAGTTGGGTATAGCAGAGCGCGCATGAAAGTAAAATAAATTAGGACATTGTGAAAAAAATTGTAGTGACGCTCGCCGACCGTGTCGAAATAGGGGTTGCAACGTAGGAAGTTGGATTCAAAGAGAGTCAGTGTTAAAGTAAGGAAGGCCATACCCCGATGCATCGAACATGAAGAAAGAATGAATAATGCAAGAATGACTATGCATTGACGGGCCTCGTGGCGCATTGGTAAAACTACCGACTGCAGCAATGAGGTCGGGGGTTTGATTCCCACCCGAGCACAAATATTTGTGACAAACATGAATGTTTGTGTGGCGTCTGGGTGTTTTACTATGTATTATAAGTATATATTTACAAAAGAAAAGTATATATGTATTAATATCCGTTATCTAGTATCCATAACACAAGCATTTAGTTGCTTAGCTTGGAACTAGAAGGCGCTGTGTGTATTGTGTCCAAGATATTATTATATTATTAGATATACAGTGCAAAATCGTGTTGAGCACGGACACGATACACTTTCCATGACCAGTGCTTTTCGTCGAGGTTTAAGCACAGGGGGTTTAAGGAAATTGGCGTAGGTAAGTACTTACTTGTTACGGGGCTTCACGCCAAGTCTCTGACCTTCTAATAATGGTGTACTTCCAAAGTGACCGATCGAGGCCTCTCGCGACCAGAGGGTTGGTCTGTGCTTCGCACAGAGAATTAGCATTGCCATTCAGCGTGGCTATGCCGCCAGTCTTCTGGGCACGTTGCCTTTAGACCGAGATGCGGAGAAATTTGATATCACCTAATCTTTAAAATGTAAATTAGGTGAGTTCTTGTTTATTTATTAGTATACCATATATATATATATATAGCCCCCGCTTCTGAATTGAGAAGTCGCGAATCCTGGCTCACACCAAAGAATTCTTAGACTCTTTTCACGTTTTAAATATCGATGACTGAAAACATCGTGCCAGTTATGGCAATAGGTTCGCCACCTATTGCATTTGGGGCGTAAACATAAAGGCGAGTCGAGGCTTAACAGGCTTACACCTTCGGTTAATAAAAGGCATGAAGTTATATGCAAGTTATAAGTAAGCATTTGCACTACTGAAATAAAAAATTTCCCAGCTCTAAGAGTTATAAACGTCTAGCTTTTCTAAATCACAGTGGTGAAGTTGTCTACGGCCGGCTAACGAGCATAACGTATCATTTTCCGAGTCTCAAATAGAAATGTTGCATTCTAACAAACACACCGTTTGTGTATTTATACACTATGTACAGTAAACATACAATGTACAGTATTAATAAAGTATTTAAATTTAGCCTGGCGAGTTTAGCAATAGCTTCTGAATGAAGGTTTTTGATACGAATCCTAGTGCACACTTATGACTTCTTGGAACTTAGGCTAGCAATTATTTTATCAATAAATGGTAAAATTGTGTAAAGTTGTCGTCACCTTTTCGTGGGACCAAATATTAAACTACGAAAGAAAACGCTAAATGTGCCTACAAAAGTACAAATAAAGTAATACAATAAGGTCAATAATAATTATTATTTTTATCGCCAGTGAATTGATTAAATATCGATGACTAAAAACTTTGTGCCTGGCATGGCAATAGTTTCGCCACCTATTTAGGACGTAAACATAACGGCGAGTTGAGGCTTAACAGCCACTGCTTACACCAACGTAGAAAAAGGCGTGACGTTATGTTATGTTATGTTATGATTAAGAAAATAAGGTAGATATCTTATGATATTATCTATAAGCACCCTGCCTTCCCTTGGCTTCGATTTACAATGACTTTGTAACTCCAGCCTGTCGCTAACGCCAGCTGTGATCGAACGCGAGCGAAGTCAGTAATTTGCTCAACATTAAATTATAGCTTTTTACCATCTGTGTTAGAACAACCTTCAAATGGGGAAAATTGTTCCAATAACAGTTTATAATATTACAAAGGAAAAAAAATGCAAAGTCACAAAATGCAGCCTGTCAGTGCCCTATGATAAAACTGGTATTGGTCATTATTTCAAATGGTTATTTGAAATTTTTTGTTTGATTTTTTTAATTGGCAAGCCCTTAATTCTCGAAAGTATGGACAATGCCGTCTCATCATCGTCATTCTCCTGCCCTTGTCCATCATGTATACGTTGAGAATATTAAAATCTTATGTCAAAGAGCTTGTTGCTACATTGCTTCAATACGGCTGAACCGATTCTAATGATATTTTTTATTCATTTAGATAAGTTTGATTCGGCATTAAAAAGTTACATAAATCCAAAAAATGTTCTACGCCGATACAAACAACGCTAGATCAGCTAGTAATATCATAAAATTAAACAATGTAAACGACCCTCTATTGAACAACCAACCAAACTATATGATTAGTAAAATTAGGACATAATTAACAAAACGTAAGTAATAGTTACCACTTAAATCATTGATTGAATTATTTAACGCTATAGGTACATTAATTTGTCTAAAATTGTTTAATTATAAGCTGTTCACTGTACGCTGGTCACAAATCATTATTGGGCTTTGAAAACAGACTACACTACATTACACACAGCTTTTATTTAGCATTGCTTAAGCATGAGTGACGACGAATTACGACCATTTGATTCATTTAAAATGGTTTATAAATTTTTGGTTTTGGTCGGTTATTTTAAGTTTTTGAATCCAAAAAACAAAATCAAATCACTCTTACACCAATTTTATAGATTTATTGCTTTCTCTATAGTTGTTGTTTATAATTTACAGCATATATTATTTATCATACAGGTTGGTATAACTATTGCCCCGCAAATACGAAAGAGAAGCGTCGGCCTTGAGTTTCTTGCAAGTTCTTCTCAAGAAGCCTTGTAGCCAGAACTGGCACTTAGATTCGTTTTCACATATAAGACAGTGTGATGAAAGGGAATCGAAGCTTCGCGGATTTTAAATAGTAGTTTTGTATGACGATTGTACTTTGTAAAATCTAAGAAATAAAGATATTTTGAATTTGAATTCATCCGCGTAAAAAGAATAAAAAAGTATGACACTTTTTGATTCTTTTTACGCGTTTTTTTTTCATTCATTAATATTTATGATAATTAGATAATCAAATCATTTTAATATGCGTATATATAACATATATAACATAGTATATTTTTAGATTTAACAAATATGGTCTAGTTTTAATGGAGACAAAGTAGCTTTCTAAGGTCAAAGAATTATTAGAATCGGTTAAATTGCTTGCAGATTTTATATTGCTTTAGCATTATAAATAATGTGTTTAAGTTATTTTTGGTTTAATTTTAATTTATTTCATTAGCTTCAAATATATTAAAAATTTAGAGACGTGACGACATGGAGGAGGTATTTGATGCACTGATGGTGGAGGTTCCTCAGCTGAATTTGATTGTGAAAGTACTAACGGTGAATCTGCAGATACAGAGAATAGAAAAGATTAATAAACTTATTAACAGTAAGTCTTTGTATAAATAACAATACCATGTTATGTGCAGGTTACATAAAACTGCGAAATATTACTATGATATTGTTAGAGCGATCCGCGCGAACTTCGTACCGCCATGTTATCTTTTAATTAAATCTTTGAATTTCTTAGTTTTTACTTATTTTAATATACATTTGTTTTACATTAAAGACTTTCCTATCGAATTTATTATTGCTGAAGCTTAAACTACTTTAAATAGCTTTAAAAAATTTCAGTTTTAATAAAAACGCGGTTGGTATGATCCGTCTTTCGTATTATAAGTTTCAGTGGTTTAGTGTTTCAATTCTCTGGCTCATAGTTCAAAGGTTCCCAGTTCGAATCCAGAGTCACACCACTGTGTCTCCAAATGATATTTCTGCTGCTGCTATGTCATGATAATTTGCCAAAATTTAACGAAGGTTACCTGGCAGAATTGGTAACAGGAATCAGGCTGCCCATTGTTATTCACATGTCCAAGGCACATGTGATGTGATGTTATAGTAAGTACAATATTACTTTATTTCAGGACCTATGTTCGTAGCTAAAAACAAAAAAGATGCAGAACTATTACAAAAGAACATCGAACATATGAATCGTTTGTTCAAAATCATAATAATAAGCATTTCAATATCTGCATTATTTTGGCCGACGTCATACTTTGGGCGGCGATATCAAGACGCGAATGCCTCGGTACCTTCATATATACCATTTGAAACAGACACTTGGGGAAAGTAAGATTACTTAATATATTTTATTATTATTTTAATTCTGAAAAGTCTTGGTTACCCAGATTCAAACTCGAAGCTTTAAATCATAAACTGACTGCTAAGCCGCTGAGAACTTTCAGATCCTCTATATTAGTAACGAAAGGGACAGAGGTTCTCTTTGTCATAGCAAATACCCACATAGGAAACTATAATTCATTTTAGTTCAAAATTTTGTCTTTATATATTTTTCTTTTTTTTTCATGTTGGGAGTTTTGAAAAAAAAAAAGAATTTGAAATTTGAAATTTTCAACAGATTCGCATTATCAGTATTATTTGAAGTGGCACCGGTGCTCTGGGTTGGACACGGCCACATAGCCCTCGATATCGTCGTTGCCACTTACTATGCGCAAGCGGAAGTCCAATTGAAGCTAATCAAGCACAATCTAGAACATTTGTTCGATACAGACTGTGTGGATGCAAGTGAGGAGTTTCAATACAAGGACGTCATCGATGAACAGATAAAAGGGAGATTCATATATTACGTGCAGAAGTTTGAAACATTGGCATGGTAAGACTAGTCACATATTAAGGCCATGAAAGCATAATCATATTAACAGTATTTCTGTTCCAACGATTTTCAGCTTCTGATCGGCTCACGTTTAGTCCAACCATGACAGGGAAGTTTAAAAGCTGAATTATATTTTCTCTTATATTGCAGGTACACAAAAGAAATAGACAAAATTTTTAATCCTGCCATGTCATTTCAATTTCTCACATCGGTCATCTCAATGTGTATGGTGGTAAACAGAATGAGTTCCGTAAGTGAGACCAGACTACTAGTATTTGATTGTCCAAAAAATATCCCATTAAACTGGTTAGATAGCAAATAATCAAGCAAAAAGGAAGGCTCATAGAGTTTAAATACACACACAAAAGTGTTCTAAGGAGTTGCTTGCCAGTTGACAGCGACCACGAAGCATACCTACGACGGGATCCCCGAAAAATGAGATGAAACTTTGGTGTGGACAATAACACAACGGCTCAGAATTTTTGATCTACAGCGTGGAGTCCTTTCTTAGTTATAATTTTGCTTTTATTTTTGTTACTTAGTATTTTTATTTTTATTTAAGGGATAGGAGGGCAAACGAGCAAGCGTGTCACCTGATGGTAAGCAACCTGCGCCGCCCATGGACACCAGCAACACATATGATGTTACTGTTGCGTTGCCGACCTTTAAGGGAGTGGGATAGGAAAGGATGGGTAAGGGCCTCCGGATACCTCTCTCACCAAACGAAACGCGGCATGAGCCACTTTACGTGGATCTTCTGAGAGGTCGTGGTATTTCACCGGTGGAGCCGGCCCATTCATGCAGCGAACTGCTTGGCTCTACCACGTTTACTACGTTTATTTATTAAATAATTGTATCTATTAAATATTTTCCAGACTCCTGTGGGTACAGTGCCATTTGCATTTCTTATAGTATTAGTATTAATATATTCATTTCAAGTATTTATTTACTGTTACTATGCCAATTCTGTATATTATGAGGTAAGTCTGAATAGCTTGTTGCTTTTTATTTGTTATATGCAAACATTTTACATCATCAATTTCCTGCCCTTGTCCCACTCTAAGTGGAGTCGGCACAACATGTCATCCTTTTCCATTCTCTTCTATCACTCGTCGTGTTCACACTTACTCCCTTCATATTCATATCAACTTTTACACAGTTCATCCATCTCTTTTTCGGCCTTCCTCTACTAATGTGTCCATCCACAGTCATTCCCATCGCTCTCCTTGGGACATGACTTTCGTCCCTTCTCATAAGGTGTTCATACCACGCCAATCTACCACTTCTAATTTTTTCCGTAATTGATGCTACTTTCATGCTTTCTCTTACATACTCATTTCTTATTCTATCCAATTTTGTCACACCATACATCCATCTTAACATACGCATTTCTGTTGCATGTACTGTCCTTTCATCCACTTCTTTCATTGGCCAGCATTCAGATCCATACAATACGATAGGTCTGACAATCGATTTGTATATTTTCCCCTTGAACTTGAGGGGCATCCGTGGGTCGCATCCTGTTCCTGAGACCTGTCGCCATTTCATCCATCCTGCATTCATTCTGTTATTCACATCCCGGTTAATATTGCCGTCGCTTTGAATAAGCGAACCAAGGTATTTAAAGTTTGACGTAACTTTGAGGCTTTTCCCGTCCAAAGATATTGAGGAAAAGCCAGCCACCAAAGTCACAAAATAGGTGCTCAGTTTTAGCGCGGCTGATCTTAAAACCGACTCTCTCTAGCTTCTCCTGCCATTTTTTCAGCCTATTTTCTACCTCGCCCGCTTCCTCTCTTACCAGAACAATGTCGTCAGCAAAGAGCATGCACCAGGGTGCGTTCTCCTGAAAACATTTTACATCATGGCGACAAAATAATTAAATACGTTTACTTATCTTATATCAACGTAAATTGACCGTAAATTCCTTTTTTCATTCCTTCTTTCACCAAATTTGTAGCCAGCGGCTGTTAAAGCTTCGATTCGCCGAATCGTTAGGTTTTGTCCCAAATGGAATAGGTAGCGTATCTATTGCCATAGACAGGGCACAGAGTTGTCAGTCATCGATATTTATCACACATAACTTCCGAAAACAATTCAAACCCAACAGAATCAGATGTGGGGAGCTCGCCCACTGGACCACCGAGACTAATAATACCTTACTAATACTTTTTTTACCAAAATCTTATTAAAATCAATTTTTTTATATAGTTTTTATATTCTATCATATCACCTATCGCTTGAAATCAAGCGATAAGCGATGATTTCAAGCGTTCTTTGTGTATTTTTTACGCTCCATCCATCCATTCATATAAATTAAGATCGAAGTCAGCCTATCTTATGAATCGATAAAATGTCCCTTTCGTCACTTTGCAAAGCTTTTTAAGTGTCTATTCAAATTTCAATAATCCGACTTAAATGAATAAATATAATTTACATAATATTTAATGTAATAAAGAGTATAACTTATATTACAGAGTCGTTCAGTAATGAGTTCTGTATATATGAGCGATTGGATATCAGTTTCACCAAAGTTTCGTCGATTGCTATTGATTGCTATGCTGCGTTGGTCTCGTACTATAACTCCAACTGTATCCGGCATTATTCCACTCTCACTAAATACATTCGTTTCGGTAATTTATTTCTCATAATTATTTAAATTAAATGTA
The DNA here is from genome assembly GCA_905147225.2 of Euproctis similis. NCBI lineage: Eukaryota > Metazoa > Arthropoda > Insecta > Lepidoptera > Erebidae > Euproctis > Euproctis similis. The sequence continues at coordinate 6,339,517 of LR990118.1, read as the reverse complement.
TATTTGTGTCAGTGCAACCGAGGCCCATATAGCGACGCCTACAGTTAGCATCAATGGACCCTCTAGTTTATTTTTGGTTCTCCTGAATCTCGAAGACAATCTCAACCGGCTGTCCCGGTTATTCAATAAAGATGTTAAGTTAAGCATTGAAAAATTTTTGCTTACAAACATCCCGAAATTTCTTAGAATTTCTACGAGGACAAACGCTTGCGCGATTTAAGAGTTTAAGATACAACGCCATCTATGGACAGTTATAGAAAGCTTACAGTAGATGTAAGTGCTTTTAAGGATTAGTTAATTGAAAAGAATTGGAATATTTTTCAGATACTTCGTTCTACGTATAGTCTTTACGCTGTATTAGGCGCTCAGAAAAAGTAACAAGAAAATATATTGTCTAATTATTTACAATCACGTTTAGCTGCAACTATGTACTTAACACTTGAATCAATAAAATACGCTCATTGTATAGATTGTTTAATTAGTTTTTCCCGTTATATTATTTAGCTATTTAATTTGAACACATTTGAACCACTGTCGAGTACAATTACTTCAGAAAACATCCAAAATTAATATTCAAAATTCTATATCTTTATTATGTTCAGCAATGGACGGGAACAAGATCGTTGATTTAGTTTGTTTTATGTTTATCTAATGATATCTGCTGAGTTATTAACAATGAACTTAACGTGTTTACCTATGGTTTTAAGATTAACTAATTAAGAAAATCATTATTAATGTTAAGTCTGCATAATGTTATTAATAATGTAATTTATAACTTTTGTAAAGAAAATGGTAAAATCCAAGCAAAAACAGTAATAGTAAAACCATGTTATCTTCATAAACATTTACTCCTTCCTTATATTTAACAATTAAAACTTATTTAGAATAAGGGTTGAACACATTAGAACGGCGGTAACCACACTTCAAAATGTGGTCCGAAATCGGTGAGTTTCTCCCGCAGTGCGGCCTCGAAGACAGCGTCGCGGGATGAGTCGCGAGGCGCTGCATTGTCTCGACCGCATTCTCGTGAAACTTCCCGAGCGGCGCGCACAAACTTTGAAACTTGGGCCACACTATCACGTACATCCTCCACAGGTAGCTGGTGTACAAGTGAATTGATTTTTAATCTATTACATTAAAATATAGGTAGATAATTAAAAGTTATAATAACTCTCTTTATGTACACCTTTATGTACTTATAGGTAATACTATTTTTTGAGAAAAGTATAATTTAAGTATCTCGCCTCCTTCCTAATTAGATTGACGTTCAGACATTTCCTACGAAAATATGTAATAATAATAATATGGATGTATTGTCTGAACTGAAGCACCTACGGGCTTATCTCCCATTTTCTTTCGTATTCAAATTGATTGATTTGGCATTTTTCGTGTCTTAGTTTCGATATGCTCATGATGATGACAGATGATGTTTTCATCATCCTACGTCAATTCACTTCTATAGATAAGGTAAGAGGAAATCGCCGAAATAAAGAAAAAAGAGGCAATAGCGTGTTTTAGGCGATTTCCTCTTTTCTTCACAGTTATTTGCGCAACTTTCAAGCTTCCTCTTACATTTTAAATTACAAATAAATTACTTGACACTTACACTTAAGCTTCAGTAAATCAGAATCAAATATTTTAGTACATTAATGAAAATTAATCAAGAATCAGTGACACAAGAAAATATTGAACAATCACCGCCCACGTTAACTTACATCATCACCAGTCGGCAAACTGTGGGGGTATATTCGAACCCAATGTCCAACTCTGCCCGTGGCTTGGTTCCATCTGACCCCGTTACCCCAGTGACAAGCGCTCATGGCTCGGCGACGTGAAGCAGCTGTGGAATAACCACCGCGCCAGGACTCATCCACGCTCTCCGCTGATTGTATGGATTGATGCTGAACACTTGATGTTGACTGCAATTTAATTTACTTGGGAAGTATTATGAACAATGTTAGTTTATCTATTATGTCCACACATTCTAATAATTATACATACATATGGAAAACAGATCGCCATATGTGTTACAGACTTTCATATTTCTTGTCATACATACACGCTCGTTGGTTTGTAAGGCACCTTCCTCCTTCAATTTGGTCATGGAAACTGTATCGTCCTCGACTCGTATTTCCTTCCGCTTTTGCAATCTTATTTTCGACGTGGTCCGCGAGCGTCATTCCACAAATTTTGCGCATTACCCTTATTTTCACCGGGTTTATCCTACTTTCATAAACATTCTGCCATACCTGAATCTCGCTTCAAATTCAAACTCAAAATATCTTTATTCCTTAGACTTTACAAAGTGCTTAGAATCGTCATACAAAACTACAAGCTAAAATACGCGGAGCTTAGATTCCCTTTCATCACACTATCTTGAATGTGAAAGCGAATCTAAGTGCCAGTTCCGGCGTCAAGGCTTCTTGAGAAGAACTGGCAAGAAACTCAAGGCCGAGCATCTTCCATAAGTTAACGTAATTATTTGAACAAGTCCAGTCTAATCAACATGACAACTTGAAAAAATCATAACTGGTACTTCGAACGCCGACCTTCAAATGATATTTAAAAAACTATTCAAAAGCTAAGTTTATTCTTATGTTTTTTAGTATTTTCAGTTAGGTAGGATGGTAAGTTTTGTGAGAGGCTTTTGGAGTCATTTTATTATTTTTTAATACTAGCTGACGAACTGTAATACTAGCTAATGTTAGCACTAAAAAGACTAGTGCTCCGCTCTCATTGATCATAATATATATATAGCCTTCCATGATAAATAGATTATCCAACAGAAAAGTATTTTTCAATTCGAACCAGTTGTTCCTGGTATTGATTTGTGTAACAAACAATTTTTCAGCCTTATTTATATAACTTGTCAATTTTACCTGTAAATCGGCGTTGTCACCATTGTCATGATTTTTATATCGCCCGGTGAACGTCTCCTTTTGTTTATCACTTGACTCCTGTTTCAATTAAAAATTTTTATTAGTACTTATTATATTATTTATAGCTTTAAACAAATATCGTCTCAAATTTGAAATAGGTTAGCCACGAATCTCATTAATATCTGACATATTTCGGCTTGGGTCAGAACTATTTAGGCTTTCAAGCTATCCTTAAAGCCTAAATACATGACTATAGGCATGATGACAAATTTTGAAAAACTGTTAAATGATGTTCAAAAATATATATTAATTACGAAAAACATAATATTTCTGCTGAAAATTTAGGTTTACGGTTCAAAAATTTGTTTTTAATTCATAAATTTTAAATTCGTACCAAAACGCTTCAAAGTGTCATGGCGTCGCTTGTGACGTCACGTTAGAGTACAAGGTTCACTCAACAGTTGTAAACAATGAGACGCTCTTGTTAATTTCGAATTTCGCAGATAGAAACATGAATTCGAAAGCTTATAGATGGTGTGCCGTCCCACTGTGTCCTAATACGTCCATAAAAACTCCCGAGAAGCTATTTATTTTTGTTCTTTTCGACAAGACAATGCGAAATAAGTGGCTTAAACATGCAAGACGTGATTTGAAAGGAATAACACCCTCTACTCAGCTTTATTTCTGTGAAGATCACTTTGACGTAAGTATTTACTTTATGTTTGCAGATTTCATGCTGATACTAAATAAATGTGACAAGCATTAGATGATGTAAACATTGTTAAACACACTTTATTAAGAGGTTAAGAATATCTTACATCCTCAATGAGCTATTATAAAAGTACCTATGTATTTTATTTTAATTTCAGTTACCAAGTGATATGGAAAATTATATGGAATACCATGTGATGAGGTCAGTGTCGCAGATTCGCTTGAAAAAAGGGTGTGTTCCATTAAAATTTTATTGTCAACCCGATAGGAGAAAACGAGCTTCTGATTCTATGGAAAGAGAATACTTTGCGAATTTTACAAAGAAAAGAACTAATTGGAGAATTTGAGCAGGAATTACAAATATCTAAGAATACAACCATTGCTATAGAATAGTCACAACTTATAGACTCTTTACCTGGAACATCATCCATGCAGGAAAATATTACTCAAAATGCACCTAAGACGACAGATAAAGCCATCCAAGTGTACATAACAAATAAATTCAGAAGTAAAGCTGTTTAAACAATAGTTAATTCAGTTGACCAGATGACATCACCATCCAAACCTTTTTGTCAGTCTGCTTTCACTTCACCATTTGAAATTAAAAAAACCAAACCATCAACATCCTTCTTACAGAAATGTACCAAAAAAATAATTGATATACAGGCAGATTCTGATAGTGATATTTCATACACTGTGACATCTTTGAAAATGAAATCTTCTTCAGACTGCAGCGAACTAATTGAAGATGATAAGAAACAAGAGGCATTGAGAATTTTGGGATATACAGTGCAAACAATAGTAAATAATTCACAGTCTTACATTGGAGTTCCTAAAAGTTGTTACTATTTAATAGCTTTAATTGAAAAAAAGTTAAATATTACCTTATACCATATACTAATGTGTTTACTAAAAATTAAATTAAATAATAGTTTCAGAGAGCTTTTGGAGCTTAAGCTGAAATAGGTACAACAACTATGGTCTTATTTTTAATTATTTAAATAACTAGGTAATGAACTGTTTAATAGGAGGTATTTACTGGGAAGCCTTAACATTTCTAAATTCTGCTGAACAAAAGTCATTGTTTGATCGCAGAAACTCTCCTAGCATTAGTACGTCGATACTCGGTAAATTTGCACTGGAAGCCTTTAGAAATCCTTGTTCTATGACTGAGTGTATCAAATAGATTTACACAAAACAAATTTAAGTCGCAAACAAAACTAAAACAGCGTTTTTAGTGGTAAAATTAAGCGAGAGTCGTAGTTATCTATTGAATTACGAATAAACAATTTGACAACTACTCTAACGTGACGTCTCGCCCTCTGATTGGCGTTCAATATTACATGGCGGATTGCCGTATTTAGTGATTTTATTTTATCAATAAAAAAATAAAACTTGAGAGGTGTCAAGGGACACCCGGATGGAACGAAGTTCCTTTCGATTAATTAGTGAAGGAATAGTTATAATTTTTTTTTTAAGTGATAATAATATTTTTTTTATTATTAACAAATATAATGTAATATAAACTTAATCAGTAGGCTCAATTTTCGTAATATTTGGCTTGTGGTAACTGAAGTAGCAAACATATGTTTGGGATTCAATTTTATTTAAATGTCTTGAAAAAACTGCATCAATAGTAGTATTATATTTTGTTGTTAATTCTGCTGGATTATTGTTAATTCTTAAATCAAATTCTTCCTCTAGAAACTGTAGCAATGGTTTTGATTTTTCATTACTGAAGTTGATGTTAAAAAAAAGTTGCAATATCCGGAACTTGTGCAGAAACACTGTCAGGATTCATTATTATTTTTTAATTTTTTTATTTATTATTTACAAAAAAACCTGTATACACTCAAGAAAAATAATCGTCGCGAAAATATCTGGCTTGCTTTCTATAAGAGAGAGAGAGAGAGAGAAAGAGCTAAAAAAACATATATACAATATGAAAACATGGAAAATAAAACTTCCAAAAAGTTCCGATACCGGGATACTCGGGTTCGACCCGAGCCCCCTGTATGAGAGCAAGGTATCCCAGCCACTAGACCATTTGGATAGTTACATTGTTCTAAATAAGCCAATAAAAGATGTATTGTGTCGTGACAACTTTTCTTAAGATTTTTTTCCGTCTAGCCCCCTTTCACAACGCGCGCGTTGTGAATAAGGAACTTCGTTCCAATAATCTCGCTTAAAATTAAAAAAGAATCAATGTTTTATAATAAACTACTTATGTATATTATCTATACAAATTATTTCAATAAAATTTACTTGCTGTCATCATGCCTAATCTAGTTTATTGCCAATTTATCAGTGGTAGAGCCAAGCAGTTCGCTACATGAATGGGCCGGCTCGACCAGTGAAATACCACGACCTCTCAGAAGACCGACGTAAAGTGGCTCGTGCCGCGTTTCGTTCGGTGAGAGAGGTACCCGCAGGCCCACCCCCCTTCCCCATCCTTTCCTATCCCCTATCCCTTAAAGGTCGGCAACGCAACAGTAACACTATATGTGTTGCTGGTGTCCATGGGCGGCGTTGGTTGCTTACCATCAGGTGACACGCCTGCTCCTATCCCATAAAAAAAAAACAGTTCCATATTAGAGAGTCTCAGATTTACATAATATGATTTACAATCATGACATGATTTTGAATTATCTGAAGTGTGATCAAATATATCACCCCATAAGAGTGATTAGGTACTTACTGCCGTTAACAAACATCCTTTATTTTTTATTAGTAAATTATCTAATTGAGATATAAGATAAACGTGGGTCCTACGTACATTACACATATGATTAACAGATTGTGTGGGGGCTTGGCTGTTAGTTGGGTTAGTCGGCTGTGCACCAGGTGGCTGCAGAGTAACGCAGTTCATGGGAAGCGCTCGTCTCCGGCGGCAGCGAGGACCTCGTCTCGATGCAGTGCGTGCGCGTCCAGAACTTCGGGGAATACCGCCCTCGTCCTCAGAACTGTAACTGGTCAGTTTGTAATAATAAAATAAATAGGAAGCAAAAACACTTGTGTAAAGGATGCAAATATACAGGCATGTCACATAATGGTAAGCAACCAACGCCGCTCATGAACGCCTGCTACACAAATAGTGTAACAATTGCGTTACTGGCTTTTAAAATGGAATAGGAAAGGGGTCGGTCGCCGTCATCCAAAATTCACGAGAATTTATATTCATAATAATATACTTAGTCATGCCATAAATATTGTAACAAAGAAATTTTTTTTTTAAAATTGCAAATAGCATTTATTACTTTTACAGAGTGTTACTTTAATACATAAATATAAAACGATATAAAATATAAAAAGCTTATTTGAAGCAATACCGTACCGAAGGCCTGTATTGGCAGCAATACAGGCCTTTAAACGTTGAAGCCAGTTATCAATAGAAACACGCACTCTTTCCATGGGAAAATTCTTCACTGCCAATCGTATGGATTGTTTTAGGGACTCTAAATTATTATGACGTTTAGAGCAAGCCGTACTCTCTAAAACTGACCACAAATCATAATCCAGTGGATTAAGATCGGGACTAGACGACGGCCAGTCTTCAGCTCTAATGAAGCCCGAAACGTTCGCTTCCAACCAAGATTGCGTGGACCGAGCTTTATGACCTGGAGCCGAGTCTTGCTGGAAGGACTATACTTCGTTATTGAACATGGTGTTGTTAAGGGGCTTGACTACCTTTTCAAGAATGGTATCTTGGTACTCTTGTGCCGATGTTTTGATACCTTTTTCACAAAAATATGGCTCAGTCACTCCTTCGTAGCTAACGCCCCACCAAACCATCACTGAAGTCGGATAATGCCCACGTTGCACTCTGTCAACTAATTGGGAAGCTTCCTTAGAGCTTTGAGCATAAATACGGTCATTTTGTTTGTTAAAATGTTGCTCAATTGTAAAAACTTTTTCATCCGTAAACAATATTTTTCTGTGACCTCCCTTTGCGTACCGCTTCAGTAGTTGTTTAGATTTTCACACCCTATTCTTTTTTAAATTATCAGTTAATAAATGACCAGTACGCCTCTTATAGGCTGCAAGTCCTAAGTCATCTTTTAAAATACGCGACATTGTTCTAGGTGCTATCTTCATCTCCCGAGATAAAATCTTTTGCTTGCGGACAGTATTTCTTCGAATTCTTTCCCTTACTGCTTTGACCACCTTTTTCGTACGAACACTATGTGGACGGCCAGGTCTTTTTCTGTCACAAACAGAGGGGGTCTCATTGTACCTATTAATAGCCCGGTACACAAAAATTTGACTAATACCAAGTGTATGGAGAGTTTTAAAAATTGCATTTGGCTCCATACCTACTTTGTGTAATGCAATCACAGCTATTCGGTTCTCTTTATCACCCCACTCCATTTTAATATCGCAAAATATTGTACAATGTATTGGCGCTAAAACGAGAAAACACAATGAACAATCGTATAAAAATGACAGATTCCAAATTCAAATGTAATATTTTTTTATTTTTAGTTGTAACAGTTAGTATGGCCAGACTAAGTACATCCTAAAATATCTTACAATCATCGGATTCTGAGACAGAACTATTAATGCATTAAAAATCATCTAACATGTTTGGCTTTGACGTATGGGAATCCACATAGCATACAAACATACTTATTTACAAATACATAAACGCAAACACACTCAGACGCTTGCACCCCACACAAACAAACACGCACGTAAATCTTTAGTTTTAGTTCTATAACCAGCCCCGGATCTTCAATTTTTTTTAGGCGGGGCAAAAACTGAAAAATGCCGCCCCCGCCCACTAACATTTATTTTAACGTTTGCCGCTCTACTCTGCTACTACTTATGCCGCGTATCCGGAAACCCAATCCCAAAAGGGAAAGTCTTTTTTTCCATCCCGCTTCCGATCCCTTACATGTTCCAATTTAAGAGACAGCAACGCAAGTGCTGTGCTAGCTGTGTTCGGACGTATATGGGTGGCGTTTGTTGCTTGCCACCGGGTGCTCACGCCTGCTTGTTCACCGTGTACCATAAAGAAAACTTCTTCTAAGGCTTGAACTATTTCTAGCAAATTATTTAATAGGGCATTCACAGCAACATGTTTTGCCGGCCATCTCGTATGACTACTCCATCAATCCTCACCCGCGCTCGGCCCAAAGTCGATACCGCCCAGCTGGGGATCACATCGGTGTCGTGCCGCCAGACCCAAGCCACAGCCCAGGCCTCCACGCGGATCTTTTCGCTTCCAAGCTGCGGGAGGCGATCGCGGACATGGCAAGCGTAGTGCGGCTGGTACAACTGGCGGCGTTGGAGGTGACCAATCTAGACGATTCGGTCGCCAACTCGCCCGGCCAAGAGGCTTCCACCCGCTGAAGCAAGGCTCACCGCCTCCCTGTAGTCCCTCCACCGGGCAACGAGAAGCGTGTCATCTGCATAACAGATAACACTCGTCCCACGGAGGAGGGCGCCCCGCAGAAGCCAGTTGAAGCCGATGTTCCACAGGAGAAGGCCCAAGACAGACCCCTGCGGACCACCGGAATCCGTGCCGTATCGCCGTAGCCGGCCCGTCTTTTCCACCAGAAGGACGATACGGTCCTCCAGATAGTCGGCCAGGAGTCGCCGTAGGTAGAGAGCCACCCCGTGATAGCGGAGCGTTTCTAAGATCGTCGAATGGGGGACGGAGTTAAAGGCGTTGGCGATTTCGAATGACACCGCCTGCACCCCGTCTCCCACGCTCGCAGCTTCTCACATCTGGCGGATCAGGATACCGCGGGAGCAGAGAAAAGCTCCACTGCGGGCGCTGGCGTTCCGGCGCTCGCGGTGTCTCTGCACACTGAGCTTGGACTCGCGGGGGTTGTGTTTGCCCTGTAGGTAGACAAAGTCTGATCCCGCGCGCACCAAGAGGCTGTGAGACCGGTCGGACAGGGGCTCCGTGGTCTCCAGTCGCGGGTGCAGTGAGTGCACCTCAAGTGTGAACCAACGGTTAGTTTGTTGAAGGGGACCAAATCTCCGGTACAAGCCTGGATAGCAGGTAGCGCGGCATTCGCTAGTGGTTTGCACCAGTCGACTGTGCTGGGCTTCGGCTGATGAATAGCTGCAAGGATTTGCAAAGTCAGGCGAGCGTGATTTACAGCTCTGAAACCAGCTGGATACTGGTAGCCGGCTGGCGTTATCGCCGTTATCTGGCGTCCCAAGCACGTATTCAAGTGTCAGCTAGCTCTCGGGCGGAGATTGGGGAGTGAAGGAATTTACGGGGCGACTTTCCTTATGAGTACTATCAAGAGCTATATACCTGAGGTGGTAGCAAGAGCTAGGTTACCGCTTTTGGTCCCGCACTTTGACTTCGGTGAGGGTGCGGCTATAGTGAGCCACCATATACCTTTTCAGGTGGGTGGGTCGTTCACTATAAACAATTTACCGTTAGGACAGGGAACTATGTCGCTCTCCGTGGTAGTTGCCATGCTGGTCGAAGGTGAGGCCTGGAGTAAGTTCGCCTCCTTCTGCGAGGAGGTGATTACAGAGGAGGCGGCTGAGCGGGAGAGGGAGGACGATCCTTTCACGTCTGCAAGAGAAGAAGGGGAGCAAGAAGGCGACATTTCGATCGCCCACAACAACTCCTTCCCGGGGTCGGGCGGTTGACTGGCGCGGGGGCGCCCTCACCCGCATTGCATTTACCGGCACCGTCGCCGGACAGCAATGGCCGGCAATCCTCGGCCATTCCCGAGCCTCTCACCATCGCGAGGGGCGCGCAAAGCCTGCCGAAAGGGCGGCAATTCGTCGGGGAGGACCAGCTGTATACGGTGTTCCATTCTTCTCTAACATGACGAAGCGGGAACGGCGCTGCGTTGTTTAGTGGGTACACCTAAATACCATCTACCGGGAGCCCCACGTAAGATTTCCACCTCCCGGTGGGAGGCGTATGCCCACAGCATTTTGTCCGAGCGTACCAAAAAAAAGAACGGTAGAAGACAGTTGGTAAATCTTGCAGCACGCACAAAGAGTTTTTGTCTTGGAAAATATATGCCAAGATCTTCTAACCGTTTTGCTAGTACCCACAACCTGTACCCCATAGACGATGTTAAATGTTTGCCACTGCTTTCAGTAGGTTTAAATTCAATCTTTTTGTCAGTAATTTTTTGTACTTGTACATGTGTCATTTATTCTGTCCGTCAAAGTTAAGTAATGTTATAGTAATTTGGCCGCCCTGTAAACTTGCCGCCCGGGGCATGGGCCCCGGCTTGCCCAGCCTAGATTCAGGCTGTCTATAACATGTTCTGTACTGTACTCATCACCTTAATACTTTAGTTAGCTATTTTAAATGTAATCAACATGTATTACCGTATCACTGGAAGGACATCACAGGTTTTACTATTTTAAATACCAGTACTTGTACATTGATATTTTAGTTACCTGTAATTATGCAAATTATACCACTCCTGCAAATGATTTTCTAGAAAAAAAAAATAAAGAAAATGTATTAAGGGTGTGCAGTTACCTGTTGTGATTGGAGATAGGCAGTGGAGGTGCTTTCAACTTTGCAAGACCAGTGTGTTTCATGGGTAAACCAAGTAGATCGAACAGCTCGTGGAGCATTGGCTGCTTCACTACAATGTCTGCCTCACAGTCTGAAGCTAACGCTGGTGATAAATTCACCTGGAAGTCATTAATAATTTGATTACATTTCCATCCCTAGTTTTTTTTACGAATGTCTTTATGAGAGAGCAAAAATGACGGCTTTGTCAGTTATGTCGGCGACTATTGCTGATGGCTCTTAATGTGAATTCATGTGATAAAAATATATTCATGATATTATATATTCATTCATCAAATATATTTATCAAGAGCACCTCTAACAGCCACGGTTTCAAGGCATCGTCTAGCAACACGTCGAATCCGTAGAACTCGAAACAGTTTCTTGCAGGTGGAGTACCAGCAGCTTGAGCCAATAACGTCAACGTGACCAACGCACGAATTCGCTGCCACATCACCCATTCAGCCGCTCCCCATCGACCCACTAGCGCTTTCCGAACTTGAGTCAATGTCCATTTGCACCCTGTAAGTTTAGCAAAAAAAATATTATAATAAAACTCATGTTATTTTCGTAGAGTTGATTTAAAAATTGCTGTAATACAATTTGAATGATTTGTTCCAAAATAATTTTCACAAAATAAAATATTTGGTCTCATAGAATAAACAGACAGCGAGTCCAATAACGGCACAACTAATCAAGATAATCAAGATTTACACACATAACTTCGAAACAAACATTCGTGTCAGTTTAGTAATATCGAAATTCGAACTTAGAACCTTTCAAATATAAGTCACTGTACACTGTGTGTTTGGACAGAGGGAAAAGAGCATGAGTTCAGAAACATACGATTTTCTGATAAAATATACTTCATCAATATACTTGAAGTTATTTCATATTAATTTCATAGTACTTTTACCCTTGTAGCGTTTGGTAAAAGAGGTGTCTCTCCTACGTTGATCCCTCGTGCACGCGTGGCCACATCTTCTACAGTCTGTTCGCCAGACATCTCCGTAAACATCTCATCATCAACACTCACCACTACCAATACGTTCCTTACATTCAGCGTATCGTGGGCCGGACTTGTTGAGCGATGAGTTCGTCAGATGCCGATACCGATTGTGGATGTCCGACAGCGTATATTTGTCAGTACCTAGAAGTTTAATCGATAATGAATGTTGATTTCTCGATATTTATTGAATAAGGTTCGATTCGAAACGCGATCCGCCGTCCGCACTACCTTCTGTATAAGTCTCATAAAACACTCCAGTAGCTTTAGTTGCTTAATCTTTCTTTCTTTCACCTATGTTCTCACCCACCAGTTGTAAACATTGTACCTAACATCGTATGCATGTTGCGAATTGGTACAATGTTGGGAACTGTTACGGCTCTATAACTTTGTCTCTACTACGCAGGTCGGACGATTTTATGGCGAATAATATTAGGGAGGAATCTAAACAAACTTGAACCAATTGCATTTCGTTCTAAATATTTTTCCATCTTTGGATTAATTGAGACAACATATAGATTAATTACTTGGAAACTCAATTGATGCAATCAGTTATACCAATTGGTGAACTATCAGTACACATACCAAATCTTGCTAGCCCCTCGGCGTACATGTAGGCTGTGAGTGGTCTAAATCCAGGCACACACACGTATAGCCGCAGGTCGAACTTGTAACCGGCGATCAACAATGGCCGCTCGATGTACCGCTGTACCACTGCTGAAGTACCGCAATTCATTTCACATACGCTCTGAAATAAATTCATCACGACAGTGTTACTATTTGTCTACTGGGAATTGTTCGAGCACCCGCTTCTTCTGAATCAAGAAGTAGTGGGATTGAATCTGGATTCACACCAATGAATTCACGGAATTCTTTTAGGAAGCTATGTGTGATGACTGACAACATTGTGCCCCTTTTTGGCAAATTAATCCGCCGATTTTTAGATTTGGAATGTCAAAATTCGGCAAGTCGAGGCTTAACAGCCGCTGCCTATACCTTCGAGTATTAAAAGGCATAAATATATATTATTTGAGTATTACAAAGCAGTGACCTTATTTAACTACTTTTAATTTAATTTAATTTTTAATTTCATAGCATTTCATTAATGATCCAACATGCAACTAATATAAACTATAATATGTAACGATTCAGGTAAAGGAATGTAATTATTTATACCCACTCTAAAGAGAAATATGCCCCGTCCTTGACTCTGAGCCACTGGTTTATGAATCCATACAACGTTAGCGCCAGATTCTTCGTCTCGCCTCAGTCTCGAACACTCGGATACTAACTTCGCATACTCCAAGGGTAAATGGTAGCACGGCGGACTGAAAACCAGAAATAGTATTAGGTATTTTTAAGTTACGCAAGCCGATTTTGGTTTACTTTATTTTATAAAATCAGAGAACTACTTTCTGTGGCTAGCCGGTTCGGCATTATTGCAGCCTTTCCGTTTGACTAAATATTTTAATAGGGGATACAGAGTAATGCTGCACACAACTTCAAGTACTAAAGGTGTAGGTTTTTTTTTCTTCCACCACTCATCAGCTACCCCATTAGGTAGTTAATATCTAATAATTTCTCTTCAGCAGTGAAGATAGGCTAGTTAAGTAATATCAGCTATATAAATATCATGACTTGTTATTCCCGTTCCTTTTGAATAGGATTAAATGCAGGTTTTTTTAGAGGAGCACTATATTTACAGCTAAAGATACACTTGCTCATTGTTCACGTAAGCAAAATTTATGGATACCTAAATAACACAACCTGGAACACCAAAAAAAGCAGTAGGTATAATTTAGAAATGATATTCTCTAAAGCTGATTAACTATCGGATTAGTAATTATTTAGACAAACGTACTATCAGTTTGCTTAAGGTGAGCTGAATAAGTTCGTGATATTTAAAGAAAATAACCGATAATATACAAAAAGTAATTATGACATTGATTACGTTTCTTCTACATAATTGTCACGCGATCCCAGTAAACGGTACCAGTTGGAGGTATTTGTTGGAAGCACCACTCATTAATATTCAAAAACAATAAATTGATATTACCGTGACCCTTAACCTTACAATGTGGTGCGGGGAATTTCTAATATAAACTTTTGAAAACTTGGCACTGCCGTTCAACAGACCATGCAGCTGCATTTTATTGAAAATCTACTTAGATATATACTTAGTCTGGCCATAAATACTGTTACAACTAAAAATAAAAAAATATTACATTTGAATTTGGAATCTGTCATTTTTATACGATTGTTCATTGTGTTTTCTCGTTTTGGCGCCAATACATTGTACAATATTTTGCGATATTAAAATGGAGTGGGGTGATAAAGAGAACCGAATCGCTGTGATTGCATTACACAAAGTAAGTATGGAGCCAAATGCAATTTTTAAAACTCTCCATACACTTGCTATTAGTCAAATGTTTGTGTACCGAGCTATTAATATGTACAATGAGACCTCCTCTGTTTGTGACAGAAAAAGACCTGGCCGTCCACGTAGTGTTCGTACGAAAAAGGTGGTCAAAGCAGTAAGGGATAGAATTCGAAGAAATCCTGTCCGCAAGCAAAAGATTTTATCTTGGGAGATGAAGATAGCACCTAGAACAATGTCGCGTATTTTAAAAGATGACTTAGGACTTGAAGCCTATAAGAGGCGTACTGGTCATTTATTAACTGATAATTTAAAAAAGAATAGGATGTTAAAATCTAAACAACTACTGAAGCGGTACGCAAAGGGAGGTTTTCATAGGTCTTCACCTATGAAAATAAAATCATTTTGAGTTTTTTTGTTTGACAGCTGATCGGATGGAGTTTCTCGCTATTGCCTCACCAGCTCGAGTGTCTCAGCAGAGAGCTTGGACTTCTTTTTCTGAGATCTCGGGAACAACCTTTGAGACACTTTTCTCAGCTTGTTGAGCACAGTATCGGTTTTTTCGTCCACGTTGCCTGTGGTTTACAGCAGGTCGAAACGATGTTGAAGTTCCGCTTGGAACTTTTCGGTTTCGGCTATTTGGAGTGGCGTAGGTCGGAGAATAGACCTTACCTTCCGGGCTCTTTAAGCTTTCAAGTTAATATTAAGAGAGCCTCGAAGAAGTGGGGGTTCATTTTCAGTATTGAACCTGTTGATCACAGTAACATTTCTAAATATATGCTTACTATCCGTAATGATAAAATCTATCTCGTTCCTTGTCACAGAATCGGGGTTTCGCGAAGTCCACCTCCTGTGGAGACTCTTCTTGAAGAATGAATTCATCAAGAAAAGCCCTTCAGACTTCAGGAAGTTGACCAGCATCTGGCCCCTGTGATTTCAGTTCTTGTACGCCCACTTCGGCATATTGAAGTCCCCCATAACAACGTTGTAGTGAGCCTTGGCGGTACCATGTATTGCTTTTGCAATATCCTCGTACATTGCCTCGGCTATCTCATCAGAGTATGTCGAAGTCGGCGCATATACCTGTATTACCTTCAAGGTGTACCTGTTGGTGAGTTTCAGTACAAGGTGCGCTACTCTGGTCGACATACTACTGATCTCCACAACGATGCTAACGAGGTTCTTGAGGACGAGGAAACCAACACCCCCTGGGAGAGCTGGTCACCTTCCCGAAAGTAGAGTAAGTTGCCTGACTGTAGGGTTATAGTGTCCTCCCCCTCTCCCTGAACTTCAGATAGCCCTAGAATATGCCAGTTCAAGCAACCCAGTTCTACCTCGAGTTCGGTGAGGTCATCATTACATAGCATAAAACAAAGTCGCTTCCCGCTGTCAGTCCCCTTATGTGCTAGGATCTTTGAAACTACGCAACGTATTTAGATGCAGTTTTTTTAATAGAAGAGTGTGTCAACGGGGTGGTTTTTGTGTGTAATTCATGTGTAATCTACTTGAATTGTAAACGTTTTAAAAATTAGGGGCGGTAGGGGAGGGATGGGCAGTAGAGAGACATGGGCACCCCCCATTTTATTCTGATTTGATCATAGATTTTATATTTTTCTTGATTTGTTAGTTTTCTTTACCAACTGGAAACACTGTTAATCCATAGGGTATATGTAATTTCTGTAAGTTATCAAAGACAAACACGTTTAAAGATTTTGGGCTAGTAAAAGTAAATATTTTGTTGTGGTTTCGGATCGTAATAAAGATAAAACTAATAAAAGGTATGTGTATTTTTTATTATTTATCTATTGTATATTTACTAATCTGTATATTAAACTGAAAGTTAAGCCTAAATATGAAGATTCATTAAAATACCGGTAACTTAAGTCGAAAATGTATACAGAGGGAGCAATGGGCATTTGGATGATGGGGATGTTTGGGCATGCCCAATGCTCCCACTTAGTATGTTCAGTATAGGAAAATTGTTAATAATTGGTTTATTTTTAATTAACGTAACATAACTTCACGCCAGTTTTACCCGAAGAAGTAGGCAGCGGCTGTTAACCCTCGTTTCTCCGTTATGTTCACGTCCCAAATGGAATAGGTGGCGAACCTATTGCCATACCGGGCACAAAGTTGTCAGTCATCGATATTTATCACACATAATTTATTTCTAAGACTTCACTCGTGAAAATGATCTCTGTAAAGAGTTCGAAACGTCGGGAAATAAATAAAAATAAGTAATAAATAAACGCGATATAATCCTAAAAGTAGTTTTAATCTATCACACATAACTTCCGAAAATTACGAAAAGTCGTAGTGAAAAGTCATGTGTAGGTGGTAGATCCAAGCAGTTCACTGCATGAATGGGCCGTCTCGACCGTTGAAATACCACGACCTCTCAGAAGACCGACTTAAAGTGGCTCATGTCGCGTTTTGTTCGGTGAGAGAGGTACCCGGAGGCCCACCCCCCTTCCCCATCCTTTCCTATCCCCTTCTCCATCCTTTTCTATCCCCTATCCCTTAAAGGTTGGCAACGCAACAGTAACACTATATGTGTTGCCGGTGTCCATGGGCAGCGTTGGTTGCTTACCATCAGGTGACACGCCTGTTCGTTTGCCCTCCTATTCCATAAAAAAAATTCATTGGTGTGAGGCAGGGTTTGAACCCACTATTTCTTGAGTCAGAAGCGGGATGCTCGGCACTGCGCTACCGAGACTTGCTCATTAAAGGGCATCTCCGATAATTTAATATCTCATAATGTTGAGACTGATTGTAATTTTTGAGAAAGCTCTTCAATTATATCTAGCCAAATATGTGGTGCAACAAAAATTGGCAATAAAAGTTGATTATCTATAAAATCAATTTTTTTATGCAAGAAATAGTAAAAAAGTGCCCATCCCTCCCCTACCTCCCCTACTTTTGATGAGGAACCAAGTTAGTCGGGTCAACTAGTTAGATTATAAATTCCAAATAATCACAAATTACGATTTATTACTAAATGAAGTGGCCCTTATTAATTGCATGTTATATTAATATTTGCTTCATAATAATAATCATTTATTTCAGGCAACATGGCCAATAAATACATAAAGTAAAGCTTCACAAAATTATCAACCCAAGTCATCGATTTAATCATCACAGAGTAATTTTGGTGCAATTCATTTTTTTTAGATTGTAACGCAATAAAAGTATGTATCGGTAAACGGTTGTCGTGCCACACGCAAACCAGCGCGTAGATTCATTCAAATAACCGATGACGTGGGGCGATTGACTCGTGACCTGTGCAGACGAATAGACAATCAACAAACATTGATATAGCGACACAACTCTCCTATTACATAGGCTTTTGAGCTAGGACGATTGCGGCATGTAGAAAGAATGGATGATGCAAGATTGACTAAGCAGATATACATTGCAAAATCGCAAAGCTGTAGGAGTCTATGAAGAAATAGTACTGTGAACTGGCCTCAAAAAGAAATTTAAATCAAATCAAAAGTTTTTATTATTGCATTAAAAAAAACTAAATAATATATTATTAAATATATTAAATATTTAATAATATTTTTTTTTTCGATAGATAGAGGGCGCCAACGAGGTTGTTTTTACATATTATTCGTTTAAAATGTAGTAAATAAAAAGTGATAATTTTGGAGGTTTAGCATTTTATATATACTTTCGATGTGGAACAAAGTTCGCTATCTCAGCTAGTATTTTATTAAATCACTGATCCCACAGTTACGTATAAATAAGATATACATTAAAACTTTATATAAGTAATATAAATAAATATATTAACGAAATGTCTTGCAATATTTTTTATCGGATAATGTAAAGATAACTTTCATAACGAATTAATAATTGGCTATAATTTATAAAAAGAAATTGTACGTAGCGACATACAGCTGTAATAATAATGTTTTTTGTTCCAAAGTAAGTAAAACAATCAAAAGTTATTTTTAGCTAAGACATTAATCAACTATATCAAGATACCCTATAATTTGTTTCATTCAGACAGTTATTAATAGTTTTAGTATGTCTGGTTATATCTGGATTATAAACTACAAAATGTTATAAATTCTAAATTATTATTTTTAACGAATATTTATTTCACTATATTTATTTGCCTATTTATATTTTTATGGAATAGGAGGGCAACCGAGCAAGTGGTTCGCCTGATGGTAAGCAACTTCTCACTGCCCATGAACACCGTGATGCATTGCCGTCCTATAAGATAGTAGGAGGGGAAAGGGGTTCGGCATCCGGATAACCTCTCTCACCGAACGAAACGCAGCAAGAGCCACTTTACGTCGATATTCTGAGAGGTCGTAGTATTTCACTGGTCTACCCGGCCCATTCATGCACCGAACCTAAAGACTCTACCACTGTTAACAAATAGATTTCCGAAAAAACGTTGAAAGCGTACCTGAATTTGAGTTGCGTAAAGTTAAGTTGGTTGCGTTGCTGCAAGTTAGTAAAATTGTGAGGACAACCATCAGATCATCGTGATATCAAGGTATTATTATTTTTATGCCTTAACAACTGATTTCCTTATTGTTTATTCTCGTCGGGATGAAATTACTGTTTACAAAGCAAAACGCAGCTACAAACTCGCGTGTACATAATATTTTTTATAGTCTTTTATAAATAGCATTTGAATTTTGTCAACGTTTTGATATTTATTAACCCAGTCCAATTATTATCGGTATTTTAATTATTTACATTAAGAAGTTCGCGTTTTTATTAATATTTCATTGCCAAAATGAACGTAAACACAAGTAATTTTATACAGAATAATTTCGCAACCAAATGTATGTGATTACCAAATCATTAATTATCATTACATTACAAAACGAAGTCGCTTTCCGCAGTCTGTCCCCTTATATGTTTATATCTTTGAAACTACACAACGGATTTTGATGCGGGTTTTTTATGGGATAGAGGGTGTCAACGGGGTGATTTGTATTTATAATCCATGTATAATGTAGTAAGGAAAAAGTGTAAATTTTCAATATTTAGTACTTTAATTGGAAACACTGTGATAATTATTTTTGATGCGCAACAAAGTTCGCCGGGTCAGCTAGTAACAACTATAAAAATGTAGCAAACCGTGATTTGTCAATTAGTTACGGCGGTTATCCACTGTCCCAAAATAATATCGATCTTATCGCTCCTCTGTCCTGACTAAGCAATATTGGCTGTTCTAATGAAAAAAATATCTGCTATTCACCCACATTGGGAACGTACAAGTTTTGCGAACAATTGTCAAAATTCTGTCAGTAGTAGCAGTTATATTGCTAACCCCACTCGTGATAGCAGGATATTACCTCAAAGAAATACCAGCGGATTGGTCATAAACAGAGTTTCAGCGTATCGGGAAGGAAGAATAATATTCCTTGGGGTAACCAAATAAAATCGATTAATACTATATAGCACGAATTCCCTTTTTTATCGGTGAATATGGTAAATCAGAAATGCTTTGTACAAGTTGCATTTGTTAGGATTATATCAATATTTAATGGGGTTGGCGTGTTTTCTTTTCAGTGACAACTAAACTGCAAATAATGAATAAATTTGTAAGGCTTTATTTAGAAATATTAGTAAAGTATATATAAATATATATCAATGACAATGTAGCGTGACTATTTGCTGTTAGCAAAGATAATAATAGCTATTTAATTTTATTCATGACAGAGTAACACAATATTGAAATGGCATATAACGTATTGCATAATCCAGAATGTTGACGGTAGCGGCTTGAATATCATTACATTCAGAATGACTGAAAGCCATTGATATTTTTATGGGACAAGCTGGTCACCAATTGGTAATTGTCTAGCGCTACCCATAGATACCTGCTAAATAGATAGCGTTTCACTTTCACTGCCGGATTTCAAGATGCCGGAATAGGAAATGGGATAGGAGGGCAGAGAGAAAGGAGTGAACCTCTCTTACCAAAATAAACGCGGTATGAGCCACTTGACCAAAAAAGTACATTGTATTTTACCGGTGAAGACGGACTACTCATGCCGCGAACTGCGCGGCTCAACCAATGCTACGAATTGTATTTATCATTAGTGATTTCTGAATTTAGTTAAGATTAGATAATAATATTTTCCTGTTACATATTAGAACGCCCGGTATGTAAGTTTTGACCATGAAAGCCAAAGAACAGTCGCGTTCTTGTCATTTGCGCCCGGATTAATTTGCCATCTGACCGATTTTTGTAATTAGTCGTAGGAGTTAGAAGCATTTATTCCAGTAAGGAAACTATATAAATATAACATACAATCAATGAATGGCGCATTATTACCACGTAACCAGTTAACGCCTAACTTGGAAAAAACACATTTTTTCAGTGCACGAAAAGCTCTGGTTATACAATTGAGAAAGATTTACTGGATGCTCGAAAGAAAATTACAAATGTCATTGGAAAACAAACTGCTCCCATACAAGTTTATTTTGAAGCCAGTCTGGGCTTATGGAGTCCAACTCTGGGGCACATCCTCCAATTCCAACCTTGAAATACTCCAAACATTTCAGTCCAAAATACTGGGAATAATCACAGACGCACCATGGTTTATAACAAATCAACGAATACATCACGATATTAAAATCAGAACAGTTCGGGAGGAGATTGAACATACAATGAAATCATACAGGAGTAGACTAGATAATCACCCAAATATCTTGACTACGCACTTGATGAGTGAAGACACAACTTTTAAAAAAAATTGAAAATAAAGTCCGCTAGAGATCTGTAGAAGTTGCTGTACATAAAGGGAGCAGTCGCTGGACTGATGGCCTTTCAAGACTGATTTAAGTAATCGAAACAGATGCTGAATGAATGCAGATTTCCAAATTTATATTTATAAAAAAAAATTAACATTTATTTAACCCTAATTCCCCTCATTATCTCAAAGAACGTTTCGAGTTCCTACATGACAGACATTCGAAATATCTGAGGTCATTGGAAAATTTGAGATTGGCAGTCCCTAGGCATTCAACGCATTTTTATGGGCTATCGTTTTCCGTCCAGGCAGTGCTGCTATGGAACGCACTGCCCGTGGAGATTAGAAAAGCCAAGTCCCTAACCCTATTTAGAACTCTTCTGATGCAACACAATGCTGGGTATACTGTAATCCTTTTTCTGTTTTAGTAATGTTTCTATTTGTTTGTGTATCCATAGTCATGTATATATTTATATATGTATGTATTTATGTATGTTTATGTTATGTAAATGTATATAATCCTATTATTTATTTTATGTATTTTTTACTGTATTATGTTATGTATTATTTATTTATAAAGTTATTTACAATTTTATTTAAATAAATATGTTTGACTTTTGTTTATTTTAACGCCTGCAACTACTCGTTTCTTTCATGCAATATTGTCCTTCCTAAGGTTGCCTGGAAGAAATTGCTTTTAGCGATAAGGCCGCCATTTGTACTTCCATATGTTTTACGTGTCTCCAACCTATGTCTCTTGTTAGTTTAAGGTGTGCAAATAAAGAATTTTTATTATTATTATTATTAACACGTCCAGTGTTAAAAAATATATATCCTTCTTATCCAATAATCGTAGATTAAATAATTTACGAAGTAGGTACATAAAACTTTTATGTTTATACATAAAATTCATTAAAATATTTTAAATTGCCGAAAATAAAATCGTATTGTTGCATAAATTACATAACTGATGTAGATACTCGTAGGTAGATAAAAAAATATGTAAAACAAACTAAACAACCGTAATTGAAAGACTTAAATGTATTATTGAAGGTGCACTCATTTTAATAAAGTAAATTAATTAATTATAAGATCGAGTATATCATCACCATCAATAGCAATAGCTCCATTTTTCTCCTACCTCTCCTATTGGTGGAGGACATACCATCAACGAAAATATTCCAAAGGAGGGTTGAAGTCAGGCAGGCGACCGGTCATAAAACTATAGCCTAATCTTTTGACAACATGGAGAGCCCGAAAGGATGACACGTTGTGCCGACCCCATTTAGAATGGGATATGATTAAGAAGGGTGGTTAGTGTGAAAGAAGCAAATGATAGGGAAGTGTGGAAAAGAAAAATCTTTTGTGCCCCAAATGATGGGTAGAAAGATGATGATATGATCGAATATAGAGTTTTATAAAAACATAAAAAACAAAGCTATAATACAACCGAAATGAGGTCACGCTGATTAATTTAATGGAAGAGAGAGAATTTTAGGAATTTTATTAAAAATTTCTAATATATTTACCTGAATTCATATATGGATCCATATATCCTCCTCATGCATCGAAGAAGACGTGAGAGGTTGTCTTTTCTACAAATCGATCCACCTTTAGGTATGTGATTCATAAACTGAAAGTAATAGCAACAAATACATACATATTTATTAAATAAAAATTCCCAAGCTATGTCAACGTCAGGCAGGCGGCCGGTCATAAAACCCCAGCCAAATATTTTGACAACATGGATAGTTTGAAAGAATAACATGTTGATCCGACCCCACTAGGAGCGAGATAAGGGCAGGAAAATGATGACATACATATTTATTGAGTAAATTTCACCTTCATATTAATTAGACATTTTAATTATACATACATGTGTAAAGATCATTTCTTTATTGATGAATCTGTCTACTCTGAATTCGAATCAGTCATTTAAACTGTTTTGTGTCATAGGATAATATAACATAGGATCGATTTAAATATTAATTTTATATTGCAATACTACTACTAAATAAATTATACATATTTTACGATCTCAACAATATGCTTATACCTATAAGCATATTGTTGAGATCCTTGAGCATCGCACCCAGAATTTCCAGCGATTGTGCCAAGACCAAGATATCATCGGGAAATCGAAGGTAGGTGATGTATTCGCCGTTGATGTTGATGCCTAGCCCGGTCCAATCTAGAAGCTTGAAGACGTCCTTCAATGCAGCATTGAACAGCTTCGGAGATATAACGTCTCCTTGTCTGACACCATTCTATAGTGGAATAGGCTCTGTACCACAGAAATAGATCAAGATAGAACGGCTGCGATGTCATATTTCCATACATTTCGAGCGTGTCACTTTTTTGAAAAACCACGCCCACAGCGTGACGTCATTTTCATTGTGAGCGGGGCGACTAGTTAGGAGACACACTCATTAGATTATCGATATTAATATCTAAAACGTGTGTTAAATTTATTATTTTTATATTGTACCGACTTTATTGATTTTGTGTAACGATAATCATAGAAAGTAAAACATGTTAAATACTTTAATCCGACATATTAATAACTAAAACATATTTTTCCAATAGTATATAAAATTTATTTATAAATATTTTATTGTCCTTGAAACTATACATATTTATTAAATATTTGCCTTTTTTTAAGGGTTGGCCTCACAGTCCTGGTTAAATAACGAAGCCGAACGTCGACATATACTTCGGTTACTGCCCGTATGAGAAGGACGAGATGATTTTCCATCGGCGATTGGTCAAATTGGTGAAAACTTATACTGTCAAATAAACTGCTGCCAATAAAATTATGAAGCACTTTGGTTGAAATTTGTGGTGTTAGAATAAAGTAGGGACAAAGCAAGATATAAGCTGATAGTCGAATTATTATTGAATTAATTTATCGATAAGTCCTAAGAGTCGTTGAGATACATGGAGTGCCCATCTCTAACATTCGAAGACCAATCACAGCGATTAACAGACACAGCGATCAACTGGCAGGTGTATTTGTGTATTTCGTTCGATTTGACGTACATTACGCGTATAATAAAATTATGCGCGCAATGTTTTTGTATACGAGCGTTGAATGCGGACAGCAATGGATATTTATCATAACGAAAAAATATACAACTTGTGATCGTAATTATTGAACATAGTAAAAGTAAAACAATTATTTAGAATCTCAAAAAAATACTTTCTACTGATTTTCTATACTTACTGATCATACGAAATATTTCCTTTCTTCATATTTGCTTCACTACTTTTGTTTTTACAATTTGCCACAGCACAATAAGGCATATATGTGAAGTTTTATCTATTTTTTTACGTCCTGACACGCAGGGTCGGGTCGCTCGTTGCGTAATGAGAGCGAGTTTCGAAAAGCATGCAATATAGTGCATGGTTTTGGCACGCTTACCACGCCTATTCGCCGTTCTATCTTGATCTATTTCTGTGCTCTGTACTTATCTTGAATTAGAACTGACATAGTGGCGTATCTATACAGACACTTCAGCACTTTGATGCATCCATAGTCAATTTGGCACCGCTGAAGATACTGCAGCACCGCCTATGTCTCGACGGAATTGAAGGCATTCTCTACGATCTAGCGTGGAGTGTGGATGTGATCTATGGTACTAAAGCTTCTTCGGAAACCGGCTTTTTCGGAAGGCTGGAGAACAGTTTGTAGACAGTACGGATCTCCGTATTTCGTATAACATCCGATATTCGTACTGTCTGCAAACTGCTACATCTACGGAAACGTAGACGTACGAGTGTAACTGGCATTTCCCATAAAGTTAGCACACTGAAGTGGAGGTGGCCATATCACTCCAAGAACTGAGGACTGCCGGGGAAAAAAGGTTCTTGGTGGCGACCAAGGATCGGTCTGCGTAGCGTAGGCCGCCACTAGATGTACAGACGACCTAATAAAAACAGTAGACAGTCGTTGGATGCAGTTGGCACAGAAACGGGAGTTATGGCGTGATAAGGGGACCTTCAGTAGTGGACAGATCTGGGATGATGGTGATGATGATAAACATATTAACAAAACAATAACACAATTTACAGTACGCTAATGAAATTTAATTTTAAACTAAATATGTATATTTTTATAACAAATACTACTTAAATAGCTAGACTATGTAAATTTAATGAGCATGTATGGCAAGTCTGACAACAGGGTAAACTCATTCTGGAAATCACGAAGTAACAAGAAAAGGGAAGCAAGTAAGATTGCCATTCCAATTTTATTTTTACATAACTTCACACCTTTTTCTACCGGAAGATGTAGGCAACGGCTAGGTAGTTAAGCATTGACTTTCAATTTTATTTTTCATCTTTATTATTTTTGTCATTGGAAAATATAATATTTATTAGTGCACTTGCGATGCATACTTGCCAGTCGCCTAAGGTTTTATAGCTAGCAGATGGGAAAGCACCAGATCTCCACCAAAGGTTCCAAGGCTCATCAAGTCCTGTACTGTATCCTTGATACAGACGCCAACCCCTTTCGGCGCATACCTGTTAAAACCAACGATAACCAGAGAGAGACTTGTAATCATTCCTTAGTCACATTTGAAGATTGCTGGCAGACAGCTTTGATTTACATAAAGCATCCTTTACTCAATATATTTTGATGAATGGCTTTAATCAAAGATTTATGGCATTGGGGCTTTCCATGTTTCATTAACTAAATGTCACTGTGATTACTTGTTTTGATAGTAAGTCAAAAATGTAAACACCGTATGTACTTAAAATTTATATTTAAACACCTTTCGAATAACTCTTTTATTGCTAAAACTTAAATATTAAACACAATTTAAAGAATAGTTTACGTCTTTGTAAAAATCATTTGTATAATATCTTAATATAAAACTGTTACCATCTACAAACTTTGAAGTACAGAGTTTATTAGAATTATGTATGCCCATTTTTTTTTATTTTTTTTTTATGGCCAATTGTAGCGAGTATTGTGTTTTAAATATATATTTATACCACTTAAATAAATTGTGTATCTAGTTATTAAATCACGACAAGTTGTTTACCTTAACCAACAAACTGGGACCGGTTCCATTGTCATTGAGTCTGAATATAAAAGGTTCGTCATCATCAAAATTGACATCCATCACATCAGAATATTTTTGAAAGCATCCCTCAACTTTCAAATTATCTTAAATTCAAATATAAACACATCCTCGATATATTTTAATTGAAAGCCACTAGATGTGGAGACAACCATCAATAGCACGTCATCTTAACATTCTGATATTGTTATTATTGGCTTCGTAAATTGCGAATATTGTTCCGAACGGCACGTTTTTATTTTTCTTCGACGGAGGTTCTCTACAGTCGAGTGACACCCTCGGCCGCCCGCCCAGTACTGTCTCGAATGAATTCTAAACTTACTCAGTTGTAACCAACCCCAGTAATTTATAACTCCCTTCGTGACACGAGCCTTCTGTAAAAAGCAACGTAACAACGATAATGCATTCTGTTGTGAGTTAGCCTTTTTAATATATATATTTGTCAATGTTACCTTCGTAAAGTTGTATAGAGTTACAGAATAATGTGAGGTTTTTTTTGTTATAAAACGCAGAAATGAAATGCGATGTTTTTTTTGGAACCACAAAGACCGCTTGATGGTAAATGATAGCGCCACATCCAACACCAGAAGCAGTCGTCTTTTTGTAAACCCTATTTTCAGACAGTGTACAACTTTAATAGCTAGAAGGATATCGGTCTAGTATTGTCCAAATAACAAATCTTACTTGTACCTTACTCACAGGTAGATACACTACCATAAGTAACCGCTTGAGCACACACTCACCAGACAAATGTTTAGTTTTTATACTACTAGCGTAGTTATAAAATTAATATATAATTAAAAAAACCTACAATCAAACAAAAGAATTAGTTTGATTGTAGGTTTTGATTTGCAAAAGCGAATGGTTGTGAGGACGGCCAAAACACCTATTCCATAATCAAATAGAACGTGTACTGGAGGAAGGTGATGTTAGAAGCTTCAAAAATCGACGACCGTGAATGAAAAGAGATATGTAATCAAAGAATGAGTGCGAGTGAGGCGTGTAAGAATCGTGCCTTATGGCGCTCTGTTCTCCCTGCCCACCTCGCAATGAATATGGCGTGAATTTATGAATGTATGTAGGTTTGTATAATTATTTATTATTTCATTAAGATCATAGAGACAAATGGCTCTACAACTTAATACCGTGGTATAAGTTTAATAAAAACCTGGATGATAGAGCTTCAGCCTTTATTTTTCAAAGGACTTGATGAAAATCAATATAATTAGTACAGTCTACGTTATTTTATGTCTGTATCGTAATCATAATAAGGTTGTTGAAACACGAAAGAAACGACGTTTTCTAAAAATGTGAGTGTACTACATTGATTTATCGCCCCCGAAACTCGCTACACACAAATTCATATAAATATTTGTAATAGCGCTCTCGACATTGCGTCCACGCAGTACTATCTAGTCCCAGGCTAACTATCTAATACCTGCATTTATTAAAGTAATATAGAATTAAGAGAATTATATCAAAGACCTTAAATTAAACTTTTGAATGCATACTGATTTTGTAATAAAAAGAATACAAAAGTAAAAACATAAACTAACTCAAGTTGCACACTATTCACTGAGTTGAGAGGGAGAAGCTTTTAAACAGCTTTGAGATGGAGTAAGAGAGAGAAAGGAGCCTGTCTGTTGTTGCCGTTAAAAAGGGCAAGTCAAAAAGACTAGCGCCATAACGCGTTACATACCTAACAAAGAGTTCTCTATATATCTATAAAGTTACGTCAAATTTCCATGCATGTCAGGAACAGCGAGTTTAAATTTAGATTTATAAGTAATTACTGAAGAAGCAAATTTTCAAACAATTATCCCGTATCTATATAATATCCTCTTTAACAACAAAGTAACAATTAAATCTAAGGCCAATTAACTTTAAGTTAAAGCCATTCTTGCACTTCCTCTAACCTAGTTTTATAAAGGTTTGCGTGTTATTCAATGTTAGCAATATAAAATAAACTCTTTAGGGCCAAAAGGATATCGGTTTAATCAATGCCAAGCAAAATTACTGCACTGCAACTTTACGCCTCCAATAGATAGTAGTAGATAGTAATAGTAGAATAGATTGATTGATTCCGTTGGTTATTATCATAAATACATGAGGGTCAATTTTAGGAAAAGATTTCTGAATAAAAATAGCAAAAACACAGTTTTGACACTGGACACTGGACACTGGACTTTGACTTTGACACAAGCAGTTCGCTGCATGAATGGGCCGGCTCAACCGGTGAAATACCAGAATCTCTCAGAAGATCGACGTAAAGTGGCTTATGCCGCGTTTCGATCGATGAGAAAGGTAACCGGAGGCCCACCTTCCTTCCTCATCCTTTCCCATCCTACTCCCTTAAATGTGGGCAACGCAACTGAACTACTACATGTGTTGTAGGTGTCCATGGGCGGCACTGGTTACTCACCATCAGGTGTAACGCATGCTCGTTTTCCATCCTATCCCATAAAAAGAACAAAAAAAGCGTTTCTATAATATGAGGCATTCTATAATCATTTGTGATACTTGCCCATTATTTAAATTTTAAATTTGCTTTGCTAAATAAAAAAATACATTATTGTCCACATTTGTTGGAGAATGTGTCCAATCTAAATCTTTTATTTAGTCAGGTCAGTTGTGCTGGACTAAAATAGTTGCAAAGAATTTATCTGCTTAACTTGTAGGACGTTCATTTAATTTGGTTTGGTCTTAACTTTGATGGCCGAGTATTCTGACTGCTACACCATAAATGCACGAGACAACTGATATATTTTCCGTAGCGCTATAAGATTATTTGGCACATGAGTTTCTTGCTCAGTTCTTCTCATGGTAGCATCAAGCTTCGGAATCGAATCGTCGATTGCGTACGTATTTTGTTGTTTCACGGAGGCACCTTCCGCAAGTAGTAAGCTTAATCTTTGTATTTGCTGACTATTTTAAGTGTCTGTGAGACCTATGAAAGAAGACCTATGAAAATAAAGATTTTTTCACTATGAATCTTCACTGAAGAATTATTTTTATAAATTTAGCCTAATCTGTCCAATTTCATCTCTCCGGTCAACTGCACACTACTCTAGGCACACTTTAGGCGTTCAAGCACAAAGATTTTGTTAATATTGATTTTTTTATTTTTTTAACCCATTCACAATAATAACAATTTTTAAAAAAAGAGGCAATCGACTTAAAAAAGAAATATTAATGTAGAATATTGTAATTCGTAATACAAAGTATTACGAATTTTAAATCTATGTAGTTACAAAATATTCTATTTATATGTTATCTATAATAATACGTCATGGTAACAAGGTATGGAAAAGATTGGAAAATTATTCTTTTCCATAATTCATTCAAGCAATTAAAGCAAAATCAAGCTGTACACTTAGGATATCTTCTTTCTCTTTTTTCTAAAGCAACTTGATAACCGTCAACTGCCTTCATCATGATATCCAATTTGACTCTTATGTGAGGTATGGGTCCACTCTCTCTGTCTTCTACGACTTTATGCTCACGTAATATTGTAGACAATGCTGTCTTCAGTGACATTAAAGCATACTGATAGCCTGCAAAAATAAATACTATAGATATACGATATAAAAGTTCTGTGGGGTAAATATATCGATGACTAACAACTTTCTATCCGGTGTATGGCAATAGGCTCGCCACCCATTTGGGACCGAGACATAACGGAAAATCGATGCTTAACAGCCATTGCCAAAAGGGACTGAAGTTATGTTAAGACATGTTTGTTAAAATTATTCAGGTTTAATTTACTAGCTCTAATCCGTGACTTTTGTTCCCGTTCCCTTAGAAGAAGTTTTCTTGTGTTTGTTAAGGACAAAGGCATCGAAGAGTTTTAAAATACGATAAATTTATACAGCTAGGGCTTCAGAGCTCCGGTACCTTATCATTTCACGAAAACAAATGTAATCCAAACAAATTTTTTAATATAATTACTAACCTAGACAATTTCTGGGGCCGTTGCTAAAAGGCATGTAACTACATGGGTGTTTTAAATTAAATCGTTCAGGAAGGAACCTATCTGGATCGAACACTTCAGAGTCCGGACCCCAATATTTAGGGTCTCTGTGAGTGCCCCAAATAGAGCATACAGCACCTGACCCGGCAGGTAGAACTCGGCCAGATGCTAAAAAACAATCAGCAAATAAAAAAATATGAAATGAAAACTTTAAAATGCAAGCAAATCAATCAATTCCTGCCCATGGTTCCCATTATGTGAGGTCGTCACAACAGGTTTTTCTTTTCCAAACTTCCCTTTCGTAGCTTCCATACCAACAATGCATCCATACTCTCTTGAGTTTTCCTCTACTCTTAATTCCTTCCACATTCAGGTTTATCATTCTTCCGGCAACACGTGTATCATCCCTTCTCATAACATGATCAAACCACGCAAGACGATTTCCTCTTAACCTGTCAGGTTGGCGCAACTCAAACAAGCAAATAAAACATTTTGTTCAAATAAACTTGAATTTATATACGTATATATTGACTCACGTAGTTTTATGTCTTCTAAAACTTTCCTGATGATCAACGGTACCGGTGGAAATAGTCTCATTGACTCTTTAATCACTCGCTCCAAATATTTTAAGTGAAATAAATCTTCCTTTTCGAGAGGACGATCAGAGTCACCGAAAACTTCGTATAATCTACAAAATAAGCATTTCTGAGTATCAATTGTATTTATTCAAAATGTATTATTAAATTTAAGAACAACTTTTTGGAGGTTAAATTTGAAAGTTAAATATACCAAATATCTCCGAAATCCTCCTCCTCCTCCTCCTCCGAAATCCTACCAAATAATTAGGTATCATTTTTTGGAATGGCTTAAATTTCATATTAATTCTATGATTATTAAAGGTCTGGGTGTTAAATTAATCAGTGCATTTAATACAATATAGAGCTAAGAAGTCTTAAGGGACTTAACGTGATGTATGTAATCTGTAAAGCTTTTTCGGAGAAATATGTCAACATACATTGTGATACAAGAATTTTATATAATTAAATATATAAATATATCATAACAGCAGTCATACAAAAGCAGAATTCGTATCTTCATTAAAACTATAAATCGCAGCAAATGTCGTAATATAAGGAATAAAAAAAATAATTTGGCTGCTAAAACTGATTACTATTACATTGCCGTCTTTTACTGTATTTAGTACAGTTATTTAAGCTTAAATTAGGTAAGAATCTCGGAATTCGAGATACCCGGCTGTAACTCTGTAAATACTTGTATATTTACACCCTAAAAGTTGTCTCAAAACCTATATATGGTAAGGTGTACACAACTATTAAATTTCAAGGTCAAGCGTCACAAATATGGTTTTTTTTGTAAATATCTCATTTCCATATTTATAGTTTCTAAATGTATAAAATTAATTAGACAGTTACGTAATTGTAACCTCACTATGACGATAAAATATGTCGTAGCAAGATACTACAATTAAAAGAAATATAGATAAAAGGAAAACGTGCAAAAATAATTACAAATAATAACTCACGATCATGGCTTGTTGATAATAGCTCTTAAGATACTTGCACTCGCAACAAAATGAACATTATAACATAATTAATACACTATTATACACAGAGTATTCGAGATATTTGGTATATTTTGATATTTTCTGTTTCTATGTGCATTACATATAAAATACTGTATCGTTTTAAATAAGACATTCAGTGATGTAATACTGAATCTCAAAATAATATATAGACACGATTTTACTACAGGACTTTCTGAAAATACTCAACAAATGTTGATGAGATTTAAAAAGTTCGATTATAATTTTCCAGGAGGAGGAATAGATAAACTTATTTTCTATAGGTGTCACTGAAGACGACCAAGAAGAAAGAATTAGATGAAAAGATGATGTGTCTAGTAAAATAAAATTATTCTAACATATTCTAAATTGACGATCATATTTTCACCTAATACTATTTAGGTACTGTGAGGATGATGTGAACTCTTTAGTATTTTTAAATATAAACTCTTTTACATATTTCTAAATTTGCACTTTTGAATTTTTAAAAAGATATTTTTGATTAACAGAATTTTCTGAGAAATATAGAATAAAATATTAGTGGTAAAATACATTTTGAAGAGATAGTTTGATTTTTAAATACAGGAGTTCATGTTAATATAATAAAAACTTAAGTCGTATTATGATTCACTGAACGAGCATTGAGGAGGTGCTCTGCAGGTGATCTGCTGATCAACGGTGGAGCTGGGACCTAGACGAGGCGCCCAGGGAAAATGCAGAAATGAAAACCCATGACACAGATTTGGCACGTATCAAAGTTTATTTTAATATCATGAATAATATATCAATGATTTAATTTATCTGCCTATTTATTCAACACACATGCACTGAGCTTGTAATACCCCTATAACAGATCAATTAATTATATATTACATTTGATGGAGGTTCTCATGTCGGCGTTCCTTATATTTAATAAATTGAGGAGCTGAGAAACGAACCCTACTTATACATGAGAGACTCGATGGTCCGAGCTCGTTACATTGGTGGAGGCGCCCTTATGATCTGAATGCATGTGTTGAATGTATAATTTATGTATATTTAAATTAATAATGGAGAAGAAAGCATTAAGAACAGTGCTTATCAAACTCGGCACTAAAGGCAATTGGGACCACATTATCGACCAGATCGGTATGTTGTCTTACACGGGTCTGAGTCAGAAGCGGGTGGAGTATCTGAGACAGGAGTATCACATATACATACTGTCGTCGGGACGCATCAACGTGTGCGGACTGAATCCGGACAACGTACAATATGACAGTACATGAAGAAGAAACCATGAAGTGGACAGAAGATAAATTTAATACTGACTTATCTATTTATTTGAAGATGTTTTAAAATTATTGAGAACATTTTTACTATATTTATTATTATAGCTAAATTATAGTGATTGTAATAGGCGTTAGAATGTTGGAGTAGAATTTTATATTATTTCTTTATATATATATTTAGAAAAGTTTGTTTATTATAGAATGATTTATCTTAAAGAATGGAGAGAGTAGCATATGGTATGGATATGGTATGTAATATGATTATGAATAGATAATGATGGTATTTGGTATGATATTGGTTTGATATATGGTTTGGGGGAGTTATGAATCCATAGGAGATTCAATCCTCGTATCTATGATACATGAATGGTGGTGTGGAGTTATGTTGGAATATGGAAGGAATAGGTCGATATAATGAAACGCAAATGGTATAGTTATGGAATGTAATATGGTTATGAATAGTTAATGATGGTATTTGGTATGATATTAGTTTGACATATGGTTTGGGGGAGTTATGAATCCATAGTAGATTCAATCCTCGTATCGATGATACATGAATGGTGGTGTGAAGTTATGTTGGTATATGGGAGGAATAGGTTGATATAATGAAACATAACGTTCATTATGTTAATTGATATGATAGGAATGGTATAATTATTTTTGAAGGTGCTACACTGTATTTAATTTAACTTAAATGAATTAATTTAGTATATTGAAATAAAATTTGTTGATAATAATATTTTAAATTGATTAATTGATATATTGGGATTTGATGTTACTATGATATTCGATTATCATATATTGTTATTTGATTAATTTAATTTCTTTTAAGTGTATATCCCATGATTTATTATAGATAATATTTTGTGTGATTTTTCAATTTCTCAAAGATAACTTGTATAATATTTTGTGTGATTTTTCAGGACATATTGTGTATTTCTTGAACAGTTTATGTAGCTTGATTTATATGTTTCAGTGGCAATGGATTCGTCAAATGTTAGGTCGGGTAGGTAGAGTTAGTTGAGGTAAATAAAAAAATATATATTATTGTTTGTGTAGGGGTCAGGACCCAAACATTGCATTGGTGGGAGTTTTCCCAGTGTCAAGCTTTTCGTGGGTTTTGCTTGGCAAAATTTATTCAAGGAGGTTGATATACTGCTTGAGTAAATTCCACATCTTGAGTGGCTGGCATAGGACATTCCCCACAATAGGTAGGGCATCGTTAAGTTTGTAGGGGCATCATCCTCATTGGTAATTATATTTTGTTGGCCATGATTAAACGCTTAACAGCTATAATCCAGGCTTTAATAAGGGGGGGATGATGTGAGGATGATGTGAACTCTTTAGTATTTTTAAATATAAACTCTTTTACATATTTCTAAATTTGCACTTTTGAATTTTTAAAAAGATATTTTTGATTAACAGAATTTTCTGAGAAATATAGAATAAAATATTAGTGGTAAAATACATTTTGAAGAGATAGTATGATTTTTAAATACAGGAGTTCATGTTAATATAATAAAAACTTAAGTCGTATTATGATTCACTGAACGAACATTGAGGAGGAGCAGATCAACGGTGGAGCTGGGACCTAGACGAGGCGCCCAGGGAAAATGCAGAAATGAAAACCCATGACACAGATTTGGCACGTATCAAAGTTTATTTTAATATCATGAATAATATATCAATGATTTAATTTATCTGCCTATTTATTCAACACACATGCACTGAGCTTGTAATACCCCTATAACAGATCAATTAATTATATATTACATTTGATGGAGGTTCTCATGTCGGCGTTCCTTATATTTAATAAATTGAGGAGCTGAGAAACGAACCCTACTTATACATGAGAGACTCGATGGTCCGAGCTCGTTACAGTACCTAATTTAACTCAATATAATCAAGATTTAACTCACTCCTGATAAACTCTTTCTTGTATTTTAGGATATTTGGCCATCAGTAGAAGACTATATCCTATGGCAACAGCTGTGGTATCTGTTCCCGCAATTGTCAACGTCAAGGTTTCCTCTCTCAATTCTAAATCAGTGAAGCCTTGTTCACCTCCAGATAACTTTATCAATAGATCTAAAAACGTGGTATTCTTATATATACCTAAATCTGAAAAGAACAAATATATATGCAATCAATCATATATTCATGACAATTACTTGAATATGTACGTGGAAATAATATGATACTCCACCAATTGGACTCGCAGTAAACGCTTACAACTTTTCGAAAATTATATCGATTTGTGCTAGGAATTTGATTATTTTAGTTTTATTTCACGTCCGTCCTGTGTTGTTACAAAGTTAAGTATAAAATGTGTAAATTACAGTAAGTTTTTTTATGGTAAAGGAGGAAATGAGAAAACGTTCTAGTGGTTCACCTGATGGTAAGTAACTTCTCACTGCCCATGAATACCGTGGTGCGTTGCCGTCCTGTAAGGGAGTAGGAGGGCAAAGGAAGCGGAAATGGGGTCGGGCCTCCGGATACCTCTCTCACCGAATTAAACTCACTCACTCGTGCCGCTTCACGCTGATATTCCAAGAGGTCGTGGTATTTCACCGGTCGAGCCGGCCCGTTCACGCAGTGAACTGCAAGACTCTACCACTCTTAAAAGTTAACTATGTAATTAGTAATCACTTACCATAGTCGTGGTCAACTTCTGTTTCAGCGGCTTTTTTTTTCTCAACCTCTTTCCTTTTCTCTCTTATTAGCTGAAAACATTGTATGGACTTGAATTAATTATAAGCTCAAATATATTCAATCTATACTTATATTATAAAGCGAAAGTTTGTTTGTTTGAACACACTAATCTCAGAAACCATCGGTCCGATTTCCACATTTCTTTCAGTGGTATATAGTCCATTTATCGAGGAAGGTTTAGGCTATATTATATTTTTAAAGTAATTAGGGATCTTTACTATACGTCCAATAATGTAACCTAAGGTGTAAGAAAATGACTCGAAAAAAATCGTACATCGTGAATGCAGCGAAAACTATTAAATAAAACAATGCACTACACTTTTGCAGAACATTTAAATGTCTACAAAAAAGGTCACGACGCCATATCTATAACTATTGTAGTTATCTAACTATAAGTGTGTTTTTTAATAATTTTAATGATGTTGTTTTAGAGATTCTTTATTTCGTACCTTGTTATTAACTCTCCTCAAAATTAATTACTTTAATAAAAAGGTAGATTCAATATCTTTCTAGAACTTTTTGAATGATTCAAATTTAATTCAAAAGATATCGCAAAATATAAGTATTCATTTCTTAGGCAAATATATAGTAAGTACGCGATGTTTACATGTCCCGACTCGGGACTCGGGCGGTCATAAAAGGTGACAGCTAGCTTTGATGTTTGTTTTTTTCTAAAAAGTCTCGGTGGTCTAGTGGTCGAGAACCCCGCGTCTGAATCAAGAGGTCACAGCTTCGAATCCTGGCTCACACCAATGACTTCTCTAAATTGTTTTCGGAAGTTATGTTTGATAAATATTATAAAGCGTTAATTGAAGTTGTTAATATTATCAATATCGTGGTTGTTAGTACCCGCTGATATCAACAGCTAAGCGAGTGAGGTATGTAATAATCGTGCCTTATGGCACTTTGTTCTCTCTGCCTGCCCCTCAAGGAATTTGGGGTGAAATTATGTATTTGGCGTAAATTTACAAGGTATTATATTGAATATTTATTATTAAGATTGATGCAATTAACCTACCTCATCAGTGAAGCTGTGCATCATACTTATACACTTCTGGTGTTCTTTGTATCGTGGAAACAATCTGTACAACCAATCAGGTTGCAACCAAAGATGGAATATCCTCTCGCAAACCAGATTTAAAATACGATTCATTGCCATCAAGAAAGGTGAGTCTGGATCATCTTGCGCGTTTATTTTAGCTCCTATCACAGTCTCTGTTTAACAGAAAAAGAAAATAATCTGTAGATTTCTAGGCGTCTCAGTTGCAGTATGTTATGTTATGTATTAATGCCATTTTCATGTAGTCCCTGGATCGAGACTAATCAATGATATTTTTTTATTTTCCTGTTTGTTAATCTTGCTATTCTTCCGTGTACAAAACAAGCAAGCGTTATTTAGATGCTATTATTTAATTCTATAAACTCACCAAACACCGAGTCCAATGTATAACTACTTAAAAATGGCCACACACTTGTTTTTCCTTTGCCAACATTTCCCGATAGTTTCTTGGTCAATTTTTGACTCTGTTCTGAGAAGACCTTGACAAAGTTCTCTACTGTTTTTGGACTGAAAGCAGGCACTAATACTTTTCTACGGCGTCTCCAGATTGATACTGTTGATATAATGTTTAACTTGAAATTAATAGAAGAATAGTTAACAGAAGAAAGGACAAGTGAAGTAGAAGATAATGTTATCGATTTATAAGTGTACTAGCGGACCCAGCGAACTTTGTTCCGCATCAAAAGTAATAAGTAAGTAAAATTTGGATTTTAAAAGGTTCAATTTGTGCTATTTATCGGCACGTGTTTTGGCGCGCAACACAACCGTTATGTCCCGCTATGTTAATACTGCAATATCTTCGTAAATATTCGTTTAAATTACATGCTGTAAAGGGCCATATTGATCTATATTAAAAGCACAATATATTTAAGACACTTAACTGAATGAAAATTAATGCTGTAATGTTTAAAATTGCTTCGTAAATAAGCTTCGTAAATATTTCTCGTAAAAAGTAAAAAAAATAAAAATGCTCATTGCGGGTTATCTTTATGAGATAGACATATGCCCTCGCGGACTTTTTTGGAGATCTTTTGAAGGTGTATAAAAATGTAGTACATTGTTTTGATTTATCACTAAGGGTTCAGGCAGCGTTTGCGATTAAAGTTCTAAATCTTGAAAATTAACAGTTTTTTTTACTACACTATACATGAATTATAGATCAAAACCTCCCTGACACCCTCTATGTACTTAGTCTGGCCATAAATACTGTTACAACTAAAAATAAAAAAATATTACATTTGAATTTGGAATCTGTAATTTTTATACGATTGTTCATTGTGTTTTCTCGTTTTGGCGCCAATACATTGTACAATATTTTGCGATATTAAAGAGAACCGAATCGCTGTGATTGCATTACACAAAGTAGGTATGGAGCCAAATGCAATTTTTAAAACTCTCCATACACTTGCTATTAGTCAAATGTTTGTGTACCGGGCTATTAATAGGTACAATGAGACCTCCTCTGTTTGTGACAGAAAAAGCCCTGGCCGTCCACGTAGTGTTCGTACGAAAAAGGTGGTCAAAGCAGTAAGGGAAAGAATTCGAAGAAATCCTGTCCGCAAGCAAAAGATTTTATCTCGGGAGATGAAGATAGCACTATTCTATCTATCTATCTACAATATTTATGGCATGACTAAGTATTAAAAAAAACCGCATCAAAATCCGTTGCGTAGTTTCAAAGATATAAGCATATAAGGGGACAGACAGCGGGAAGTGACTTTATTAACCGACTTCGAAAAAAGGAGGAGGTTCTCAATTCGTCTGTATGTATTTTTTTTTCTTATGTCTGTTCACCGATATTTTCGTCAATTATGGACCGATTTCAAATTTTTTTTTTATCCATAGTGTTTACTTTCGAAATGGTCCCATTTTCACCAGGTCAGGATCTGATGATGGAAACCAGGAGAAATCGAAGGCAACCTCCGAAAATTGTACGCGAGTATGGTGTTTTTGTTACGTAATAGTGATGTCTTAGGGATATTCTTTATGGTGTCAACATCTGAATGTTGACACCATAAAGAATATCCCTGCTGCTGTGCTGATTAAGAAGCCACCGAACTCCTCAACGGTTAGGAGTTTGAAGACAGCACTGCAATTTTTCGATAGAAACTACTTGGTAGTATGTAGGGCTAACGTGTTGCTTGTGAGGTATACTTGAATATACGTCTGATGCTGCTGTGCTGATGAAGAAGCCACAGAGCTCCTTAATGGTTAGGAGTTTGGAGACAGTACCGCAGTTAGTCGATGTAAACTGTTTAGTGGTGTAAAGGACTAACGTGTAGCTTGGGAGATAAGCTTAAATCCATATCTGATACTGCTGTGCTGGTGATGATGCTACGGAATACTTAAACGGTTAGGAGTTAGGACACAATACTGTAAAAATGTTTTTTTTTTTCTGCAATACTTTCAAGGCTACGATTGGTCTTCATTCGGGCTGCAGTGTTATTGTCTACCCATGATAATAACAAAAATATAAATACTTAACAAATACTTGTTAAGTATTTACTTTATATATACTTTATACTATAATATTTTAGCTAAATACTTAATAATAACAATTATAGCTCCCTAAAAATATCAACCATTTAACAAACGGACTTGTAACAAGTAATAATATATTTAATAAACTGAAAGCCATGTAAATGAACTAACTTCTATTGAAGACCACAACTCATTAATATCACTAAAACTCGTGAAAAAAAATTACTTTTAAAAAAAAGTTAAACTGACTTCTAGAAACGTAAACTACAAAATCTTTAAGTAAATGAAAACAGTACCTTCATAACTAAAAAGCGATAAATAACGAAACTTACTAATTTGTATGCTTAATACAATATACAAAACGTAATACTTTTATAAAGTAATCTTTAACTATTATGATATTTACAAATGTCACTTATTTTTGGAGTCGGTGCAAGCCCAGGTAAGGTACTCTATTGCGTTGCACTGACTTCAATAATGAGTGGCAATAGTAAATATTATAACAGTTAAAGATTACTTTTAAAAAGTATTACGTTTTGTATATTGTATTAAGTATACAAATTGGTAAGTTTCGTTATTTATCGCTTTTTAGTTATGAAGGTACTGTTTTCATTTACTTATAGATTTTGTGGTTTACGTTTCTAGAAGTCGGCTTAACTTTTTTTTTAAAAGTAATTTTCTTGTACTATGTAATGATAAGATTTTTTATTTTATTACGTTTAAAATTGAAATTCACACAAACAAATTCCAGAATAACAATTATAAAGGTTGTCTGTCAGGGATCGCGACAAGCGATAAGACCATCTTTTGTACTTGCCTAATATTTACCACATACTAACTCACTGTAATTTATTCTTCAAATGGCGTACAATACAGTGTATTTAATTGTATTCTAGACTAGAATGACTAAAATATTCAAAATTGTACTAAATAAACTCTTCTAAGAGCAAGAAGAGTTTGATTTAAATACAATTTTGAATATTTTAGTGACCTACCCCTTTCACATTATTTGAAGTAGCACAAACCGTTGGTGCTATTCACTTTTTCCAGATATTTATTTTAATAAAAATAGTACAATAATACTTTATTGAGTCGGTAGGCGTATCTTGCTCGCGAATATTATTACTCGCTTGCGTAATGTTTTTGTTTTTTTTTGTTGCACGCATGACACAGTTATTGGTGTCCTTACAGAAAACCCTCGAAATTACCAAGAATTCGCTCACATTTTGTGGTTAAAGACACTTTTATATGTGTACGTGACATGCTCACATATTGAATGAATTTACATATCACACTTTACAAGCGAAATTTGAGTCATTAAGATCTTCAGATTAATGTCGCATTGTCCCCGTATTGTATTTTATATTCTCGACACGTAAACTTTGCTATACTTTAGGTTGTAAACAAATCTTAAATTTATTTTTTAATGCATCGTTCGTATTTTCCAGATGTTTTTTATTTGGGCATCATTGACCTAGTAAATAAAAACAACCAAAAATAATGCAGACATGGTGAATACATAATGATTTATACTTTTCTGACTTCACACCTCTTATACTCCAAGGTGCAGATAGTAATATGATCATGTGTGCCGGAATCTATAGCCGTGATATATTCATCACATTCATATATGTCGAAATTTATTATATGATCTATATTTATTATGCTGTGTGGCGCCGGCTTAGAATACCGCCACCCCATCTCTTCCCGTGGGTGTCGTAAAAGGCGACCAAGGGAAAAGCTAGAAGAATGGGCAGCAGCATTCTCTCTCAAGAAAATACAGCCTACTGCGATCGCCAACCCGCCTGCCAAGCGTGGCGATTATGGCAAAAATCCCCATGATTGAACGGACCGGCAGTTGTGGCGCTCTATGGGGGAGGCCTAAATCCAGCAGTGGGCCTCAAAAGGCTAATGATGATGATATTTATTATATGGTCTCGGTGGTCCAGTGGTCGAGCGCCCCGCGTCTGTATCTAGAGATCACGGGTTCGTATCTTCCCACTGGCTCACACCAATGACTTCACGAAGTTGTTTTCGGAAGTTATGTGGGAAGAAGAGCGATGACTGAAATCTTTGTGCCCGGTATGGCAATAGGTTCACCACCTATTCCGTTTGGGACATAATCATAACGG
Source organism: Euproctis similis (assembly GCA_905147225.2). Taxonomy (NCBI): domain Eukaryota; kingdom Metazoa; phylum Arthropoda; class Insecta; order Lepidoptera; family Erebidae; genus Euproctis; species Euproctis similis. Next base: position 6,298,014 of record LR990118.1, on the reverse strand, counting down.
CGAGTCGAGGCTTAACAACTGCTGCCTACACCTTCGGGAAGGAAAAGGCGTGAAGTTATGTTATTATATGATCCGAGACCTTTGAGTCAATACATACAGGCACGTATACCGGAGGAACTTCAGCGTCAATAACATATGTAAGATCTGAGACTATCACCACAGAACACTTGATAATCCCGTAGAACAAAAACGCATAGTTAAAGCAAGTAAAACCTGGCAAATAAATCAATCAAACCAACACAGGTGAATTATCTTCATTATAGTAATCTTCATACATTTATGAACTTTAAATATTCTAAATATAATAATCCACTATATATTTTCGTTATATTTTTGTCTTTTGTAATTTGTCAGTGATCACGGGTGTTTTTGAAAACAACACCATTCCGGTATATTTAATAAATCAAGTTCCTTACCTGGTGCAAATATGCCTCCGTAACCAATAATTTTTCTAATGAACCTATGGAGGTCGTCTTTTTCCAGACAAACTTTTAGGACATGCTCCATGTCTACAGGATCAACTAGAACTAAAGCAATTCAGCTATTATTAGTTTTAATAATAAAATAATTTATTACAATTTATACTTGACACTTTTGATTGCGGTAGGTTCTGAATTTCCCGATCACTGGAGACATTAATTTGAAATATATTTATTATATTATTATTTATTTAGTTATGAAGCTTAAATATCTTAAATCAAATTTTCTATAAAGACATATTAAAATTTGAATTACAATAAATGTTTTATAAGTATATAAGCTTTTCAAATGAATTGTGAAAATGTGGAATTAACCACACAAAAAATAATGTTATAATAATTGAGTGGATTTTTCCTTGTTATGTTGTTGTTCACAAAAACTTAATCAACAAATAAAACATGTTTAATAATAGTTATAAATTACATACAGAAGTAAAGTATCGGTCCGAGCCAGGTTGTTATCAAACCGCCATGTTTAATGCTACATTTACTGATAGCTTTCATTGATTCCATGATTGCTGAAAATTAGTATTTAGACTATTATTTCTACTTATAGTATTTAGACACGAATTCAAATATTTCGAGAGCCATAAGACTTGTGACTTTATACGCAACCTCAGTATTACAAGAGTTCCCGGGAAAACAAAATCTCTATATTGACTTCTATGACAGTCTCGGTGGCGCAGTGGTCGAGCACACGGCTTCTGATCCAGAGGTCCGGATTCGATTCCTGATACTGGCTCACACCAATGACTTTTCGAAATTGTTTTCGGAAGTTATGTGTGATAAATATCGATGACTGAAAAACTTTGTGCCCGTTATGGCAATAGGTTCGCCACCTATTCCATTTGGGACGTAAACATAACGGCGAGACGAGGCTTAACAGCCGCTGCCTACACCTTCGGGTAACAAAAGGTGTGAAGTTATGTTATGTATGACTTCTATGACTGAACAAAATACAGTATTTCTGTTAAATTAATGATCTTTAAAATTTACTCCTGTAAATTTTAAATAAATAAAATCTGTGCTTGTGGGTTATCCCTAAGAAATAGATAGACATACACCATCGTAGACCATTTTAAGGTATTTAATAATGTAGTATATTATTTTTATCTATCGCTCAGCCACCGTTTGCAATTAAAGCGTAAAATAAATTAAAACCAAAAACCCTTTTTAAAGAAGCTTAGACTCCTGAAAATAAAGCTATTTTGATTTGATTTGATATTATAAAATTAGTCCAGTTTATTTACAACTCGCGCGACAAGCTTCTATTATTATATAAATTGTACATACTGAGGCTCTAAGTTGATACCTTGAAATTTTTAAGGAAATATTATTTTTTATTTTTAGAGCGCTTTAATAAAAGCTTCTTTAAAAAGGGTTTTGCTTTTAATTTATTTTTTTATTTTTAGTTATAGCTGGCTAGGTTAGTGTCATTTCATTTAACGCATCATTATTGCAAGTTAGTTTACCGCTTAATTTCAAACAATCCAGCTCTTCAATAAGGAGATCATCTAATTCAATTTCAGCTTGGAGCTTTCTTTTCTATTTAATCGCAATGATGATTTTTTATCGATAGCCATATTGTAGAAATGCATCAAAAATATGTATGCCGTCATCTTGGATGGTCCACCGTATTGTATTTAAAATGACGTCACATTATTTTACGAGTTATTCTCAACAAGCCCTTTCATTTGATACCCACATTGTTGAAATGCAAATATTTTTCCCGCCATATTGGATTTGGAATGACGTCATATTTTTGTTTCGAGTTACTATTAACAAGCCCTTTCAGTTGATACCCATGTTGTAGAAATACATTAAAAAAACTGTTCCTCTATCTTGGATGATCCGCCATATTGGATTTAAAAAGACGGCACATTATTTTTTCAGTTACTCTTAATGAGCCCTTTCATTTGATACCCATATTGTACAGAAGCTTAAAATAGGTTTTCCTCCATCTTGGATATTCCACCATATTGGATTTAGAATGACGTCATATTATTTTTTGTGTTACACTCAATAAGCTCTTTCATTTGATACCCATATTGCAGAAATGCATTCAAAATATCCATTCCTCCATCTTGGGTGATCCGACATATTGGATATAGAATAATGTCACACATCATATCATGCATTGTCATCCAAAGTAAACGTGTATACTTAATTTCAGCTCAATCGGTTGAAGATATCTACTTCAAAATTGAGTTGCAAGATTCCACCGAACATACATACTTACATACATACAGTGCAAGTTAAATAAATGCTTTTAACTTCGAAAATAATACTGTTTCTCCTCTATATTATTACATGGATTACACATAAAAACCACCCCGTTTATACCTTCTATCAATTAAAAAAAAACCGAATCAAAATCCGTTGCCTAGTTTTAAAGATTTAAGCATACATAACGATATAAGGACAGAGAAAGCGACTTTATTTCATGCTGTGTATCTAGTGATTTTAGGGGTGTCAAACACTTGAAATAATTTAAAAGTACTATGTTAAATGATTTCATTAGCTTCACGGACAATTCAATCTAATTAAAACGGTATTTATAAGAATTAAATTTGCCTCCAAATGAGATACTCACATTCAGTTTCCCCATACACCATATGGGCACAACCTATAATGGGCAGTTCTCCTTCAGTCCCAGGTATTTTTGCAGCCAACCGATACATATTCCTTTTGCGATACCAGGCACACAGTATCCAGAGCGCAACAGATAGAAACAAAAGCGATACTAACATTTTAACTATAATTAGAACACACGATAAATCAAAAATATAGGTATAGCTTCGAAATAAAGGTTTATCCACGCGACTATTCGCATGCCAGTTCAGATATAATATGCGAGTGTACATAGCTTTTTCCCCAGTTGGGCAAATGGCCATCACACTAGATCTACCACAATATAGAAGCAGGTGGAAAGGTTCATGATGAGGACCACAGATAACCTTCACAACATGAGGAGGCGACAATAATTATGTGTTATTATAAAAAAAAAACATATTACTACAACTGCAATAATTAGATACTAATTAGATTAAGTAAATATGAAGGCTAGTTACTTCCATTTCAAGGAAATGAATGAAGAATAAGTTGCTGGTTATAATAGTACTAGCTGTTGCCCGTGACTTTGTCTGACTGGACCCCATAAAGCAGCGAAAATACTATGCCTGCTCCGTTATTATTTTATTCTTATTCTCATCCCCAATTAATATTAACGTGATAATATTTAGCCTATTTGTTGATCCTACCTCTTGGTAATATTTGTACAAAGTTGGAATTAAAAGCATGCAGTATTTTTAGAGATTATCCGTAACAACATACAGATAAATAAAAGAAATTATAAACCATAATTATATTTTTGGATTCGGTATCGATTGTAGCCCCAAATATTCCCAAATATTCTAAAAAACATGTCCAGTTTCAACTTTCGTACAATTTTATTATATTTATAGATAACTAGATGACCCAGCGAACTTCGTTTCGCCTCAATTAGAATTAATAATAACAAACTTTCAACCCCTATTTCATCCCCTCACAGGTCGAAATCGCAAAAACGCTAGAACTAATGTTTAAGTGCCAAAAATTATATATGTTTTGCGTCTCATAGAGTCCCTAAGCGTATACCCCGAACTCCTATACTTACTCCCTGAAACAACACTCAGTCCTAACTGCAAGACCGCAAGAGTATTAAATCTATAATCAAGCCACTCATCAATGAAGAGACTTGTAAGAGTCGAACCAGGGACTCAGAATTTACGTTAAATATCAATGTTACCAAGTCAGATTGTGAGGTTGCCAATGCCTTTATTATTATTATTATATTATAATGATTTTATTTCTGTTTTCCCTGTCAATCTTACTAGTGCTCTAGGCTCTTCCACTTCCATTGCAGAGTCTTTGCTTAAAGATAACGTGCCTGATTTTTTTAACGATTTTCATTTCCGTCATGTTAATGGGTGTGATTTAAATGACGCGTTTAAATCAATTAATATAAAAAAAACAGCTGATTTATGGGGCATTTTTGTACATAATAAAAAACCTTTATTTAACACTATTGTTCCAGCCTTAATTCTGATATTTAATACAAGTAGTGACTGTGGTGTCCTGACTTGATGAATTATGTAAAATCATTCCATTGTATAAATCGAGCACACGGCTTCTGATCCAGAGGTCCGGGTTCGATTCCAGACACTGGCTCACACCAATGACTTTTCGAAATTGTTTTCGGAAGTTATGTGTGATAAATATCGATGACTGACAAACTTTGTACCCGGTATGGCAATAGGATCTCCACCTATTCCATTTGGGACGTAAACAAAACGGCGAGACGAGGCCTTTTAAAACAATGGCTCACGAATCTAGGCCAGTAATTAATGTAAACGTAGCAAATTATTTTAAGGAAAGAAATAGATTACTTACAAATAATTTACAAAAATTAAGGTTAGACCACATGAACATAGAGGAGCGGAAAGCGATACAAGGTATATGTAGCGAAAATAAGGATATTTTTTATTGTGAGGATATTCCGTTATCTTTCACGAATCATGTTAAGCATAGGATTAGAACTAAAAATGAGGACCCTATAAATCTTAAACCCTATAGGCTACCTCCCGTGCAGGCGCGAGAAATTACAAGTCAAGTGGATAAAATGTTGAGGGATAACATTATCCAGGAGTCACATTCTCCCTGGAGTGCCCCCGGACATTTAGTCCCTAAGAAATTTAATGATGCAGTCATAGTTAAATCGTTATCAAATGGGGAACATGTAGGTATTCCAATTGTAAACGAGACTATAGACGAGAAACTAAACAAAAAATTGGTACATTGGTGGAAAAGTAGAAAGAAAAGAAAAAGATGGAAAATAATTTAATTCTGAAGTTATTATTAGTTCCATCAATTAATAATTAAAGGTACATTATTAATTAATATTTTATTAGTAGTTAGTAAACATGCTAGGAATACTTACTCAGTAAATTTTAAAGTTTGATTATAGATATATACACAACATTATAGTTAATTGTTACAAGGTTGTTCCCATACCTATTTATAATTCCTCAAAAACCTGTCATAATTCCTGAATACCCTTATTTAATGGTGAATAGATTGAAATACATACCCGTAGTCAACCCATGCGAAGAAATTGAGGACAACAAATTTGTCTGCTCAGAAAACAATCTAGCCCAGTATCCAGCAGAAACATGTATAGAACAGATTATGTTGATAAAGTCGAACTACAGCAGGTGTTTTCAGAACCAGATTAAAATCGAAAAAACCCTCATGCAGAGATTGTTTGACAACCAATGGCAGAAGAAAATTTAATTATCTCAGAAAACTGCAATAGTGAGATACATAAGTACAACGTTCGGGGAACCTACTTAATTAACCCTAACGCACGGTGCGAAACTCAAGCAGGTGAAATATATTTATATGGTGTCACTAATAGTATATTCACTAGCCCCCAGCAGACATTGGTCAAGATGCCAGATCTACAGCAGGACATCAAAAGAAGAAGCAACAAATTAGATCTGCGAAATACGGACCTTAGTGAAGTGAAAGACATTATACAAATTGTTAAATTCAGTGAATTAAGTGACACTAGCAAAGAACAATCGATAACATTAAGTGTTAGTGTATGGACAATCTGCTTGTATGTTATTCTAATTTTTATATTTTTACTTGTTTTACTATACAGATTTAAGATAATATTTAAACGAAATTATACTGAACCGTCTTCAACGCCTTCAGATAATTTCTCTCTTGAGGGGGGAGGTGTTAAGGAACCCCAATACGCCTCAATTAGATTTGTAAGCAATAAATAAGAAATTATATTAATATTATATCTAGGGCACACTCGGCAATTGTATAGTATATAAGATGGGTTTTTTGTAACAATAATTAATTACTGCTTAATCATAAATAAAAGGTGGTCACTCTGACTCAAAATATAAATTGTTTTTTTAAATAATCTCGTGGTGAGAAACTTAATTCGCGCACACGCTGGAGGTCTGCCCGGCCTGGGCGGTCGAGCGCCGAGTCCTGGTCGACGGGATCGGGCGAGACTTGTCCCCGCCGGCGTTGATCGCGGCAATGCTGGCGGGCGAGAAGGAGTAGAGGGCTGTGGTCTCCTTCTGCGAAGCTGTGATGCTCCAGAAGGAGGCCGCCGAGCGGGGTCGGGAGAGAGCCGATCCCGCTGGAAGGCGGCGGCGGCGAGCTCAGTGATCGCCGCATCCAGTCCAGTCCCACACTACCCCCTGCCGTACCAGGCGGAGGGTGTGCATAAAGCATTTCCTCGCGTTAAAAAAAAAGGTACTGTAAACTCTTTGGTATTTTTAGTACGGGTTGTTTCGAAATTTATATTTGAATTTTAAAAACATTTGATTGGAAGATTCGAATGTCAATGAATAAAAAAATTTATGAGTGGATTCTTTTAATGTCGAGAAGAGAGAAAAATACCAAAAGAGAATACTAAGATTAAAATGCGTATAATTGGGAATTAAAGTATAAATAGAAGTCTGATGTGGAGCAGTGGACAAAGGAATTGAAAAGAAATTAATAATAAAAGGTCATGTATAAATAATTTCTCTAATACAATCTATGATTGAATCTATCTGCATTATTATTTTTTTTAACACATGCACTGAGCTAAATAAATACCCTAGGATTGAATATCTGATATGAGTCATTTTATATAGTGGTTTTCATATTGGTAGAACCAACGTCATAACGATTGGGAAGACGAAATACCAACGTCGTTACAGTACCTACATCTATACATATAAATGGTAATAGAGATGAGGCTTAGTAGCTGCTGCCTACACCTTCGGGTAGTAAAAGGCGTGAGGTTAACTTAGGTATTTACTTTATAACTGACGAGTTATTTCCCCGAAATGTACCAGCTGGCATTGTCATGTTGAAGAATTCTTCACCATGACAATGTCAGCTAACGCAGCTATCCTGCATCGTCGATTGTTCTTTCTGATTTGTGCAAAGCCTTCCGGCAAATAATTTCGTCGTGTGCCATTTGCGATTTACAGATCTAAATCTAAATACAAATACAGCTAGATGTCCCTCTATTCCAAAAAAAACAAGCGACCATTTGTCTCAAAGTGCTCTTCGCACGAACAACTTTTGTTGGGTTCGACTCATTTCGGAACATCCAAACTGTCGACTGCTGCTTAGTTTCCGGATCATAAGCATAACTGCAGAAATTATAGACAGCTTTCGACGCACTATGATCGTATTTTTATATTATTTTGCATTATTACTGAGTTAAACCACATCGAAAGTCGTAGTAAATCATTGCACGAAAATTTTCTCCAGTTAAATCTATTGTGATAACCTTGCAATTTTTTTTTTCTTGGCTCACTCGGCTTGAGTATTTGCCAAAGACATGTTTCAAAAGGTAAGGAATCAAATATTTATATACAAAAGTAATTTTGAAGCATATCTAGGAAATTGTTGTGGAATGGTAAAGAAAAATAATTATAGGATCTAGGACTACAATTTAATGTTATTCGAAGATATATATACTGAAAGAGCATTATAAATATGAATATTGTTATTGAACAATAAAGTAGGAACAGATGTTGGAAGAGGAATGCGTAAGGAAATAATGGATAAAAAAGTATGGAATGATCATATAAAGGGCAGGAAAGAATAATATGATTTATATCACCCACTTCCCCGCAGACACATTTATCGGTTTGAATAATTTTAAATTTAAAGAGATGAGCAGGAGCACATATGTGGCCAAGTCTTATTCTAGTTATGATACTAATAGCATGCTTACCTAGTTTCTTATTAAAGAACCAAGGATTATTGGGAATGTTTGGCTGAATGAAAGAGTAATTTGCCCTTAGACTGGAAACTAATAGACCAAGACTTATCCCATGCTTCTTTTAGATTAATTTTAGGTAGGGCTGATAAGTCATGACAAAAATTTTTATAAGAAAACATAACACCAGAATTCACCGCCTCTCTAGCAAGTCTGTCCGCCATGACATTACCGGCAATGTTACAATGGCCTGGTATCCAAGCAAAAGAGACAGTAAAATTCTTTTGTAAACACTGAAAAAGTAAATTTCTTATTTCTATCAAAACAGGATAAATAGTTTTGCAATTAAAGGGAAATCTTTGCAGAGCCTGAAGGGCACTCAATGAATCAGAAAATATTACGGTTTGTTGAAGTTTCATGATTAATATATATTCTACAGCCTTTAATAATCCAAAACATTCTCCTGTAAAAACTGATGTTTCTGGAGGCAATTTAATTTTCTTAACAATGTTATATAAAGGGTGATAGACTCCAATACCAACAGAATCAAATGCCTGTTTGGAAGCATCAGTGTAAACATGATGTCAGCTCACCCAATTATCATTGAGAAAGTTTTTAAAATGAATATGAGACAAAGGGTCCTCTTTATGTATATTTACATCAAAGTTAATGTCATCAGAGTTCATCAGAGCATCAAAAGGGGCAAAATAAAGAGGATAAGATAAAGATTTATGAAATGGAGTTCCAATAGAAGTCAGCTTATGAGAACTATTAATGAGACAAGGGCTAATTTTGTTTCTCCAGTAACTAGAGGATGAAATTTCATTGCAAAGGAACTGAAGTTTAGAATATAATGGATGATTTGAAAACTGAAGGCATCTATATAAAAAATTATCTGATAAATATTGACGGCGTAAAGACAGAGGAGGGTCAACTAATTCTACTTGTAAGGCATTAATTAGGTGTAGATTTCATGGTACCTGATATAATTCTTAATGCTTTCGACTGTATAGCATCTAATTTCTTTAAAGCACTGATATTGCAAGGCTCTAGTAAAAATGTGCCATAATCTAATACACTACGAATAATTGCATTGTAAAGTAATTTTAAAGAATAAGGGTGAGCACCCCACCAAACACCAGTGAGACATCTTAGAATATGGAGTGACTTTTCACATTTTGTTGCTATGTATACACAATGAGCAGTACCAGACAGTTTGGGATCTAAAATAAATCCTAGGAACTTCACCTCACCTTTTGGTTTTATTAGGTTGTTATCATAATAAACATTAATTGGAGGGGGAAGACGTACCCTAGTAAATAACATAGTGGAACTTTTGTTAATAGACATTTGGAGACCATTGGCATCCATCCAATACTTTAGGTCTTTAAGTGTTTAAGACAGGCATGAACAGGCATTGTTGATAGAATGGTCGGTATAATATAAAAGTAAGTCATCTGCATATTGAAGGATTCCAACATTTTAGTCTAGGGAGGGCTCTAAATCATGGGCATAAATATTATACAAGATAGGGCTCAAAACAGAGCCCTGTGGAAGGCCTTTATTAACCACTCTAACTCCATCTGAGGAATTGTCCAAATACATATGTCTTTGGGATAAAGATTTCATAATAAAATTTGTAAGAAGGATCGGAACGTTCAAAGAAATTCGTTTTTTATATAATATAGACAATATCACATTATCATAAGCAGCTGTAATATCTAAGAAGGCAGCTACAACAGATTTATTGGTAAAAAAGGCCAGTCGAATATCAGTTATAAATATAGAAATACTATCTATCGTGCTTCTACCTCTACAAAAGCCAAATTGACTTTTGTTTAATAAATTATTGTGTTCAATAAACCAGTCCAAACGATTTTTTACTAAATGTTCTGTGATTTTCATCAAGACTGAATAGAGAGCTATAGGACGATAAGATGAGGCTGTAGATGAACTTTTTTACCAGGTTTCAATATTGGAATAACCAACTGTGATTTCCATGACGTTGGAACATTACCAGAAATCATAACAGTATTTATAACTTTCAGATAATAAAAAAGTACCTCATCAGAAGCATGAGTAATAAAGGAATAAGGAATACCATCCATCCCAGGGGAAGAATCTTTTAAATTACCTAGTACACCTCGAAGTTCAACGAGAGAAAATGGAGAATTGAGACCCAAAAAAATATTAGAAATGTCTATAAAGGAAGGGAGCCAAAGTAGTGATGTATGTTAAATAGTCAAAATTTTCAATAGTTTAAAATTGACAATAAACTAGTTCAGCATTTTTGCGTTTTTTAATAGCCTCAGAACACTCCTTATCCCACCAAGGAGGAGAGGGTATGATGTTTAAAGCACCATTTTTCATAGGAAAAACTTCATTTGCTGTTTCTACAAATGCATCAGAAAGTTCATCAGCACAGTGAGGCACATTGTCAGTAGCTACTACTGGTAAGTATTTCAGTTTTTCATCTAAACGGATTTTGAATAGAGACCAGTCTCCATCCGCTAGCTTATACTTAAGACGAGGTGATAACACTATGGGGAAATGGTCACTACCATACGAGGATGACAGACACCTCCATGATATTTTTGATCCCAGTGAAGCAGAGCATAAGGATAGGTCAGGAGCACTATCATTTTCATTAGGAGCAGTGCGCCGAGTACGAGAACCAGAATTAAGTAAACAGATTATGAGAGTCTAATAAATTTAGAAGTAAGTTTCCATATCGATTTGTCGAACTACCCCAAGACTGATGCTGACAATTGAAGTCCCCGAGTAAAACAAAAGGTTTAGGGAGATTTGACATGATATTATTAATTTCGTTGAATATTAAAGTGGAACAATGAGCAATATAAATAGAAACAAAACATATGTTATTGACTATAGCAGCAATTATTGATATTCAACTAGGGAAGTTTAGTGAAACAAACAAAACAGATTAGCATCGGCGGCGATACAAACAGGTTTGCAGTTACTACCCACTTACTGCCACTAACTTAGGATCGCTCGTCACGTTGAAAATTAAAATAGCTCTCGAAACTATGCCTAGATCACTGCTCAGGATACCACCAAACAATAATACATCGAAATCGGAGTCTGATATACAGCACTTGTGCTCAGTAGAATCTATTCAACTTAACATTACACAACGCGCCAAACGGAAATGCCCTGCAGCCCAAGGTAGCCCAGACGACATGGACAATCTTAAAACCGAAATAAAGGCTATGATTACGGAGATGATGACCGCACATAACTCACGGCTAGATAAGTTGGAGAACCATATACTAGATATTAAAAATCACTATGCTGAGATCAAGACAGCAAACAGTGAACTCGAAAAGTCCATTTCATTCGTATCAGATCAGCTTTCTTCCGTGGAGTCTAAAATCTCAGGCTTAGAAAAAGAACGTCTTTCCATCACTACACAATTACAAACACTGCAGCAACGATGTGAATTATATGACCGTGAACTTGTAAAAACATCTGTGGAGCTGCGTAATGTGCCTAAGAGACTGGCTGAAACCAAGTCCATGTTATACGATACGGTTAAATTATTATCAAAACAATTGAACGTTGAAACAGAATCCAATCATATACGTGATATATTTCGGCAACCCTCAAGAAAAGAGAATCCCACCTCAAGTGTTACACTTGAATTTTCTAACACTTTACTGAAATTCAATTTCTTAACTGCCGTAAAAAAGTTCAATAAAGATAACCCCAGAAGTAAATTAAGCACAAACAATTTGGATATAAAAACAAACACGGATACGCCTATTTACATTACGGAACTGCTTACACCCTTCGCTAAAAAAATGTTTTATGACAAGATCATTCGCTAAGAACAACCATTACAGTTATTGCTGGACATCGAATGGGCGTATAATGCTGAAGAGGGACTCCGGAAGTCAGACAATCATTGTGAACAACGAAAATCAACTGAAGCAACTGCCGTGCCTGCGTGAGACATGACTTACTTTTATTAATCTCCGTCCTACTACACCTACATTATTAAGTTTTTATTGCTACTTAGAATATCTGTTTATCTTAGTCTTATTTTCAGTGTTTGACATATTACAACGTTTTCACACTCACACGAGACAAACTTATCACGTTTATAAATTCTACCAATGGACATTATTCATAATGACCTCCTGCTATTGCATAAGTATCTCAATAGTTACGCAAAGGTATCCAATCTATACCCCAACTAATTATCTCAGTAATAAAAATATACATTATGGTCAAATTGAACGAAAATACACTAATCAAAACTTTATTTCATTGAATTATAGCGTAATTAGCCAACATTTTATAATTTTACTATTCATTAACCTCTTTACACATGAGATTACACTGAAGTATAAATACCACAGAAATAGATCAAGATAGAACGGCGAATAGGCGTGGCAAGCGTGCCAAAACCCTGCACTATATTGCATGCTTTTCGAAACTCGCTCTCATTACGCAACGAGCGTTCCTGCCATGCGTTCAGGACGTAAATAAATAGATAAAACGTCACATATATGCCTTATTATGCTGTGAAAAATTGTAAAAACAAAAGTAGTGAATCAAATATGAAAAAAGGAAATATTTCGTATGATCAGTAAGTACAGAAAATCAGTAGAAAGTATTTTTTTGAGATTATAAATTATTGTTTTACTTTTACTATGTTCAATAATTACGATCACAAGTTGTATATTTTTTCGTTATGATAAATATCCATTGCTGTCCGCATTCAACGCTCGTATACAAAAACATTGCGCGTATAAATTATACGCGTAATGTACGTCGAATCGAACGAAATACACAATACACCTGCCAGTTGATCGCTGTGTCTGTTAATCGCTGTGATTCGAATGTTAGAGATGGGCACTCCATGTATCGTTGAGTCTTAGGACTTATCGATAAATTAATTCAATAATAATTTGAGTATCAGCTCATATCTTGCTTTGTCCCTACTTTATTCTAACACTCAAATTTCAATCAAAGTGTTTCGTAATTACATTGGCAGCAGTTTATTTGACAGTATATGTTTTCACCAATTTGATCAATCGCCGATGGAAAATCATCTCGTTCTTCTCAAATGGGCAGTAACCGAGGTATATGTAGACGTTCGGCTTCGTTATTTAACCAGGACTGTGAGGCCAACCCTTACAAAAAGGCAAATATTTAATAAATATGTATAGTTTCAAGGACAGTAAAATATTTATAATTAAATTTTATATACTGTTGGAAAAATATGTTTTAGGTTTTAATATGTCGGATTGAAGTATTTAACATGTTTTACTTTCTATGATTATCGTTACAGATGTAAGGGATACTACACCTCATGGCACGTACATGTACGTGCCATCAATAGTATATAACAACGGTACGCACAGTATGCTGTAGTGGTCGGTGTGCAGCGACACACAGTTGTCGCTGACACGAATAAACATGACAAGATTCTAATTACGTCTTTCATTAATCGACCACTCATTTACCATCATCCAGTGGAATAGTCACCTGTACCTACCGTTACACTGGTGACCCCGACGTGATCTGAACACGCCACCTTCTGATGACGAACACCATCACCGAAGAACATCCGCCTCACGATGACATCAACCATAAGAACAGTCATCAGTAACAACCTACCGTTACATTGGTGACCCCGACGAACACGCAATGAAGAAACCCCGACGAACACGCAATGAAGAAACCCCGACGTGTGAACCCCGACGTTTCAAGAAAATCCGACTTCCAAGAAATTGTTACACAGGGAGTGTACTATTTTTTTTGTGAAAAATTAATCCACAAACTCCATGCTCCAGCACAATACCGTCGCCTACGAAGAATGACTCGAAATCTGAAGCCTATAACTCGACAGCATTTCCTTCGATTCGCAAATTCCGAAATTTTTGACGGACCAGCCTCGCGTATGGTTTACAAGGGCAGAAGAAGTAAGACGAAGTCAAAAGTACTCACTCCACAAAAGCAGAGCAACGAGAGACCAAATTCCAAGAAAAAGAACCGATACAATAAGTAAGAAACTTTGAAGATGCGAGACGAGACGAGGAATCACAGAGGCACCAAATACAGAAGGAATAATAAGGTAGCCGAGTTCCCGTAATGAAGACACGGAACGAGCGCAACGCGGCCGGTCGCGACAGAAGGTTTAGCCACCGCCGCTCACGTTCCAACTCGCAACAACGCAGCCACACGCGTACACTCCAGAACTCCAAAAGCCAAGATTAGGTATGTCAGTGTCACGTAAGAAACATGCTTAAAGATGTGTGCCACCCTGAGCCGGAAAAAGGCTGCAGGAAAACTAGGTGTGGCGGTATACATGTAGCAGAGCCGGATATCTCCGCGCGCCAAACGTTTACCGCCCGATCAATTTATTTGTGTTTAAACAAAATCCGCTGCTATCCAGGAATTAGGGATACGTAGGCCGTCAAGAAGTCTATGATAGATAGATCTACACGTTGTACCTAAAAATTGGGAAATACGTCATTGTAGAGAGTATAGACAATTAAACGCGGCTACTATACCGGATTGTATAATTGTTAAAAACACGTAATCATAAGATATTGTGTATGTTATAGTGACTGTGACAATGTCACGCAATTTCCGCAAAGCATGTTGACGACTAATCGTTGTTAAATCACGTCGTCACTATTTTGCAATGTAGGCATCATATTAACATTGACATTGAGAACTAGTTTTTCTAATTACCGATATATTGACAAATATTTGTAGTAAAATCACGTTTTCGCCAATTAGGCATTTTAATATTGTATTAATCTTGTTTATTAACATGAACATGTAAACATATTATGTACTGTACTGTGTAACTATAGGAATTTTTTTACTTTTGTGATCAATTTTAAGGATTTTTTTTTTCAACTAAGGGGGGAATGGTGTAAGGGATACTACACCTCATGGCACGTACATGTACGTGCCATCAATAGTATATAACAACGGTACGCACAGTATGCTGTAGTGGTCGGTGTGCAGCGACACACAGTTGTCGCTGACACAAATAAATGACAAGATCATAATTACGTCTTTCATTAACGACCACTCATCCACCATCATGGAAGAAGCACCAATCACGATATACCATCATCACCGGAATAGTCACCAGTAACGACATCCGTTACACAGAAAATCAATAAAGTTAGTAAAATATAAAAATAATAAAATTAACACACGTTGCCGCTATTAACATCGATAATCTAATGTGAGTGTCTCCTAACTAGTCGCGCCGCTCACAATGAAAATGACGTCACGCTGAGGGCGTGGTTTTTCAAAAAAGTGACACGCTCGAAATGTATGGAAATATGCCATCGCGGCCGTTCTATCTTGATCTATTTCTGTGATAAATACTTACATTTAATAATACTTCGTTACTATATAAAGATCCCGATCATAATATTTATATACCCTTTAAACTTATTTGCAAAATTCCTAACTAATAATAATCGTCAAAGTCCATCATTAATAACTTATTGTTCCCGTTGGCTCGACGCTCGAACTATAATAAGTAGGTATATTCAATATATATACCGTCGAAGTTTCTGTAACTATTTCTATAAGTGTCAGTTCGACTTGGAATATGTATGGATACTATTATTTTTATATAACTACCCGCGCATAACATTAGCTCAAATTTATACCTCTAATAATGTTACTAAGAATTTAAATCCTCCTTACTATACACATATCTCCCCTGTTTTTACAATATACCCTCTTTACTTCTTATCTACATTTATGACGCGTAAACGTTCTATTACTGCTTGCACTAATATTAGTAATGGTTACACTAACTGGCAGAATAGCTTGGTCAATTTTTGCGATTGTGCATTACTTAAACCTTCATACAAACATCTTCATTATCTACATCATTATTTGCTATATAAAATTTTATATTTATTTATTTGATACTTAACATTAAGTACATTCATTTCATCTCGAGCGCGTGTTGCAGCTCCTACCAACTGACTAATCTAGCTTGTAAATCCATACACACATCACATAATTATTTATACAAATATCGTCTTTCACCTAAACAGCATAATTCCAATTATAATATTGATTTAAATATCCCATCGACAATCATCAAATTAGTTTATTACCAGGCACATACTTACACAAATACATATAAGTTCCTGCATAATAATAACACCATTTTAAAAAAATGTCATAAATGTGTGAATCTAATCTACCACCAATACACTATTAGACACATTCAGTTCTATATGATCCAACCATTTATAGACAGTAAAACGTATCAATGGATGACACGATTAATGGGTTAAGTGACAGCATCGACCAACTTTCGGTATCGGACGTTCACAAATGTATTCCCGAGCAAACACGCACAATTATGACACGCCCAAATAACTTCTTGAAAATATTTAGTCAAAACATCCGCTCAATAAACTGTAACTTCCTAAACTTACAAACCTTTTTGCATCGTATTCCTTTTGATTGTGACCTGGTGATTTTGACCGAGTGCTGGTTACCATGCTCTGCCAACACTTTTGTCCCTCTTCTTCAAAACTACACTACGTATAAAACCACAAACCATATCAACCAATGTGACGGAGTTGTGGTATATATTAAGTCTGATCTCATAGTAACATGTGAAGAGTTGGATCTGAGTCAGCAAGCTTCTGGAATCTTAACTAAATTTAACTCTGAACTAGCCGTAATTTCTTTATACCGTTCTCCCTCCAACCACAATATCAACAACTTCATCTTAGCTCTCAATAACTTACTATCTAGCCTTACCTATTTTAAATCCGTTTTCATAGTAGGTGATCTGAATATTGACATCAAAACTGACAACCTAGAACAGCGTTCGCAAGAGTATTTGAACTGTCTAGCTTTCAATGGCTTTCTCCCTGCACATAACCTCCCAACTAGAGGCTCTAACTGCTTAGACCACACGATTGTTAGAACAAAATTACCCACCCACTCCTTTATCTACGAATCTACTATTACCGACCATTATTCAACCCTGTTCTGTATAAGCCATAAGAAAGAACAATGCTCAACTCTGTCCACTGTAGCAAAGATTGATTTTGAGGCACTGGACAAAACTATGTCGGAGCTAGACTTTGGCTTTCTTTTTAACATTCCCGACCCAAATATAGTTACTGATAAACTCATAGAACTTCTGAATTTTGCTATTAATAAACATACGTCATTCAAAATAATTCCATCGAAAAAAAGAATACTGAAACCATGGATCACCCCTGGTTTGCTGCGATGCATTAAACATAGGGATGCACTGCACAAAAAAGTAAAACAATGCCCAACCAACGAAATATGGCAAACCACCTACAAACGATATCGAAACTTTTGTAACACTATTGTAAAAAAAAACAAAAAGACAGTACGATGCACTCCAAATAACAAATGCCACTCACAATCCAAAGCTACTGTGGGACACTATAAAGCTTGTCACTAACACTATTACACCTAAAAAATCGTCCTCACAGTTACTAGATACAGCATCTACACACCGCCAGGCATGCAATGACGTAAATTCCTATTTCGTCAGCATCGGGAAAATACTTGCAGACAAAATTGTTAAAAATCAACCATCACACCAAATTTCTACGTTGCACCCAATACCCAAATCGATTCCCTGTTCATCATTTGTTCTAACACACACCGATCCTAGTGAAATTGATCTCATAATAAATACACTAAGAACAAACGCCTCCACTGGATGGGATGGCATTTCTCCTTCCTTCTTAAAGAGATATCGTACTTACCTATCATCCATACTAAGCCATTTATTTAATCTTTGTTTCGAAACTGCAATATTTCCCAATGCTTTTAAAAAGGCATCCATCCTATTTTTAAAGGAGGTGACGGGACCGTTCCTAATAACTATCGCCCCATTGCAGTTTTAAGTTCTTTATCTAAGATACTTGAACGACTAATTAATAAACGGCTAGTAAACTATTTAGACAGTAATAATTTACTATCAAAGCAGCAATTCGGTTTCCGTCAGCAGAAATCGACATGCGATGCTATTCACGAGTTAACAAACTATGTTGTCAGCAATATTAATGAAAACAAAAAGTCTTGACGATATTTTTAGACCTGGCAAAGGCATTCGATACTGTCCCTGTGAATATACTGCTGCACAAACTCGAAGAATCTGGAGTTAGAGGAACCCAACTTGAATTATTCAAGAGTTATCTCTCCAATCGAACACAAGTAGTAAAAATTGATGGCCAAACTGGTGACGAACTACCAATCCAGTACGGGGTACCCCAAGGTAGCATTTTGGGCCCCACGCTGTTCTTAATACACTCGAGAGCAATGAATCCGGGTCACTTAAAGAATCCTAAAAATCTCGGAAACTAAAAATGCTAGGTTAATGCAATAAATTGTATTTAATAGACAATGTAATACTCCTTAAATGAAGGTATTAAAACTTCTTAGTTATTGTAAAGTTATATCATAAAAAAATCAAATTTGAAAAAGGGCCACTTTCGAAGATGGAACTACGAAATTACAGCATTTGGTTTTGCTTTTGTTTGTAATCTGTCATTTATGTGGGTACATAAACCATGTTGATAGTGCTCTATATTCATTATTAAAGCTGAAATTATGTCGCTTACGCCTGAAGAATGCACCAGAATACTTACAATGCTGGAAACCGGCCGGAGTCAGCGCGATACAGCCAGGACTGTTGGTGTGTCGCTGTCAACAGTACAAAGAGTTCTCCGACGTTACGAAGAAACTGGTTCTAACCTACGCAGACCAGGAACGGGCAGAACCAGGTATACCACAGCACGAGAAGACCGATACTTGGTGAACACCATGCTTCGAAATCGCTTTCTCACAGGAACTGAACTCACCAATCAGTTTCGACGCCTCGGAGGAAGTAACCCAAGTGCATGGACAGTAAGACGTCGGCTTGCTGAATCTAACTTAAAACCCCTTAGACCTGCAAACGGCCCTAAACTGGAGCGTGGGCATCGTATTTCAAGACTAAGATATGCCCAGAGCCACGTAAATTGGAGTATTGAAGATTGGTCAAAAGTTATGTTCTCCGACGAATCAAAATTTATGCTCTACAAGCACGATGGAAGACACAGAGTGTATCGAAGACCAGGGGAAAGATTCAAGCAAGCATGCGTCGAGGAAAAAGTAGCCTACGGTGGTGGGTCTGTACTTGTGTGGGCCGGAATTTCTTCTGAAAGTCGCACAGAGCTGGTGATCATAGAAAACGGCTCTTTAACTAGCGTAAGATATGTGGAAGAAATCCTCAATGATCACGTTGGTCCATTTATGGTCAATTTAGGTGAGGATGCTATATTTATGCATGACAATGCCCGACCTCATACAGGTAGGATTGTGAATGACTACCTTCAAGAGATGAACATTACTCGTATGGAGTGGCCAGCGCGCAGCCCGGATATCAACCCGATCGAGCATGCTTGGGACGAGCTAGGCAGATGCGTAAAACAACGAAACCCTCCCCCAATCACGCTTCGTGAGCTCAAAATTGCTCTCACAGAGGAATGGGAGAATATTCCCCAAAATCGTATAAGGAACTTGGTGTACAGCATGCCAAACCGCATAAACGCAGTAATGGAAGCACGAGGAGGCAATACGAAGTATTAAAATTCAAGAAAATCGTAATAAAGTTCAAAAATTTCATGTTTCCTATTTTTGTTTTAAGGAGAGATCAGCAGATTTTTTCTTTATGTAATTTTGTGTTAATAAAATGTATGGTGACTCATATTTTTTTTACTTTCATTTAAGGAGTATTACATTGTCTATTAAATACAATTTATTACATTAACCTATCATTTTTAGTTTCCGAGATTTTTAACATTCTTTAAGTGACCCGGATTCATTGCTCTCGAGAGTATTTATAAACGACCTCTGCAATCTACAAATTCCAGACGCTAAAATTGTTTGTTATGCGGATGACACCTGTATAACGTTTATTGCTGACAATTGGTCAGATTTGGAGTTTGCAGCACAGCATGGTCTCAATTTAACAACAGCTTGGCTCTCCTCTCATACCCTAACTCTCAATATAACTAAAACCGTCATATATTACCTTTTCAATCAGTCCTAAATCCCAACCTACTTCCACAATTACCCTTACACCCCACTTTTGCAATAAATCATCGCAGCCTCCTTGTAATTGCGCGCCACTAACACATGTTGACTATATAAAATATCTAGGTGTAACTCTTGACAAATGTTTGAACTTTAACTTACACATTAACTCCCTTGTCGGTAGGGTTCGAAAATTAATTTATATGTTTAAAACACTACGAAGTGTTGCTTCTTACACTATCATTTTAAAGGTGTACCACGCTTTATGTCTTTCTATTATCTCATACTGCATTTCTTGCTGGGGAGGTACAGCAAAAACCTCATTAAAACCGTTGGAAATAGCTCACAGGGGTATCCTAAAAGTAGCCACGTTTAGACCTATTACGTTCCCCACGACGCTACTATACAATAAATGCGATGTCCTCAATGTGCGACAACTATTTATATATCACACAGTTCTTTTACAACACAGGTGCGTCCCATACACAAACATATCTAAACGCAGGAAAGACAAAATATGTCTCATTCCGAAACCAAATTCAACTTTTACAAAAAGATTCTTCTACTACTTGGGTCCCTATCTTTACAATAAAATAAGTTTCATTTGTCCGTTACTCGGTCTATCATCTTACACATGTAAAAAAATAATTTGTTCTCTATTAAAAAGTAAAACATATGAAGAAACCGAAGATCTTGTGACATCCCTTTCATAAATGCTATAGATGGCACAAGATTGTAAACATAAAATAACCATCCCCACACTCACTCGTAACACACTTTCATAGACAAACGCAACGCAGAAAAGTAGTGACACGCAATTAATATAACTTAGTGAAAGAAAAATATACCTACATATATACCTTATATATACTTATATACATATATATACTATTAGAGATTCTTATATATATATTAATTAGTTTATCATATATACATTTATTCATATACATATCATATTATAAATTTCCTCATTATTATTTCTTCTATATACTTTGTAATAAATCATGTTTTGTATATTTAATGTACCACTACCAAGGGATAAGGACTATTACACCTTACCACAGGTTACTAAGTAACCTCTTTAGGGTAATAGAGCCTCTTCCACTAATATTGTATATAACATCTGTCTACAAAACAACAACAACATACAATGTAATTTTTGTTCATGTACTGCAATATTTTGTTATTTAAATAAATTATTATTATTATTATTATCATTACTATGGGAAGCAATAGGGACATGTGTAAAAGTTAAGTTTCGTTTAATGAGTAGGGCTGCGCCCTCATTCCCTATCGTGACGATCTTCCCGGAGACAAGTGTAACCTGATAACCTAAAAGGAAAGTCAGGTTTCAACCAAATCTCTTGCAGAGCAAAAATGGATGGTTTAAATTTATTTAACAAATTAATGATGTCAGATTTCTTTGATTGTGCACTACGGCAATTCCACTGCATTATAAAGTTTGTGTGATCCATTAGGATTTGGGAGTTGAGATATATCATTGTTAATAAGGGCAGCGTTGGACGGTTCAATATATTTTAAATCAGAAAGAGAGTTCATAAGAGCTATTATCAATTCTTTTATAGGTAGAGGCATTATGTAATTCAGCCCTGTTAAAGGGTTTAATTGCACTGCCATTTGATGGTCCTTGCTTATTATAATCTTTAATTAAGGATTTATGAGTTTTTATGTCATAACCTTCAGATACTGTGGGTTAGGTTTAGGTTTTAAAAATACAATTTTCTTGTAAGACTGATTGATAGAAGTGGAATTATTGAGTGTTGAGTAATGTGTGTTGTGTTGGGATATTTTACATGATGAGATGGCTTTTGAAGAAATAAGTGCATCTGCATATGACATTTTGGAAATTTATGGATGTTGTTTAGATGCTATGATATGCAACTTTTAGCCATGGTTTCTTTGACTTTTGCCTTTGGAATTCAAGGCATTTGGTACTAGTAGCTATATGATGTCCTTTACACAAAATGCAGAAGATGTCCTCTTCATCGACACTACACTTGTCTCCGGAATAATCTTGGCCACATTTATAACATCTTGGGAGTGACCTACACTGAGTTTGTACATGACCAAAACGTAAACAGCGATGACATTGTATTGTAGGAAAAATATATAGCTCAACAGGAAGTGCATTGTAACACATGTATACATATTTAGGAAGAACTTGACCATCAAAAGTTACAACAATTGATTCTGTTGCTTTAAGTTCTCTAATGTTATTTATGAAGACTTTTCGGTTTAGTCTTCTGACTTTAAGTATTCACATATCATTCCCACATCCATGTGGGAGGCTGATATTATCAATAATATCCTTATCAGTCCAGTCTACAGGGATGCCCCTAACACTAACACTCTCTCACTTAAAAAATTTCCGAAACCAATGAGATGAACAGAAACATTACTATCAGGAGATGAAGTTTTTTTTTTAATGTGAACAATATATGGAGAAATATCATTATTATTATACAATAATCTTGCAATTGAAAGAGGGCTCTGTGATGGTTTTGGTTCACTAGTGGTTTTTGGAATAGGTGTCATATCTTGGTCGGTTATTTTAGTTGAATCATTCGATTCAGACAAACATTCATAATCCGCATGATTAGAATTCTTTTTATCGTCCTGTCTACGGCGACGTTTGTTACAGTGCTTACATGTAAAAATGCTTTATGAAGCTCTTGTGAGAAGCCACTTAGAATACAATTCAGTTATATGGTCTCCTCACGAGCACAAGTATAAAATTATGTTGGAGAGAATCCAAAATAAATTTCTCAGATTTTTGTATTTTAAAATGTATGGAGTATACCCGGGTTATCCACTTCTATATCCGACCCTATTTGTGTTAGGGATGGTAGGTTACACGAAGCTGGAAATTAGAAGAGACGTTGCCCTAGCAAGGTATTTATTTCAAGTCCTGCGCGGGAAGATACATAACCCGGCTATATTGGAGATACTAGGTTTATGTGTACCGGACGAGTACAGAGGTCGGCGGCGGCGGCCGGCACTGCTGGCCGTGCCGCGAGCGCGCACCAACCTGCTGCAGCAGGCGCCTGTGACGCGAGCACTGCGGGCGCTCAACGCGCTCTCCGAGAACTTGGATCTATTCTCATGCTCACTGAGCGAGTTCACAAAGGTCGCATATAGGACGCTTTAATTTATTGTACTATAATATATATGATAATATTAGATTTAGTTAGTTGTTACACTATTGTATTGGGTTAGCCTGTAAGGATAGTTGTAATTTTTTTGGAATAAATAAATAAATAAATGTTTTTCGGGACACTTTCCTGCGCTTAATTGTTCCCCCATTACTCATAATCGAACAATCGGTATCAATGCTTGCTTCATTATTAGAAGCATTGTCCCCGATGGTAACAGTATATCCGATGTCAGGAGCTGTACCCCCCGGATCTTTGGGGTCTCCCATTATTAATATGAAAGGACTTACCGAATTACATGCGCAGGTGGACAAACTACAAAACTAACTAATAGAAATATTTACATACTAAAAAATAAATAGATACAGTAAAAAACACCAATCCACAATAATAATAGTTTTTTTTTTTAATCTTTATTAATTTTAGGGATTTTTGTACACAAAGTGACGATGACAATCCCATCGTACTTCTTGCTATTTTAATACATTTAGACTTAATACTAACTTAATATTAATTAACTAAGAATGTATATAGTATTCTTGCTGCACTTGAGGTAGGGTTGGCTAAGATACAATTAAATATACCGATGTTCATCGCATTCAAACCTTCAGCAGCCATTAAATCTTTTCTCTTATCGCTGTGTCGAACACACTCCACTAGAACATGTTGGGGTGGTTGATTTTTTCATAAGGTATGCAAACTTGTTCAGTGGAATGTGTCCAGATCGCAGTCGATGTGCAGCAACAATATCTTTACGACTAATTTTGGGATTTGAAAACCACGGTACACGAGGAGGTTCACACTGTATGCTATTATACCAGGTTCCTTTCGACTTACATCTTTCATCAAAATGTTCCTTTAACAGCAAATGACATTTGTTTCTGAAAATATTAACGACTTCAGACGGTGCTGGTATCAGATGTGACTCTATGCCTGCTAATATAGCCTCTGTTACTAGCGTGTCAACCTCCTCATTACCGGGAATCCCAACATGGGACGGTACCCACTGTAACACTATTTTTTTATTTGTCCTATTCATATCGTGCATTTGTTTTAAAATTTTATAAGTTACGGGAAGACATTTGCAACTATATACACATTTAGAAATTTGTTGCAACGCGCTTTTGCTGTCTGAATAAATTACGGAATTATTTACATTCAGGGTACTTAAATAAGTTAAGGCTTTGGATATGGCAAATAGTTCTGCTGAAACTATGGAATTATGATGGTTAATTTTATATTTGTAATTAATTTTATTTTTAGATCCATCAGTATACAGTGGCTGCCAACCAGCGTATTTTGCGTCGAGTTCATTCATTGTAGCAGACTTCAAATAGTTAACACTGTAGGAAGACTTTGCATTAATCAAGCAATCCAAATTGCACCTTACACTATCTTTTATTGCGATGTTAGATAACCACGTTTCAAAAGTAAACATATCCAGAGGATAGGAGGAATAGGTCTCCACAGTTTTCGTCTTATTATATGCTGTATTTAACAAAGGTTTGTTTTTTTTACTCCAATATCTGTGGTCAATTAAATTATTAAGTTCGGAAACAAAAACAGAAGTTGGATCACTTAATCGGGATTGTATTTTCAAAGAAAATTTTAAAGCCAGAAATGTACGTCTTATATGTTAAGGTGGTATGCACAACTCGCTTTCCATAACATGTATGGGAGTTGTTCTTATAAAACCTCCGATAACTCTTAACGCTCGATTTTGTAATTTATCTAACTTGTATCCATGACTATTGGCAGCATTATCATACAGAAAACTTACGTAATCAAATCTACTCCTAATTAAAGTTAAATATAGTCTGCGTAGATGAAGTGGATGAACGCCCCAGGCTGAGCCTGCTAAAACCTTCAGAAGTTGTAATTTTCTTTGTGCTTTTTCACACACCACGTCGATGTGCTTACTCCACCTCAAGGATCTATCCAGCCATATACCTAAATACCTTATTTTATCTATATTTTCTAAACTACGATTATTAATTTTAATATCACAAAAGGTTTGTCTACGGCCTCTACTGAATAGACAAATTTTAGACTTTTCGCTACATAGATTTAAACCCAGAGATTGTATATATAAAATAAAAGTGTCCACAGCTCCCTGCAACCTTTTTAAAATCATAGAGTGAAAGATTTTACAAAGACAGGACATCAAGGCAATGGGTCTAAGTTAAACAAATAATACTTCTGAAACCAAACGGTTTCAGAAGTATTATTTGTTTTTGGAATTGGAATAATAAGTATATCGCGCCATTGGAAAGGAATAACCGAGGTTCTAAAAATTTTATTATATAATTGTAACAGATATTCTTTAGCAATATCTGGCAATTTATAAATCATTGAATATCGGGGCCAGGTGTCGTATCTTTGCTCTTTAGGCAAACTTCCAGTTCATACAGGGAAAAATCTGAAGTTATTGAGGAATCGTAAGTATTATTTATCCTAGGTGTTTCTGTTGTGACAAAATCTGGTGCTAGAGAATTTAAGAGATCAATTTTTTTTTTCATCTTATGAATATGTCCGAGCTACTTTAAGTCCCTTAATCCATCGCATTTTATTCCATAGTTCACATTAGGACGTGTTACCATCTATACTGTTACAGAAATCATACCAACATTTAGATTTAGCAGTTCTAATAAGACGTTGGGCTCTAGATATTTTAGTAGTTAATTTGTTGTAATTTTGTGGGGTAGGGTTTTTTCTAAATACTTTTAAAGCCAAGCGCCGTTCTGCTATTACTTGAGATAGTTCTGGGGTCCAATATACCTTTGGGACAAATTTATTTACAAGATTAGTAGTTACTCTTTTAAATGGAATCGATTTATCTGCTGCATAATTGATTTTTGAGATGAAAGAATCGTATAATAGTTGAACATTGTGAGTGGTTTCAATTGGAAGAGTATTTGAGATAATTTCTTTGTACTTATACCAGTTTGCAAGTTTAAAATTTCGTTTCGTAATAACGTTAAAGGACTCTTGATATTTTATACAGCATTTTATTACGAGGTGATCACTACCTAGCGTTTCATTAGTAGTGTTCCAAACATAGTTTATTGCTATATCTGTAGAACAAAAGAAAATATCAGGTGAGCTTTTTTGTAGATACCCGTTAACAAGTTTTAATCGCGTAGGAGAGCCATTATTCATGCTAATGTAATTATTTTCGATCGAAGCATCAAATAGTTGGTTGCCTCTACTGTCAATTTTATATGACCAGTTTGAATGATGGCCATTAAAATCGCCTGCGATTATTGCTTTTTCCGGAAATTTGCTGAATATATTATCTCAATCGGATTGACTAGTTCTCACAGAGGAAGGACAGTATATTGATATAACATTTTGAATTAATCTGCAATTTAGAATCTTAACATGAACTATTTCTATACCTGAATTTGTTACACTTACGGGACTAATAAATGTCTTTAAAGATTTATGAGAAATTATTGCTACACCTCCATATGAATCAGGCCTGTCCTTTCTGTAAACATTATATCCACTTACACTTACATGAGTTTCCGGCACTAACCACGTTTCGCTTAATATGGCTAAATGTATATTTTCCCTATTTAACAGTAATTCAAACTCATATAATTTTGGCTTCAAACTCTGGGCATTCCATTGCAAGATATTGATGTCGAGAAACTTTGTGCTGCTCTTATCCATAATTAAACATTGAGAAAATTTTACTGGTCACGTCAAAATCTTTAAAAGAAATACTGCGTAGAATATAATTTCTTCGAAGATAATCTGCAATGTTTTTTTAACTTTTTCTTCAAGTGACTTTTTTGATAATATTAAATCTCTCAATTTGTTATATAGATTACGCCATCTTGGCTGTTTCCCTTCATTATCGTGTCGAATGTCTTCTTCCATATGTTGTTGGCTATCTGACGATAGCATTAGCTGATCCTCCTGTGTATTTTTCTTTTTCTGTTTTCTTGTTGATTGTTTTTTAACACTTTCCTTATTTTTAATTATTTCGCCTTCACTGTCATTTAGGCTCAATAATGAACTGTTGAGGGTTTGTTGATTTCTTCTATCTGGGACTTCTAATGTTTTCTGAGTTTTTAATGCCTCTGTGTAAGTTTTATGAGAAGATGAGAGTATGTTAGCCATTTGAAACTCCATTGATATGTTGTCTTTAGCAGGTTGATAATTATTAAGGTATAACTCTAATCCTTTCTTATAAGTGCAACTATTTTGACTCATCAGCTTTCTAATTGTTTT
Organism: Euproctis similis; assembly: GCA_905147225.2. Classification (NCBI taxonomy): domain Eukaryota; kingdom Metazoa; phylum Arthropoda; class Insecta; order Lepidoptera; family Erebidae; genus Euproctis; species Euproctis similis. Next base: position 6,270,244 of record LR990118.1, on the reverse strand, counting down.
TTCTTTCAAATAGACGGGGCATTTTTTATTTAATGCCATATGTGGTCTTTTGCAGTTAATACAGAAGTAATTTTCAGTTGGACAATTTTCATGTTCTTGTCCACATTTAGGACAAACAATTCTTTTTGTAGAACAATATTTTTTAATGTGGCCAAATTTTCAGCATCCTGAACATTGACTAACCGGAAATATGTACGGTTCTACTTTAAAACGGCACTCATAGCTATAGACATACTCGAGAAGGTTAGCCCCTTTGAATTCAATGCGGACTACCTCACTATCCACCCATTTTCCTTCACTCGCTGATCTTTTAAGTCTTTTTAAATTCATTATATCCACATCACTTTGGAAAATTTCTGTCAATTCTTTCTCTCCAATCTCCAAATCAATATTTTTAACAATACCAAAAGTTGTATTCAATTTTTGAGAATTCAATAACTTATTTGTATTTTCCATATTATCAAGCTGGACATATACTTTAAATTGACTTTTGTATTTAATTCTACAAATATTGTTTATATTTTCTGACTTCAGTAGTTTGGCTAATCCTATCGATTTAGGTAGGGCTGTCTTAGACGTAATGCATACTTCATAGTTTTCTACTTCCATCGCATTATTCAATCCATTGGATGTGTAATTTCGTTCATTGTGCACCCTGGCATTATTGCATATTATTTTTTTTGGTTTACTACCCACCGTAATAAAACCTTCATCATCAATATCCTTGTTATTGTCCTTGTTATTGTCTGTATGTTCTTCATTTATATCCGTTATTATTTGTTCATCACGCCCACTTCTATCACTTGAAAAAATCGCAGATCTATGAAAACTAGCCATTATCGTAATTAATAAATATCATGAGGGTAGTTTTGGAACAAAGCTAACTTTACTAGTTTACGACGTCCGTACGACTAGGCCGTCTACGCGGAACTGAATAATAATAGTTATTATTAAAATTTAACAAAAAAAAACCGCGACCGCCAAAATCGAAGATTCCCGCGCTTCTCTAAGCAATTTTTGAAATCGCGCCGCACAATTAAAACAATTGACAGCCGGAAAAAAACAGACTGCATTCTACAGCCAAAGAGTTTTATTTTCAAATATAGTTAATACTTTTTAAATAATATTTATGTAGTGGCCAGTTCCCGATACTTCAATAGCAGCCTTTATATTTATACTACTAATTACAGTGAAGGTAAGCCGGAAGTCCTACAGAACAATTTTATTAAGCCAACTAAAGGTTGTTACTTATTCAATTATGTACCTACTAATTTTTGTACCAAAATTAATAATAATATCTTGGACACAATACACACAGCGCGCTTATCCACTCTTACACGTACATATTCATCACGCATCAGATGTGTGGATGCCCAGGAACTGCATTGTGCTATGGGTGGGTAAGGTCAGTTTCCTTCACCGTTCCGATTGATGGTGATAAAAATTTTACCTACTTTTTTTTTTTCTCTTGGTCTGTGATTGGTATATATGTGTACTTCATAATTGGCGTACTGCTAAGCTATAAATGAATTGTACTTTTATTATTTGTCAGCTGTGAAGGACCTATAATAAATAAATAAATAAATAAATAAATGCTTGTGTTATGGATAACGGATATTAATACATATATACTTTTCTTTTGTAAATACATACTTATAATACATAAAAAAACACCCAGACGCCACACAAATATTCTTGTTTGTTACAAATATTGCTATATGCTCCGGTGGGAATCGAACCCCCGACTTCGTTGTTGCAGCCGGTAGTTTTACCAATGCGCCACGAGGCTCGCCATTAAATAATTATTTTTAATATTTTATATCAATTTAGCTCCGCAATAAAACATAGCCATTATTAACATAATGTGCGCAAGTACTTGCGTCACGAAGACATGTCATGATGTCATTCATCTCATTAGACTTACATCTTATTCAAAATCTTAGAAAAAATAACTTACAAGCAATACATACATTATATCTAAAATCTAGGAAATGGCGTCAATGATTTGAGGTCTAGTGCCCCGCTTTTAAATCAAGTAGTTGGATCGATTTTTTTTTAACTTCATACCTTTTTCGCCTGCTACACCTAACATTCACTCCCGTATGTTAGAATTGGTACTAACACATCATTGTGAATTGTTAAGCGTGCCTTTTCAGACACAGTCTGACTACGCATCAAGGCGTGCAATGCACCATTAACTCAGCCGCAGTCACTCTCCTTTCAATATGATCCTCACATTTTCCGTCTCTTGTAAACATACTTCCCAAATATACAAACTCATTCACTTGCTCCAATTTCTCGCCATCTAATATCATATCACACACTGTGACCTCATACTCTCTCTCCACAACCATAACATTCGTATTGCTTACATTAATTTTCATACCTCTTTCTCTAAACCCTGCATTGACCAAGATTAGCATGTCTTGTAACTCTGACGCCGACGGAGCAAGTAAAACCTGGTCATCGGCGTAGAGTAGGCACTCGCGGTCGCTTGGCGCTGTCTGTCCCCTTATATGCTTAGATCTTTGAAACTACGCAACGGATTTTGATGCGGGTTTTTTTAATACTTAGAGGGTGTCAACAGGGTGGTTTTGATCTATAATTCATGTATAGTGAAGTAAAAAAAAGTGATAATTTTCAAGATTTAGAACTTTAATCGCAAACACTGCCTGAACCCTAAGTGATAAATCAAAGCTATGTACTACATTGTTTTACACCTTCAAAAGATCTACAAAAAAGTCCAGGATGGCATATGTCTATCTCTTAGGGATAACACACAATGACCATTTTTATTTCTTTACTTTTTACGAGAAATAATGGCTTATTTACGAAGATATTTTAAACATTACAGCATTAATTTTCATCCAACTATGTGTCTTAAATAGATTGTGCATGTAATATAGATGACTATGGCCCTTTACAGCATGTAATTGAAACGAATATTTTTGAAGATATTGCAGTATTAACATAGCGGGACAGCAATTAGGTCGCGCGGTAGTACCGGCCAAGACGTGTGCCGATAATTAGCACAAATTGAACCTCATGATATCCAAAATTTACTCATTTATTAATTTTGAAAACGAAACGAAACGAACGCCAAACAAAGTTCGCCGGATCAGCTTGTTTGTTATAAAACTTAGCGTGTGGGTAGCTTGTGTTCCGTGGTCCTGTACGGGGCCCCCGCTCCAGGGCTCTGCTGAGGAGCCTGGAGCGGATAATGGCCATACGGATCGGACGGGGCTACCGTACTATCTCATACGAGGCGGCGACGGTCCTCGCGAGTTATCCCCCCTTCATCATCCTGGCCGAGATGTACGCAGCCGCGTACGATCTCGGCCGGGGAGGGGGGGGACCCGGACGCAAGGGGACACGAAGTGCGGAGGCGGGAGGCCTTCCGGCGGGTCCTGGAGGACTGGCGCGATGCGCTGGTCCTCCAGGGCGGTACGCGTTCACGCGCCGTCGGGGCCGTCCTGCCCCACCTCGAGGCCTGGGTGCTCCGTAAATGGGGCACTGTCACCTACAGGTTGACTCAGATACTCACCGGGCACGGGTACTTCGGTGAGTATTTGAGTCGAATAAAACGCGAAGAGACGGCGAGATGCCACCATTGCGCATCCGACCTGGAGTCGGCCCACCACACGCTGGAGGTCTGCCCGGCCTGGGCGGCCGAGCGCCGAGTCCTGGTCGACGGGATCGGGCGAGACTTGTCCCCGCCGGCGTTGGTCGCGGCAATGCTGGCGGGCGAGGAGGAGTGGAGGGCTGTGGTCTCCTTCTGCGAAGCTGTGATGCTCCAGAGGGAGGCCGCCGAGAGATCGGGAGAGAGCCGATCCCGCTCGAAGGCCGCGAGGGCGCCCACCCCGCGGGAGCGCCCGGGTCGCGGCCTGGGAAGGATGACCTCCGGTGAGGCCGGGGAGGGTCATCCGGGGCGCCGCCGGCCGCGCGCCGCCGGCCGCGCGCCTCTTTACAGCGCGCGGTCGGAGCCGCCCCGCCCGGGGGAGCCTCGCCGAGGCTCCCCGAGGATGAGCACCCCCTCGTGACGGAGGGGGGGCGACGGCGGGGTGGACCAGGTGGACCAGTTTAACCGAATCCTGGACCACCCCAACGCCGGAGGAAGGCCGCTGCGAAGTTTTAGTGGGTAACCCTAGGATCGGATTGCAGTTTACTGTTTTGGGAGTCCCACACTACCCCCTGCCTTACCCAACGCAGGCGGGAGTGTGCATAAAGCATTTCCCGCATAAAAAAAAAAAAAAAGCTTGTGTTAATTTAGACATTTGTTCATCTGTGTATTCTATTTTTTATTATCTGTACTAAATATCATAGCTAAGGAAAGGCATACATGTATTACAGCAAGACAGGTTAAAAGAAAAATGGGTGGATTGGACTATGGGGAATTGAGTCTGTTACAAGACGACAAATGAAAGCATAATTTGCAAAATTTGAGAAAGATCAGAATGAGAAGCTATATATGATTAATCTTGGATAAAATAGGATAAATGGTGTAAAAAGTGTTGAAAATGAAACTACTACCACCACTTATAAAACTAAGATTTCTATTCTAGAAAATAAAATTGACTATCTGGAGTACGACAGTCATAAGTCCGTGATAGAAATTAAGAATATGCCCAAATTGAAACCCGAAAACTTGACTTTGACTTTGTAGAATAGATAAATCAATTGAACTTATACCGATATCTGACTTGCACATATATCACTATATTAACATAACATAACATAACTTCACGCCTTTTGTTACCCGAAGGTGTAGGCAGCGGCTGTTAAGCCTCGTCTCGCCGTTATGTTTACGTCTCAAATGGAATAGCTTTATATACCTTATATACCTTTGTCATACCGGGCACAAAGTTTTCAGTCATTGATATTTATCACACATAAATTCCGAAAACAATTTCGAAAAGTCATTGGTGTGAGCCAGTATCAGGAATCGAACCCGGACCTCTGGATCAGAAACCGTGTACTCGACCACTGCGCCACCGAGACTACATGAATGACGAATATATTATATTATATCACTATATTAATGACGAAGAAACGATCAAGTTAAAACTTTTAACGTTAAAACAGCAGTTTATAAAAATAATACCGACAATATAATAAAAAAAGGCTGACTCTATTCATCCGGTTACTGTACGAATACTTTGTTATTATTTATCCGGTTACTGTACTAATAATTTGTAATTATTTATCCGGATACCGTACAAATAATTTTATTTTATTAATCCGGCTATTTTGAAATTTTATATGTATGCATAAATAATTTCTTTTATTTTAACATAAAACCTGTGCTGTTATTATTTTTATACAGTAAAAGCTGTTGGTCTAAAAATACAGTAGGAAATTCTATTTCATTTTTTTCTGTAAGTAATGCTCTTACAAATAGAAAAAAAAACCTAAACTAACCGAAATCTACCTAAAAAAAAAAGAATTTGACCGGATGACTAATGACAAATTATTCGTACTGTTATACGGAGTCCGGGATATGACGTTTTAAAAAAAGATTGTATTTGCTAGATAATATATTTAAAGATTTAGTATAAAAATAATATGTTTTAATATTTAATATAAAGATTTGGTAATTATTATAAAACTAGAACGAGACGAAAATAACGAGTACCTCAAATGAGGGCTGAGATAGAACTGAATTTTAATGTCTAATATTATTAAAAGCTTTCTACATGAAATGCTGACTGCATGACTTACTGTGTCTATATTGCAACATTGTCATACAAAAGGGAAGATATAACAACCCCCCCTTTAAGAGAAAACTTATTGAAAAGAAAGAAAAAATAAGTTTTCAGTATATTTAATCTATAATAAACGCGTTTGTTCTATTTCTATTTCAGAATTTCCTTCTATAATAATGGTTAACTTTTCAGTACTGCATAATCCTTTGAGGTACCCATTCTTTTTACAAAAATAGAAACTTAAAATACTAAAACATAGAATACAAGTTAATACACTTAAAATAGGAAAACTAATCTGATTATTCCAGTTGCTTGGATATTTAACTAAATCTAGTTCCTTTATAATTTTATCTTAAATCTTAAAACTTTAAATATAGCTTATATTTAAAGTTTTAAGATTATCTAAATTAACATTCTGTATTTTTGAAATTGGCAAGATTTGTTTTCTAATTTGGCTTAAATTACAACAACTATCATTAAGAATATTAAAAGTAGATACAATACTAGGCACATTAATTTTAGGTGAAACTTTCCTCATTAGTTTGAAGTTTCTATGATAACCAATACATTTAGTTGGAATACTAAGTACACCTGTACCGGATATGACAAGTTCGGTTACATCATTGTTATTGCATTCAATCGAGAGTTTGGAATATTTAGATTGTACAAATATAAATTTCTCATCATGTAGTTTATGCCATATATTTATGTCACCTTGAATTATTTTATATTGACAACTTTGAGGTAAAGTTGTTACAGATTTTGTAATGATTTCAATTTCACAGGATGGGTTTCCGGGTATTGTGTAAATATCAGTCGTATCACATAGGTAAGTTTGAGAAGTTATAATATTCTTACAAGAGTTTAAACTTTTCAGATAGGTGAATGAAGATTTATCTTTACTTGTAGCTATGTACTATTCAGAAGGTAAGATCATCACAAACGAGTTAGAAGAGTCAGTAACATGTGAGATGGGGTAAGGTATGGTTTTATACAAGTTATATTCTAGAACACTGACTAAGGGTAAGTTAATTACAAAAACTAAGTTATCGTCAACATAATAGCAAACTAAATTAGCAAAATTGAATAAAATATGAATATTATTAAGTTCTAGGCTTACTGGAAAATCTCTATACTTAGGAACTACCTTAAGATTACTCACAATATCCTTATATAATTGAGTAGGAGTCAAAATAGACGGATGCAGTACATTAGATTTCACAAACAAAATGGAATTTAGTATATCCTCTATTTTGAAAGAAAGAGCCAAGAGGTTAGAATGCAAAATTTAACTATTTGAGATATATTCTTGAATTCATTATACATTTTGTGAATAGCATCATTTCATTTAGCTTCATTAATATTTATTTCATGTAAAGATTGATTAATATTAGATACCGCTATTTGAGATACAATTATACTTTTCTTTATGGAATTAACAATAGTTTTTTCGTTGTTATACAAGGCTTTGTTATAGTTTTCTGCATCATCTTCGTCCATGGTGCCGAATATGTGCTTAAAAACAACACCTACTAGCTTAAAAACAACACCGCTAAACCATGCGGATCGTTTAGATACACTATTAGATACTATATGTGAGATAGAGTCAAAATCGCGTGAAATATCTTTGTATAATGAGTTTAAGGGTTCTAACATATTTTCAAAATTAGAACAATCTATGTCTTTATTTTCGCGGCATTGAAATCGGATAGTGTTAAAGACATCGTTGATGTTCTGAATATAGTTTTTATATGGAGACACGTCCATCGGTATTACGATATGAAATTGATCATTTATCGTCTTCAAGGTGCCAACAGGGTCGAATAGTTTGCCAGGGCTCTTGGTGATGTACTCTACAAATTGTTGTTATCAACCGATAAGGCGGTGCGACATTGAACGACGATGATTCTGTAAATCATAATTACTAGTCTAATTTGATTTGTATGTAAAAAGGTAGATAGTTATATTATATTGTATAAAGGAATTAGTGTGTTAGTAACTAGACTATAGAAAGAACTTAACTATTTATATATCATTCTAGATTTGCAGGTTTAACTTGGTCGAAATGATGATTAACATGACGTCGATCAATAAGTAGAGTCAAAGTATTATTTTACTAATTTTATATGGACCTTTCCATATAGGGGAGAGAGCTTTTCGGAGCCTTAGGTGGTTTTTCAAATAAACGTATTCGCCGACTTTGTACTGTACGGAGCGGTTATGTCTATCGTAGTAAGTTTTTGATTTTTCTTTTGAAGTTTGTATATTTTGCAATGCTTTCTCTCTAGATATTTTAAGTCGATGGTGAAGCATTTTGATATATTCTGGATAAGTGATATCAGAGCGTAGTTCAAAGACAGAGTCCGGGATGAAGGGTTTATGTCCAAAAACTAATTCATAGGGGGTAAAGCGGGCAGTGGTGGGTGTGGACGGTACTGTTATAAGTGAGCATAGCTGTATAGACGAATTTATGCCAATCAGATTTCTCATTCACGTAAGATTTTAGATATTCTTTCAGGGTCGAGTGACTCCTTTCAAGAGCGCCCTGAGTTTGGGGGTGGTATGGTGAGGGCCAAATCTGTTTAATTTTTAGGAATTCACAAGTTCTTTTAAATAGATCTGCAGTAAAATTTGTCCCTTGGTCTGTGAGTATTGGTTTTGGAATGCCAAAGAGAGTTATGAAGTGAACTAGGCATTCACATGATTCTTCCGCTGTAGCATTTGAAATGGGGTATGCAATAGAAAATTTCGTAAGGTCATCCTGAAGGGTAAGTATGTATTTAAATTTTTGTAATCCAGCTTCAGGCAGAGGGCCAACGATATCAAGACTTATTTTTTCAAAGAGCCGAGTTGAAGTAGTCGTAATTTGCATGGGAGCTCTATTAACTTTGCGAAGAGCTTTGTTCGTTTGACATATTTTGCAGTTTTTTACATATTCTTCTATTTCAGAACGCATATTTGTCCATTATTAGCGTTCTTTGATCCTGTCATACATTCTATTTGAACCTACATGTCCAGCAATCGGAAGGTCGTGATTTGCCTTTAAAATCTTTGCTATTTCAGTTGGAACAGGGTATATGATACTATTGTGATGAATGTTTATAGTTACGTTAGTGTTGTTGAATAGGTACATGAGCATGCCATATATTTTAATGAAAGAATTTTGTTCAAACGGATTTCTAAAATCAGATATAGCAATTTCGTTAATATTTCCGGCAAGTAAGATATCGTCTCTGGTTGACTTTAATGTTTTAAAGATCAGGGTAGCTGCACGTATCGAAGTTGTATACTTTTGTCAAAAGTAGATAGTACATTTTCCCTTTGATAATGTGTTTTTTGAAAGAATGAAGTTCACGTTCACCATCGTTAAAAGAGTCATCGGATGCTGATATGATGTCCTCAATGTAGGGATTCAATTCATCATAATCAATAGACACGGGAACAAGAATGGTATTTGCTTTGCTTTTCAGAAGACTTTCGTTATGTTCCATTCTGATTTGTAAAAGATTTTAGAAAATCAGAGTAATCTTTGTTAGAATTCGAGGGTATCTCGTCAATATGTCTCGTTGTTTCGGATGAAGTGTTTAATGGCGGAGACGGTTTCAGAGATGGAATAGGATTCGGTGTAGGAAGAGAGTCAAGAGGAGATGAAGGATTTATTGGAGTTGGAGGATACAGTGGAGTGAAATCAATATTTGGTTCATTGGGTGGACTAATATCCAAATCGCCGAGGTCAATTAACTCATCATTATTATCTAAAGGAAGGATTTCATCTTGGAGAGGGTTATTATTAAATAATCCTGATGTAGAAGGTTGAGGGTCATCTTGGATAACTGGATTGATTGGATAACGTGACAAAGTGTCAGCATTGCTATTTACTTTGCCCTTTTTATAAACTATTTGATAGTCAAACTCTTCGAGTTTCAATCTCCATCTCACCAATTTGGAACCGGGTTCTTTACAATTGAATAACCATTTGAAGGGCCGGTGGTCGGTGACTATTGTAAATTTTTGACCATATAAATAGGGTCTAAAAGTTTTTGTTCCAAATATAATGGCTAAACATTCCTTCTCAGTGACGCTTTAATTACACTTAGCTTTATTTAGCGTTCTCGATGCATAAGCGATGGGGCGGTCGTTTCCTACAGGGCCTTGTGAGAGGATAGCAGAGATTTCATAATTGGATGCATCGCAAGTCAAAAGGAATGGTTTAGTAAAGTCGGGGTATGCCAAAACTGGTGCAGATATTAATGACTTTTTGAGACTTTCGAAGGCAAGTTGTTGGTCGTTATTCCAGTTAAAGGGGACATCCTTTTTCAGGAGATGGGTTAGAGGCTTAGCGATTTTTGATAAATTTGGAATAAAGCGTCGGTAATAAGATACTAGACCTAGAAAGGATTTGATGTCCTTTGGGCATTTAGGAATTGGAAACTTTTCGACAGCATCAGTCTTCGCTGGGTTTGGTTTCACACCTTGATCTGTAATAATATGTCCGAGATAAGATACTTCTTTGCGAAGAAATTCGCACTTATCTGGTTGTAATTTAAGGTTGAAAGTTCTGAGTCTGTCGAAGACGTTGGATAGGTTTTTCATATGAATATCCAAATCATAGGAATAGATAACGATATCATCGAGATAGACAAAGCATTGAATGCCTTGAAGGCCTGAGAGGGCAGAGTTCATTAGTCTCTGAAAAGTGGCTGGGGCATTTTTTAGACCAAATGGCATGCGATTGAATTCAAAGTGCCCTTGTGGGACTGAAAATGCTGATTTGGGAGCGTCCTGTTCTGGAATTTTGATCTGGTGGAAACCGGATGCAAGATCTAGGGTACTAGTACTTGCATTTTCCGAGTTGATCTAAAATTTCAGAAATATTAGGAATTGGGTAAGAGTCTCCAATAGTGATATCATTTAGCTTACAATAATCAATGACAATACGCCATTTTCGTTGACCAGATGCGTCGGCCTTTTTTGGAAAAATCCATATTGGTGATGACCACGGAGTTGTTGATGGTTTGATGATGCCATCATCAAGCATTTTGTTTATTTGAGACAGTACTTCCTGTTTATGTATCTCGGGAAATCTATACGATTTTATATTAATTGGCACCGAAGAAGATGTTGTGATCTCGTGTTGTAAGGCATCAGAGTATGTCAGTTTATCATTTGGAAGATGAAAAATGTCAGAATAGGTAGAACAAATGTCATATAGTGCATCTGTTTCTTCAGCATTCAGATGAGAGGTTCGTAAGAGATTTAATACTTCTTCTGTCCGATTCAGAGTGTTAACATGGTGTAAGGGATACTACACCTCATGGCACGTTTATGTACGTGCCATCAATAGTATATAACCACTGTACGCACAGTATGCAGTAGTGGTCGGTGTGCAGCGACAGGCAGTTGTCGCTGACACGAATAAACATGACAAGATTCTAATTACGTCTTTTATTAACGACCACTCCCATACCATCATGAAGAAGTACCAACTCGCGAACACCAGCCACCAGCACGGTCACAAGTAACGCCATCCGTTACACTGGTGACCCCGACGTGATCTGAACACGTAACCTTCTGATGACGAACACCATCACCGAAGAACATCCGCCTCACGATGACATCAACCAGAAGAACAGTCATCAGTAACAACCTACCGTTACATTGGTGACCCCGACGTGATTCTACTTACAAGATTCTAATTACGTCTTTTATTAACGACCACTCCCATACCATCATGAAGAAGTACCAACTCGCGAACACCAGCCACCAGCACGGTCACAAGTAACGCCATCCGTTACACTGGTGACCCCGACGAACACGCAATCAAGAAACCCTGACGTGTGAACCCCGACGCTTCAAGGAAATCCGACTTCCAAGAAATTGTTACACAAAAATTAATCCACAAACTCCATGCTCCAGCACAATGCCGTCGCCTACGCAAGGTCCATCGAAGAATGACTCGAAATCTGAAGCCTATAACGCGACAGCATTTCCTTCGATTCGAAATTTCCGAAACTTTTGGACGGACCAGCCTCGCGTATGGTTTACAAGGGCAGAAGAAGTAAGACGAAGTCAAAAGTACGCACTCCACAGAAGCACAGCAACGAGAGACCAAATTCCAAGACAAAGAACCGATACGATATGATGTGTAAGAAACGTTGAAGATGCGAGACGAGACGAGGAATCACAGAGGCGCCAAATACAGAAGGAATAATAAGGTAGCCGAGTTCCCGTAACGAAGACACGGAACGAGCGCAACGCGGCCGGTCGCAACAGAAGGTTTAGCCACCGCCGCTCACGTTCCAACTCTCGCAGCCACACGCGTACACTCCAGAACTCCAAAACCAAGATTAGGTATGTCAGTATCACGTAAAAAAACATACTTATAGATGTGTGCCACCCTGAGCCGGAAGAAGGCTGCAGGAAAACTAGGTGTGGCGGTATACATGTAGCAGAAGCGGATATCTCCGCGCGCCAGACGTTTACCGCCCGATAAATTTATTTGTGTTTAAACAAAATTCGCTGCTATCCAGGAATTAGGGATACGTAGGCCGTCAAGAAGTCTATGATAGATAGATCTACACGTTGTACCTAAAAATTGGGAAATACGTCATTGTAGAGAGTATAAAGAATTAAACGCGGCTACTATACCGGATATGCATAATTGTTAAAAACACGTAATTATAAGGTGGACACTGTAATGAATGTCATATTAACATTGACATTGCGACCTGGATTCCGCATCACCCAGGTATGGACAAATATTTATTGTAAAATCACGTTTTTGCAAATTAAGCATTATAAATTATTATTGTATTAATCTTGTTTATTAACATGAACATGTAAACATATTATGTACTGTACTGTGTAACTATAGGATTTTTTTACTTTTGTGATTAATTTTAAGGTTTTTTTTTTTCAACTAAGGGGGGAATGGTGTAAGGAATACTACACCTCATGGCACGTTTATGTACGTGCCATCAATAGTATATAACCACTGTACGCACAGTATGCAGTAGTGGTCGGTGTGCAGCGACAGGCAGTTGTCGCTGACACGAATAAACATGACAAGATTCTAATTACGTCTTTTATTAACCACCACTCCCATACCATCATGAAGAAGTACCAACTCGCGAACACCAGCCACCAGCACGGTCACAAGTAACGCCATCCGTTACACTGGTGACCCCGACGTGATCTGAACACGTAGTTCAGATCACGTCGGGGTCACCAGTGTCACCAACTTCTGATGACGAACACCATCACCGAAGAACATCCGCCTCACGATGACATCAACCAGAAGAACAGTCATCAGTAGCAACCTACCGTTACAATGGTCATTAGAATGTAATGTGTGTATGACCTCATGCGTATTTATTTTATGCAAGGGTGTGATTTCGAATTTTAGTATGTTCGTTTTAGTAGTTTCGTCGACTTGGAGTATATTTTTTGCATAGTCAATTTTACTATTGTATTTGGAGAGAAAATCATTACCAATTATGCCGTCGTAAGGAAAGTCAAGACTAGGGACGACGTGAAAATGATAATTTAAAAAATCTAAATCCATTGATGTATGTCCAAGTGAGTGCATCAGTTTCTCTGGTGTTCCAAAGCCACTGAAACTTATTATATGTTTAACTATTTTGGGCATTGTTTCAATAGAATCTACTTTCAACAGACTGATTGACGCACCACTATCTACTAGGAGTCTCAAAGGTTTGGAAGAGACGGATGTTTGGACTTCCACAAAAGGTAAGTATTTTCTTATAGTGTTTGTTGTGATATTATAAGTTTTAAAAACGTTTCTATCTGTTTTACGAGTAGGAGCTGAATACGTAGGACATGATTTAGGAGTAAACTTATCTCGAAACATAATTTTTGATTTAGTAGAACTAGCATTTTTTTTGAGTTAGTAGGGTTAGTATTATTATTTGATTTAGTAGAGCCATTGTCATTATATGAATTGCCCGATATAGAAGTGGGGATAGAAACAGCGGCAGTGGCAATATCTTTATGACAAGCGCTAGATACAGTGATGGGGCCACTATGAGCTTGGGGCTGGTTACCCTGTTTGTTAGTGGACTTGGATACAGTGAGATTCAGCGGTGCAAATTGCAAAGGATTTGTAGGAATTTGTGTTATAGATGGAGTCGTAGCGATTTTCCTTTTTAGTTTTCCCGCACGATACCGGTCGAGAAAGCTTGGTCGTTTAAATTGAGATCATTCATAGCTAAGCTTTCTACGTTAGCGGAGTTGACACAGAGTATGGGTTGATTTGGTCGTTGGGAGGCATTCCAAGGTTGCCGGTTAGTATTTTGCTGGTTTTGGGCAAAATTAGACCTTTTATTGTTATTATATGCTCGTTTTCTACTACACGTACTCATACATTTCCCCAATACTACTTAACCCATTAAATTAGTTAATACTTAACCCATTAAATTCTTTTGTAATTCTGGTCAGCTTTGGAAGAAGTCTTCACCTCAAGTGTGGTTCATACAGAAGAGCAAAGAAAGGATGAATAAACTGAATTGTATTATTAAAAAAACTGTGAGCCGTCAAGGGACGCCTGGCAGAAGTGGCAGATGTGAAACGTGGACATTATTTTGTACAAGTAATATGTAGAAAAGAACAGATTGTGATAGGAACTAAATATGTCATAATGATAAAATGAAATATTACGAGTTTTTTTCCAGATAACGATAACTATTTATTGAATAAAATGTTTATTTTCATTTCATTAAATACTAAAATTTACGTTTTTTTTGCAAAGCGTGACTACTAAATTTGTTTAATCGGTGACTTTGGTAATAGTTATATTCGATGTTGCCTTTGAGGACGGCATTACTGTAACAATTGGTCGACAGTAGGTAATTGAAGTCAAAGTCAAAATAAGTTTTATTTTCATAGGTCTTCACAGACACATAAAAATAGTCAACAAGTACAATTTAACTTTATTATTTTAAATTAACTACTTAACACGAGCGCTTGAGGAAAGTGCGTCCGTGGAACAAGAAAACACGGACGCAATCGCCACGAGCGGCCCGATTCCGAGTGTAGGGGCTATCATGACAAGAATCGGGCAAGAAACTCATGTGCCAAATACTCTTTTCAAACTATTAAACATAAATATCAATAATATTAATATCGTTACTGAAAACAAAGCAGTAGACTCGTGCATAAAAGGTGTAGCAGCCAGAATACTCGACCATCACAGCAAATTAATATCAACGTCCTAAAAAGAGAAAAACTATGCAAATATATTAGTCGAGCGCAACTGACGTGACATCTTTTATTTAGCGTTGTGCAATAAATAAAACTTATATGTACATATATTATAAACAATATCAAGGCAAATTTAAAATTAGAAAGTGTATATACATAACTATCAGAAATTATTACGGAACGCCTCCACTCCAGAACATGTGAACAAATTTCAAGTATGTTACAAAAGTATTGGACATACATTATCAAGATAATTAGATAATAAATGCAGCATCTATTGTTGTTCAGTATCTGGTGGTAGGTTCTATTGGATTGTAATTAATTTGGAATTGATATTATTCTTGGAAAAACGTAATCAATGGCGTTGGTCCATCTTTTGCAAAACTTACATTGAAATCTCCAGCCGAAATCAATGGTAGTTTGTCTTTATTGGTTTTGAAAGTTATTGAACCTCTGCGACTGAACGGAAATAATCTCTCGTGTAATAATGAAATGATGTCATTTCTTTTTTTATTAGGAGAAATGTACACAACAACCATCATCAATTCACTTCCATCTTCTAGTTTAAGATGTGAAGCACAGATATCGCCAATGTTTGGGAGACATTCTTCTCTTATATCTTTCGCATCGCTAGGGGGTCTTCTTCAACCATGTCTTAACGGTAGTAAGTTTGTCATACCTGCATCGCGCTGCCAACTGCCATCGACAGTGCAATGAGTAATTTGGTTCTCATTATCAAAACATCCAAGAGAAGTATAAAGTGGTGAAGATGATTTTTGTGTTATCAAAAAATTATGCAAGTTTTATTAATAATAATAATTTGAGTGGTAGAGCCACGCAGTTCGCTACAAGAATGGGCCTACTGGACCGTTGAAATAGCACGACCTCTTAGAATATCTACGTAAAGTGGCTCATACCGCGCTTTGTTCGGTGAGAGAGGTATCCGGAGGCCCAACCCCGTCCCCTCTCCCCTTACCCCCTGAGTGCCGTAACACTATCTGTGTTCAGGTGTCCAGGGGCAGCATTTGTTGCTCGCCATCAGATGACACGCCTGCTCGTTTGCCCCTTATCCCATAGTAAATATCGAAATTGTTTTTACAATGAAATTATTTATTTTAATAAATCAGTGACTAAAAATTTTGTGCCCGGTATGGCAATAGGTTCGCCACCTATTTAATTTGGGACCTAAACATAACGGCGAGTCGAGGCTTAACAGCCACTGCCTACACCTTCGCCACCAGCGAACTTTATTTCGCGACAGAAAAGAAATAAAAACTGTGATTGTGGGATATCCCTAAGAGATAGACATATGCTATCGCAGACTTTTATGTAAACCTTTTGAAGGTATGTTATAATGTAGTACATTGTTTTGATCACTTAGGGTTGAGCCAGCGCAATTAAAGTGCTACATCTCGAAAATTATCACTTTTTATTTGTTACAGTATACATGAATAATACATACAAACCACCGCGTTGATACCCTATATCTATTATAAAAAAATGCGAGAAATCTCTCCGCGCGTTGGAAGTGTAACTTCGTATTGTAGAAAAGAAAATAAAAAGGGTTAGAAATTGATTTAGAAATAGAGAAAAATAATCGCTGCATGAATAGGCCGACCGGCTCGACTAGGCTCGACCGGTGAAATACCACGACCTCTCAGAAGATCGACGTAAAGTGGCTCATGCCGCGTTTCGTTCGGTGAGAGAGGTACTCGGAGGCCCACCCTCCTTCCCCATTCTTTCCTATCCTACTCCCTTAGGTTTGCCTTTTATCCCATAAAAAAATACCATAGGGTACCTAATATTAACTATAGTAAGATTCCAAAAAAATCCGAGAAATTATTGGTGTGAGCCCTGAATCGATCCCAGGACTCCAGAATCGGAGAGCTCGACTACTTAACTGGACCACCGAGAGTATTAATACTTATTACTAATATATTAAAGGTACTATTAAAAATGGGACTGATTATAAGAAATGGTAACTAAGTTCCTATCTAATATTTTATTTAAATTTGTGTATAAGAATGCAACATACTGATGAAGATTACTTGAACCGAGGATCATAAACAGATTATTATATAAATGTTTTTATAAGGTTACTTAACCATGAGTATAAATGTGTATCATGTTGTTTAGGAGTTATATTGACTATGTTCAAAAAGTTTAGTTTTTGCAATACTAGATGGCGTGGTCGTCAAAAATAGATTACGCTATGGTTGCGTTGTCACCTGCTTAATAAGATCAAAAATATTGTGTTTGTATTTGACGAGGACGAGGACGAAGACGAATTAAGACACGGCGGTTTAACCCACCAGTTCAATAAACGTCTATCCATCCAGCAGTCCATTAGCCGGTAGTTTTTTTTAGTACAACCTACCCCTAGTTCAAGGCTACTGGCTAAACTAACATTGGTCCTTCGAGCCGGATTGGATAGACCTTTTTTTAAGCGGTTAAGCCGTTACTCCCGTGTAACCCGCAGTGGATCGCTGCAGAAGGGTACACGACAAAGCGCAAGAACGCTTGCGCTAATCAGCGGTTGCCAACAAGTAGGTAAATCGTCTGAAGATCAACCAGCGTGCGAATCGATTGAGAGCAGCCAACGATTAGTTCAAGGTGTGGCCAGAAGAGGACGCCACAGGAAGTACAACAATCTGTGTTTGTGTGCAGTATAACTCTGTGAGTACAATATTTTTATTTACTAAAGTGAACAAGTGATTAAGATCAAGATTTAAATCAGCAATTTAAGTAATTTGAACCTTATTTCAATCGAAGTTTTATCTTAGAAAAATACAAGAACAATCTGGGACTTATACATTTTGCGAATATTTTTAATGTTTAGTTTCAATTTTTATGTGCATGTTAATTTAGGACTTAGAATAGTTTCTTAAAAAGCCAATAGACGGGGAATCTATGTCCAATTATCACCCGATTTGTATGTTTCCAAAACACTTGTAAAATTTTTAACTTTTTGCTGGACTTAGAAAATTTTCGGATTAATATTTTCATACTTAGAATTTGTAAAGCTCATCACTCAACATTATATTTGTATTTATTTTAACTCCTGTGTAATCTTCACATACCTCTTTAAATAGTCTGTATCAACTTTGACTTCAGAGCTCTGTAGTTTCTAGTATATTTATTTTGTTAATCAAGTACAAGATGGAAGGATTAATCAACCTTTTAAAAAATTTACACAATAATATTAGCAAGGGGCTGACAAATTTTAAGAAGAGTCCTAAAGATAGACTATCTATAGAGTATGTTGAGGCAAGACAAGAGCTTTTGGAACAAGATTGGATTAAATTTAAGGAAACTCAATGTAGACTTCATGAGGAATATTCTATTGAAGATTTTGAAAAGGTTTTAGGTAACATTTATAATACAACAGAGGACAATTATATTGATTACAAAGTATTAATGAAAACAATGCTTAACAAACTTGTTATACAAGCGCCGGTAAAGGATAAGCTCAATGACAATTCGTCTATAAAATCATCTAGCACGTTTGTCAAATTGCCAAAAATTACGATCCCTACTTTCTCTGGTAACTACAGTGAATGGACAACCTTTAATGACTTGTTTACAGCACTAGTGCATAAGAATGATTCATTAGACAATTGTCAAAAGTTACATTACCTTAAGAACCACCGTACCGGAGAAGCTGAACAGCTGATCAGGCACACGCCTATCAGTGATGCGAATTATATACAATGTTGGGCTTTACTAGAAAAACGATATAACAATAAGAAGTACCTAGCCAATTGTATTTTAAAACGACTGTTCGGTCAAAAGCGTATGTATGCAGAGTCAAGTTTGGCACTTAAAGAATTATTAGATACTACTAACGATTGTCTCAATGCATTGAAGAATTTGAATGTAGATGTGACCACGTGGGACATTATCATTATTCACATAGTCGCGGATAGGTTAGATTTAGAGACGCGCAAACAATGGGAATTAAATGTTAGTCCAGTCAGTAGTAATGAGTTGCCAACGCTTGAACAGTTTAGACAGTTCCTCGAAACTCGTTACCGTGCATTAGAATTTATAGAGCCAAAAAGGGCATCGGTTCAACAGGTCAAATATATTAATGACTCTCATAACTACCATCGCCCGAAGGCAATGGTCGCCACAAGTTCATCGAACGTGCAATGTGAATACTGCTCCGAATCACACAAACTTAGCTTTTGCAAAAATTTCGCGAAGTTGCCTATCGATAATAGACGAGAATACGTCCTAAAAAATCGTATTTGCTTTAATTGTTTAGGTAGTAATCACACAGTGCGTAATTGTAAAAAGGTCACCATTTGTAAATTGTGTCAAAAACGGCATCATTCCTTGTTACATCTCATTCGTGAATCTGAGGACGAAGTGCAAACGAATTTGGCAACACCAACTATCGATAATACCAATAAAATTGCTGGTTCTAATCCGATAGTTTCGTGTTTGTCTACAGGAAGACTCCCTAAGCCGCGACAGGTTTTATTAGCCACCGCCCTAATAAAAGCCGAGTCAAAAACAGGTCAATATCAGCTGATTCGTGCGTTAATCGACCAAGGTTCACAAGCTTGTTTCGTGACTGAAGCTACCGTACAATTACTTAATATAAAAAAATCCCTATTCAAGGATGCGTTTCTGGATTAGGAGACAATAGTTCAACCATCGCAAAGCATTTAGTACATTTAACTATACGTTCACGAGTAAATCCTAACTTTGAACTTAAAGTACAGGCGTACGTGCTGCGTAAAATAACGTCATACTTACCTGAACGTGTTATTGATACCCCTTTGGATTGGGTGGGTGTTGGAGATCTACATCTTGCCGATCCAGCATTTAATACACCCAACAAAATTGATATTTTATTAGGTGCAGATGTTTATGGCTGTATCATTACTGAAGGCATTCAGAAGAGTCCTTCAGGTACCCTCATCGCCCAGAACACTACGCTCGGTTGGGTTCTGTCTGGTGCAGTTCAAGCGGAAGATAGTTATAGGTCAAATATAAAGGTAATGCACCTCCATGTCAATGAAGATAATATGCTAAGAAAGTTCTGGGAAATAGAAGAGCAAATTAGTTCCAAAAAAATACTTTCGATCGAAGAGCAGAAATGCGAAGAGTTTTATAGTAAGACAACCAGAAGGGATAGTACCGGGAGATATATAGTGAGGTTACCCTTCTGCGATGAGAACCCCCCGCATAAGTCTAGCAATTCACTTCCATAGCTGAAAAAAGATACATATCATTAGAAAGGAGATTAGGCAATGATTTAGATCTAAGGAAAAAATATTCACAAGTAATACATGAATACTTACAGCTAGGTCACATGAGAGTAGTACCAAAGGATCAGATGTACAATGAGGAGGCTATCTACTTACCTCATCACGTCGTAATACGAGAGGACAAGTCGACAACAAAGGTTCGTGTAGTTTTTAACGCATCGGAGAAAAACTGTCACGGCGTCTCGCTAAACGACATGTTAATGGTTGGACCTACGCTGCAGGCTGACTTGCGACACACGGTACTGAGATGGAGAGTTAACTCGATAGCCCTTGTAGCGGATGTGATCAAAATGTATCGCCAAGTCAGAATTGCTGAGCAAGATGTGAAGTATCAGCGCATACTTTGGCGAGATAGCCCTGAAAAAGAGATTAGGGAGTACGAGTTAATGACGGTAACGTTTGGCACTGCTTCTGCTCCCCATCAAGCCGTTAGAACTTTGCATCAAATTGCTTTTGATGAAGGCAAGCACTACCCACTAGCTACAAATAAGGTACTTCATAGTTTTTATATGGATGATTTGATGACCGGTTGTGAAAGCGTTGAGGAAGGTTTGGAAATATTCAAACAAATGAAAGGTTTGTTAGCGAAAGGCTGTTTTGAGTTACAGAAGTGGAATAGCAATAATTTAGAGCTAGTAGAACATATAAATACAATAGAACAAAGAGAAATTAAAGAACAAACACACAAACAACAAACACATAAAGAAAATCAGAACAAAGTACAACTATACATAGCGACTAATACACATCATAAGAGATCAAAGGAAATTAAGTACAACGAACAGAGAGCAATTGAAATAAAATTAGATAGTACGATTAAAATATTAGGACTTACCTCTGGGACCGGATTGAAGACTCGTTCCAATATGTGGTTCAGTTGCCACCCTTGACTAGTGCACCTCTAACTAAAAGAGCCATAATATCAGACATTGCTCAACTGTTTGATCCATTAGGTTGGTTAGCACCGAGTGTAGTGATGGCAAAGATTTTAATCCAGAAGTTATGGGTTGCAGGTGTCGGATGGGATGAGGAGATTAACCTAGAACTAATAGAGGAATGGAAAACTTACCGAGAAGAGTTAAGGCTCCTGGCTGATGTTCGGGTTCCGCGGTGGTTAGGCACCAGGGCAAGTGATAAGCTGGAATTACATGGGTTTAGTGATGCTTCAAAATCAGCATACTCTGCTGTAGTTTATTTAAGGATCACTGACGAGAACAATAGAGTACAAGTAGCGTTACTAGTTGCAAAAACCAGAGTAGCACCTGTAAAGCAGATAAGTATACCGCGCTTAGAATTATGCGGAGCAGTCTTGCTGGCACAACTTTTAGCTGAAACGGCGGAAGTATTAAACATACCCAAAAACCAGGTCACTGCGTGGACAGATTCCACCGTAGTCCTGGCTTGGATTAACAGTCATCCAAGTCGATGGAAGACCTTTGTTGCAAATCGAACATCTGAAATCTTGACTACTATGAAGGCGTCGCAATGGTTTCATGTATCGACTAAGAATAACCCAGCAGACTGCGCCTCCAGAGGAATATCGCCTAGTGCACTTCTGACTTGTGATTTATGGTTCTCAGGACCATCATATCTCAGAGAAAAGTTAATAACTTACAACAGGCCAAAGGATTGTAACACAGATTTAGAACAGTCAGTTAAAGTTCATTTAGTATCCGTACCGGACTATTCATTTTTTGAACGATTTTCTACGTTAACCAAATTATTAAGGATTACTGCATACTGTCGTCGATTTCTTAAACAAAATAAAATACACCACAAGAAGCCTTTACAAAAGATTGAGTTAGATGCAGCATTACAATGCTGCTTACTAAAAATACAGAAGGATCAATTTGAAAGAGAATATTTACAATTGGAGGAAGAAGGATATTTAAAAATAAAATCAAGTGTATTATAATCTTTAAGCCCTTACCTTGATAGTAACGGCATTATAAGAGTTAGAGGTAGACTCGAGAAAGCACAACTGAGTGAGCAACAGAAACATCCAATTGTTCTACCTCACTCTAGTCCTCTCACACAGCTTATCGTAGCTGAAGCTCATATTAAAACCATGCATGGGGGACCCCAACTAATGTTACAATATTTAAGAACAGGTTACTGGATTATAGGAGTCAGTAACCTGGTCAAACAACATGTCCGCAAGTGTGTGATATGCGTCAAGCAGAGAGCCATTACAAAAAATCAAATGATGGGTTCACTCCCCTCTGTTCGATGTAACCCAGCACGACCATTTCGACATAGTGGAGTGGATTACGCGGGGCCTATTAATATAAGAACTACGAAAGGTCGTGGCTACCGCTCGTACAAGGGCTACATATGCCTTTTTGTTTGCATGGCCACTCGTGCTCTGCACTTGGAAGCAGTGAGTGATATGGGCACTCAAGCCTTTCTTGCTGCCTTTAGGCGCTTTGTTTCAAGGCGAGGTCACTGTGCGAAAATATGGAGTGATAATGGTACTACGTTTGTAGGTGCCTCCAGAGAATTGCAACAATTAGCCTCGATTCAGCCATCAATAGCCGAATCTCTGGAAGCGAATGGAACAGAGTGGCACTTTATCCCTCCCCATAGCCCTAATTTTGGTGGGCTCTGGGAGGCTGGAGTTAAGTCCACCAAGTTTCATTTAAAACGCGTCATTGGTGATAGCAATCTCACTTTTGAGGAACTTACCACTCTACTTAGCCAGATAGAAGCGTGTCTAAACTCGCGACCCATGAGCGTTATTCATGTATCAGATCCTGGTGAACCTTTGCCCTTAACCCCTGGACATTTTTTAATAGGAGAACCGCTGGTTAATGTACCAGATGATCGGGACGATACGTTAAGTGCCAGTCAGTTGACTCGTTGGCAATTCATACAACGAATGCTACAATCGTTTTGGAAACGTTGGTCCAACGAATACTTGTCTACCCTGACGAATCGGTATAAATGGTCTGTCCAAGTTCCAGAACCCAAAATTGGAGACATAGTTTTAATAAAGGAGGACCATTTACCACCCAGTCGTTGGTTGTTGGGTCGGGTATTGCAAAAGCATCCCGGTGATGACGGTGTCACTCGCGTGGTCACGATACGTACCAAGTTTTCTGTTATAAAAAGGCCAACCTCAAAACTGTGTATCCTGCCAGTAGCAGAATAAAATTGTTTGGTTGTGTAAAATTGTATGTTTTCCGAATGCTTTTACTTCTGTCGAGTTAAACTTTTAATGAGTTCAAGATATATTGTTTCTTGACACCAAAATGAAACATAAGTGTTTAACTGTTTGTTTACATTGTCAAATTTATTTTTGTTTAAGATTATGTTGTTACGTGTAGAGTTAAAATTACATTTATTATTAATTTGAAGTGTTAGATCAAATTATTGTTTTAGTTATTGTAATTATTATTATAGCTGGTTACAACGTACAACCTTACGATTCATTTATGAAGGACGTTCCTTCAGTAACGTCCTTGGTGGGCGGTATGTTTAAGAGTTATATTGACTATGTTCAAAAAGTTTAGTTTTTGCAATACTAGATGGCGTGGTCGTCAAAAATAGATTACGCTATGGTTGCGTTGTCACCTGCTTAATAAGATCAAAAATATTGTGTTTGTATTTGACGAGGACGAGGACGAAGACGAATTAAGACACGGCGGTTTAACCCACCAGTTCAATAAACGTCTATCCATCCAGCAGTCCATTAGCCGGTAGTTTTTTTTAGTACAACCTACCCCTAGTTCAAGGCTACTGGCTAAACTAACACATGTCTTGATTGAAGTTTATTATATTATAATGTTTTATTCGTCTCGACCATAGAGGTCACTATTCGTCAATTTATTAAATCGCGCTATGGTTTCACTCCATGGAATTTATATAAGTATTTAAGAATATATTAATAGATTTTGGTAAAATATTAAAAAAAAAAAAACAGTTTTACAACACATAATTATAAATGTTATGTATTTATTTCTTTAATATATTGTAATAAAGGAATGTAGTTGACACTAAAGGCCGCGTTTCTAGTGCCAATTATAGTACCTCCATACATCTAGTGGTGGGTGGTACTATGATTGATTTTAAAAATCAATTATAATACCTAAACCTGCCACTGATGTCTGTGTACTAATGAAATTCAAGCATAACAAATTGAATGGTAGTGGTGGAGCCAAGCAGTTCGCTGCATGAACGGGCCGGCTCTACCGGTGAAATACCACGACCTCTCGGAAGATCGAAGTAAAGTGGCTCATGCCGCGTTTCGTTCGGTGAGAGAGGTACCCGGAGGCCCATCCCCCTTTCCCATCCTTTCCTATTCCTATTTCCTACTTCCTTAAAGGTCGGCAACGCAACTGTAACACTATATGTGTTGCTGGTGTCCATGGGCGGCGCTGGTCACTTACCATCGGGTGACGAGCTTGCTCATTTGCCCTCGTTTGCCCGGTATGGCCACCTATTCCATTTGGGACGTAAACATAACGGCGAGTGGAGACTTAAAAGCCACTGCCTAGACCTTCGGGTAGAAAAGGCGTGAAGTTATGTTACTATATGTGCGCGCAATACATATTTGCCTAAAAATCTAATACTATATCGTGTATATTGCGATATCTTTTGAATGAAATGTCCGAATTAAATAATACAAAAAGTTCTAGGAAGCTATTGAATCTATCTTGAATTGTAAATAATTTATTTTAATCAGAATTAATACCAAAGTACAAAATAAAGGGCTTTTAAAACATCATCATTCAAATTATTTAAAAAAATTAAATAATCACTTATTGTGAGTTAACTACAATAGTAAGACACATGGTGTCGCGACCATTTGTATAGACAACTATATATTCTGCAAAGTTGTAGTACATTTTTTTGCTCTACAATCAATACTTTTTGCAGCGTACGCGATGTAATCATTTTTTTAGGTCCTTTTTTTACACCTTGGGTTACGATATCGGACTTTTAGTAAAGATCCCTAATTGTTTAGAAAATAAAATATAGCCTAAATCCTTCCTCTATAAATGGACTATCCATCACTGAAAGAATTTTTAAAATAGAACCAGTGGCTTCTGAGATTAGCGCGTTCAAAGAAACAAACTATTATGCTTTATAAGTATTAAATGAGTGGTATAGTGCCACCACTAGCTACTAGATGTCTATGTACAGATAAAAATCACGCTTAAGCAATTCTCTTCCTGGATTTATATAAAGACTGGTTCAAACTCGTCCTTTTTATTATTATATAATATGTTTTGTGGTCGCAAGGGGGCGTTAAAAGCGTTAAACAATTTCACGAGACAATAGACATTAGAAGTTACACTTCAAAAAAAACCTCATCAAAGTCCGTTGCGGAGTTTCAAAGAATGACAGCGGAAAGCGACTTTGTTTTATACTACGTAATGATGTTATAGATATACTACATAAATTTAGTCTACTTACGCCAGCTGCTGTGTTTTTATGGAAATTAATTATTTCAATAGGCTCGCCACCTATTCCATTTGGGACGTAAACATAACGAGTCGAGGCTTAACAGTTACTGCCTACACCTTCGGGCAGAAAAAGGCGTGAGTTATGTATGTTTAATTATTTCAAGGTAGCTCTTAAATTAAACATTTCAATTCAAACACTAAGATTTTTATTGATCCAAAAACACAATTACAAAAGTCATGTGCTTAAATGGCATTGAACATTATTAATTATTCGTATTGATCCCTAAAAAAATCCAAGATTGCCAATTAACTAAACCCAAACCAATAAGCCAGACAATAATATTATTTAACAAGCGAAATACTTCAATAAAACATTTAGATCACAACAAAATCACGCAGTAAATCCAGCAAAAAATTTTTTTCTTTTCTCCAAAGCAAGTTTAAAACCATCGACCGGCTTCATCATGATATCCAGTTTGACTCTTATGTGAGGTATGGGTCCACTCTCTCTGTCTTCTGAGACTTTATGCTCACGTAGTATTGTAGACAATACTGCCTTCATTGACATCAAAGCATATTGATAACCTGCAAAATTATATTCAGTTCACATTGGTTGCTATGTTGTTGTTGCTTGAACTAACAAAAAGCAATTACTTTCATCGCTGTCATATACGTATATAAACAACATTATTATTAGGTATATTATTAAGGTCTCGGTGGTCCAGTGGTCGAGCACCCTGTTTCTGAATCAAGAAGTCGCGGTTTCAAATCATGGCTCACACACATGAATTTTCGAAATTATTTTCTGAAGTTATGTGTGATAAATATCGATGACTGAAAACTTTGTGCCCGGTATGGCAATAGGTTCGCCACCTATTCCATTTTAGACGTAAACATAACCTACAGCTTCGGGTAGAAAAAGGTGTGAAGTTATGTTATAAGACATTAATGATGGTATGAATATTGTAATATGTAATATTGAAATACTAGTACATATATTACAATACTAGTATATTTCAAAACTGATAAGACAATAACTTTCAAAACATTAGCCCAATTTAGGCGAAATGACGTCGAAGAGTTTTAATATATCATCTCTTACCTGTTCATATACTGCGTGTAATTAAGTAGATCTAGATTCTAGAAAATAATTACTTACCTACACAATTTCTGGGGCCGTTGTTGAGTGTTTTAAATTGAATCTTTCAGGAAGGAATCTGTCTGGATCGAACACTTCCGAGTCCGGACCCCAATATTTAGGGTCTCTGTGAATCCCCCAAATAGAGCATACGACACCTGATCCGGCAGGTAGGACTCGGCCAGATGCTATAAAAATGATCAGCGGTTAAAAAATATTAAAGTGAAACTTTATTTAGGCATATCGTCTCGGAGTTTTTCCGAAATTTTACCATTATCTATCCCATGTCGCACACGTGGGCGGCGCCGGCCGTGAAGGTATGTGCAAGTCGCAGTCAGTCGACGGAGCAGGCTTGATTTTATTATTTAACTCAGTTTTATATGAATATATTTTTGAATATTTCTTTTACTATATAACAGTAGATATAAATTAAAATTCAAGATATTGAATCGCATAATTATCAATTTTTTTTTTGATATATCCGTTTGATAATCACTTTTAACGAGGTTTCACACAACCACACAATCGTTTTTAATGAAAACAAAAAAAATGAGGCAAATAAAAAATTTTGACTGTACATAGGTGTACCGGTATGAAATGAGCGTTTTTTTGTGAAAATAAAATATTAATTTTGATTAGATAAAAAAAAAAAATTTCTTCAAAATATTGTCCATCACTTTCTACACATTTTGTCCACCTTTTTGGTAATTTGTGGATACCATGCCAATAGAAATGTTCTTCTTTTGAAGCAAACCAATCAGACAACCAATTTTCCACTTCCGCGTAGGAATCGAACCGCTGCTCAGCCAATGCGTGTCCCATCGATGAAAATAAATGGTAATCGGAAGGAGCCAAGTCTGGTGAATACGGCGGGTGGGGTAGCAACTCCCAGCCAAGTACTTTGATTGTATCCTCAACCGATTTTGCTTTGTGTGAAGGTGCATTGTCGTGTAACAAAATTACTTTGCCGTGTCTTCTGGCCCATTCTGGTCGTTTTTCGATCAATGCGTTGTTCAAATCGATCATTGGTTGTTTGTAGCGCCTAGTATTAACAGTTTCACCAGGTTTTAGGAGTTCATAATGCACCACACCCTTCTGATCCCACCAAACACAGAGCATTGCCTTCTTCCCGAAACGATCTGGTTTTGCAGTCGATGCTGATGGTTGTCCCGGATTAACCCATGATTTTCTCCGTTTAGGATTCTTAAAATAAATCCATTTTTCATCGCCAGTGACAATTCGATGCAAAACTGATTTTCTTTCGTGTCTTTGAAGCAAAACTTCACAAGTGTTTTTCCGGTTTTCCATTTGTCTTTCATTCAATTCATGTGACACCCATTTTCCACACTTTTGAATTTTTCCCATAGCTTTCAAACGGTCTGAAATTGTTTGTTGTGCAACATTTAACATAGCTGCCATTTGCTTCTGACTCAAAATATAATCTTCATCCAATATGGCTTGCAGTTTGGCGTCTTCGAATTTTTTTGGTGGTCTTCCACGTTCTTCATTTCTCACATCAAAATCATTACATTTGAATCGTTGAAACCATCTCTTGCATGTTTCTTCTGATAGAGCATGATCACCATATGCTTCGACAAGCATTCGATGTGATTCTGCAGCATTTTTTTTCAAATGGAAACAATAAATTAAACAAGAAAACAAAAAATTTCCGGCACAAAATTTGTCATTTGTAACACAATAAAAAAATATGATGTTGTTTGTTTACTAACTGTTAGGTTAATTGAATGTTTGATAGTTGTCATGGCAACCAAACAGAAAAAAAATTAAGGCTTATTCACAACAAATAACCCCTACCAACACATTTGTATCTTAACGCTCATTTCATACCGGTACACATAAACTTGAATTTATATACAACCTTAGAATAATGATGCGTTTTTCTAAGTAAACAACTAGTTGACCCGCGAAAGTAATAAATAAGTATTTTTTTATTTATCAATTATTCTTTACTACATTATCCATGAACATACAAATACATACATTATACATACAAACCACCCCGTTGACCGCCACAAAATCTGTTGCGTAGTTTTAAAGGTCTAAGCATGTAAGGGGCCAGACAGCGGAAAGCGACTTGGTTTTATACTATGTAATGATAATATTGACTCACGTAGTTTTGTGTCTTCTAAAACTTTCCTGATAATCAACGGTACCGGTGGAAATAGTCTAATTGACTCTTTAATCACTCGCTCCAAATATTTTAAATGAACTAAGTCTTCCTTCTCGATAGGACGATCAGAGTCACCGAAAACGTCGCATAATCTACAGAATAAGATTTGTTGATAAAATACAACTACACAATTAGTAAATAGGATAATTAGGTTATACATAAATTTTTACTTTTCATGAGAATAAAACTCCATAAAACTTTCAACGAGAAAACAACATTAGCTGTCAGGTGACAGCTCTTAGATGAGAAACATCGAAATTATCCAAAACAAGTAATAGGTAAAAAATTAATTGTATTTACTTAAAAATGCATTATTCTACAATTAACAATACAGAACACTAAACCCTTTCAATGAATTTATTTATTTTTAAATAAAGTAGTATAGTGACGACTAATAGTATATTGAACACTCAACAACTAACATGGACTGCGTATCATAGAGCACGGTGAACTGTCGCCACGACCACGATCGCCACGGCAACAACCATATTTACCCGCGCCTATATAATAGGTTGGGGAAAAAGTATTTTCGTATTTTTGTATGAAAAGTCAAGACATTTTTTTCAAAGTTTATTTACATTTATTTACAATATATATGTACCGTTTTGTTGAATAACTTTCTGCCATTTTGTGGGCAGAGACATTATCCCGTTACTGTAGAAACTTTGGGACTTCTGATCAAAAAAACGGGACAAATAGTTTTGGCAGTCCTCTCTTGAGGTCAACCTTACAGAACCTAAAGAATTCTGAAGAGACCGAAACAGGTGAAAATCTAAAGGCGCAAGGTCAGGGCTATATGGTGGATGCACTAGGACCTCCCAGTCGAACTCTCTTAATTTTTGCTGAGTGGCTAAAGATGTGTGTGGTCTAGCGTTATCGTGATGAAAGACCACACCCTTCCTGTTGATCAATTCCGGCCGTTTTCTCTCGACTGCTTCCTTTAATCTCATCAGTTGCTGGCAGTAAAGATCAGAATCGATGGTTTTGCCGGACGGTAAAAGCTCATAATGAACAATGCCCTTCCAATCCCACCATACACACAGCATCACCTTATTTCGTGTTAGGCCAGATTTGGCCACAGTCTGTGAAGCCTGGCCAACTTTCGACCACGACCTTTTTCGCACGTTCTTGTCGTACGTGATCCACTTTTCATCGCCAGTTATCAATCTCTTCAAAAACGGCTCGGTTTCATTACGTCTCAATAATGAATCGCAAATGAGTACACGGTTCATTAAGTTTCTTTGAGTGAGCTCGTGTGGCACCCAAATATCGAGCTTTTTTGTATAACCAGCTTTCTTCAAATGGGTCAAAACTGTTTTGTGGTCAATTCCCAGTTCTTCAGCTACATCGTAACTACTAATATGCCGATCTTGCTCCACTCTTTCAAAAATGGCGTCCATTTTATTCGTAACAGGGCGACCAGAGCGAGGTGCATCTTTAACATCAAAATTTCCGGACTGAAAACGTTTGAACCAAATTGTGCTACTCTTACTGACACTGCATCAGGTCCATAAACATCACAAATTTTTTTCACTGCTTGAGTTGCATTTTTGCCTTTTTTATAATAAAATTTTAAAATGTATCGAATTTCTTCATTAGATTCACTCATTTTTACGGAGAGAAAAACAAATGAAAAATAGCGGGAAACAACTTTTTTTTATTTTTTTCTTTTCTTTATAATGTAACCTTTTTAATGTTACCAAAACCAGCCAGACACAAATAGTACAGTCAAAGAAATTTTATAATAAGTTTATACCTACGTTATGCGAAAAGACTTTTTCCCCGACCTAATATGTTTCACAACAAAAAATCAAATTAAGAATTAATTAGTAGTTGTAGTAGAGTTGTTGTTCAAAAGCTATTTTCATTGATACAGAGAGCACCCACTTTATGCAAATAAAAATCAAAAAGTTGATGTTAAAAATATGATTTTTACTATTGGTAACCCACATCAGACCATGAAAACAAAAGATAAATACTTATTTATAAGATGTATTCATATTTTTTGTTTGTAAAGATCCTTTGTTGTATGATTTAATAAGTAAAAGTTGTTATTATTAAGTTATTAGAAAATTATCTTATTTTTCTAAGTTGGTTGAGATCAAAGTATAACTATTATTAAATATTGATTGATTTTAAATTAAAAGGTAAAGTATTTGTTAACCAACAACTACCATCTTTTTGTTCATCACTCGTGAAAATGATCTCTGTAAAGAGTTCGAAACGTCGGGAAATAAATATAAATAAGTAATAAATAAACGCGATATAATCCTAAAAGTTGTTTTAATCAATAAGTGAGATTCGCGTAAGTCTTAGAAATAAATATTTATAATTCTTTTCACATAAAAATAGCTCACTCTTGATAAACTCTTTCTTGTATTTCAGGATATTTGGACATCAGTAGAAGACAATATCCTATAGCTACGGCTGTGGTATCTGTTCCTGCTATTATTATCGTCAACGTCTCCTCTCTCAATTCCACATCTCTGAAGCCTTCTTCTCCTCCAGATAACTTTATTAACAGATCTACAAACGTAGTTCTCTTACACGACCCTAAATCTGGAATAGAAATAATGAATGCAAGCCATTTTAGATTTCCATGTCATGCTATGCATGCATGCCTATTAAAAATGTAAAAAATGTATTAAAATGTATGAATAAAAGCGTAAGTCAAAGAACAAGCTGTACATGCTGTGAATGCTTTTGTTGTGGCTGTTAAACCTCGACTCGCCGTTATGCTGACGTCCCAAATGGAATTAGTGACAAACCTGTTGTCATACTGGGCACAAAATTTTCTGTCTATCTATCTATATTTATCACATATAAACTTTCGAAAAAAATCGTGAAGTCATTGGTGTCTGCCAGCGTTTAGGGCAACAACTTATTTTGAACATATTTGTAGGCAAAGCAATTTGCTAAAAGTTACTTCTAAGATTTTTTTTGTGGGTTGCATAGTGTCCAAAATATCCAGAAAAGGGTGTTTGGACTCCTTTGGCAAGTGTACGCTAACCCAAAAAACTGGGAAATTGTGTCGTCTAAAATTTAAATATTATGTTCTAAACTTGGAACATTTCTATCGACAAGTAGTCAAATTACACTTTTCAAACGGTATTCTTGACTGATGTTTCGCAAGTGCGTAATGAAAGTATCTTTATTTACATCTTACTTTTATTCGATAATATCAGACCGTTAGAAATTAGTTATTTATTTAGTGATTACTTACCATTTACGTTGACGGCTTCTATTTTAGCAGCGTTTTCATGTTCTTTTCGTTTTTGTTGTATTAGCTAAAATTGTTATGAGAATGAGTAATATTAAAATTAAGCAACAACTTACTACATTTTTACTAATAGATAGTTAATAGATTTTTTATCGAATTCATTCATTAATTTCTTGTTATAAATGTTTGAAATAATTTAATAAGTTTTAATACTACTTCATCGTGTTTACATATCATTTAATCATCATAACATATCATTTAAGCGCAAATTGAACCACATGATATCCAAAATTTACTCATTTATTACTTTTGATGCGGAACAAAGTTCGCTAGGTCAGCTAGTAATATATATAATACTAAATTTAACTACGTCAATACTAATAATAAAAAATTGATTTAATTTGAAAATTTAACTTTACTCCTACCTCATCAGTGAAGCTGTGCATCGTACTTATACACTTTTGGTGTTCTTTATATTGTGGGAACAAGCTGTACAACCAGTCAGGTTGCAACCAAAGTTTGAATATCCTCTCGCAAACCAGATTTAAAATACGGTTCATGGCATCCAAGAAAGGTGTGTCTGGGTTATCTTGCGTGTTCATCTTAACTCCAATCACAGTCTCTGTTCATTGAGAAAAATGAATTAAGCTTGAGATTTTTAGCCGTCTTTGCAACCGGTTGTGCACTCGAAGACAGCCTGATTTAAATTTTAATTAATTCAGAAATTATAACAAGAACTTATATCAAATAGGTACCGAGAACTTAGAACTCCTTTACCACGCTAACTAATTCTAAGTTGCTCTCTCAGGTTTTTGGCATATTTTATGCAAGGTAGTGTATGCACTCCAATGCGAACCCTACAGGACAACGGTAAAGTACGAATAGACTCCCCTAAGGCCGAGTGGTTTAAGAACAGGTGCAGTGCTTAAGAATGTTGGAAGAAGGTCGGGGAGTACGATAGAACT
The DNA here is from genome assembly GCA_905147225.2 of Euproctis similis. Classification (NCBI taxonomy): domain Eukaryota; kingdom Metazoa; phylum Arthropoda; class Insecta; order Lepidoptera; family Erebidae; genus Euproctis; species Euproctis similis. The sequence goes on along the minus strand of LR990118.1, from coordinate 6,237,122 downwards.
ATCAACAGTAGTCATACCTATAATTGATTTCCACTGGGGGAAATAGGGATATATCACTGATAGATCTATCTACGTCGTCGGGGTTTCGGCGGTCCAGTGGTCGAGCACCCAGCTTCTGAATCCTGAAGTCGTGGGTTCGAATCCTGGCTAACACCAATGACTTCAAATATTCAAATTGTTTTCGAAAGTTATGTGTGATGAATATCGATGACTGAAAACTTTGGCAACGATGGCAATAGGTTTGCAGCCTATTTCATTTGGGAGGTAAACATAACGGCGAGACGAGGCATAACAGCCGCTGCCTACACATTCGGGTAGAAATGGCTTAAAGTTATGTTATGTTATCACTAGTGAAATAAACATAACATAACATAACTTCACGCCATTGTTATTTGAGTCACATTTGAGTGAAATAGATGGTAATAAATAGATTTATGTTCTATGATTATTTTTTAATGTAAAATATATGTAAACTTTTGAAACCAATAAACTCACCAAATACTGAGTCCAATGCATAACTACTTATAAATGGCCATAAATCTTGTTTCTCTTTGCCAACATTTCTGGATAGATTTTTGGCCAATATTTGACTCTGTTCGGAGAATACCAATGCGAAGTTCTCTACTATCCTAGGACTGAAAACGGGCACTAATACTTTTCTACGGCGCCTCCAAATTGAAACTGTTAAAATAATATTTCATTTAGAGTATAATGGACAGATTAAAAAGATATGCTACTGAACTTGATATACGCTAGATGCTAGTATAATAACATAAGTACCTACCTGGTGCAAATATGCCTCCGTAACCAATAACTTTCCTCATAAACCTATGCAGGTCGTCTTTTTCTAGACACACTTTTAGGATGTGTTCCATGTCAGCAGGATCAACTAGAACTAAAATCCAAATTTCATTGCAATAATAACAAGTTATACCTAAAAGGAAATAAATTTAACATTTGGCTGCCTTAACCTTATGTTGTATTTATTGACTTTGGCAAAAAAATAAAGCTTTAACTAAAGAAGCTTTTTAAACTTACATAACTTTGTAACTCAGTTCGTTGCATGAATAGGCCGGTGAAATACCACGACCTTTAAAAAAAATAAGGTAAAACAGCTCATGCTGCATTTCTTCGGGTGAAAGAACCACCCATACGCATCGTGAGCCTCGGGGTGTTGCAGATGCCTATGTGTCGCGTTATTTACTTACCATCACAACCTCCCCGTTTGCGATCTCTCCCAAAAAGGAAAATTAATTTAACTATTATCTTGTAATTAACTTACAGAAATAAAGTATTGGTCCGAGCCAGGCTGACACTAGACCATCATGCTTCATGCTACATTCACTCATATATTTCATTGATGTCATGATTGCTGAAAAATATAGATGTATATAGATACTATTATGTAGTAGTTAGTAGTATTTGGTTTAGGTATGTATTTCAAATTCTCTTATTTAAAAATAAAATTATTCATATAATATTTATGAGCTTGAATTTACTGTTAACATACACCCTCGTGAACTTTTTTCTAGACCTGATGGTGTATAATAATGCAGTACCTACATTATTTTCATATCTTTCCCTTAGGGTTCTGCCAGCATTTGCAATTAAAGTGCTAAATCTCGAAAATTATCATTTATTCTTTACTATTTCATACCTGAATTACACAAGCCACCCCGTTGACACCCTCTATCTATTTAAAAAGCCGCATTAAAATCCATTACGTAGTTTCAAAGATCTAAGCATGTAAGGGGACAGACAGCGGAAAGCGACTTTGTTCTATAGTATGTCAAGAAATAACATGTAAAAAAATAAAATTACTTAATTAAAACGACTTCTAGAAACTCAAACCACAAAATCTTGTAGATGACAACAGTACCTCCTTATCTAAAAAAAACACTTTAATATTTGATATTCTTTAACTGCTCCTAGCCGTTTAAGAGTTCTGTAGCTTCATCATCAGCACAGCAGTATCAGATGTTGATTCAAGCATACCTCCCAAGCAACACTTTAGTCCTATATACTAGGTACTTAACAGTTTCCATCGACTAACTGCAGTACTGTCTCCCAACTCCAACCCGTTAAGGAGTTCTGTGGCTTCTTCAACAGCACAGCAGCATCAGATGGATTCAAGCATGCATCATAAGCAACACGCTAGCCCTACATACTACCAAGTAGTGTCTATCGACCAATTGCAGTGCTGTCTTCCAACTCCTAACCGCCAAAGAGTTCTGTGAGTTTGGCTTCTTCATCAGCACAGCAGCATCACATGTTGACACCTTATAGTATATCCCCAAAACATCACTATTACGTAATAACACGGCATACAAGCATACAATTTTTCGGTGGTTGCCTTCGATTTCTCCTCTTTTCCATCATCAGATCCTGAGCTGATGAAAATGGGACCACCTTGGAAGTAAACACAATTCAACAAAAAAATTTGAAATCCGTCCATAATTGTCGAAAATATCACTAAACAATCATAAAAAAAAAAAATTGCTGTGTGGCGCCGGCTTATAATACCGCCACCCCATCTCTTCCCGTGGGTGTCGTAAAAGGCGACTAAGGGAAAAGCTAGAAGAATGGGCAGCAGCATTCTCTCTCAACAAAATACAGCCTACTGCAGTCGCCAACCCGCCTGCCAAGCGTGGCGATTATGGCAAAAACCCCCCATGATTGAACGGACCGGCAGTTGTGGGGGAGGCCCATGTCCAGCAGTGGACCTCAAAAGGCTATTGATGATGATTGATGATGAAACATAAAAAAGCCTAAGAACCTCCTCCTTTTTTCAATTAAAAACCAGAATATAAAACATGTTATCTCAAAATAGCAAGTCGGAATGCTCCATGAAGCATCAAACTCAAGCATAAAACTACAAACGATGTCGTCAGCCGTCAAAATACCTGAAGAAATATATATCATTTGAATAGGTCTAAGTATGTAGAGTTTAATAGTCTATATTAAAGTCTACATACTTAGACCTATGCTAATGCGCAAAAAAACGCCATTTAATCTTTATTTTTAATTAAACAAAAACATAAATAAATTATATTCAATTCTCATCAATTAAGTTTTTCAACTTAAAGACAGATGCTAATTATGCTAATTTCAAAATTTCGAAACAAATATCAAGTACCAGTATTTTGGAGGCATACATATCCACATTATCTACATTTGACGTCTATGACCTTAAAATCACTCTACCTACTCAGACCTATGTCAGAGATTCGTAATGAACGACAGTTTAATTAACTTTGATGTCATTATTATTTCACATTTAACTAAGAAATTATTATTTGTGTCCAGGTTTAAATTGCGTCATGGATATAATAAAAGCAAAATGAGCCTGTGAAATACAAAAATATTAATACTTTATGAATTTGTGAAATGATAAGATCTAATGATTGTGAGTCTCGGTGATTCTGAAGGACAAGCACTCTGAATCAAGAAGTCGTGGGATCAAATCCTAGCACAATGACTTATCGGAAAAAAACACTTTCATAAGGAATTCCGACAAGTTTAAGATGGTTTTAAGATTTAGTTAGTATTTTTTTAGTTGGTATTTTTTAATTTTAGAATAATTTTAAGAAAAATGGATTATATAAAAGTTATAGTGTCCGACCGAAGGTCTATTTTTGGCCGAAGCCGAAGCCGATTAATCGGCAATCTCCACAACCTTCGGCCGAAGCCGAAGCCGAAGGTTTATAAACTATTAGTAATTTAATAATTTCCTTCAATATTATCCACAACTAAAAAAGAATATCATCGTAAAGTGACTCATGCCGCTTTTCTCTCGGTAATAGAGGTATTCGCAGTGAACTAAGTGCAGTCCGGTATGTCAGTCACTCACTCTTTCGTAACAGTTCGTTTAATTCAGACTGTTCTCGGACCTTCGGCAAGACAGTTCTCTGTCGGATATACTCATTTCTGAGTTTATCCTTCAGAGATACCCCAAGCATAGCTCGCTCCATAGCTCGCTGAGCGACCTTAAATTTGTGGACTAGCCCCACCGTGAGTGTCCACGTTTCGGCACCGTAGGTCATAACTGGTAAGACGCACTGGTTGAAGACTTTGGTCTTCAGGCATTGCGGTATAGGCGAGTCGAAGACTCGACGCAGTTTGCCAAATGCGGCCCAACCCAGCTGAATCCTCCTGTCGGCTTCCTTCTCGAAGTTCCGTCTACCTAACTGGATAGTTTGGCCTAGGTTGTGGTATGTATTTGTTTACAACTTCGAGAACCGACCCTTCGACATTTATCGGTCTGGGCACGACATGTTCATTGAACATGACCTTGGTCTTGTCCAAGTTCATACCCAAATCGACACGCCGGGAGGATTCATCTACGCTGCGCAGCATTCCGCTTAACTGTTCCAGCGACTCTGCCATTACAACGATGTCGTCGGCGAACCGAAGTTTGGGAGATATGACATCTCCCTGTCTTACTCCTCGATTCAGCTCGTTGGTGTTCGTCACCTGGTCCTGTATCTGGACAGCCATCGTGGCGGTGTCATACAAGCATCTCAACACCTCGATATAACGCCAGTCAATCCGACATAGCTGCAATGCATCCAGAACTGCCCAAGTTTCGATGGAGTCGAAGGCTTTTTCGTAATCCACGAATGCCATACACAGCGGCTGATTGTACTCCTCGGTCTTCTGTACAATCTGCCGAACAGTATGGACGTGGTCCACGGTGCTAAAGCCTTTTCGAAACCCGGTCTGCTCCGGAGGCTGGAACTCGTCGAGTCTTGCAGCGAGACGATTCGTGACGACCCTCGAGAACAACTTGTAGATATGGATTAGGAGTGAGATGGGTCTGTAATTCTTCAGTAAGGTCTTATCACCTTTTTTGAAGAACAGTACCACCGCACTCCTGCTCCAAGCCTGTGGTGTTTTGCCCTGGTGTATGACGGAATTAAGAAGACTAGCTAATTCCTTTAGTACCGGAGTTCCGCCGGATTTTAGAAGTTCTGTTGTAATTCCGTCATCACCGGGTGCCTTGTTGTTCTGAAGTTGCCCGAGAGCCGCCCTAATCTCGCTTTCTGCAATTTCGGGGATGCCCTCACTATAGTGACGCGTTAGCGGGGCTCTATGGTCATCATCGCTGTGTCCCGTCGGCTTGGTCATCCGTGTGGAATAAAGGAGCCCATAAAAAGATTCGATCTCTGTGAGAATCTCTGACTTAGAGGTGACGATACGTCCATCCAAGCTGCTGAGCGAACACTTTCGACCCTTTGTTGCGGTCGATCGCGTCCTCGATTGCTCGAGTATTCAATCGACGAAGGTGGCGCCGCATCAGCTTTCTAATATGCTGGTTTAGGCTTCTCCATTCTGACGAAGACAGCTGATCGGATGGAGTTTCTCGCCTTTGCCTCATCAGCTCGAGCGTCTCGGCAGAGAGTTTGGACGCCTTGTTTTGCGATCTCGGGAACAACCTTTGAGACACTTTCCTAAGCATGTTGACCACAGTGCTGGTCTTTTCGTCCACATCGCCTGTGGTTTCCAGCAGGTCGAATCGATTTTTAAATCCTATTTGGAACTTTTCGGTTTCGGCTATTTGGAGCGGCGTAGGTCGGAGAATAGACCTTATCTTCCGGGTCCTTTCAGCTTTCAAGTTAATATTTAGAGAGCCCCGAAGAAGTCAGTGATCGCTTCCAGTATTGAACCTGTTGATCACAGAGACATCTCTAAATATATGCTTACTATCCGTAATGATAAAATCTATCTCGTTCCTTGTCACAGAATCGGGACTTCGCCAGGTCCACCTCCTGTGGAGACCTTTTTTGAAGAATGAGTTCATCAAGAAGAGCCCTTCAGACTCCAGGAAGTTGACGAGCATCTGGCCCCTGTGATTTCGGCACCCCAAGCCATACGGACCGATTTTCGTTTCGCCGCGTTCTTGTACTCCCACTTTGGCATTGAAGTCCCCCATAACAACGTTGTAGTGAGCCTTGGCAGTACCATGTATTGCTTTTGCAATATCCTCGTACATCGCCTCGGCTATCTCGTCAGAGTATGTCGAGGTCGGCGCATATACCTGTATTACCTTCAGGGTGTACCTGTTGGTAAGCTTCAATACAAGGTACGCTACCCTGGTCGACACACTACTGATCTCCACAACGCTGCTAACGAGGTCCTTGTGAACGAGGAAACCAAACTGGGTGGTTATAAGGAAGGAAGTCGGTTTGAAAGAGAGTGTCAGTATAAAAGTAAGAATGGGGTTTTTCTGTGCGGGTAGTTGAAACATCAAGTAATAAAAATTTCGGTCTCCCAAATTTAATTTAAATTTCATAGTTTAAATTTGATTACTGAGATATTTTATGCTATACGTAGCCAATTAACTGTCCAGTACCTGCCAGTATTCTATTAGTTTCTCTCTTAAAAGTAGCTACTTGAAACTATGGAGTCAACACAAAAGTCACTGAGTAGCCTGAGTGAAATGTTCCAGAGGCGAATGGAAGTATTCGAATCTTAGCTAACAAAAATACAAGGAGTGCCTACAGTGCTCAGTTTAGCGGATGAGTATGCCACATTCAAAAAGTTTATATTGGAAACCATGAATGGCCTCCAGCAACAAATTGAACTTTTGGTACTCACTGTCGACAACCTGGAAATGAGAGGACACAGAAAGATGCTGCTGTTCCATGGTATACCAGAGGACAGTAAGGAAAACACACCTGAAATGCTTGTTGTCCACTTAACTTTACTGTCACCGATATCAAACGATGTCACAGAATGGGGCGTGCAGCTTCTGATCATAAGCCCAGGCATTTGTTTTAAAATGTCAGACCACCAGACTACAATTAGACACCAGACACCTTGTGGTTTTACAAAACCAAACTGAAGGGATCTGGTATCACTATGTCTGAATTCTTGACTAAGCAGCGTCATGACACCTGTATGGCAGCCCGCCAAAGATTTGGTATGTCCCAATGCTGGACCAAAGAAGGAGTTGTTCATATAAATACTCCAGATGGGGTACGGCATCGAGTGACCAACCTCTCTGAACTCCAGGGTGTGGTAGTTAAGGAGAAACCCATTAGTACTACCAAGACCACATCAAGACAAAAGAGGACTGTCACTCAGAATAAAAAATAGCTTTAGTGAAATTTAATGCCACTGTAACCAGCTCCCTTGAGTAAGTGTATAATGGATACATGCATTTATGCATGTATCCATTCTCGCTAATGCAAGTGGTTAATCTATGCATCAACAACTTTTGTTTAGTTTTATGCAACTATGTACAGGAGGTAATTTTAAGTTTGTAATTTTAATAGCACTGTTGACTTATAGCATAAAGGATCTTTGCAATTACAACTATGCATTAGTACAGGCATTTTTATACACACACTAGCTGACACATGATTAACTTTTGTATCCTATATTTATATATCTGTTATGTTCACGTGTAATATTATTATATTTATATATGTTAGATCAGTGACTTTGTGAAAAACTTGTTTAGTGTTTTCTGTTTTCATTCCTGTACATTGTTATGACACCTTTTATCTATGAAATGAACTACTGTTGTCACAGACTAAATTGGTATTATATTTATGTTTGATACCGATAACCTAAGTGATAATGATAGTTTTCACTCTGCAACTAGTTTTGATTCAGATATAAGTTTTAGTAGCCTTCCTAGTTTGTCTAACAACCTTGAAGCACATTTTTCCAATGTTCCTAAAATTTCAATGTTTGTCATATCAATGCCCAAAGTATTCCGGCACACTTTCCCGAAATGCTGACCTCTTTTGACTGTAAAATATCCATGCAGTACTCGTCTCTGAGACATGGTTAAAGCCCTGTCTTCTTACCACGTCGTACTCCCTTCCTGGGTTCAACCTCATTAGAAATGATCGCGTTAATGGTAGTGGTGGAGGGGTCGCTATATACTTGCGCTCTCATATTTCTCATAAAATTGTTGATGCGTCCCCACAACCACCGTCATCTAATTCAGGTGAATATATTTTTATCGAGGTTGAGCTCAACCATACCAAACTCCTACTCGGCGTCTACTATAGTCCTTCACTACGTATTAACTTCTTCTCCGCCTTCGAAACCCTTCTGGTAAATCATATACCCAACTACAGTCACAGCATAATCATGGGCGATTTTAATACTTGCATATTAAAAAATGATTCTCGTTCTAACCTTCTTAATTCGATTATCCAATCTTCTAATCTCTCTATGCTTTCTCTCAGTGCCACTCATCGTCTTCCTTCCTGTACTCCTTCACTCCTCGACCTAATTCTAGTTTCTTCAAGTGAGCGTGTCGCTAAGCATGGTCAATGCTCCGCTGATGCGTTCCCTTATCACGATCTATTATTCCTTTCTTATAAACTTCGCCCACCTAAGGCACAACGAAAAACTTTTATGCTGCGTAACTTTGGTGACATGAATATTGAGGTTCTGAGAGCAAACGCTGAAGATATCGACTGGACATCACTGTTCACGTCCGGGTCAATTGACGAACAGGTGGACATTTTTACCTCGAACCTCATTAAGCTGTACGATAAACATGCACCTGTCCGGGCTGTAAAAATCAAACATCAGCCTGCACCTTGGCTGACCGACAATATCAAACTCCTCATCTCTCAGAAGGCCACAGCGAAATTTCGATACAAAATTAAACCCAACGAGGAAACTCGCAAAAAATATGTAGCCATAAGAAATCACTGCAACAAGGTGTGTAGGGATGCACAACGCCAACATATCCACAAATCAGTTCAAAATGGAGACCCAGCTAAGGTCTGGAAGTTCCTTAAAACTCTGGGGGTTGGAAGGTGTCAACAGGGCATACAACCAAAAGATGTCATCATTGATTTACTCAATCAACATTACTCGGCCGTGTCCAAGTTTGATGGAACACAAAAGACTCTTACAATACAGAATCTTTCCTCTCTTCCTACCCCGGAGTATTCCTCATTTATTTTTTATCTCGTCACTGCCTGTGATGTTAAGAAAAGCATTTTGTCGATTACGTCTAATGCAATTGGATGTGACCGCGTCAGTCGTAACATGATCCTGCCTATCCTCGATCAACTTCTTCCCGTCATCTGTCATATCTTGAATTATTCCTTAACCAAAGCTGTCTTTCCGGCAGCGTGGAAAGATGCTCAAATAATTCCTATACCTAAAAAGTGTAAACCCGTATCTTCCTCTGACTACAGACCCATAACCATATTACCCTTCATATCCAAAGTCCTAGAACGCGTCGCCTATAATCAACTAAGCTCATTTCTCTGTAAAAACAAGCTCCTTAATCCCCTCCAATCTGGATTCCGCCCAGGTCATAGTACCACTACTGCTCTTCTCAATGTTATGGCTGACGTCAGGACTGGGATAGACGTTGGAAAGCTCACGGTATTGGCGCTTCTTGACTTTAGTAACGCGTTCAATACTGTTGACTTCAACATTCTCCTGAGCCTTCTTCGCTCTCTTAACATATCTCCTACGGTGATGGATTGGTTTCATAGTTACTTGTGTGGACGCCGACAACGTATTAACATTGAAAACGTCTGCTCCTCCTGGTGTAATACCAATGTCGGTGTTCCTCAAGGTGGCGTGCTATCTCCCTTACTCTTCGCAATTTTTATAAATTCCATTTCTAATAACCTTGTTTCTTCCTACCACCTCTATGCAGATAATCTCCAAATTTACTTACAAACGGAACCAGCGCAGTTGTCGAATACTTTCCATATCCTCAATGAGGACTTGGCTCGGATAGGTGCATGGAGCTCGTCACATGGACGGACGGTCAACCCAACGAAGACCCAAATAATACTACTAGGCAGTAGTCAGCTCACTTCGAGAGTTGACATGACACAATTACCACAAATTGTTTTCGAGGGTACAGCGATTCACTTATGCGACAAGGTAAAGAATCTTGGCCTCATCATTGACTCCAATTTAACTTGGGGACCACAGTTGCAAGAAGTGAGCCGGAAACTTTTTGCTTCTGGACGATCTCTCAATAGACTTCGGAATTTCTTACGCATTGCCACCAAAGTTGCGCTTGCTCAGTCTATTCTTCTGTCCACCCTTGATTATGCAGATGTCAGCTATCCCGACCTCGCCGAATACCAACTAGATAAACTTGAGCGACTTCAAAATTTTTGCATAAGATTTATATTTGGATTACGCAAATATGATCACGTTTCACAATTCCGTAAACAACTCAAGTGGTTACCAATAAGATTTCGCCGGAATGCTCATATCCTTTCAGCATTGTACAAAATACTGTTCAAACCGTCAACTCATTACTATCTCAAAGTACGTTTTCAGTACCTGCATGACACTCATTGTCAGAATTTAAGGTCTTCGCACAATCTCAGACTTAAAGTCCGGCGGCACACCGGCACACTGGCGCCCATTACGTGGTTAAATCTAGCTTTGTCGCTTTATAAAGTGGTTGCGGATTGTTTGTGTGTGTTTTGTGTCGTATCTATGTAACTTCAAATGTGTAATTGTGTATGTTATTGTCCAACTTTTGTATTCTATGTCCAAATCTCGTTGCTATGTTGTGTTGGTAAAGAAGTACCGATAGCGTAAACATAAATCGTAAATGTAATAGTGGTAGAGCCGAGCAGTTCGCTGTATGAATGGGCCGGCTCGACCGGTGAAATACCACGACCTCTCAGAAGACCCACGTAAAGTGGCTCATGCCGCGTTTCGTTGGGTGAGAGAGGTACCCGGAGGCCCAACCCCCTTTTCCCATACTTTCCTATCCCCTATCCCTTACAGGTCAGCAACTCAACAGTAACACTATATGTGTTGCTGGTGTCCGTGGACGGCGTTGGTCTCTTGCCGTCGGGTGGCGCGCCTGCTCGTTTGCCCTCCTATCCCATATAAAAAAAAAAAAAAAAAAAAACATGTTTTGTGTATTATTGTATGCTTTTTTTTTAATATAATTGTGTTAGATATTTGTTTGTTATAATTTAAATATCGTATTTTGCATTGTTATTAAAGTGTTTTGTATGTTCTGTGTCTGTTCGTCACAGATTATATTGTTTAGTGTGCTATTTTTAACTTATCTTAGGATAGGAATTATCCTATCCTAAGATAATAATAATAATAAAGATATTAATAATAATATGGCGTTTCCGATCAAATATCTCTCGTTACAAAAAACTGAGCTGGAGTATGAGGTAGCCGTGAGAGGCGAGACCCCGGGTACTACCGTGGCCGTCTCGACGCCCGTATAGGTGACAAAGGAGCATTATCGCGAATAGAGAATGTTCTCCACAATGTCTATCATAGACTGGGTAGGGTAGATCAAAATAACGCAAAGGATTGGCTTTGGAGTTACTTTATTCTTCAATGGCTACAAGGTTGCTTCAATTCTGCTAATCAATACAAAAAATGACAAGAGACCCTACGCCAACATTAAAATTAACGACATAACGACTTCAGGTCTTTTCGACTCCGGAGCTGATGTTTCCGTTCTAGGCAACAATGCTCACACTGCGGTAATTAGAGAAGACTTAAAGTTATGCACCTAAATTTATCAGGTGCCGCGTGACCCGGGGGCTTTCCCCACTCGTTTGCGTTCTAGTAAACATGTATGGAAAGGCGTTGGGCACTTGGCACATTAAAGACTTAAAAATCTGTAGGTCATAGTAGTCAATAGTTACACACACGTAATAACTATTACTTAGTTGCTATTATTATTACTTAGTTACAGTTATCAACTAAAATATATAGTTAGGAAGTTTAACTCTATTACGGATTTTGTTATTAGTGTAACAAAATCCTTTTGGTGGGACGGGGCGTAATGTAACAGAAAATTACATGTCAATAAAAATAAATAAATAATATATAAATATTAAATAATAGGTTGGGGAAAAAGTATTTTCGTATTTTTGTATGAAAAGTCAAGACATTTTTTTCAAAGTTTATTTACATTTATTTACAATATATATGTACCGTTTTGTTGAATAACTTTCTGCCATTTTGTGGGCAGAGACATTATCCCGTTACTGTAGAAACTTTGGGACTTCTGATTAAAAAAAACGGGACAAATAGTTTTGACAGTCCTCTCTTGAGGTCAACCTTACAGAACCTAAAGAATTCTGAAGAGACCGAAACAGGTGAAAATCTGAAGGCGCAAGGTCAGGGCTATATGGTGGATGCACTAGGACCTCCCAGTCGAACTCTCTTAATTTTTGCTGAGTGGCTAAAGATGTGTGTGGTCTAGCGTTATCGTGATGAAAGACCACACCCTTCCTGTTGATCAATTCCGGCCGTTTTCTCTCGACTGCTTCCTTTAATCTCATCAGTTGCTGGCAGTAAAGATCAGAATCGATGGTTTTGCCGGACGGTAAAAGCTCATAATGAACAATGCCCTTCCAATCCCACCATACACACAGCATCACCTTATTTCGTGTTAGGCCAGGTTTGGCCACAGTCTGTGAAGCCTGGCCAACTTTCGACCACGACCTTTTTCGCACGTTCTTGTCGTACGTGATCCACTTTTCATCGCCAGTTATCAATCTCTTCAAAAACGGCTCGGTTTCATTACGTCTCAATAATGAATCGCAAATGAGTACACGGTTCATTAAGTTTCTTTGAGTGAGCTCGTGTGGCACCCAAATATCGAGCTTTTTTGTATAACCAGCTTTCTTCAAATGGGTCAAAACTGTTTTGTGGTCAATTCCCAGTTCTTCAGCTACATCGTAACTACTAATATGCCGATCTTGCTCCACTCTTTCAAAAATGGCGTTCATTTTATTCGTAACAGGGCGACCAGAGCGAGGTGCATCTTTAACATCAAAATTTCCGGACTGAAAACGTTTGAACCAAATTTGTGCTACTCTTACTGACACTGCATCAGGTCCATAAACATCACAAATTTTTTTCACTGCTTGAGTTGCATTTTTGCCTTTTTTATAATAAAATTTTAAAATGTATCGAATTTCTTCATTAGATTCACTCATTTTTACGGAGAGAAAAACAAATGAAAAATAGCGGGAAACAACTTTTTTTAATTTTTTTCTTTTCTTTATAATGTAACCTTTTTAATGTTACCAAAACCAGCCAGACACAAATAGTACAGTCAAAGAAATTTTATAATAAGTTTATACCTACGTTATGCGAAAAGACTTTTTCCCCGACCTAATAATTAATCAGGCCAACCCTACGAACCATTTCTATTACAGCTCGACCAACTTATCTGTGAACTGAGTGGCGGCGACACCGTCGACATAGTGTTGCAAGTTATTATAGATTTCCCAGAATTTGGCATGTTTGCCTAGTACATAGCGTAGTAATAAATTAGATACGTTATTAAGGTAATCTATATAATTAGTACTTATTATATTATTTATGTCTATACATTAATTCATTCATTAAGTGTGTAAAAAATATTCGAAAACCCTTGGCAAAGATGAATTGATTAGGGGTAGATAACCTGTAACTGTAACCTAAAATTCATGTTAGCTGCTGTTGGACAGTCCCTTTTTAGAGTAAGGTTTTAGGCTATATAACATCACGCTGCGACCAATAAGAGCGACGGGACAGGGCAGAGTTGTCAGTAGACTAGGTCACTGGCGGTCGGCTAGTTTCATATCTACAGGATAGATACAAGAGCTGACCTAGCAATTGGATATAATAAAACATGAGTTTTAGAATAATTCATTTATTGAAACCAGGTTTACAATAATTATGGTCTTTGGAACAACCTGCACGCCCAACTTCAGTCAGGCTGTGAGGAAATATACCTCCTATTTCCATGCAACCATCATCATCATCACTATCACTTTCTGTTTCTGTGTCACTTCTTACTTCTATTATAAAAGGCTTATCCAAATACGAATCTTGTTTCAAATATTCTTCTTCTAACTTGTGAACATGTTTGCAATGCTGTGCCCACTCATTAACCGTAATGGTTTCAAAGGCTTCTTGAACCAGGCGGGGAATCTCAGCATTTTTATGGTCAATATTTACTTCAGCTACTTTTCTTTTCATTGTGCTCCAAATGAATTCAATGGGGTTAAGATCACAGTGATAGGGAGGTAAGTACAAGCATTTGTGCCCATTTTGTTCTAATATTTTATCAATTTCATATTCAGGTTCAGGCTTGTTTCTTTTTATTAGTTCTAACAGCTGAGGTTTTGTGAACTCTTCTCCAAAGTCAACATTATTTTGTGTCAACCATAGTTGCATATCTCTTTTTAAAGAATTCGTATTTGGAACCTTATTTATGCAAACACGGTGATAGGGAGCATTGTCCATTACAATTATTGATGGCTGCTGTAAGTTAGGCACCAGTTTTTCAATAACCCACTTTTTAAAGTTAGTACTGTTCATATCATCATGATAATCACCACTTTTAGTATTAGACTTGAAAACGAGAAGTGCATTATTAACAAATCCAGTGTCCCCTCCTGCGTGTATAATAATATACCTTTGTCCTTTTGATACAGGCTCTAATACTCCGTCTACACCCTCGCCTTGCCAACATTTACCTGATGTATGCGATGAGTGAATATATGTCTCGTATAAATAAATTAGCGGCTGAGGTTGTGGACTTATTTTATTTTTTTCTGCTGCATGCAAGTACTTTGCTCTCCAAGCTGATACTTCATTACGCTCCATTAGTACCTTACGGTTACTCTGAGTCTTTTTAAAAAGAAAACCCATCTTGTGAAGCAGTTTTCGAAGACTTTCTCGTTGTCCTGTGTAATTAATTTCTGTCTTTAAGACCTCTAGTAGCTTCTTGATAGTTGGTAGCTCCTTTTTAATGGAATAAAACTCATGTACTTTTCTTCGAATAACTCCCATGTCAAAATCATCAACATGTATAAATCCCGTTTTACGCTGCCTCTCCTTGCCTGGGGTCTGAATTTTTGTACCAGTCTCTTCTGCCACATGCCCTTCTTTTACTATTTTAGATATGAGTCCTTGACTCACACCTGAAATAAATAACACATTATCATCATCAACCCCTTAACGTCACACACACAATGTTTGCTATATGTAAGTACGAATGAATAGTGGCAATATCAAAAGTAAATATCAGTAGATATGTACCTATTTCTTGTTGCGGGTTAGTTGACTCTTACATCCAACAAATTCATAAATATTGGGAAATTTACAAAAAGAAAGTGGGAACACTAACCTGTAGCTGCCGAAATTCGTTTGTATATTTGATTAAATGGTATAATCGGAGCCTCCGCCCGAGCTTCTTCTTCAAAAAAGGATTTAACCTTTAGAATAATGCTTCGAGCATCACTTTTAATCGCTTTCGGCATAATTAACGTTGTAAATATAGCAATTTAGCAACAGAAATCACAGAGTACCCGAATGTAGTAGATACTGACAATCGAATGACATTTCAACATGGCGGCCGTAGTTCCTATTTTTTCCATTTCACAGTTAAGTTGGTGGGACTGTACTTGGAATGTTCGGGAACAATAGCAGGCGGCTACGCCGCCTGTCGTCGCCGCGCGCGCACTCACTCACCGCTAGACTAGGATCCAAGCAACACGCAATCTTTTTATCTTCACGAAATTATTATTATTTTTTCCTAGTGCGACGGCTAGCACGAATACTCACTCACGTTCTGTTATTATAATATATAAATATTAGTAAGAACGCTCGTAATTTGTGAAAGGACTAAAACCCCGTCTTAGGGTAAGTTTTATAATGGCACACTAATTATAGCTTTAAGTTTGTAAGACCGTTGTGCACCACGACAATCCCGCTGCCACATTAGGTGCTTTCCTGGGAATGTCGTGAGTGGACCGGCCTAGTGGAACCATTTTAATGGTGACCCACTTCCAGGGTCCTCCTGTCCGCCTTGGGGCATCTACCCAGACGCTGCCGCTGCATCATCCACCATTTATCGTGGTGACCCACACCGCCAGGGGCATCTACCCAGGCGCTGCCGCTGCATCATCCATCATTTATCGTGGTGACCCGCACCGGTCCACACCGGCAAAGCAGCCACCTCATCGCACCTCCCGTGGACCCCTTGCGTTGGCTCTGGAACACCCGCTACCGCCGCACATTAACAGGACAGTACCGGGATTAGAGTGACAAAGTTGGATAGGCTCGTAACCACGACCGATTATAAATTTGTGTGATAATATAAACCTTTTTTTTGTAACACCGTCATTTTAATTTTTTTATTTTTATATTTTTTTTCTCAAAAGAAGGTAGGTGTCACACCATCACATACTACAAGTCTCTACGCCAAATCTTTCATCGTCAAAGCCGTAACCTTGTGGAACGACCTACCAGCAGAAATCCGACCGGATAAAACCTTAGCAAGATTTAAAAAAATGGTGAAACAGCATTATCTTGAATTATTATCATAAACATGTATGTAACAAATAGTTATCGATCAAATTTGTATGTATGTATATGTATTTCTAAGTATATATTTATATATATGTATTTGTAAGTATGTATTTGTATGTATGTATTTGAATGTATGTGTATGTACATTTATTTGATATATCGATACCTCCCACGTAATATGTTGTATCCCACAAAAATGCGATTTAGCGTTTTTATTAAAAATGAGCTTTATTTGTAGTAATTGACCCATTCAAAGTAAAAAAAATTACGAAAATCCGATTTTTTGAACCATTTTAAAGACGTAAAATGTTGTAACTTTTACGCGGGGTGCGTGGCGCGGAGGACCGCGCGCCCGCAAGTTGTATCAGTTACATACAATAGACTACGCCGGACATTGAAACGGACTCCCGCGCACCGGGCTCGCTAATTTCTGGTCAAATAATCTACTTATTTGAATTATTTCAAACAATTTAAGAATATTGAAGATGATATGATGATGATGATGATAAGAAACGACCGAGTATTACAACAAGAGGGAGAAGATTGTGTGATCTTGTCAATAATATGAGTACACAGTACAGCATTTCTCAGACACCTGGGGAAAATAACAATGTTACAGTAAATCAATTAGAACAAAACATTATTCCCGATCCAAGCCTTCGAAATATTACCACTAAGAATCTTTTTTGTATTACTCCATAATCATTATTGAATATAATCTAATTTTTTTGGTGATAACAACCAAAAAGTTGTAAAGATTACTTACAATAGAATACGTTGTAAATTTAACATCCAAAAATATAGTATATAATACATATAACATTATACGTAGTTCAGCGTGTATCAGAAAATGTTGTATGTCTTACTACATTTTACGTTGTTGAGCGCGCATTATAAAATGTTGTAAAAACCTTTAAAATACATACAATATTTTACGTTGCAATATAAATAAAGATATGTATGGTATGTAATAAAAATATGATTTTACTTCGGATGTTGATATTTAAAACTCAGTTGTGTATATCGTGATTTGCTGTATTTTGGTACCTATTGCTTCTGTCGAGCCTAGAGCCTTATCGGAGCCCTGCTTTGTTCGCTTACTTACAAACAATCTTTGCTGGCTTACTAGTAATTCTTTTATTATTTTAAATTTGTTTTAGAGTCTCCACTTCCAATAAGTTTTAATTGAAAGAATAAATGAGCTTGAACATATAATAGATACCTACTGACTGTTTGTATTTGGTATCACATCAGCAGAGGAAACAGAGTCTAATACGAAAAATATTGAGACACCGCACCGTTCTCCTTCTTGTACTATGAAGGGGTCACAGGAAAATTTTCACACTCTCCCACTACCCTCTCTATGGGTCCGTCAGTAACCATCTTAGTAAAACGTTTAACCATGACTCGAAGGACAGCAGGCAAAATCTCGATATTCATAAAAGTCCTAAACTTACCAAGCACTCCAACTCATCTACAACAGTTTGTGGTAATAATCTCATATCTATGACTGCTTGCATTTTTGCTTACATCTGCTGACGTCCAATTATTATAGTTAGGTTAGTTAAGAAGGTAAAAAAAATGTCGTATATAGCAAATTTTTATATATAAATTGAAGAGTTATGAGCTCTTAGATTTCAAATTTAGCGGTCAGTAAAATCTTTTCTCTCGTCTATCAAATTAAAAAACGTAAATTAGGTAATATATTTTTATTCCCAACAATTATTACTAACTATTTAAAAGAAACAGGGACCATGGCAGGAAGATGATCTAACTAATCTTGATGTAATTTTTCAACGATACTGACAGCCCAGTAATTCAGCACTCCTTATAAGAATATAAAGTGGTAAGGTGGTCTAAAAAGGATGGAAAGCCCTATAACGTCATAGAAATGAAGCACGCCGATATTTTTAGCAATAAAAATCTTGATTATCGGTTCGATTTGGCAAATAGTAGTGCTATGACGATTGCCACTGGCACGAATACCCGAAGACGCCAAATTGTTACTGTAGACATAACATCTTAGCAGTCTTCCTAAGGCAAAAGGCAAAAGAATGGTGGGTACAGCTCACATCTTCGATTTGCCGACGACATCGTTGTAATAGCAGATTCGCTGGAACGGTTAAGCGGAATGTTGCGCAGCCTAGACGAGTCCTCCCGGCGTGTCAGTTTGGGCATGAACTTGGACAAGACCAAGGTCGTGTTCAATGAACATGTCGTGCCGGGGCTGATAAGCGTCGAAGGGTCAGTTCGTCAGGTCAAGTCGTAAACAAATACGTCTACCTAGGCCAAATTATCCAGTTAGGTAGACGAAACTTCGAGAACGAGGCCCAAAGGAGGATTCAGCTGGGTTGGGCTGCATTCGGGAAACTGCGTCGCTTACACCGCAATGCCTGGCCGAAACGTGGACACTCACGGTGGGGCTAGTCCACAAATTTAAAGTCGCTCAGCGAGCTATGAAGCTGGCTATGCTCGGGGTATGAAGGATAAACTCAGGAATGAGTATATCTGCCAGAGAACTGGGGTAACCGACATAGCTCGTAGAATAAGCTCGCTGAAGTGGCAATGGGCTGGTCATATCTGTCGAAGGACCGACGGTAGATGGAGTAAGAAGGTCATAGAGTGGAGACCGCGTCTTGCTAAACGTAGCTTAGGACGCCCACCATCCCGATGGTCAGACGACCTCAGAAAGGCTGCTGGAAAAGACTGGATGTGGAAGGCAGAGAATCGGATGTTGTAGTGCACATTGGGAGAGGCCAATGTCCAGCAGTGGACTACAATAGGCTGATGATGGTGATGAAAAATTCCAGTGTATATTGTTGACACTGTCATATACAACAATGTTAAATTTAAACAAACAAATTTAAACTCCGCAGTATAATATTGTAAGTATGAGATACAACAACTGAAGTAATCTCGACTGCACAGTATAATGTTGTAAGTATGAGATACCACAGGTGGCACAGTTTGTATTCCAGTGTAAAGTGTTGTAAGCGACAAATCTCAGAAAAAACATAATGTTTTCATAATTATCTTTAAGCATAGTCTAGAATACCACAAATTATATTCATATACCAAATTTTACAATGCTGCACTAATAAATGCAGTTTTGATGCCAATTTAAATCTTTAAAATGCTCTCCTGTAAAGTTGCAGTTTTAGAGATACAACAACTTACGTGGGAGGTATCGATATGTAATATAATTATATCGAGATTGTTTAATGTATGTGTGTGTTTAAATTATAAGCAATATTTTTTTATATTACAAGTTTCCATGTAGCTATGCACTGTGTACTTATTGATACATTGTGCGTACTTTGCACGCAACACTTGCCCACTTTCTTTTATCTGATATCCATCCATGAATTGCTCACAGCAATAAGGCCGCCGTTTGTACTTATTATATTTCAGTACCATCTTGTAATTCTTTATTATGTGTGCAATAAAGTGTATATAAATAAAGGGCATGCTCCAATGGTTCGGATATGTAGAAAGGATGGATGATGCAAGATTGACTAAGCAGATATAAAATGCAAAAGCGGATGGATGTAGGAGTCGAGGACGGCCTAGACACACATTCCATGACCAAATAGAACGTGTTCTGGAGGAAGGTGATGTTAGGAGCCTCAAAAATCGACGCGCGTGCATGAAAAGAGGTATGAAAGTCAACGAAGCGAGTGAGGTGTGTAAGAATTGTGCCTTATGGCGCTCCGTTCTCTCTGCCTACCCCGCAAGGGATTTATCGTGAAGTTTTGTTGTTGTTTTTTAAGTAAAAATAAAATTATAGCATGTTTTATATTGTCCCCACCTTTTTTTTTTATGGGATAGGAGGGCAAACGAGTAGGCGTGTAACCTGATGGTAAGCAACTAACGCCACCCATGGACACCAGCAGCACATATAGTGTTACTGTTGCGTTGCCGACCTTTAAGGGAAGGGGATAGGAAAGGATGGGGAAGGGGGTGGGCCTCCGGGTACTTCTCTCACCGAACGAAACGTGGCATGGGCCACTTTACGTCGGTCTTCTGAGAGGTCGTGGTATTTCACCGTTCGAGTCGGCCCATTTATGCAGAAAACTGCTAGGCTCTACCACTCACCTAATTAGTTGGCTGGTAAATTGCGGCCATGCAATCCATGGGGACATGGGGTTATTATCCAATCCATAAAATATTAAATATAATAAAACTAAACATAATTAAACTTATATATATACCAATAAAAATTATAAAACAAATAAAGATATATTATTATCAATTGTATTTTAAACGGTTTTCACCGTAATACAAATTGACCATAATTGTGACACTTACATTCAGTTGTTCCACAAACCATATGAGCAACACCTATAAGGGGCAGGTGTCCTTCAACTTTCGGTATTTTAGCAGCCAATCTATACAAATTTCTTCTGCGAAACCAAAACCACAGAGTCCAGAAGACGACAGATAGAAACAAAAGCGAAGTTAACATTTTAATCCTAATACCAAAGATTAAATGTTATATATTAATTGCAATTATTTAAGTTTATAAAATAATTTTACAGTGCCGAAATAAAGTATTATTATTAACACGACTATTTGCGTAAGAATTATTTATTACACTAAATCTATTCTAAGTAAAACTTCAGGTCAAGGATGATGTGGTATTTATACAACCGCGATAATTAGAACCTGATTATTGATTAAAACCTGATTATTGTTAAAATTAGTTGTAATTCAAAGCAATTAACGTCGTAGACAGTAATAATATTAATTATTTAATTAATAATTAATTATTTTGTTTCATTAATAAGTAATAATATACTTCCATAGGTGTACCGGTATGAAATGAGCGTTTTTTTTGTGAAAATAAAATAAATTTATTCAAGATATTGTCCATCACTTTCTACACATTTTGTCCACCTTTTTGGTAATTTGTGGATACCATGCCAATAGAAATGTTCTTCTTTTGAAGCAAACCAATCAGACACCCAATTTTCCACTTCCGCGTAGGAATCGAACCGCTGCTCAGCCAATGCGTGTCCCATCGATGAAAATAAATGGTAATCGGAAGGAGCCAAGTCTGGTGAATACGGCGGGTGGGGTAGCAACTCCCAGCGAAGTACTTTGATTGTACCCTCAACCGATTTTGCTTTGTCGACCGAACCGCTTTTGATTTGCCGTTTGTGTGCAGGTGCATTGTCATGTAACAAAATTACTTTGCCGTGTCTTCTGGCCCATTCTGGTAATTTTTTTTCGATCAATGCGTTGTTCAAATCGATCATTTGTTGTTTGTAGCGACTAGTATTAACAGTTTCACCAGATTTTAGGAGTTCATAATACACCACACCCTTTTGATCCCACCAAACACAGAGCATTGCCTTCTTCCCGAAACGATCTGGTTTTGCAGTCGATGCTGATGGTTGTCCCGGATTAACCCATGATTTTCTCCGTTTAGGATTTTTAAAATAAATCCATTTTTCATCGCCAGTGACAATTCGATGCAAAACTGATTTTCTTTCGTGTCTTTGAAGCAAAATTTCACAAGTGTTTTTCCGGTTTTCCATTTGTCTTTCATTCAATTCATGTGGCACCCATTTTCCACACTTTTGAATTTTTCCCATAGCTTTCAAACGGTCTGAAATTGTTTGTTGTGTAACATTTAACATAGCTGCCATTTGCTTCTGACTAAAAGTATCATCTTCATCCAATATGGCTTGCAGTTTAGCGTCTTCGAATTTTTTTGGTGGTCTTCCACGTTCTTCATTTCTCACATCAAAATCATTACATTTGAATCGTTGAAACCATATCTTGCATGTTGCTTCTGATAGAGCATGATCACCATATGCTTCGACAAGCATTCGATGTAATTCTGCAGCATTTTTTATCAAATGGAAACAAAAAATTAATACTTTCCGCAAATCATCACTTTCCGGCACAAAATTTGTCATTTGATGTTGTTTGTTTACTAACTCTTAGGTTAATTGAATGTTTGACAGTTGTCATGGCCACCAAACAGAAGGCTTATTCACAACAAATAACCCCTACCAACACATTTGTATCTTAACGCTCATTTCATACCGGTACACCTGGTAAGATATTAGGATTAATAAGATAGGTAAGATTATTACTGCTTGTAAGAATGACATGCTGATATACAGTATTTCCAACCTACTGACAATTGTTGTTAACTACTGTAACTATGGTATAGGTACCTCCACAAAAGGTGATTTCAACACTCTTTGTATACAATACAATAAAGCATTCAGTGTTTTCTCCTCCCACTGAGACGCTGTGATGCCAATGGTATGTTTTCGGAAAATAAATAACAAATCGAGAACATCTTTCCTGAGATGTCTTTATGACTGTGAGAACGTATTTGTTTGGGCTGTGTTTAAAAATATACATACGTATTAAGACTGAAGACTTTCCCTTAAAAAAACTTGTGCTGGCTTATTTTCTTTTCTTTATTACCTAGTTGACATTTAGTGGTCGAAATTTTTTTAATAGCTTTGTTTTTTAAAAGTAATTTGTTTTCTTCGCCGAAGTACAATTAATTAATTGTCAAAGTTTTATATGTGTATTCGGTTTACGACACTCCAAACAAGAATAAGCGAAAAATTGTCTTCCACGTTTAAATTGTATTCGTTATTTGGTCAAAATAACTATTTTAGATGGTGTATTTTGAATTAGAGAAGAGGCAAACGAGTAAGCGGTTGCCCTGGTGGTGAGCAACTACTGCCGCACATGGAAATCCGTATCATCGAGAGAGTCATAATTACGTTGCCGGCTTTTAAGATCGGATAGGGATAAAGATAAAGAGAGTAGGGAAGTGGACTTCTGGATACCTCTCTTACCAAACGGAACACGACATCAGCACCTTACGTCAATTTTCTAATTGGTCGTGATATTTTAACAGTCGATTCGTCACATCCTTGTAGCAAACTGCGTAATTCTCCTACTAAATGAACGATAAAATTAAAATTCTTTTATATCCAACGAAATATAAACTAATAGATAAATAGGTCGGAAAACGGCATTTGCAAGCAATAAAGATAGTACGTGACCGTTGTCAAATCGTTTTCAGATTTTAGGATCGGCATCATAACTGGAAGTGGGATTTGTGTGAATGTCATGACTTTACTGTATCACAAAGTTTCGTTGTTTTGCTTGGAAATGGAATAACTTTTAAGACATAGACACTGATCACTCAAATTCTCTATGAACTTTTTTAACTATAATAATCAAGCCATCAATAAAATCCTTAATCTTCGTTTCGTTTAATATTTTTTTATTTCTGTTCTCTCTGCATACCTCGGGATTTGGCGTGAAGTTATGTATTCGTGATTTTATATTCAATCGCTTTGTGAAACTCAACAATAGGTATCCCTGCTCTTAGACATACATTACTCTCATTGAGGCAATCTTGTATAATTAATATTCTAATATCCATGTAACTTCGAAGAGCCAGACGTGCTTAGTATTCTCAGTTAATAGATATACAGTCTAAGATTAAAGTGGTATGGTACGCAAGATGTGGGCAATAACTAATATTTCTTAAGTTTTCTCATTGAATGAGAAAACTTAAGAAATATTAGTTCTTCTATTATTAGTTCTAGTATTCTTATCTTATCTTGGGGAAGCGCTGGTGCGCCAGGATTTGGACTATAAATAATATAATGTAATAGCTTGGAGAGTAGTTACTGTAGACGTTATTAATAAGCCGTGACTTGGAGATATATTATCTTGGATTCGTAGAAAAAAAAACTCGCTCCGCTGAGTTCAGGGTCAATTCGTAAGAAGTCAAGTTGTTGAGAATTACTCGAAAAATAATGTTACGTCATTCTAAATACAATACGGTGGACCATCCAAGAGGACGGCATACATATTTTTGATGCATTTCTACAATATGGCTATGAATTATAAATCATCATTGCGATTAAATGGAAAAGAAATTTCAGCTTGAAGCTTTCTTTTTCTTGAAATTAAGCAGTAAACTAACTTGCAATAATGATGCGTTGAATGAAATGACACTAACCTAGCCAGCTATAGCTAAAAATAAAAATAATAAATTAAAAGCAAAAACCCTTTTTAAAGAAGCTTTTATTTAAGCGCTCTATATAATAAGAAAATAATATTTCCTTAAAAAAATCAAGTATCAACTTAGAGCCTCAGTATGTACAATTTATATAATATTAAAAGCTTCTTTAAAAAGGGTTTTTGCTTTTAATTTATTCCTTTCAAGCGACCTATAAAACCACAGAAATAGATCAAGATAGAACGGCCGCGATGTCATATTTCCATACATTTCGAGCGTGTCACTTTTTTGAAAAACCACGCCCACAGCGTGACGTCATTTTCATTGTGAGCGGGGCGACTAGTTAGGAGACACACACATTAGATTATCGATGTTAATATCGGAAACGTGTGTTAATTTTATTATTTTTATATTTTACCAACTTTATTGATTTTGTGTAACGATAATCATAGAAAGTAAAACATGTTAAATACTTTAATCCGACATATTAAAACCTAAAACATATTTTTCCAACAGTATATAAAATTTAATTATAAATATTTTACTGTCCCTGAAACTATACATATTTATTAAATATTTGCCTTTTTGTAAGGGTTGGCCTCACAGTCCTGGTTAAATAACGAAGCCGAACGTCTACATCACAGAAATAGATCAAGATAGAACGGCCGCGATGGCATATTTCCATACATTTCGAGCGTGTCACTTTTTTGAAAAACCACGCCCTCAGCGTGACGTCATTTTCATTGTGAGCGGGGCGACTAGTTAGGAGACACTCACATTAGATTATCGATGTTAATATCGGCAACGTGTGTTAATTTTATTATTTTTATATTTTACCAACTTTATTGATTTTCTGTAACGATAATCATAGAAAGTAAAACATGTTAAATACTTCAATCCGACATATTAAAACCTAAAACATATTTTTCCAACAGTATATAAAATTTAATTATAAATAAATATTTAATAAATATGTATAGTTTCAAGGACAGTAAAATTACTGTCCTTGAAACTATACATATTTATTAAATATTTGCCTTTTTGTAAGGGTTGGCCTCACAGTCCTGGTTAAATAACGAAGCCGAACGTCTACATATACCTCGGTTACTGCCCATTTGAGAAGAACGAGATGATTTTCCATCGGCGATTGGTCAAATTGGTGAAAACTTATACTGTCAAATAAACTGCTGCCAATGTAATTACGAAACACTTTGGTTGAAATTTGTGGTGTTAGAATAAAGTAGGGACAAAGCAAGATATGAGCTGATACTCAAATTATTATTGAATTAATTTATCGATAAGTCCTAAGACTCAACGATACATGGAGTGCCCATCTCTAACATTCGAATCACAGCGATTAACAGACACAGCGATCAACTGGCAGGTGTATTGTGTATTTCGTTCGATTCGACGTACATTACGCGTATAATTTATACGCGCAATGTTTTTGTATACGAGCGTTGAATGCGGACAGCAATGGATATTTATCATAACGAAAAAATATACAACTTGTGATCGTAATTATTGAACATAGTAAAAGTAAAACAATAATTTATAGTCTCAAAAAAATACTTTCTACTGATTTTCTGTACTTACTGATCATACGAAATATTTCCTTTTTTCATATTTGATTCACTACTTTTGTTTTTACAATTTTTCACAGCATAATAAGGCATATATGTGACGTTTTATCTATTTTTTTACGTCCTGAACGCATGGCAGGAACGCTCGTTGCGTAATGAGAGCGAATTTCGAAAAGCATGCAATATAGTGCAGGGTTTTGGCACGCTTGCCACGCCTATTCGCCGTTCTATCTTGATCTATTTCTGTGGTTTTTATCTTTAATTGACTTAGCTTAATAATTTATATTTCGAGCTATGTTAAACTTTCGGCTATACATACTTTGCAAACTTTCGGAATCATGACACTTTCTTGAAAAGTATCGCGAAGTTAACCGTTTATTAATGGCCAAAAGTGACTAGTAGGGTCATAGTCGCCAATAACGAAAGAAGAAGAAGAACATCATATTTTTTTATTGTGTTAAAAATGACAAATTTTATGCCGGAAAGTGATGATTTGCGGAAAGCATTAATTTTTTGTTTCCATTTGAAAAAAAAATGCTGCAGAATCACATCGAATGCTTGTCAAAGCATATGGTGATCATGCTCTATCAGAAGCAACATGCAAGAAATGGTTTCAACGATTCAAATGTAATGATTTTGATGTGAGAAATGAAGAACGTTGAAGACCACCAAAAAATTCGAAGACGCCAAACTGCAAGCCATATTGGATGAAGATGATACTTTTAGTCAGAAGCAAATGGCAGCTATGTTAAATGTTGCACAACAAACAATTTCAGACTGTTTGAAAGCTATGGGAAAAATTTAAAAGTGTGGAAAATGGCTGCCACATGAATTCAATGAAAGACAAATGGAAAACCGGAAAAACACTTGTGAAATTTTGCTTCAAAGACACGAAATAAAATTAGTTTTGCATCGAATTGTCACTGGCGATGAAAAACGGATTTATTTTAAGAATCCTAAACGGAGAAAATCATGGGTTAATCCGGGACATACCATCAGCATCGACTGCAAAACCAGATCGTTTCGGGAAGAAGGCAATGCTCTGTGTTTGGTGGGATCAGAAGGGTGTGGTGTATTATGAACTCCTAAAACCTGGTGAAACTGTTAATACTAGTCGCTACAAGCAACAAATGATCGATTTGAACAACGCATTGATCGAAAAACGACCAGAATGGGCCAGAAGACACGGCAAAGTAATTTTGTTACACGACAATGCACCTGCACACAAAGCAAAATCGATTGAGGATACAATCAAAGTACTTGGCTGGGAGTTGCTACCCCACCCGCCGTATTCACCAGACTTGGCTCCTTCCGATTACCATTTATTTTCATCGATGGGACACGCATTGGCTGAGCAGCGGTTCGATTCCTACGCGGAAGTGGAAAATTGGGTGTCTGATTGGTCTCGGTGGCGCAGTGGTCGAACACACGGCTTCTGATCCAGAGGTCCGGGTTCGATTCCAGACACTGGCTCACACCAATGACTTTTCGAAATTGTTTTCGGAAGTTATGTGTGATAAATATCGATGACTGAAAAACTTTGTGCCCGGTATGGCAATAGGTTCGCCACCTATTCCATTTGGGACGTAAACATAACGGCGAGACGAGGCTTAACAGCCGCTGCCTACACCTTCGGGTAACAAAAGGCGTGAAGTTATGTTATGTTATATCATATGTTATGTGATTGGTTTGCTTCAAAAGAAGAACATTTCTATTGGCATGGTATCCACAAATTACCAAAAAGGTGGACAAAATGTGTAGAAAGTGATGGACAATATTTTGAATAAATTTATTTTTTGATTAAAACAACTTTTAGGATTGTATCGCGTTTATTTATTATTTATTTATATTTATTTCCCGACGTTTCGAACTCTTTACAGAGTTCATTTTCACGAGTATGAAAAAAAAGATGGTAGTTGTTCAAAAGCTATCTTCATTGATACAGAGAGCACCCACTTTTTGGAAATAAAAAATCAAAAAGTTGATTTTAAAAATATGATTTTTACTATTGGTAACCCACATCAGACCATGAGAACAAAAGTTAAATACTTATTTATAAGATGTATTAATATATCCTGCTTCTAAAGATCCTTTGTTGTATGATTTAATAAGTAAAAGTTGTTATTATTAAATTATTACAAATTATCTTATTTTCTAAGTTGGTTGAGAATTTACAAAACAAAAATTCCATTAAAATTTCAACTGTTTTATTTTTGTATATTATTATAAGGTCAAGGATATTAAGGATGTATCTCATCCAGCTTGATGACAGACAGACAGGCTTGGGTCTTAGCCATTTTACCCCAATAACATAGCCAGTTATCCACATTGTGGGTTTCTTGCTATTTCATTGGTATATTTTTAACCGACTTCGCAAAAATTTTCAATTTTTTTTTATCGATACTGTTTACTTTCGAGATGGTCCCATTTTCACCAGGTCAGGATCTGATGATGGAAACCAGGAGAATTCGAAGGCAATCTCCAAAAATTGTATGCGTGTATGGTGTTTTTTTTAAGTAACAGTGATGTCTTACGGATATTCTTTATGGTGTCAACATCTGATGCTACTGTGCTGATAAAGAAGCCACCGAACTCCTCAACGGTTAGGAGTTTGAAGACAGCACTGCAATTTTTCGAAAGAAACTACTTGATAGTATGTAGGGCTAACGTGTTACTTGTGAGGTATACTTGAATGTACATCTGAGGCTGCTGTGCTGATGAAGAAGCCACAGAACTCCTTAATGGTTAAGAGTTGGGAGACAGTACCGCAGTTAGTCGATGGAAACTGTTTAGTGGTGTATAGGACTAACGTGTTGCTTGGGAGATAAGCTTAAATGCATATCTGATACTGCTGTGCTGATGATGATGCTACGGAATACTGAAACGGTTAGAAGAAAAATCATTTTTACAGTATTGTGTCCTAACACACAATACTGTAAAAATGTTTTTTTTCTGCAATACTTTTAAGGCTACGATTGGTCTTCATTCGGGCTGCAGTGTTATTGTCTACCCAAGATAATAACAAAAATATAAATACTTAACAAGTATTATCAAACTATTTTAGCTAAGTACTTATTAATAACAATTATAGCTCCCTAAAAATATCAACCATTTAACAAACGGACTTGTAACAAGTGAATATATTTAATAAACTGAAAGCCATGTAAATGAACTAACTTCTATTGAAGTTCACAACTCATTAATATCACTAAAACTCGTGAAAAAAAATACTTTAAAAAAAGTTAAACCGACTTCTAGAAACGTAAGCCACAAAATTTTGAAGTAAAACGTAATACTTTTGTAAAGTAATCTTTAACTATTATAATATTTATAATATAATATTTATAATAGTATAATAATAATAAGTATGTGTCGCCCCAAGTCCAACCATGCGTCTGAATCGACCACCAGATTCACGTGGGGGACGGACACGTGACTAATAAATTACCGGCACGGCTAAATTGGCACTGGTAAACCCAGTAGAATGGAGTCAGTAAATAATGTATCGAGTATAGGACCGCTTCCCGGGGGCGATCGCCGGGGCACATCTGCAGCTGGCGCTGGACGTTCCAGCCATACGAACAGTCAGCGGCTCTCTGCTGAACAGGCGGGCGAGAGTCCGGGGACCCGAAGTTATTACAGCCGAACAACGGGGAGGGAGGGGGCAGACGACGCTTTGCAGGGTAGGGCTTCGCCCACACACTCTGTCGGCTCGTCCGCATCGACCACAAACTATGCCAATGATGATAGACGCAGAAAGTGGTCAACTGAAGAGATGGAGGAGTTAATGTTTTGCTACTACAAAGCCCGATCTGCGGGCCCCGGATATATTAGAATACTTTTTACACTTTTTAAAGACAGGAATCCTAATAACCCTAAAGTAAATAGATTTGATGGCAATAAATTATCTAACCAGGCACGTAGAATCATTAAACAAAAAAGGTATGGTTTACCACAGGCCAAGTATAATATACTTGGCCTGTGGTAAACCATACCTTTTTTGTTTATATTACCGAAAAATAATAATAACGAAGATCCGAAGAATTGGAGACCAATAGCATGCTTACGTATTATTTACAAGTTATTAACTTCCGTATTGGCAGATGTTCTCTACAAACATTCCCAAGAAAACCACATAATTGCAATAGAACAAAGAGGATGTCGCCGTGGAGCGAGAGGCTGCAAAGATCACCTGATGGTCAATAAAGCGATATTGGAAGACGCACATCAATTACAGAAAAATTTGAGCATGGCGTGGATCGACTATCAGAAAGCCTTTGACACTGTGTCACACCAATGGCTACTCAGGGTACTTGATATCTACAAATGTCCACCCATGATCAAACGATTCCTACAGTTATCGATGCCGTCATGGAGGGTAGTGATGACGGCACGTGGCTCTCAAGAAATAGTAACTACTGAACCGATTTACATTAGACGCGGCATCTTTCAGGGCGACTCCCTTTCACCACTACTATTCTGTTTGGCGGTGAACCCGGTCTCTTTTATTTTAAGCAAATATGAACTAAAAGGATACAAACTTAAAGATAGTTTCTGGATAAATCATTTACTGTATATGGATGACCTTAAAATTTATGCAAACACCAAGAATAACCTCAAAGTTTTATTAGACAGTGTAGAGACATTCACTAATGACATAGGTATGAGTTTTGGTCTGGACAAGTGTAATGTAGCTCATATTCGTGCAGGCCACAGAAATACAGTGACAGGGGAGGGACACATACTACTCTCGAGAGCAATGAATCCGGGTCACTTAAAGAATGTTAAAAATCTCGGAAACTAAAAATGATAGGTTAATGCAATAAATTGTATTTAATAGACAATGTAATACTCCTTAAATGAAAGTAAAAAAAATATGAGTCACCATACATTTTATTAACACAAAATTACATAAAGAAAAAATCTGCTGATCTCTCCTTAAAACAAAAATAGGAAACATGAAATTTTTGAACTTTATTACGATTTTCTTGAATTTTAATACTTCGTATTGCCTCCTCGTGCTTCCATTACTGCGTTTACGCGGTTTGGCATGCTGTACACCAAGTTCCTTATACGATTTTGGGGAATATTCTCCCATTCCTCTGTGAGAGCAATTTTGAGCTCACGAAGCGTGATTGGGGGAGGGTTTCGTTGTTTTACGCATCTGCCTAGCTCGTCCCAAGCATGCTCGATCGGGTTGATATCCGGGCTGCGCGCTGGCCACTCCATACGAGTAATGTTCATCTCTTGAAGGTAGTCATTCACAATCCTACCTGTATGAGGTCGGGCATTGTCATGCATAAATATAGCATCCTCACCTAAATTGACCATAAATGGACCAACGTGATCATTGAGGATTTCTTCCACATATCTTACGCTAGTTAAAGAGCCGTTTTCTATGATCACCAGCTCTGTGCGACTTTCAGAAGAAATTCCGGCCCACACAAGTACAGACCCACCACCGTAGGCTACTTTTTCCTCGATGCATGCTTGCTTGAATCTTTCCCCTGGTCTTCGATACACTCTGTGTCTTCCATCGTGCTTGTAGAGCATAAATTTTGATTCGTCGGAGAACATAACTTTTGACCAATCTTCAATACTCCAATTTACGTGGCTCTGGGCATATCTTAGTCTTGAAATACGATGCCCACGCTCCAGTTTAGGGCCGTTTGCAGGTCTAAGGGGTTTTAAGTTAGATTCAGCAAGCCGACGTCTTACTGTCCATGCACTTGGGTTACTTCCTCCGAGGCGTCGAAACTGATTGGTGAGTTCAGTTCCTGTGAGAAAGCGATTTCGAAGCATGGTGTTCACCAAGTATCGGTCTTCTCGTGCTGTGGTATACCTGGTTCTGCCCGTTCCTGGTCTGCGTAGGTTAGAACCAGTTTCTTCGTAACGTCGGAGAACTCTTTGTACTGTTGACAGCGACACACCAACAGTCCTGGCTGTATCGCGCTGACTCCGGCCGGTTTCCAGCATTGTAAGTATTCTGGTGCATTCTTCAGGCGTAAGCGACATAATTTCAGCTTGAATAATGAATATAGAGCACTATCAACATGGTTTATGTACCCACATAAATGACAGATTACAAACAAAAGCAAAACCAAATGCTGTAATTTCGTAGTTCCATCTTCGAAAGTGGCCCTTTTTCAAATTTGATTTTTTTATGATATAACTTTACAATAACTAATAAGTTTTAATACCTTCATTTAAGGAGTATTACATTGTCTATTAAATACAATTTATTGCATTAACCTAGCATTTTTAGTTTCCGAGATTTTTAGGATTCTTTAAGTGACCCGGATTCATTGCTCTCGAGTGTACTTAGCAGAGAAACATTTAAACAACTTGCAATAGGCGATAGATACAAATATTTAGGAATACACGAATCGGGTAAAATTGAACATTCTATTATTCGGGACCAAATTAATAAAGAATATTTCAAAAGGGTTAGGAAATTATTACAGGCACATCTCAGCGCACGCAACATAATCAAAGGCATAAATACATACGCAATACCGGTATTATTTTATTCATTTGGTATCATTAATTATAAAAACAATGACCTGAAGAAAATAGACACTAAAACCAGAAAGTTATTAGCGATCAAAAAGGCACATCAACAAAAAGCAGAAGTAGAAAGATTATACATACCAGTTGCAGACGTTGAAAGAGGATTAATAAACGTAGAATATATATATAAAAATCACAAATAGTTAAGTATAAACAATATTTAGATACTGAGTCAGATGATCTGATTAAGGCAATAGTTAGACACGATATTCATAGGGACAAATATTCAATTAAAAACGATGCAAAAGAAATAGAGCGAGAAATACAACTACCACACAACAGACAACATACAGACATCGACATAGAAAACGCAATAGTCAAAAAACAAAATTCATCCTGGCGGCTTAAGCAATTACATGGACAATTCCCAACAAAAGTTTTAGATCAGGCTAATATAGATACCGAACTCTCGTTTAAGTGGCTTAAAAAGCAACACGTGTCTCCTGGAATAGAATCAGCCGTTTTTGCAATACAAGACCAAGCAGTTATGACTAGACAACATCAGCGCGACATCCTAAAGGTACCAGTAGACGGAAAATGTCGTATCTGTCAAATTAAAGACGAAACTGCACAACACATAATTTCTGGGTGCGAAAAGCTGGCGGGCAATTACTACGTCAAGAGACATAATAATCTCGTCCAGTACGTTTACTGGTGCCTTGCAAGAAAACACAACATAGAAGTTTCACCCCTTTGGTGGAAAGAAAATATGATCCAACCTCAAGTTAAAGAAAACGAGTCCGCAAAAATCATTTGGAAAATGCCCATACAAACAGACATAACAGTTACACACAATAGACCAGATTTAATATATGTAGATAAAGCAAATAACAAAACATTTTTAATAGACATCACAGTACCGTCCGACTACAACGTAGGCGCCAAAGAAATAGAAAAACTGAGTAAATACCACCTCCTCAAAACCGAAGTCAGCCGGTTATGGAATACGCAAACTATTATCATACCCATAGTCGTAGGAGCCACATGTATTGTGGCTAAAAGCTTAACTAGATACATAGAAAAATTAGAAACTCCAATAGATATCAGCATCCTTCATAAACAAGCAGCCATCCACACAACAACCATACTCAGCAAAGTTTTAGGAGACACCGTTTTTGTCCAGAATACAGATACACTACAACAACACACACCAACAGCGCCATTAATAAATCCAACAACTGATTCACGACAAAACGCAACCACACAGAGACCACACATCACAACACACACACAAGATTCAATCTCAGACACAATAAATACAACTCAAGAAACAGGAAGAGGCAGGGGGAGAGGCAGGGGAAGAGGCAGAAGAACTCCTTAAAACTATAGACATGTATTTTCCCGTAGGAAACGGGACGGGGTGTCTATAAAAAACCGACCAAAAGTCGAGAAAAAGAAACTAATAATAATAAGTATGTGGTTGTGCGAAAAGACAGAAGATTCTGAGAGGTGATGCCTGGTGGGACGCGGATGTAATCCAGCGTCGAATGAAAGAAAAAAGCATGGTTGGATTATGTCTCAAGTTTGAATTAGAATGATACTATGACAGAGAAAAAGTATGAGAGCTACCGCCGCTGCAAGAATGTTACCAAAGCCTTAGTGAAAGAGAAGCGTGAAAGATTAGTTGCGAATGAGGAAGTGAGGTTGACGGAGAACTTCGAGGCCATTAACAATCTCTTTTGGAGGGAAGTTAGAAAGTCTCGGGGTTCTTCGTCAACATCCAGAATGGACAAAATTATGTCTAAGGCTGGTGACATTCTTGCAAACCCAAACGATGTATTGGGTCGGTGGAGTGAATATTTTGGGGAAATGTACGAGTATGTTCCGGACGTGGGCGCCGCGAGTCGCTAACATCTGACTAGGACATTACTATGGAAGAGGTTGAATGGTTGATACGAAGTATGAAAAATGGTTGTGGATCTGGAAAAAGCTTTGACAGGGTGTTACGGAAGGATCTGTGGGACATACTCCCGGGCTACGGGGTGAGCGGCGCACTGCTGCGCGCCGTGCAGTCCACTTATGAGGGCTGCACAGCGTGTGTGCGTGTTGACGGCGGCTTGTCGCCCTGGTTCGACGTCAATATCGGCGTCAGACAGGGTTGCGTGCTGTCCGCTCGACTGTTCATCCTGTACCTGAACAGTTGTCTCCAGAGAGTGAGATCGACGAATGTAGGGACGCGAATGGGTGACCTAGTTGTGAGCTGCCTGCTTTACGCAGATGACGCCGTGCTCTTAGCCGAATCGCCGTCTGATCTGCAAACACTAGTCATCAAACCATCATCTTTCATAATAATGAAAGATGATTGTTTGATGAAAGGCTCACAATTGAATGTGATGAAAACGAATGTTATGGTGTTTGAAAGGGAGGAATCCAGAACGGATGCAAGGATAATGGTTGGCGATGTAGTGCTGGAACAGGTGAATGAAATTGTATATCTTGGATGCGCTTTTAGCAGGGATGAAAGGTACACCGCTGATGTAGAAAGAAGAGTAGCGTTAGGAAATAAAGTAAATGGGGCGTTGGGCAGATTCCTGGGCGCAAGAGATATTAGCAGAAAACCCTAGCTAGCAATTCACAATGAAATACTGATCCCAACGCTAACTTATAGAAGCGAGAGTTGGGTATAGCAGAGCGTGCATGAAAGTAGGATAAACTCGGTCGAAATGAGGGCATTGCGCAAAATCTGCGGAGTGACCCTCGCTGACCGCGTGGAAAACAAGGTTATAAGGATGGAAGTCGGATTGAAAGAGAGTGTCGGTGTAAAAGTAAGAAAGGGCATGCTCCGATGGTTCGGACATGTAGAAAGGATGGATGATGCAAGATTGACAATAGCAGATATACAATGCAAAAGCGGATGGATGTAGGAGTCGAGGACGGCCTAGACACACATTCCATGACCAAATAGAACATGTTCTGGAGGAAGGTGATGTTAGGAGCCTCAAAAATCGACGCTCGTGCATGAAAAGAGTTATGAAAGTCAACGAAGCGAGTGAGGTGTGTAAGAATCGCGCCTTATGGCGCTCCATTTTCTCTGCCTACCCCGCAAGGGAATTGGCGTGAAGTTATGTATGTATAATATTTACAAATGTCACTTATAGATTAAAACAACTTTTAGGATTATATCGCGTTTATTTATTACTTATTTATATTTATTTCCCGACGTTTTGAACTCTTTACAGAGATCATTTGCACGAGTGATGAACAAAAGATGGTAGTTGTTCAAAAGCTATTTTCATTGATACAGAGAGCACCCACTTTTTGGAAATAAAAATCAAAAAGTTGATGTTAGAAAATATGATTTTTACTATTGGTATAAATAAGTATAAATATAAATAAGTAATAAATAAACGCGACATAATCCTAAAAGTTGTTTTAACCTATGAGTGAGATTCGCGAAAGTCTTAGAAATAAATAAATGTCACTTATTTTTGGGAGTCGGTGCAAGCCCAGGTAACGTACTCTATTGTGTTGCACCGACTTCAATAATGAGTGACAATAGTAAACATTATAATAATTAAAGATTACTTTACAAAAGTATTATACGTTTAAGTTTCTAGAAGTCGGTTTAACTTTTATTTTTAAGTAATTTTTTTACTTTTCTAAACCAAAATTTTTTTTTAGGAAGAGTGCAGGCTTAATTAAAAAATTTAATAAGTATTATTAATGTTTATTTGTTTATATGTAACTAATTCAAGTTTGCATCAGCAACAAATTGTATAAGTATAACTAGATATGTTGATATAGCACGTGCACCCTGGAACAAATATTTGTATGTTTATTTACCCACTCATTACACAGTATCAAAATAAAGTCTATGTCACTATGCATCATGTGCCAAAGAGAGTGCTCTGAGGAAATAGTGTACATGTAGATCTTAAACATATTAAAAAAGGACACATTACCTCACTCGAATTCCATTTTGGGACGAAACATAACGATACGGCAAGTCGAGGCTTTAACAGTTGCGTATAAATTATTATTGCTAATTTACAGTGGTAGTGCCTCGCAGCTCGCTGCAAAATGGGCCGGCTCGACCGGCGAAATACCACGACCTCTCAGAATATCGACGTAAAGTGGCTCTTGCCGCGTTTCGCTCGGTAAGACAGAGATCCGGAGGCCTAACCCCTTTCTCCCTCCCCTTCCCATCCCACTTCCGACCCATTCCATATCCCACTTAAAATGTTCGGGTGTTCATGGGTGGCGTCTGATGCTCGCTGATATGCCTGCTCGTTTGCCATTGCATAAAATAAATATATTTTTACCTGTTCAAATAGAGAATAATTCAGTTCGTAAAAACCATAAGCCGTGAATATAGGCTTTTGATGAAGAAACTGCAGAGACAGTTGCATTGCCTACAAACACAGAGCCAAAGATCAACATAACCATACAACAAATATATATTAAAAGTTATACGTGATACAAATTAATAACTTTTTAAATTATTATTTTTTTCTATCGGACTGTTTAGGAGCCGTCCATTAATCACGCGAGGTTAGACACCACGAGGGGGGAGGGGGGTGTACTAAGATATCACGTGCATTTAAGAGTGGTAGAGCCAAGCAGTTCGCTGCATGAATGGGCTGGCTCGACCGGTGAAATACCACCACCTCTCCGGAAATCGACGTGAAGTGGCTCATGCCGCGTTTCGTTCGGTGAGAGAGGTACCCGGAGGCCCATCCCCCTTCCCCATCCTACTCCTTTAAAGGTTGGCAACGCAACTGTAACACTATATGTGTTGCAGGTGTCCATGGGCGGCGTTGGTCACCTAACATCAGGTGACACGCCTGCTCGTTTGCCCTCCTGTCCCATAAAAATAAAAAAAAAACCACCATATTATTAGAATAAAATAGATTGTTGTGGTGATCCCAGAATCCCAGAATCGATCCCACAACTTTCTGATTCAGAAGCAGGTCGCTCGAGTACTCCACCAGCGAGATTGATGATGAATAAAAAATAATACTCTAAAAACTTTAAGATTCTTTGTATGTACTGAAATACACGTGATGTTGGATAGGGGAGTGGGTTAGTTTTAAATGTCACCACGTATCACCATGGGGGAGGGGGGTCAAAAATGATGAAAAATACATCACGTGATTAAT
Source organism: Euproctis similis (assembly GCA_905147225.2). NCBI lineage: Eukaryota > Metazoa > Arthropoda > Insecta > Lepidoptera > Erebidae > Euproctis > Euproctis similis. Next base: position 6,199,554 of record LR990118.1, on the reverse strand, counting down.
GGACGGCCCCTTATTGGTCTAAAAGTTACCTATAATAATACCTACAATAGGGATCGTGCGTCTAGACTTTTACGCCAACTAGTGGCAAGCATCCGAAACAGTTGGGATCATGTATTCAACGTAAACATATGTGATTAACTTTTAAATAATTATAAATAAAAAATAAAACATTTTTTTAAACAATGCCTGCTTCGAGCAAAATATGTTGTATTCTAGGATGTAATAATACATCACGTCGAGAACGTGGATTTGGTGTGGAAGTGAAATTTTATAAATTTCCAGAGAGCGTGTTAGGAGCCTCATGGAAAATATTAAAACGTAAACAGTGGATAAATGCAGTGAAAAATTACGTGTAAGTACAATATTAATTAAAATTTATAAAATCGAAATGCACCATTCAGTAAAATTATAACATTTAAAATACGACGTATGTAATAATTGATCATTTAATTGATGAAATTTCAAATATTTGTGACATTTATTTTATAGTTATGACTTAACCATTTACCTTTTTCATCATTCCGGCCATGTATTATATTATTGACTACAGGTTGAAATCCGTATTTTATGATTTTTTCCATTGTTATAACTTTTTTTAATGCTATTAAATGTTTGTTTTGATCCCACTAAGTTCACGAATAAAACACCAGAGAGCGCTAATTCTGACAGTAGTGCTGCCTCTATGTTTCACCCACGATCCCTATAATTTGCTATTTGTGCTAACATGACGCATTTGATATAGAAAGCGAGGTCAAAATTGTTTACTAGTTGTACGAACCATAACTACCTACCCATTTTTTTTTAAATAATGTCCTCCATAGACTCACCTCAGCAGTAACTGATGGACTTGCGTTATTGTTAATAATTTCGTGAGCAATATATGTCGCCTCTTTACCCTAAAAAAGACTCATAATCTTTAAATATTTCATACGAGTTCTACAGTAAATCTTAGTAAATGAACCAAACTTATTTGGTGATGTTGTTGTTGTAATGTGCTGTAATTATGTAGTGTAGTAACTTGTTGACTTCAATGAGGTATCCAGAACTGACCAGAACTCCACAGTACAGTTGGTATCTGTATTGCAGGTAGTGTCCGGCCAAAGGTCTATTTTTGGCCGAAGCCGAAGCCGATTAATCGGCAATCTCCACAACCTTCGGCCGAAGCCGAAGCCGAAGGTTATAAACTATTAGTAATTTAATAATTTTCTTCAATATTATACACAGCCAAAGAAGAATAATACCTGGTCTACCTGGGCCAAACTATCCAGTTAGGTAGACGAAACTTCGAGAAGGAAGCCGACAGGAGGATTCAGCTGGGTTGGGCCGCATTTGGCAAACTGCGTCGAGTTTTCGACTCGCCTATACTGCAATGCCTGAAGACCAAAGTCTTCAACCAGTGCGTCCTACCAGTTATGACCTACGGTGCCGAAACGTGGACACTTACGGTGGGGCTAGACCACAAATTTAAAGTCGCTTTAAAGTAGCTCGCTCCATAGCTCGCTATGGAGCGAGCTATGCTTGGAGTATCTCTGAAGGATAAACTCAGAAATGAGTATATCCGCCATAGCTCGTAGAATAAGCTCGCTGAAGTGGCAATGGGCTGGTCACATCTGCCGAAGGACCGATGGTAGATGGAGCAAGAAGGTCATTGAGTGGAGACCGCGACTTGGTAAGCGTAGTGTAGGACGCCCACCAGCCCGATGGTCAGACGACCTCAGAAAGGCTGCTGAAAAAGACTGGATGCGGAAGGCAGAGAATCGGATGTTGTGGCGCAAATTGGGAGAGGCCTATGTCCAGCAGTGGACTGCAATAGGCTAATGATGATGATGATGAAAGAAGAATATCGGCGTAAAGTGGCTTCCGCACTGACCTAAGTGCAGTCGGGTCCGTTAGTCACTCACTCTTTGAGAGAATTTGGCCGAAGCCGAAGTTCTCGCCGAAGATGGATTTTTGGCCGAAGCCGAAGCCGGAGCTTCGGTCGGACACTAGTTGCAGGTGTCCATGTGCGACTCATGTCACTTACAACCAGGTGAACCGGTTACTCATTTGCCCCTTATCCCATTAAAAATATGAGGGAATCACGAGCTATGTAATTTATCACGATATCACGTAGTGGATACCTTACCACCAGTGTAATATCTGACGTATTATCCCACTTCTGCATCATAACATTCGCATTGATAACTTTTCAGAACTTAACTAACGTATTCATATTTTCAAGTCATTCAATTAAGTAGTTAACTAACCAGTTGAGTGACTGATTTTTACTGTGTCAGATGTTAGGACATATACTGCTAAAAAGATTTTCTTTATGCCTTTTTGTCTTAGGAAACCCTAAAAAGTAGGTAGTTATTAGAAGTGACTCACCTCACGCATAACGCACTCGCAAAAGTATACAATCAAAAATACTATGCACAAAGCGTACGCAGTTTGCCAGAACACATAAATGCAAAAGTCTATATATAGCGGTATGTCGTGGAACAGTCCGGCAGATGTCGCCTCCAAAAAGTAAAATACGTACAATATTATATACATCACGCAGACGAACATAGAAACGATTAATAGTAGTCCATATATATCATTAACAGCAACAACGCCTTTGTAAAGCAAACCGTAGATTTTAGCGCATGATCTAATTTTTTCACACAAATATTTGTCTTGAAGCGTTTCCGCCTTTTGCATGTTCGGCGTCAATCTTCCTCTTACAAATATTTTATACTCCCAAGCCTTGCCTACACTTATTTCCTGTAAAATCTTCTTTAAATATCGATATCTGCTTCTTAGGACTGATAAAGTATAACAGTAAAACGCGGTCACAATTAATATAAGAGTATTGAAGTACACATCTTGATACATCCTTTCCAATGGTATGACGACATTTAAATTTTTGAGTATCAACCAAATAGATAACAGTCGTATTAGATACAGAAGCATCTGACCAACCGAGATCACAGATGCATTTTTGGCGTCTCGATTATAATCGACTTTCTCGCCGATCAATTCCAATTCTTTATCGAGGTTCATAATGATCTTTAGTACGGTTGTATTGCTGCTCATACTGAACGGTACCGTCCACATTGCAAAGAGGACGTACAGAATTGAAATTATTCTTTCACAATCGTCCCCGTAACGCTGCACTTTGGTGTTGTGCATATTTCGAAGAATGGTCTGATCTTCAACGTGAGCTTTGTATGCACAATAGAAAAATAACGAATGCCACAGCAGAAAGAACATGAAACCGACAATACTGAATTTTGTGACTATACCATCATCTGTCACTCTCAACTCTAAAACTGTTATACCGCTACATTTTCTTAGCGGTTTTGAAACGGACAGCGCTTCGACTAAATTATTGTATTTCCTTAGTTTAAGAGATTTCTGTAAGTAATCTCCTATTTTCTTCACGCCGAATTTTTTTCGCTCCATATGACCGTTGTACGCCATGATAGCGAATAAAAATACTGAGAGTCTATTGAGTAAATAAATTACTTTCAACGCAATTTCATAATGGACAGAAATTTTCTGAAAATTTCTATCCAAGATAATGAAGGCAATGAATGAATAAAGGTAATGGTACAATTTAAACTAAATGAAACAATTAAATGGTATTCGCAGTTATATCCCCGGGATATTTATTATTATTTTTTTTATTTCTCATCAACTTTTACATGTACATTGATAATAATCTACATATTATGAACATCATAGGCGTTATATTTTCGTAAACAATAAAGAAAATAGGCATACTTCATATGTACAATGGGGATATTTATAGTCGACAAAAATAAAATCATCATTTCAAAACTAATTTTCATAAGCGCTATACAATTATACATATTGAAGTTACGACGACAATTTTTATATATATAATATATTGCATTTGGATTGCTATTTATTATTATATATTTATAGTAGTTTCATTTTTATTAATAAAATTATGTAAACGCTACATTTTTTTTGATAAATAGCTAACTAATAACGTAACCTATACGAAAAAATAAATTGTGCTCTTTTCTCTGTTCACTTACAAATATTATATATATAAATTATATTTATAAATTATACATATAATTTATAAATAAATTTTATAAATCAGAGAAATAAAAGAATGTTCACCTCCCCTTCTTCTCAACAACGTGCTACTTAGGTACGTTGTTAAAACTATATTTAGAAGCATTCTAAAACAAATGTTCATACATTACAATTTAAAACTATATTTATTTTTTATACATAATAAAATAAGATACGTACGTACGAGTGAGTATATTTGACTGAATCAACAACTGGTTACTGCTTATACAACAGGTTAACAACATGGCACAAATATATACTGTCTTCACAAATCAACTGCCCAAATGAACTTAACAATATTTTAACATTAGATAGATGTTTATAGAGATTTACAGTATTTCATTAACGTTCGAATTTCATTAAGTATAATCGATTTACAATAGAAACTCTTTTGTCCGGCCCTCAGTTACACGGATTCGCGATTATCCGGACTACCGACCGCGACCAATTTATATGTCGATGTACCTACAAGTCGATTTATGCAGGTATAAATGTATTAGAGCGTGAATATTGACGTGGAAACTGATACAGGAGCATCTCATGATGGAGCATTTCTTGCCATTTCATCATAAATAAGTACATACCTACAGAAATAAGTGTGAATTTCTTTATAAATATTGATTTTTGTTGATATCTTACATATTAACAAATATGTAGAGATTTTTAACTAACACTTAACATTATTCTTCATCCAATCGATTATCCGTACTTTCGATTATCCGAATGCCTACCGACAACAATTAGTCCGGTTTAATCGAGTTTCTACTGTAGTTGTTTTTCTTTTTTGGAATATTAACAATCAGTTATATTAATTTTAAGTTCAGTACATATTTGAGTAGATGATTTGTATAGAGTATATATTTTTCTGTTTCGGTAACATTGATATAGATTTTTTTTATTACTATTTGCGTCCCGTTTATTTAAAAAAAAACACCACTGTACCGCTTATATTGGCGTGGTATTTAAGTCCTTGGGATAGGAGTCCTATAGTGAGCCATATTACTGTACATACACACTTTTGGAATTTTATTCATTTGTCTCCTAAATTGTTGACTATCTGCTTAGTACATAAAGCGTTTATTTATAAACTCTATGCAGTAATTGAAATAATCGGTAACTATTTATACTTTCATTTATATTGCGAGATATTAAGCAGACTTTGTTCCTTATATGTACCTACTATAGAATTACATAAACATAGATTCTTAACACAGAGAACTAGGGTGTATGCGATATTGAGATCAAAAGCATTAAATTTCAGTCGAAAAGAAACTTGAAAAAAAAGTAAACAAAAAAATAAACAGTCTCGAGTTCGAATCCGGGTCCGACAAAACTGTACCAGATGGGTACCACCAACCATATTGCATGGGACCAAACAACTTCCGACCGGTTCGAGTACGGTTGCAGCTGCCTACACATTAGAGCATTAGCGGCGTGGTGTTACAAATTAAAAATTCACAGTATAATCCATAAATATTAAATAGCGGCAAGATTATTTATTTAACGCACTAGTTTTTTTGATAATTTTATCTAAAAATGTCTTATCAACTCTATTATCAAGTATTGCAACCAGCTACAAATATGAATGCATTTTACTACGGACAAATAGGCTATTCTTGCATAGCAATACCATATTTTAGGGAAAAAGGTAAAGTTTTTATTATAATCTATATAATCAAATAAATGAAATTGAAGTGTCTGTTTGTAATATTGAAATAACTACTTTCTAGTACATTCATATGATTTTTTGTTAAATTTTTGTCTGTCTATCTGTTTGATCCGGATAATATCTCAAATGACTGGACCGATTTTTACGGGACCTTCACTGGCAGGTAACCGGTGTATTAAGGATTTTTGAAAGAGGAAAGGAAAGAACTTAGGCTTTTTTAAATTCTTTTGTTCATTGCTTCCGAGGTGAAACAAGTTCACCGGGTCAGCTAGTATTCAATAACTGGCTGAAAGCGCGAACTTGGTATCCGCACATTATATACTTTCAAAATTAAAGAGATTCGAATTAAAAAGCCACTTACAATATTTTTCTAATCGAACCAGTATTTCCTAAAATTAGCACTTTCAACTTTTTTTTTATGGAATTGGAGGGCAAACGAGCAGGCGTGTCACCTGATGGTAAGCAACCACCGCCGCCCATGGACACCAGCAACACATATAGTGTTACTGTTGCGCTGCCGACCTTTAAGGGATAGGGGATAGGAAAGGATGGGGAAGGGGGGTGGGCCTCCGGGTACCTCTCTCACCGAACGAAACGCGGCATGAGTCACTTTACGTCGGTCTTCTGAGAGGTCGTGGTATTTCACCGGTCGAGCCGGCCCATTCATGCAGCGAACTGCTTCAGACATTCAAAATTTAGCTTTATAATATTAGTACAATGTATGTAAATTGTAAAAATTCTCTGGTGCTTATTAAAAAAATGTATTTTTTTATAATACCTATAATATATCAAAATACACATATTGAACAGGAATGATTTTTTGTAGTAAGCATAGACAATAAATTTGACTAATAAAAATCTAGATTCCATACAAATTGATCAGCTAATAAATTCCAGACTAGGTGCTTTCGATGCAGTGACAGTAGAATCCCATATAGGGCTTACTCAGACTAGGAAAACTTATGGTACGATTTAATGCTTTACATGGATAGACCGGAAGAGTCAAGAGACTACATTCAATATCGAAATAGAACTTAATCCATAGTCTGATGGTTGAACAGCATACTTCTGTATCGATAGCTCAGGTTTTAACCGGGGTTACATTAATGAATTTTTGATGTTTTTTTTTATAACTTTCGCCCCGGGTATGGCAATAGGTAATCATTTCAAATAGTTTAACATAAACTGACTTAAGATAACACTAGTCATTTAAGGCAATTTTAATAACCCATGTATTTTTTTTTTACATATTATACTCCGGCTCATAAATTGTCTTTAATGGTTATCAATATCCTAATAGATATCGATTACATTTTTATATAAATAGTAATAATACTTCCTGAGATTATGCCAATAATAAAGACCAATAGCTACAATCATACACCACAGCAATAGGAATAGTTCATACCGTTTAAAATAGTTAAATTTAAAGCTGCCATTTAAAATCCAATTAAATTCACCTATCCTATTAATAATACTCTCTTAAATGGTTACTTTTTTACATTACAATTTCAAGGAACTCCGTACCTAGGACTACCTTACCATTTATACTTTTATGTAATATATTATTTCACCTTTTCGTTTTATTTTTCTTGTAATTTCGTAATTTTCTACCCAAAGGTGTATATTATACCCTAACCCAATTTTTACGTGGTAGAACCTATTGCCATACACCGACCGGGCACAATGTTGTCAGTCATCAATATTTATCACACCTAATTTACGGAAAGTATTCTGGAAAGTCCTGTGGTGTGAGCCCGGATTCGAAGCTGAACTACTTGATTCAGAAGCGGGGTGCTCCATCACCAAGACACTTGAGATTTTAATATCAATTTGAAAATGTTAATTGTCAATTTTAAATACAAATGATCAGGTCTTAGTTCATTTAAGATTTCTCCTCCCCATTACATCAACCATATGTCAGTCTGTCCTGATAACCGTCTGAACTGATAATAAAATAAAAAAAATCTCACTAAATATTAAAATCTACCGGAATTTTAATATACTGGAGTATCTTGGTAGCAATACAGTATATTAGTCTGTTTACATGTAAAGATAATATTGAATCCAAACAGTAAAAAATAAATGCATTAATTGAAAAAAAACTTATCCATTTGTGATAAAATTTAACTAAGCATATAGGTATTAATATCAGTTCCAAAGTTTACTACTAATTAAGAGTATTTATGTAGCTGCATATATTACACTGCATTATGCACTCGTGGAATTGTAAGCTTAATATTTGAGAAATATTGAACTTATTATATTTTCACTAATGTATAGAAATGACATGTATTATTTTTATTATTAAATATTATTTTCATGATCAATACGGTGTTTTATAAACATTTTAGCATTAATATATTTTAATTTAATTTTAAATTATCGTTGTAAAAATTTTATATATAATTAAATTTTCATAGTTAATATATTTTTTTTTATCAGTATGATATTTTTATATAGTATTTGAACTGTAGCACTTGGGTTATATTACAATATCTTTTTGTCCAAGTGCTTATAGGTATATCTTTTTATTCATAGGGCTACTTCATAGGGCACCATTTTTTTTTTTAATATTTCATTTATATATTACAAAATTAACGTACGCACATAAAACACCACCATGCTCGCGATTCGATAGTAAAAAAAAATTTTTTTTGAAATCATATACAAACAAAAAAAATATATAAAAAAAAAAATAGCAGTATCCGCAAATCTCAAGTAGACACAGTTATTATATAATTAAAATCACATCTCATTTTAAATATCTTTGGGTGTACAACCAAATAAAATTATACATTAATAATATTATAGCATACAAAAAATACAAAAAATATACACAGCAGTAGAGAATGTTAAAAATATTATTTAATTACATGAAGATTTATGAATGCAAGAGTTTATAATGTATACCGTATACTTGTATATTTATATCTCCATCGATATACAAGATAAAAAGACTAGATGCACTGAAGTATGAAGAACAAGGATTTTTTTGTTCCACAGATATATTACAGTGAGGAAGGATTTTAAAAACTATTTTATCACTACAAAATTAACTAAGTGCCAAGATCTTTATTTATTCATACCATAAGTAGGTATGGATGAACAGCAAGCCAAAATTATTTGCTGTCTATCATGACTCTACACTCACATACAAATTCCATACAAGTAAATTAATTCCTCCTTTAACTAAACACAACACTGTTTATACCGCTTGATATGTATTTAGTTGAATTTAACTTTAATTTTGAATCTTGAAATCTATATTATGCCTGTTCAATATCAAGATTGAAGATAGCTATTATGTTATTTTTATTGCAAACATATAAGGGATAAATATCTTCTTCTACTTGGAATATGAAATATAAAAATAATAGGTGTGTAAGAATCGTGCCTTATGGCGCTCCGTTCTCTATGCCTACCCCTCAAGGGACTTGGCGTGAAGTTATGTGTGTATGTATTTTTATATTATATACATGTCTCATTTGTCATGTTATATCTGTGAAACATCGTGTAGTATATAAATATACGGTATATTTGTGATATCTATATTTCATATTTGTGACGAATATTACTCACCAATTTGTCAGCTGCCTTTTCTCTAATTAACGAATGATCCTTAAAAGTCAGTAGATTCGAGGTTGTTATTGCAATAGCTGAGATTCGTTGGTCACAGAAGATCTTGGACGTGAGACGTGTCGAGGTTGGTGATGAGTGTTTTGAGGAAGGTCATCTCTTTGCGAGCATTCTCCAATATGACGCGAGGATCCTGCGACGTACACCGGAGACAGTTCGGGGCGAAAACCATCGCAAGATTTGCAGAATCCATTTTCGTCTGCGTCACAACTTCCGGCGCGGTGAATTGTTGGAGGAAACTTATTAAATATGTGAGCACCTGCAATATAATAACATAAACATCAATGCGTTATATTTAAATTTACTGGATGGTCACTTTACACAATATACATGTAATACCGAATTCTGATTCATATCTGATAGGACGGATATCTTTCGAAAAATAACATACATTCCATCAAGAAGTATAAGTCTCGGTGGTCCAGTAATCGAGCACACGGCTTCTGATCCTGAGGTCCGGGTTCGAATCCTGACACTGGCTCACACCAATGACTTTTCGAAATTGTTTTCGGAAGTTATGTGTGATAAATATCGATGGCTGAAAACTTTGTGCCCGATATGGCAATAGGTTCGCCATCTATTCCATTTGGGACGTAAACATAACGGCGAGACTAGGCTTAACAGCCGCTGCCTACACCTTCGGGTAACAAAGGCGTGAAGTTATGTTATGTCTGAACGGTCTAGGCTTTTTGATAATATTGATTTACATAATAATAAACTCAGATGGTAGTTCTCTTTTCTGTAGTGGCTGAGCTAGAATTTCGGATGCACCGATTATTAGTGATTAGTGTGATTACTTACGTACAATTTTTATTATTACACGGAAACATGCGATGAAAAGTTGATTCTAAAAAATTTCGAAAAACTTCTAAATTACATAACTCTCGTTTAGTATTAAACAGATCAACGGCGTCATAACTTCCCGCGTAATGATTTGAAAGATAGCTCCTCGATGGATGGCGCTCTCGAACAGCGAGAGTTCTTTGCCCTAACCTAGCATTACCTTCGGGCTCCTGTGTAGTGCTTTCCATCAGGTCGTGCAGTTTCTTAACGTCAATGACTGTCCTTCCATTCATACAGAGTTTCGCAAGTAGTATCAGTCGAGTGTGCTATAAGTATACATACCAAGCGGTTGATGGGCGGCAGACGCAGCAGCGCGCGCGAGCATAGCTGGAAGTCGCTGCCGGCCTGGACGCAGGCCGCGTACAGCGCGTCGGGGATGAGCGGCTCGTACAGCTCGCGGTACCACAGCTTCAGCAGGCTGGCCGGCGCGTGCGCCTCTGTACACACAACACACATACACATTGGTGTTTGACTTAAAGGTCTTAGTTACCAGGTCATTAAAATCCAAAAAAAATCAACACATTGATGCGCTGATTGGTGGCGCTCCTGTAGCAGAAGGGCGAAGAAGATTTCATAAATCACGTGTAGAATTAAAGGGGGAGGGGTCAGACAAAAATCACGAAACATCACTAGGGGGGCGGAGGATAGAGTTAGATGTCAAGTGTATTTATTTTTTCCATAAATTCAATTTTATCACCAACTTTTAGCATTTCAAGCCCCAGCGTTGAAAGTGCTTAAAAAGATCACGTGATTATTGGATGAAAATATAATTGGTTTATGAACTGAAATCTTTTTATTATGGGAACGGAACGCAAAGCCAGCAAGTGTGGCACTGATGCATGCATTAACCGGCGTTCCACGAATAAAAGCACAACAAACAGAGAATAATCCAATGGTTAATCTCACCTGTTAAAGTGGAAGCATCGGGTAATTCCCAATTATCGATCTTCGTCTTCAAAGCATTCACTTCGTCAACATCGGCAGAGACTCTAAATATTCCCTCAGTTTCTCTACCATTCAGTGCCAAAACCTGCTGTGAAAGAGCTACTTGCACCCATGGTAATTGACGATTCGGAAATCGTTCCTTTTGTATTGCCATCACCTCTGACAGAGTATTGCCGAACATTGACTGACGGAAGATTTGTATCTGAAAATAAATAAAACATACTTTAAAAAAATCATGTTATTGGATACAGAAAACGTTCTTGAGTCCAGTCTGAAGAGTTTGTATGGCTTATTTTAGGTTTTCTGAGAGTTAAAACAGTGAATATTCATCCTTTTTAGCCAAATTAAAATTTCTAAAATAGGTACTCACCCTTGCTTGATCAATATCGTCAGTTGTTGGTTTCCTAGGCTGCCTCTTCCCCGCGAACCCAATTCTCTCCAGTCTCTTGCATGCCACACCTGCGTAATGCGACACTTGCACATGGATAGGCCACTTACCAACCTGTCACAAACATAATATGTTTTATGCAGACTGGCATATTATTCCCAAGGTTTTTAGATATAGTTAGTTATACATATCGCAACATTAGACACATATGTCAGAAGTATATGGATAATTCTGTCACCTCTGGAAAGGCATCTGCAAAGGCTGGGTCTCTATGCCTGTTCACATAATTAGTGAGCGCAGGCTGGAATGCAGGCGAAGGCGGTACAAAAGCCAGGCACACGGCCAGCAGTTCCCAACCACGAAGCAAAGAATCACGGAGAGGATTTTCAGTTGTCTGTCGGCACAGCTGGACGTATAATTCATCACGCAGTCTGAAAATTACATAATTTGTAACTCCTAGGCAAATAATAAAAAAAAAAACATTTTTTTATCATCGGATAAGCGAATGAGCGGGTCATCTGATTGTAAATAACTAGCGCTCATGGACACCGGTAACACAGATAGTTGCCATAGATGTGTTATCGGCCTATAACATGCAATACGAAGGTCGGCCGATCCGGAAACACGGCTTGACTAATTTTACGTTGATGTTCTGAGCAATTATCCAAAGAACTGCGTGGCTTTACCATACTTTTTTGTTCCAGAATTTAATCAATGACTTTCAGAAAGTGAACACGTGGTTTCAAAATCCAGAACACAAAGATTAGCAAATTAGCTAAGGATTTAGGAAATTAGAATGGGCAAGTCACCGGAAAGTAATTTCGCAAGATGAAATAAAATAATATTAGTTACTTTTCATTAGCGAAAGTGGCATGCAGTATGTCCTGCGCCACCGAATTGAGCGTCATGCCGGGCCGCGCCTTGCGGTCCCCCATGTAGATCTGCACCAGCCGGAACAGGTCCGTGGCCGCCTTCTTGTGCGCCTTGTCCCACTCGGCGCCCACCATGGGCGCGCTGATGGACGACGACGTCCACGATAGCATGTCGCGCACTGACGCCTGCAACCGTTCAACAAGTTTTGTACAACAAACATTCCAAATATAAATGTAGGTTCGTCGTAAATCGAATCATAACTGAATATTTAAGGAAAACAGAAACTCAAATAAACAATTACTTTGGTTTACAATTTTGGTTACAATTGAATAAATAGTATCTGTTATACAAACCTTCCTTCTGAAGATGCCCTTGTTGAAGTTAAGATTGTCTTTGGCGAATATCTCGATGTCCTGCTCGAGCGGCGGGCGCGGCGCGTGCGCGCGCACCGGGCTGTACAGCGCGCCGCCCGCCCCCCCGCGCTCCTCGCCGCGCCCCGCGCCGCCCCCCGCCCCCGCACCGCCCCCCGCGCTGCCGCCCAGGGAGGACGTCTGTAATACAACACAACATTATTATTAGTGTCCGACCGAAGCTTCGGCTTCGGCCAAATTCTGGATCCGAGAACAGTCGGAATTAAACGAATTGTTACGAAAGAGTGAGTGACTGACGGACCGGACTGCACTTATAGTCGTACAGTAGTTAATGTTACTTTGTAAAATAATGTTGCCAAATTTAAAGTAATAGTGATGCATTCAGTTCCTATTTCATCAGATGAATGAAATGTTAATCATCTCAATATATACTAAACGCTCTAAAACTTATTCTACTCAATTTAATAAATAATTTGACTCAGCAACAATATTTTTAAATACTTTATAACTAATTTACTAAAACTTTGCGTAACAAATAATTTTCTTTATAAGAATTTTTAAAAGCTGTATAAAAATGTCATGATAGTGATAATTTCTCATCTGAAGATGAATATAACAAAAAATATATAATAAACGATCTTTTATTTATTTTTATTACTTACCTACCTATAATTACTATATTTTATACATCTATAGTTTCAATTACGTGATGTATTGAAAATCGGACAATCTTACAAGTTTCCGAACTACGATAGACTACTACTATTCCCAAGCGAAACAATAGGGCCAATTTTATTCATTCATTCACTTTGCTACAACACTATTTTTTTTCATCATAAACTGACAATACCGTAAACGTCAGTGGTGGTTGTTTAATTAAAAATCCGACTATAGTTCAGTGCGGATACCACTATCACCGAGAAAAAAGCGGCAAGAGCCACTTTACGCCGATATTATTCTTTAGCTGTGGATAAGATTGAAGAAAATTATTAAATTACTAATAGTTTATAACCTTCGGCTTTAGGTTGTGGAGATTGCCGATTAATCGACTTCGGCTTCGGCTAAAAGGCCATCGGTCGGACACTAATAATTATGCCACTAGTAGAAGTAATAGAATAGACTAAAAGCAATTGCTATTTTCACAGTAAAACACCGGTGTTCATTTATAAATTATCAGAAGTTATCTGATGATCTTGTGAAACGTGAAAATTCAAACGTAGTCTCAAAACATTTATTTATATATATCGGGCAACACACTGATTGCAAACAATATGAATTAAAACTATCGTAGATGCTAATGTAGTTATCATTCACCGCCGCATATATCACTAATATTAAGTGTAGTGCAGTCACCCTGTGTATCCCCGGCGACGGCTGCCTGTCCCTGTCGAAGCCCACGAAGGTGTTGTAGTAGGAGACGCCGTGGTTGATGTACTCGACGTCGGGGGGCGGGTGGGGCGGGTGGTGCAGGTCGGGCGGGGCGGGGCGCGCGTGCGAGTAGGCGTGCGGCAGGTACACGCCGGAGCCGTCGTCGTCGTCGGGCGTGCGCGCGCCGCCGTCCGACGACTCGTTGTCCGGCTCGTGGCCCGACAGCGAGCGCGACGAGCCCGAGCGGGAGCGCGACGAGCCGGACTCCGACCCGGACCCGGCGCCGTAGCGACCGCGACCTGACACAGATAATTCTATAAGTTTTCTGTCCCAGAACTCATTGAACTTGCAGTGGTCACGCAGTTTACTGTATGAATGGGCCGATTCGACCGGTGATATAGCACGAACTCTTAGTAAGAGTAGTAGGTAAGAGAGGGATACGGAGGCCCAACCCTTCCATATCCAATTGTAAAAACCGACAACGCAACCGTAACACTATCTGTGTTCGAGTGTCCACGAGCGGCGTTTGTTGCTTGCCATCAAGTGACACGTCAAGTGTGAAACTTCAAAAACAGTAACAAATAAATATAACCAGTCTAGTACATGACTATGAACGGTTTTTACTTTCTTTTTAAACTTATCATTGAAGAAAGGTAAGTCACTCACTAGATAATTTCGCTTGTTGTATAATGTAGTCTTGCAACGGTACCAAGTGCTGCATTCCTCTCAGGTCCCAGTTGCAATACAGAGGGGAACCCCCTTCGTCTTCGTCCTCCTCTCCGTCCAACATTCCGTCGTCCAATTCAACAGGCCTCTTGTGTCCTATGATAGAAAAAATATTCAAAATATCTCCTCAAAATACAATACAGCTTTATCAAATATAACCTTATTTCTAATTTGAAATAAACAAATTTTAATCATAATTTTAGTGCCCTAATCCCACTCTAAGTAGGATCGGCACAATATGTCATGTTTTCGTCCTCAACTATCCATGTTCTCAACAGAGTTGGCTATGATTTTATGACCGACCACCTGCTTAGCCTCAACAAATTTTAATGTAATAAATTAATTATACAAGCTTACTTCTGGACTTGGTGCGGTCCCTAGGCGCTGTGGATCTGTCACTCAGACGCTGATTGTGTTTTTGCAAGTTCGGCTCCGTAAGTGGGGGCTCTAGGTTTACGCATTTCATTTTGTAATTCACTGCAAAGGAAATATAGTAATTAATAGCTCAAGACAAGAAAAAGAAACTAATATTTAATTAAATTAATTTTTAAGCAGATTTAAGAAAGCAATTTAAGAATTGAAGAGAAGTCTAAATTACATATAGAGTAAAGTATTTTCAAAATAATAATAATACACAGCTACATTAAAAAAAACACATACCGGCCGCAATATTGTCTTGCTCATTGGCAGAAGATAGCCTCATAAAGTTATGATGTGGTTCGTGTGATGAGCGATGCTTGTTGCTGCTACCACCAGACGACACTGAAGTTTTGCTAGACGTGTACCGTTCCGGTTCCGCCTGTTGGCGCCTACAAGAATTCAAGTAGATTAAATTTAAATCACACACAATAATAAAAAATATTCATTAAAATCCACACAATAGGCTTGTTTCCACTAACAATGAATCGGATGGATTATAGCTTTTAACTATTGATTAAGATATACATATATACATAACTTCACGCCAAATCTCTAGCGGGGTAGGCAGAGAAAAAAGAGCGCCATAAGGCAAGATTCTTACACGCCCCACTCGCTTCATTGACTTTCTTAACTCCTTTACATGCACGCGCGTCATTATTAGTATATTTGAAAAAGAAAATCTTAAAAATTAGGCATTGACATAGGCACGTGACAGTCTTTGGACTGTCACGTGACTCAATGCCTAATTTATAAAACGCAATAAGAAAATGTCGTCTGGAATGAAATCATGGCCCTTACAAAAACACACGTTTGTCACGGCGTGATGTCATTGAAGACGCCATGACAGTCACGAGAGTTTTCGTGTAAAAATTTGTTTTTCATTTTAAAATAAAAAAACAGGGTTTCGGAATAATATTAACATTAAGCGTACAAAATTTAGTGTAAACAAGCTCAAAATTAATGCTTAAAATTAGGCATGTTAAACACATAAGTCCCGACTTAATAGTATTATTATAATTAAGTTTGTTCTCGAAATGAGGAATATTGGCACTACACTGTAATCCTAATAGAACAGGCCAATTACCTGGTGAAGTCTCTTGGAGGATGCCAATTGGCGGAGGCGACATTGTGTCGCAAATCCAGACTAGTCTGTCTAAAGGGTTTATCAACACTGTACACGGCCTGCTTCTCAGGATACCTGTCCATACGCTCCAGTTCTGCTAATCTGTCTTTGTCTAAATGTCTGCAAATAGTAAATACATCGAGATTAGAATATGTTAAACAATGCTAAAGATATTTTATAGTACAAAAGTAATGAAATATAATAAAAACTAGATTTATGATCTCGGTAACATACATAAAAATCTGGACCGAGTCAATAAACACATTAAAGATTCTAGTAATGAGAGCATAAATATACACAAATGGGTTAACGCTACACTTTGGAATATAAACAAACAGCATACATTTGCAAATTTAGATCAGCATTCGGGCAGAATAATACTTGTCTTATCTACAAACGGGACTTTTTATTGCTCAATCAGGAACAGACACAGCTGTTGCAATCAGTATCTTTAAAACATCTGACTATTTAATACGACCATAATATCATACTAACTACAATTTATTTTAATCCCAAAAAATTTGCAACCAAAATCAAGAAAAAAGTCCAAGAGGGAGCAAAGTATGGCAATTATTGTAAGACATAATGTGGACATTACTAACCTATCAGAGAACCTTTCTCTGGCATGTCTGGATAGTTGATGGGGTCTCTCCAGACTCAGCATGACCCTGGATGCACCGCCAGCTGCGTCAGTAGCCAAGGATATTGAAGAAACTAGGGAAGGTCGGGCGGCTGTCGTCTGTGAATAAAAATAATGTTATTCCAAAAATTTTAATACTGCTTTTGAAAATAAATACTATTGCTAAGCTTGATTTTGATAAAAATGATGTATCAGTAAAATACTTTGGTCTTTTCTATAATAAAGAAATGATGACCTACATATTTCACTGAAGTGGTTAAAACTGACACATTTCGATCTACAAACGACTAATTCTATTCGTAATGTTGGTAATTTAGAGCAATGGTCACAAGGTCATCTGGTGAGAACTATATTAGAAATTCTTTCCAATTTGTTACGCAAATCAACTGCGGCAGCCCTTTGATTGCGATATCAGAATGTCCAAACAAAACAATCCATAACATTACGTAACTTCACGCCTTTTACTACCCAAAGGTGTAAGCAGCGTCTGATAAAGCCTCGACTCTTCGAATCGTCAAGTTACATCCCAAATAGAATAGGCGACGAACCTATTGCCGTTACACCGGTTACGTAGTTGTCAGCCCTCAATATTTATCAAATAAAACTTGCGAAAATTATTCCGAGAAATCACTGGTGTCAAGCTAGGAGCTCGACCGAATAGATATTAAAAAAGAAAATAGATCAATTCCTAATATTAATATTAAATAACCAAACTATTGAATGGGCTAACGAGTGGGCAGCTTTCAATTGATTTAAAGATTTGTATTCACTTTATAAAGAATATTTTCTTTTAAAAATATTTATAAACATATTGGCATTATTAAATATTTTTATATTATATTGTACAAACCTGTAAGAATGCCGTCGGTTGTGGTTTTTGTAAAGGGCTTCCCGGACTTTGTGGAGATCCCGAATCGCAAGATGAACCACCGCCTGATTGCTGTTTCAACTGATATTTAATTATATATTAATAAAAGCCCATCTATTTCATCGCCTTAGGTCCACATCAAAAATCTTCAAATGTTACTTCAGGTAATACCTGAACGGCCCCCAAGCTTTAGTATTTATTACGAAACTTATTTTACAATAACAATATACAATATTAAACTACCTTTCTTCTAGTCAACGGTGTACTTTCCACAGATTTGAAATACTTTTCGTGCATGGAATCATCGGAAGCGTCTTTCCTAGGTGATATGAAGCTGCCGCTACGATTCAAACCTGTGAAATAATTAAGAAAAACATAACTATTTCGGCTAATCTCTGAAAACAGCTGGACCGATTTGGACCGGTAGATTTACTGACATATAGCTAAGATGCAGAGTTACGTACCTGAATGCGGGGACCATTTTTCACTGTCGTGGCCAGGCGCCGCGCTGCTACGTTTTCTCAGTTGAGGTGTGCATACAGGAGGATTACATATAGTTGCACTAAGTTCCTGTAGAAGAAACAGAATTTCTTACCTCGTACATACTTACATACATAACTTCACGCCAAATCCCTTGCGGGGTAGGCAGAGAGAACAGAGCCCCATTGGCACGATTCTGACACACCGCTACGTTGACTTTCATAACTCATTTCATGCACGCGCGTTGATTTTTGAGGCTCCTAACACCTTCCTCCAGAACACGTTCTATTTGGTCATGGTTATGGTTTATTTCTTACCTCATATACTTTATTAACTACCCCGACATTGTACTAGTATCTCAAACGGTGCAGGATCCATCCAGATTTATTTTAATTTATTTTAATTAACAATAAAATCATAGATTGTTATCTGCCATTAGCTATATTATCGAAAAAAAGAACCGTGTCTCTTCGTTCATTGTCAATTATATATATACGCTATTTGAATTATCCGATATTCCTATAAAATAAAATGAAACCAAATAACAGCTTTAACAGTTATGAATATTTAGGTATGATATAACTTTCGTGCGGATTTAGGTTTCGAAAATCCAAGAAACCAAAAAAATATTGAGAATATAATAAAATATCTAAGAAATCAAGTAAATATTTGAAGTTAAATTTGTTAAAGTTATATATTTACGTAGAATTCATTGATTGCAACAGTGAAATGACTTCGTGACGTATTATACCTGCTTGCGTCTTTGCTGGGCACTACTGATGCTGCTATCTGAAGAACGGCCGGAATCTGTATGACGGCATAGCTGTGTGGTGCCGTCTTCGCTCAACCGACCGCGACGACTCTCAGCGCTGTTCCTGATTGAAAACAAAAGTTACATAAAAAAAACTACTAAAATATTAATAAATAATTGTGCCCGTTCTAAATTCAGGAAATAGGAGAGTGTACGTCACTAGCGATAAATCTAACAATGTCTCAAAAACAAACATTTATTCAGACACTGTAATAGGCGTGTCATATAAATTTACAGACAGACATTCACGCATACATACAAAAGTTACATGGAAACCATAAAAGATGGGTTATGGCTCGGTCGGGTAATAAAATATCTTTTGATTTTCCTTGTAAAGACAAAAAAACTTGACCAGCTATAATCGAGGTGTGCTATATATTACATTCACATCATTACATAGTATAGAATGAAGTCACTTTCCGCTGTCTATCCCCTTATATGCTTAGATATTTGAAACTACGTAACGGATTTTGATGCGGTTTTTTTTATAAGTCTACAGGGTGGTTTTTATCAATAACTAGCGGACCCGGCGAACTTTTTTCCGTATCAAAAGTAATAACTGCTGTCCCGCTATGTTAATACTGCAATATCTTCAAAAATATTCGTTTAAATTGCATGCTGTAAAGGGCCAGGATCATCTATATTACATGCACAATCTATTTAAGACACTTAATTTGATGAAAGTTAATGCTGAAATGTTTAAAATCGCTTCGTAAAACGGCCATTATTTCTCGTAAAAAGGAAAAAAAATAAAAATGTTCGTTGTTGGTTATCCCTAGACATATGCCCTCGCGGACTTTTTTGTAGACCTTTTAAAGGTGTATAAAAATGTAGTACGTTGTTTTGATTTATCACTTAGGGTTCAAGCAGCGTTTGCCATTAAAGTTTTAAATGTTGAAAATTATCAATTTTTTACATGAATTACAGATCAAAATCACCCCGTTGACACCCTCTAACTATTAAAAAAAAACGCATCAAAATACGTTGCGTAGCTTTAAAGATATGCGCATATAAGGGGACAGACAGCGGAAAGTGACTTTGTTTTATACTATGTAATGATGATTAATGTTTGTTAAAGTAAAGAAAAAGTGATAAATCCAAAATTTACTTATTTATTAGTTCGCCGGGTCGTACCGGGTCTACTCATACTATTCTAATGTCTGACGTATTAAGATGAGTTTCAAATGTTAGGGAGTTTTAGTGCTAATTTTGGATTTTGTTTCCTAAAATCATCAATTATTATGGTAAAACTTTATTAATTATAGCTATTATATTGGCATAAGTTTAGGCAAATGATGATAAAACTCACCTATGATGATAATGAGTTCGTCTAGTTCGTACCGGGCTCGTTTGTGACACATTTTTAGCGTTATTCGGCGATAGTTTACTTGCACTCGCAACTGTACTGTTACCATTGCTATTAACTGGATCTATTGTAGGTACCTGTGGCAAAAAATACTATAATTCAATTATTAGTCAGATTGGTAAACTATAAATATAAACAAAATTACATCAAAATATTATGTGTATTATTTTAACATAACTTCACGACAACGACTCTTTCTAGCCGAAGGAATACGTCGCAAATGGAATAGGCAGCGAACCCATTGTCATACCGGGCGCAAAGCTTTCAGTCATCGATACATATGAGGATGCGAAACTGCGACTTCTTGATTCAGAAGCGGGGTGCCCGACCAATAGTCCACCGAGACTATATTATTTTATGAGAGCTCAGAGTCAGTTGATTAAATAGTTTACAAAAACATACTATTTTCAAGAGATACCTAACTATCGAGATCCATGCACTTGCTTGCACAACATAGCAACCGCTGGAACAACCTACTTTTTAACTTAATTTATGTCAGCACTGATAAAAAGTGTCTATTTCAATGATGAAATAAAAATAATATGAAGATAGATAATTTCATCAAAGAGACAATTGTAATGAAGGGAAATAAAAGAAATTATTCATCCTTGTAATAATTAGTTAATTTATAGTAAATGACATATGCATTTCCATTTAAAAAAAGTACATGACCCAAAGGGTCTCGGTGGTCCAGTGGTCGCGGTCCCCATTTCTGTACCAGAAATTGTAGGATCAATTCCAGACTCACGCCAATGATCGGAACAATCGGAAATTACGTGTGATAAATATTGACGACTGACAATTCTGTGTTTGTAATGGCAATAGGTTTGTGGCTTCCATTTCAATTCCATTCCATTTTGGACGTAACGTTTCCACAAGTCGAGGCTTTAACAACCGCTACCTACAACTTCTAGTATAAAAAAGCAGGAAGTTACGATTTTAAAGTTTTTTACGTTTACATGACCCAAATATTACATGGATTCAGGACATGAATTAATATTAAAATTAATATACATTACATAACATAACTTCACGCTTTTCTCTACCCGAAGGTATAGGTGATGGCTGTTAAGCCTTGACTCGCCATTATGTTTACATCCCAAATGGAATAGGAGGCGAACCTATTACCATATCAGGCACAAAGTTATCCATCAATACAAAGTAGTAAAATTAATAACTTATGATACATAACATATCTTCACGTCTTTTATTACCCAAAGGTGTAGGCAGCGGCTGTTAAGCCTCGTCTCGCCGTTATGTTTACGTCCCAAATGGAATAGGTGGCGAACTTATTGCCATACCGGGCACAAAGTTTTCAGTCATCGATATTTATCACACTTAACTTGCGAAAACAATTTCGAAAAGTCATTGGTGTGAGCCAGTGTCAAGATCAGACCTCTGGATCAGAATCCATGTGCTCAACCACTGGACCACCGAGAAAATTATTAATAATACTAATTAATAATGGTAATTATATGATTACATGTTAAACTATGATTGAAGCTCACCTGAGGGGCAGGTTGGATGACCTGTGTTTGTGTAGAAGATTCTCTTCTCTTTTGAGGATCCGTATTTTGTTTTAACGTTTGTAATTTTGCTAGTGGAATAATATCGCAATCGATAGGCCTGTGCCATACCGTTGTCTGTAAATTAAATAATATGCATGAAACAACAATACTTTCTTATTAATTGATGTCATAATTTTTTTACCACTATGCATGTTATTAATTACCTGTGTAGAAGCATTGTAATAATAAAACCTATGTGTGTTGATATCAAATAGTTCCCACCATTGTGATGAGTCTGTGCGTTTCACTTTTACTCCCTGCAACAAGATAAATGTCTAAAATAATGTAGTTACAAAGTTTATCCAGCTTCTAAGTTTTTATTTTTCTAAAATAGAAATTATTTTGTGCTTAAAATATGCATATTTAAAAATAAAATAAGAATAGCATAAATAAATCTATATATATAAAATTCTTCTGTTCACAGTGTTTGTCTTCGAACTCCTCCAAAACGGCTGGACCGATTTTAATGAAATTTGGTATACATATTCGTTAGGTCTGCGAATAAGTTTTTATCTATTTTTCATCCCCCAAAATTACAAGGGTAGCCCACCCCTCAATATTTTTTTTTAATTTTTCGACATATTTCTGTTTCTTATAAAACGGGATACAAAAATACATACAACCCTAAAATTTCAACCCCCTACGATCAACCCCCATTTTTTAAATTTTATTTTTCGGCAAGACAACGTTTGCCGGGTCAGCTAGTATATGTATATAAAGATGCTGCCAAAAACCTTACACAAGTTTTAGTCACCTCGTTGCTAAGAAAATAAATATTATATTATCAAAGCAAAAATCTCATGTTAACTTATTGGGAAGGTACAATATAAAATACTGGAAATACAATATTTACATATAAAACTTTTTATAGAAATATTCCTTCTATAAAAAGTTTTTTATGTAAATATTGTTGTTGTAGACAGATATTACATTTATTTGGCATGACCCTAGCACTCATCTCTTATTTCTCCAACTCTAATGTACAGTTCAGCCTTAAGTTATAACATAACATAACTACACGTCTTTGTTACATGAAGGTGTAGGCCTTAATTTATAACTAGCATTCATCACAAAATAAGATTAATAGAAAAATAAACTAACAGTTGCCTTTGATAATCCACTGTATTTATTTTTGTAAAGTAATATAACTAAATTTAACATTACAGCTCCACATTAAAAGCATATTTGCAGAGCATAATTTTGATGTATTTATTTTAATATATGTAAATTATACAATATAAGAATAAGCAATGCAATGAAATATTGAAAGTACTACTTTACTTTTTTAGCCTATTACATATTTAATGACTAACATATTTAAGAAATAAACAAGAGTTGTGCATTAGAGCTGACACACGCTTACACATTAAATGATGATAAGTTTTTTTTTCATATTTAATCCAGATTTTCAGTTATTCTCTCTTATAATAACAATTACAGTTATCTTAACACAATTGGTATCAAGTTTTCAAAAAAGTTTCCGGTGATTTTTTGCTAATTCTTTTAATCTTTCATATTGTTCAATATTTTTTCTATTAATAATATTATATATAATGTATAAAAATGATTGTTTAAAAACAGAAAAATGATCTTTCACTGTTAAGTTACTTTTTCTCAAGTCCTGTGCATTGACAGAACTGGGGCAAGGAAATCAAACAGTCAAATATTTTCTGCCAATGACAACACACTAGCTTGGCATACTTGTAAAGTACAAGTATGTATATATGTTATGTATTTTAAGCTTTTCAAAATTATTTCTGTCATATGAACGGAAGTTTGTATTGTGTGTTTTCAAAATCAAATTTTACAATTAGTTTGAGAAATATCAAGCACATTCTTGTGTTTTAAAGCAAAATCCTTTAGCTTATTAGGCATAATGTCTAGGCCTGAAATAATATACTTTATTATATTTTGAACTCTTAATTTATATGCATGGAAATTTGTACAACCTATTTTAATTTCTATCCAAGATACATTTATACTGGCCTAAGAATACATTTATACTGGCCTAAGAATACTAAATTTTATCTTTCTGAAAGAAACCCGTAGGGGGTTCAAATAAGGCAAAAACAATCGATTATTAATTTTCGTACTATAAAGTAGTAGTTTCTCTTCCACTCCCTTGTGGCGAAGAGAAAGAATTAAAATAATATTATATTGTATTAATAAACAAAATTATGTCAGAAAATACCTCAGGTGGATCCCAAACGCATTCTCCTGTAGTTAGGTTAGCATACATATGCTCCTTTGTCTTCGGCTCGATAATTTCCACCCATTCCACCCTAGAATAAAACATTATTCACGTCTCAACACTTCTTTCACTATTTCTCCACATTACAATAATCTGGTTACAAATTCAGGGCGTGACATTAGCGATTTCCGTGTACTTTATTGATTTTGCAACTTTCGAGTAAGGATATAGGAAGCATTATGTCAACAATTTATATATGATGTTTTATAGAGAAATTACCTTTCTGAAGACATTTTCACTAAATAACAACAACTTTTTAAAACATTATTTAGACATCTTAGAATAATTTTTAATATAATATAGAGGAAAAATTGTTCCTAACTTCTTAAACCATCCATTTTGAATGTTTACTTCATATACTTCATATTTTATGTTCATTCAAATACATTCACTATCAGCCGAAATCAGCGTGAACATGTATCAATTTCGAAATTCTACCAATGTTATAAAAAGTTACAGATATCTACAAAATAACGTAGAAATAGCAAGTATGCAAATATTTATTATAAATTAATCAACTATCTGCATACGATTAAAATTAGTAGTTGATAAAATGACATGAACTAAAATGGTGCTGGTTCTGCAGAGGCTGTGATCTGAATTATTCTACTTTAATCTAGTAATAAATGAATTCAAATTTGCTGCTTGGAAGTATATGTCCCCCTGAATGTCCAATGCCTGCAACGAATTATGTCTGAAACTATCCGCACTTTAAATTTTTTTATACGCGTTAGAGTTGATGGAGTAGAAATGAAAATATTTTTATTTCAGAAGCCATAATCTACATATCTCATCGAAAATTTGGTTTAAATACAGTTATAACTAGAAATTATAATATCTAGATATGAGTCACACCAATGACTTTTTGAAACTATTTTCGGAAATTATGTGTGACAAATATCGATGACTGAAAACCTTTTACCCGGTATGGCAATAGGTTCGCCACCTATTCGATTTGGGCCGTAAACATAACGGCGAGACGAGGCTTAACAGCCGCTGCCTACACCTTCGGGTAGAAAAGGCGTGAAGTTATGTGGTGTTATGTTTTTGTAGAAATGAGTCTCTATAATGTATATTAAATTATTTACATGGTTCTAAAAAGTATTTGGCACATGAGTTTCTTCCCAGTTCTTCTTATTACCTATATCCCCAAGCGGATAAATTGAAATTAAATATTATCAAGTGTCAAACTCAAACTCAAAACTCAAAGTAATTTTATTTTCATAGGTCTTCACAGACACTTAAAAATAGTCAATGTACAAAAATATTTAAAATTAAAATTCTTAAACACGAGCGCTTGAGGAAAGTGCCTCCGTGGAACAAGAAAACACGGACGCAATCGCCACGAGCGGCCTGATTTCGAGTGTAGGGGCTTTCATGAGAAGAATCGGGCAAGAAACTCATGTGCCAAATACTCTTTTCAAAACCATTTAAAATTGATACAATAGTAATATTATCGCTACTGAAAACATGGCAGTAGGCTCGTGTATAAAAGGTGTAGCAGCCAGTAATACTCGACCATCACAGTTGTGACCCAACCAACTTAAAATCATCGTCCTACAAGTTAATGAGACAAATTATAAGATATCAGTCTATGATATTAGTCGAGCACGACGCGCCATCTTCTATTTAGAATGGTAATATGTTTTATTTTATATATCATATAAAATAAAAAATCTATTAAATTTCATGACTTTATTGATTTTTGCGTGCCTGTGAAAACCCATAGAATTAAAACAATTTTGAAATGGAAAATCAGTCGTTCCTAAATGTAGATATAAGATTAATAGATCGGCATTAAGTAGTCACCCAAACAACGAGACTAAAAATGGGTTGTTGATGTGTGAGTGTCTTATCAATGTGTGCGTAAAAAGCGCTTCAAAATGTCAACTTTAACATAAATAATGTTCATGTGTTGAAATCAACGAAGAAGGAAAGAAGGAAAGGTTGAAATGTACATAGCCTGAAAATCTAAGAGCACTGTTACACATGCTCATTATTCTCATGCTCGATACTAGCATGCTCTTATGCTACTAGCATACAGACCACAGAAATAGATCAAGATAGAACGGCCGCGATGTCATATTTCCATACATTTCGAGCGTGTCACTTTTTTAAAAACCACGCCCACAGCGTGACGTCATTTTCATTGTTAGCGACTAGCGAGCGAGCGACTAGTTAGGAGACACACACATTAGATTATCGATGTTAATATCGGCAACGTGTGTTAATTTAATTATTTTTATATTTTACCAACTTTATTGATTTTGTGTAACGATAATCATAGAAAGTAAATCATGTTAAATACTTTAATCCGACATATTAAAACCTAAAACATATTTTTTCAACAGTATATAAAATTTAGTTATAATTATTATACTGTCCTTGAAACTATACATATTTATTAAATATTTGCCTTTTTGTAAGGGTTGGCCTCACAGTCCTGGTTAAATAACGAAGCCGAACGTCTACATATACCTCGGTTACTGCCCGTTTGAGAAGAACGAAATGATTTTCCATCGGCGATTGGTCAAATTGGTGAAAACTTATACTGTCAAATAAACTGCTGCCAATGTAATTACGAAGCACTTTGGTTGAAATTTGTGGTGTTAGAATAAAGTAGGGACAAAGCAAGACATGACCTGATACTCAAATTATTATTGAATTAATTTATCGATAAGTCCTAAGACTCAACGATACATGGAGTGCCCATCTCTAACATTTGAATTTCGATTCGACGTACATTACGCGTATAATTTATACGCGCAATGTTTTTGTATACGAGCGTTGAATGCGGACAGCAATGGATATTTATCATAACGAAAAAATATACAACTTGTGATCGTAATTATTGAACGTAGTAAAAGTAAAACAATAATTTATAATCTCAAAAAAATACTTTCTACTAATTTTCTGTACTTACTGATCATACGAAATATTTCCTTTTTTCATATTTGATTCACTACTTTTGTTTTTAGAATTTGCCACAGCATAATAAGGCATATATGTGAAGTTTTATCTATTTTTTTGCGTCCTGAACGCATGGCAGGAACGCTCGTTGCGTAATGAGAGCGAGTTTCGAAAAGCATGCAATATAGTGCATGGTTATGGCACGCTTGCCACGCCTATTCGCCGTTCTATCTTGATCTATTTCTGTGATACAGACATTGAGCGTGCTAGTATTGAGCATGCTCGAAAATTGACAGCCATGCTAATATCGACCATCTATATTCATACGCATGGTTGAAAATAGAATGATCATGCTCTTTATTAGCATGTGTAACAGTACCCTTATGTACGTTGCGCTGTCAGTGATGAATATTACTACATTTTTTCCTGACATGTGCCATCTATTATAATCTATGGTAAATCTGTTCCTAAACCTTACCCAGAATAGATAGTCCGAAATGATAAAAATATTCATAGATTTAAGATTATTAGATCGGCAATAGTCACACAAAGAACGAGACCAAATATGGATAAAATATACAAAAAGAAATACTCACTCAAATACTCAAATTAGTCTGTGATTCTCAGTTCAGGCCAGTTATTTTTTTTTTGTCCGGAGTTTTGGCGGGACTGTAGAAGAGACATGTCCGTTATTTGCATTATTTTCTCAAATTTGTGTTTCAATTGATATTATTGGATAAAATTCGTGGCGTTTTATTTAATAAGTGTTCGTATATGAGTGCAAATGTGGGATATGGTATAAATGTCGTGTTTAGTGTGTTTAGTGCTCTTCTGCATTGTCGTCAAAACTCCCTCGGAAAATCATGCATAAGGTGCCACGACTTTATGGATGATTAGGGTAGCTTAGGTTAAGCTGTAGGTTTAGGCTAGGTTAGGTTAAGATTAGTTTAGGTTAAGAATGAAGATGTTATTTATAACAAAAAGACTCGACTTAAAGGTCTTAGGAACCAGGTCGTTAAATCTGTAAAAAAAAACCAGTTAATTTTTACTCTGTGTTGGCTGTTGGCTTATCACAGGATTTTCACTTAAAGGTCTTTGTTACCAGGTCATAAAATTAAAAAAAAAATCACAGTATTTTGTGTAGTAAGATATTTACATACTCTTTGAGTAAGACTGAGTAAGACAGTAGAAATTTATAGAAAAGATTGCTCAAATTCATAAGTTTTTGCTACTCACACCTGACAGTAAGTATTCTAATTCTATTAAATTTTCAAACATTTTTTCAGTTTACAGTTACTATAAATTCTTAATAAATGTTGCGGTCTCTAACTGTTAACCTGCTTCAAAAATGCCGGCGCCCTATTATTGCTGATTCACTTAAAATTAGAGAACTAAGCACGTCAACATCTGCAAAGGTGGCCAAAACAACACTTACGTCTAAAATTGTCGACGGTCAGTAGCAGTCGATATGGCTGTATTTTATTATTGCAAGAATTAATAAAAAACAATTATTAATAACAAATATGTTCATTTTTAGTTATGGCTGAAGACAAGTCTCATTTTCTACTACCAAACAATCAAAAATTTGTCGAGCTTGATAGTTCTCAGGCATTTAATATACTAACAGACAAGGAGAAACTTTATGCACATTATTTAAGCCAAGTAAGTTTTCACTTTCCTAATACAACTATAAATTTAAAATGATATTTTATTTCTTTGGGTGGCTTAAGAGGCCGAGGAGTTCAACAATAAATCCTGGCTCACATCAATGTATATATGAAAATTAAATGTGTTAAATATCAATGACTAACAAAATTTTGTCTGATGCATACCTATAAGATTCATCATCTATTATATTTAGTTCTAAAAAAATTATCTGTCCTGTTGAGACATCACTGCTGGTACCTACACATCAAAGGTGTGAATTAATTATTATTTTAATATTGAGTGTTCTACATAATTTTGGTAAACAATACCTATTTTAAGATCTTTAACAACTTGTAAAGCACTTATAAGACTTCAACTTATAAGATTATGTTTTGTGTATATGCTTACCATGTACTGGCTGTACTTATAAGATTGTTTATATATTTACTAATTTGTGCATTAGTATAATGTTAAACAACAAAAAGTTGATTGGGAAGAAAACATTTCTGTAAACTAAAAAACTACATAGTTTGGGCACATAATACATAAAATAAATAAATCATTATTTACAGTCTGCTTGGAACGGTGGACTTATAGTTCTTGTTCAAACAAGTCCAGAATCTCCAAAAATATTCTCTCTGCTGCATAGAATATTTGTTGGTGAGTCATTACAATCATTAAGAGAGGCCAGCAATGCAGCAGGGGTCAGTAATGATGACTTTCAGGTGACTATATACAGATAATATTATTCTCTATTAATTAAAACTTTTTGAATGTGCTGTGTTCTAGGTGACAAATGTAAAACCTAAATAAAATAACTAAGAGAGTTTGAGATTTTAGAGCTATAATCATAGAAAAATGTTGTTGCTACTTTATACATAGCTGAAAAGTTTTTCACCTAAACTTCTGAAAATGCATTGGTTTAGAAACATGTAACGGACTTCTCAATCTGTTTGATTTGTGTTCAGAATGAAGTCTGTGAGAATACTAAACTGCAAAAGTTTTAAGCTTACATAATTAATTTATTTCATTGTATGATAACTTAATTTGAGGTATAGCAGTAAATATCACAGAAAATTACCTAGAGTCATCCCAACAAGCTACCAAGTAGAAACAGTACATCAAAAATGTATAGTTAATATTATGTTTAGAAAATATATCATAATAAGTCTCGGTGGGCCAGTGGTCAAGCACCCCGCTTCTGAATCGAGAGGTCGCGGTTTCGTATCCTGGCTCACACCGATGCCTTCTCGAAAATAAATTCGAAAGTTATGTGTGATAAATTTCGATGATATGATTTCGTGCCCGGCATGGCAATAAGTTCGCCACCTATTCCATTTGGACGTAAACATAACGGTGAGTTGAGGCTTAATAGCCACTGCCTATACCTTCGGGTAGAAAATATAAATAAGTAATAAATAAACGCGATATAATCCTAAAGGTTGTTTTGATCTAAAAAGCGTGAAGTTATGTTAAAAAATTTTCCTTAGTAATAACAAGTGATAATTTCCAGGCTTTCTTGGTTTACGCTGGCGGTATTTTTGCCAACAGTGGCAATTACAAAGGATTCGGAGACACCAAATTCATTCCCAATCTTTCAATGGAATGTTTTGAACTGATTGTGAAAGCATCTAAAGCTTACAAAGGTGACACACAGCATATATTGAAACTATGGCAGCAGATTCAAAATGCTATTTATAGTACTGCGCCGAGACTCACCAGCTTGGGTTTAGCTGATAAGGTATGAAAATGAACGGTTATTTCCATTGAATTACAATAAGCTTAAAATTGTTGGCAAATTCGTTAACGGTTCGCCACCTATTCCATTTGGGGCGTAAACATAACGGCGAGACGAGGCTTAACACCCACCGCCTACATCTTCGGGTAACAAAAGGCGTGAAGTTATGTTAATAAATACGACAGGTGCCTCAGTGGCCTGGAGGTCAAGCGCTCCACTTCTTTATCAAGAGATTGTGCGATCGAATTTGTGCTCACATTCTTTTCTCGATTCCCGATTTCTCGGCATTCCTTTCGGTTCTTATGTTTGATAAATATCGATGACTGACAACATTGAGCTCATTGTTTAGCAATAGGTTCCGCCATATACTTCATTTGCAAAGTGAATGTGAAGTTATAGAAATAATGCAGTGAGGCATTTTGTTGACATAATTCCAACTATCTTCAGAGTTTATCACTTAGGTACTACAAAAATCGCGGTAGAGCCACGCATTAAGACCGGGCCAGGCTCGACCAGTGAAATACGGCGACCTCTCAAAATTAAACGTAAAGTTGTGTATCCTGAAATACATGATCACTCTAATTATTTGGTATTTATTTTTAGGGTGTAACTACATATTTCTCTAGCAACTGTAGTGAGGAAGATTCGAATTTGGTTAATGACTGGATGAAGACTAAACTCATAGAAGCATATAACTGCCGTACATTTAAAACAACAGCTGAGGATGGATGTAAGTATATGTGAGCGGCCACTGTTAACCCAGGAATTTAAAGCAACCGAAAAAGTCATAGACTTGGTCTTTTTTGTGCCCCTAAAAATATTGATTGGTTAATAAAAAAAATAATATTATAATTTTTTTTTTCTAGTGCCGTTATACACAATACATTTGGCCAGCGTAGAGATAACACCGAAACCGCCTGTGACTATGGACGTTGAAAAATATAAAGACGCGTATTTCCAAGTGACTCGGGGAGATTATTCACCACTATTGAGACGCGTGAACGAGAATTTAACAAAAGCTGCGGAATATGCCGCCAATGACAACGAGAGAAATATGCTGATGCATTACGTTAATAGTTTTAAAGATGGTGATCTGAATGAGCACAAGGAAGGAAGCCGTTTCTGGATTAAGGACAAGGGACCAATTATAGAAACGTAAGATTTTTTTTTCTTCTTTTACCAGTCGCTAGTTTTCGTTTATGCCTACGTTTACATGTTGACTTATGAAAAAGGGGTATGGTTATTTTATTCTTAAGGTCCTTCAGAAAAGGAGCAGATTCATTCATATTCGAGAAAACAATATTTTTGCATAGTTTGATGCTAAAGTATGAATCCATTGTTAACAGATATCAAGGTTTTATTGAGACTTACCGTGACCCGAGCGGACAGCGCGGTGAATTTGAAGGATTCGTCGCTATGGTGAATAAAGAGATGTCCAAAAAATTTGGTGCGTTAGTTGAAGGCGCTGAGAGATTTATCAAGTTATTACCATGGGGCGAGAACTTTGAAAAAGATACATTCCTGAGACCCGACTTCACTAGTCTAGATGTGTTGACATTCTCTGGAAGCGGCATACCTGCGGGCATTAACATTCCTAATTGTAAGAATTTGTTTATTTATATGTGTAATTTGAGTTTATTTATTTATAATGTAATCACATAAATTCACGCCTCTTGCTACCCGGAAGTGTAGGCGGCGGCTCGCCGTTACGTTTACGTCCCAGCTGGATTAGGTACCGAAGCTATTGCCTGTGCCACCGGGTACAAAGCTTTCAGTTATCGCTATTTATCACAAATAACTTCCGATAAGCATTTGGCCGATAAGAGCAAAAATCTCATCTTTTAACTTTCTTATTTATTTCTAAGATTTTCGCGAATCTCACTCATTGATTAAAACAACTTTTAGGATTATATCGCGTTTATTTATTATTTATTTATATTTATTTCCCGACGTTTCGAACTCTTTACAGAGATCATTTTCACGAGTGATGAACAAAAGGATGGTAGTTGTTCAAAAGCTATTTTCATTGATACAGAGAGCACCCACTTTTTGGAAAAAAAAATCAAAAAGTTGATGTCAAAAATATGATTTTTACTATTGGTAACCCACATCAGACAATGAGAACAAAAGTTAAATACTTATTTATAAGATGCATTCATATATCCTGCTTCTAAAGATCCTTTGTTGTATGATTGAATAAGTAAAAGTTGTTATTATTAAATTATTACAAATTATCTTATTTTCTAAGTTGGTTGAGATTAAAGTATAACTATTATTAAATATTATTATATTAGAAAACTCAGCGGCTGTTTTTGCAGAACAGCCGCTGAGTTTTCTTGCTGGGTCTTTCTCAGGACTGGCCGCGTTTTTGACCCAGTGGTAGATTTTTTAATAAACACTTTACCTTTTAATTTAAAATCAATGAATATGCATCTTATAAATAAGTACATATTTAACTTTTGTTCTCATGGTCTGATGTGGGTTACCAATAGTAAAAATCATATATTTGACATCAACTTTTTGATTTTTATTTCCAAAAAGTGGGTGCTCTCTGTATCAATGAAAGTAGCTTTTGAACAACTACCATCCTTTTGTTCATCACTCGTGAAAATGATCTCTGTAAAGAGTTCGAAACGTCGGGAAATAAATATAAATAAATAATAAATAAACGCGATATAATCCTAAAAGTTGTTTTAATCAATTTTAACTTTCTTCTTTTTTTTGCAGCCAAAGCTAGGCTAGGCTCCAAAACAAAGTGAGAGAGAAATCGAGCATTTCTTTGTTTTCATAAAGTATCTTATCACAATCATAGTCTCGGTGGTCCAGTAGTGGAGCGCCCCGCTTCTGAATCTAGAGGGTCGCGGGTTCGAAGCCTGGCTCACACCAATGACTTTTCGAAATACTTTTCGGAAGTTATGTGTGATGAATATGGTATATGGCAATAGGTTCGCTAGTTAGCCAGGTGTGAGTTAGTTAATATTAATTTTCAGATGATGAGATTCGTCAAAATGAAGGCTTCAAAAATGTGTCCCTCGGTAATGTGATACCGGCCGCATACAAGGAGTCGGTCATCCCATTCTTGTCGGCCGATGATAAGAAATTATTGGAAAAATACAGGGTTGCAGCATTTGAGGTAAATTGTTACATGATTATTTTATTATTCTTGTCTCCCGTATACACGAAGGTAGCAATGATAATTAATTCAGAAAAACATACTTTAAACACACTTCTTTCTGTCAGAAGTTTAGGGTGAAATACTAAAAAAGACAATTTAACTTTCCTATACAAACGATTTGTAACCACACTTTGACACACAAGGCAATTTGACCTTTAAAAACATACCATAAAGTTCATTGTTAGTGGAAAGGTAAGGTAAGCAAAACTATGGGATGAATATTGACTTTACACTTTTAATCAATTGTCAAAATTTGTCATGTCATTAGGGTAAAAAATTAAAAAAAAAATGTACACTGATATTTTCTAAGTTTGATTTTTTTTTTAAATCGATTTAGTATTTTTGTAGTATATTTTGTTGGCCATAAGATTCTCTGTACGGTATAAATTACTTCTGTCGTCATTTTATAACGACACGGACGATATGAGATGTCGATGCTGTAGGTACCTTATCTGCCTTGTTTAAAATTGACTTACTACTCGCGTACCATAACTTGAGACCTGGCGCAGTGACGTCACAGACGCATTAATGTACTACGCACAAAAAATATCACAACAAGCTTCTACCCGCGGCTTTGTCTTTGCTATTTTCATAAAGTATCGATTGTTTTACTCGGAACTTATGTAAGAGGAAGCTTGAAAGTTGCGGTTATAACTGAAAAGATAAGAGGAAATCACCTTGCATGGTACGGACATGTAACGAGGAGGGATGATGCATATTTCGTGAATGTGGAAGGTAAGAAGAGAAGAAGGAGACCGAACAAAACATGGATAAATTGTGTCCAAGATGATATGACTAGGAAGGGCGTTGCTGTGGAAGGAGCGAATGATAGGGAAGCGTGGAAAAGAGAAACCTGTTGTGCCGACCCCAAATGATGGGAGAAGGGCAGGAAGATGATAACGTTTTACTTGGAACGATGCACTATGGCCTAGAAGAGTGTGAAGCCTGTGAAATCAAATTTGAAAGTTTTAGGAAATAAACATTGAAATTACGATAGTTAGACCATAATAATATACTAGAATTGCTAGTGGCCCATATACACGATTGAAGTATACTTTGGAGTGAATTCATAAATAGTCTGTAGATTATTATTTTAGATATATACAATTATGTATGAATGATTATTAAAAAGATTTTAAAAGAATATGTACCATAATGTTTATCATTTTCGTGTGGTAGATTACATGATCCAAATGTTCCATTCCACACATGCTTGTTGATAACTATAAAGGTTGTGGTTAAGTGATCTATTTTACATACATAGATAGACATATCAATCTATATTGCTACATACGTACCTTATAAATGATAAACTATAAATTGAAAGCAAAAACCTTTTTATAAAGTCTTTTATTTAAACGCCTTGATATAAAAGTTTAGGGGCTTAACATGTCAGCGTTCATATAAATGAAATATTTCAAACATACTTAACATAACTTCACGCCTTTTGTTATCCGAAGGTGTAGGCAGCGGCTGTTAAGCCTCGTCTCGCCGATATGTTTACGTCCTAAATGTAATAGGTGGCGAACCTATTGCCATACCGGGCACAGAGTTTTCAGTCATCGATATTTATCACACATAACTTTCGAAAAGTCATTGGTGTGTGCCAGTGCCAGGATTCGAACGCACTACTTCTTGAATCAGAAGCGGGGTGCTCGCCACTGCGCCACTATTTCAATTTTTAAATATTATGCTTTATTCCACTAAAAAGGGGAAAATACGAAATCGCCTTGTGTGATATGGGCATGTAAGAAGGAAAGATGATACACATGTCGCGAAGAGAGTGATGAATCTGAATGTGGAAGGAAACATGAGAGAACATGGATGGATTGTGTGAGGTGTTAAAGGGAAGAGTGATACTGTGGAACAAGAGAATAATAGGGATACGTGAAAAAGAAAAAATGTGTTATTGTAGTGCTGACCCAATGATGGGAACAGGGCAGGAAGCTGATCTCAAGGACCAAGAAAGTTTTACTGATTAATGAGATGCTACGCACACCTATAGGCCATAGTGCGACGCCGCTTAAAATCATTACATAGTATAAAACAAAATCGCTTTTCGCTGTGTGTCCTCTTATATGCTTATATCTTTAAAACTACGCAACGGATTCTGATGCGATTTTTTTTTAATAGATAGAGGGTGTCAACGGGGTGGTTTAACTCATGTATGATATAGTAAATAAACAGTGATAAATTCAAAATTTACTTTATTACTTTCGATGCGGAACAAAGTGCACCGGGTCAACTAGTATAATAAACTAATTTATTAAGCTATTACGAGCGTTCGCGAGTCATCAATATTTTAAAGCCAAAAATATTAGAATATTTCTTTTAGTAAGCCAAGAGGAGACTAAGATGTTAAAAAAATTGGGATTACCTATAGTACAAGACGAGAACTTGAAGATATTTTATATGGCTAACCATATAAAATATCTTCAAGTTCAAGGGGGGTTGACATTTTTTTTCTATATATACAGGTGCAAGTTGGACTTCACGAGCTGTTGGGACATGGCAGTGGAAAACTGTTTAAGGTCGATAGCGACGGAACATTCAACTTCGACAAAAATGCTGTCAAAAACCCACTTACTGGTATGTTTCTTTGATCAGCTTTGTTTTTTTTCTCAAATTATTTTGATTGTTGACTTTGTGCAAGTACAACGTGCAGCGATAAGGGAAATTTAACTTGAATCGCTTTGATCCTGATAGATTTATTAAGTTTATTAATATGTCGCAGGTAAAGAGATTGAGTCATGGTACAGTCCAGGAGAAACTTACGACAGCAAGTTTACAACTCTCGGCTCTGCTTTCGAAGAGTGTCGCGCTGAAGCTGTCGGGTTATATCTGTCGTTGGTACCCGAAATACTCAAGTGAGTGGATAAAAATGTATGATTGTCTTAGGCTCCGTATAAAGCTCATAGTCGATACTTTGATAGACCAGTCATCTGTGACTTTAGACACTTCGGGTTCAGTATCCAACTGCTAAAAGCTACTTTTATTATTATTTTTTTATGAGATAGGAGGGCGAACGAGCAGGCGTGTCACCTGATGGTAAGTTAAGGGAGTAGGATAGGATAGGATGGGGAACGGGGTGGTCATCCGGGTACCTCTCTCACCGAACGAAACGCGGCATGAGCCACTTTACGTCGATCTTCTGAGAGGTCGTAGTAACTCACCGGTCGAGCAGGCCCATTTATGCAGCGAACTGCTTGACTCTATCACTGTCTAAAGCAATAAAACATGACACAATATCTGATTCTATATTCCTGGCTACTTTAAAAAACTTATCATAAAACAACAGCAAATGCTGAAAGTTGGAAAATGTGATCTAAATAACTCTTGTATGCTCAACCCAGAATTTTCGGGCATGAGGGTCAACAAGCCGAGGACGTGACCTATGTGAATTGGCTGAGCTTGCTGTGGAACGGCGCCGCCAAAGCCACTGAGATGTACCAACCTTCTACCAAAACATGGTTACAGGTATTTATTGATTAATTCTACAGTATCATATTTTTATATATCTTTTAAGATTAATATTCGAAATATGAGTTCAAGTATACAATAAATTATTAAATACAGGCGCACGCTCGGGCTCGTTTCGTCCTGATGCGTCTGCTGGAACTTGAAGGAGACGGTATGCTCACCATCACCGAGTCAGAGGCTGGCAAAAACTTGACGCTCACATTACACAAGGAGAAACTCGCCACTCAGGGCAAGAAAGTAATAGGTATGTACTTTGGATTTTTTAATTGACTTATCGAATAATATTTCTCCCCTTAATTTCAAGCCTTAAATTATGCAGCGATTCATAATAATATTCGACAAATCATTTTTATAATGAACTAGCTGACCCGGCGAACCTTGTTCCGCATCAAAAGTAATAAATGAATCAATTTTGGATATCATGAGGTTCAATTTATGTTATTTATCGGTTTTAACTGCTGTCCCGCTATGTTAGTACTGTAATATCTTCGAAAATATTCGTTTAAATTGCATGCTGTCAAGGGCCAGGATCATCTATATTACATGCACAATCTATTTAAGACACTTAATTGGATGAAAATTCAAAATCGCTTCGTAAATAAGCCAATATTTCTCGTAAAAAGTACACAAAATAAAAATGGTCATTGTGGGTTATCCCTAAGAGATAGAGATGTGCCCTCGTGGAGTTTTTTGTAAACCTTCTGAAGGTGTTTAATAATGTAGAACATTGTTTTGATCTATCACTTAGGGTTCAGCCAGCTTTTGCAATTAAAGTGCTAAATCTCGAAAATATCATTTTTTCTTTACAACATCATATATTATAAATATCAAAACCACCCCGTTGACACCCTCTAACTATTAAAAAAAAACCGCATCAAAATCCGTTGCGTAGTTTTAAAGATATAAGCATATAAGGGGACACACAGCGGAAAGCGACTTTGTTTTATACGATGTAATGATTTTAAGCGGCGTCGCACTATGGCCTATAGGTGTGCGTAGCATCTCATTAATCAGTGAAACTTTCTTGGTCCTTGAGATCAGCTGCATATAAGGGGACAGACAGCGGAAAGTGACTTAGTTTTATAATATGTAATAATAAATTTGAATGTGATAAAAATTATTAGTTGAGACATAAAAATTAAATAATAATATTTAGAGTCAACATCATAAAAACTTGTGCGATTTCATTGCCAACTAAATCTTGATGTAAATGTTGTGTCCTTGTCTCTTAGAGAATAATAACAAAAAAATATAATGAAACAAACAAAAATTAAACATTAGGCAGATTAAACATATTTGGGTATACAAATTATCATATTTTATACATTATTTCAGGTGATTTCCTTGTGAAGTTGCAAACAATAAAGGCGACCGCTGACGTGGCTGCCGGTGAAGCTTTGTTCGATAAGTACAGCCGCGTAGAGGGCGCCTGGGCCCGCTGGAGGGACATCGTGCTACTTCACAAACAGCCTCGCAACATCTTCGTACAACCCAATACCACGCTCACCAACAAAGGTTTATACGCTACTCATAGCTTATTTATATTTTTAACAAAATACCAACAGCGTCATCTAGTTTTAGAAAATATACAAAGTATAGGAGAAATGAAGAGTGGTTGGGCCTCCAGATACCTATCTCACTGAGCGAATCACGGCATGACTAACTCTATGTCGATATTCAGAGAGGTCGTGCTATTTCACCAGCCGAGCTGGCCCATTCATCTAGGGAACTGCGTGGCTCTACCACTGTTAAAGATATCTAAGTATTTTAGAAAACCAAAGCAACGAATAATTACTACCTATGTTAATTTGTATGCACAGGTGAGTCTGCAGAACTGAGACGTTACGAGGCAACCGCCGAGGGTATGATCTCTTCCTGGGTGGAGAGATTCCCGGACACTCAAGTGGATGACATACTGGAGCTGATCGCGGAAAGAGACAGCCACTACTTCAGCGACCTTCAGCCAATCACCGCGGCCGCATAGACATTCTTTATTACATTTAAGTAATATATAATTATTTACACATGATCTTATTGAATACAATTTATTGAAAATATCAAATAGCCCTTTTATTCTTAACCTTTTTTACACACTACGCAGAAAAATATTTTTAGTATATTCTGAATGTATGTTTACACAGCCATAGCCAGCCATCAGAAGCAATGCTTATAAATATTCGGCATATAATTTAACACAAATTTAGGCAATGTTAAAGTTTTTC
Organism: Euproctis similis; assembly: GCA_905147225.2. Classification (NCBI taxonomy): domain Eukaryota; kingdom Metazoa; phylum Arthropoda; class Insecta; order Lepidoptera; family Erebidae; genus Euproctis; species Euproctis similis. The sequence continues at coordinate 6,159,962 of LR990118.1, read as the reverse complement.
TTTCCTAAACGGAATAGGCGACAGAATTTATTGTTATCATTTCCTTTCCATAAAGCTTATTGCTTGTAAGTTAGAATTCGAATCCTTGACTTCTTGAAGAAGAATCAGGGTGATAGAGCTCCAAACAACCGCTATTTTCGTTTTAAACTTTCTGATGTCGATAAACTCGTAATAATATAAAATTAATATCTATGAATTACGTGAAAAAAATTAAAATAATTGATATGAATATGTATGTGTGGAGAAAACGAGTTATAAGAGAGAATGGAAAAGTTGTTGTGCCTACCCCACTTAAAATGAGATATTAGCAGGAAAATTACGTATTTAGTGAAAAATAAAACAGTTTTGTTTTTTCAACTATATAATTTATTCACATTCAATACAAAACGTGTGATAGCAATTTTAATATAAATCTTAACAATCACAAAACTGTAGTGTCACCTCAATAATTATTATTATCAACTGATGAAATATTAAAAATCACCACACATCAATAAATAAATAATTTTACAAATCTAAATAAAAAATAATAATCGTTTAAGAAATTTTCAACCATGTACATGAACAGACTGAAGGTAGTTATTGCTTACTAAACAGGCCGCTCGCTCTCATATGAATTCAATAGGTCAAGAAGAACATGTAACTTTTAATCACCTAAAGAAAACCAAGCCCTTTAAAAGTTAACTGATGTCCATATATTGTTCCATGTGCTTTTTCTGAACACAATGCAAAAACATCAGCCAAGTATAAAAATCGTATTTTTTACCATTTAAATCAATCACAAATGTCATCAGATTTCTCACTACTATTTTGAAAGATGGATATAATTTTTTTTTTTAATTGTCAAAATAAATATCAAGTAATTAACTAAAAGTTACTGTCTTTAGTGAACTGGCTGAAGTTCATGCATATGTTTCAGTAACCTGAAATATTAATTTTCTTAATACAAGAACTCTCTTGTATTAACATGTGTAAAAGTTACATGCCCCTTAGAAGACTATGGCAATTAATTCTGTACTAGTAACAATAACGTATACTAGTTGTATATATATATATATATATAAATAAAACTGTAATTAAAATAGTAATGAATACACAATTAACTAGTATTATACAGATTGTGAGATATCTATAACACATCTGGGTCTATATAAATAGTTATTTAACTAATGAAATAATCTAAGCACCATTCTATTCGATTACTGTTATGACGTGACTTAGCAATCAACACTTAAGTAATGATTATGATAAATACTTTTACTTAAACTGACTTAGGGTCACATATTAAAAAAAAAATGTAAATATATAATAATAGTAACTAAGAAGAAAAAAATGAGTAAAAAAAAGTATTTGTGCAAACTCACACTAATAATAAAAAAATGTGTCATTTTAATATATCTCTGAATATATTCAAATCCAGTCGCTTATTCTTTATAAAGGCACGTAAGAATCTATTTATATTAAACACTTAAAGAAAAATCAAATCATTATTCTTTTCAAAATATATATGTTGCATAACAATAGTTAATTTCATATAATTATTAATAACAAAATCATCAGTGGCAGCGTAAAAAGCTGTATCAAAATTTGCTACAATCTATAGTAGCGCTTTGAGTAAAGCCAACAAGTATAAAAAGAAACAGTATTATTGCATATTCTCCTAAACATGAACAGATCTGTCTAATACCTACCTATCCTAAAAATGTAATGAGTTTTTAGATTCATATATCTAACACACATGTCTAACGTCGCTCTAAAATTACCGTGTTCTTGTTTTAAGTGAGATTCGTTGCAAAGAATGATCTATCTAATTTTGCCACTAAAGACAGTCTTTATAAACTTCTGTCAGCAATGAGATTCATTAATATGATACCTAAAGAAAACACTAGTTAGTACAAACTATGTTTGGCAAGGGTATCCATACAGCCTAGATTAGATCAACACATGTGACTACCCAAATAAGAAGTTGCAATCGAATGTAAAAAAAACTTGAAAGCGTTATTAAATCCCGTCAGATGTCGCCCCCTTCTTAATATTTCACAAGGCCCAATTGATCAAAAATGCTATATAAATCACAAAAATTAAAATGTATTCAGCTCCATTAATAATTCCTCTCAGTCAATTTTCTCAGAGCATTCTGCACCGTCGCCTTCGCTTTTAGATGAGATATTGGATCTGAAATTATATATACGGGTAGAATTAAGTTGTCGTACGTCAAAAACGTCAAATTTGTTTGCGTTCAACAAACTGTGTACCACTTGTCAATGTTCTGTGATTTGTTTGTAATGATTTATTAAATGCATAGTGCCCAAGTCATTTTATTAATCCTACCATTCTTTCTATTTGTCCGTTAAAATGAATGTTGCGTCATGACTCTACCACGTTCCATGTGAGCTAAGTATTAAATGTGATTATTATTAATCCGGTCATACTATCTACATTTCCATATAATATAATGATTTTCATAGTTTGCAAATAAAAATCATACGCTTGGTAAAATATAAAAGAAAAAAATTTAAAGCATTAGTTTGCTATAAATTTCATTTTTATTGAAAAGCTGGAAGCGTGCACAGTATAAAATCGTATTAAGTTTAATTTTAGAAAATTATTATTATAAATTATTTACGCGACATGAAAGAGTAAATTGTATACACACCTTGGTAGTGTTTCCTTTTCGGAATCCGGTTTCCTGGTCACGCTAATCGATATCTTTTTTTGCCTTATCTTGTCCAATATATTTTCGGGGCTCGGTTCCTTTTCGCTTTCCTTTAATATAATAGCGGAGTTGCGTGTCGTTCTTTTTGGTCGGTACGTAGCATAGCTGCCGGGAGAGTACATAGATATGGTTCTGTTGTATTTATGCGGATCTCTCAATGAATTCCCTAGACTAGTGTTATCTTCTGCAATATCCGAATTCTCCAACAAAGATTTCGTTCTTGAGTATCTGCTAGTACCGTAAGTAGGCGGATCGTAGTCTAAATAACTCCTAGTGCCCGGATATTTTCGGAAGTCGTTGCGATCAAGAGATCTGTATGTGTCAATTTTATCATTCAGTCCATAACTATCAAGTCTTGAAGTACCTCTGGAAGTAACAGGCATTTCGTTCAAAAGAGATCTGTAGCGTTCAGTGGACGGCGAGAGATCAGACGATATAGAGAGCCCTGGAGATAATGAGGACAAATCGTAAGTTGTAGGCGACGTGGGCGATGCCTCATACTTGGTATCAGTCGGTTGCGAATGTATCCTAGCGACTGGATCGTACTCGGTGGCTCCAGGTCCCACCAAACTACTTTTTCGTCGTTGTTTCTTTTCGTTAAACCTTGAATAAAAACTTTTCCTTCGTATCCTATCGATTATATCTTCTTTTTCTGGCGTGATAGAATCGTGATTCTTATGTTGTAGAATGTTATTTTCTGACGATGGTACGAAATTTTTGTCGGCGACTTTCACGTCAGTGCTAATGTCAGACTTTATATCTGAATTCGATATGGTTGATCTACTTCTTGATCTACTGCGGCTTTGTGAATCTATGTTGTCTAAGCTTATAATGTTATATGTAGGTGTGGTATATTTATCAGGGTTATCTTTCTTTTCAGTCTCACTGTCAAAACTGGACGTTTTCATAATTTGTGGTTCTATCACAGGATTAGTAGGAACTATTTTCTTCACTCTTGGCAATTTAGAGAAGTCTAATTTCAAACTGTTTCTGATATTCTTCACTTCGGGCTCTTTTTTAGAAACGCATGTGTCATCATTATCTACGGACAAAGTCGTAACATTATCATTTGAATTTTTATTACTTTTATTTTTACTCCCAAGGCCATTCAAAAGCAACGACGTAGGCCTACGCGGTTTATCTTTTTCGAGGCTGTCAATACTAAGATCAGAAGCTGGCTTAGTTTTAAAAACAACCTCAGGATAATTTTCAGTATTTTCACTTGGTATTTTTTCAATAATGGGCTTAGATTTTTCTTTTGGTTCGAATTTTTTAAATAAACCCAATACTTTTGAAACTGTTGTCTTGCTTGGTTGCGAGGTGTGGTTTTCTAAAGCCGCGACGTCTGTCAATGTAACAGCTCTTTTTATGAGGCTTGATTCAGTTGTTGGCTCTACATTTACAGAAACAGGAACTGATTGTTCTCGTTGCATTCTACTTAGTTTTGGACAGATTTTCTTAGTTATATTATTATCTGTTGTTTTTTCAGGCGAACTTGATTTAGCTGAAGTAAACTTTTCTAATTTTTGTCCTATAGATTGTAGCATGGATTTCTTCTTTGGAGCTGCTGATGATTTACTGTCATCATCATCTTTTTCGACTTTTTCTTTTATTTTCTTTACAACTTTTTTCTTTTCAGCACTAATCTTACCATCGCTGGCGTCTTGGCTACTTCCTAGATCAGTCTTAGATTTAGATGAAACTTTCCTAATAATTTTTTTCTTTACTGTTCCTTTCTTTTCAGGCTGATCGGTTTCAGCTGTTTTCGATGCTATTGTATCTTTCTTGGTCGGCAGAGTCGAATTTTTATTTTTTGTATCTCCGTTAGATATCACTTTTCCAGCGTCATTCGGAGCCGACAAGGTTGCGTTTGTGTCTGCTTTAATTGCAGTTACTTCTGATCTTTCGCTTTCATTATTATTTGATACTTGATATTTCTTTAAGGTAAGGGTGCTACTACTATTTCCATTTGGTTTTTTATCGGCGTCCGAGTTTAAACTAGAGTTTTCTGGTAATATTTGCTTACCTCCACTTGATTCTATTTTAGTGAGCTGATCAGGTTTAGACTTTTTAGGTAAAGTAATACTGAAGCTTACTTCTACATCATTATTAGTTTCGATTTTACTAACTTCGTCTTTAGTTACATTTTTAACATCATCGTTTATGGCGTTTCGGTTTATATAAACTTTTTCTGGAGACGGACTACTCGTCGGATAGCTTTTGGGTCTTAAAAGTTTGGACTCCCTCGGCAAGGACCTTTCAACGTGCTCGAAATTACTGTTTAAGGAAGCATCCACTGGCACATTTTCACAAGGCTCGTTAATAGACTCTAAAGTTTTAACGGGATAACTCTTCGGTCGTACCAGTTTCGACCCTCTATTGGAGTTTTCATCTGAGACAACTTTGGACTTCGAGTTTTCATCAGCGGATCGTCTCGACGACAACATCGACGAATCTACAGCGGTCTCTTTGATATTGTCCAGTATAGGGAAGAAAGGCGTATTAGATCTACTGCGTTCTTTTCCCGCCAAGAGGCTGATAGGAGAGAGAGATTTTTTAGGTGCAGAGATATCGTCTCTGTAAATAAGTGGCGGTTCGGGGACGTCGGTCGGACTGATAGCGCCGATCGCTTCCTGCGCCCTATTTCTCTTTTCCCTAATTTCACGTAAGATTTTTTGAGTCTCCAACTCTCTCTCCTTTCTTTGTCGTTCATAGACATTCTCATCGGGCGGCGTGTCGAAAAAGTCCGATCGAAGAAATCGTGAGACGCGACGACGCGGTCGGTCGGCCGGCGCGCGCAGGGAGTAGCGCCGCGCGAGGGGCTCCCTCCCTCCCGGCGCGGCCGGCTCCGAGCTCACGCTGGCGCCGTCCGAGCCGCAGCTCTCGTCGAGCGACAGCGCCCGCTCCGGGGTCAGGTACTTGCTGAGCAGCGGCCGCTCCGTGGAGCGACCGGCCGACGGTTCTCTCGACAGCGGCGCGCTCTCGGCGTCCAACGAGGTGCGAATCGGCGAAATCACGTCTCGAGATTCAGAACGCCGTCGGAGGCGCGGGAGGGTCGAGTACTGCGGCGTCGTAACAGCTGGAGCTTCTGGGGGAGAGTCCGGAGGCGGCCGGCGGTCCGGGGAGGGCGGGCGGTCCGGGGAGGGCGGGCGGTCCGCGGAGGGCGGGCGGTCCGGGGAGGGCGGGCGGTCGGCGGAGTGCGAGCGCGCGGCGCGGGGCGGCGGGGGCGGCGGGGGCGCGCCCGCGCCGAGCGAGAGCGTGCGGCGCAGCGAGCGCGCGGCGGCGGGCGGCAGGTGCGCGAGCAGCTGGCGCTGCAGGCGGCGCGACAGCGCGGGCGTGAGCCCCGACAGCGCGCGCATCTCGCGCTCCGAGAACTGAATCGCGCTAAGGTCTAAGTCCGACAGATCGAGTCCGCTTTCGTTCGTTTCCGAGCTTTGTTGCGTGCCGGTTCGCTGTCTACCGGATTTCTTACTACTACCTGAAAATCAATCGAAAAGCACACGTTTCGGTCATGCAGAACGCTCACCGTAATGGCTTATGTACAGGTCGACGTTTGGGACGTTCGAGTGGCTTTAAGGTCGATGCGGGCGACGAGCGCGCCCGGATCGATGGATATTATAGTCTAGAAAGCGAGCGGCTCCGGGCAGCCTGACACCCGATTCTACGACGAATACGAACATCGACGCTGCGGGTTAAGGTTAATGTTTCGACTACGAGTAGAGGTACTAAATACGGACCGATCGCATTAGTCTGTTAAATTTTAGGTATGCAAAAACAAATCACAAAAAGGATGCATTAAAATGTTGCTTCTTTTGAAGGTAATAGTTGAAATGCGACTAGAGATGGTGACTCGAGCGATATATGTTCAGATGCATGTCTGCCCGGTATCGTAACGACAAGCGCGGCGCGCCGTGCGGAACACAAAAACACAGATGATCAAATAATAATAGTTTAGTACCTATTGTTGTGTGGCGTTTGTGGCCGATTTGTGGTTGGCGCTGGTGCCGCTGTGAAGTGAAGATTTGGTCGGAGCATGCAGTGTAACGCGCAACCCAACTGCAACCACACCAACACAACCTCACTACCGCTTCATGTGCCCGCGCGCGCTGCGCGACCTACTGTGGCTGCAGTGGAGTTGTGGCGAGCAGCCGACACGCGCGACACAAGCTATGTACCAGTGCTACCACATCCACTAGCTACACATATTATTTACTCACTCTTCAAACAAATCAATTAACTGTCGATTTACTCATGTATTGATTGTCATTCAACATCGTGAAACATTGTCGGCAAAATAAAAGAGAAAAAATAAATTATGACACTACTCTGTGATATACATATGTAGTGCTGCGTTGGCACTTGTGATGCGACGTGTGATTGTTTTTATCTGTACACATCATGCAGCACTAATTACTAAAATCGATATAGTGAGTTTATGATAATCGAGAGCAACGCAACATTTTCCTGCTAGTGTTAGCTGGTAGGAGAAAGTCAACACCTGCACAAAGAATGCAATTTGAATACAAATAAGTACACTACAATGCAAAAGGAAAAAAAACAACGTTAAAGTTAAATATATTAATGTAACAAAATATTATGTTAATGTACTAATGATATATATATATAATAGACTGTAGACACTGTTCGGTAAATAATCTATTATACATACACACACACGGATGGTTAAATGAAAACTAATTTGGAGGAGTGGAAAACGTTGCTAATATCGGAACTGAACTAAACTCAATTTTAAATTTAATCTGTGAATGTTTATTCGGGGAGCGTCGTGTAATGAATCTGGGAGTTAATTGTATTTGTTTCATTAGTGGAAGCTGGCGTTCGTGTGAGTATAATATAGCCCGTGCACTATCTAACTACTAGCGTATTGCGGTGCGAATGTGTGACGTGACGTAGCACAACGTTTATATAAAGCATTTTATAATTTATGCCTGTTTCAATCTGTCATGTCAGATAGATAGAGTCTTGCAGTTCGCTGCATGAATGGGCCGGCTCGACCGGTGAAATAACACGACCTCTAGAATATCGGCGCAACCGTGCCGCGTTTCGTTCGATAAGGGAGGTATCCGGAGGCCCTTTCCCCTTCCTTTTCTTTCCTACCCCCTAAAGGACGACAACGCACGACGCAATGTTGTAAGATGTAGCTATTTTTTTAAACAGCAGTAATATTTGAATAATCTACCTTAGTTTTGAATAATCGTTCCATTAGAATTTATGTTATTTTTAATTTTACTCGTATAGTTTAGTTTTTATTGATCAAATATACTCACATATACTTTTAAAAACGGAATATTTCTATTTTGGATTATTAGAGGAATAATCCAACTATTTTCTTATTGGACTCTATTTGCACAGCGACATCTATTTCCAAGCAAAACAAGCAATATCTTCTTTGTTTCGATAACGGATATTTTACAATCCTATACACTGTTTTTTGTAATTTCAAACTGACATAGAGCGAGCACGTACAGATGCGTGTATATCTGTATGTATGTGTGTGTGTGTGTGCATAGAGCCGAGGCAGGTGCGGCTGTGTGCGTGTACAATATCGGCAACGTTTTCCCGCGGGGTGTACGGGGTGCGGGGGCAAGCGGATGCAAAGCGATCACGTGCACTCACCTCGAGGCATCTGCTGCCGAGACTTGAACATCGAGTCGAAGTCCGCGTGCAAGTCACGTGATCCCCATCCTTCGCGTCTACGCATACAATACAATATTAACAAATATTATTAGGTCCATGTAAATGTACATATTTCTTCATATAAATAGTAACTAGTAGTAAATTTTGCATACAAAAATATTAATGAGCAATAGAGAGATCCAAATTAAAAATATCTTTATTTCTTAGACTCAAGTAGACTTAGATTTAAGTACTTAGAATCGTCATACAAAACTACTAGCGAAAATTCGCAGAGCTTAGATTCCCTTTCAAGGCATCAAGGCTTCTTGACCATACATATATATGTTTTTCATAATGAATAGAAAATAATTTAAATAAATTTTATAAAGTCAGCTTTACTTTATGTCAATGAAAAAAAAAAGAAAAATACGAGAAAAGGTAAAAATGCTACTAAAAATATTCGGTACAGTGTCAAGAGTAGATAGATATATGAAATTATTGCCATCATGATGAAGGACTCATAAAAATGGAAACTGGAACTAAATATGAGTGAGCTAGAAAAAAGAAACCCAATATTGTTTTCCACTAACTTACGTTTCTGATACACTTCTTTTATTTTCCACATATCTGTGAGTGCTGCGTGTAAAAATTTAAAATTCATATATATATATATATATATCACCTCGCTTAGTAACCCGAGGTACAGGCATCGTTACTTTGCACTTGCGAGATATTTGATACAAGGGACTAAAAGACAGACTTATAAAGCCTATTCACCCCATATTAATGACACAATAATATATTTTAATGATCCACTTCATGAGATGTGTCGTCTACGTCGATGTATGTAAGTGTGATATTTATTAAAAAAAGAACATTAAATACTCACAATAAATTTCTCCTTGGTAAGTGGGGGCTGCATGCATAAAATTAACAAAAGTTTAGTCGGTAGTCGGAAAAACAAAATAAAAACAAAGATAAAATAAAAAAATATGAATAAAAATGATGAATGTTTATTTATAATTGTCTGATGACGCAGATATACAGCGTTTTGGGAATTCCATATTTTTTTAACAGAGGTCATTGCTACGAATGTTATAAAACAAGACTTGTTAAAATATTACATTTATCAATATACACTGTATTTATGCCTCATGCGAAATGTTCAGTTAATAAAAACATATTGACACACAACTTGACGGGCCTCGTGGCGCATTGGTAAAACTACCGGCTGCAGCATTGAGGTCGGGGGATCGATTCCCACCCCAGCACAAATATTTGTGACAAACATGAATATTTGTGTGGCGTCTGGGTGTTTTTCTATGTATTATAAGTATGTATTTACAAAAGAAAAGTATATGTGTTTTAATATCCGTTATCTAGTATCCATAACACAAGCATTTAGTTGCTTAGCTTGGAACTAGAGGGCGCTGTGTGTATTGTGTCCAAGATGTTATTGTTATTGTTTATTACACTTAGGTAAAATATGAACATGAATTTTGATGTCTCGTTAAATAATTTATTCTTTTTTGGGGCTCATTAAAATCTTATTTTTCTGTGGACGGTCTGACCACAAAGTATCAAACACAGGAGTCCGAACGTAATGGTGAACTCTCGCCGGTAGAGGGCGCCATTCTTTGAGAAGCGTCCAAAATACTAGCGCAGCCAGTGGCAGACAAGAGAACAAGATCTCAGTTTATTATTATGTACATTAATACTATGGAAAAGCCTAGATCGTTCGGACTCCTGTTTATTTATAGAGGTATGTAGAATTTTGAACAATTATTTCCATGTAAGAAATGCTCCATTGATAATATGGTATTGTATAAATAGAAAAAAAACCATGCACGTTATGTTATCTATAGTTGGGTATTAAAACAATTCACACTGAGAATATATGGATTTAAATGAATACTAAAATGATTACAATAAAAGAATGGAACGGTCTTAAAATTGAATGATTTGAAATAAATTTTCTATCTGAAATTCACATTCAACTAAAAATTATGTAGGAGCTGTTAACGAGTGGTGTAGTAAATAAAATGTAACTTCATATGTATGAAGAGTAGAAATAACAAAATCACTGCTTCTTTATGATTCTAAGAAAATACTATTTTTGGCGAATGATTTTCTTTTTTCCAATCTTCATATTTGCAAGTCAAAAATGTAGCGATAAATAATTAATATTACCTATTAAAGAATGGTGACTGAAGATTGTTGAAGAGTGAATGTTGTCCAAAGCCTGGACCTTCTTCGCCGTTGAGACGCTGTGTGAGCGCACGAACCTGAAAGTTTAAGTTTTAGAATGTTAATAATAAACTAAAATTCTGTATCTTATTGCTGATTTTATCATACTGGACTGTCTCTGGATATTTTTATAAAACGTATTTTTTGCAGTATAAAAAAAATAGTTTAATTTTCAAACATTACTATATTATCTTAAATAATAGGTGATGACCCTAGCGATAGTACGTAAGTGTAGATACCCTGTGCAGCAGCGTGGAGAACAAGTTCTCCGCAGTGAGCAGATGGAAGCCCTCGTCCTCCTCGTCTTCCTCGCCGGAGCTCACGGATTCGGCGCGCGCCGTGCGGCTGGGCCGCAGGCGGTGCATCTGGGACTCTTCCTCCTCTTCGGACTCACCTCCGCTCACCAGACTACTGCAATAGCAACGATTTAAGTTAAAACACGGCGTGGAGAGATGTGCGGCTCGTGTGGCGACACGCACCCCAGGCGGCGCGCGGGGCGGGGCGCGGGGCGGGGCGCGGGGCGGGCGGCGCGGCGCGGGGGGTGGTCGCGCTCGAGGCTGGGCGCGCGCGGCGTGACGTAGCCGTGCCCCTCCACGGCGATGGGGATGATGAACTCGCGCGCTGACTTCTTGATGGGCTCGCCAGGGCTGCTGCACGCCTCGGACGCGCTGCCGGACTCCGTGGACGTCAGCCGCCTACGGGACCAACACTTTCACTTAGATAACAGGTTTACACCATATTTTGATACATCGTCTCCGGTGGAAATTAATCGGCGATCTGAAAACGACCCAGTAGAGAAAGTTTCAAAAGGTCTCACCTGAGCGGCGTGGTGGAAACTCTGGGCGTCTGTTTTGGCGGTGGCTGGTGAGGCAGGGGCGGCGGGGACGTCGGGGATGTCGGCGAGTCGTCCGACGCCACTTGTATCGGTATGATGCGCTCCACTGACACACCCCTGTAGCAGAGAACATGACACGATATTGGTATCAATAGTCAAAAGACGAAGCGGACATAAAGTTAATGTGCGAGTGTGTGACCTGTTCCTGTGGTCCTCGATGCGGTGCTGCGCCTCGGTGCGGAACACGCGCGGGGCGTGCGAGGGGGCGTGCGAGGGGGCGGGCGCGGGGGGCGTGCCGGGCGGGGAGGCCAGTGACGTCACGCCCGCTGACGACGAACGACTGTACGGCATCGGGGGCTTACCTGCAGAATATACCGACACTTTAACATATGGGCGTGAGAAACATCAACACTATTTCTAATTATATGCATGTTATTATTTTTAAAATTCTAAATCTCTAAATTCTAATTGATTGTTGCAAATATTGTTAAACGGTTGCAAATAATTTCATAAGATCAATAATAAATAAACTGCTAACTTTTAAAAAGTCTAATACTGATAATAATAAGAAAAAAAATTATAACATAACATACGAATTACGGTATATGTCGAGCGTAACCCGTAGTCTATGTTAAGCAACCTATGATGTCACAGTTAAACAGATCTCGCTGTAATCACTCATTACTCAGCGGCGTTTACGACATAAACTATTTTGAAAACGGATCATCTAAATATAAACGCATTGTGAATGCATAAACAACTAAAATAAGACCCAACACAACTTTACAGGGTAGGTAGTAATGTGTATATATATGTACCGGTGCGAATGGCGGACGATATGATGTCCCTCGCGGCGCGTCGGCGATTCTCCTCGCCGGCAACTTTCTCTTCGACCAGTTTCGCCATAGAGTTCTGTAGACTCCTACAAAGTCAACGTCAACATTAGTCATTACATAGAAATAAACGGCTGTTGGCATTCACCTCGAGATACATTAATCAGAGTGAACAAGCAAACAGTATTCGTCATCGTTACGCGTCCAATGTACCCACGTATATAATACACTAGTTCTTACCCGTAGTTTGCATTTCGTACAATAAGTTTCCAATGAAATTAAGTTTATTTATCAAATATACGAGGGCACATTGAAAAGTTTTAAGCATAACCTTAAAAAAAAACCCTTTGAAATGATTATTTTATTTCACTACATAGTCTCCAGGACGATTTATGTGTATACTTTTGTCATCTTGTCTCTAGCTTTTTTATTCCTTCTAAAAAAGATTCCTCAATTTCATCAAAATATTGCTTGAATTTTTACCTTCGGCTGAAAACCTTTCAATGCGCCCTCGTATTTTAGTTCAATAACTATTTAGAAATTAGCCTGACCTCCTGGCATCCTGCAGCAGCACTGAGGGATCCACAGCAGTGCTGCTGTGGGAGGGTTCACTTTCAGTCTTCAAGACGCCGCCCCGGACACCCGCCTCTGGTTCGCTTGGAGTCTGTATTCATTTTAGATAGTACAGAACTTTTTTATACGAGTATTACAAAAACTAACTAAATATTATAAGATATTCCCCGCAACACTATTCGCAAGTCAATACAAACATACAGACAGGCAAGAAATCGCAATAAATGTTATTATAACAAAATAACATTTAGTATTGCGATTTCTACCGACATACAAAGAAATGTTAATTGTGCTAGTGCGAATTTAAAACAAAATCAATTTTCATCAAGTGTTCGTATACTGTAAAGTATTAAACTACTATAATGCTAATCTACACATATAAGTAAACTTGGAGTGTCTGTTTCTCTGTGAAAGCTGGACCGATTTTGATAAGACATTTATTGGCCAGATAGCTGATGTAATAAAGAGCTACTTTCATTTCAATAAAAAATATATTATTACTCATTTATTGCTTTTGTAGCAAACTTTGCCGGATCACTAATAATACATAAAATTAACCAGAATAAATAAACAAACTGTTACCTGCGAGGGTTCGATGCCAATCTGTTGCAGTCTGACCGTACCGTTGTCCGGAGTCTTGGTCACCTCGCGCTCCTCACTCTGAGCTTTGGGCTTCGCAATCTTTGAGACAACTGTTGAAAAATATACACCGTCATAAACAATATATTTCATTTTATTATTCTTAATAGTTTTAATATTACTAATAGTACGTTTGATTAATTTCAATAGCGGCGGATCTCTGTCTATTTAAATCAATAGATATATTCATATATTTTGCCAAACACCCACTGCAATGCTTGCAATAGCTAGCTTCTATAGGAGAAAATTTATTTTGATACCATCATATAGTTGGAGTCACTATTCTGTTTTAGTTATCCAAATATATAGACATTAGAGTAACTAAATATGGATATTTTCATTTCTACATGTGTGTGATAGCGTTAGTTACTGAATGAATTTAGAAAACTGTCGATACATTAGATTTTTTTTATGAGATAGGGGGTAAACGAGCAGGCGTGTCGCCCGATGGAAAGTAACAAACCCTGCCCATAGACACATGAACACCACTAGTGTTGCGTTTCCGACCCTTACAATGGAATATGGTAGGGGTCAGAAGTGGTATGGGAAGCAGTGAGAGGAAGGCGTTTGGCCTCTCTAATACAGCGAGCGAAAGCGCGAAACGCGGCATGAGCCACTATAAGTTGGCATTCTGAGAGGTCATGGTATTGTACCAGTCGAGCCGGCCCATTCATGCAACGAACCGAGTGAGTATACCGCAATTTCTGTGATGTTTATGTGATATTCTAAGTTCGAATGCTCACAAAACACATACCTGGTTTAGATATGTTACGTTTGAGATCAGGCGCGCCGGTCAAAGACGCTTTCCTCTCGAACTGATCCTTGAAGTTGCCGACATTGCCGCCTGTTACATAATAATCATTACATAGTATTAAAACAAAGTCGCTTTCCGCTGTCTGTCCCCTTATATGCTTATATCTTTGAAAATATGGCACGGATTTTGATGCGGATTTTTTCAATAGATAGAGGGTGTCAATGGGGTGGTTTTTAACTATAATTCATGTATAATGTACTAAAGAAAATATGATAATTTTCGAGATTTTGCACTTTAATTGCAAACGCTGGCTGAACCCTAAATGATAGATCAAAACAAAGTTCTACATTATTAAACTCCTTCAAAAGGTCTACAAAAAGCTGCTTTTAATAAAGATCAATATGGCCCTTTACAGTATGTAATTTAAACGAATATTTACGAAGATATTACAGTATTAACATAGCGGGACATAGCAGTTGCGTTGCGCGCCAAAACGCGTGCCGATAAATAGCACAAATTGCACATTTTAACATCTAAATTTTACTCATTTATTACTTTTGATGCGGAACAAAGTTCGCCGGGTCATCTAGTTATTTATAATTTGTTTTCATAAGGCCAAGTATTTCACAGTCGGAGTATTCTTATTAAGAAAAAATGTGTGATTTTTATATTCATTTTCCATAACAATATGTCTTAAAAATAAAGGCTTTACATTTACGCATATATAAATAAACTCACGTACGGGTAGGCAGATACTTTCTTTACATTTAAATTAACATCAAATTGTTTTTTTTTTGCACAAATTAAACGAATACGTTCACGCCTTCGCGGTATATCTTGTATTAGCTTTCCGCCTTGCGATGTTACTCGCGTATAGCGCTTTCCAATGGTAAAAGAATTTTTGAAATCGGTCCAGTAGTTTTTGAGTCTATTCGTTACATACAAAAACACGAATCGATAGATAATACCCTAAAAGTGGGAAATTTAATATATTGTAATAGACTTTATAGAAACAGTTAATATAGCATAGAATTAAGCTTGTACCATAAAACAAATATAATAAGGCGTGAATTTATTTTGTTGTTAAATACTAAAAGCTATACCTGGAATAGATAACTTCTTGGGTTTGCTGGGTCCAGTACCGGCAGGAGCTGAAGCAGCTGGTGCTATAGTCAGAGACGACAATTTCTCTGCTGCCGACGCTACCGAATTACTCTTTGCATCCTCTGATAGCTGCAAATATAAATTGAAAACTTGAAAAATTTTGAAAATACATTTATTTAAATCTCTATTAATTTTTTTTAGCTGGATCTGACTTAATAAATAATAATTTCTAAATTATTCTTCAGAATATTGAACCAAGCTAGAAGATTTATTTGCAACATTAAACGTTGAGATTTTAATTGTATGTAGTTTATAAAAACAATATTCACTTTTGTGTCTTCTTGTTTCTCTGCAACTGCTGATTGATCTTCTAACACTTTAGTGGGAGACGTCTTCTTCACGCGTGCTTTTGTTGGTTTCTCTTCGGCAACATCCTCTTTAGGCGTCACCACTGGCTCCTTCAATATCTCCTTAGTCAAATCTTTTGTCAGCTCGATAGGTGCAGGTTGGATAGTGATTGTCGCGGAAGATTTTAGGGACGGTTGGATTGTCTGAAAAGGATATATAATATTTTAAAATAAATGTTCTTTGGCTGTCACAAAACAATCGGAGACAGCAACTCAGAAATGATGTCATGTTTTAAACTTAGTTAGTATTTTTATATTTAAGTTTGTGAAATATTACATCAAAAGCATTACCGTTTCTGGGGTAAGTGGTGGTTCATCGGTGGGTAGTTCAGGTGCTGTCTCCTCTGATAACACCGGCGCTTGAGGTCCAATACTAGCGCAACTGTAACAAAAATAAGCTCATATCAAGTAAACCAAGGAAGCTGCAATTGTTGTTAGTATGGTGTCATAATCAACGCGGTGGCGTAATGTTTATGATGATTCAGACTCTACCCAGAACAAACATAACATAATTTCACGCCTTTTTCTACCCGAAGGTGTAGGCAGCGGCTGTTAAGCCTCGTCTCGGCGTTAGGTTTACGTCCCAAATGCTGGCAATAGGTTCGCCACCTATTGCCATACCGGGCACAAAGTTTTCAGTCACCGATATTTATCACACATAACTTCCGAAATTAATTTCGACTTCTTGATTCAGAAAAACCTTCCAATTATATGAATACATTTAAAACTGTGTGTCTCTCACCTGGCAACCCTTTCCTTCTTCCGTTGCATCCCGCTGGGCGACATCGTAATCTCCTGTTTGCGCTTGTTGTCCGCGGCCGAAACGATGGTGCGGGTCGGAGACGGCTTGATGGCATCTTCACCACCCTCTGTTGAATTATTTTACCGATCAGCTTTTTATCTCGAGACGTAGGACTTATTTAGAATAATATTTGACTAACGACATGAATTTAAAATTAATAACATAACTTCATTGCGAACGTCGAACTAAGACGCAGATACGATGGTGTACGACGTAGTGCTTCAGCACATTATATAAAGCGTAGATCACACTCAGAAAGGACTCGGGTTTGAGCTCTAGTTGGAACCACAACAATAATCTTTCCACAGTTGTATGTTAGAATCTATACTAATTATAGATGTAATCAAGTAATGTCGATACATATTTTTCAGTTGTAATTATAAGGTTTAAGGGTGTGAAGGTACAAATACTCACCAGCGACAAGTTCTAATATTCTCTTTTCCGCAGAATTGCTCGGCTCAATCGCCATTGAGGCTGAGCTCGTCAAATCTGTACAGCTCTCTTCCGGACCCATTTCCGCCTGAGAAATAGAATTTTCAAATAGTGCATTAGCTATTTTTTTTTTGTAAAAATCAACGCGTGTGCACTAAAAGAGTTATGAAGTCAACGAAGCGAGTGAGGCGTGTAAGAATCGTGCCTTATGGTTCTCTGCCTACCCCGCAAGCGATTTAGCGTGAAGTTATGTATGTATGTAGGTATAACAGTTCTGTATAATTAATTACATTGTTGAAATTTAATAAGATGATCAAGTATATCGTGAAAATATAGATGGATTATGTGAAAGATGACATGATTGAGAAGGGCATTGGTGTGGAAGATGTGACTAATAGGGAGGTGTGGAATCTCGTGCCGACACTGTCAAACCCAAATAAAGGGAACAGTATTCTTAGAAAAGGAATATATGCAATATAAGTGTAAGGTCCCATTACCCGCACGTTGTTGGGCACCACGACCGAGTTGGAGTTGGAGGGCGCGGCGGGCGCCAGCGACAGCAGCAGGTCCAGGCGCACGGGCGTCTGCGCCGCCAGCGCCTCGGCCTCCTCCAGGCACGACGTGTCGCACCCGGTGTTCACCCACCTGGCACGTGACCACACAACTATTACATCAGATTGTTAACTAGCATTGCTGTGTGGCACCGGCTTAGAATACCGCAACCCCATCTCTTCCCGTGGGTGTCGTAAAAGGCGACTAAGGGAAAAGGCTGGAAGAATGGGCAGCAGCATTCTCTCTCAACAAAATACAGCCTACTGCGATCGCCAACCCGCCTGCCAAGCGTGGCGATTATGGCAAAAACCCCCCCATGAGTGAACGGACCAGCAGTTGTGGCGCTCTATGGGGGAGGCCTGCCCAGCAGTGGACCTTAAAAGGCAAATGATGAATGATGTTAACTAGCAAAAAGTGACACGAATGATTCATTTGGTGTGTATTTATTAAACTATAAAAACTTGAAAAAAAAAACCAGTGGTTAAAAATAACCTATTGATATTAGCTATCACACTATCACATCTTCATGTCCGGTTCCCATCATTTGGGGTCGGCATAACAGAGTATCCTTTGCCACGCTTTCCTATCATTTACTTCTTCCATAGTAACACTCTTCCAAATCATTTCATTTTTCACACAATCCATCCATGTTTTTCTCGGTCTCCTTCTTCTCTTGTTTCCTTTCACATTTAGATTTGTACTTGCCACTAATATACACATGACACACTTAAAAAGCTGTCTGAAAGGGGAAGGCCGGATAACATAGCTAGATTTGAAATTATATTGTAAAAAAATAATGATTGAACAATGTAACTTTGCAATTATATTGACTGTGATTTGCGTACCAATTGCAATACGTTAGCAATGTAAATTGACTTAAAAAAGTCGTTACTGTGTTCGGTGTTTAGAAACAATCGCGTTCAAGTAAATGCTGTGTTGGTAATTATTAGTAGTTGCTAATTATTTATTCAATAATAATGTTTACTCACGGATGATCACAAATATATGCAATATCTGCACGCTTTAACGGATCCACTGTGAGCATGTCGCGAATCAGAGGTGACGCCGCTGTAATACAAATTATATTTTACTTTAATAGGTTCTGGGCCCAAATTTGGCGCCCTATAACACGTCTAAGTAAGGTTATATATAATTAACAACGCCTACGCGTCTTGGTAACAAAAAATATAGTAAAATAGAGTACAATTTTGGAATAGAATTTTCTTTGGAGACTAATTATTGAAAACCAAGAGTAGTCTTTTCTCAGATAGCTATTGCCCGAAGACAATCTCAGGATGATTAGAGAATAAACGAGTAACCTTCTAAAAGGAAACTTGCTTTGGAAAGATTTTGGAAAGAAAAAGAAAAAAGATTTGGAATGATACTTACACGAGGGGTTCCTTGGTTCATAGTAATCACCGTTACTGATCTGTTTGACTAGACGTTTGAAGTTGGAGCCATCAAATGGCATAGCTCCATAGACTAGAGTATATAATAGCACACCCAATGACCAGCAATCTACCTATAATTCGGAATGAATATCTGTTAAATACACAATACATATATAATCTAAGAAAAATAGTTACCCACTTTTTGACTTAATAATCATGTCCCTATGAATTTGTGTGATTGGCTTGATTAAATTGTCTATCAATCCCAATGATTATATGCATCAAAATGATAGTTACCTCAGGACCAATATAAGGAGTTCCTTTAACAATTTCTGGTGACGCATATAGTGGAGAGCCGCAAAAAGTAGATAGCAGAGACGTTTCTTTAAAAACATTGGACAGACCAAAATCAGCAATCTGAAAATAATATGAGAATATTATAAATTTGAAACTACCTATGATCATGAGCAATACAATTTTACAATAATATTAATTAATGGCATATGCATCACAAATCGTATCAATCGTAACAGTGGTAGAGCCAAGCAGTTCACTGCATGAATGTGCCGGCTCGACGCGGTGAAATACCACGACCTCTCAGAAGATCGATGTAAAATGGGTCACGCCGCGTTTCGTTCGGTGAGAAAGGTTTTTTTTTATGAGATAGGAGGGCAAACGAGCAGGCGCATCCGACCTTTAAGCGATAGGGAATAGGAAAGGATGGGGAAGGGGGGTGGGCCTCCGGGTACCTTTCTCACCGAACGAAACGCGGCATGAGCCACTTTAAGTCGGTCTTCTGAGAGGTCGTGGTATTTCACCGGTCGAGCCCGCCCATTCATGCAGCGAACTGGTACCTGGAGGCCCAACCCCCTTCCCCATCTTTTCCTATCCTACTCCCTTAAAGGTCGGCAACGCAACCGTGACACTATATGTGTTGCTGGTGTCCATGGGCGGCCCAGGTTGCTTACCATCAGGTGGCTCACCCAATTTTTTGACTTACCCATCATGCGTAAGACACTACAATGAACTAAATTTAAGTGAGCCTACAGGCTTAAACAGTCAATGTAACATAATATTATGACAGAAATATATAAAAAATTCTAACCTTAGCACTACCAGTATCATCTAAGAGAACATTTTCCAGTTTCAAATCTCTATGGCAGATTTTATGTATATGGCAATAGTACACAGCTGTTGCGATCTGTCGAAATAACCTGGAATATATCGTGACAATGAGTTATTAATAAAACAAAATAAAATTTTATTCTCAATAAACAACTAAAACGTCAACTGACCTTCTAGCTTCGTCCTCTTGTAATACCTTTTTCTGACTTAGATAATCGTACAATTCCCCACCAGAGCAATACTCCATCACGAGAATCATTTTTTCACTGTTTTCAAACACTGTAATGTAAAAGTATAATTAAATTATAACAATGCACTGTATGTGTGCACTTTTATGTCTTCAATTCTCAGAGGTATGGATAATTTGCATTGATTTTCTTGTGGTAAGCAAGGGGCGACCAAGTGATTTGGTCCAATGCGCACTAGACTGCAGAAAGTGCTATAATAGCTAGGACCGACCATTGGATTTCCCAACACTATTACCCAAGTTAAGCTATATAGGATTATTGGATGTCACAGGATTCACAAATAAGTGGCTTAAGCCCGAATGCTGAACCGCCACTCAAATATATAAGCGCTACTTAACCGTTTAACGTATTCTGTCACATCAGACAGAATTTTTGAATTTTCCTAATGCTAGTAGATTAAAAACTAAAAAGTTGTTTAAGACACAGTGATTTAGTGGTTGAGCTCCCCGCTTCTGATTCAAAAGTCGTAAGATCGATTACTGCCAAGAGATAGAGACATCCATTACTGACAAGTTTGTGCTACCACTTTTCGCCACCTATTCCATTTGGGATGTCATCATAACAATTCGGTTTCGGTTCGGTTCGGTTTAACAGCCGCTTCCTCCACCTTTGGGTAGAAAAGGCTTGAAGTTGTATTATGTAAAAGGTGTGGGGGTGTCACTTACCTTCATAAATGTGAACAATATTTGGATGTCTGACTGAGGACATGATTTGAACTTCTCGCCGGATACGGACCAGGTCCGCTTCTGATTCGATCTTGCATTTCTTAATTGTCTTAATGGCCACCTCCTGTCCTGTCTTCTTGTTGATGCCCAGCTGCACTTTCCCGTATGTACCTTGACCTAATTTTCTTACTATGTCGAATCTGCAATATGAATATGGAAACTGAGTACAATACTACTAAAAATGACCTTGCAAATGGATTTCACTTAAGTCTAGCTTTTAAAGTCTAAGCATATAGTTTAACATTTTATTTAACAACATTTCATATTTAACATACATCATGATTATCTCGCATTTCATCAACTGTCAAGTCAGAAAAAATCTGACTTACTATGAGTTAAACTTACATAAATAAAGAAATAAATTTGTTTATTTCAATCACAATCTTTCAACTCTAAGTAACTAAACTAGTGAATGCAATGATAATGAATTATATCAAAGATTAATTATTAATCATTGTTTACAAACAGTACAGCGATCATTTGACGACAAAATAAATAATCGTCTCAGATAAAACGGTCCACTTTACTTTCACGATTAGCATCGTGGTCTTAAACGATAAAGCAAATCGATGCGTCACACTCACGGCAATATTTACGATGTTATGAATTATTTGTCGTAATCTCTCTTCTCTTATCTCCATTATAAGCGAAAGCGTTCAAATAAAATACAAATACGTATATAGAGACACATTGGTTACACTTTTATCGCCAATCAAGCGAGGCGAGGGTTTGTAACAATTTCATAATCGAAACAGATAGTTTACCGAAGGCTATACCTAATTGAGATAAACGTAACTCTACGCCTTTTTTTACCCGAAAGTGTAGGCAGCGCCTGTTAAAGTCTTTACTCGCCGAATTGTTACGTTACTTCCCAAATTTAATAGGTAGCGAACCTACAAGAAACTATAACTCAAGAATTCCGAGAAATCAGTGATGTTAGTCAGAAATCGAATCCACGATTTCTGATTTAGAAGCAAGGAACTTGGTACTGGATCACCGAGTTATCATTTCGTTATAATTATAATTTAACTATGCTATCAATTTATGTTAGGAGCCTTAGAAATCAACGCGCGTAAATGAAAAGATTTATGAAATTCAACGAAGCGAGTGAGGCTTGTAAGAATCGTGCCTTATGGCGCTCTGGGCGCCTACCCCGCAAGGGATTTGGCGTGATGTTGTGTGTGTGTGTGTGCTATCAATTTAATCGAATATTAAAATAAGTACATTGATGTCATATTGGAAATAAAATCTGACGACAGTCCACTTGGGCCATACTGGAGCACGTCAATCTAAATCGCCGTTCACGCGCAAATGCACCCAATCGTGTAAGTTTTGCAGCCAAAATGTATAATGTAATATGTGTACATACGCATACATATGTACGTGTTTATGTGTGAGTATGCAAAAACATTCAAATAAATTGACCTCGTCGTCGCTACATTCACCCGTATGAAATACGTAAGCTTTGTTAAATGTTCGTGTAATAATAATATAATGAAAATAAATCTTCCTTCTCAGGTTTCCATGGTAACAAATTCAAGATTTATGTAAATTATATCATCTCCAGCAATTAATTATTCTAATCTGATGCCTCTATGCTCTACGATTTAATAGATTTTGTAATAATCTCAAGAGAAAAAGGCAAACGCTAGAAAAAAAATATCTATAATTGGGTTGATGGACTCATACAGGTCGACGAACGAAAACTAAGAGTGTGCCTACATACAATTAGCGTAGGAGATTTGCTTGTGGACTAATACGAGTTATTTGTATATGTATGAATTAAACACTCAGTAATACGAACCTAAGTGTTTATTATGACGTAACACGCAACCTTTACGCCCACAAACTTCCGTTTCGCGTTTAACTGTTCACATATTTAATTTTGTGTAGGTGAACGATCTGACAGTGGGACACCCTTACGCCACCGATTTTGAATCGTGACGACACAAATCAACGGAATTAACTATATTTCTAAATCAATATCGATATTGATTTTGCATTATTTTCTGACACCACATCACCTCATTTTCTGACGCTACATCTACAATCCCGCATGCCGTAACGGGTCAAGGATTTATTTAGTTTAGAGTAACTATCTTCTTCCTATCCTGTTCCCGTTATTTGGGGGTTGGCACAACAGGTTTTTCTTTTCCATACTTCCCTATCGTTAGTATCTTCAACAATCATGTCGTCTTTCACACAATCCATTCATATTTTCTTAGGTATTTCTCTTGTCTTATTTCCTTCCACATTTAGTTTTATCATTCTTCTCGCAACATGTGTGTGTATCATCCCTTCTCATTACATGTCCGTACCACTCTAGGCGATTTTCTCATATCCTCTCAGCTATTGGCGCAACCTTCAAACTAATATTAACTATCAACATAACATAACATAACTTCACGCCTTTTGTTACCCGAAGGTGTAGGCAGCGGCTGTTAAGCCTCGTCTCGCCGTTATGTTTACGTCCCAAATGGAATAGGTGGCGAACCTATTGCCATACCGGGCACAAAGTTTTTCAGTCATCGATATTTATCACACAACTTCCGAAAAGAATTTCGAAAAATCATTGGTGTGAGCCAGTGTCTGGAATCGAACCCGGAACTCTGGATCAGAATCCGTGTGCTCGACCACTGCGCCACCGAGACAGTTTATTAACTATCCGCCAATATTAACTATCGAAACTATATATATGACACAAATACATTTGGATCTTACAGATCGGCACAACTATTACCTATAGTATTTTTCATGTGTCGATAAAACGATTAACGATATTTAAAATAGTTGTTAGCTGGAAAGGTCTCGTCACAAGTCCACACAATCCATATCGGGTTTTGCGTTAATTTTCGTGAATAGTATGGAGGCTATATATTGTCGAGACATACTAAACGTTATCGTTACGAAACTCACCCGCGGTTTGCAATACATATAGTTATAAAAAATACTTATTACATACATATTTATAAAATATATTTACGATCAGATTAGAACTTTGTTGCTCAATACTTGACTTTCTAAACCAGATTCAGACCGACTAATAACTAAAAACTTTAATTATTATGGCGTATTTTACGCGTAAACATTTACATATGAAAATATACATATGTATATTTTTTTTATAAATATATAATGTAGTTCTGTGAGGTAGAAGTTAGGGATAAAAGATTTCCATGACCAAATTGAAGGTGGCCTTGCAAAAGGTGGTCAAGAACCTTAAAAACCGTAAAGCGTGTATGTATTACAAGAGTTATAAAAGTCGAAGAAGCGAGTGAGACAGGTAAGAAACGTGCTTTATGGCGCTCTGTACTCTCTGCCTATCCTGCAAACTGCTTGTCGTGAAGTTAAGTAGGTAGTATTGGGACAGTTACCTCTGTTTAAGACGCAGCCGGTGGTCATGCATGCGCACGTCACCGGTGTTCTCAATACCGTCCATAATGTTGGCGGTACGTTTGCTTTCGCCCACAACCATCGTGGCTGAAACAAACAAAATATCATTATTAAACACACAGCCAGACATAATTTAAACTATAATATCATCGAGAAAGTATATTAACGTTGGCAGGTTATTTAAATGAACATTAACATATAAAATAATAATAATAATACTTGACGTTGTTGTAACAGCTGTGAAAGTCATGTCAAATTAAATATTATATATAGTACCTAAATAAGTATATAGGTACAAGGTAAAAAGTATTTCTACCGTCCGACCAAACGCATGACATGGCTTGATACACTTTGGGGAAACACCTCACAGCCATTTTGGATGGGGCGTTTAACAGGTGATTAAATGGCTACAGGTCGTCACCACAGTGGGCATAACAATTAATCTATGTGGCAATTAACGGGTGCCACGCTTGTTTTATAAGCTGGCAATGAGTGCAGTTTTCCCGTCTCCAAAGTATCTACCTAGTATATATATATATATATAGTATAGTATATGTACACGCCACACGCCGTCAGCTGCTTCTGTATTTCAAGCACGTGTAAGAACCTACAGTTTTCATTGCTGTATTCGTTGTACGAGAAAGTGCCTTGTGCCGTAGGTACGGGCACTTTCGATTTTTGTTTTTGTATATCTACGCTCTGAATACTGCCAATGTTTGTGACCAATGCAAGTTTCTGACTACGGAAACACGTCGAACGGGGCAAATTCTATGTTAGAATCGCTACATCAAAATACCTTGTGTTGTGTGACATCAAATAATGAATATTTAGATATTTGCAATCATTAAATATAATTATTATTAAAGCCCGCGATACCGCTTCAACGGTATCTGGCATGAACGAGATAACCATAATGATTGATAATTGATAAGTAAACATAAACAAATATAAACATAATTTCACGCCTTTTTGTACCCGTAGGTGTAGACAGAAGCTGGTAAGCCTCGACTCGCCATTATGATTACGTCCCGATTGGTGGCGATCTATGGCCATTTACCGGGCACAAAGTTATATAAGTTTGATAAGTAAATATGAATAACTTATAAATGACATGGAAGACTATGCTTTAGTTTTTTTTGGAAACTTATATTTACATAGAAAAACTGTCATTACTGTTACTTCCACACATGACACATACCGAATCGTGGTTCAAAATTCTTCTTCTTAATTTCGTGTTGCATTGGTTATATAGCCGACTACCAACTTAGGTCGGCCGGTACGATCCCCTACAAACATTTCCGATGTTTATATAGCATACAATACAGTTTCGAATTATAAGACGTTGGTCTAAATATTATTAGCATTATCACTATTTACTGAATACATAAAATCTAAGTTTCCTGTTGTTTTGCAAAACAAAATCAGACCCTACTGCAACAGCGTGTAAGTTGGATTTCCACAAGCAATTCATACATTCTTATTCGTCCCACATTCACAGTAAAATATATAGGTCGACAAGTTGTAAATCTATGCATTAAATTTATTCACTCTTGTTTATTAACAACCACGAAATGTTTGTAGATTAAACTACAGCTTCGTACATAAATCAATACAAATTTAACATCGAAATATTGAACTATAAAAGCAAGTACAAAACTTATTAATAAAAAACACCATGAAGGTTCATTTACCCAAATTAAACAGGCTACAGTACAAGTATATATTGTGATCTTATCAGGATCTCGCGTCAGGACAAACAAATTAACAAAGAAACAAACTAACCCACACACAATTATTTGGTTAGTGCTTTTGTAGTTCCTTTCGCTAATTATAGGGGTTTTTTTGGAAAATTGCGGACATTCTGAAACGCGTGTTTAATACGCGAGATTTGGATCTTTCATATGGTCAGAAAAATTTGGTCCACTTTGAAAGCTGTAGGAAACATTTATAGTTTTATAAAATTACGCAAAATTTCTTAGATTCGGAGTCAAGTGAGGATGATAACGGTGTTCTAAAAAACTCATTTATCCGAGTCCAGTTCCAGTCTCATCACTGTGGATTAGGATTTTAGGATGGAGCAGAGTCTCTACCATTACACTCTCCTCCATCTTACTTCATAAGGTTATTATCATTTTATCTATTTTATAAGATGGAGAACGAGATAGGGATCAATGGGCTTTTGAATTTTTACAATCCCGTCAAAAGACTCTAAAATCTTTTAAAAAAGTGGAGATATTTTTGTTTATTTATAGACGACGTTGTCCTTGTGTTAAATTGTCTTATCTAGGCCAGTTAGGTACACATAGGTGTCAATGTTTGTCGGTCGGAAACACCGACGCTGCGAGACCGGCGATGGCATTGGCGTTATATATATATGCGTGTGTGTGTGTGTGTGTGAACGTCACGTCCAGAAAAATTCTAAGTATCAATTAACATGCGAGATAATGCAGGGACGACGCTTCTTAGTGGCTCTAAAAATAACACGTTTGTGCCCTCCCCGCGACCCCGACCGACGAGTTCGACCGTTTCAGCCACTATGCCGCCGACATCTCCGGCCGACACCGACGATCACAATAAAATAAACTACAAAGAAATATATGTTTAGATATATACCCCGTGTAGAAACTTTATCGTCTATAGGTGTACACGCTACTTGCTTACTCAGATCGACCCACGCTTGGATTTACAGCTTTTAGTTTTTTTTAACCTTATGTGTGGATTTCACAAAACGATTTTAACAATTCTCACAAATGAAATACATTCGTGACTCAGACAGGGAGACGAGTGAATATTGTACAAGAAAAATAATCAAACATGGTAAACTTCGGTAGCAATATTTAATCTTGAGTTTCACATTAGTAAGTTATACGAAACTCAAGATTAAATGTTACTTCGCTTCGCCTGTTCAGTTATCGAAAAACCACAAATATTAAGTAGAAACATTCGATGTCTGTTCTAATAGTTATCGTCATTGGAAGACAACGTCAGAGGAAATGCGGACATTAACATAAAATAACTTCACGTCTTTGTTACCCGAAGGTGTAGAGAGCGGCTGTTATGCCTCGTCTCGCCGTATGTTCCCGTGCCGTAAGTTTTCTGTCATCGATATTTATCACACATAACTTCCGAAAAAAACATCGAAAAGTCATTGGTGTAAGCCAGTGTCAGGATTCGAACCTGCGACTTCCGGATTCAGAAGGGCTACTCGACCACTGGACCACCGAGACAATAACTGCGGGCACTAACTAGTCTTTAATGAAAATCATTACATAGTATAAGACAAAGTCGCTTTCCGTTGTCTTAATATATCTTATATAAGCCTATATCTTTAAAACTACGCAACGAATTTTGATGTGGTTTTTTTAATAGTTAGAGGGTGTCAACGGGGTGGTTTAGATCTATAATTCATATATGATGTTGTAAAGAAGAAAATGATAATTTTCGAGATTTAGCACTTTAATTGCAAACGCTGGCTGAACCCTAAGTGATAGATCAAAACAATGTTCTACACACAGAAATAGATCAAGATAGAACGGCCGCGATGTCATATTTCCATACATTTCGAGCGTGTCACTTTTTTGAAAAACCACGCCCACAGCGTGACGTCATTTTCATTGTGAGCGGGGCGACTAGTTAGGAGACACACACATTAGATTATCGATGTTAATATCGGCAACGTGTGTTAATTTTATTATTTTTATATTTTACCAACTTTATTGATTTTGTGTAACGATAATCATAGAAAGTAAAACATGTTAAATCCGACATATTAAAACCTAAAACATATTTTTCCAACAGTACATAAAATTTAGTTATAAATATTTTACTGTCCTTGAAACTATACATATTTATTAAATATTTGCCTTTTTGTAAGGGTTGGCCTCACAGTCCTGGTTAAATAACGAAGCCGAACGTCTACATATACCTCGGTTACTGCCCGTTTGAGAACAACGAGATGATTTTCCATCGGCGATTGGTCAAATTGGTGAAAACTTATACTGTCAAATAAACTGCTGCCAATGTAATTACGAAACACTTTGGTTGAAATTTGTGGTGTTAGAATAAAGTAGGGACAAAGCAAGACATTTTTTTTTTTTTTTTTTTTATGGGATAGGAGGGCAAACGAGCAGGCGTGTCACCTGATGGTAAGCAACCAACGCCGCCCATGGACACCAGCAACACATATAGTGTTACTGTTGCGTTGCCGACCTTTAAGGGATAGGGGATAGGAAAGGATGGGGAAGGGGGGTGGGCCTCCGGGTACCTCTCTCACCGAACGAAACGTGGCACGAGCCACTTTACGTCGGTCTTCTGAGAGGTCGTGGTATTTCACCGGTCGAGCCGGCCCATTCATGCAGCGAACTGCTTGGCTCTACCACTGTTAAAAGACATGAGCTGATACTCAAATTATTATTGAATTAATTTATCGATAAGTCCTAAGACTCAACGATACATGGAGTGCCCATCTCTAACATTCGAAGACCAATCAAAGCGATTAACATACACAGCGATCAACTGGCAGGTGTATTGTGTATTTCGTTCGATTCGACGTACATTACGCGTATAATTTATACGCGCAATGTTTTTGTATACGAGCGTTGAATGCGGACAGCAATGGATATTTATCATAACGAAAAAAAATATACAACTTGTGATCGTAATTATTGAACATAGTAAAAGTAAAACAATAATTTATAATCTCAAAAAAATACTTTCTACTGATTTTCTGTACTTACTGATCATACGAAATATTTTTTCATATTTGATTCACTACTTTTGTTTTTACAATTTGCCACAGCATAATAAGGCATATATGTGACGTTTTATCTATTTTTTTACGTCCTGAACGCATGGCAGGAACGCTCGTTGCGTAATGAGAGCGAGTTTCGGAAAGCATGCAATATAGTGCATGGTTTTGGCACGCTTGCCACGCCTATTCGCCGTTCTATCTTGATCTATTTCTGTGGTTCTACATTATTAAACACCTTCAGATGATCTACAAAAAAGTCCGCGAAGGCATATGCCTATCTCTTAGGGATAACCCACAATGACCATTTTGATTTTTTTACTTTTTACGAAAACGATGAGAAGTGTGTTAAATACATTGTGCATGTAATATACATGATCCTGGCCCGTTACAGCATGCAATTTAAACGTATATTTTCGAAGATATTTCATTATTAACATAGCGGAACAGCAGTTAAAGCCGATAAATAGCACAAATTGAACCTCATGATATCCAAAATTTACTCATTTATTACTTTTGATGCGGAACAAAGTTCGCCGGGTCAGCTAGTATATTTATAAAGTGATATTTACTCTGGTTTGTAAAATTTGGATGTAATGAGTTAATCAACGCGATAAGCGCTACTTGAGCGTTTATGTAGCTGTTACATTAGATAGAATACGTGAAATTTGAGCAGTAAGTAGCACTTTATTGATTGTCAGATTTGAGTGGCGGTTCAGTATTCGGGCGTTAGTCTATTAAATATAGGTATGGCAGCCCGTTTTTCTTTCCTAGCTGTGGAATGCATTTTACGCATACTAGTGCAGGGTTATGTGGAACTCGCCGCATGGCGCAATAAATAACGATATGGGAGGAATGCTCACTAAACTACAACGGAACACCATCGTTCCCGGTGGGACGTCATAAGATTCAGACTCGACTTTGGTGCTGGGATAATGGCCTGAAACAGCTAAGGCCTTGGTTTTGTTCCGTCATCGAAATATAATTATTTTACATCTTTGAGATATACAGGGTGCTTCACAGACCCTATTCTAACCACTTATATCTAGAATCTAGACATGCTTTGAAATCTAGATATCCTATAGAAAGTAAAAAAAGGCAAAAAAAATTTTTTTTTACTTTTTTTACAAAAATTATCCCGCAGAAATATGAACCATGATCACCCTACTTATGACCTACGACAACTGAGTTCATTGTGACTACTCGCCTAAAGTATTTCATTCATTTTTCCATTTCGATCATCAATAGGGTTGTCATCTCTAATTTTTAATAATTATGTGAAGTTACAAAAAAAATTTAAGCTGACTACATTCTGATCTTCTTTCTACTCATTCTTTAAGAAACCACATGGAATTACCATGAAACATAATCAGTAAATAGTTTTCCCTGTCTACACTCTCATGTATTTGAGGCGTGAAGTTACACAAAAAAAGCTATCTGTATTCGGTTCGCATTAAGAAATCTTATAAAATTACTATGAAACATAATCAATAAGTAATTTTCGCTGCCTACACCCGCATGTATTTGGGGCGTGAAGTTACAAAAAAATATTAAGCTGACTACATTCTGATCTGTTTAAGAAACCACATGGAATTACCATGAAACATAATCAGTAAATAGTTTTCACTGCTTACACTCTCATGTATTTGAGGCGTGAAGTTACACAAAAAAGCTATCTGTATTCGGTTCGCAATAAGAAATCATATAAAATTACCATGAAACATAATCAATAAGTAATTTTCGCTGCCTACACCCGCATGTATTTGGGGCGTGAAGTTACAAAAAAATATTAAGCTGACTACATTCTGATCTGTTTAAGAAACCACATGGAATTACCATGAAACATAATCAGTAAATAGTATTCACTGCTTACACTCTCATGTATTTGAGGCGTGAAGTTACACAAAAAAAGCTATCTGTATTCGGTTCGCAATAAGAAATCATATAAAATTACCATGAAACATAATCAATAAGTAATTTTCGCTGCCTACACCCGCATGTATTTGGGGCGTGAAGTTACAAAAAAATATTAAGCTGACTACATTCTGATCTGTTTAAGAAACCACATGGAATTACCATGAAACATAATCAGTAAATAGTTTTCACTGCTTACACTCTCATGTATTTGAGGCGTGAAGTTACACAAAAAAAGCTATCTGTATTCGGTTCGCAATAAGAAATCAAATAAAATTACCATGAAACATAATCAGTAAATAGTATTCGCTGCCTACACTCTCATGTATTTGAGGCGTGAAGTTACACAAAAAACTGTGAACCCTACTTAATGATTTATTTGTAGGTCATGTGTATATGTGCTGTGTATATGTGTGCACCTCTTACACGTGCTGTGACCTGTTACACGCGCCCGAAACTTCCTTTGAGAATTGCCGCCTGCCTTTCGGCTCGCACAAGGTAACCTTGAACTCATCAGGCGGCATTTATAAAAAGAATTTGTCGGCATTTCTAAATTTACAGTGAAATATTTTGAAATATTAATATTATTTATTATGGGTCCGTATAATTTTAATGTACCAACGCAAATTAATAAAGTATATTATTATTATCATTATGTTGCATAACACGTGAAAGCTTAAAAAGTATTACGTAGGTAAATCCTAGGAGTCTCGGTGGTCCAATAGGAGAGCACAAGGCTTCTGATCCAGAGGTCCGGGTTCGAATCCTGACACTGGCTCACACCAATGACTTTTCAAAATCGTTTGCGGAAGTTAAGTGTGATAAATATCGATGTCTGAAAACTTTGTGCCCGGTATGGCAATAGGTTCGCCACCTATTCCATTTGGGACGTAAACATAAGGGCGAGACAGGGCTTAACGGCCGCTGCCTACACCTTCGGGTAAGGCGTGAAGTTATGTTATGTTAAATCCGGTATTCGGTATTGTGCGTATTATTACTTAAAATTTAGAGATTTTCTAAAATACTATTCCAATTTGCTTTGGATGAGATTTGAGTGAAATTAAAATATCTAGTAGACTCTGTAGTACAGCGACTAGTATTTTTAAAGTTATTATAAAAAAATAAGTTATCGTATAAAGGTTCCGTATTTTGGTATAACGGTACCCTAAGAAATTAAAAATGGCAGAGACACTAGTATTTAGGAATGTGACATTAAACATAAGAAAACGATTTTTGATTAAACGATTAATTTATTACAATGAAAAAATCGATAATTAATAATCGTATTTATTTAAGAAAATAATCGATTTATTTAAATTAATGGATTTTTAAATTTTTGGGCAATATGTACAATTAGTTTTAGGGGGTCATGTCAAGAGCGTGCACGTCGCGACCCCTGCCGTCCCAGTGGGACGCAATCTTGACCGAAGCAAACTGAGCCGGACGGGCTGCTCCGGCGTGCCCCGGAAGCGACGGGCACCGATTAGCCCCCGTCGGTGCGGCTGCATGCGCATGCGGCGAAGGGGGACGCCACCCTTCACGCAGCGCCAATCCTGGTGGGACGAGGAGAGGGGAGTGCCGTATAGGCACGTGGAATGTTAGAGGTAGTATGATCAGAAAGATGAATGAGATGATGAATGTAATAAATGAGAGATGCCTGGATGCCTTATGTTTGACGGAGACAAAGCGGAGGGGGAGTGAGACCGAGGACCTCCCCGGTGGCATGGTAGCCCTATGGTCCGGAGTGGACCAGGACGTCCGTCCTAGTGGGGGTGTTGGAGTCGTTCTCTCCTCCCACTTTGCTTCCGGAGTGAAAGATTATGAGTTGGTAGGCTCAAGACATCTTTGGGGTCGAATAAAACTGGGGATCACGCGAGTTTTCCTGGTCGCAGCTTATGCTCCCGTAAGCTCCGCGGATCCCCGCGAACTCGAGGAGTCTTGGGAATCTGTTAGGGATATTCTGAATCTGGCTGAGGGACATGAAAGGATAATTCTGTGTGGTGATCTTAATGGATGGGTCGGAACCAAGAGAGATGGCCTGGAGGCTGTACTTGGTCCGAATGGTGACAAGAGAGTCAATGATGCTGGTAAGCCCATCTTGGACGTATGCCTGGAACGGAACCTCGATGTGTCTAACACATTATTCCGTCATAAAGATATTCACACGTATACGTGGAGACGGAATGAACAAAAGAGTATGATTGATTTGATTTTGGTAGATAGTCGTCTCCGAAATACTCTAAAGGGATACACGAGCCTACAGAGGCCCCACTCTTGATACGGACCACTACCTGGTAGTAAGCCGTTTCGTGGGCCTTTCAAGAAGTGGAGACACTGGCGAGTGCGTACCCATTTCGGAGAGCTTGAAAAGATAAAATGTGAGAAATTAGAAGGTGAAAGTGTACGGAGTATGTATGTAGACCTAGTCAGTAAAAGACTCAATGAGACGAGTCTTTCTGACTTAGGTGTTGAAGAATGCTGAGAAAGAATGAAAGAAAGTATAGTGGATATTGCAAAAGAAGTATGTGGTAGTGCAAAGAGGCATAGGCATAGGCATAGGATTCTGAGAGGTGATGCCTGGTGGGACGAGGATGTGAAATCCAGCGTCGAAAGAAAGAAAAAAGCATGGTTGGATTATGTCTCAAGTTTGAATCAGAATGTTAGTATGACAGAGAAAAAGTATGAGAGCTACCGCCGCTGCAGGAATGTTACCAAAGCCTTAGTGAAAGCGAAGCGTGAAAGACTAGTTGCGAATGAGGAAGTGAGGTTGACGGAGAACTTCGAGGCGAATAACAAACTCTTCTGGAGGGAAGTTAGAAAGTCTCGGGGTTCTTCGTCAACATCCAGAATGGACAAAATTATGTCTAAGGCTGGTGACATTCTTGCAAACCCAAGCGATGTATTGGGCAGGTGGAGTGAGTATTTTGGGGAAATGTACGAGTATGTTCCTGGTATGTTTCTATGTTTCTGGCATGGCAGCTGGAATTGATATGATGTCTGCTTAATGATCAAATACGGTGGAACCTGTGCCCGGGACTCTTTCCTGACCTTGAGCAATCTGTGCTGGAGGTCAGGTAAGGTTCCCACGGACTGGAGGCGCACTGCATACGTGCCGGGATCACGTATGCAGTGCGCCAGTTACAGGGCCATCAGTTTGATCAGTTTAGCAGCAAAAGTGTATGGGAAAATTATTGAAAGGAGAATGAGGGTGATATCTGATGGAGTGTTGTGGGAGGCTCAGGGTGGTTTTAGAAGCGGACGAGGGTGCATGGATCAGATTTTTTCTCTCCGCGACATCGTGGAGAAACAACTGCCTGTTAACCGGAAGGTTTTCTGCGGTTTTGTGTATCTGGAAAAAGCGTTTGACAGAGTGTTACGAAAGGATCTGTGGGATATACTCCCGGGCTACGGGGTGAGCGGAGCACTGCTGCGCGCTGTGCAGTCCACTTACGAGGACTGCACAGCGTGTGTGCGTGTTGACGGCGGCTTGTCCCCCTGGTTTGACGTCAATATCGGCGTCAAACAGGGTTGCGTGCTGTCCGCTCGACTGTTCATCCTATACCTGGACAGTTGTCTCCAGAGAGTGAGATCGATGGATGTAGTGATGCAAATGGGTGACCTAGTTGTGAGCTGCCTGCTTTACGCAGATGACGCCGTGCTTCTGGCCGAATTGCCGTCGGACCTGCAAATACTAGTCACTACTATGAAAGATGATTGCATGATTAAAGGCTTGCAGTTGAATGCGACGAAAACGAAAGTTATGGTGTTTGAAAGGGAGGAATCCAGAACAGATGCAAGGATAATGGTTGATAATGTAGTGCTGGAACAGGTGAATGAAATAGTATATCTTGGATGCGCTTTTAGCAGGGATGGAAGGTACACCACGGATGTAGAAAGACGAGTGGCGATAGGAAATAGCGTAAATGGAGCGTTGGCCAGATTCCTGGGCGCAAAAAACGTCAGCAGAAAGCCCAGCTAGCAATCCACAATGCAGTCCTGATCCCAACGCTAACTTATGGAAACGAGAGCTGGGTATGGTAGAGTGTGCATGAAAGTAGAATAAACGCGGTAGAAATGAGGTCACTGCGCAAAATCTGCGGAGTGACTCTCGCTGACCGCGTAGGAAACAAGGTTGTAAGGAAGGAAGTTGGTTTGAAAGAGAGTGTCGGTGTAAAAGTAAGAAAGGGCATGGTTGGTTCGATGGTTCGGACATGTAGAAAGGATGGATGATGCAAGACTGACCGAGCATTTGACACGATTGACCAGATATACAATGCAAAAGCGGATGGATGTAGGAGTCGAGGACTGCCAAGACACACATTACATGACCAAATAGAACGTGTTATGGAGGAAGGTGATGTTAGGAGCCTCAAAAACCGACGCGCGTGCATGAAAAGAGTTATGAAAGTCAACGAAGCGAGTGAGTATCCATGTAACATAACATAACATAACTTCACTCCTTTTGTAGCCGAAGGTGTAAGCAGCGGCTGTTAAGCCTCGTCTCGCCGTTATGTTTACGTCCCAAATGGAATAGGTGGCGAACCTATTGCCATACCGGGCACAAAGTTTGTCAGTCATCGGTATTTATCACACATAACTTCCGAAAACAATTTCGAAAAGTCATTGGTGTGAGCCAGTGTCTGGAATCGAACCCCGGACCTCTGGATCAGAGGTCGTGCGCTCGCCCACTGCGCCACCGAGACTTTTAAAAAGTATCCATGTAATATTTAGTAATTTGGAAATATACAATAAAAGAGAACATATCAACCAAATGTCGGCTGATAAAATTGTATTATTCATCGACTCCATCTAGTGAATATTGGAATAAATAAATAACTAAACTGTTTCAAAGGTATAGAAGGAATGCGGTCATTGATGGCGTTAAAAATAACATTATGGAAAAAGTATTCTTTAGTAGTTTTCGTTCCGGGCCAAACTTAATATCGGGGCGTTGCAGATGAAATAAAGTCGGTAATATGTAATTGAATGATTAATAAAATAATCTGTTATTAATCGATTAGTCATATAAAAATAATTACTAAATTTAATAGATTTTTTTACTTTTAGATGTTGATTTTTAATCGATTATTTCAATAATCAATTATTTTTTCACATCCTTACTAATGTTCGTTAGTGATTATTTTTTTAGACGCTCTTCATTATTGTTCGCTTGTTCTATCGGTCAGTATCATATATCGGTGTCAAGTTAGTGAAAGTGCTTTCGTTATTTCGTAATTTTATAATGGCGGAGTATTCAAATGCAGAGTACTATGATATGATTATGTGTGTGGGTGCATCGGAGGGAATCCTTACTGCAGCGCGCGAACTTTATCGACAACGTCACATTGATGGAAGAGAGCTGGAGAATCAGCGAAGACTTCCTTCTTATGCATGCTTCAGGAGGCTGGTCAACCGTTTGCACTCAAACGGTTCTTTCCACAGTCCAAACTCTGAAGGACGATCGAGTGACCGTGCGGATGCTCGTGTGGAACAGAATATTTTGGATCACTTTGCTGAAGATCCAACTAGAAGTACTAGAAAAGCCTCTGTCGTATTAGGTGTGTCTAGAATGAAAGTATGGAGAACTTTAAAAAAAGATAATCAGCATGCTTACCATTACCAGCGCACACAACAGCTGACAGAAGCAGATTTTTTATTGAGACTGCGATTCTGTGAGTGGTATCGTAGTCAGGTTACTGCTGACCCTATGTTTTCGTCTCGGGTTCTATGGTCTGATGAGGCTACCTTTACTCGTTTTGGACTATCCAATAGCCACAACGAGCACTACTGGTCCCATGAAAATCCACATGCTTTTCGTCAAAGCCATTTTCAGCACAGGTGGAAAATTAATGTGTGGGCCGGTATCATCGGTGACAAATTGATAGGCCCTGTATTTTTGCCGGACCGGTTGAACGGTGAAATCTACTTGGAAATGTTGAGGACCACCTTGGAGGAAGAACTTGAAGGCCTTCCTTTGTTAGTTTACCGCGACATGATTTTCCAGCAAGACGGCGCGCCAGCGCATTACACTCGTTCTGTACGCGAATATCTGGACGATCGCTTTCATGCGTGGATTGGACGTTCTGGAACTGTTCCATGGCCACCACGGTCGCCCGATTTAACGCCAATGGACTTTTTTTTGTGGGGATATTTGAAAAGTGTGGTGTATGCTACGCAGTGTGAAACTGTGAATGATATGCGTCAAAAAATTGTGGAAGCTTGTGGTACTCTAACACCGGAGTATCTGAGCCGCGCCACACAATCTGTATCGCGGCGTGTAAACCTATGTGTTACGAGAGGAGGACAGCACATTGAACCTTTTTTGTAGTCACGCTGAGAAATGGTAAGTGTTCACCATAAATCTTAAACGAAAAATCTGGTTAGATATGTATTAAACTATGAATGAATTTTATTTAATCAGAATGAAATACAAAATTTTTATTTTATATCTCACCATAACTTAGCAATATCGGCTCTACTACTACAAAATAAGGTCTAAATTTTTATATCCGTGTTGTAGGTACACAAGAAATTGTACCATATGTTACGATTTCTTGTGTATGTGTGTATGTGATATCAATGAAAGTCTTTATAGTAGGGTGACCATGTCAAATATTATTATTTGCGGACTCAGTAGGAATTATTTTTTTTTTTTCAGATCTAAAATTTCGACTTATCACATTTTAAATATAGCCATCCGATAGGCAATTCCATCCTGTATCCACCCATCGCGGCTTGATATACCCAATGTGGGACACGCTGTATATGCAAGATTACACGAGTTTTTTTTTCTATCTCAGAATCCTAAGTGCTTCAAGTAAACAAAAATAACCCAATTGTCCACAAAGAAGCTTTGTAATAGTGAAGGAATGATAAAAATCTGTTTATTACTTTCAGAGTTTATGCACTACAAAGAAACAGACAAATTTTTTCGTCTTTATAATATCAGCATGTACATTTTATTCGTTGGCGATGTAACAGTCTTTATATCCCGGAAGTTAGCGATCCCGGGACGTCTTGGTATGTACGTCTACGTGGAACAGTGGCGTCAGAGGCGCGCGGCGATGGCGAGCGGGACACAGAATAGCAAACGCGGACACTCTGCGATCGAGCTATTTCTGAACACTCAACGGTTGAATAACCTGCAATCAACTATTCGCACTTGCCTACCAGCAACTCCAGACCGTGGCTCATGTAGATGTGATTACATGACCTTGGATGTATTTATTGAATTAGACCTGAATCACGAAGATAGGATTCAGTAGGTAGTAGTAATCCAGGAGTTTGCAATTTAAGTCTTAAGTAATGTTGGATGTTCATCTAACAAAATTTGATTTAGATATCACTAGGCTATTCCCAAGACATAAAAACAATGAGTCTTTTATGAAATTCGTCCATATAGAAAATAGTATTTTAAACAAGCACATGCGTAATATCCTAATACTAACGACGCTGGGCTATGACGCACCAAATCGATACATTGTTGGTAGTAGTATCTTAAAACTTTAGTCTTACTGAAACCAATTCAAATTGAACTATTCTAGTCTCGAAGTAAAATACGGATGGGAGAGGGAGAAAAAAAGTAAAAAATATTAGTCTCTATCTTGATTTAGGCCTAGCGGGAGTTTTAGTAGAAAAAGCATTGAAGAAGCAGTGGAAAAAAAAAACAAATTCAGAAAATCATACAATACACATAGGCCAACTAGGCTTATCAAAAAACTAACTATTTTATTAAACTAGAGAGGATACGAACCGGCAGACATTGTTCTACCAAACAACTGAATCTCGTAGGGGCCATACCATCCATCGAATTCAATTTTGGATCTGAACCATTTGAGATCATATTCAAATAATCATAATTTTATTATACACATGTTTTTTTTATCGTTACAATTTTTTGCTCATTACTTTCTTTTTTTATTAGCTTTTTATTAGCTTCACCTGTATGTATGTTTGTAGGTTTGTTTGTAACCGACTTCTTTTTTAGTTTCCGCTGATTGCCACTAGATGGTGCGATTTGTGAACTATGAAAGTTCTAGACTAGAAAACCGAACTAAAAAATAGAAAATAAATTTTAATGAATTTAAATTAAGAAAATAGTGTTAAAAATTTCAATGAATATAAATTAAAAAAAGCGTGGGGTGCTTTTTAAGATATTATCGAAATGATAATCACTCTACTCATATCTGTCAATAAAATATTTATAACTATTGACACCATGCACCCCACGCTTTTTTGAACGATAGATGGTGCGATTTGTGAACTATGAAAGTTCACAAATCGCACCATCTAGTGGCAATCAGCGGAAAGTTTACGTTATCAACTTGAAACGAGTTCCGTTACGAGTCACAGATGGCGCTATTCCTCAAATTCGAAACTAAAAAACGCGCTGTCATACAAAACCGAACTAAAAAATTTAAAATAAATAATAGTTTAAAAAAACTAAAAAACACGCTTTTTATTGAAAACCGAACTAAAAAATAGAAAAATAAAAAAAAAATACTTTATTTTAAAAAAAGCGTGGGGTGCATGGTGTCAATAGTTACCTATAAATATTTTATTGACAGATATGAGTAGAGTGATTATCATTTCGATAATATCTTAAAAAGCACCCCACGCTTTTTTTAAAATAAAGTATTTTTTTTTTATTTTTCTATTTTTTAGTTCGGTTTTCAATAAAAAGCGTGTTTTTTAGTTTTTTTAAACTATTATTTATTTTTTTATTAAAATTATTTCTTTGAAATTGGCCCATACCAGTGGTATACGAGTTTAGTTATATGAATTAGCACTTTTTAAAATACAATCTGTATCAAAAATGTGTCGTAGACTAGAATGGTGACGCAGTTTTGTGCATGTATACTTTTGTCGTAACTTTATAATTTGGCAAGAGAACTTATACCAATGAATGTAACGAAAATAGAACATAATTCCATACGGCTGAGTCAACATCGGGTTTTGTCTGAAAACTATTGGGTTGTTTGCTATAATAGATGAAATGACAGTTCATCTGAGAACTAATTAATTGCATGTTTGTTTGTTATTTTCCAGGTACTGGTTTTTATAATAATTACATACTATAAAACAAAGTCACTTTCCGCCCCCTTACACGATCAGCTAGCGTATTATGAACTCTTAATTCCAGCCAGTTTACGCGCTGCCTTGCAAATTTGTATTTTCAACGACAAATTTTAGCTAGTCGGTGAAGAGTAGTCAATGTCAAATTCACTCAAAATTCGATTTATCCACGACTAATTCCATAAGTAGCCTAGACTAGCTGAAATTAGGCGTTAGAAATACGAATTCGCTAGGCAGCGCGTAAGATGGCTGGAATTAAGAGCTCATAATAGACCCCCAAATCTTTGAAACCAGTCAACGGATTTTGATGTTTTTTTTTTGAAAAAAGATAAAATCTAATAACAAGTTGTGGATATCTTGACTTAGATATATTAAATCGCATGGCTTAAAACCTCCGTTAATGACAATTTGACCGATAATACTTGTGTGGTCAACAATGAAAACGTGACTTGACTGAATCGGCATGTAGACGCTGAGGACTCTTGATCCGTGGCTGTGCCGACTATCACGAAGTAAAACAGAATTCACTCATGTCAACCTACAATAGACCTATTACATATTCTTTCGTAGTTAGGAGTTTAAAGTACTTATCGGACATTAACTTTGTCAGTAAAGTCAGTGTCAATTATGCTTTGAAATTATAATCTAATTACATAACACAACATAACTTCACGACCTTTTCTACCCAAAGGTGTAGGCAGCGGCTGCGAAGCCTCGAGTCGCCGCTACGTTTATATCCCAAATATAACGAATGAATAAGGTGGCGAACCCATTGCCATACCGTGCATATAGTTTTCAGTCTAACTATAATTTTCGAAATTAATTTCGATAAGTCATTGGTGTTGTTAGCTAGTATTTGAACCCGAGACCTCTTGATTCAGAAGCGGGGTGTTCGACCACTGGACCACCGAGACTAATCTAATCTAATTATTTCGATGATAAGGAGCTTTTTTTAATTTTCACAACCAATAAATAAAATGTAAATAAATAATATGTATTTCTAAGTTGGTTGAAATCAATGTATAACTATTATTAAATATTGATTGATTTTAAATTTAAAGGTAAGGTATTTGTTAAAAACTGAAAAAAAAATTGTCTACCACTGGGTCAAAAACGCGGCCAGTCCTGAGAAAAACCCAGCAAGAAAACTCAGCTGCTGTTCTTCAAAACTGATTATTTTTGACCCATTGGTAGATTTTTTAACAAATACTTTACCTTTAAATTTAAAATCAATCAATATTTAATAATAGTTATTACAACATACAACTTTTACTTATTAAATCATACAACAAAGGATTTTTTGTCTGGTGAATACATCTTATAAATAAGTATTTAACTTTTGTTTTCATGGTCTGATGTGGGTTACCAATAGTAAAAATCATATTTTTAACATCAACTTTTTGATTTTTATTTCCAAAAAGTGGGTGCTCTCTGTATCAATGAAAATTGCTTTTGAACAACTACCATCTTTTTGTTCATCACTCGTGGAAATGATCTCTGTAAAGAGTTCGAAACGTCGGGAAATAAATATAAATAAGTAATAAATAAACGCGATATAATCCTGAAAGTTGTTTTGATCTATGAGTGAGATTCGCGAGTCTTAGAAATAAATAGGTTCTAAATTCGTCAGTATATTTTGTTTACTGTACTGGTTCGCGGTTTTCGCAGGGATGGACGATACACCGCGGATGTAGAAAGACGAGCGATAGGAAATAGCGTAAATGGAGCGTTGGGCAGATTGCTGGGCGCAATAAAACATTAGCAGAAAAGCCCAGCTAGTAATCCACAATGCAGTCCTGATTCCAACGCTAACTTTTGGAAGCCAGAGCTGGGTATGGCAGAGTGTGCATGAGTAGAATAAACGCGGTAGAAATGTGGGCACTGCGCAAAATCTGCAGAGTGACTCTCGCTGACCGCGTGGAAAACAAGATTGTAAGGAAGGAAGTTGGAGTGAAAGAGAGTGTCGGTGTAAAAGTAAGTGTTGTGAAATGAAGTAAAATAAAAGTGGACTGTATAATTACTCATAGGTTTACTAAATCTGTTCCTGAAGATTACATAAATTGTTAAATGAATATTAATTATGATGATCGTCGCGGGTGGTCTCGAGCGAAGTGCGAGATATGCAGTTGTAGTTGTGGCTCCCTCCGGACCCCCTCTCCGCCGTCCTCCTGCCGCCGTCCGCCTGCCGCCGTCGTCATGTTGGTATTCCAACAGTAAGAAAGGGCATGCTCCGATGGTTCGGACTGTAGAAAGAATGGATGATGCAAGACTGACTAAGCAGATATACAATGCAAAACGGATGGATGTAGGAGTCGAGGACAGCCAAGACACACATTCCATGACCAAATAGAACGTGTTCTGGAGGAAGGTGATGTTAGGAGCCTCAAAAATCGACGCGCGTACTTGAAAAGTTATGAAAGTCAACGAAGCGAGTGAGGCGTGTAAGAATCGTGCCTTATGGCGCTCTGTTCTCTCTGCCTACCCCGCAAGGGATTTGGCGTGAAGTTATGTATGAATGTACTGGTTCGCATAAATCAAAATATCGTCTGCATATTTCATCATGCCATAGACATTTAAACAATTATAACAATAGCCACATACCGCTCCAGCATTTATTTAAACACAACAACGTCGTTCTCAAAGTATTATCTAGTTTATTTATAAATATTCAGTAAGTATTTAAACCACTATGAATGCTGTCCGGGAAATCATGGAGAATCATTACATAGTATAAAACAAAGTCACTTTCCGCTGCCTGTGTCCTTATATGCTTATTTATATCTTTAAAACTACGCAACGGATTTTGATGCGATTTTTTTTTAATAATTAGAGGGTGTCAACGGGGTGATTTAGATTTATAATGCATATATGATGTTGTAAAGAAGAAAATGATAATTTTCGAGATTTAGCACTTTAATTACAAACGCTGGCTCAACCCTAAGTGATAGATCAAAACAATGTTCTACATTATTAAACACCTTCAGATGGTCTACAAAAAAAGTCCACGAAGGCATATATGTCTATCTCTTAGAGATAACCCACAATGACCATTTTTATTTTTTTACTTTTTACGAGAAATAATGGCTTATTTACGAAAGGATTTTAAACATTACAGCGTTAATTTTCATCCAATTAAGTGTCTTAAATAAATTGCGCATGTAATATAGATGATCCTGGCCCTTGACAGCATGCAATTTAATCGAATATTTTCGAAGATATTGCAGTATTAACATAGCGGGACAACAGTTATTAAAGCCGATAAATAGCACAAATTGAACCTCATGATATCCAAAATTTACTCATTTATCACTTTTGATGCGGAACAAAGTTCGCCGGGTCAGCTGGTAAATAATAAAGTCTCTTTAATTTTATAGTTATAATACAACACCCATTAAAGGATATTGACCTGAATGTAATATAAAACGGTGGTTGAAATGGGGTTATATGGAAATAAGCTACTTCCGACTGTAAATAGCTTCATAATATTATTATAATTTGTAACTACTATGAGAGGTAGATTAGTAATAGTAAAGTCTTTGACTTTCAAAACTCTTGTCATAAACGCTCGTCGATTTTTAAGGTTACTGACATCACCTTCCTCAAGGACTCGTTCTATGTATTTGGTCATGAAAATAATAACCTTTATTTAATACAAATGTGAATTTGATATTGCGGCCTTTTCACACTTAAATCGGCAAGCAAAACGTCATTAAAAAGGTGTGTATAAATCCTCAGAGGTTGTCGTCGTCAATAAAATATTTGGTGCTTTTTATTTCGCTACTATATTTGAGAGAAGAATCCGCCCAGCCAACCAGCAGCGGTTTGCGAGACGCCAGCTACAGTCTTTTAGGTAAAGGTTTATAATATAGTGGCGCTTTGGATGCTGTGTACTTTAAGTACCTCCCCGCCGGGACAGCTGTGTCGCGCGAGGCGGTGGAACCATAGCGCCTCACATTATTGGGGCACTACGTCCAGTCCGGTGGCAATCGTGGTCTGACGACGATTGCCACCCCCAGCTCGGCGATCCTGAGCGTACGCTCGAAATCGGTCCCTGTGGGACCACCGTGTGAGTGTCGTCTAAGTAACACACGACACTCACGCCATGGGGCAGACCCATGGAAACATACAACACTGGTAGTGTTACAGTTGTGTTGCTGGCCTTTAAAATGGGATAGGAAAGTGGTCTTCCCCGGATACCTCCCACACTGTGGAGAGATTATGGTATTTCACTGGTGTAACCGGCCCATTCATACAGCAAACTGAGTCTAACACTTTCAGTTATGAGAAACAAAAGTATAAATATGAAAATAAATGTTGTAATAAAGATAACAATGTCATTAAACTTTCAATTATCAGAGGATTACATTGACAACACTGAATTCAAGATTTGTTTATGTAAATAAATAATTAGTATTAATAATATTGTTATGTTATATATGTGTAAACTATAAATAAATTGAGCTGATTATTATTTAGATTAGATATGCAAATAGTAAAATAGTATTTTCTGCAGTCTATTCAACCCATAATTATGAGCACAGTAGGTATGTCATTAAGAAGCAAAGAATGCCTAAAGATATAGTTTTATATGTTACTTCAAATGTAAAATATACAGGAGTGCAGAATAATTTGACCAAACAGGCACTATTTATTAGCAGCTCTAGTCACCGTCAAACTAAGTAAAATTGCCTTCAAAACCTGTAAAAGGGAAGGAAAAAACTGTGATCAGATCACAAAAAATAAAAAGGAATCAAGATAAAGATCCTA
The DNA here is from genome assembly GCA_905147225.2 of Euproctis similis. NCBI lineage: Eukaryota > Metazoa > Arthropoda > Insecta > Lepidoptera > Erebidae > Euproctis > Euproctis similis. Next base: position 6,115,046 of record LR990118.1, on the reverse strand, counting down.
CACTTTTTTTTATCTATAATTCATCTTGAAGATCTAATTGAATTTAATAGTTCAAATTAAAATTTTTAGCCATATTGAGAAAATGAATGTTCGATAAAAATATATTCTTATAATTTTAATACAAAACTAACATGACCTAAGAGTGTATGTGGCACATTCTTAATACTGTAGGATGCTAAAATAAACAACAGACCTACTTTCAAAGTTATTCTTAGATTGAAGAAAAAAATGGCCTACAATTATCAAGTGAAAAAGAGTTTGCCAAGTTTTACAGAGACAACTAATGCTATCTAGAAAAAAATAATAGTGGAATATATTTCTAATACAATATTGATTCACAAAAGAATGGTATTGTATTGGTTTTCTGTTTCAATATAATAAGTGTCAATATAATAAAGAGCAAGGCTTATTTAAAGTAAATAGTAATAGTGTGCAAGACCTATTATTATAAACATTATGGAAATATAAATAAATACAGCAAGAACAGTGTGAGAGCTAGACATTTTAACAGTTATTTATGCTTTTACCCAGATTAGTTTAGTAAAAATTATATTTTATTATGAATAGCAAGAACTAATTACAAGTAGGTAGATAACAAAATTAGAAGTGAATCTTATTATGTTTGTACATTTCACCCTCTCAGTGGTGGATGTAAATTCTAGTGAGAAATTAATTTATATTTTTTTCTGTCATTGCAATGGCATAGAATCAACTTACTAGTAAATAAAATTGAAAATAAATGATGAATAATAAGAATGACTTTAAATAACAAATTTGTTGTGTTAAAAATAATATTTACATTTTACACTTTTAATTCCAGGTCATTGAGTTTATGAGTACTTACGTTACCTGATGAATCATACTTTTAAGCTTTACAGCTGTAGGTAGAAGCCTGCTGATGTCATACATGCAAGCTCCACGTTTTGCAATTCGACAATAGTCACGAGTTCTACATGAATATTTAATTACTTCCGAAAGTAAAAATTAACATCAGATGCGGGTTATGAAGGCCGAGCTCTCTTACTCGCACATGATAGGAAATCACTTAACTGAGAGTTAATATTCTTATGTAATATTTCCTATAAGAATGAATTTCTTAATAGGTATACACATAATATAATCATAATTTCAATATGCATTGCAGAAAAAAGAAAGAATAATGCGTAGGAGGCCGAAATACCTTCGGTTTATGTGTAATCCAATATCCAAAAGAAGAGGTGGTCCTGCTTACACACAATTCCACTGTCATTCATAAAAATTAAAACACCATCACAATGTTTCACTACATCAATTTTCACTTAATATTATATTTATATGTGAAAATATCACATAATGCGCCATTTTCGCGATAAAACCGAAGGACGTACGGCAATCGCTGCCATCTTTTTTGTCAAATGTCTGTAAACTAAATTTAGCGCTTGAAACGAACTCTGGTGTTATTTTTAGAAAGTACATTGATACTGTTGACAGAGGATTTTTGGTATGACATTGCCCATAGCGACACCTTGTGAAATTTATTGCCAATATACTTTTAAAGCATCCATAGATAATGTCAGATTATGGTTAAATTATTTCTAAATAAATAATGATTTGTAAAGAAATATCTGAAATTAAATAATACACCCCTTATGTATCTGATTTGAAGTATTAAAACAGTAATATTTCATAACTGTTATTGAACTACTGTCAACAGGTGGCGCTGTGAATGTTGAAAAGTGTAAACAGTTAAATAATAGTAGCATAGATGGCGTGTTTTTGTTTACATCCATCTTCATTGTAATTTTTACAAGTTAAGGTTTCCAGCGGTTTAAAACAAATCAAATCAATATATTTAATAATGCTGGCAGTTAAAATGTTGGTCCCTTGACAAAGCTCAAAGCCGCTCAGCGTGCTATGCAGCCGGCTATGCTTGGAATTTCCCTGCGGGACAAAATCCTAAATATGGAAATCCGTAACGTCGGGAAATAAATAAAATAAGTAATAACGCGATATAATCCTAAAAGTTGTTTTAATGTCAAATCCGTAGGAGATCTGGCGTGACCGAAATTTTACCCGAAAGTTTAGCAGGCAGAAGTTGAGATGGGCAGGCCACATCGCTCGACCAACCAATAACAGTTGAGATAGAAAGGACGACCGCATAAAAACCGCTGAAAGTCAATTTTGAATCAAATTCAATGGGCCTACGTCAAGCAGTAGACTTCAAAAGGCTTATAATGATGATGAAAAATGTAAAATCGCAGCAGTCTTGTCTACAGTGGTAGAGCCAATCAGTTCGCTGCATAAATGGGCCGGTAAAATTCCACGACCTCTCAGAAGATCGACGTAAAGTGGTTCATGCCGCGTTTCGTTCGGTGAGAAAGATACCCGGACGCCCATCCATCTTCCCCATCCTTCCCTATCCCTTAAAGGTCGGCAACTCAACAGTAACTGTATATGTGCTGCTGGTGTCCATGGGCGGCGTTGGTTGCTTACCATCAGGTGACACGCCTGCTCGTTTGCCCTCCTATCCCGTAAAAAAAAGTCTTTCAAGAAAATATTTAAGAGATTCTACGGATTTTTAGCAATAATAGAAACAAATAGTTTTTATTCATATTAGATGTTTACATATATTAATTATTATTTTGAATATATCATTTGCAAGTAACAAAGAATATAGCAATTTTTAATACTCACTTATACTTTCCTCTGGTAATTGTACCATTTCTCTGGTATAAAATGGTTTGCTGCTAGAAAACTAATTATGAGTTCAGCAAGTCTTTATACGGACCCGTATATAACTATCCATATTACGACAAAGAAAAATAAGAAAATCGAAAATCTACTTAGGGTACTAAATATTGTTTTTGAAATTTGCACACAGCAATAAATGTAAAGTATTTAATTATATTCATGTATACTCAATACAACTCATACCATCCCCAACGATAACGTTTCTTATCAAACTATCAACAATTTTATGAACTGGTCTACTAAGTTTTTGGGATGGAATTGGGACATATAATAATTACTTGAGGTACATTTTTGCCACTCCTATTTTTATCGAGTTTTCCTAAAATTTCGATATCCTTCCTTTAATCTGAAGTGAGATTGTTCAAAATTTATTTGTTTTGTTTGGTTGACAGTTGGATTTTTGTGGAAAAACGGGGTTCGGAATACTATACTAAATGTGATGATTATCATTAGTTTTGGCACTATTTTAATCTAGGATTATTTCTTTTCTGGAGTTTTACAACGTTTTCTGCCATGAAATAAACGTCTTAGTTGCTCTAGCGTCGTAGCAGAGAAATACGTAATCCTAGTTAATCAGTAAGCAAAGAGTCGTATTGTTTTTGCCAATAGGTAATTATACCACTGACTTAGCTGACCAGAGGCCTGACCACAACACGATACATAATTTAAGTAAATATATTAAGATTATAAAAGTTCTATTTCATCGGCTCTTAGTAACGATAATTGACTGCTAATGTTTGGTATCCAATTACCAAACAAAGATATTTTTTTCGTAACTTAACATAACCTTCCGCCTTTTTCTACCCGAATGTGTTAGCAGTGGCTGTTAAGTCTCGACTCTCCGTTATGTTTACGTCCCAAATGGAATAGTTGGCAAGCCTATTGCCATACCGAGCTCTAAGTTCATTTAGTATCAGTTCATCAATAGCTCAAAATCATCGATATTTATCACACATAACTTTCGAGAATAATTTCGAAAAGTTATTGGTGTGAGCCATAATTTGAACCCGCGTCTTCTTGATTTAGAAGCGGGGTGCTTAATACCACCACTGGACCACCGAGAACCTAAGACCTTTTTTTAGTAAACAATACCGTCGGAACACACTTTTTTATTTGCATTCATTATGAAACTAGACATCATTATTTTTTAGCCGTTTATAGGCAAAGAAACACTTGAAATTTCATAATTATATTTCATACGAGTTGCGATTAACGGTTAGCGGGTTCGATCGCCACCGGAGCACTAACTTTTTGTGTATAATACGTATCTATGTTTTTATGGAGTCTGCTTTTGCCTCAAGGCAGGTCACCTATTTCATGGAATAAAATATATGAAATCTATCTAAGTACTCCTTATGCCTCAATTAAAAAAGAAAACGAAATTTAATAGTCTTCAAGATTCGTATTATTGTACTAGCTCTTACAAAATAACTGTAGTGAGGTAACATCTGACTCAGAGGACTGTAAATAACGGATATGAAATTGGTGCCTTTGCTTTACTTATATAACATGACTGACCTGACATTTGTATTACTTCGAGTGAAGATGCAGGCGGTTGTGAACAGGACGTTACAGCCTACATTGTTAAGCTTTGAATTTTTGACACCAAAACTACATAGGTACCTACTACTTACACAGAAACGTCCGTATTTTGTAATTTCCAGTAAAACACTTATACTCAATTCATTTAATATAAAAAGAGTGTCGGTGTAAAAATAAGAAAGGGCATGCTCCGATGGTTCGAACATGTAGAAATAATGGATGATGCAAGATTGACTAAGCAGATATACAATGGAAAGCGGATCGATGTAGGAGTTGAATATCTTCGACTCCTACATCGATAGCCAGCATTTATAGCCATCACACACATTCCATGACCAAATAGAACTTGTTCTCGAGGAAGGTGATGTTAGGAGCCTCAAAAATCGACGCGCGTGCATGAAAAGAGTTAAGAAAATTATAGAAATGAGTGAGGCGTAATATATTTTATTGGTGTGGCATATTATTGGTCTCCATATGTATACAGGGATACAATGGTAGTAGTCTGCAACAATTTCGGAATAATACCTAATAATAATTAGCTACTGAAGGAACTACTACTCCATAAAAGATATCAAAAGTATCCAAATAAAATGCTTGCTCTCGAAAAGCATAACCCGGTAACTGGTAAAAGGGTACAAGGTTTTCATACTGTATATATGTATATATATATACAATATAGATATTGGATACTTTTTCCAAAGCAGCGTTGCAGCTGCACGATGGGGTATGCGGCTGTTCGGCTGCATCATTGCGCAATAACTTTCACCGGTCCCTAGAGCTGCGTCGAGCCGCCCGCGCCGGTCGCTCGCTAACGAAGCGAGCAAAGCCACAAGTTACGTATACACACATATTACTTTTTAGCTATCAAACAACATCGACCACAAGTTACATATTGAGAATACGGAAGATAGATGCATTACGTACTATATAATACAAGACGTACGATGAGTTTGTAATATTTATATTGACAGATAACGCTTTTTTGAATAGACTCGCTTGAATAACGAAGCATTGTATGAACTGTTATGTATATAATTAGTTTTTTATTAGTTGTGTAAATTTAAATAGGAATTATACTTTGTATTGCGTTACGCTTTCAAGATGGTATTACAGCTGTATCTATTTAAAGAAGGTGCCTGGAAATCAATGTATCTCTATCTACATATGTACTTTATGTTTAAATATCAAACAGCAAATTCATGAAAAGGTAAATTAATATAAAATTTATTTTGATATGTTGTCTCATGGAATGGATTAATACATATTATTAACATTATGCAGTATAAAGCAAGGTCGCTTTCCACTGTCTGTTCATATGCTAAAATCTTGAAACAACGCAAGGGATTTTGATGCGGTTTTCTATAATAGACAGAGGGCATTAAAAGGGTGGTTTGTATGTATAATTAATGTATACTGTAGCATTTAAAAAGTGATAATTTTCGAGATTTAGCACATTAATTGCAGACGTTGGCTAAACTAATTAATATACAAGTTCAGAAGGTCTACAAAAAAGTTCACAATGGTGTATGTCTATCTCTCAGGGATAGCCCAAAATTACCATGTTTATTTCTTCTTAATCGCAGGGTCAACTAGTACTTACTAGTAGCGTACTATATTTTGGTTCGTGGTCGAGGCACCAAGAAGTCTTACAAACATCCATCTTCATTAAAAAAATATTCGTACACGGATGGGAATCGAACTAGGTCACGTAATTTCTTTAAAAACACAACAAAAATGTAAGAATCAAAATACGAAAATTGCGTGAAAACTCACTTTCTACAATGGTATGGGAAGTAAACACTAATCTTTTTGTTTTTTTGAAGTCGATTTGTTCGTGTAGTGATAGTGCATTAAGCATATAGAAAACATTTTAGATTTTAAGATAATAATAGCATATGTAAGACAATATTTAATAGTTTTAAATGAATAATCTCCACACTACGAAGTGTAGGACAGGTAAGGTCTCGGCAGTGAGAGCAAGTTTTCCCTCGACCCCGCCCTGCACAGTGACGAGGAACCAATGGTTTTACACGGCTTGCCGTTCTACTTGGAGGATGGTAGGAGGACGGTGAGTCCAGCATGTCCATCTGCTTCCCCAATCTAATGGTAATTATAACAAGTTTCCACTTTGTTAGAAAAGAAGATGAGACAGTATTTCCGGACCGCTACGACCTAGGAACCTTCAAGAAACGAGCCTATTCTCATCTGAAAGGCCGGCAACGCTGATGTGGTGCCCCTGGTATTGCAGACGCCATGGGCGGCAGTGATTGCTTTCCACCAGGTGACCTACAAGCTCGTTTGCCCCCTTCTATCATAAAAAAAGAAGATTGTATCATCAGAACTGCCTGTTACCTCTTTTTCAAATACTGCTACCAATGTTTATTTGATTACATTCACACGACTAAAAATAAAAGTAAAAAATGTCACTTGAAACAACATTTTATTAAGTTTTTCCTGATCAATTAACATATGCAGACTTGTTGAAATTATTCTGAAGTGGTAAAATTTTCTTTCAAATCTTCAAACAGATGTCTGGCAATTTGCGTACTTAGAAAGAAAGTTAATTTACATATTGTATGTGTGTACTTTATGAATATCGAAAGTCATCTTGAGTTATTTAATAAAAGCTGATATTTCATAAATAAAGAAGCAATCAACCTCCTCATTGCAGATGACCTACTTGCCCGTTTGCCCTCCTCTTACGAATAAAAAGGACGCTTACATCTAAATTTGCTTTCAATTTTTAAAAGCATTAGAATAAATCACGCAAAAATATAAGATAATAATATAAATACCAACTTCCCAAGGGTTGTCGCCAGGTAGGCAGCCGGTCATGATCTTTGACAACATGGATAGTTCATAAGAATGATATATTCTGCAGACTCACTTAAAATGGAGTAACGATATTTCAAAAGATTCAAAAATTCAATAGAAATTAAAACAATTATTTTGATATTCTCAAATTACAATGAATTTATGACTTTAATAGTGGTAGAGCCACTCAGTTCACTGCAAAAATGGGCCATCCGACCTCTCAGACAGTCGACGTAAAGTAGTTCACATCACGGTTCCTCCGGTAAAAGGTTTCCGGAGATCCATAACCTTCCCCTCCCTCATGTTACTCTCGATCGCATTAGGCCGGTAACTGTGACCCTCTCGGTGTTGCAGACGATTACTTACTATGTTTTTAATTGAACATTAAATCTTGTGAGTAAATAAAATATGTAAACTGAGTTACATAATTTGTTAAATTTAAGAATCTGGCACTCAAAAAAGAAGGCAAGTGTTACAAGTTAGTTGCTAGGTGTAAATAATATGAAACATAACGTATTGTTATGTTATGTAGATAGTTAGGTAAATTTATAATATTATGTAAAGTAAATAATATAACATACGGAACTTCGGTGGGGAGGGTTTGATTGAAATATTACCGTAACTATATTACTTATAATATCCGGATCGGAATGACTATTCCGTTACGCAGGTTATGGGCCAGGAGGTTTGGAGGGAGCGGAAATGACGCCACTGACGTTTAACTTAATACCTCTCATTTGTTATTTAGCAAAAAAAAAGTATTGTAGCAAACAATATGAGCATTGATGTAACAGCTGGTTCGGTAGCAACCAGCCACGCCACTTTTCTCTATAGTTTCACCAACAGCCAACAGCGAACACAGCCGCAGTCGAACTTGAGCCGCGAGAAAACGCGCGCGTCTCTAACGAACAAATCATATTTAACACTTGTTTCAATTCATCACCGATTTGTTTACGTAATTGCATGTTTCTATTGAATTTTTTATTGGTGAAAAATTAAAAGTTTACAAAACTGGTATTATCATTGTTAGTGATTGTGTTATTATTAAATAAATTAATAGAAAGTTGTCTGCCTGGATGAACAAAAGTATAAACACATTGAAATTTATTTAACAACTTGTACGCAAGTTGCTTTGGACTAACTGTAAGGTGTGTATGAGTTTTTATTTCAAATGTTATTTGTAGTTAATAATTTAATCTGTTTAAACGAATAATAGGAATCGATTTTGTGTCACGTTGTTCTCATTGAAGATGATTACAGTTGTTTTAATCTTTCCTATTGCGATTTTAAGGACCGATGCACCTGGCAATATGATTTTTCAAATAAATCCAGTTAAAAAAAGAGGTATTAGGTAATCTTTCTGGATTTCCAAGTATTCTTTTGTACTAATGGTCTCAATTATATACTTGATTCCCTCGTCCCGGTGGTCGCTCCTGGCCAGACGTAAGGCGGTGATTTCTGGATTTTTGGCTATACATTAATCGCTGTCATGCTAGGCCCATTACCTATTCGTCCCCTAGAAAACATAAGTTGAATTTTAAAACCCCTTTCTAATACGACTCTAGTTTTCAATTTGATTGATCGAATTGTGTGAGTGCAATAAATGAATGCAAAAATTTATTTCAATATTTGTACTATAAATCAAACATCAGTAACAAAATACATATTCACGTGATGAAAACTCACTGACAATTTTGTCGAAATCCATGATACGTATTCGAATTAACAACCCGTAGTAAAATACGCACTGCACCAACGCCTCACAAATTACATTACGAGTCAATTAGGCATAATGTGTACAAAGAAATAATTTCAAAATGAATGCCGAAAACCTTACTTTCGTTCAAATTGGTTCTGGGCGTTGAACAGTAAAAGTAGGACAAACAAACAAACTAACATTTAAATATTTATTGAGTAACTATTATATAAGAATCACACACGTATCGTAACAAAACTATACAGTGACGAGTGCATTGTAGACTATCAACTTGTAGAACCATTCTCTTCTCCATTATAAATGCATTGCGATGTTTCAAATATTTGTTTTATGGACTGAAGAAGGGATGATAGGGTTCCTGTCATCCAAAAAAAAGTTCACAGAACCCTGAAAACTATTTTATATTAACATACATACATATCTTCACACCAAATCCCTTGCGGGGTAGGCGGGTAGGAGAACGGAGCGCCATAAGGCACGATTCTTACACACCTCACTCGCTTCGTTGACTTTCATGCACGAGTGTCGACTTTTGAGGCTTCTAACATCATCTTCCTCCAGAACACGTTCTGTTTGGCCATGGAATGTGTGTCTGGGCCGTCCTCGACTCCTACATATATCCGCTTTTGCATTGCATATCTGCTTAGTCAATCTTGCATTATTCATTCATATCATCCATTATTTCTACATGTCCGAACCATCGGAGCATGCCCTTTCTTACTATATATTAACACTTCTACTTAACTTTTTACTATAAGAGTATTATAAATTACTCGTCAATAATACTAAAGAAATACAGACCTTAAAATATCTGCGTGAAATTTCAATTTGCTCGATCAGGGAAACATTGTAGGTTGGAAGAAAGCCTTGAAAGCGTACCAAACAAACAAACAGACACACTCACTTTCACATTTACGATATTAATTAGGACTAGCAATTGCTCAGTACTCCATTCGCTTGGTAATTAAAATACAATTTGTTAATTTATTTGGCCATCGATAACTTGTTTTACTACTTTTTTCTTACTATATTGCAAACATCCCGACAAATTTACACAGATATCGACAAAGTAATAGAAAGGCAAAAAAGAAACATATACGGACAAACATTTAAACAAAAACCTACCATTAAATGTAATACCAGTACGGTAAGAGATAAAACAAATATCAATAATAAAATAAAAGTAACTTCACGCTATTTTCAAAACCAATGTGTAGGTAACGAACGAAACGATCCCACGACTTCTGAATCAGAAGCGCGGAAACACCACAGATTCAAATAGTATCTGATATAATTTAGACAATTAATACATTAAAAATATTAACCTATTATAAATACAGAAACCTTGTAGGTGATTATGTATTTGAGCCGTTTGGGGTCGAGACTTTGGAGACATGGGGTCCGAGTGCTTGTGCACTTTACAAAGATCTTGCAAAGAGGCTGATCGAAGCCTCTCGCGACCAGAGGGCTGGTCTATTCTTCGCACAGAGGATTAGCATTGCCATTCAGCGTGGCAATGCGGCCAGTCTTCTGGGCACGCTGCCAGTAGACCGAGATGCGGAGAAATTTGATTTCAGGTAGTTTTTTAATTGTATATATTGTAAATAATGTAATTAATTTATTTGTTCTTATTGTTGTAAATAAAGTAATTTTGTTATTTATACCTATTATTATTACTACATTACATACCTACTACTACCTAAAGGTGTCAGTATGGATGCATCATAGGTACCTTTGAATTTGAATTGACCTTCAATTCATAAAAAAGACAAGTTTATTTTGATTAATCAAAACCTTAACGAATTCATCAGAAGCAATTTTATAGTGATGATTTTATATTGATTATATTTTATTTATAGACTCGAGTGGATACCAGTTTAATTTAGATTTATAGAAAAAGGAAGGAAGAATGGTAGTAGAATTTGACATCACTATTTAGGTTTCTGGGCCGTAAATGCAATCGATATACAAACCTGATTCAAAACAATTTATATCGTATTATTTCCGCTAGATAGGTGGTATCTATTTTCATTTAGAATTTAATGAGTTTTTTTTTAACTAATTTGATTAGATTAAATATCTTTAACAGTTCTGTGAACGTATTTACAATTTGTAATACTTGTCAGATTAAACTAATGAAATTAAATTTCATTGCTTGTAAATGTATTGTGAAAGTATAATTGATTAATTTTTTAAATAGCAAATCGTTGATTAAGTATCTTGATTACATCGGTGAGAATGAACATTCGAAAGAATGCTTCTCTTCGTCTTAAATGGCCTTATCAACATTTCGATAAGGCCACTTAGTTTTCTTCTAACCTGAATAGATGTAGAAAAACAAACTGGTGCAAGGAAGCATTATGAGTAATGTGAAAATTGTTTGTAACATTTTATTTTATAAACTGAAATATAATATAAGTAAGAAACATATCTTACTAAAAATCTTTATATATTGTGTTTTTTTTTATACATGCACAATAAATCTCTAAATTTCTTCCCGCCCTTTTTTTGGAAAACTGTTCCTATATTCAGGTTTAATAAATATTTGGACTCACTAAATAATACCATTTTTCCTGTTTGATATTATTTAATTAGTTTTACTACCAAAGAATTTATTTATCATTGCATTTCAGACTTTCTGCATGGTCATACCTTTGTACTTGTCCTTAGTAACTGTCTCTGACTGAAGCAATGTCAACTTGTACAACTTTATTTTACCTAAAACTCTTATATGTTTAAACTCATAAGATTACTTGTTTAAATACTTACATAGTTGCATGTACTTGCATATTACGTATAATGATAAAGAAATATCTCCATGAATTTATTACAACTGTTGGTGTGTACTGATTTATGTTAAAATCTATAATACTAATCGATAAAAGCCTCATAACTCGAGTTGAATTTATCTCTGGCTAATATGCAAAACATGTACTCTGAAACTAAAAAAAAACACGGTATAGACCATTAATAGTCCACAATTTCTTTCAAGACAATTGTAAGGAGAACAATCGTGATCCCACGGCACAGATACCGACTGGCTAGCTAACAGGTTTCTTTTGGGTTCGCCATCGTTTACCGTAATTATTCATTACACTAATAGCTGTGTAGGCAGTTAATACAGGAAATTTAGTTTAAATATGTTCGTACATATTTTAATTGTGTCCGCTATTTCTTCCATAACTGTCTAAAATGTATATTAATGCTGTACATTGTTATTTCACAGCATATTATAACATTAACACAAACATTAAAAATGCAAAAGTAACTCTGTCTCTTGGTCACTTTTCGAAAAACTTCGAGTATATTGATTAAAAAACAATGGGGATAAAAACTAACTCAACATTAAGTAAGCTCTTTATTTTCAACTTTATGAAAGCATGAAGTAAGCAACATAATATAGAAACATATAGGTACGGTTGTTCATCATCGGGTAACCTACAAACCACTTATATCCTTAAATTCAATATCCGGTCTGAATGTGACGATACACTTGCGCAATGTAAAGTTAAACGTCCTCCTTATTAGCTGCGGCTTCAGAACAACATTTACAAAACATTTCGGGGGCAGTCAATAGTTGTGTTCCAAGCATAGATTCATCATAGATTGTACATACATACATACATAACTTCACGCCAAATCCCTTGCGGGGTAGGCAGAGAGAACAGAGCGCCATAGGGCACGATTCTTACACGCCTCACTCGCTTCGTTGACATTCATGACTCTTTTCATGCACGCGCGTCGGTTTTTGAGGCTCTTAACATCACCTTCCTCCAGAACACGTTCTATTTGGTCATCATTCATCATAGATTGTAGTTATTTTTAAATCTATGGTTCCAAGTCAATGTTTTTTAACTATAGACAACGAAAAGCCTACAGTGCTGTATTTACTATACAATTGTTAGACGTGTTCAAGCGTAAATCCGTTTTGACATCTGATTACGCAAATAAGTTAAGTACCCAATGACTAGTAGCACAAAGTATAGAAACACAGGAATCCGTACGAATTGTTGAATGAATGGTCTGTATTGAGGGGAAATAATTTTTCGAGATGTGCTCGTTCAAATCCTTACGCGTGACATTTTGTCGCTGTTGACAGCTCTGTATAATTAATACTAAACGCAACGAATGTACGTATTGATAGGAGCGTTCAAAATTCTAGCACAGCCAGTGGCAGAAAAGAGAACTAAGGTCTCAGTTTATTAATTTGTACATTAATACTATGAAAAAGCCTACACCGTACGGACTCCTTGTAGGTTAATGAAATCAACTGTCAAATACTATTTATTGCTTATATTGCTTAATGTATAGAAGCAATAACATCTAGATACCTACGTATATAAATCAGATTCTTATTCAATTCTTTTATTAACAATGGACCTGGATTTTTTTTAATCATAAGGATATAATCTTTTTACGACACACCCGGCATACAATAAAATTGAATATGGTTATTGTATTTTTATTATAATAACTCACATAAGTTGTGATTACTTGGAATAAGTACATAGAAGGTCGATTCATACGTTTCTTGTTCCAATGTTTGAATACAAACGGAAAAAAGGGGTTGGGTATTTGAATGCAAGACGTAAGACAATTGGTTGTGCCGTTCACCGAATACCGATATGATGAAACCTTATATACGTGATATATTTATAAAACAGCCTGTAGTTTTACGAAACACTCGCGCGACACTGCCAAAGTAACGGTCGGGCGGGGAGAACTTTTCTTGGCTATACAGGATGAATAATAATAATGTAGTACTACTTTTAAATATGTACTTATAATAAAATTGTGTGTAATTTTATTAAAAATATTGAAGAGTATCATTTACTCCAACAGGAAATCAACGTTCTTTTTTTTGTTTTTTTTCTTTACTAGCAGATTCGCACCACCTTATCCTGATAACGCATTCTGACAACGAAAAAGGGATAATGTTTCACTTATATTAATAGGAGCATGATCTTATGCAAAATAGCTAAGGCGAAACTATAGACAGAGTGTAAAAAACATTACTAACTTCGGTGAGAATGAACATTCGAAAGAATGCTTCTCTTCGTCTTAAATGGTCTTATCAACAGCTAGTATTATAACTTTAATGATTGCACACAGTATTTTTAAATGGTTTATTAGCCTCCGCCGTGGTCAGAGGTGCCGTGGTAATTAATTACTTAAATACTTCCAGCTAGAGCTATAATAGTTATTTACGTTATATTTCAGAACAGAACTTAAAAAGTCCGTCTTCAAGAGATTCATTTACCGTGGAAGACTTGGTTTTAATTCATCAAAAATATCAAAATTAATGTGTCCTTGAGACAAGTTATTGTTCTTAGAATGGCCAAGCGGGTGGAGCTATGGACTATAACTAGTATGTAATCACATACAAATTAATTTTCGTGTTCTGTCCACTTAACATCATTAATTTAACAATAGATGTTCTTAAATATCTATAAAATATTCACATGCCAAGTACTTACATAAACAAAAGATATCATACCTTGAACATAATGCATTGTTGTTATTAAAAATACCAGTGCAAGGTTATCATTAATATATTGTTATTAATGAATATATGGAGCAGGTATTAGTCTAAATATAAATCTAAAATAATCTCGTGTCACAATACGTGTAAAAACAAAATAACCTTCCCTTCCATCGTCAAATTATAAATAGACCGTTCAGTTTTGTTTTAACTTGAATTATGGGAAGTCTTAATATTTTTGTGCAAATATCTAATAGTTTGAATACATATAATAAACATATAAAGCGTACGTTACTTCTAGACAAAGTGGCTTTGAAATGCCAAAATTTGAAATCACTTTGGAAGTTTTTTCTATTATAGATTTAGCCAGCTAAACCTCCATGACGGCCATCTTTTCTACAATTAAAACAAAGATGTCTTGGCTTTGAATCCTGACAGTGCTGGCACCAATAACTTATCGTTATTCTTTTAGGAAGTTATATCTGATAAATATCGTTGACTAATCACATTGCGTCCGATGTATGACAGTGGGTTTGTTTCTTTCAATGCGAGTAAATGAAGTTATGAAATTTTTCGAGATTTTTAAGATTTAACTTTATAACGCGTGTTTACGTGTAACAATAATAATTATACGTAACTAGCTGACCCGGCGAACGTTGTTCCGCATCAAAAGTATTATCTGCTGTCCCGCTATGTTAATACTGCAATATCTTCGAAAATATTCGTTTAAATTTCATGCTGTAAAGGGCCAGGATCATCTATATTACATACACATTCTATTGAAGACACTTAATTGGATGAAAATGACTACTGTAATGTTTAAAATCGTTTCGTAAATAGCCCATTATTTATCGTAAAAAGTAAAAAAATAAAAATGGTCATTGTGGGTTATCCCTAAGAGATAGACATATGCCCTCGCGGACTTTTTTGTAGACCTTTTAAAGGTGTATAATAATGTAGTACGTTGTTTTGATTTATCACTTAGGGTTCAGGCAGCGTTTGCGATTAAAGTTCTAAATCATGAAAATTATCACTTTTTTTACTACACTATACATGAATTATAGATCAAAACCACCCCGTTGACACCCTCTAACTATTAAAAAAACCGCATCAAAATCCGTTGCGTAGTTTTAAAGATACAGGATACATACGCATATAAGGGGACAGACAGCGGAAAGTGACTTTGTTTTATACTATGTAATGATAATCGGTGCGGTCCAAATTCTAGTGCACTGCAGTGATCCAAGATTTACGTTTATCTATCCGAGTCTTATGTATACTTCGTGGTTTATACCTTCGGATATAAACTGGTGTAAGGTTACAAAAAAAAGCCAACTATAACGAGGAAACGAGGAAGATAACGTGTCTTCCGCTCGCGTAACGCTTGCTATGCTGCAATGAGCTCGAAGCAATGAGTAATAATGAAATTTTAAAACCAGTTTCGATCTACAAAGTACTTACCCAGTTGTCTAATTGTCTGTGACATTTACTTCAGTTATTTTTAGGTTATGAATGAGGCAAGCAGCTAAGTTCTGTTTTTCCGTTCAAGAAACTTCTTTGGTGGTTATTTTATCTTTATTTTGTGTGAATTGGGATGTTTTGTACACGTATTGTATGGGCACATGAAAAGGACGAATCTATTTAAATGTCATTTTTAAACATCTTCCAAAGAAAATGGATTATTATCCCACTATTTGTATTAGTATTTCTGAAGTTTTTCTTAGTATAAAATATACCTATATTTATGAATGAATTTATTCTGAATAATGTATTGCACCAATAGACTTAAAATTATTGTAACTATTTTTGCGGTCTAGGTACGGGTGAAAAAAAAAAACAAATATCCAAATACAAATCAAGTATGTATGTTTATATGGATAAACATTCATACTTGATTTGATAGCTAATATTCTCCACAAGAACTTACTTTGTCAGGTTGAAATTCTCAATTTCCCATTATTTTTTAAAATTATTTATTTAGAAGCTCCGATGGTTCGGACATGTAGAAAGAATGGTTGATGCAAGACTGACTAAGCAGATATACAATGCAAAAGCGGATGGATGTAGGAGTCGAGGACGGCTAAGACACACATTCCATGACCAAATAGAACGTGTTCTGGAGGAAGGTGATGTTAAGAGCCTCAAAAACCGACGCGCGTGCATGAAAAGAGTCATGAATGTCAACGAAGCGAGTGAGGCGTGTAAGAATCGTGCCCTATGGCGCTCTGTTCTCTCTGCCTACCCCGCAAGGTATTTGGCGTGAAATTATGTATGTATGTATGTAACATTCATACTTGATTTGATAGCTAATATTCTCCACAAGAACTTACTTCGTCAGGTTGAAATTCTCAGTTACCCATTATTTTTTTAAATTATTTATTTAGGCACTGCTTATTACACATATTTTTAATTTTACTCGTAAAATATATTAACAATAATATATCATCCCTCGTTTCCGACATTCTGTCAAGAGATTTCTTACTCACTAGGTGTAAAAATATATTACGAAACAGCTTTCGAAGAGGTTGATTAAATCAAGCTTTCTACGACGATTGCGTGAACCGCAAACTCCTTAAATGTTATTCAAGAGATTATTAACATTATTGTGTGTTATGTGATTTGACGATAACATCAACTGTTCGATATCATTACATAGTATAAAACAAAGTCACTTTCCGCTGTCTGTCCCCTTATATGCGTATATCTTTAAAACTACGCAACGTATTTTGATGCGGTTAGTTAGAGGGTGTCAACGGGGTGGTTTTGATCTATAATTCATGTATAGTGTAGTAAAAAAAAGTGATAATTTTCAAGATTTAGATCTTTAATCGCAAACGCTGCCTGAACCGTAAGTGATAAAACAAAATAATGAACTACATTGTTATACACCCTCAAAAGATGTACATAAAAGTCCGCGATGACATATGTCTATCTCTTAGGGATAACCTACAATGACCCTTTTTATTTTATAAGCTTTTATTTACCTTGCACTGTATGTATGTATGTATGAATGTATGTATGTATGTATGTAAGTATGTATGTTCGGTGGAATCTTGTAACTCAATTTTGAAGTAGATACCTTCAACCGATTGAGCTGAAATTTTGTATACACGTTTACTTTGGATGACAATGCATGATATAATGTATGACATTATTCTATATCCAATATGGCGGACGACCCAAGATGGCGGAATGGATATTTTTAATGCATTTCTGCAATATGGGTATCAAATGAAAGGGTTTGTTGAGTGTAACTCAAAATATAATATGACGTCATTCTAAATCCAATATGGTGGAATATCCAAGATGAAGGAATATATATTTTAAGCTTTCGTACAATATGGGTATCAAATGAAAGGGCTCATTGGGAAAACTAAAAAAATAATGTGACGTCATTCTAAATCCAATATGGCGGATAATCCAAGATAGAGGAACAGTTTTTTTTAATGCATTTCTACAATATGGGTATCAAATGAAAGGGCTTGTTAATAGTAGCTCGAAAAATAATGTGACGTCATTCTAAATCCAATATAGTGGAATAAATATTTGCGTTTCTACTATATGCGTATCAAATGGCCCTTTTATTAAAGAGTTATATGAGAACTTCAAAAACTATGTCTCGGTGGTTCAGTAAACTAGTCCGCTTCTGAATCAGGAAGTCTTGAGTGCGAATTTGGCCTCACACCAATGTCTTTCGAAATTCCTCTCGAAAGTCATGTGTGATAAATATTTTTGACTGACCACTTTGTGCTCGCTGTATGGCAACAGTGGTAGAGCCCAGCAATTCACTGTATGAATGGGCTGGCTCGATCGGTGAAATACCACAACCAGCTCACGCCGGGTTTCTTTGGGTGAGAGAGGTACCCGGAGGCCCACTCCCCTTCCCTATCCCTTCCTACTCCCATATCCTACATCCTACTCCCTTAAAGATCGTTGAGACGTAAACATAGTGGCGAGTTGAGGCTTGACAGATGCTGCCTACACCTTCGGGTAGAAAAAGGAGTCGAGCTATGTTATGTTATTAATTAATGTTATAAACAAATTAAAATGTGTGTTAATATTATATATATCAGAGGGTTTTCAATATGAGCGGCTAGATGTTAGTGGCCTGCTTGTTTGGCCGGTGTCAGTCAATCTGTTGTTTACTATTCAGTCACTGATGCCAAATCACCATGTCAAGATACAGGGTTAAGCGGCGCGTCCAAATTTATAATCAAAATGAGTTAGTGCTAACATTGAGAACCTTACGACCACTTTACGGCTGAGGCGGTAGTCCATCACAGTCGACGGCTTTCCGTTGACCTATGTTTTAATAGTTAACAGTGTTTTAATTGTGGTCAGCCACGCAATCTGCTGCATGAATGGGCCGGTTCGACCGGTGTAATGCCATGCCCTTTCAGGATACCGACGTAAATTGGACAGGATTTAATAACTTTAACATGATTACTACACTAACGGATTTTAATGGTGTTATAGGTATTATTAGAATTAAACACAGTGGATGGTGGGAACGAACTATAACTTTTGTTACAACTCACTCCTATGTTACACTCAGGTCAGCAAGTATAAAGTCACAAGTAGTTAAACATATTTTGTTATTAAACAACAGTCCCACATAACAAAATTAAGTTGCAAAATCAACAAATAAGTAACAAAAAAATTTGTTTACTTAGGCTCGAAACTCTTTGCTGCTGGTCAAGCATACGCGGCCTTAAGTAGAGAAAAGACTTTAGGAGGTCTCCTCATAGAAGAGTTGGACTGTTCGAAATTAACTGGCAAATGACCTTGTAACAATGATGCTTTGAATGAGATGAAGAGACTGAGAAACTTACCCATCGATAACTAAAAACTTGAAAATAATTTAAAGAAAAAAACTTTTTTAAAGAAGCTTTTATTTAAACGCTCTAAAAAGAATAAAATAATTTTCACCTTAAACATTTTAACTATCAACTTATAACCTTATTATATACAATTTATGTGATAATAAAAGCTTGTCGCTATGTTTAACCCAACCCTTCCCCCCTCCTCTTCCCATCCCAATTCCGACCCCTTCCATTTCCCATGGAAAGGGCCGGCAACGCAACTGTACCACTATATGTGTTCGGGTGTCCATATATATGTTATCAACCAAAAAAATATATTTGGTTAATGCGATCCGTCACAGTAATCATTAAATCTAAAAAAATATTTCTGATTCTGATAGCAACTGATAGGTACTCGTAATTAAACATAGCGACAAGCTTTTACTATCACATAAATTGTATATAATAAGGTTATAAGTTGATAGTTAAAATGTTTAAGGTGAAAATTATTTTATTCTTTTTAGAGCGTTTAAATAAAAGCTTCTTTAAAAAAGTTTTTTTTCTTTAAATTATTTTTTCTTTTTACGAGATATAGTGACTGTTTTACGGAGCGATTTTAAACATTACAGCATTAATTTTCATCCACTTAAGTGTATTAAATAGATTGTGGATGTAATATAGATGATCCTGGCCCTTTACAGCATGCAATTTAAACGAATATATTCGAAGATATTGCAGTATTAACATAGCGGGACAGCAGTTATTACTTTTGATGCGGAACAAAGTTCGCCGGGTCAGCTAGTTACGTGATAATTTAAACTTCATTCTAAAAAATATTTTACAAATTTTGTTTCGAGCTATAAATAATATAAATACAACAATACAGGCAGCGCTGTCTACTCTAGTTCAAAGATAACCAACTAAATGCTTGTGTTATGGATACTAGATAAACCTAGACGCCATACAAACATTCATGCTTATCATAAATATTTGCACCCGATTTGGGATCGAACCCACCAATTTCGATTCTGCAGTCGGTTGTTTTACCAATGCACCACGAAATTTGTGAATATCCGCCCTGAGTAAGAAAAGTAAAAAGAGGATAAGGAAAATAGGAAATAATTATTACTAAATTCACAAATATTAATTATTTAATTTAATATAAAACTTAAATAATTAAGTGAATGGTGAGGTGGTTTAAAATGCACTGCGCGTTGAAGTCTTTTATATGGAAATTCGGTTGACCCCGTTTACTTATGTTGTCAAAAGCACGTTTGTCTGCAGATTTTTTTTATAAACAAAATTTAATATATTATAAAATGATTAAGTATTGTATAATAAACAAATAAGAGATTTCACATATTAAAATTGAAAATACAAAGTTCTGATTCTCGCGTGACGACACAAATGGAAATATTGACGCAGAGACATTAAGAATAATATATGCTTGATTTACACTCCTTTCTTTTACCAATTAGGTATTACCACTTCTATGGTGATTGTCACCACACCACGTGATCCATGCAATCAGTTTGACATTACGATTTAAAATGGCATTGGTATACAAAAGTAGTAAATTTTCAGTATAAAAATTTTATGTGTTGGATATAACAGCAGTTAGCAACAGTTAGCAGAAATTAGCGGCAGTTAACAAACTGTAGTATTGTATTTCATTTATTCTCTGAGATATTGATTAATGTTATATCCTATAGATATAATACTCAATGCCCTTATACCACTGTAAGTAACCCTCCTTGGAAATGTTTTCGTTAGTGGGATAGGGAAGTGGTTGGAAGTGGCATGGGGATGGGAGAGGGGGAGGGGTAGGGCCTCTGGATACCTTTGTCACCGAGCGAAGTACGGCTTGAGCCACTTCACGCCTATATTCTTAGAGGTTGTGGTTGTGGAATTTTGATCAAGAAAGGAGCGGAGTTTTTTTTAACTTTTTGCGTGGATAGTATGAAAATAGTATGGAAAAGAAAATATAATATTATTACAGTACAATTAAATATTCCTAATTAACAATTGAAATCAGCAAATCGATATTGATCAAACAAAAGTGGTTATCATTGATTCATTACTCTCGCTTCCCATTTGACGCAATAAATTCTGCAGTAATAACACAAACGACGTTCCGTTTTACATCTTAATGTTAAGTGAAAATATTAATTACTTCCTTAGCACCACAAGGAAATACAAAATACAACATAACATTAATAAAAAGGTATATATAAATATGAAACGTTAATTTAACATACAATAATTTCTTGTGCGTCGGTTTCACGGTCTAAAACTGTTTTCTTTTATTTTTATACAACAGTAGCAGATTGTTGGATGACTAATGATTATTTAAATATTTCCGCCATTTTATTTGGTTATTCCATTGCGATTTCATGGGTCATAAGATGTCAATTCGTGACACGAGATCTATAAGCGTAAAAATAAATCCCGAATCTCGATCAACGAAGTAAAAAGCGTAAATTAGAAAATTTATTCAATTTAAAATGTTATGTGTAAGAAGAATTATACATAGCTACTAATAATCACTCAATAAAAACATAACTTGTCTTTTGGATCAGTAGGAAATGAGCACTTCCGAGTTACAACAAACACAATTAACACAGTGCCATCTAGTTATACTCAATTAAAAGTTGTGCAATGGGAACTAGACACCGGATATACCCAATAAAACAACACCTATATTATTAGAAAAAACCTAGACACCTTGCAAATATCCATCATTTGTAACATTTAAATTAAGCACAGAAGACATTACGTATATATTTTAATTAACACTAGTTGTTGCCCAGTGCTCGTGCTACGCAATGTGGTCGTGTAAATTATGATAACTTTTCAGACTGATCAAACTGCAGACTGCGCCAGATTTTACTAAAGCCAAGCTTAGGTCATAATCCAAGATAACGTCAATTTCTAAAACACGAGATGACAGTTGTAGAGCCACGTAGTTTGTTATAGAATGGGCCGGCTCGACTGGAGGAATGCCACAACTACTCAAAATATCGACGTGAAGTGGCCCATGCCGTATCGATCGGCGAGAGAGGTACCTGCGGCTCACCCTCTTCCTCCTCCTTTCCTAATCTACTCTATTAATTTTCGTGGTGGTGGTTCCTTATCACCACGTGACTTGCGTGACCATTTGCCCTTCAATTCAATAAAAAAAAATAGTAATTGATTGATAGATTGATTGATTGAAAGATAGATTGATAAATGTTTTACTGTTTTTTTTTACTAACTTGTAAGATCAAGTGGTGACCTACCACATTTCATCGAGTCATTAATATTTAATTTTGTAAGTAGCTCAGGTATTACTAAATGTAAATATTAACGGTAGACATTGGAAAGTGAATGAGTAGCAGATACTAGTTTTTTGTTTTCATAGGATAGAGAGCAAAGGAGCCATCTAATAGTAAGCAACTAACGTCGCCCATGATCACCTGCAGTACAGATGGTGTTAAAGTTGCGTTGCCAACCTTTGAAATGGATTAGAATAGTCGCAAGTTGAATGGGGTGGAGAAATTATATATAATTATCGGGTTTGGGCCTCCAGATAGTTCTTTTACCAAAGGAAACGCAGACTAAGCCACTTTACGTTTATATTCTAAAATGTGTATTTCACCGATTAAACCAGCCCATTCTTGCACTGAACTGCTTGACTCTACCACTCGATCACACCACATGAAACTTCTGTCACAATTGAAAACAAAGACAAATTTATTTCTTAGATTTTCGCGTACCACACTCATAACATTAAAACAACCTTTTATGGATTATATCGCGTTTATTTATTACTTATTTATATTTATTTCCCGACGTTTCGAACTCTTTACAGAGATCATTTTCACGAGTGATGAACAAAAAGATGGTAGTCGTTCAGTAGCTATTTTCATTGATACAGAGTGTACCCACTTTTTGCGAGTTAAGTAAGTTTGAGGTTTTTAAATTGTTGTCACTTTTAATCTCGCATCTCATTACCTGATTGAGGATCAAACGCTATTACCGTATTGTACTATTTTGCGTACCTATTACGATTGTGGAATACTGCTGAGTGGGTTTGGATAAAATCTAGCATAGAGCTAATAAATTAATATTAATTCGTGTGTAATAAAAAAATCTAATAAATAACTGAGCAATGAAGGTCACTGTGTGAGAGTACAGTACTTTTTTTTATATATATCGCTATAGTATTTTAATATAACACTAGCTATAAAGCTATAAAGTTTTCTATAGTAATAACATAGTTACTAGATTTCATCAAGGAAAGGGGTTTAGTGGTATACGATAGCAGCTTTGACCCAGTGGCACAGGCATTTTGCGATATACGAAAGCGTGTTGAATACTTGTCCGTTATTTGTTTATATTTATAATCGACTATAGATACGGTTTGTTAGTAGCGTGAGAATTCTTAATAACCGATGAGAATGTATGACACGTAAAATTGCAAGTAGCTAGCTAGTGATGTGACCGAGTACCGCATAACAAATGTTATTATTACAAAGTCAATTTCCGCTGTCTGTCTATTAATATGCTTAGATCTTTAAAACTACGTAATGGATTTTGATGTGGCCTTTTTTAATAGATAGAACATTTTAAGGGGGTAGTTTGTATATAGAATCCATGGTTTGGCGCTTTAATTGCAAACGTTACCTATAGCCTAAGGGATAAATCAAAATAATGTACAATGATTAATATTACAAACCTTAAAAAGGTCTTCACAAAATTAATAATGGGGTACGAAGCGTTTTTAAACCATAATCATAATACAATTAAGTACATTAAATACTTTGCGCATTTAATATATGAGTGTTTATACTACTGAAATACTCGTCAAACACGTTATGTTTTAGCAATTATTTCCTTAACAATATTTGTTTGTCTGCCATTTTCTATCGTTAGTTTTGTAATCCGTCAGAGTAATTTTTAAACCTCACATCTTGATTGAAACTTGATAATTGTCGTATTATTTGAACAATGCATAAACTAAATAGAGAGTATTATAATGCATTTGTCGTGTCAATGTCGTAAACGGTAATACACGTCGGTGTTTAAACTTTCACTAATTGAAACTGGTACACCCACACGCCTGTGTTGTTATATCGTGCTATAAAATCTGTTGATAAATACCGATCGTGCAATTTACATTACCGTCAATATTTGTTAATAACTAAATCACCCGCTAACAAATACAGCATTGGATTATGATCTATAGATTGTTATTGTAAATGATTCGATTGTGTATTACACGTCTCTGGATCTGGTGGTCGTTACACAAACAGGCCCGAGGTCGTGACGAGATCCATAGAAGTGAAAGTAATGATAAGCTGTCCGCACCGCGCGGTCACTGTCTCACCGTCTTACCTAGAGGCTGTACTGAATCGCTTTGTTCAACATGACCGGCTATGCGTTACCTTTCTAGAGTTCCTTTCAATAAAAAGATGAACAATGAACCCTATCATCATACTTATAAAACTGAATACAATTCGCTTAAAGATTACTCAATTTTATTTTATATTTAAGGATCTCTGAGTTGTATAGTTTTTCTAAATAGTATATGATAAAGTCATTTGATTTTGTGCCAATAGCAGTTCTACCTTCAAGCTTCATTAGTTGCTCATTAATAATGTACAGCAATTAGTAAAACCTTCACGCAGTGAGACCAAATTGGATGAGTAGAATTCAAGAAAATCGCGGACACATACATAAATCTTAGGATGACACAAAAGCACCTTGTTTAATTCGGATATAAATAACTATATTTAAGGTATTTGAAAACAAAATATCTACTTAAACAAAATAAAAATACGAATAATATACCTAATAACTTTTTTCCGAGGGCTTTGTTAGCCAGTCCTCTTATCGATAGATATATTTTTATTGCTAGGTATTATCAATTTTATAACAAAAAAAGTAAAATATAGGTAGAAAATGCCTTATAGCATTAAGTCCACCGTTGTACAATATAGTGCTTTGAGCTTATAAATATAAATCAAAATAAAATATATATATCATACAGACTAATTGAGAACCTCCTCCTTTTTTCGAAGTCGGTTAAATATCGAGTCGAAGACGACCACTAAACACTTTCAATGACCAAATCGAATATTTCCTTGCGGAATGTGATGATGAAACGAGATGAACAAAAAATGGGGGCGCGTGTATGACAGAGTTGAGAAAATTTAAGAAGTGAGTATGGTGTGTAAAATCGTGGCATATAATACTCTGATCTCTCTGCCTACCCCGCAATGGACTTGGCGTGTATTATTTACTGTCCTCTCCTTCTTATTTCTATCCATTCTAAGGTTACCTGGCAGAAATTTCTTACAGCAATAAGGCCGCCCATTGTACTGTTGTTTATGTCTAAGTATTTATTATGTATCTGTATTTTTTGTATGCAATAAATTATATATAAATAAATATATAGTTATCTCAATCCGTCATTTGTTGATCATGCGTGCTGTATGGCGAGCACTTTGTTGATCCGAAAACCTATGTTGATCCGGGTGGTTTTTGTTGATCCAATATAATATTTTTCATACAAATGTGGTTCCGGACGGATCAACAATTTACTCCGTTGAAGCTTAGGAAACCCAACCGAAATGTTGATCCGATATACGAATCCACTTCGATAGTTGTTGATCCGATTCAAATGGGCCAATCAGAAGGCAAGTCCTCCTACTGTCCTGCTGGACATGTATACGGATTTTGCACACATGCGCTATGCGCATGTGTGCGAAATCTATAAAGCGCATATTTTTTTTACGAATCTTAATGTTTTAACTTATTAACCGACTTCGAAAACAGGAGGAGGTTCTCATTCCGTCTTTATGTTTAGTATTTTTTTATGTCTGTTCACCGACATTTTCGTCAATTATGAACAGATTTCCATTATTATTTTTTGGATAGTGTTCACCTCCAAGATGGTCCCATTTTCACCAGGTCAGGATCTGATGATGGAAAACACGAGAAATCGATGCAACTACTGAAAATCGTGTACGAGTATGGTGTTCTTGTTACGTAATAGTTCTTAAGGATATGCTTTAAGCTGTCAACATCCGATTCTGCTGTGCTGATGAAGAAGACACATAACTCTTAAATGGTAAGGAGTTCAAAGAAAGTACTACAATTGGTAAATATTATCTACTTGATACTATGTAGGGCTATCTTGCTGCTTATTAGGTATGCTAGAATCTACAGCTGATGCTGCTGTGCTGATTAAGAAGGCATAGAAGTCCTAAACGGTTAGGAGTTGGACAGTACGGCAGTCGATTTTAGGGAACTGTTTAGTAGTATACAGGACTAATGTGTTGCTTGGGAGGTATGATTGAATCAACATCTGATACTACTGTGCTGATGATGAACCTACAGAACTCTTAAACGGTTAGGAGTTAAGACATACATAAGAATTCTGAAAAAAAAATCTGCAATACTTTCCAGGCTAGGATTGCCCTTCATACGGGCTGCAGTGTTATTGGGTCTACTCATGATTATAATAAATATAAAAATTCATAATAAGTTTTATTAAACTATATTACCTATTTCCACTATTCTAGATTTTCTGTACGAAATCTTTCATTTGATGGACGCCTATACAGGCTGGAATCCAGTCATATGTAGTAATTGATACCAGATATAGATCATAATTTCAGTAAACGTTGTACAAAATATTAAGACGATCGGTACAGTAATTAGGTCAATAACGACAGTTTTCATTTTCATGTAATTGAACACTCCCTATAAATGTATGAACTGGAATAAACTCTTCTCAGCTGTTCGTCCTGTCAAGGCCGCTTCGACTTTGTCATAAACGAAAAATACATGGTAACAGAGTACATAATAAAAGGGATCAAGTAGGCACCTACTTTTCTGACTCGAAAATTAATTTTATGTAATATTTTGTTATAAACATTACTACTAATTTCGTTTAAATAAAGAAATATAGCGGACCGACGGCGCGGGCGTCGATGGGTTCAAGGTCAAATGGCCTCGGATCAACGTTAGTTATAATAATAACAATATCTTGGACATAAATCACACAGCTTCCTCTAGTTCCAAGCTAAGCAACTAAATGCTTGTGTTATGGATACTAGATAACGGATATTAATACATATATACTTTTCTTTTGTAAATACATACTTAAAATACATAGAAAAACACCCAGACGCCACACAAATATTCATGTTTGTCATAAATATTTGTGCTCGTGTGGGAATCGAACCCCCGACCTCGTTGCTGCAGCCGGTAGTTTTACCAAGGCGCCACGAGGCTCGTCGAGTTAATAAGATTTGGCAGGAATATGAATATAAAACTTGACTCGTCGGTATAATTTTTGCGACCGTTACGGATCAACAAAAAAATGTTGTTTTTGTACATTTTGATGGCAAGTATGTTGCAAAGCGACCTTGTTGAGAGAGAATGCTGCTGCCCATTCTTCCAGCCTTTTCCCTTTGTCGCCTTTTACGACACCCACGAGAAGAGATGGGGTGGCGGTATTCTAAGCCGGCGTCCCACAGCATGATTTTCTATTTACGAAATCTTTAATTTGATGAATGGCTATAGAAGTTATAAATATAAATGCTAAAGTCTCGGTGGCGCAGTAGTCGAGCTCACGGCTTCTGACCCAGAGGTCCAGGTTCGAATCCTGTCACTGGTTCACACCAATGTCTTTTAGAAGTTATTTTCGGAAGTTAAGTG
Organism: Euproctis similis; assembly: GCA_905147225.2. Taxonomy (NCBI): domain Eukaryota; kingdom Metazoa; phylum Arthropoda; class Insecta; order Lepidoptera; family Erebidae; genus Euproctis; species Euproctis similis. The sequence continues at coordinate 6,087,250 of LR990118.1, read as the reverse complement.
TGATAAATATCGATGACTGGTATGGCAATAGGTTCGCCACCTATTCTATTTGGGACGTAAACATAAAGGCGAGATGAAGGTTAACAGCCGCTGCCTACACCCTCGGGTAACAAAGGCGTGAAGTTATGTTATATTAAGTTAAGCTTCATGCTAAATATAAATCTATTAATATTATCCATTAGACTCTATGCATATTATTGACACATTTATTAATTAGCGCAAGTATTTTTTTCATTAATTTTAATTTAGAAAATTACCTCTCCGCGCTTATTGTGATGTTAATGCATTCAGATGTGAAATTATTTTATTATATACCTTCAAGCAAGTTCAATTCAAGCATCGTTATTTAGAAAAAATACTTTTAAAAAAAGTCAGCTAACTTAATTAAGACAAACAGACGACAAAAATGTACCTACTAACGTAATTAAAAAGCGATAAATAACGCAAACAGTTTAACTACTTAATACAATATACAAAACGTAATACTATAACTAAGTCATCTTTAACTATAAATATATTTACATAACAAACATAACATAACTTCACGCCTTTTGTTACCCGAAGGTGTAGGCAGCGGCTGTTAAGCCTCGTCTCGCCGTTATGTTTACCGTCTTACGTCCCAAATGGAATAGGTTGCGAACCTATTGCTATACCGAGCACAAAGTTTTCAGTCATCGATATTTATCACACTTATCTTCCGAAAATAATTTCGAAAAATCATTGGTGTGAGTCAGTGTCAGGATTCGAACCCGGACCTCTGGATCAGAACTCAGAAGCCGTGTGCTCTACCACTGGACCACCGAGACTGTTAAATATATTTACAATTGTCAGTTATTATTGGAGTCGGTGCCAGCCTAGGTAACGTAGTCTATTGTGTTGTATGATATGCGCGGCCGTCAAAGTCACACGACGAAATAGAATACGGGGTAACTTTTAACCAACTCCGACTTCAATAATAATAGATGATGATTGTAAATATTTTTATAGTTAAAGATGACTTTTTTATGGGATAGGAGGACAAACGAGCAGGCGTGTCACCTGATGGTAAGCAACCAACGCCGCCCATGGACACCAGCAACACACATATAGTATTACTGTTGCGTTGCCAATCTTTAAGGGATAGGGGATAGGAAAAGATGGGGATAGGGGTGGGCCTCCGGGTACCTCTCTTACCGAACGAAACGCGGCATGAGCCACTTTACGTTAGTCTTTAGAGAGGTCGTGGTATTTCATCGGTCGAGCCGACCCATTCATGCAGCGAACTGCTTGGCCCTACCACTGCTGGCAGACAGTTAAAGTAGTTGACTTAGTTAATTACGTTTTGTATATTGTATTAAGTAGATAAATTATTTGCGTTATTTAACGCTTTTTAGTTACGTAAGTAGGTACTTTTTTGTCGTTTGTGTTCTTGAAGTCGGTTTGACTTTTTTTTAAGTACATAATTTTATTTCTAAATTATTAGTTGTGTTTATGAGTTGTGAACTTAAATAGATGTTCGTGTTTATTTACTGCTAAACTGCTAAGTAGTTTTCATCGACTAATTGTATTACTGTCTCCCAACTCGTAATCGTAACCAACTCGTCACCTATCATCTCCTCCTATACTCCTATCATCAGCACAGCAGCGTCAGGTGTTGATTCAAGCATACGTCCCAAGCAACAAGTTAACCCTACATACCTTAAGTAGTTTTTATAGACCAATAGCAATTCTGTTTCTAAGCTCCTAGCCATTAAGGAGTTCTGTGAGCATCATCATCAGCTCAGCAGCATCCGATTTTGATACCTTAAAGTAAATACCCAACACATGACGCAACAAACACACTACACAAGCCTAAATTTTTTGGTGGTTGCCTTCGATTTCTCCTGGATCCCATTATCAGAAATTGACTTGGTGACAATGGGACCATCTGGGAAGCATACCCTTTCGAATAAAAAAAGAATTTTGCAAATCGGTCCAGACGTCTTTGAGTAATCGCTGAACATACATAAAAAAAGATCCCGACGAATTGAGAACCTCCTCCTTTTTTGGAGTCGGTTAAAAAAAGACTAGAATTATATAGTTACTTCAAAAAAATCATCGGGGCTAATGACCAAAGAATCACTTTGCACGTCCGAAATGGAATAGGTTGCCTATTTCCATACAGCGCGGACAAGATTATTATAAATATATGAAAATTATATTTATCACACATAACTTCCGAAAAGATTCCGAAAAATTATTGGTGTGAGCCCGGAATCAAATCCATGCAGGGCCGCGCCGGAAGAGTGTTTAAGAGTTATATTTACTAGCTGACCCGGCGAACTTTTTTCCAGATCAATAATATTTTTTGACTAATTTTATTCCTTTACTTCAAGCTCTTGTTACCCGAAGGTGTAGGCAGTGGCTGTTAAGCCTCGTCTCGTCGTTATGTTTACGTCCCAAATGGAATAGGTGGAGAACCTATTGCCATACCGGGCACAAAGTTTGTCAGTCATCGATATTTATCACACATAACTTCCGAAAACAATTTCGAAAAGTCATTGGTGTGAGCCAGTGTCAGGAATTGAACCCGCGACTTCCGGAATCAGAAGCGGGGTGATCGTACTTTAGTTATATATCTCTATGTCAAAAACATGAAAATAATGCAAATAACATTTATTATATTAACAGAGTACATAATAAAAGGGATCAAGTAGGCACCTACTTTTCTGACTCGAAAATTAATTTTATGCAATACTTTGTAATAAACACTACTGCTGATTTCGTTTAAATAAAGAAATATAGCGGACCCACCGCGCGGGCGTCGATGGGTTCAAGGTCAAATGGCCTCGGATCAACGTTAGTTAGTAAGATTTGGCAGGAATATGAATATAAAACGGATGCACATTTGACTCGTCGGTATAATTTTTGCGACCGTTACGGATCAAAAAAAACATGTTGCTATTGTATATTTTGATGGCAAGTATGTTGCAAAGCGACCGATGCAGATCCACAAACAACCCTTACATTTCAAATTTGGATCAAAGTATATCAGTTATATTTTTAAAGAGCTAATTATACACTGCAAAAAGGTGGATCAACATTTCTTTTAACGTCTTACTGGATCAACCTTTACATAGAACGGATATTTATATATATATATATATATATATAAATATCCGTGATATGACCGTCCATATGACTTTTCGAAATTGTTTTCGGAAGTTATGTGTGATAAATATCGATGACTGACAAACTTTGTGCCCGGTATGGCAATAGGTTCTCCACCTATTCCATTTGGGACGTAAACATAACGACGAGACGAGGCTTAACAGCCACTGCCTACACCTTCGGGTAACAAGAGCTTGAAGTAAAGGAATAAAATTAGTCAAAAAATATTATTGATCTGGAAAAAAGTTCGCCGGGTCAGCTAGTAAATATAACTCTTAAACACTCTTCCGGCGCGGCCCTGCATGGATTTGATTCCGGGCTCACACCAATAATTTTTCGGAATCTTTTCGGAGGTTATGTGTGATAAATATAATTTTAATATATTTATAATAATCTTGTCCGCGGTGTATGGAAATAGGCAACCTATTCCATTTCGGACGTGCAAAGTGATTCTTTGGTCATTAGCCCCGATGATTTTTTTGAAGTAACTATATAATTCTAGTCTTTTTTTAACCGACTCCAAAAAAGGAGGAGGTTCTCAATTCGTCGGGATCTTTTTTTATGTATGTTCAGCGATTACTCAAAGACGTCTGGACCGATTTGCAAAATTCTTTTTTTATTCGAAAGGGTATGCTTCCCAGATGGTCCCATTGTCACCAAGTCAATTTCTGATAATGGGATCCAGGAGAAATCGAAGGCGACCACCAAAAAATTTAGGCTTGTGTAGTGTGTTTGTTGCGTCATGTGTTGGGTATTTACTTTAAGGTATCAAAATCGGATGCTGCTGAGCTGATGATGATGCTCACAGAACTCCTTAACGGCTAGGAGCTTAGAAACAGAATTGCTATTGGTCTATAAAAACTACTTAAGGTATGTAGGGTTAACTTGTTGCTTGGGACGTATGCTTGAATCAACACCTGACGCTGCTGTGCTGATGATAGGAGTATAGGAGGAGATGATAGGTGACGAGTTGGTTACGATTACGAGTTGGGAGACAGTAATACAATTAGTCGATGAAAACTACTTAGCAGTTTAGCAGTAAATAAACACGAACATCTATTTAAGTTCACAACTCATAAACACAACTAATAATTTAGAAATAAAATTACTTAAAAAAAAGTCAAACCGACTTCAAGAACACAAACGACAAAAAAGTACCTACTTACGTAACTAAAAAGCGTTAAATAACGCAAATAATTTATCTACTTAATACAATATACAAAACGTAATTAACTAAGTCAACTACTTTAACTGTCTGCCAGCAGTGGTAGAGCCAAGCAGTTCGCTGCATGAATGGGTCGGCTCGACCGATGAAATACCACGACCTCTCTAAAGACTAACGTAAAGTGGCTCGTGCCGCGTTTCGTTCGGTAAGAGAGGTACCCGGAGGCCCACCCCTATCCCCATCTTTTCCTATCCCCTATCCCTTAAAGGTTGGCAACGCAACAGTAATACTATATGTGTGTTGCTGGTGTCCATGGGCGGCGTTGGTTGCTTACCATCACGTGACACGCCTGCTCGTTTGTCCTCCTATCCCATAAAAAAGTCATCTTTAGCTATAAAAATATTTACAATCATCATCTATTATTATTGAAGTCGGAGTTGGTTAAAAGTTACCCCGTATTCTATTTCGTCGTGTGACTTTGACGGCCGCGCATATGATACAACACAATAGACTACGTTACCTAGGCTGGCACCGACTCCAATAATAACTGTCAATTGTAAATATATTTAACAGTCTCGGTGGTCCAGTGGTAGAGCACACGGCTTCTGAGTTCTGATCCAGAGGTCCGGGTTCGAATCCTGACACTGACTCACACCAATGATTTTTCGAAATTATTTTCGGAAGATAAGTGTGATAAATATCGATGACTGAAAACTTTGTGCTCGGTATAGCAATAGGTTCGCAACCTATTCCATTTGGGACGTAAGACGGTAAACATAACGGCGAGACGAGGCTTAACAGCCGCTGCCTACACCTTCGGGTAACAAAAGGCGTGAAGTTATGTTATGTTTGTTATGTAAATATATTTATAGTTAAAGATGACTTAGTTATAGTATTACGTTTTGTATATTGTATTAAGTAGTTAAACTGTTTGCGTTATTTATCGCTTTTTAATTACGTTAGTAGGTACTTTTTTGTCGTCTGTTTGTCTTAATTAAGTTAGCTGACTTTTTTAAAAGTATTTTTTCTAAATAACGATGCTTGAATTGAACTTGCTTGAAGGTATATAATAAAATAATTTCACATCTGTATGCATTAACATCACAATAAGCGCGGAGAGGTAATTTTCTAAATTAAAATTAATAAAAAAAATACTTGCGCTAATTAATAAATGTGTCAATAATATGCATAGAGTCTAATGGATAATACTAATAGATTTATATTTAGCATGAAGCTTAACTTAATATAACATAACTTCACGCCTTTGTTACCCGAGGGTGTAGGCAGCGGCTGTTAACCTTCATCTCGCCTTTATGTTTACGTCCCAAATAGAATAGGTGGCGAACCTATTGCCATACCAGTCATCGATATTTATCACACTTAACTTCCGAAAATAACTTCGAAAAGACATTGGTGTGAACCAGTGTCAGGATTCGAACCCGGACCTCTGGGTCAGAAGCCGTGAGCTCGACTACTGCGCCACCGAGACTTTAGCATTTATATTTATAACTTCTATAGCCATTCATCAAATTAAAGATTTCGTAAATAGAAAATCATACTGTGTGGCGCCGGCTTAGAATACCGCTACCCCATCTCTTCTCGTGGGTGTCGTAAAAGGCGACAAAGGGAAAAGGCTGGAAGAATGGGCAGCAGCATTCTCTCTCAACAAGGTCGCTTTGCAACATACTTGCCATCAAAATGTACAAAAACAACATTTTTTTGTTGATCCGTAACGGTCGCAAAAATTATACCGACGACGAGTCAAATGTGCATCCGTTTTATATTCATATTCCTGCCAAATCTTATTAACTCGACGAGCCTCGTGGCGCCTTGGTAAAACTACCGGCTGCAGCAACGAGGTCAGGGGTTCGATTCCCACACGAGCACAAATATTTATGACAAACATGAATATTTGTGTGGCGTCTGGGTGTTTTTCTATGTATTTTAAGTATGTATTTACAAAAGAAAAGTATATATGTATTAATATCCGTTATCTAGTATCCATAACACAAGCATTTAGTTGCTTAGCTTGGAACTAGAGGAAGCTGTGTGATTTATGTCCAAGATATTATTATTATTATAACTAACGTTGATCCGAGGCCATTTGACCTTGAACCCATTGACGCCCGCGGCGTCGGTCCGCTATATTTCTTTATTTAAACGAAATTAGCAGTAGTGTTTATTACAAAATATTACATAAAATTAATTTTCGAGTCAGAAAAGTAGGTGCCTACTTGATCCCTTTTATTATGTACTCTGTTACCATGTATTTTTCGTTTATGACAAAGTCGAAGCGGCCTTGACAGGACGAACAGCTGAGAAGAGTTTATTCCAGTTCATACATTTATAGGGAGTGTTCAATTACATGAAAATGAAAACTGTCGTTATTGACCTAATTACTGTACCGATCGTCTTAATATTTTGTACAACGTTTACTGAAATTATGATCTACATCTGGTATCAATTACTACATATGACTGGATTCCAGCCTGTATAGGCGTCCATCAAATGAAAGATTTCGTACACAAAATCTAGAATAGTGGAAATAGGTAATATAGTTTAATAAAACTTATTATGAATTTTTATATTTATTATAATCATGAGTAGACCCAATAACACTGCAGCCCGTATGAAGGGCAATCCTAGCCTGGAAAGTTTTGCAGATTTTTTTTCAGAATTCATAAGTATGTCTTAACTCCTAACCGTTTAAGAGTTCTGTAGGTTCATCATCAGCACAGTAGTATCAGATGTTGATTCAATCATACCTCCCAAGCAACACATTAGTCCTGTATACTACTAAACAGTTTCCTACAATCGACTGCCGTACTGTCACCCAACTCCTAACCGTTTAGGACTTCTATGGCTTCTTAATCAGCACAGCAGCATCAGCTGTAGATTCTAGCATACCTAATAAGCAGCAAGCTAGCCCTACATAGTATCAAGTAGATAATATTTACCAATTGTAGTACTTTCTTCGAACTCCTTACCATTTAAGAGTTATGTGTCTTCTTCATCAGCACAGCAGAATCAGATGTTGACAGCTTAAAGCATATCCTTAAGACCTATTACGTAGCAAAAACACCATACTCGTACACGATTTTCAGTAGTTGCATCGATTTCTCGTGGTTTCCATCATCAGATCCTGACCTGGTGAAAATGGGACCATCTTGGAGGTGAACACTATCCAAAAAAAAAATGGAAATCTGTTCATAATTGACGAAAATATCGGTGAACAGACATAAAAAAATACTACACATAAAGACGGAATGAGAACCTCCTCCTGTTTTCGAAGTCGGTTAATAAGTTAAAACATTAAGATTCGTAAAAAAAATATGCGCTTTATAGATTTCGCACACATGCGCATAGCGCATGTGTGCGAAATCAAAATCCGTATACATGTCCAGCAGGACAGTAGGAGGACTTGTTGCCTTCTGATTGGCCCATTTGAATCGGATCAACAACTATCGAAGTGGATTCGTATATCGGATCAACATTTCGGTTGGGTTTCCTAAACTTCAACGGAGTAAATTGTTGATCCGTCCGGAACCACATTTGTATGAAAAATATTATATTGGATCAACAAAAACCACCCGGATCAACATAGGTTTTCGGATCAACAAAGTGCTCGCCATACAGCACGCATGATCAACAAATGACGGATTGAGATAACTATATATATATATATATATATATATATATATATATATATATATATATATATTATCAACATTCATACATCATTTCCGAAATTAATGTCAGTATAAACAATGTTAATACCACATTAAATGGCTGTTCAATTTGCTTACAGTAGCTAAATGCTAGCAGCTGGCAGTAATTAGTAGGTACGTCGTATGTTCACGCTTTCGTACATTGAAAGTATATAAAATTACTAATAACACTAAATATACTATAATACTATACAATACATTATGACGGCATAGCACAACCTCACGCCAGTTCCCTTGCGGTGTAGACAGAAGAAAGAATTGAGCGCCATACATGACTCTCGCAAACCACTCACTCGTCTCTTCAATATTCACAACTCTTATCATACATGCTTGTCAATCTTTAAGACTCTTGACGAGTTTATGTTTTGTTATGTTATTTATATTTATTTCCCGACGTTTCGAACTCTTTACAGAGATCATTTTCACGAGTGATGAACAAAAGGACGGTAGTTGTTCAAAGGCTATTTTCATTGATACAGAGAGTACCCACTTTTTGGAAATAAAAATCAAAAAGTTGATGTTAAAAATATGATTTTTACTATTGGTGTTGATAGTGGTGGATTTGATCAACTCTTGACGAGGCTTTCCGATAAGACACGGTCATTGGATCAGGCAAAACGTGTCCTGAATTACTTCGACTCCTTCATCCATCCGCTGTTGCAGTGTGTATCTGCTTAGTAATTGTGTTAGTGTTAATTATTCGATAAAGTATCGGTGATCCAGTAGTCGAGCTCCCTGATTTTGAATCCAGAGGTCGCGCTTTAGAATCCTGGTTCACACCAATTACTTTTCGATATTCATTTCGAAAATTATGTGTGATAGATATCGATGACGGAAAAAATTTGTGCCCGGTATGGCAATAGGTTCGCCATTCCATTTGGGACGTAAACATAGCGGCGAGTCGAGACTTAACAGCCACTACCTATACCTTCGCGTAAAAAAGTGTGAAGTTATGTTATGGTAATTATTTGACAATAACAAGTAGAATTGTCTTTAGTGCATTGTAATATACGTGAATACGTCATCATCTTTGTCAGTCGAATCGATATTTTCCGAAGAACTCCTCGGGAACTATTGGTACGAGATGGTAGGTTTTTTCTTTATGAATTTTATATCTTCGAATGAGAAGCAAAGAGTTGAGCCACCGAGCCACCAAGTACCTAAGCACCATACCACAAAAAGGCGTGCTTGGTATATTCTGTTCAACCAGTTTTCTAGACCATTTCACTCCACATTACGAGTTAATTCCGTAATCGTTTTGAGGTTTTTTTTAATTATTTCCGGCCACTAAATACTCGATCTAGGTCTATAATAACTCCAGCAACCTCATATTCTTGGGTAATTAATTATACACTTAATTTACATCAATAACTCAGAAAGTGTTGTTTCCTTGCTTTAATTAAATGTATATTTCCTAGTTGACTGCATGAACTTTGTAACGCCACTTTATACCAGTTTTACAAATTGGTCTCTGCTCTACTCCTATTATTTAAAGCGTGATAATATTTAGCATACAATATTAATCAATAAATGGGCTATCTTACACTGAAATATTGTTTTTGAATAGGATCATTACTTGTCGAGATTAGTGCGTTCAATAAAACTAACAATTGTTTTACGTTTATTTTACTAAACGTTTTTGTTTCAGTTCCTTAAGTGTCATCTTTAATGCACTATAAATAGTATACTCATTATAATTCAACCTCTTTTTTATATATCTCACACTGTGATTTCCAAAAAAAAGACACTTTGTTCAAGCCGCAAACTGTACACTTTGGTTATTAGAAATCCTTTTATTTACAGTTATTTTACTTGTAGATGAATGTAGTGACATCTAAAATAAACTATATCACTTACTCAGTATTAGGTTAAGTATATATTAGGAAATGAAATAATATGTTTTATTTAATCTTATATCTTTAAACGAGCAATTGAAATTTAGTATATAGGGGGTTTCGGGGGCACTAAATCGATCTAGCTAGGAATAATTTGAAGAAAATATCATTTTATCGTGTTTTATCGATAATCAACTTAAACGTAAACTTACTTTTTATTGGAATTCCAGACATCTATTGGCGAATACTATTATTTTAAATTGTGAGCAACTAACTTGCTTTAACGACAACAACACCAATATTCCAGCACATGGCGTTGTTAAGTATCACGAAGTCAATGAGTGTTTTCTTCGACTTTATTATTTATTAAAAAATTAAGTATTTGTTTCTAATATAATATTAAACTAATTGCACTTGTAGATTTTTTTCTTTAAATAACCAATTTATATTTTTTTATTATTCCGTCGGTAAGGTCGAAAAATATAATTCATATTTCATCATTTTATTAGTATGTAATTCGTACTTAAATATAATTTCTAAAAGCAAAGCTCGGGCATTTAGGTACTGTAGCTTAAATAACCACTTATCTTTGACTTTAAACAAATCCAAAATGAAATCGATACGGTGCGTTTGCAACTTGTGTAGAGCCCCAATATATTTATTTGTATCAGAACGTATAATGTACAAAGTGTTCTTTAAGTTACCAATACAATTCCTATCGCTAATAATTACGCGGACAAAGAGAGAAAAGTGGAGAAAGCCGTCGTTAATTTACATAACAACCCGAGAGAATTTAATTACCACCAAACATAAAATTAAATTATTAATTGGTGCGGTGTTATACTACGGGTGAAAACAATTTCTAACCCTGAACCCACCCTAATTAGATTTTAAGTACATAGATACAGACAAATAAACCCAGGTTTATTTGACAACTTTGTTAAATGAAGACTTTTACAATGTAAAAAAGAAATTAATTAATTAAAGTAAAAAATTAGTAAAATTAATTTTACTTTACGTGTGCAGATTTTAAATACAGCTTGTGTAATTTATGAAAAAAGAAGTGTTGTTAGAAATAAACAAAACATTATTAACATTGACTTTGAGAAGATTTTTTTGTTCCGTCGACTATTTTGAACGTTTATGTTTTTTTTATGGGATAGGAGGGCAAACGAAACAAAAAAATAAAAAAACAAAACAAAACAAACTCGGGCCCCTGCTGTGGAACCTCGCCTATGATCCGGTCCTCCGCACCAGTCTGCCCCGTGGCGTGAGTGTCGTTTGCTACGCAGACGACACTCTGGTGGTCGCCACGGGGCCCGACTTCGAGCGGACGCTCAGGTTCGCCGAGCTGGGGGTGGCAATCGTCGTCAGACGGATCCGCGGGCTGGGCCTGGAGGTGGCGCCTCACAAAAGTGAGGCCTGGGTGCTCCGTAAATGGGGCTCTGTTACCTACAGGTTGACTCAGATACTCACCGGGCATGGGTGCTTCGGTGAGTATCTGAGTCGAATAAAACGAGAAGAGACGGCGAGATGCCACCATTGCGCATCCGACCTGGACTCGGCCCAGCACACACTGGAGGTCTGCCCGGCCTGGGCGGCCGAACGCCGAGTCCTGGTCGACGGGATCGGGCGAGACTTGTCCCCGCCGGCGTTGGTCGCGGCAATGCTGGCGGGCGAGGAGGAGTGGAGGGCTGTGGTCTCCTTCTGCGAAGCAGTGATGCTCCAGAAGGAGGCCGCCGAGCGGGGTCGGGAGAGAGCCGATCCCGCTCGAAGGCGGCGGCGGCGAGCTCAGTGATCGCCGCCGTCGACGGGCCGCGAGGGCGCACACCCCGCGGGTGCGCCCGGGTCGCGGCCCGGGATGGATGACCCCCAGGTGCGGCCAGGGAGGGTCGTCGGGGGCGCCGCCGGCCGCGCGCCTCTTTACAGCGCGCGGTCCGAGCCGCCCCGCCCGGGGGAGCCTCGCCGAGGCTCCCCGAGGATGAGCACCCCCTCGTGACGGAGGGGGGGCGACGGCGGGGTGGACCAGAGGGGCTTATCCGAATCCTGGACCACCCCAACGCCGGAGGAGGGCCGCCGCGAGGTTTTAGTGGGTAACCCTAGGATCGGATTTCAGTTTACTGTTTTGGGAGTCCCACACTACCCCTTGCCGTCCCCAGGCGGGGGGTGTGCATAAAGCATTTCCTCGCGTAAAAAAAAAAAAAAAAAAAAAAAAGGAGGGCAAACGAGCAGGCGTGTCACCTGATGGTAAGCAACTAACGCCGCCCATGGACACCAGCAGCACACATAGTGCTACTGTTGCGTTGCCGACCTTTAAGGGAAGGGGATAGGAAAGGATGGGGAAGGGGGTGGGCCTCCGGGTACCTCTCTCACGGAACGAAACGTGGCATGGGCCACTTTACGTCGGTCTTCTGAGAGGTCGTGGTATTTCACCGGTCGAGCCGGCCCATTTATGCAGTAAACTGCTTGGCTCTACCACTGTTGAGTTGTTTATATATTATGTATGTATGTATATATTCTATTCTGTGATAAAAAATTTTAACATACCTGGTAGAAAAATACTGCCAAGCATAGATCCTAAACAAGAAAAATAATATTAAACCTTATTTTAAAATTAAATTAATATTATTATGAAAAGTTATTTACTAAAACACAATGACAACAGTAATGAAAGTCACAGGAACGAGTGAGGTATGTAACATCTCCATCATTCAATATAGATTCAGGCTTAGAAGTCTTGGGTTTGTTTCCGGATTCACACAAATGATTTCTCGGAATTCTTTTCGGTAGCTATATGTGATAAATATCGATGACTGACAACTTTGTACCCGGTGTAATGGCAATGGGTTGGCAATGGCAATGGCAGTCGAGGCTTTAACATCCGCTGCCTATACTTTCGGATAGAAAAAGTCTTGAAGTTGCGGATTTTCTCATACATTTGACCTAATAATTGGTTGTCAATGAAAGCCTCCAACAAATGAAAAATTCTCAACAGTTAAATTAGCGCAGTCGGTCAAGTGCACAATTTATACCATTTGCTCAAATTACATAAATGTCGCTAGTTGGTGGTTACTCCAATTTCTCGTGGGTTTGAATGGCCAGTCGAGTGAAAAATTAGGACATGATTACTGAACCATAAGTAGATCGTGGGTCGTGACCGTGGGTCAACTAGCTGAGCTCGTTGTTATATAGACATTATATTTGCAGAATATGAAATAAAAGATAATAAAATATATAGATATAAATAGATAATAAAATTAAGTAATAAAGGGCATGCTCCGATGGTTCGGACATGAAGAAAGAATGGATGATGCAAGATTGACTAAGCAGATATATATACAAAATAAAATGTCTAAAACGAATGATTTCGTCATAAAACGTTTTAAAATTCATACCAAGTTCTTCGGGAGGAAATTCTTCTCGACTTTCATAACTCTTATTCCCTTTAAAGATTACTGACTTTTATACGGTCAATCCATAAAGGAGAAGGGAATGTGTTGCAGGCAAAATATCGGCTGTTCAAAACAGCCATTATCATTATTTCATGAACTTAATTTGATATCAATATCATATTCATAGGTATATAGCCAAATGATTACGAGTTTTTATTATAGCATCTTCAATTTTATAGGTCAGACTAATGTTATTTATTATCTTAACTATAAACAATAGAACTAATTATATGAGTCATAATATATATTTAAACAACAATTATAAATAAAGAAACGTTATTCAGATATGGTTTTATTTGATCGTTAGCAAGCAATACACGCCTCTACTTCCAGTACACGTTTAAACTTTAAAATAATAAAAAAAACATTGTTTCATAATAGATTATAATGATGATAGAGAACAAAGTATGTGAACACACTTAGCCATTTAAGCACAGACGGACGAGGAAACTCTCGTTAAATTAAGCAATTAGTAGTCGAAACTTGGCGCGCGTTTGTATTGTCTATGATTTAAGATGTTTTTTTTTTAAAGCGACACCTAACATACAAATTAGTCATCTAACGTTCTTGATGCATAACTGTGTGCAATAATTACGTATTTCGTTGAAATATAATATGAAAGTACACTTTTTTTTATTAATTTGCCAGTATTTTGACGGTATAATCTGTGGTCGTTTCAGCCGTCTGTTAAAACCGTTAACCTTCAAATAAGATATTGATACTGTTTTTGCACTGTATATCCGCTTGGTAAATTATTATCTTGGTGGTTATTATATGTTCTTCACACGCCCTTCATTTCCTATCTTACAAATAAATAATTAGCGTAAATAAAATAAAAATTTTAAACATATATATATATATATTATATATTTATTTAAAAAATAGATACTTGAAAAATCAATGATGCTGGAAACTAGTTAACATTATTATAGTTTCTTTGTATTTGATATTCATATATTTTATCGATTCTCGTCAAAAAAACTCGGTTAAATATCTTTAGAACACCATCAACCGACGAAAATTGAAAATTACCCACGAACATATGGCGGACTGTCACCCAGTGTAAATCATCATTTTCCTGCCCTTATACCACCTTAACTTTGATTGGCGAGTTGTCCTTACGAACTATACATGTGGTCAAAAGATTTGGCTGCGGTTTTATGACCAGCCGCCTGCCATACGTTAACCCTCCTTTGTAAACGTCAACCCTCGTTGGTGGCACAGAGAAGGGGTTAGAAGTGGAATGAGTAGGGGTAAGGTCATCCAGAAACGCGGCATTAGCCACTTCACGCCCATATTCTGATATTCTGTCCCAGTGCTAAATATAATGTCTTATAAGCCTTTAGCTTAAGTGTATTATTAATTATTATTGATACATAGTGATATTAATGACAAGGTGATCCTGTTTGGTCTACAGGTGGCCGTGAATGCCGGGCCGCATGGATGGCGGCGCACGTCTGCCGCTCGCTCGCCGTACTGCTCACTGTCCTCACACTTGTTATAGCCAAGTGTAAGTCATTTTTAAGTAATATAATATTCTAACAGTGGTAGAGTCACGCAGTTCGCTGCATGAATGGACCGGCTCGACCACGACCTCTAAGTATATCAACGGAAACTAGCTCTTATCGCGTGTCGTTCGGTAAGAATCTATCTGGGGGCATTCTGTTCAGGAGCAATAGGACCAAAACGAAAAGAGACAGTTTTGTCATATATAAAAGATGTAGTACTTTCACCTTTCTTCAAATTGTTTGTATGTACATTTAGATTTCCAATCTGAAACATGTATCCAAAAAGTATTGATTCTGTTTGGATTGCTTTTTTTTTACTCAAAGTAAAAGTCAGCTATCGATTACAAAGTAAACCGTTTTAAATTGTCGTTGCGAAAATTTCTAGCATACAATGTATCTAGTTACTCTCACTTAGTTGTTTTTTCTTTTTTACTGTCTTGTTGGTCTTGAAGTCAGGGTTCCAATTGTGACTCACACTAATCATGTTTTGGAAGTTATCTGTGATAAATAACTATGATTGGCAATATTGGGCCCGATATTAAATGGCAGTAGGTACCGCCACCTCCATTTGTAACTATCTGAAAAGCTGCTTATGGACCTTCCTGGCCTGCTCCTATTATATGTGGTCGGCACAACAGTTTGTTCTTTTCCACCCTTCCATATCATTCGCATCTTCAACTCTGACATCCTTCTTAATCACGTCGTCTTCCTTTCCTCTTATTTCCGTCCCCATTCAGGTTTACCCTTCTCGCAAAATGGGATGATAGACATAATCGTCCCTTCTCATTATATGCCCATACCGCCCAAGGAGGTTTCGTCCTATATACTAATTGCGTATTTTATCCATTTTCGCAACTGCACACATCCATTTCAACATTCGCATCTGTGTACCATTTAATGTTCTTTCATCCATCCCTTTCGAGGCCCAAACTATTAAAAAAATTAAATCTTTGCTTGCTTTAAAATTCCACTAGAATTTTCTATACATAACAAAACAATTTCTTCAGTAATACACAATAAGGATTTACAGGCTTAATATAGAAATATATACCAAAACCAATTGTACACATATATTGGACGAGGTATTGAAAATTTAAGTCTCGGTGGCCCAGTGGTCGAGCACACGGTTTCTGATCCAGACGTCTTGGTTCGATTCCTGACACTGGCTCACACCAATGAAGAATTTCGAAATTGTTTTCGGAAGTTGTGTGTGATAAATATCGATGACTGAAAACTTTGTGCCTGGTATGGCAATAGGTTCGCCACCTATTCCATTTGGGACGTAAACATAACAGCGAGAAGAGGCTTAACAGCCGCTGCCTACACCTTCAGGTAACAAAAGGCGTGAAGTTATGTTATGCTATATGTATTGAAAATTATAAGCTTAAAAACACGGTTTACAAACCTAACACCTATTTTCTTAACGATATCTATCATAATCAATTAAAATGTTAACTTCAATCCTAACAGTCGGTTAAGGTAGTAAAATCTTTAATCAACACATTATTTTGATTCTTTGAATGTCATGACATGGAAGTGTAAAAAGCATTAAAACTCACGATTCAGACACCGTTAAAAGTTTATTCCTGCTATCTTTAATTATTGATATGTCTATACATATAATACATATATTAATTGAAAAACCGTGTCTGTCCATGAAAAATAGGTTGTATGTTGAAATAAAATTTGATGAGCAAAAGTTTTTATAAGTAGAAAGGCCACGCGGCCGGTGCAGCGTGCAAGAACTGTTATTGGAATAAGCAATGAATTGTGCAAAGCTAAATCTAGGTAAGTGTTACCTCTGACCTCGTACACTTTATATATATGTCTATATAAATGATTGTGTTGATTATTTTCAGTACCGCGTCTCATTTATGTGTACTAATTATAATTGATTGCGATATCGTTAAGAAAATAGGTGTTAGGTTTGTAAACCGTGTTCACAAGCTCTTTTAGTACTAGGTAAAATGTTTTATGGTACCTCTACAAGGAATTGCATTGACAAAGTAGATGGTTGGGTTTCTAGCAATTCTCGTAGCTGGGAGTGGCCTACTCTCATCCGTGATATCTCACATTCGAGTTACATACTGTCCTACAATGTACGACATATCCAGGTCACATTAAATTGCAAAAAAAAAAATGGAGACAGTCATTCACCCGGAGACATCGCAAGCATTCAGGTTACCAGTACTGGGACAAATACTGTTTCTGCTTTTTATTTAAATCCAATTTGCTAGTTATGTAAAATATATTCATTGAATATATGTGTGCCTTGAAATAGACATTTGATGGGAAGTTGGATTTCCTTTAAATTTAATAATTCCTAGGACGACTAAGTCTCGTCAGATCGAAGCGCAATATATATTTGAATGCCTAATATGCAATCAGCTGTGTATTCAATGACTGGTTTGCCAACATTGGTCAATCGTCAAAGCTTGTGCAAACATCGAGTAGAATTTGCTGGAATCGATTTCCTTTTTACGTAAAATATATACTTGAGGTGATTATAGGACTGTTTGTAGTTAACTTGAGGTGCTATTTAAGTAGACATTTGTCTATATAATTATATTAAAATAAAATGTTTAGTTGTTTTCATGCGTGGCTATAGCAAACATAGCCACTTCCAAAAGGAGAAATTTTGGATATACATATGTATTTTTTTCTTATAGTACCCTTGATATACGTATAAAATGTTTTTCGTTTTTTTTTATGCGCGTCAGGCGGAACAGAGTTTATGTTATTCCATAAAATAATATAAATCGTACAGATTGATTTATTATTACATTTAAGATTATGTCATTGTATTTTCCTCGTATCCGATTGTTATTTTTTTTTTATAACTTCACGCCTTTCTCTTCCGGAAAATGTAGACAACGGCAAGTATGCCTATTATTATTTACCCATTTTTATTCTTTGAAACAGATGCTGAGCTAGAGTCATGGCGGGGTGCGGGGAGACCTGCTACTGTGGCCCAGGAGGCTGAGGACGAGAAACGAGACGCTGAACTCCTAGAAGCGGTCAGAAATTCTATGAAAGAATGGGAAATAAAGAAAGGTCGTACAAGGTATGTTTAGTTTGAAAATATGAACTAACTTTCAGTACTTAACTCTACTACCAGTAACAGCAGATCTTCTTTATATTTCGTTATAATCTTCAATATCCTACAGAGCAGTTACATTATATAATAGAGTTAGTCAAAGATGTCCAAATGTGAAAAAAATCTTGGTTGCAGTCCCGTTATTGATAAGATCTTAGCTAATAGTTAATCAAACTTATTTATTCTTTAGCTTTTTATAAAAATGTGTAGTTAGAACTTGAGTCGTTGAACAAAAACCATATACAAAAAGGCAGCGCTTTCATAATCCGACCGTATTAGGTAGTATTTTTGGGAGGTAAAGAGACCTTCTTGCGTAATGATGCTTTCAAAGTCTAGACAAAGAGCCGGTGTGAGAGTAAAACTAATCTGGCACATTTCTTGCCTTACGGACTATGCTAAGAGCTAACTCTGTATTTTTCTTGTTAAAAGTTTTGTTTCCATTGTTTACCGTATTTGAAAATGCATTGTGCGTTACGTAATGTCTCGAATTGTTTCTTACTTACAATGGTATCGTAATATTTTCTTATAAAGCTGTCATGTGTCACGTGTTTACAAGATTGGGCGTTACGTTTACTTACTATAATAGAAAAAGAATCCGCGTTCTTAATACTTACGTTAATTTATATATAACTCCACTCCAAATCCCTTGCGGGTTAGGCAAAGAGAACAGAGCGCCGTAAGCCACGATAATTACACGCCTCACTCGCTTCATTAACTATCATAACTTTTTTCATGCAACGCGTGTCAATTTTAAGACTCTTAACATCACCTTCTTCCGGAAAACTTTATATTTGGTCATGGAATGTGTGTCTTGGCCGTTCGCGACTCCTGCATCCATTCGCTTTTGCATTGTATATCTGCTTAGTCAATCTACCATTCTTTCTACATGTCCGAACTATCGGAGCATGCACTTTCTCGACACTCTAAATTTATTAATATTTAATTTGTTCATGATCTCTGATTGGAAGTCACCCAACTTAAAGTACGAAGAGTAATTTTTCGTTCGTTTCCTTAAGAATAAATTAATCAATTGCCAAATCCTCTGAATTCATTTAACACTCCGGGAAATATTATTTATGTGTGTCACAAACGGACGAATTGTGAACTGAATGTAGTAGATAGTAATAATATATATATAGAGTAATCTAATATATAAAATTCTCGAGTCTAGATGTGCGTAATTGAACTCCTCCGAAACGGCTTGACCGATTCTCATGATATTTTATGTGCGTGTAGGGTAGGTCTGAGAATAGGACAACATCTATTTTTCATCCCCCTAAATCACAAGGGTAGCCCACCCCTCAATTTTTTTTTAATTTTTCGACATATTTCTGTTTCTTATTTTTTTTATAAAACGGGATACAAAAATACACGCAACCCTAAATTTTCAACCCCCTACGATCAACCCCTATTTTTTAAATTTTATTTTTCGGCAAGATAACGTTTGCTGGGTCAGCTAGTAATATATAATATAATAGTATAGAGAGTTTCAGCTCTTTACTAATCAGTAAAGACTTTCTCCTTACAATTCTTTTTTGTGATTTTTTTACCGAGAATATCTCTCTCACCTATCGGAATACTGGCGTGCCGATCCCCTTTTCCCTTACTTTACCCTCCTACTCCCTTAAAGGACAGCAACGCACCACGGTGTTATGGGCGGTGAGAAGTTACTTACCATCAGATAACCCACTTGCTCGTTTGCCCTCCTATTCCATAAAAAGGAATCAAAAACATTTATAGGCATATATTATAAAACCTAACCTAAAATAAAACCTTCGACGTTAATTAAATAACAACCGGTATTGTACGCGCCACACGGTCACCAGAATATAAGGAGAGGAAACCTTGTCCGACAAAGTATCGTAATGTTGACGAAGACCTACAAAGTAGGTAATTTGTACGAAATATTTTTCATAATGATGATGGTTTTTGCACCCACGGAAACGGTTATTTATTTATGACTACCATTGTTGGCGACCCACTGAGATTTTGAATAAGTACATGTGTATAGATATATATATAAAATCTTGTATTATTTGTTTTAAGAATGCGGTCGGATATTATTGGAACTTGGACAAAAAATATTATTACTTGTTACTAGGTATACTTACGAATATGTCGGTACCTAATTATAATTAGTAATAAGAAATAACTTAATTACATTATTTACAATATATACTATTAAAAGTCTAGCTGAAAACAAATTGCTACACAAATCGGTCTACTGGCAGCGTGCCGAGAATACTGGCCGCACTACCACGTTGCTAATCCTGTGAGTGAAGAATAGACCAACCCGCTGGTCGTGAGAGACCTCGATCTGTCTCTTTGCAATATCTAAACTTGGACAAATTGGAAACTCATAAAGCTATATTTTGTATCATTTAAAAACAACAAGAGACATTGTAGTTGGAACGTAAACACCGCAGCTATGAATTACTATGATAATGAAATTACTGTGTTAGTTTTTTTCTTTGTTTTTTTCATTCATTTCATGGATTTTTTTATTATTCATTATCAACAGAACAAAAAGATCCCAAGGTAGCGTTTGCTATGGAGAGTTCGGATGTTTTGAAGATGCTGGCCCGTTCGCGTACCTGGAGACGTTGCCCAGTCCACCGCCGGAAGTCGGCACTCATTTTCTCCTATATTCTACGGTTAATAGGTATGTCCAAATTGCAGAAACTTTTTGTTAGTATTAGTCTACAAGCCCCTGAACAAAATTAACATGTGAAATGACCCAACGTAAATATCTCTCTTAGAAGACTGTTACTATATTTTAGAATAGCTTTTTTTTTACGCGAGGAAATGCTTTATGCACACCCCCCGCCTGCTACGGCAGGGAGTAGTGTGGGACTCCCAAAACAGTAAACTGCAATCCGATCCTAGGGTTACCCACTAAAACCTCGCGACGGCCTTCCTCCGGCGTTGCGGTGACCCAAGACAGTTCTTCAGCCCTCTGGTCCATATCTTAGAATACCTAACCCCTGAGTTAGGTATTATATTAGTCCGGATACTGTACGAATAATTTGTCATTAGTCATCCGGTCAAATTCTTTTCGGTTAGTTTAGGTTTAGGTTTTTTTTTTCTATTTGTAAGAGCATTACTTACAGAAAAATTAAAATAGAATTTCCTACTGTATTTTTAGACCAACAGCTTTTACTGTATAAAAATAATAAAAGCACAGGTTTTATGTTAAAATAAAAGAAATTATTTATGCATACATATAAAATTTCAAAATAGGATTAATAAAATAAAATTATTTGTACGGTATCCGGATAAATAATTACAAATGATTAGTACAGTAACCGGATAAATAATAACAAATTATTCGTACAGTAACCGGATGAATAGAGTCAGCCTATAAATAATACTAATTGAAGGTTGCGCCATCCATGTACATCATAGATTTATCTTAATTGGACCTTCTTTCTATGTATAAGCAGGTATGTGTTTAAATATATATATACTAGCTGACCCGGCGAACTCTGTTTCGCATCAAAAGTAATAACTGCTGCCCCGCTATGTTAATACTGCAATATCTTCGACAAATTTGAAGTCGATAGCAGCTATAGGTTAAAAATGGGAATTTTCCATTGTTAACACCCCCGCATCCCCCCTTGTGGGTGGAATTTCGTAAAATCCGTTCTTAGCTGACCTCTACTCGGCGAAAGGAATAATCCTACCAAATTTCAAGTCGCTACGCCTTATGGTTCCAGAGATATCGTGATGAGTCAATATATAGGTAGAAATCTCTTATATATATATAGATAAGTATATCTATTGATATCCGCTATCTAGTTTCCATAACACAATCAGATACTTAGCTTCGATTGGAAAAGTTTTTCATCAGATATAGAAATTGAGAAAGGTCCCACCAAACACCACATAACTCCGTGATCTTGGGTGATAAAGAGTGAAACAATCGTGGGATCTTATGGGACTTAATAACAATAAACTATTCGTTTCATTTTCCTTGACTTTCACCATGATCAAATGATAGTAATGAAAACCAAATTGTCCAGTTCTAACGGATAAAAATCAACAATGGATCATAAATTTTAAATAGTTAAAACGTATATTTCAGAGGGGATCAACCTTTATTAGCCGTATCTGCAAGCAATATGTCAGCTGCGTGGAGCTGGGCAGCACGGGCATTTGAACCGAACAAACCTACCAGAATTATTGTCCACGGTTTTGGATCCAACTGTGATAATGTTTGGGTGTACGAGATGAGATCTGCACTTATGGCTGTTGTAAGTTTAATTTACTATTACTATGCGATTGGCAAATACAATAAGAAAATCAGTTCATCTCAATAAGATATACGTATAAGTATTTGGCATTAAGGAAAATTAAAATCATATGTCTGTTTGCGATTTGAATAAACAGATGATTAACAGAGTATGTATTCTGAAAAACAAAGCAAGTATAATTCGGATTAAAACAACTTTTAGTTTCGAACTCTTTACAGAGATCATTTTCACGAAAATTTCTCGTGAAAATGATCTCTGTAAAGAGTTCGAAACGTCGGGAAATAAATAAAAATAAGTAATAAATAAACGCGATATAATCCTAAAAGTTGTTTTAATCTATTAGTGAGTGTGAGTGAGTTATTCGCGAAAGTATTAGAAATAAATAAGTATCATTCGGTTTTTGATTCCGACCTGCTTTTGGCTACATCGGAATCTGTATATAAATATCCAGATAAATAAATATCCAATTTAACAGTGGTAGAGCCAAGCAGTTTACTGCATAAATGGGCCGGCTCGACCGGTGAAATACCACGACCTCTCAGAAGACCGACGTAAAGTGGCTCATGCCGCGTTTCGTTCGGTGAGAGAGGTACCCGGAGGCCCACCCCCTTCCCCATCCTTTCCTATCCCCTTCCCTTAAAGGTCGGCAACGCAACAGTAACACTATATGTGTTGCTGGTGTCCATGGGCGGCGTTGGTTGCTTACCATCAGGTGACACGCCTGCTCGTTTGCCTTCCTATCCCATAAAAAAAACCTGGTTTTTATTGCACTTGTGAACTGAATCATGGTCATGAAAAGGGTGAGTAGATATTATACATGTTTGCATATTATGTTCAAAATTATAATGGTTTATAGCAATTGAAGTATTTTTAATGATTCACAGGAAGAATGTAACGTGGTATGTGTGGACTGGGAGGGCGGTGCTACCATGCCCAACTACCTCCGGGCCGCCGCGAACACAAGACTCGTTGGAAAACAACTGGCTATGCTCTTACAAGGTATTATATATCGATGACTGACAACTTTGTGCCCGGTGAAATGTCAATAGGTTTAGGGCAACGTAACGATTCGGCGAGTCGAGGTTTTAACAGCCGCTGCCTAAGTACACCTTCTGGTAAAAAAGTTACATGTTCAATCTCGGTATATTGCACTCAGTACTCCCGTTTAAATAATACGACATTACAACACAAATTGTTTTCATAATAAAAATATGCACGCACGAAGATCTGTATAATTTGAAATGCTTGAAGTTTGAATTTCGAATACAGCTGTGTAGACATTGGCGAAGGTCCACTCTTTGTGGACTCAAATGGTCCACAAAGAGTGGTCCACATTTGTGATGTGACAGACCCTATGAAACTCAATTTACATTGGAGATATTCTTTTATATTCGATATGCTTTCCTACTCGACTGATTTCTACATTAGATATAATATGTGACAGCAAATAATGTAGAAATTAAATATGTGACAGCAAAAACAACTGATATATTGTATCTGATGTAGATTGCAAATAAAAATATATATAAAAACTAGCTGACCCGGCAAACGTTGTCTTGCCGAAAAATAAAATTTAAAAAATAGGGGTTGATCGTAGGGGGTTGAAAATTTAGGGTTGTATGTATTTTAGTATCCCGTTTTATAAAAAAAATAAGAAAAAGAAATATGTCGAAAAATTAAAAAAAAATATTGAGGGGTGGGCTACCCTTGTGATTTAGGGGGATGAAAAATAGATGTTGTCCTATTCTCAGACCTACCCGATATGCACACAAAATTTCATGAGAATCGGTCAAGCCGTTTCGGAGGAGTTCAATTACGCACATCTAGACTCGAGAATTTTATGTATATTAGAAGATAGGGCAAAGTTACTTCCTTCAAATTCAATTGCCTCTCTTCCGATTCTCAGATATTGTATCTATGTGTAGAACATTTGTATATTGTATGTACTTACAAATACTTTTACAGGTTTCGCGAAGCACATAGATCTGCGGTTTGAGGACGTCCATTTGATAGGTTTCAGTTTGGGTGCTCACGTAGCCGGCTTCGCTGGCTCCGAGTTGCGTAACATCAGTCGTATTACAGGTACCATCTATTGCGGTTACTATTGTTTTGTAAAAAAGTTTTATAATCAACCTCCGCTGGCCATTGTTTACGCTTAAATCTGTTAAATTGCATGGCCTGCGGCAATATGTGCCCTATGTGTGTTTTGAGCAATTGTGCTGTAAAATTTATTGTTCTATAAAACGTGGCGATTTTAACTAATTTGAATGTACTCTACAGTTTGTTTATTAGAGACTGTTGCGATATATTAACAGTCTCGGTGGCGCAGTGGCTAGCACCCCGCTTCTGATTCAAGAAGTAGTGGGTTCAAATCCTGGCACACACCAATGACTTATCGAAATTTTCGGAAGTTACGCGTGATAAATATCGATGACTAACAACTTTGTACCCGGTATGGCAATAGGTACGCCACCTATTCCATTTGGGACGTAAACATAACGGCGAGACGAGGCTTAACAGCCGCTGCCTACACCTTCGGGTAGAAAAAGGCGTGAAGTTATGTTATGTTGCCCGCTACTTCGTTTGCGTGGACATAAAGCAGCAAAAAGCACAGTATTTTTGCTGCTTTATGGCCGTTATAAGCGTTCATTGCTCACACCAAATTAGTGATAGCTTGATAATATTTAGCCTGTGTTGATCCGACCTCTTGGTTATATTTATGCAAAATTGGAGGTAAAAGCATGCAGTACTTTTAGAGTTTATCCGTAACAAACAGATAGACAAATAGACAAAAAAAAAATCTAAAAACCATATTTTTGGGTTCGGTATCGATTGTAGATAAAAAAAATATTTAATGTACAGTTTCAACTTTCATATATTTTTATTATATGAATAGATAACATTTATTGTAGTGGTAGATGTGGTAGATAGTCGTCTCCGAAATACTCTACGGGATACAAGAGCCTACAGAGGCCCCACTCTTGATACGGACCACTACATGGTGGTAAGTAAGCCGCCTCGTGGGCCTATTCAAGAAGTGGAGGCACTGGCGAGTGCGTACCCATTTCGGAGAGCTTGAAAGGATAAAGTGTGAGAAATTAGAAGATGCAAGTGTACGGAGTATGTATTTAGACCTAGTCAGCAAAAGACTCAATGACGCGAGTCTTTCTGACTTAGGTGTTGAAGAATGCTGGGAAAGAATGAAAGAAAGTATAGTGGATAGTGCAAAAGAAGTATTTGGTTGTGCAAAGCGACATAAGATTCTGAGAGGTGATGCCTGGTGGGACGTGGATGTAAAATCCAGCGTCGAAAGAAAGAAAAAAGCATGGTTGGATTATGTCTCAAGTTTGAATCAGAATGATAGTATGACAGAGAAAAAGTATGAGAGCTACCGCCGCTGCAAGAATGTCACCAAAGCCTTAGTGAAAGAGAAGCGTGAAAGATTAGTTGCGAATGAGGAAGTGAGG
Organism: Euproctis similis; assembly: GCA_905147225.2. Lineage (NCBI taxonomy): Eukaryota > Metazoa > Arthropoda > Insecta > Lepidoptera > Erebidae > Euproctis > Euproctis similis. The sequence goes on along the minus strand of LR990118.1, from coordinate 6,061,616 downwards.
TTGACGGAGAACTTCGAGGCGAATAACAAACTCTTCTGGAGGGAAGTTAGAAAGTCTCGGGGTTCTTCGTCAACATCCAGAATTGACAAAATTATGTCTAAGTTTGGTGACATTCTTGCAATCCCAAGCGATGTATTGGGTTGGTGGAGTGAATATTTTGGGGAAATGAACGAATATGTTCCGGACGTGGGCGCCGCAAGTGAGTCTACGACTGACGCCGCTGCGCCAACATCTGACGAGGACATTACTATGGAAGAGATTGAATGGGCGATACGAAGTATGAAAAATGGTAAGGCAGCTGGAATTGATATGATGTCTGCTGAAATGATCAAACACGGTGGATCCTGTGTCCGGGACGCTTTCCTGACCTTGAGCAATCTTTGCTGGAGGTCGGGTAAGGTTCCCATGGACTGGAGGCGTGCTGTCATCGTGCCCTTGTATAAAGGTAAGGGATCACGTATGCAGTGCGCCAGTTACAGAGCCATCAGTTTGATCAGCTTAGCAGCGAAAGTGTATGGGAAGATTATTGAAAGGAGAATGAGGGTGATATTTGACGGAGTGTTGTGGGAGGCTCAGGGTGGTTTCAGAAGCAGGAGAGGGTGCATGAATCAGATTTTTTTCTCTCCGCAACATCGTGGAGAAACAACTGGCTGTTGGCCGGAAGGTTTTCTGCGCTTTTGTGGATATGGAAAAAGCGTTTGACAGGGTATTACGGAAGGATCTTTGGGACATACTCCCGGGCTACGGGGTGAGCGGCGCACTGCTGCGCGCTGTGCAGTCCATTTATGAGGGCTGCACAGCGTATGTGCGTGTTGACGGCGGCTTGTCGCCCTGGTTTGACGTCAATATCGGCGTCAGACAGGGCTGCGTGCTGTCCGCTCGGCTGTTCATCCTGTACCTGGACAGTTGTCTCCAGAGAGTGAGATGTAGGGATGCGAATGGGTGACCCAGTTGTGAGCTGCCTGCTTTACGCAGATGTCGCCGTGCTCTTAGCCGAATCACCGTCTGATCTGCAAACACTAGTCACTATTATGACAGATGATTGTTTGATGAAAGGCTTACGATTGAATGTGATGAAAACGAAAGTTATGGTGTTTGAAAGGGAGGAATCCAGAACAGATGCAAGGATAATGGTTGACGATGTAGTGCTGGAACAGGTGAATGGAATTGTATATCTTGGAGTTAGCAGGGATGGAAGGTACACCGCTGATGTAGAAAGAAGAGTAGCGTTAGGAAATAGCGTAAACGGAGTGTTGGGCAGATTCCTGGGCGCAAAAGATATTAGTAGAAAAGCCCAGTTATCAATTCACAATGCAATACTGATCCCAACACTAACTTATGGAAGCGAGAGCTGGGTATGGCAGAGTGTGCATGAAAGTAGAATAAACGCGGTAGAAATGAGGGCTCTACGCAAAATCTGCGGAGTGACTCTCGCTGACCGCGTAGAAAACAAGGTTGAAAGGAAGGAAGTTGGTTTGAAAGAGAGTGTCGGTGTAAAAGTAAGAAAGGGCATGCTCCGATGGTTCGGACATGTAGAAAGAATGGTTGACGCAAGACTGACTAAGCAGATATACAATGCAAAAGCGGACGGATGTAGGAGTCGAGGACGGCCAAGACACACATTCCAAGACCAAATAGAACGTGTTCTGGAGGAAGGTGATTTTAAGAGCCTCAAAAACCGACGCGCGTGCATGAAAAGAGTTATGAAAGTCAACGAAGCGAGTGAGGTGTGTTCTTACACACCTCACTCGGCATAGGGCACGATTCTTATCGTGCCCTAGGGCGCTCTGTTCTCTCTGCCTACCTCGCAAGGGATTTGGCGTGAAAATATATATATATATATACATTTATTGTAGTTGAACTTATCTTAGGACACTGCGGCAATTGTCGAATGGCTTAGCACGAGATGTGTTTGGTATAACTCAAGTTCAAATCCACACCACACACAGACTACTATTTGGAATTGGCAGAGCCAAGCAGTTCGCTGCATGAATGGGCAGGCTTAATCGGTGAAATATCACGACCTCTCAGAAGATCGACGTAAAGTGGCCCATGCCTCGTTTCGTTCGGTGAGAGAGGCCCTGCGTTTATTTTTGTCTGCTTATCTTTCAGGATTGGATCCAGCAGGTCCCCTATTCGAATTCCAAGATCCTCGTGCTCGTTTGGATCGTACTGATGCCAAGTTCGTTGATGTGATCCACTCCAACGGTGAAACCCTTATATTGGGTGGTCTGGGTGCAGCACAACCTCTTGGACATGTAGACTTCTATCCAAACGGTGGAAGAGTGCAACATGGCTGTTCGAATTTGTAAGTTCTAGAAAATTCAATGTATTTCAGCGTAACAATAACATCATCCAATAGCTAATATCCCGAAAATTTGTAATTTTATGTGAATAAAATCTCTCGGTGGATCAGTGGTCAGGCTTATAAATAAATAAGTCGTGGCTTCGAATCCTGACTCACACAGATGACTGGCACTGATGGATACGTTCGCCATCTATTCCATTTGGGGCGTAATCATAACGGCAAGTCGAGATTTAACAGCCGCTGCCTACACAGTCGGGTAGAAGAAGGCGCGATGTTATGTTTACGTAAAATATTCCTTTTTCAGATTCGTGGGCGCAGTATCCGACCTTGTGTTACCGTGGGCAGCAGCATCTGTCGAAGGGCGATCCCTCTGTAACCATAGACGAGCTTATAAGTTCTTTACAGATTCTGTCTCGCCCAAGTGTCACTTCCCGGCATTCCCGTGCTCTGATTATGATACATTCTTAGAGGTTGGTTTATTAAGTTGTATATAGGAAGTTAGTTGTCACCCAAGTCCTTCTTGGGAGATTTAACGAATTGTGCACCTTCAAGAAACGAGATACACTCTTTTCTTGAAGGTGCAAAAGTCGTTATATCCACTCCCAACTCCTAATACTCCCACCTCTAACAACGCAGCTGTGACCTATGTGATGCACACTTTTTTTTATGCGATAGGAGGGCAAACGAGCAGGCGTGTCACCTAATGGTAAGCAACCAATGCCGCCCATGGGCACCAGTAACACACATTGTGTTACTGTTGCGTTGCCGACCTTTATAGAGGATATGAAGGGTTGGGGAAGGGGGGGTGGGCCTCCGGGTACCTCTCTCACCGAACGAAACGCGCCATGAGCCACTTTACGTCGATCTTCTGAGAGGTCGTGGTATTTCACCGGTCGAGCCGGCCCATTTATGCAGCGAACTGCTTGGCTCTACCACTCTACCACCTCCATGATTTAATTTCCTGTAGGTAGCACCAAAGTTCCGTTACAAAGGTTACTAAATAATATTTTATGTTCAGGGAAGGTGCTTTCCGTGCGATGGACAACGTAGATGCGGTAACATGGGCTACTATGCGGACCGGTCCCTTGGCCGAGGACAACTATATCTGCTCACAAGAGAAGAGGAACCATTCTGTGGTAAACATTTTTTTACACTCTCTTTTTTAAATAAACTATTGATAGCTACTATCTGTAGATATCTAAAATTAGAGATTAACAAAGCTTACGAGCATGACATGAGCATCACAAACTACGTTAGTGAATTTGCGGATAAATAAAAGCTAGTTTTAATTAAACCATTTTTTTTACATTAGCACATCAATATCATGTAGCAGTCTGGGCTGCGAGCGGAACTGGAGAGAAGGCAAATTTCGGCAGAGTTACATTGACACTGCAGGGAGATTCCGGTCTCAATGAATCCTTCCCGATGAACAAGTATGAAACGTAATACATATAGATAAATATAAATACTTCTTTATTTTCTTATTGTTGAAGCAAAATAATTTCCCAAATGAGATTTCAAGCGAGATCTATCTCGATCAAAATGAAGCCACTGGATCCTAGAAGTAGGTAATTCTAAGCCTTACCAATATACCGCAGCCAAATTACACTTATTTTTGGTCCAAGTACAAATAAACTTTATGGTACAAAAAACAGCATAGCTCCTACGCGTAAGGTTTCGAAACTCCACGAGGCTACAATGTACGTAACTGAGACCAGTGTCTTTCTATATGAATTCGTACTAGATGTTAACAAAGTGGACATTTTATCAATCTGATCTTATTGATTATTATATACACAAATAACAAAGGCTGATTGAAAAAAAAATACGAAAGTAAATATGTTAATATTAACAATAATAAGTTAATAAAAACACAAATATTTACAGACGCGAGGACTCTAAGAACGGTAGCGCGCGCTTCACCCGCGTGATAGTGCCGCACCCGGCGCTGGGCGTGCCACTGCGCGCCACCGTGCACTACGCGGGCTACTCCGGCTGGCTCAGCGCCAGCGCCAAGTCAATACATATACACAAACTACTCATCACAGACAGTTTTGCTAAAACGTAAGCTTCTCCATACTTGTAAACAAAATACATTTAAAACTGATATACTGATCTGATAAGAAGCGGTTGAGAAGTATCAGGTTTGAATTCTGGTTCACACCAACGACAATAAATATCGATTACTGACAGGATTGTACCCTATATATCTCAATAGGCTTCCACAGTAGCCTTATGTATTTAGGAACAAGAAGAGGTTTTCCAAATTAAAGTATTATTCCATTTAAAGTATTATTACCGCCGTCTACAACTTTAATGATAAAGGCATGAAGTAATGATACGTAAATATGACAATATTCTTTTCAGATCTTCATTTTGCAACAAGGGGATACACTTACTATCTGAGGAATCTATCATAATGCCACTCTATCCTGGAAACTGCGAAATACAGGTAAATAATAATAGGTACTATATCAATATTTGTCGATGCTAAAGTTTAACACGACAAATTTAAGCCGTGGACTTGTTTACAACGTATTCGATCGATTATTTGCGGTCGTGGGCTCAAGTCACATTTCCATCTTCACGTTCAAATGTTTAATTTTCAGGATAACGACCTATTTAATTCGTCTAATACCCATCACGAGTTTATGAACAAATTCAACGCAACAAAGGAAGAAATTCAGCCCATAGAACTATTGGACAATGAACTTCTGGAGGACCCGCATCAACAGCCTTTCGCCCTTGTAGACACTTACGAATGGACAGGAGCTGAGAACACCGGCAGAGCTTTCGGCATGACCAATACAAAGACTGCACCAGGCGGTATCGTGGAGATCGCTGAACCGGTGCTCCGACCACGGCAACGCAAGACACCGCGCCAAAGAACAGACTCAAATGATAGACACGAAATTTCGGAGCCATTACTGAGAGCCACTCAGCCTCCGCGAACTACAACACAATTACCAATACGAAAAGCCAAAAATTACGATATGTCCACAACTCCGACTTATGAAAGTGATAAGGCAGATAAAGAACAAACCGGATTCGTGGTACAATTTCTACCATCCAGATTGGCTTCATTTATAACGCGAGCAGAACGGTATGCTAGAGATACACTCCTGCCACTCGTATCAGCTTATGCACCACGATTGCCAATATTTGGATCAAGAGAAGTGCCAAAACCCACAGCACGGTTTATTCCTACGGAGGACATTAACACTACAAGTTCAGTGCCACTGCCAACACCAACTTTAGAAATGAAGATAGAAACTCTGCGGTCAGTAGGACCTCCAGGTCAAAAACGTTTATTCGAATCACCCGAAGAGCCTGACCTGTTAACAAAATCATCATCTACGACCACTACCACCACACAGGCCACTACAACAATGCCACAAAAAAGAGTGGAACCAGTAGAGAAAATAAGAGCTTCGCCTACAGAAATGTTACAAATAGTCCCCGGTCCGTCCGTCTCAACCAGTACAGCGCTACCACCAGTGGCTTTACGAAGCAAAGGGGAGAAAATAGTTATAGTATATCCAAGCAATGGGAGAGACGAGAGGAAGATAAGATCACATTCATACCCAGAGGAGTTACAGTTCGAAGCGTTGTACAGACGCGCAGAGAAGTCAGATCTTATTGTAGACTTGCCTACATTCCCACCACCTAGTAGTACACCAACTCCCAGTTCCACATCACAACCAGACGGTCGGTACATTCCAGTGTGAAAGAAATTTTGATCTCCAGTCGTTGTGAAGGTCACCTTATGAACTCTGTTTGTTTGTACATAATTGTACTATTTAGTTTATTGTATGTGTGTGTTTTAAAGAGCCAACTGTGTTTTGGCCCAAATGTGTGAATGTATTATTCCTGTGTATTTCTTGTACATATGTACCTACCTAAAGCTATCTATGTTATAAAAATTCGGATATTGTTTGAATGTGGTAAAAAAACTAATTACATTATATGTACAATTTGGATTATTTTTGCATTAGATAGATCGTCTATTGAAGAATAGTATGCAATATAAAGTAGGGAGCAGAACAGTGATGGTCATAGTGAGTAAATTGGCCAAAATTTCTTATATTGTTCAAACTAATAACAAATCAATTCAAGTTAGATGATTTGTTAAAAAAAAAAGTTATGTAAAGACCTTCAAGCCTTCGCTACCCAAAGGTGTGGGCGGTGTTTCCTATAATATATCCACACTGATTAATTTATAAATTTTATCTGTAAGTATATATATATCGTACATATATATTTTACCTTGTTATTGAATATCAAAACGCCTACAAATTTGGTCCTGTAAATAAATTTAGTCCTAACATAGAAATAAGAGAATTTTTTATAAAATAAAAACTTATTTATTATACATTTCTAGTTTTCATGGATATCATTTGCATGCCAATATCAACATTCAATGGAAAACATTTCAACTCAACACACTTCCCGAGTGTAGTAGAAAACGAAAAAAAAAAATATTTTCCCAATAATTGGCCTCAACTAACATTGTACATTTGATTCAATCGACTAGACTCGACAGATTCTAGTTAACTTCTATTCATACATAGATCAAATAAAAATATCACATGTTATAAAACTTAAAATAATGGAAATACGGTGGTGTTGTTCAAACACATTGCTTGTCCTGGACCGTCTAGATAATGGATGTGATTTACTTCTGGTCCAGTCCAGTCCAAAATGCAATTCTACTTCATGAACTTGTCGGAGTGTTGCGTGAGGATGCGCGCAGAGGACTTGGCGTCGAGGAACAATGTGTGCACGGCAGAGATATGCGCCGGGGCGATGCGCGAGACTCCCTCTGCGCGGGCGGTCAGGGCCGCGGGCGTCAGCAGCTGCACGGCGTACCTGCAACGTACATATAGAATAAAACCACACAGTTCGCTGATGAATTAATCGGCCGGCTCGACCGTGGAGACTCCACGCCCTATCAGAATGAGAATGTCGACGCAAAGTGGCTCAGGCCGCGTTCCCCTCGATGATGAGAGATATGTGGAAGCCCAACCCTTTCACCTTTCCACTTCGGACCGCTTCCTTATACTGTTTTAAAGGCCGGCCACGTAGCTGTCGTGGTCGCACTCGTTTGTCTCCCAATCCTATAAAAACATATTTTCGACACCCCAAACCACATTTAGTTTTTTTTTTCAATTAATAAAGTAGCTGAATAAAAATCTATTATTGATAAATTATAAATAAAAAATTAATGCAAATATATAACTTCATTAGGTTACTTTATAAAAATCGATACAGTTTGCTGAAAACACTTATAAATGAAATAATATTATTTTGTATTAAATTACCTTAAAGTACTGTTAGCTCCTATTTCTGAGAGCTCTGTTAGGGCTTCATCATCAATTGCAATGCCCTCGGTAGCTGCACGTAGCTTTAGGATCTATAAACACAGGTCCAAATGTATTTTTTTGAAATAGATCATAAGTTTTATATAGACAGTAAAAAAGAAAAGCTTCAATAAGAGATTACTTAAATTGTTTTATTTATGGAATTATAAAAAAAACACCACTGGTGGGATTTGAACCCACGACGAAAGTTCATCAGCTAATTTACAGCGAGTCTCACAGGTCATTATTAATTTTCTTTATATATTTTGATTCTCTTTAAATTAAATAAGGTGAAGATTTACCTGTAAAAGTTCTGATTTGTTATACGGCAATGTACGAATGATTAGCAATCTATCCAGCAGATCCAAGGGTATTCCATGTGGTGATATTATGTCTTCTGTACCTCTAAAATCATTAAAAAAATATTAGTTTGCTACGTTTTAATATATTAATAAACAAAAACATACAAAAACATACAAAAAATAGTAATATCTACCTGATCTGACAACGGCCTCTATTGGTGGCGAATATTACTATGGGAGCGATTGCAGATTCCAATGCTCTGTGAAGGTATGTGAATGTCTCTATGTCTAACATGTGTACCTGAAAATTAATAATGTTTACAGTGAGAGTACAAGCAGGGACAGTTACGCCTCGACATTTTGGATAAACATGTTACCATAGGTACATTGAGCAGAATATTGTCAGTCGTCGATATCACAATTTCCCGAAATTTATGGGTGTGTAACATTGAAACAACTTTTTATGGATTATAGCGCGTTTATTTAGAACTTATTTTCTATTTATTTCCCGACGTTTCGAACTCTTAACAGAGATTAACAATCAACAGTGGTAGAGCCAAGCAGTTCGCTGCGTGAATGGGCCGGCTCGACCGGTGAAATACCACGAGCTCTCAGAATACCGACGTAAAGTGGCTCATGCCGCGTTTCGTTCGGTGAGAGAGCCCCACCCCCTTCCCCATCCTTTCCTATCCCCTATCCCTTAAAGGTTGGCAACGCAACAGTAACACTATATGTGTTGCTGGTGTCCACGGGCGGCGTTGGTTGCTTACCATCAGGTGACACGCCTGCTGGTTTGCCCTCCTATCCCATAAAAAAAATCATTTTCATGAGTAATGAACAAAAAGGTGGTAGTCATTCAGAAGCTATTTCGGGCCTAAGTCGGGGCCTATGAACTGAGAAATGAGGCTGAATTACTAGACCATTGAGACTTAAACAATACAATAGATGGCCACCAAAAAGGATAGTAATTATACCAACAGGTATGTGTTGTTTCAAAATGTATCAAGTACACAAGTAAAGAAAAATTACCTCATCAATAAACAAAACTCCAGGAACTAATTCTGCAATACCTTGATCTATGTACTTATTAACTACTTTGTTGATCTCCTTTCTCAATTTGTCTGCAACAAATAACACATATTAAATTACTCAATTATTAATGATACCAAGATCTGACAATATACCGTAAGAATATGAAGTAAAGTTAAAGTATTCATAATTTAACTATCTGGCTCTTATCCCACATAATTCAACAGAAATATTTAGCCTTCTAGAGCCAGTGGCTTCAGTCATATCCCCATCTTCTGCAGACCCCATGCCAACTGCTAAATTAGTAAGATTTCCAGAGAAAATACTGTATTTTTTTAATTGTTCTATGGTTTTAAACCAGTATATACCTGTAATTTCTGTCTTCTTTGGTTTCATTAGCTGACCCATCATAGACATAATATCATGTCCACCTTGTGGTTTGGCATTGGCACAATCCAAATCATGGAGGGTAACATCTTGAACAACTTCCTTTTTTTTATGCACATCACCTTTAGGCAGTGGAACATATTCTTCAGCCTAGAAAAGAGAAACGTGAGTAAATCTAATATCTCCAATTGTTCATAGTTCTAACAATATTAATGGTATAGTTAGTTTGCATAAAACATTTTGTTTTCAGATAGCTAGCCATAATGTTGAACAATACTCAAGATTACCTCAAGGTCAAACTCAGTTGCGAATGTGTCACTCCTGCCCTGCCTTTTGACAGCACCAGAGTTGGCTTCAATGTATATGACATCTCCAACTTCAACTTTCTCTTTTTGCAGTGACTCATAAATTGTTGGATCCAGTTTCAGCTGCTTTGTGCCTTTAGCTGTCTTCAGCCCAATAATAACGTGAGAAACTGTTTTACCATAACCTGCACAAAATAACTTGCACTATTTAGTGTAGCAGATGGATATATTAATAAAAAAAATAATAGTTTAAAAAAACTAAAAAACACGCTTTTTATAGAAAACCGAACTAAAAAATAGAAAAATAAAAAAAAATATATTTTATTTTAAAAAAAGCGTGGGGTGCTTTGTAAGATATTATCGAAATGATAATCACTCTACTCATATCTGTCAATAAAATATATAACTATTGACACCATGCACCCCACGCTTTTTTTTTTAAATAAAATATTTCTTTTTTTATTTTTCTACTAGCTAAAAAACCCGGCTTCGCCCGGGAGTTGATATGAGATGACATGGTAGAGTCGAAATAAAAAAATAAACTATGACGTAAAAAAAAGTTTATTGAAAACGTTTTCTCATTATTTACAATACTTGTAAATATATGTTTCTATGCCTGTTTCAGGATGAATTTGTTTTATATTGAAATGGTATCCGTCCTCTCCGTGCAGAAATATTAAGGGATATTGAAGAGCATCATATGAACGGTGTGTCTGCAATGCGTTGTAGTCCTTTTCTTCTTCGATGTACAATTATGTCACGGCTTGTATTTTCATTATCCACAATGGCGACTTCATCTACCTGAGGTGCATTAAATCTGCGTTCGTGTTCTCCACGTAGTCTTTTATCGGCTCGAATTACAATTTTATAGTCATCAGAAATTATGCGGTCTAATGTTGTTTTGAATATATAAATCAGTTGATTATACTTGTGTAAGATCCTCTGTACATCTTGGATTATTTCGCGTCTCAGTCCATTAAAATTTGTGCATCGTTGATCAATTTCTTGTTCTTCATTTCCGATGAAATATACTTGTAGAAATTTATGGTCTTCGTTAGGCATTGGCAGTAACGATGCTATTTTGTGATAAATTTGCCCTTGAATTGAAAATACATATTCAAATTCATTTCTATTAGTGTTAGTCGAAGCACCGAAAGAAGTCATTTGAAAGCAGGAGTTATATGATCTTATATTTTGAAGAAAGTGTTTTGATTCTAGTGTTTCCCCGAGCATGTAATGCAGAAATTCCTGCGGAGGTGCTTCAATTGGTGGTAATCGAATTTTTCCATTCATGCAACAGAGACCTGGTGTTTCTTTACTGAATTTTTTTGCGTGGCAAAACTGGCAAACGTTATTCATTTTTCCAATAACAACGTATTTATGATTGTAATATTTTTTCGTCGGTTCGTAGTGGAATGCTTCCTTTGTTAGATTATCTTTTAAAATTCTCGACTCTTCAGTACTTTTATTTGCTGTTCTTTCTTCGCTTCTTCTGCTTCTCAGGTTACTCATTCTGGTCCGTTGATTCTGTAAACGTGCTTCGTGCTCTTCTTCCGTTTCATTTCTTCGAGATTCTTTTTGTTTCCGCCGTTTCGCTGCAGAACTGGCCAAATCTCCTCCTCTCTTACGTCTGGGCATTGTATTCTATAAAATATAAGTTAAATAAACATTTTATAGATAATTATTTTGTAACGGAAACGTGGGGTATGTTGAGACAAAAAAAAAAATATTTAACCTTCAAGCGGTCGAGCGATATTTTGTTTACGGCCAAAAGTATATAGAAGGCATCAATTCAACGCCGCGCGACTTTTTGAAGGTTAAGAAAATTACAATTTAAAGAAAAAAAACCATTAGAATTAATTAAACACTATTAAAAATACTCACATTTGAAATTTCACGATAAAAACCCACAAATAACTTTTTTCTATTTCGTTTCAAAATCGAGAGTTAATTAAATACACTATTAAAAATACTCACACGTGATACTTCTAAATAAAGGCTCACAGATAACTTCTCTTCTTTTCGTTTTGAAATCGCTCGTTTCGCTGTTCAAATTAAACTAACTCTGGTGAGCGACACCGGGCTCTTATATATTCAGAGAGCTAGGCTCTAGAATATTCGAGAAAATTTGAAAATATTTTCTCTCTCACACCTTCTAGAGTATTCTGGTCATTATCGTCCGCCATAATTCCGCCGGTTCTATAGCGGTAGCGTTTGTAGTAAAAGCGCGAAATTTAAAAACCTAAATTTTTTAATGTTTTGAGAACTAATTTGGATAACTAAAATTATGTCGCTTTAACTCCAAAATATAAGTTAGCTAATGACGTATAAATACACAAAATTTAATAACTTTATTATAGCAACAAATTAAATTTAAGACTTTATTGAAATTGGAATTTTAAATTTCGCGCCACTACTACACATGCTACAATTGCTCGCAACGCTTTTGGAAATGCAACCCAAACAATCGTTGTCCTCAATGAAGTTCAAATATTCGATAACAGATGGCGCCACTATACTTAATTTCCAAGTTGTAGGGTTGGAAAGTTCCTTATATCTTTAGAAACACGCCCTTTAGATTAAAACGGGAACTTTCTAGCTTCTGTAGCGGTAGCGTATGTAGTAAAGGCGCGAAATTTAAAAACCTAAATTTTTAAATATTTTGAGAACTAATTTGGATAACTAAAATTATGTCGCTTTAACTCCAAAATATACGTTAAATAAAGACGTATAAATACACAAAATTTAACAACTTTATTATAGTAACAAATGAAATTTAAGATTTTATTGAAATTGGAATTTTAAATTTCGCGCCACTACTACACATGCTGCAATGGCTCACAACTATGGAGACTATACACTATGACTATTGGAGTGTATAGTCTCCATAGTTGTCTTGAACGAAGTTCAAATATTCGATAACAGATGGCGCCACTGGACTTAATTTCCAAGTTGAAGGGTCGGAAAGTCCCTTATATCTTTAAAAACATGCCCTTTAGATTAAAACGGGAACTTTCTTGTTCGAGGAGGGATAAAGGGCTATCACACCACATAAGTCCCTTTATCGTGTCGGGACTCCTTTTTAAGTTTTATCGGCACGCACATTTTATCGACTTAGTTTTATTATATAAAATATAGATTTTTTAGTTCGGTTTTCTATAAAAAGCGTGTTAATAGCGCCATCTGTGACTTATACAAGGAACTCGTTTCAAGTTGATAACGTAGACTTTCCGCTGATTGCGAGAAGTGAACTATGAACACTAAAAATCATATTTTGCAAATTGAAAAATGGAATAATTTTATCAAATTAGTGTATTGTCATCGGTCCTCAATAAATCTACAAAGTTTGAACGAAATCTGGCCGTTTAAAGTGGGTCAAAATCGCGCCCAAAGAAGTCGGTTACAAACAAACATACAGGTGAAGCTAATAAAAAGCTAATAATAACTGTTTTTGCCAAATTGTATTATATTTTTTTAAAAAAATCCATGCATAACCCATAAAATCACAGAAGTTTATTCATTCATCATTTTTTATGGAAATTCACATTTTGATAATTTCCATAAAGTTCCATCTAAATAATATCATCTTCCCAAAATAATGGACCAAAGAAATTAGGATGATGTCCATTTTCTGTTTAAGATATCAGTATAGCAATGATTTAACATAGCAATAAATACAGATAATTAGGATTATTGCTATCTAACATACATACATACATAACTTCACGCCAAATCCCTTGCGGGGTAGGCAGAGAGAACAGAGCGCCATAGGGCACGATTCTTACACACCTCACTCGCTTCGTTGACTTTCATAACTCTTTTCATGCACGCGCGTCGGTTTTTGAGGCTCTTAACATCACCTTCCTCCAGAACACGTTCTATTTGGTCTTGCTATCTAACAAATTATGAAAATGGTAAATTATAGTGTAAGTATTTGTAAACTTTATGATGTTTTATGATTTTACAATCATTTTGATGCATATATAAACTGTAGCAAAATGTACCTCCAGCTGGATTTTCAGTTTCAACAGGTGTAAGCTCAGTAACTTCGCCTTCATATACTTCTTTAGTCTCTCTAATGCGGAGACCAATGGCTCGTCGGAAATTCTCCATCAAGACTTCTGTTTTCTTAATTTCAGTACTGTAGACTTCACTACCCACCATAGGACAAAATGGGACCTGTAAATATAAACTGATATAATATTCTCACAGTCAAACACAAAAGTCCACATTTACTATGTAAAAAACTACTATGAAGACATTTATGGCATGTTATTTTAACACTGATTTATGTTCAACATTGAATGCCTGTTTATCATTTCCATAAGTTCAACCATACAATATGTTATAAATAATAACTAAACTTAATATTTGTTTCAAATGTGATACATAAGAAAGCCTAGATTTCACAAAATTGAAATGTGAAATGTTTAAGAAATTAAGCATTCATCCCACCTTTGTCCCAAGTTCTTGGGCTATTGCTAATGCTATTGCAGTCTTGCCAGTGCCAGGTGGTCCGGCAAGTAATAAAGCTCTTCCTGCCATTTTTTTGCTTCTAATCATGTCAACTACTAATCCCGCAGCCTGAAAACAATAACATGTTTTACAAATTACAAGAAAAACATTTTATAAATGATATTTTTATCAAGAGATTTTTGCATTTTTTCCTTGGATACTGAATGAAGTATAATTTTCAGTAACCTGATACTTTAAAATATTACTACAAAAAGCATTTATAGGCATACAATTCATGCTTTAAATACCATGGTAACCAAAAAACATAACCTAAAAGTTTTATTCCTTTATTGATTTAACATCTAATGTGTAAAACAGATTTTTAGACACTTATTGGGGGGAGAAGGATTAAAAATTGAATTAGCTAAGTTTACCTCTCTAGCTGATTCCTGGCCCACGAGACCGGCTGCCATTTGGATTGGAACACCATTTTCATCCAACCCCAAACCCTTAATATGACTATGGGCTGATATTCTTTGAGTTTTGGCAGTACTTTTAACTTCCTCGATCTTCATAGTGAAAGCTTACTTAATATATGAGGCAAAATATTACTGCAAAATTCAAACAAATTCAAATGCCGCCGAACACAGGGAACACAGCTCGCAATAACAACAGCAAAAAACTAATGAAAATTTTCAGTCACAAGCAGTGTTGCCAACCCCAACAAATAAAAAAACAACAGTTCTCTCATAAAAAAGGAGAAAACAGTAGATGGGTTCAAAAAGGCAGGCTTCATACTTTTCTCATATATTATAATTTAAATAGTGGTAGACCAAGCAGTTCGCTGCATGAATGGGACGGCTCGACCGGTGAAATACCACGACCTCTCAGAAGATCGACGTAAAGTGGCTCATGCCGCGTTTCGTTCGGTGAGAGAGGTAACCGGAGGACACATTCCCTTTCCCCAGCCTTCTCCCTATTCCCTATCCCTTAAAGGTTGGCAACGCAACAGTAACACTATATGTGGTGCTGGTATCCATGGGCGGCGTTGGTTGCTTATCCTCAGGTGACACGTCTGCTCGTTTGCCTTCCTATCCCAATAAAAAAAACAATAACCAATGTCAATAAAAATGCTCGATTATTTCAGTTACTAGGACACATTCACATTATTATATTTATATAATCACAACATATGTAATAAAAAACTACTCTAGATTAAACTATGAGAGAAACAAGAGTATGTAGTTTTTTTTTTTATTATTATTAAAAAGGTAGACAGGTATCACACGTATTTGAGAAATTTAAAGTTTTAACTGTAGTTGTCACTAGCATATGGGCTATAGTCTATTATACTATCCAGTTACTTAACGTTTTATAACATAGAAATAATAAAGTAAAATATTTTCTTGAGGTAATAGGTGTCTCTCTACACTTATTGAAAAAACAGTAAAATTCATGGATAGAAACAAAAAACAGGGACATCAATTGAAAATCAGAAAATCTACTGTTAAAATAGTAGATTTGGCAACAGTGGTCAGAGTCACAAGTCACAGACAGTGATGTCAACTCAAGTTGCTAGTAGTTGCTAGCTCGAGTTAAACTGGGGTTGGGCTTGACTCGAGTTAACTCGAGTTGACCACCTGCAACTCTAGACTAACGAGAATGAGAAACAATATCATGATATGTTTTTTGTACCAACTAATAAACTAGCAAATAATTAACCACCAATTATTTAAGGGCCTAGTTTGATACTAGGCCCTTAAATAATTGGTCTCAATTAATCGCAGCGCCCCAGAAATACAATTCGCTTTGGTTTGGCTTAGATGACATCAAATACAAAACATAGCTTCACGTCTTTGTTACACGAAGGCGAAGGTATGGGCAGCGGCTGTTAAGCTTCGTCTCGCCATTATGTTTACGTTCCAAATAGAAAAGGTTGCGAACCTATTGCCATACCGGGCGCAAAGTTTTCAGTCATATTTGTCACATATAAGTTCCGAATCCAGTTCGAATTAAGATAGAATGCCAATAACATTACTACTTGTGTTATCCACTGTAAATTACTGTTTTTATTACTGTTTTGGACAGGCAGTAGAACGGTCAACATGACTATATGTAACTTTAAATTGTTAGCATTACCGAATTAATTTAGTATATGTTGAAGATTATTATTTTTAGATCGGAATCGAAGTATGAATCCACGAAGTTTAGAGACACAGCAGCCCGAACAGTCTAGGCTTTTTCTTAATATTATTTAATAGCTTCCGTCCGTACATTATTTATAAGTAAATGTTTCTTCGATATCAATTAACTTGAGGAGTTATGGCGGGAATTTAAAAGACTCATGTCTTTTGTCTTTGCAGTGTTTTCTAAAATTTTGGGTGTTAATGGATATTATTGAAAAAAATTCGTAGCGTTTTATGTATTAAGTTATCGTATATGTGTGTGAATATGAAAAATGCTGTACATAATGGTGTGTAGCGTGCTCTTCTGCATTGTCGTCAAAAGTCAAAGTGCCACGACTTTATGCATGATGTTGGTTTAGGTTGAATTAACTTTTTTTAGGTTAAATTAAGTATATTACTTCTAAAAAACTCAATACGACTGACAATGCAGTATGGCTTCAAAGCTTCAGTCTGTCCAAAACTGAACAAATAAAAAAAACAAATTGACTTGACATTACTTGACAAGTTGACAAATAACACCTGAATAACACTTGACATTTGACACTTGACTGTTAATGCTAGGCTTTCAAGTATTTTTTTTTACTTTACTGTAAGATTTAAAATTAATAATACATATAGAAATTATTTATTTTATATCCTAAAATCTTGTTCTTTTTCTCAGTGCTCACCTAATACTGATCGTTTCAGGCCGTATAAATCGCACATTCAATTGATCTACCACATCTACTCATGTCGAGTAGATATAAAATAAAATCCATCCTATAATAATCCTATAAATAATGAAAAGCGTTGTGATGGTATTCTTATAAGAAAAATATCAGCATATTAGTACCTCGTCTGTAAAAAACTTAGCACAGAAGTACAAATGGAACTCAGTGCACAGAATTTGGAATATGCTGTATCTGTTTTTTATAATGGTGAACAAGCAGAGAGGGCAAATGCCCATGCGTGGCTTACTTCGGCTCAAAAGGCACCTGAAGCATGGAATTTTGTCTGGGAGTTGTTGCAACCAAGCAAGGTTATTTCTTCATTTTAATTTTTCATGAAATCTTTCTTTATTATAACCACCTACCTACTTTATTATTGTCATTACAAATTTACATGTATTCCTTGTCCTGTAACTGTTTAAAGTATGTAATGAAATGAATTTATTTTAGAAAAAATTTAATTCCAAGCTAACTCTTTGTTTCATAAAACTTTACATGCCACAAAAGCTGTTAATCTAAAACTGATACACTGCTATCCATATATGTATATGCAGGTACAGTGGACTTTGTAAGAACCTTCATAATAAATGTAGTGAAGTTTAAGACTTTCTAAATGTTTATTGACATAAGTGTTAAAAACTCTTTTATTAATTTTATTAACATTTAAAAAAAAACAGTAAATATTTAAGAAATTGTATCAGTACCCACATTTAAATTCTTAATTTTTTTTATTATCTGTTTAACTTTTCAACTTAAGTCACCTAATTTTTTTTTACAGAACACTGAAGTTCAGTTTTTTGCAGCAACTACATTGCACACCAAAATACTCCGCTGTTGGAATGAACTTCCTCCAGAGAGCTATGAAGAACTTAAAAATAAATTATTTCAAGCAGTATTTACTTACTCTAAAGGACCTAAGATTGTTACTAATAGATTATGTATTAGTGTAAGTATAACTTACTTTCAGATTTATAATCAATATTATTTTTGTGTACTTACTACCCCTATATACATATTATAAAATTATTTTTTTGAATTATCAGAGTATGAATGGGAAAACCAGTAGTTACCTTATTGCCATTGCTGCATGATAAATTGTTCTTATTGCTTCTGTAGCAAAATTTTTAATTATCTATTTTTACAAACGAGATTTTTACAATTGTTTCAGCTAGCAGCATTTATTCTCCAGCAGGGAGCAGGAGACTTAGCAACAATTCTAACCCCACTGTGCAGTGCTGAGAACACTTCCTTATTACTGGAAGTACTTACTGTGCTTCCGGAAGAGGTCTGTAATGTGTTCAATTTTATTTTATCTTGCGGTCATTTATTTTATTTTATGTCTCTAGCCTGTCTGCCTTTCTGATAATAATAACTGGATTCTGAGCAAGATAATACTGTAATTAAACTAAGCATAGATGTACAAATACAGCCAAAAAAATTGGTGAATATATTCTAATGTAATTATTCTAATGATTTTAATAGAATACTAATGAAATTAACCAATATGTAAGTCATCACCCATTGTAATGATTTACTTGCATGTTATGAAATATATTTTTTGTTACAGTATAATAGTATGACAATGGGATCAGCTTTACGCACTAAGAATCGTGTAGCTCTACATAAATCGTGTCCTGCAGTTTTAGAAGACATGCAAAGACATTTACAAACAGTCTATAAGTAAGTTTGATTAGTTTATTATACATCACTGTCAATTACAAGAATGAAACAATATGATTTTTAAATATGGAAAGATGGAAGCTTCAGAATTAAAACTTGAAAAAAAACATGTGAACTGGTAATTTATAATACCATGTTTAGGTTACAACCTCCATGAAAATAATGTTTCCAGTCCGGACTACTCCAAGGAGGCACCTTCCGAAGAAACAATACAGTTGTGGGTGACAGCAGCAACGTGCGCGTACAGTTGGCTTACATTGGGCGGCGAAGAAGCTGCAGATCACCCAGAGGGATCTCTCACTGATAGAATGCCACTGTGTCGCACTTTACTATCCGTGGTGCAGTTATTGTACACGTGAGTTTTTGTTGTAATTATTATATGTACTATTGATATTTTTAGGCCACCTGCACACGAGCCACTGGCCACAACCACAAAACGCCGCCACTGGCCACAACCACAAAACGCCGCCACTGGCCACAACCACAAAACGCCGCCACTGGCCACAACCACAAAACGCCGCCACTGGCCACAACCACAAAACGCCGCCACTGGAATATTTCTTGTAATTTTCATACATTTTATATGGACTCACCGCACACGGTTGGCGCTGGTGGCAGCCACACGCTACACATCGTCGCAGCTTGCTTCTTGAGGCCCGCACCGGCCAATAAATGCCGACACAAAAAGCCGCCACGTGCCACTGGCGCGTTTCGGCGTCCCTCTCTCCCTTTCCTCAGTAAACCCGTCGACGGTAACGCACGCACGTAGTATGTGGTTCATATGGTAATTAAATTCAGATTCAACCCCGTTCAGCTATTTGGGATTGAAAAAGTGATAATTATAGTAATAGAGGAGATAGCTAGTCTTTCCGCAGGGAAGCAGCTTCTCCGCATGTTGGTATCATGGTGCTTTATTTCAGCAAATAAAAGAGCATGTAGTTACCAAAATGTAACTATACTTCTTCTACGACGATGTCTTTGTAACAAAAGTACCACATTTAAAACTTTTTCATCTGAGTTTATTATGATACTGCGTTTGCATGGCATGGGTTAAAAATATTAGCAGCCACCGACTGCAAGTGTCGACAATCGGCCACAAGTGGCTGTCGCGCGCTTCAGCAATATTTGTAGCCCTTTTTGCATCTTGTTTCGGCGTTTTGTGGTTTTGGCCGGTGGCCCGTGTGCAGGTGCACTTATATAATATTTCTTTCACGACAAATTCTCGGTATGTTCAGTTCTCAATATAACTGAAAGACCAAAAATGATTCATAAAAATTGCACAACTTCAGAGCCCATGGAAAAATTGTATACATTTATATAGATGGAACAGTCCAGTTAGCGACACTGCGTTAGATGCTTGTGAGGCATGTCTGTCGGCGGTCCGCGCTGCAGGAGGAACCTCAGCAGCCACACGGTATGCTGCTGCCGCATTGCAGCTGCTGGACCTGGTCACATCTTGCGCGGCACCTATCATGCTCAGAGATAATGTACCTAATTCACAAAACGAGGTACTTCAATACAATTTGACTTAAAAACCCAAACTTTTAAAGAATATCACTACATAGTTTTAAAATAAATAATAGTTTAAAAAAAACTAAGAAACACGCTTTTTATAGAAAACCGAACTAAAAAATAGAAAAAAAAAATATTTTAAAAAAAGCGTGGGGTCCTTTTTAAGATATTATTGAAATGATAATCACTCTACTCATATCTGTCAATAAAATATTTATAACTATTGACACCATGCACCCCACGCGTTTTTTAAAATATATTTATTTTTTTTCTATTTTTTAGTTCGGTTTTCTATAAAAAGCGTGTTTTTTAGTTTTTTTAAACTATTGCTTAACTATTAGCGTGCTAACAACAAATATCAAAACCGAATTTGAGGAATAGCGCCATCTGTGACTTATACAAGGAACTCGTTTCAAGTTGATAACGTAGACTTTCCGCTGATTGCCACTAGATGGTGCGAGAAATAAACTATGAACACTAAAAAAGAAGTCGGTTACAAACAAACTTACAAACATACAGGTGAAGCTAATAAAAAGTCGCTTATCTTTGGAACAACGCAACGGAATTTGAAGCGTTTTTTTAAATAAATAGAAAGTGTTATCAGGGTTGATTTATGTTTAATTCATGTACTAATAAAAAGTGGTGATTTTAGACATTTAGCATTTTATATTTGTAAATGCTGTAAAAATATGCAGATGCACACCAAAGTTGGCCGGGTCAGCTAGTAAATAAATAACTATTGATAAATTCTTTATTAGATTTTACTAGCTAACGAAATATATTGAATAAACCTAAATAAATCAGCAAAATTAATAATATTGTGTTTAAGTTTTAATTCATGTAATCAAAGCTCTTCTTAAGGATTCTGATCTATCTGATTATGTAACGGAATTGTAATATTTGCTGGCGTCTCGTATAACTGACGCTTCAACTGTGGTAGAGCCAAGCAGTTCGCTGCATGAATGATCCGGCTCGACCGGTGAAATACCACGACCTCTCAGAAGATCGACGTAAAGTACCCGGAGGCCCACCTCCCTTCCCCATCTTTCCCTATCCCTTAAAGGTTGGCAATGCAACAGTGACACTATACTGGCGTTGGTTGCTTACCATCAGGTGACACGCCTGCTCGTTTGCCCCCCTATCCCATAAAAAAAACAGTGCTAGTGTGTGTTACAGTTAAGGCTAGTAAATCGATTATTTCATTTATGACAAAAATGTTTATAAGAGTATTTTTATGTATTCACCAGGAGTTGCTATCATCACTTATTACATGTTGCGTGGCGCTTGCCGAGTGCCACTCGCGCGTGTTGGTGCGGGCGGCTGAGGACCAGTCGGAGGCTGGGAACGGCGCCAGGCAGCTCGTTGAGCTCCTACTGGCCGCACAGAATGCGCCTGGACATTATCCCATACACGAAACCAGATCCAATCTGGTCTTCGGCCTTTGGTACACGTTACAGGTAGGTATTTACTTTTTCGCCTTTTTTAAAAGTCAATTTAAATAGACTACTTATATCACAATACATTTAACTTATTTTAGATTACTCAAAAAACCTGAGGTCTCGGCGGTCTAGTGGTTGAGCACCCCGCTTCTGAATCTAGAGGTCGCGGGTCGAATCCTGGCTCACACTAATGACTTTTCGGAAGCTATGCGTGATAAATATCGATGACTAAAACATTGTGCCCGGTATGGCAATAGGTTCGCCACCTATTCCATTTGGGACGTAAACATAACGGCGAGACGAGGCTTAACAGCCGCTGCCTACACCTTCTGGTAGAAAAGGCGTGAAGTTGTGTTATGTTTATTAAAAAAAAAACATTATATTAAGTAACTAAAAATATTCACTGACGAAATTTACAAAGGTGAGGCTTGCGTTCAAAAATATATTACTTAAATTTCATTATGTTTCTAGGACGAGGTGTTAAATATGGATGAACCGGATCAATATATTAATCCTGTGTGGCGGCTGGTATTCTCCCGTTTACTGACGGCACTGGTAAAAAAGTCGGAAGCACCAGCAAAGACGTCAATGACTAAAGATGATTTGGAACTTTTAAGGTGTTATAGACAGGACATAGCTGATACTGCGGTTAGTATATCTGTTAATGAATTAGCTATAGTTTTAGAATGCATTTTTTTTTAGAATAGTAACTATATTTCTTGACGAGAAATCAATAGATTTGATGCTACATATCAGCATTCGATTCTTAGAGTAACATCCCTACTGCTTCAAGAGTAAAAGGATAAGGCGAAGCATCATAGTAACGATGTTCCGTTTGTTAAATCAGAAATCGTTTGTTATGTCTAAAATATTTTATAAGTGAAAGCAAATCATGAAATTTCTTGTGTCGGTCATTACTACTATAAATATGTGGTCGTAATTGAAAAATTATGAACAGGTTAAGCAGATTGTGCAGTTCTAACGAATCTAATGCCCGCCGTTACAAGTCTACACTGTTGAATTTTTGTGAGATGTCAAACATTTGCTATTGAAATGACCCGACTATAGAAATATCTATATCTATACTAATATTATAAATGCGAATGTAATTTTGTTTGTTACGCTTTCACGCAAAAACTACTGAGCCGATCATCATGAAACTTTGTACATATACTCTTGAAGGTATTAGAAGTAATATAGGATACTTTCTTTTTTCTTATTTCTTTCTTTAATTAACATATATTTGCACCCTAAGAAGAAACTTATAATATAGTCTACAAAAATATCCTACATTAATACTCTGCATTTATATCATACTAGCTGACCCGGCGAACTCTGTTTCGCATCAAAAGTAATAATTGCTGCCCCGCTATGTTAATACTGCAATATCTTCGACAAATTTGAAGTCGATAGCAGCTATAGGTTAAAAATGGGAATTTTCCATTGTTAACACCCCCGCAACCCCCCTTGTGGGTGGAATTTCGTAAAATCCGTTCTTAGCTGACCTCTACTCGGCGAAAGGAATAATCCTACCAAATTTCAAGTCGCTACGCCTTATGGTTCCAGAGATATCGTGATGAGTCAATATATAGGTGGAAATCTCTTATATATATATATCATATAAGATTGTTAAAGTCCAAAATTATTTATTTTTGTTACAGAGAAATATATTTTACCGTTTGTTGTTGCATTTTAATAAAGCATATTGTGAGATTTTTAAACGTCATACCTAATGTTGTAATTTTGAAAATTGATAATCCTAGCTAAGTAAGAAAATAGAGTTATTATATTGATTCAATTCTATGGTAATGGTTTTGATACTTATTTATTGGCTTCAATGCGAGCGAAGCCGCGGGTAAAAGCTAGTTTCGTATAAAAAAATCAAACGTGGTTTACAAAAACCACGTATTTTATGAGCCAATACAGAATATAACGTCAGTGTACCGCTGCATGAAATTCGTGTCGCCTTGCAGATATATTGCCACGGCGTGGTGGGCGAGCAGTGCTGGGCGGTGCTGGAGGCGGCGTGGGAGGGGGGCGGGGCGGGCGGCGCGGGCGGCGGGGAGGGCGCGCGCGAGGCGGCGCTGCACGTGTTCTGCGCGCTGGCCGAGGCCGCGCCCCCGACGCGCGCGCCCGCGCCGCTGCTGGCGCTGCTCCGCCACGCGCTGCACGCGGCGCTGCACTCGCAGGACGCGGCCATGCTGGCCACCGCGCTCGACTGTCTCGGTACGCCCGACCTCGGCCACACGACTGTATGCCGTCAACCTTCTCACCGGCTACGGTTATAAAAGCATTATGTGTCTGTGTGTCAAGGCAGTTACGCCCTTTGGGTGGGGTCGGTGGGAGGCGACGTGGGCGAACAGTGCGTGCGCGCGGCCGGCGCGGCCCTGGCGCGCTCCCCGCTCGCCGCCGCGATGGCGCTGCGCAAGCTGGCCGTCGACTGCGCTCCCGCCGCCGCCGCCCTCGCGCCGGACATCGTGCGAGCCGCGCAGGTACACACACACACACACACACACACACACTAAGTAGCCGCGACTGCGCTCCCGCCGCCGCCGCCCTCGCGCCGGACATCGTGCGAGCCGCGCAGGTACACACACACACACACACACACACACACTAAGTAGCCACGACTGCGCTCCCGCCGCCGCCGCCCTCGCGCCGGACATCGTGCGAGCCGCGCAGGTACACACACACACACACACACACACACACACTAAGTAGCCGCGACTGCGCTCCCGCCGCCGCCGCCCTCGCGCCGGACATCGTGCGAGCCGCGCAGGTACACACACACACACACACACACACACACACTAAGTAGCCGCGACTGCGCTCCCGCCGCCGCCGCCCTCGCGCCGGACATCGTGCGAGCCGCGCAGGTACACACACACACACACACACACACACACTAAGTAGCCGCGACTGCGCTCCCGCCGCCGCCGCCCTCGCGCCGGACATCGTGCGAGCCGCGCAGGTACACACACACACACACACACACACACACTAAGTAGCCGCGACTGCGCTCCCGCCGCCGCCGCCCTCGCGCCGGACATCGTGCGAGCCGCGCAGGTACACACACACACACACACACACACACACTAAGTAGCCACGACTGCGCTCCCGCCGCCGCCGCCCTCGCGCCGGACATCGTGCGAGCCGCGCAGGTACACACACACACACACACACACACACACACACTAAGTAGCCGCGACTGCGCTCCCGCCGCCGCCGCCCTCGCGCCGGACATCGTGCGAGCCGCGCAGGTACACACACACACACACACACACACACACACTAAGTAGCCGCGACTGCGCTCCCGCCGCCCCCGCCCTCGCGCCGGACCTCGTGCGAGCCGCGCAGGTACACACACACACACACACACACACACACTAAGTAGCCGCGACTGCGCTCCCGCCGCCGCCGCCCTCGCGCCGGACATCGTGCGAGCCGCGCAGGTACACACACACACACACACACACACACACTAAGTAGCCGCGACTGCGCTCCCGCCGCCGCCGCCCTCGCGCCGGACATCGTGCGAGCCGCGCAGGTACACACACACACACACACACACACACACTAAGTAGCCGCGACTGCGCTCCCGCCGCCGCCGCCCTCGCGCCGGACATCGTGCGAGCCGCGCAGGTACACACACACACACACACACACACACACTAAGTAGCCACGACTGCGCTCCCGCCGCCGCCGCCCTCGCGCCGGACATCGTGCGAGCCGCGCAGGTACACACACACACACACACACACACACACACTAAGTAGCCGCGACTGCGCTCCCGCCGCCGCCGCCCTCGCGCCGGACATCGTGCGAGCCGCGCAGGTACACACACACACACACACACACACACACACTAAGTAGCCGCGACTGCGCTCCCGCCGCCGCCGCCCTCGCGCCGGACATCGTGCGAGCCGCGCAGGTACACACACACACACACACACACACACACTAAGTAGCCGCGACTGCGCTCCCGCCGCCGCCGCCCTCGCGCCGGACATCGTGCGAGCCGCGCAGGTACACACACACACACACACACACACACACTAAGTAGCCGCGACTGCGCTCCCGCCGCCGCCGCCCTCGCGCCGGACATCGTGCGAGCCGCGCAGGTACACACACACACACACACACACACACACACACACTAAGTAGCCGCGACTGCGCTCCCGCCGCCGCCGCCCTCGCGCCGGACATCGTGCGAGCCGCGCAGGTACACACACACACACACACACACACACACTAAGTAGCCGCGACTGCGCTCCCGCCGCCGCCGCCCTCGCGCCGGACATCGTGCGAGCCGCGCAGGTACACACACACACACACACACACACACTAAGTAGCCGCGACTGCGCTCCCGCCGCCGCCGCCCTCGCGCCGGACATCGTGCGAGCCGCGCAGGTACACACACACACACACACTAAGTAGCCGCGACTGCGCTCCCGCCGCCGCCGCCCTCGCGCCGGACATCGTGCGAGCCGCGCAGGTACACACACACACACACACACACACACACACACTAAGTAGCCGCGACTGCGCTCCCGCCGCCGCCGCCCTCGCGCCGGACATCGTGCGAGCCGCGCAGGTACACACACACACACACACACACACACACACACACACACACACTAAGTAGCCGCGACTGCGCTCCCGCCGCCGCCGCCCTCGCGCCGGACATCGTGCGAGCCGTGCAGGTACACACACACACACACACACACTAAGTAGCCGCGGCTGCGCTCCCGCCGCCGCCGCCCTCGCGCCGGACATCGTGCGAGCCGTGCAGGTACACACACACACACACACACTAAGTAGCCGCGACTGCGCTCCCGCCGCCGCCGCCCTCGCGCCGGACATCGTGCGAGCCGTGCAGGTACACACACACACACACACACTAAGTAGCCGCGGCTGCGCTCCCGCCGCCGCCGCCCTCGCGCCGGACATCGTGCGAGCCGTGCAGGTACACACACACACACACACACTAAGTAGCCGCGGCTGCGCTCCCGCCGCCGCCGCCCTCGCGCCGGACATCGTGCGAGCCGCGCAGGTACACACACACAATTGCAATTTTAAATAACTCATTGTACTATTTTCGTTTCTACTGGGTTTTAAAAAATAGGTACAGTTATGAAAATCAGCCTGTATATAACGTGTCGATAGAGTGCTGAAAGTCGATCGAACCCGTGGGTGCGGCGCCAGCTGGTGTCGGCGGCGGGCGCGGCGCTGGTGGCCGCCGAGCCGGAAGTGGCCGCGCCCCTGCTGAACGAGATGGCTGCCACGCTGGCGCACGACCTCAAGATGCAGGTAGGTCACAAATTTGATTTCAAATAGCATTTTTTAAATATATGAGGAATTTAACTGGAATAGGTATTAGAACATCTATTGGAGATACAGATAGAGGGTCTAAGGAAACTTGGACAACTTGAAAACTAAAACGTGGATATCGGAAGAGTTGTTTATATTGTAGTGTAGCACAATAATTTTTGATACAAACACCAATTTACGCTAATATGATGTTCTATAAATCACAAGCGCAAATTTGTGTATGACAATAGATATGATAGTCGAAGAAACGAGTGAGACGTGTAAGAATAGTGTTTTAAGGCGCTCTGGGGGCATATTATGAGTTCTTAATTCCAGCCAGCTCGTTCGCTATCTAGCGAATTCGTTTTTCTAACGACTAATTTCAGCTAGTCTAGACTACTGTGGACTAAATGGAATTAGTCGTCGATAAATTTAGAGTGAATTTGACCGTGACTACTCGTCACTGACTAGCAGAAATTAGTCGATGAAAATACGAATTCGTTAGGCACCAAACAAGCTGGCTGGCTTTAAGAGCTCATAATATGCCCCCTGTTCTCTCTGCCTACTCTGCAAGGGATTTGGCGTGAATTTAAGTATGTATGTAGCAATTATAAACAAATTAGCGCTGTGAAAGATGTGCGGCACTTGGACACAGGCGGGGGCGGAGGGCGCGGAGGGCGGGGACGCGGCCGAGTGCTGCGCGGCGCTGATGGGCGCGCTGGCCAGCCGCGCGCCGCTGGCCGCCGCGCTGTTCCGCGCCGTGGCGCCCGCGCTGCCGCCCTACGCGCGCGCGGCGCCGCGCGTCGAGGTACACATTTACACTTTTACTGGACCCTTCCACGTGTTCTTCATTCGCTCGTTTGATCCATGGATTATCTGTTCAAATGTATGGAAGTATCATCAGTGATAGAGCCACGCGTTTCGCTGCATGAATGGGCCGACCGGTGAAATCCACAGCCTCTCCACATATCGACATAAAGTGGCTATGTCGGGATTCGTTCGGTGTGATTGGTATTTCCCCCGTCTTTCCTCCTCCTGCTCCCTTAAAGGGCAGCAGCGCAACTGAAACACTATCTATCTTGCATGTGCCCACGGGCGGCGGTGCTTGCCACCAGGTAACACGCTTTCTCGTTTGCCCTCCTAAAAAATTCCCTTTATGATTCAATAGTGTAACTTCAAAAAAAAATGTTCTAAATAAATGTCCTGTTTATGGAAACGGGTGCAAACGAGCAACCGGACCAGACCACTTGGTGGTAAGAACTCTGCCCGTCTGCACCTACAACACCGTGAGTATCACAGTTGCCTCGCCAACCCTTAAGATTAGAATTAAAAGGCGTTCGAGAAGGTGAAACGGGCCAACTGACCGAATACTTCTCGCCGAAAGCAGCACGCCCCGTTGAATTGGCGGTTCATGCACGCAACATACTCCGTGACTCTACCGTTGGTGAATCATGGTTCTTTATCGATTTATATTTATAATGCAGTTTAATCATTCCAGTGTATGTTCCACATACTGAAACAAACTGTGGCATCTTTGATCGACGAGTGCTTGCCAATCCTTCCGGCTATTGGCCAATTGATTCTCCTCGGCTTTGAAACTAATCCCTGCGCCGCTGGACTTGACGTTGTCAAACTGGTCAGTTGTAAATGATAAAATAACCTATTTTACATTATTACAGTAACTAAGATACGAAATAGCGAAATAATAAGAATTGCTGCAAGTACTTTTTATTTTTTGAAGTTGAACTTCTAATTAAATGCGTCTTGCAAGCGTTTAACGTTTTTTACGCCCCATAGTATCAAAAGTCAATATTCAAGTCTATATTATCTTTTTTACTTCAGAAATCATCTTTGGTAATCAATCTTCCACAAGTAATACTAATTAGGGATGTATGATAAATAATTAAATAAAAATTTGTGAAAAAGTAGAAAATGTAAAATCTCCCCATCATGCTCCCACCGTCAGGAAAGATGGGGTGCCCTGAGTGGCAACTGGCAAAATTCGAATGTAAACGTTGCAACTTCATTTTCGTCATCTGTACCAGCACAGCTATAGTGAGCCCAATTACCGCATACAGAACAGGCAGCGCAGTTGAAGGCTGCGCTGCCTGTTCTGTATAATATGTGTAGTAATCCCTTTTGTTTCGTGCCAGAGTGTCCCTACATTTTTCATAGTCTCTGCCGACTTCTGATCGTCACTATTTGCGATTCTTTTTATAAAATTTCACCAGTCTACAGTGATGAAAACCACCAATTGGAGATATATTACAGATCATTACTATTTTACTGATATAGCAATAAAAATACTAGAACTATTTTAGTCCAGGGTATGGGGTACCCCATCTTGCTCCATCATATCCAAATAAATTTAAAAAAGTGTGTGTGCGATTCTCACACGATAGAAGTGAAACTTCAGTAAATCGATTTATATATAATATATATATAATCCATGATCAGTATAAAATAAAAATCAACTTTATTGATTGTAAAACATTGAAATATTAGTTTATACATTGATTGTTCAATATTTGTTTTTTATATGTTGTTGTTTTATAATATTTGTTTTGATATTGCGATGGACATGATTACTGCTGGCTGACGTCATTCCCCTCAAAAATATACAGATAGAAACATTCATGGAATTAGCTTAGTGAATTACTCAATGTTGAAGATTTCTTTTCGATAAGTAATAAATAATAGCAACTATTTATAAAGTATATGTTTATAATAAAAATAGACACATATAATTTAGCCATCCTCGTCCGATTCTTCGATGTTAATATTATCATCTGAACCAGAACTAGTTTCGGTTGTAAGTTGTTTTGTTGACTAAGTCTGATACTTTACAGTAAAAAAGTATAATAAAGCAAAATTATAAAAAATTGAACAATAACAATTATAACTCAATCGTAAGATGTGTATGCATGTCAATGTTGCGAACGATACTTACTGCTTACCCCGACGTCATCATCACCAAGATGGCGGTGAAACCGATCGGCATATCAACAGGTTTTATTACTAGCTGACCCGGCGAACTCTGTTCCGC
Organism: Euproctis similis; assembly: GCA_905147225.2. NCBI lineage: Eukaryota > Metazoa > Arthropoda > Insecta > Lepidoptera > Erebidae > Euproctis > Euproctis similis. The sequence continues at coordinate 6,031,590 of LR990118.1, read as the reverse complement.
ATCAAAAGTAATTTTTACAGCGTTTACAATCAAATCTCGAAAATCATCTATTTACTTCACTGTACATGAATTTTACATACAAATCACCCCGTCGACACCCTCAATCTATAAAAAAAAACCGCATCAAAATCCGTTGCGTAGTTTTAAAGATCTATGCATATAAGGGGAGACAGACAGCGGGAAGGGACTTCTACAAAGTTTTAAGTTCGAAAGAGAAACGACTCATATTTTTAAGAGCATTACCAAACATCTTTTTGAAGTTATCGCTTTACCTAAACGGACTTGTTAGTATTAGTAAAGAACAATATGACCACAAGCTATGTTGATATTTACAAAGCAAAAAATATCAAGGCATAAGTTTAATGCTGAAGACATGAAGCTTTTATGTAATGTCAGTACAATTTCCGTAAGGTGGTGATAGCCATGGGCGGCGACTGGGACGGCACCCGCGAGCTGCTGACCCTCAGCGTCAGCGCCAGCATGCGGTCCCTGCTGCCAGACTGCAGGACGCAGCCCGACCTGGTCGAGGGCCTGTGCACGCTGCTGCACGCCGTCACCAAGAAGAAGCCGCACTACCTCGACTGGCTTCTGGATATCTTACCGCTCCTTGCCACCATGGGTTTGTGCATCATAATATAAAATGTCATTGCTTTTTTTAAAGAGTATGCACTCACTCGTCTTATTCATCATAAGTATAGAGAGTACAAGTGAAGGCGGAAATAAAGGGGAACAAATGAAGTTATATGAGCAAGTCGAAGGATTTTAAAAAGAGCGCCACAAATTATTAGAATGGGATACTAAATTAAAAAAGAAAAGAAAAGCTTCCGTTTTGTTCCAGTTCTTTTTTCAATATGCGTTTTGAGTAATAACTTTGTCGATAACTTTTTCTGATAATTATTATTATAAAAAATACAAAATTGTTATAATTAACTTCTGTATCTTTAAATGTTTAATAAAAATTGATTATACATACTGTTTGTCGAAAATCACTTTGCTACAACACTATTATTTTTTCATCAAAAACTGACAACACCTTAAACGTCAGTGGTTGTTGTTTATTTAAAAATCCGACTATAGAGTTAGGATTGTTCTGTGTTGGCACTTCACTAATTGTACGTTGTGTGCAGCGGTAGTGTGCGTGCCGCTGTGGGAGGCGTACTACGCGCGCGCGGCGTGCGCGTGGCTGGGCGCCATGGCGGCGGCGCGCGCGGACCTCATGGAGCAGTACGCGCCGATCCTCGTCCGCGTCATACTCAGCTGCATCGGTAACTACCACCACACACCCGCTCATGATTTTTTGATAGGATCGGAGGGCGTGCCACCTGATGGCAAGCGACGACGCTAAGTATGCACTTTGCAATTTAGATAGTGTTTAAAGTTGCATTGGCAGCCTTTAATCGGGACGGGGAAGGGGTCAGAAATGGGACGGTCTGAATTGACCGATTGGCTCTGGGCACAGGTGGCGCCATCCCGCGCAACCACATGGAAACGCTGGCGGAGCTGTTGCTGATGCTGAACCGCGCGGAGTGGCGCGCCGGCGGGTCGCTGGGCGCCTGGCTGCGCGCGGAGCTGGCGCCCCCCGCCTTCCCCTCGCGCCACGCCACGCGCCATTACAAGGAGAAATTCATCGCGGCCGTCCTCAAGTTCGTATGATTCAATACAAATAACGATAAGCGCCAAGGTACAGGATGACAGGAACTAAATAATTATGTCATAATAAAAATACATTATTACAAATTTCTGAACGGTCTCCGTGGTCCAGTGGTCGAGCACCCTGCTTCTGAATCTAGAGGTCGCGGGTTCGAAACCTCTCACTGGCTCACACCAATGACTTTTCAAAATTCTTTTCGGAGTAATGTGTAAAAAATATCAATGACTGTAAACTTTGTGCCCGGAATGGCAATAGGTTCGCCACCTATTCCATTTGGGTCGTAAATATATCGTAAATCAAGTTTATCCTCGCCTATAGATGTTTCAAATCAATAATTTTTAATAAAAGCCATCTATTTGAGTCATTAAATTTCTTTAAATTGTTATTTTGTATGATTACAGAGAAAAAAGCAGTAAACGCCGATTAGTGGAGCACGTACAGGAGTTCTCACTCGTGTGCCGCGGCCTCATCGATACTGAGTACGCGAGACTGACGTTAGCGTCCAGACAGTTGGTAGCGTAGATGTATTTCTCATACATTTTCCTTTTGGTTCCTAATACTCTGCCAGATATCAAATGTACAACAGAATCTGTAACATTGAAATTTGACCGTCATTTGTTCTTTTCTTCAGTTGTTTCATTTGTTATTTTTCTTAATAATTGCATTTTTGGATGGAGCAAGGGAAACAAGTGTTTTACTGTTGTACATGTTTTAATAAAAATACGCATATCACAATAAAATATATTGGACCTGCTGATGCTGTTGACGTGTATAAGATGTGACATTTTTTTACGTGCCCTTTATTTGTTAACACGAAGTATAGATACACAGGAGTCCGAAGGTAATGTTGAACAAATGGTCTCCATTCATGGGAAAGATCCCTCGCACGTAGAGCGCGCCATCGTTCAAGAGCACTCGACTGAACGCGTGTTTGCGTCTAATAATAATAATGGCGATTAAAATGCGATTACTGGAATCCTGGGTGTGGTGACGTCATAGGCACTGTTTTACTGTGCTCAAAAGAATATCAAGAGCTTCCACCCGCAGCTTCGTATCTGCTGTTCTTTTTACGTTTCTTCTGTTCTCGTAGCAATTCTTATATAAATCTTATTATTATATAAATTTATTAAGCTATTACGATCGTGCCAACTGAGTCATAAAAATATTAAAGCCAAAACTATTTTTTTATTAGCCAGTACGAGACTAAGATGTTAAAAAACAACGTTGCCTACTGTACAACACGGGAGCTTGAAGTGAAGTTACAGGGGTAGCGGGCGGAGGGTTGCATTCCAGACATGTTTTAAGCTATCGCGCGCGAGTAAATTTCGGACGCACCGATGATGGCAGTGGCAGAAAAGGGCACTAAGATCTGTTATTGTGTACATTAATACTGTGGAAAAGCCTCTACCATTCAGACTCCTTTGTATCTTACTTAAATAATTCGCGGTTATTATGTTCAATACGTAAATTTGAAATATGTAGATTTTTAGTATCAATTTAACATTAGCATACATCCAAATAATTACTACAAGGAGGTAGAGGAAATTTATATGCAATAATGCATAGCATTATTTATAGCTGCATACAGTTTTATAATAATGTGTATATCATAGCCGGTAAATCTCATGACAATGCTGACTAGGTCGAATATCGGCCACAATTTATTATATGTAAGTGTAAATTGACAATGTACATAGGCATATCGTGATAACACTTGTAAATAAATACCCAGTATTGAACTAGTTGTAAGGAAGGGAATTGAAATAATAAACACTGCTTGACACATACATTTTGTATTTTCAATGAATGTAAATATATACAACCTTATATACCTAATTGTTCCTATAAATTATAGGTACCTGTATATAAAATAATACGTATTAAGTATAAAATGATTTAACAATAAAATGGAAGAACATAAAAAATCCAAGTAACGACAATGAATGAAGCACCTTTGAATTTTAATGATAACAGTGCGAACTATAAGCCAAAATGCATAGCTAGAGCATTGTGACTAAAATAACATTATAATATGTTTTAGTCATAGCCACCGGAACTAACAGAGAAGTGGCCATTCTTACAAACCACCCTTACATGCGAATGCATACATGCATACTTAGATTTTTTTTTAATAATAAGTTGTCAGTCTAAGTTTGTTTATGATTCCAAATGTGCATAATTTTAATCCAACCCACACTTCTTTCCCGATGTGCTGTCATATAAAGATTTATTATTTTGGAAATGAAATCTGTTGTAGACGAGTGTGCGTGATAAGACGCTTAAGAAAGTGCTTATCCTGCACTGTCCTTTCGACGCAGGAATAGCAATATTGGCTACCCCTGACATGGCAAACTCAGGCAGATTGTTTTGTCTTGTATATAGTTGGCATATATTTTACTAAGCCAATTGCGAAATGCTTAATATCAATCGATATAAACTTATGAAAAAACACAGGAAGTATAAAAATAATCAATACAATATTAATACATACTTAAAAATAATGATTTGGTATCAAAGAGAATTTTCACTTATATAACCTATTCTTAAAAAATAAACAAGATCCCTTCTAAAGACGAGATCCTGCCGATATATACCCTGTAGTCGCCAAACCTTTCATAATTTTTAAACATCTCACAAACAGTCACAGTCCATAATAACAATCTACCGAATATAAAAAACAAGTTATAAATTGTAATTAATTATATAACCAACAGTAAATACAGTCTGAAGTGTTTAATATAAATAATGGCAAATGTTATATTCACAATTAATATAAAAATATCATGGGGATGCAAAAAATTATTAACATAAAACTTATTTTATTTACTGAAAAGACTAGATTTCCATTGGTTTATTCAATATGCCACACCGAGCTGAAGTCTTAATACTGAACACATTAAAAAACCACAATTAGATATGACACAGAGTATGCAACAAAAATTCAGAGTTCTTATCAGAAAACTTGCACTAGTTCGTTTTATTTAATGCTATTTAGAAGATTTTAAACCATATGTACATAAAACATGCACTTAAAGTCTTCATATGTTAAAATTTAATTTATTTATGTTAATATTAATCAAGGCCGCCCCGGACATGAAAGTAATTACAATAATCAACTTTTAAACAAGAAGAAATAACAATAAGTTAAACTTCAGGCATATTAATTCTAATACACTCTGTTATTTAGTTCAGAATTCTGAAGATTTTATTATTGTGTTTAAAATTTAATACTATGGGTATTAAATTTTAAATATAAGAATAAAATCTTTGTGATAATGTATCTTATAAAGTAATTTAATAAAACTGTTACTAATTGCCCATCAAAGAATCCCTTCTATTCTAAAGTTCTAACATAAGGTCTGTTGACAGAAAAAGTTGAGCAGCCTTGATGTATTATTAAATTTAAATCCGTAACTATAGAATATGTATTATAAACTATTGAGTATTAACTGCACTACTGAACAGACACAACTTACCTATATTGAATTCTTATTGTTGGTCTAAATCTTGTAAATAAAATTAGATGAATAAACTAACTGCTACTAATAAAGTATGCAACATCAATTTTCCTCAAAAAATCTCAATACAATATTATTTTACATACATACATAACTTCACGCCATATTATTTTATGATTTAAATCATTCATTTTATGGACGATTTTCTAAACTACATAATAACTAAGTCTATATTACGTTCAGTATGAGCAGTACACTATGGTACAATAAGACACCTGTGTCACACTGATAACCAATTAAAAACAATAATTTGTTTCGTGTATTAATAATGTATGAGATTATGTATCGAATTGCCGCAAAAATATTTAGTCTGAATCCTCTTCAGACTCTTTAGGAGATTCTTCCGACTTCGTAATTTTTACATCAAAATCTAGAAATTTTTCCGGTTCGCAATGCCTCTTGTTCACTCGAAGGAAGTTAAGAGCCTGGTCCACGGTAAGGTGGAAGCAATCTTGACGGTTCACGTTTTCAGATGTATTTTCCAAATCGCTGTGTGTATTCCTGGTATACACCAACTTCCTTGAATTGTGCTGACCTTGTATGGTAACCTGGGAAAAAAAATCAAAAATATCGCTAATATTATATTAATCATTTAATATAATATAAATATTAATCTAATATTGAATTAATATTATATATATTAATCTAATATCTCTAAAAATTTCTCTCAGTCAGTCAGGAGAGAAAGAAAAACATATGGCTGACAAGCTTACACAGCACAACACCGAAAAATGGCGGGATAACCATTCCTAAACATGGGTGGACCTAAATGTTTATGGTAGGGGCGGGCAGCAGCGTCCCTATCTAAAAAGATTTACCCTTGCGGTCTCCAACCCGTTTGCCCAGCGTGGGGACTATGGGCAAACACATCCCAAAATGAAAAGAGCGCAGAACCAACGGCCCGTTCCCGCTATTCCCGGCCAAGGCAGCGGTCGTGGTAACGGTGGGACAGGGGGTGCGAAGAATCTCCGGGTTACGGCAGGCTGTCAACGTCAACTACGCGTGGCTACTTATAACGAACGCAGTCTTCGGCTGGACCAACATCTCACCGAACTCGAGGTAGAGCTGAGTTACTAGAACTAGCATATTCTGGGGCTATCTGAAGTCCGTCGAGAGGGGGAGGACACGATAACCCTACAGTCTGGTAACTTACTTTACTTTCGAGAAGGAGACCAGCTCTCCCAGGGGGGTGTTGGTGTCCTCGTTCACAAGGACCTCGTTAGCAGCGTTGTGGAGATCAGTAGTGTGTCGACCAGGGTAGCGTACCTTGTATTGAAGTTTACTAACAGGTACACCCTGAAGGTAATACAGATATATGCGCCGACCTCGACATACTCTGACGAGATAGCCGAGGCGATGAGGATATTGCAAAAGCAAGTGGAGACCGCGACTGGGTAACCGTAGTGTAGGACGCCCACCAGCCCGATGGTCAGACAACCTCAGAAAGTCTGCTTGAAAAGACTGGATTCGTAAGGCAGAGAATCGGATGTTGTGGCGCAAATTGGGAGAGGCCTATGTCCAGCAGCGGACTGCAATAGGCTAATGATAATGATTCACCAACAGTATTTTTAAATACTTTATAACAAAGTTTCTAAAACTTTATGTAACAAATAGTTTTCTTTCTCAGAATTTTTAAAAATGTACATAAATTTAAGTCTTAAAAATGTCATTATGGTGAAAATTTTCCATTACAAGATGAAGAATATAACAAAAAGTATGTAATAAACGATGTTTTTTTTTTATTTTTATTACCTACCCGTAATTGTTATATTTTATACATCTATAGTTTCAATTACGTGACGTATTGAAAATGGGACAATCTTACAAGTTTCCAAACTACGAGTCTAATTATTCCCAAACTAAACAATCCTGGCAATTTTATTCATTTAAGAGATTTTCATTCATTCGCTTTGCAACAACACTATTATTTTTTCATCAAAAACTGACAACACCGTAAACGTCAGTGGTTGTTGTTTAATTAAAAATCGGACTATAGTTTTAAGAATGCTGCACTTAGGCTAGTTGAATCAACATAACATAACTTCACGTATTTTTTTACCCGAAGGTGTAGGCAGTGACTGTAAAGCCTCGACTCGCACTTTATATTAACGTCCCAAATGAAATAGGTGGCGAATGTATTATCATACTGGGCACAAAGTTTGAATCCTATTTAAATAATAGGTTACAATTTGTTAATATGAGCGGAGTGTGATCATGTGGATCATCGGTGACTACGGGTGTTCCCCAGGGTTTAATTCTCGGTCCTTTACTGTTTATTATTTATATCAATAATTTGTTCTTTTGCATACAAGAAATCTTGTAACAATTATATACAAGTTCGTGGCGATTGCGGCTGTGCGTTATGGTTCCACGGAGACACTTTCCTCGAGTGCACGTGTTGAAATAAGTAATTTAAAAAGTGTCTGTGAAGATCAACGATAATAAAGCCGTTAAGATTTTATTCGATTCAGTACAACCAATCCAACATACTGTAACCGAGTCGATCAGTATTAATGGATAGTAAAATTGAATACTTTTGTCGTGAACAAAAGATTTGCTAACGTCGTACATATTTTTACGAGTAGTACCTCATAGTTATATCGCGAAGCCTCGTTCTTGGGTCCGACGTAGTCGACGTAGACGATGACGCCCCACGCGGCGATGTTGACGTCCACCTGCAGGTGGAAGTAGCGGTCGAGCGCCATGACGAGCCACGTGTCGTGCCGCTCGGCGTCGACGCAGACGGAGAAGCCGTGCGCGGCGCCGCGCTTGAGCAGCGCCAGGTGGTCGGCGAGGAAGTGGCGCGGCAGGGCCTCGCGCGGCAGCGCGGCGCGCGCGCGGCAGGCGGGCGCGGGGCAGCGGTAGCGGCGCGCGGGGCAGGACGCCTCGTGCGCGGCGCGGCGCGCGCGGCGCGGGGCGCGGCCGCAGGCGTGGCGGCACGGGTAGCGCAGCAGCTCGGCCACGGCCTCCAGCGCGCGGTTGCGCACGGACGAGAACAGCGCGCGGCACACGGGGCACGCGGCCAGGCGCGCGCGGCACGCGCCGCACGCCAGGTGGCCGCGCCGGCACTGCGCCACGGGCGGCTCCACCCACTCCAGGCACACGGGGCACTCCAGCAGCCGCAGCAGGCTCTGGTTCAGCTCCGCCGCCGAGACGCCCGCGGCTGGAAACGAACGTGCGCTCGTGAACGCTCGTATCGCTCGAAATGATCCCCGAGATCGGATATCAGAATGAAAAACGAATACGTTCTTACGCTCTCTTTTCCTCTTTACGCCCTGTTGTTGCGACGGACCCGGCTCCTCTGATAGCACTCCTATATTCGCTAGTGACGCCTGAAACGCACGATGCATAATCTTTTAAAAATATCCTTAAATCGTTGTCGATAATAAAACTATCCGATAGAATACTTCAGAGCTATACGAAAACAAACAAAATTTGTATATTTTTGGAAACTTATAGAATTACACAAACAAAAACGATTCCAATATTACTATATAATATTATTTTAATTCATATTTGACCGATTACAGAATTAATAGGCGATCTCACCTTGTCGGTATTATTAACAACACCAGTGTTGTTTGTTTGTTCATTACCGGTGACCGCACCAGAGACATTTCCAATTCCATCAACTGTTTCCACTATTCCTGAGGCTTCACCGGTACCAGATGATGTTGAAGCGTTGTTCGTCGATGAATCTCCTGTAAATATCAATTATATGCATAATTACTATAATTACGTAAATGACAAATTTTAGGAAATATCTATTTTTTGTTTTATTACATGTTTCATTAGTAGTTTTTTTAAGAAATATAATATAAGCTTTGTGAATTTCATCCTAAGGCTATAAATTTTATCATCATAAGTATAAAATGGCCATTCATCTCTCCACTTTTGCATTATATATCTGTTTAATAATTTCTGCATCTCCCATTCTATAAACACGCTCAATCTATCGGACTGTTAGTCTTTAACACAGACATTCTCTGTAAGACGAATTTCTGCGCTGCCTTCTCCTAGCATAAAACCGCAAATTTTGCGCAGATCACGATGATTAACGTTTATTTTGCTTACATACTTATTTTTGCATTATAATAACTCTACTCATGTCTCATTTATAATTAACATTGGTAACACGTACTGTTTTCCTGTTTTTGTACTGTTTTTATCTCACACATGAAGTTATCACAAGATAAAATACATATAAAATATCTTACCTTCTCTAAGTATAATAGTCCCTTCTACAAGATTTTCAATACTTTGAACTTGAGGTTCTGTTTTTGGGACACCAGCTGGTAACAATTCCGGCCGTGAATCTAAAAGTTAAGCTACATTTGAGACTAAGCATAATTAATATGAAGCCGTTTTTTATACCTTTACGCCTTATTATGTTTAAAGACGTAGGTAGAGGCTGTCAGATATAACTTCATTCTCTAAAATTTTAACCCCCAAATGAAATAGCATCATCACACACATAACTTCCGATAAGTAATTGGTGGATTTATTGATTCAGAAGCGCGGTCATAATTGTGCTTTTTAAATCAGCATATAAAATAGCAATAGCAATCGGAGAAGAATTTGGCGCTGTATTAAGCCAAAAACTATTAGAAATACAGAATTTAACACAGTACGCCAATTATTCAGACAATTTTTAGTAAGCAGCAAATTCAGTAACCATGGACTAGATCTACACGGTATGTGATGGAGAAAAAATGTTCTGTGGCGTTTACAATCGGGTACTAACGGATACAATTCATATAACGGTTTAATTAAAGCTACACATACACAGGTACATAGAAGCACATTAACCAAATGCTAGTTTTAAAACTTTCTGATCATATGTTGTGTACCTACCTGGTTGTGAAGTGTCGATACGGCTGTCTGTAGGGTTCTGGTTGGAGTCCACGCTAGTGTCCTGTGTCTGGTTGTCCGGGGTGGACACGGGAACGGATATTTTGAAGTGATATCGCATCGAACGCGACTCACCTGCGCGTGACATCATCATAATTTTACACAATACACTCTTAAGTACTTCTACTAGAAATATATTACAGATACGGCACAGCACAATTTATATATGCCAATATAATGTTTGTTAGGAAAAACTTAAATAAATATACTAAACATAGCGATGTACATAATTTTAATACCAGAAGCAAGCATAAACTTGTGTTAAAGTGTCATCGCCTGCACAAAGTACATAAGTCGTTTTTGGGAATGGGTGTACAGTTCTATAATAGGGGTCCCTGCGCATATTCTGGCTCTCTCTTTCGATCGGTTTAGGCGGGCTGTGAAGAATCGTCTCGTTGCTGGTGCTTATTACACCATCAATGACTTCATGACGAACAAGTCATCTTGGGACCGTCAAATTGCTTGATCAACGCGGATTGAGTAGTTTGCGTATTTTTTTTTTTTTTTTTTTTTTTTTTTTTTTTTTTTTTATGGGATAGGAGGGCAAACGAGCAGGCGTGTCACCTGATGGTAAGGAACCAACGCCGCCCATGGACACCAGCAACACATATAATGTTACTGTTGCGTTGCCGACCTTTAAGGAATAGGGGAGAAGAAAGGATGGGGAAGGGGGGAATGGGCCTCCGGGTACCTCTCTCACCGAACGAAACGCGGCATGAGCCACTTTACGACGGTCTTCTGAGAGGTCGTGGTATTTCACCGGTCGAGCCGGCCCATTCATGCAGCGAACTGCTTGGCTCTACCACTGTTAAGTTATTGGAATTTGTTCACTTATTTTGGAGTGGAGACGTTCTGCAAACATTTCTAATAGTAATCAACATTTCTAATTATGAGTTTGCGTTGATGTTGTTTTGATAAATCCTATATATAAGTTTTATTATTGTACTTACTTGTTGCACAACGTTACCATTCTAAAAGATGTCGCGTCAATTGTGCTCGACTAATATCATATAGTTTCTCTCATTACTTGTGATGGTCGAGTATTCTGGCTGCTAGACCTTTTATGCACTAGTCTACTACTATTTTTTCAGTAGCGATAATAATACTATTGTATCAATTTTAAATGGTTATGAAAAGAGTATTTGGCACATGAGTTTCGTATCCGATTCTTCTCATAAAAGCCCCCACACTCGGAATCGGGCCGCTCGTGGCAATTGCTTCTGTGGTTTCTCGTTCCACGGAGGCACTTGCCTTACGCGCTCGTGTTTAAGCATTTTAAATACTATTTTAATTTTAAAAATTTTTGTACATGTGACTACTTTTAAGTGTCTGTCAAGACCTATGAAAATAAACCATTTTGACTTTGCACATACCGCGTTTCGTTCGGTGAAAAAGGTATCCGTGAGGTATCCATTCCTTTCACATCATCCTCCCTTAAAGGCTGGCAAAGCTAACTGATACTATCCGTGTTTATTTGCTCTATGTCATAAATGCGGTAGGCTATTGTTTCACTAGACAGCCCTAGAGGTGGAGGGCCTAGCACACCTGCAGCCTAAACTGTGGGACTTTTACTTTTAGCTTACGAGATGACGTTAAATTTCTATTAAGTATGAGTTTGCGGTGGGAATGTTGCCTGAGAGACATGTCTTTTTTATTTACTAATATTTAAAATTCTATAAACTGTACATCTAACGAGCTGTATCTCGGTGGTCTAGTAGTCGAGCACACGGTTTCTGAATCCAGAGGTCGTGGTTCGAATCCTGACACGGGTTCACACCAATGACTTTTCGAAATTGTTTTCGGAAAGTTATGTGTGATAAATACCGATGACTAAAAATTTGTGCCCGGTATGGCAATAGGTTCGCCACCTATTCCATTTGGGACGTAAACATAACCGTGAGACGAGGCTTAACAGCCGCTGCCTACACCTTCGGGGAACAATGGCGTGAAGTTATGTTATGTTATACAGAGTTGTAAAATGTGTAAGGTAATGGTGATAAATTTAAATTAGAAGAGATGTTTTCCAGCAGAAAGTCATATTTGTTCTCAATGCCAAAGCCATTATTAAGAACAAAGTATTAGAAACATCTGAACTGACTATTTTTAAGTCTTCGTTCTGGCAAACCTGCGGACAGCAGGAAATATTTTAGATTTTTCGAAAAATAAACATGAAAAGCTTTGGTGGACTTTGCGAAAGAAGCCGGAAGTTTACGATAGCAAGCCGTCTAGGTGTAGGTAGTGCACAGTCTAAGGATAATAACGGCCGGGTACAATTGAGAAATTCAATCTTGTAATGTAAAACCAGTTAAGTAAATTAATTTTCAAAACTTACGCGTCGGGGGCAATCCGGTCGTAGATTGTCTCAACATTCTGTGATATGCATCACGATCTGATATTGGACTTGGCTCGCCGGCTTGATTTCCTCGAAACAAACTGGAGAACGGTATCGTACGAGACATTGGAGTTTCGTTGGTGGACGTGTGGTCTGTCCCTGGTGTGGAATCGTGGTTATTGCTCGGACTTCTAATCAAAGATAGAACAGGACCAGTACGCCCGGCTGAAGGTCTAGAATGTGAACGAGCGGCTGACGTATATGTAGACCAGAAATGGGGACGCCGAATGTTGCTCCTGACAGATATATTTCCTGCGAAGCTTGGCAGAACGTGACCCGCCGAAGAGCCTGTCCTCGGTGAGTTTTGGGTAGTTGTGGATAAAGATCTTAGTGAAGATGGCGCAGCTCCAGTGCAGACTGGAACAAATACAATGGCATTGTTATTCTGGAGATTACTGAACTTTACATCCACGGCTAAGCATATACTGCATATACTGATTCTAAACGCGAAATTGAAGAAAGAGAAAGATATTCAGGTGTTGGAAACACCTGAATATCTTTCTCTTTCAATCAATCAACAATTAGTAATAATAATATAGATAGATATCCTTCACTAGTTGGTATTTATTTAGAATATTTGTTTGGTATATATTTATTTGATATATATTGATGGATATATTGAGTGAAGTAGATATCTTCAAAAGATTAAGCTGAAATATAGTGGTAGAGCCACGCGTTTCGCTGGATGAATGGGCTGGCTCGACCAGTGAAGTACCACTACCTGTGATCCGGAGATATTTCCAATGCAATATGGGTTTAAATGAAAGGCTTATTATAACTCGAATAATAATATGACATTAGTCAGAGCTGATATTTTTAAAGCATTTCTACAGTATGGGAATCAAATTATAGGGATTGTTGAGATTAACTTGAAAAATAATATTACGTCATTAGAAATCAAATAGAGTATATCGATCGAACCCGCAAATCTCGATTCCACAGTTGGTAGTTTTACCAATGCACCGTCGTAATGTAAGTAAGATATTATCTATAGATTAATATATTTAAAAATATCGATATGTTGAAAATCCGATATTTTAAACAGCCCTAGCCGACTGCGCTGCGATCGCGCGAATAATGTGGTCAGCCACTCGCGTTCACATTGCCGGAATGATTCGCGGCATGACGAGTAACGTGTCCACGCTACGTCCTAGCCTCTTTCCCTCGCTATTCGTCGAACTATTCGTCGGGCGGTAGCGGTATTAGAGATAATAATTATTGTAATGTATTTGGTAATTTATGGCAGTTATTGACAAAATCTACGACAATTACCTTCGCAATTCGTGACACATATCGCTCATTATTGTATTTATCTACTATTACTTGTTTCTACAACTAACCTCGTGGCATTGAATATGAAGAAGTTGGTACTGGATCAAAGCGAGATCTACTAACGCCAGGCGTGCCATTAAGATCAACACGTAACTCGTCCATAGACTGGTCTGCGGCAGTAAGTTCGTTCAATGTCCGATAAAACCTGAAAACATACCTAATAATAATATTACAAACGCGAATATTTGTGAGTGTGGATGTATATATGTTATTCTTTCCCGTAGAAACTACTGAACGGACTGTGTGGTAGCGGTTACGAATACTACCAACCCAAACTAGCTCACGGGTGTCGTAAAAGGCGACTAAGAGCAAATAACATACCTAGGCCATAAAAAATCGGTGCCAATGGTCAACAACCACATTTCCCAAGGAGGGTAGGCGTCAGGCAGGCGGCCGGCCGTAATTCTATTGCCAAATCCTTTTTACAATATGGTTTCGGATGAAAGAGAGAGCGATGATACTAGGGCGTACCCCATATGCGACGCGCAGGAGCAGCACCCGGCTGTTGCGAAAAATGGGCCAGGGTTGTCGCATCTATCGAAGCGGATGCAGCGTAAGAGGTTAGCCCGAAAGGAGACGAATGTTAGATTAAGGTTTGGGGATTGGAATGTAGGGACGATGACTGGAAGAGCGAGAGAATTCGCGGAAGTATTGACGAGACGACGAATAAATGTGGCATGCTTGCAAGAAACCAAATGGTGAGGAAAGAAAGCTAAAGAGATAGAAGAAGGATATAAGTTTTACTACAGTGGTGAGGATGGAAGGCGTAATGGAGTGGGAGTTATATTAGATCGAGAACTGAAAAAATGTGTCATAGATGTGAAACGGATAGAATAATAGTAGTCAAAGTCATGTTTGAGAGTATGGTGTGGAATATTGCTAGGGTGTATGCTCCCCAGACGGGTTGTGAAGACAGCGTGAAAGATAAGTTTTGGGAGGATTTTGCTAGTATGATGATGTGTATACCTGACGGGGAAGAGATCCTTATAGGAAGTGATTTTAATGGTCATGTGGGAAGAACGAACGGAGGATATGAAAGAGTGCACGGAGGGGGGGTATGGCAACCGCAACATGGAAGGAGAGACCTTACTACAGTCTGCGTCCGCCTTTGATCTGGCCATAAACAAAACACGGTTCAAAAAAACAAGACCAGCATTTAATAACTTATAAAAGTGAAATAAAATCAAGTGCGTCAGAAACTGTAAGGTTCTCCCAGGAGAAGAACTCATAAATCAACACCGTCTTTTATTGCTGGATCTGGGAAGGAAGGTCCGGAACAACAGGGACGAGCGGAAACCCCCTGTCAACATTAAATGGTATATGTTAGAAAGGCATGAGAGGGCGCGTGAATTTTAGGAACAGGTGACAAGTTATATTGATGCTAAAAATGAAAGATATGAAGGACAAAACGGTAAATAAGTGTTGGAATGAGATGTCAGAATGCATAAAAAGGTGGCGATGAATGTATGTGGACAAACGGTGGTGGAATGAAGATGTACAAAAGGTATTGAAAGAAAAGAAGAAGGCTTATAAAGTATGGCAGAAGGCGCAGGATGAAAGTGCGAGAGATGATAAGCAATATGTATATAAGAGATGTAAGAAGAATGCAAGAAGAGCCGAAGCAATTGCGAGAGCGGAGGACCAGGACAAGTTATACAACAGCCTTGACTGTCCTGGGGGGCAAAAGCAGTTATTCCGAATCGCAAAAGCTAGGGAAAGGTGTGCTAGGGACATTATGAACGTAAAATGTATAAAAGACGAAAATGGAAAAGTTTTAACTAATGACGAGGAGATTAAAAAAAGATGGAAGGGCTATTTTGAGGAACTGTTGAATGTTGAGAATAAGTGGGACAACACCCTTGTGTTGCGGTGGAAGAAGTGAATTATAGGGAAGCATGGAAAAGAAAAACCTGTTGTGCCGACCCCAAATGATGGGAGAAGGGCAGGAAGATGATGAGAAACTACTGAACGGATTTTGATGAAACTTTGCAACAATATTGAATATACATAAGAATAACACATAGGCAACATTTTATGAATATGAGAAAAAAACGATTACTTGGACCAATCATCTTCAATTTTTTTTTACACATTGTGTGTAGTTTGGTCTTAAACTATTTTTATCTACATATCATATATCCTGATACTAATAATAAATGTAAAACATTATCCTTTTTTTGTTGTAATGATATATAATAAGGCGGTACGAAGTTCGCGGGATCTGCTCGGACCTAATAATTGGTTGTTCCAAATTTTATGAAAAAGCACTAAAGAAAAGAAAAGCCACCACACATTATGCTTAATGCTATATTGTATAGTTTTTCTGTTACTAAGCTTTTCCTAAATGGTTGATTCAATTTAACAGATGTAATGCTGTAATGGGTTAAATTGTGATTGTTAAGCAGATATAATGATACATAAACAACAATTGCAAAACATTATTATTACCTTTTGTCAGGTGTGTTGTTGATAAGTGACCAGTAAAAATCTCTGTCTCTCTTAGTTTGAACTCTTAGCCGTGTTCGCCCCAAAGCAGGTGGCGTGCTCTCTGATGATGTCTGAACACCTAATAAAATCAATATCTATAAAGATTGTGTCTTCGAATTTCAATTTAGTTAGTTTTGATTGTATTAGATTAGATCTGAACAGGGCCCGAGGAAAATGGAAATACCACTGAGCTCTTGAAAGCCAGAGGGATGCGTATGCTAAAACAACTCCATCGTATTATAGGAGAGAAAACTTTTGTGAAATGGAGCAAGAGTGTGATAATATTTTTCATAGGTGTCACCTTTCTTTAAGAAAAATATTATCAAACTCTTGCTCCATTTTACAAAAACGACAATTTATTGACAAAACTATTGACCCATCATACTAAGCTGTTTTCAAGAATGAACAAAAGCCATATGGTGCATAGACTCAACGAATTTTAACCCTCCAAACAAGTCAGGTTTCGAAAAGAATGCAACAACATAGACCATATTTACAAAGCAAAAAAGGTTTTTTAAAAAAAAACAGGAATACAATCAGCTGCTGTGTCTTGCATTCGTGGATTATGAGAACTCCTTTATCTTCGCCCATGATAATGAGAAATCGATTGGCATTGCCATAACATACATCAGAGTGTTGAAGAGTCACATATTTGACACTGCAACATTGACCGTACGTATAGAGATCTATCAGTCTAAACCGATTCTAATGCATAGAAGAGTAAGGCTAAGGGACATTATTTCCCATGGATGTGTGATGTTCATCCATGGGAAATAATAATAATAATGTTCGAAATAATGTTCCCATGGATGAATATGATGATGATATTCATCCATGGGAAATAATGTCCCCTGACTGACCAAACCAAGATTATGTATATCATTCCGGAGCCACATAAGCTGTATGGCATACCTCTCAAAGTGGATCAGCAGTATATATACCTCCGACAAATAGTACCAGTCGGACAAATCAACTATGAGAAGGAAGCCGAGCGAAGGATGCAACTGGCTTGGGCAGCATTTGGGAAACTTCATGGAGTCTTTTCGTTGACCATTCCGCAAGACTTGGTAGATCTATGTTTAGCAATGGACAGAGATAGGTTGATGATGATATTTAATGTTTTTAAATGGTTTCATGGCCTTTGTTATCAAAAGTATATTTGCTACTTCATGAAGCATTTGGTCCCTTAGAATATGCTAGCTATAATCAATATCATGTGAACATTGTTATCATGTTATTATTTGAATATACTTAATACCCATATTAAAATCCCAGGACCTTATAAATATAACACCAATATAAAACTATAGTACAAAGTTACATACTATTTATTCCACTTGTGCCAGGCAAATCATCCACACTCGTACGAGGTTCCATCCGAGAAATTTGTGATGCTTCATGGATTAGTGTTAAGTTCTCATTGTCATCATCGTCTGAAATGAATTATATTTTATCAATAGCATGAACAATTATATAATTAAACAGATACAAAATATTGAAATATGTGATAGTTTTATTTTTGCCCATGCTGCGGTTTGTGTTGGGCCTTCTAATAACAGTGCCATATTGAACAAGCATCAGATTTTAGAAATTCTAAGTTAATTCACCATTTGAAGCAGACAATATAAAGAAACTACATTCATCATCTGTCCTCTAGTAGGTGAAAATTTTAATAAAGTATAATCCACACATATTGCATGCTGCATAAGCTATGGTACAATAATTCTAAACACTATTAATTTTGCTTGTGTGGCTCCAATAAATATGGAATGGCAAATAAACAACAGATAGATATGCGAAAAAAGATAATAAACACGCAAAAAGATACCTAGACACTATGACTATCAATAGTTTAGGACACGATTTCCACCTTCTACACATATTTATATTTATTATTAGTTATAGTCATCAAAAAAAATATTAATTATTGTGCGGCATGCTAGGTTGTTTCCACCGCACAGCGTGTTGTTTGATAACATAAATGATCTTCATAAAGTTGAGAAAAACCGTCTCCATACCAAAGATTGATAGTAATAATAAATACCTGAACTCCAGGGGTATTCGGTAATTCCTAAAGCCTTTTTCAATTTATCTTTTTTATTTTCCATGTTGAGGCACTAACTACCAATATTACCACGTAGTCGTATTTTTTATTAAACAAATGTATACAAAGCTAGCTGACAGTAGTTAATAGTTAGTACTAGTTAGGTCATAGGTGCCACTCAAGTGCCACTTTGTGAAATAATGTTGCCACATTTAAAGTATTAGTGATGAATTCAGTTCTTATTCAATCAGATGAAAGAACAATGAGTGAAATAGTTAATCATCTCAAATAATACTAAACACTAAAACTTGAAACTACTCAATTTAATAAATAATTTGACTAGGACAACAACATTTTTAAATACTTTATAACAAAGTTTCTAAAAATTTATGTAACAAATAAATCTCGTCATCAGATTTTTTTAAAAACTATGTGAAAATTTAACTCATAGAACATTTATGATAGTGTAAATTTTTCATCTGAAGATGAATATAAAAAAAATGTTGTTTTTTATTATTTTTATTACCTGCCTATAATTGTTATATTTTATACATTTGTAGTTTCAATTACGTGATGTTATCAAAATGGAACAATCTTACAAGATTACGAACTACGGTAGACTAACTATACCCAAGCTAAACAATCGTGGCAATTTTATTCATTCAACAGTTTTTTCATTCATTCACTTTGCTACAACACTATCTTTTTTCATCAAAAACTGACAACACCGTAAACGTCAGTGGTTGTTGTATATATAAAAATCCGATTATAGTCTTTATCTACTTTTTATCAACACTTTACCGATACCCGTCATGTTGAAATATGTTGTCATCTTTTCATCCAAGCTATACATTCAAGCGCAGAAGAATGCTTCCGACTCAAAAATAGTGCTAGCGGTAAGATCCCATCTCTACCGTGGTGGGATCACGAGAGCTCTAGCGCAATAAAAAAGAGAAAGATTGCAGAAAAAATGTATAACAGGGATGTTGCGAACCTTTTCGTCACGTGTGTGCTAAAACCAGAAGATTACTAAGGGCGAAAAAGCGCTGTCGGTGGGCTAAATTTTGTGCGTCCCTATCCCCAACCACTCCTTCATCTCTAGTCTGAAGGAATATAAACAGATTTAGGTCAGGTTGTTCTCCATCTATCCCAATTGCAATGACCCAGAAAATTGCTACAAATTTTTTTGACAGAATAGCTCCGGTGTATGTTCCTTTATCGGCAGAAATGCACCAACCTCATGTTTCCCCATTGATTGATCCTCTTGATGCACCTCCTTATTTGAAGAACTAGATATATATCAAAGGTTGCCTGGAAGAGATTGCTCTTAGCGATAAGGCCGCCATTTATACCTTTATCTTCTACTTATATATTCTTTTCATTATTGTATGTTTTGTTTTTTGTAAATTATAAGGTGTAAATAAAGAATTATCTTATCTTATCTTATCTTATGGATCTCAAATATGTGAAGGACTCTGCGCCAGGCCCTGACGATATTCCGTACTCCTTTATTGTCAACGTTGGTCCCAATACCAAACAATATTTTCTAAATATCTTGAACTTCAAATATTTCTCGGGGTGGGTTCCGATGGAATGGAAAAGCCAAATTATAATACCAATATTAAAATCAAATTTAAACGCTGGAGATCCCAAAAACTACAGACCTATAACTTTATCTTCGGTACTGCTTAAACTTCTGGAACACCTGATTAAAAATCGACTGGAATGGATCGTTAAATCCCGTGATTTGCTACCCAGTTCTCAATTCGGTTTCCGGAAAGGTCTCGGCACCATGGATAGTGTTGGAGTGCTAGTAACGGACATCAGGTCCTCACTTTCCAGATATGACTCAGTCGTTGCAGCTTTCTTGGATATTTCATCAGCATATGACAGTGTTCTTCTTCCCCATCTCAGGCAAAAGCTGCAAGAGCTGAGATTACCGGCTATGATGATCTACTGTATATGTGAAATCCTAATGGCGCGTTCCCTGATACTGAGAGTCCAGGGTGTCACACTGGAGAGAAGGCTTGTATGGAAAGGTTTGCCCCAGAGCTCAGTTCTGAGCCCCCTCTTCTATAATTTATATACTGCCAATATGGCCCTGTGCCTTAACACCGATTGCCATATACTACAGAATGCTGACGATCTCGCCCTGTATGTGATCAACCCGTCTATAATTGACGCTGCTTCCTCCCTTTCTATATCCTTGGAATCGCTCAATCAGTGGCT
Organism: Euproctis similis; assembly: GCA_905147225.2. Taxonomy (NCBI): domain Eukaryota; kingdom Metazoa; phylum Arthropoda; class Insecta; order Lepidoptera; family Erebidae; genus Euproctis; species Euproctis similis. The sequence goes on along the minus strand of LR990118.1, from coordinate 6,011,026 downwards.
GCTAGATCACGGTCTGAGTCTTTCTATACCAAAAAGCACAGCGATCGTTTTTTCAAGGAAAAGATCTGTTCCTCAAGTCGACTTATGTATACAAGATCATAGGATTCCACTAACATCCAAGGTAAAATTTTTAGGGGTTGTTTTAGAATCCAAGCTCACGGGTGTTGCGCATATAACTTATTACAAAAATGTGATCAAATTCTCAACATTCTTAAAGCCTTGGCTGGCGTTTGGTGGGGAGCCCATCCATACTATCTGAAACTTATCTATAATGCCCTAGTGCGTAGTAAGATAGATTATGGTTCGTTCTTACTTATTCCCTGTAACAAAGGCGCACTAATGAGATTGGACAAGTTACAAGCACAATGTTTACGAATTATTACTGGGTGCATGAAGTCGTCTCCAACTAACGAATTACAGATAGAATGTAATGACCCGCCTTTAATGTTTAGAAGACAATTCCTGGCCGCAAGTTTTGTATCCGGGGTTATTGGCCGAAAATCCCATCCGTTACTTGAAAAACTGAACTATCTTAACGAAATGTGTCACTCGTCAAATTACTGGCAGTGCAAGGATATCCCACTTACTATCCAAGCTCTCCGACTGATCAATAACTTGGAGGGAACTGTGGTATCCCAAGTTAGACTCCCTATTTTTGATTTTGATTATAATGTAATACGTTACCAACCAAATATCCACTATGACTGATATGATGAGATTTTTTACGGATGCCTCAAAGTTTTCCCCAACCAGCTACACTGGAGCTGCAGTATATTACCAGAACTCAAGAATAGTATAAAAATTCCGTTGTCCTAAAGAGAGTTCAATTCGATCCAACCTCAAATTCAACGGAAACCCTGGTTCAATAATTTTAAAAAAATGCCCAGAAAATTATTATCAACTATCTGTTGACTGAGGATGGGACATTGCTGTTCCCCGGTCTTCCTTCAAATATTAGAGTCCGGGACTCATCTCTGTGTGAGTGTGGAATAGACGAAGGAAGTCTGGAACATACATTTTTTGAATGCCGCAACAATGACCCAAACTTAGACTTTTACAGTACAATCATACGATTGAAAATCCTGGTGCCTTTTTTTTTTTACGCGAGGAAATGCTTTATGCACACCCCCCGCCTGGGCAGGGGGCAGGGGGTAGTGTGGGACTCCCATAACAGTATACTGCAATCCGATCCTAGGGTTACCCTCTAAAACCTCGCGGCGGCCTTCCTCCGGCGTTGGGGTGGTCCAGCATTCGGATAAACCCCTCTGGTCCACCCCGCCGTCGCCCCCCCTCTATCACGAGGGGGTGCCCATCCTCGGAGAGCCTCGGGGAGGCTCCCCCGGGCGGGGCGGCTCCGACCGCGCGCTGTAAAGAGGCGCGTGGCCGGCGGCGCCCCCGACGACCCTCCCCGGCCGCACCGGGGGGTCAACCTTCCCGGGCCGCGACCCGGGCGCACCCGCGGATTGTGCGCCCCCGCGGCCCACCGGCGGTGGCGATCACTGAGCTCGCTGCCGCCGCTTTCGAGCGGGATCGGCTCTCTCCCGAACCCGCTCGGCGGCTTCCTTCTGGAGCATCACAGCTTCGCAGAAGGAGACCACAGCCCTCCACTCCTCCTCGCCCGCCAGCATTGCCGCGACCAACGCCGGCGGGGACAAGTCTCGCCCGATCCCGTCGACCAGGACTCGGCGCTCGTCCGCCCAGGCCGGGCAGACCTTCAGCGTGTGCTGGGCCGAGTCCAGGTCGGATCAATTTCCCTTCATTACTAACCTATTCATCCCCTCAACTAATTAGAGCTCTCATTCGGTTTATTCAAACTAATAATATTCGCTTGTGACCTGTCAGCTATTAACCTGTTAATCACATATTATGGTAGAAATTATATAGCTATATCTAAGTATACATTGTTATTGCTTTTGTATTGTCTTTTATTAGAGGACAAACAAACGAGTTCCAATGTGTCCACTCCTACACAAAATTATCGGTTTTATTTTTAACGCTTTAAACACACGTGTCTCCACTGATATTGGCAGAATAGTCGTCACAAAACGGCTCCAGTTGCCAAAAAGAAGAATAGAATAGAATTTGTATATTTACCCTGACTGAATGTAAAATCATTCTATGTATTACGAAATTTAACAATTACATTAAAATTAAGATGTTTTATTTTTTCCTACGACAAAATATGGATGCGGTATTAGTGAGTACTCGAGTATATCGATATCGTACTGCACTAACTATTGATACAGCACATCACTGAATATATGGAGTGCCGTCTCTCTCTTATTTATATTTATATGCTCTGTGTTTAATGTGTTTATATTCTCTTTGGTAAAGGCCGGCTTAGGCTGTTTTGCGGTTTGACTAACGTATTTGAACGAAATTTACGTTGTAATTGCTAGAGGTGTCTTGCAGTGTCTTGATTATTTTATTGAACCAATAACTACAGGGAATATCTGAGTTCTAAGTAAAAGCAGTCTATATAATGACTGACTTACCGTATCAAGTGGAATATGCAAAAAGTGGTCGCGCTGCTTGCAAAGGATGTAAAGATAAAATTAGTCAAGGGGCCCTTCGCATTGCTATAATGGTGCAAGTAAGTCAGACGATATAAAATTTATTATACCATGTAGCATGTGTCGCAGAGTAAATGCCATAAACTTTGTAGTTTCACTGTATTATTGATATAATATTTTAATATTACCTATTTCAAGTCATGTTTTCTTTGAAGTAGGATTGAAATATTTTATAAACTATTTTTTTAAATTTAGCTTAGGAATAATGTTAATGTACATTCATATTCAGCTAGTTGAATAGAGGATTTTGTAGGCAAAATAATCTACAAGTTTTAGAAAATTTACAGAAGTGTAAGTTTTCTACAACCATCTGCTATACTCATTGCAAATTATATTTGGTTTAGTCGGCCTTCTTTGATGGCAAGCAACCCAATTGGCATCACGAAGAATGCTTTTTCAAGAAGCAGCGGCCCAAAACTGTTGCTGAAATTTCCAATTTCAATACACTCAAAAATGAGGATCAGAAGAGAATCAAACACACTATGGGTAAGATTTCCTGGTTATTTTTTATTTGATTTATTTCATGTGATTTTTCAGAGTATGGAAACTGTTACTCCTGAAAACTTTAGTATAATATAAACTATTAGGTATTTCTTTCACCAATATAAATTTAAGCTAATGTAAAGTTTCTGTCTTATTACAGAAAATTCCACTGGAATTGTTATGCCAGAAGCAAAAGGTAAAGGCAAAGGAAAGAAGAGGGCTGCAGATGAAGGCAGTTCATCTGCTCTTAAAGATTTTAAAGTTGAATACTCTAAAAGTAGCAGAGCTACCTGTAGACATTGTGAAATTACAATTTGTAAGGTATATCATCATAAAAAAATATTTACATAATTTACATTTTAATGAAAAAAATTAGATTGCCTGTATTCTAACCCAGTTCCATAGCTGAATGAGAAAGCAGTCAATATTATATTAATTGATATGAAAATTGCTTAACCAATATGATGTTATTACTCCAGACCTGCAACAGGATCACTGAATTTGTACATTCCCTGGAACTGTAAACGTCTTGGGCTTGCTATGAATGTTGGGGCACCCTACCTACCCTACCATATATACATATATATCAAACATCAAGCTGATCTATCACCGTTGAAAAAGCTATTAAATGTGTTTTTTTTTCTTCTAGGGTGAAGTACGCATAGCTAAGACTGTTTATGATACAGAAATAGGCAGCAAGTTTGGAGGCCAACCTTTGTGGCACCATGTGAAATGTTTTGCTGAAGAAAGAAGTGCCCTCTTGTACTTTGCTGGAGGTGAAAGTTTACCAGGTTTTACGAGCTTAAAAAAAGAAGACCAAGCAATGGTTAAAAAAGAAATTCAGTGAGTAATTCATATTTTCCACATTTCAGAAACTTGTTCAATGTCTTTTGTTATATTGACATAAGAAGACCAGTATAACTTTATTAATGATTGTCGAACATTGATACCCTCTATCTATTAAGAAAAACCTGTTAATAAATATGTGTTGCGTAATTTCAAAGTTATAAGCATATAAGGGGACAGACAGCGGAAAGCAACTTTATTTTATGCTATGTAATGATAAGCAAGTGCTGCCTACTATCAACAGGACCATATACTTCTAAATAAAACTTCTTAATATATCATACTTAGCTAAATATGTAGAAGTAGAATACCTGTATTAATTTTACTATTGTTATTTATTCAGACCATTTAAAGCTAATGAGGTGCCTGTGAAAAAATTAAAAGGGGAACCCAAGGACGAGACTGAATTAAAAGAAGAAAAGGAGAAAGAAAAGAAAATGGAGAAACAAAATAAATTATTTTACAAACACAAGAATGCCTTGAGTGAATTGACTAAGACAGATCTAGAAGAATTGCTTGAATATAATTCTCAAGAAATACCTGCTGGAAAAGATGCAGTAAGTAATCTAATATTATAAGTAGAAGTAATAATGTAAATATATTTAGGAGAATACAAAAAAAAAAATTATTGAGTTTGCAGAGAAAAAGATTTTTTGTTAATACACAAAATTTTCTGTAATTATAAAGCTAATTTATGATTTCAGTGCTTGGATCGTGTGGCAGATATGATGGCGTTTGGTGCTCTTGAACCTTGCACAGAATGCAAACAGGGACAATTAGTGCTGGATACCTTTGGATATAAATGCCATGGTCAGTTTGCATGTTTATTATATTATGTTTTTATTGATAGAAAAAAATATTTCTTGAAAGTGGTGCAAATAATCCAACTTATTTTGGTTATTTATTTAAAGCTTACAACAAGCATGGGGACGGTGACCTGATTCACCTATTGAGTTTTTTTGTTTGCAGGTAATGTAAGCAGCTGGACTAAATGCACAAATGTTACACAAAATCCGAAAAGAGTACCAATGAAGGTACCAGAAACGTATAAGGATGGCAGTATATTCAAGAGATACAAGCCTAAAACAGATACAAGGTTGTTTGAAGCTGTGCCTCCACCGACATTTGTTGTTGTGAAAGAGGAACCTGCGTAAGTATTTTCCTACCTATTACTCAAAAATATGGGATGTTCTGAACATCACACCTGTATTCTCCTCAAAGGTGTAGTGTATAAGTAGCTTCTAGAAATTAGGACCATCCCATTAGCTCCCTCCAATGGAGTAGGAAACCTATGGAAATGACATATCAACACAAAATTGAAACCACTGTGACGTCATCTGGCACGCATGGCGGTTTTAGTGCTGTGCAGAAGACTTTTATTTGTCGATAAACATTCTTGGCTAATTCAATTTTAAATATTTTTGAGTATTAATTGTTTGTAGAATTAATATTTTAATAGGAAGTAACTTTATTGTTATGAGAGCTATGCTGTTTTGGATATATTTTTTTTATGGGATAGGAGGGCAAACGAGCAGGCGTGTCACCTGATGGTAAGCAACCAATGCCGCCCATGGACACCAGCAACACATATAGTGTTACTATTGCGTTGCCGACCTTTATGGGACAGGGGATAGGAAAGGATGGGGAAGCCGGGTGGGCCTCCGGGTACCTCTCTCACCGAACGAAACGCGGCATGAGCCACTTTACGTCGGTCTTCTGAGAGGTCGTGGTATTTCACCGGTCGAGCCGGCCCATTCATGCAGCGAACTGCTTGGCTCTACCACTGTTAAAGAGATATCAAAAAAAGAGTACATGTTTTTCTTAGACTACCTCTATACTTACCTACCTTTTAGAGTCTATTTTAATTCAGTTGCTGAGTGTAAAGTAAGTAGCACACTACTGCAATATGCCTCTCCGGCCTCAGTAGGTATTTACGTATAGTCATGTTTCCATATTCATTCACTTTATTTACGCAGTGAAGTACTGTTATACTGTTTACATGCGCCGTCAGAATGCACAATATTTAAATAAGTATTGAACATATAGAACAATATGTCTCGTCCATATACAAGTCAATGGCAATGGCTGCCTCTTACAATACCTACGACGGCAAATTCTTCAGGCCCAAATAAAAATACTATCTAATTAGTTATAAAATGATTAAGTTATCTTTTTTTTATGAGAGAAGGGGGCAAACGAGCTTGCGGGTCACCTGATGGAAAGCAATCACCGCCCATGGCGTCTGAATACCAGGGGCATCACATCAGCGTTGCCAGCCTTTCAGATGAGAATAGGCTCGTTTCTGGAAGGTTCCTAGGTCGTAGCGGTCCGGAAATACCGTCGCCGGCAACTGGTTCCATGAAGGAACAGTGCGTGGCAAGAAGTGACTGTTGAAACGCACTGTTGTCGATCGCCAACCATTCAGCCAATGCGGATGGTAGCGTTGGCGCGTCGAGCGGTGGCGGAAATCAGCTGGCGGTATTAATCCGAACAATTCCTCAGAGCACTCCCCGTGGTATATGCGGTAGAGGATGCATAGAGATGCCACCTCTCTCCGTAACGCCAGAGGATCAAGCCGATCGGTAAGAGCTTGGTTGTCGACAAGCCGTACCGCGCGTCGTTGGATGCGGTCAAATGGAGTAAGCTGGTACTGGGGTGCCCCCGCCCAAAGATATGAACAGTATTCCACGTGAGGACGGACCTGCGCCTTGTAAAGTTGCAGGCGATGACCTGACGTGAAATACTTTCCGGCTCTTTTGTTGAGCACACCAAGCTTTTTGGAGGCCAATTTGGCCTTGCCCTCCAAATGACCGCGGAACTGGACGTCACTTGACAAGTCGACACCAAGAATTCCGATAGCGGCTGAGGCCGGTAAGGGAGTGCTCTCAAAACAGGGAGCTACGACAAAGGGTGTGTTTTAGCAGTAAACGCACAGACCTGTGCCTTCTTAGGGTTGAATTGGACCAAGTTTAGTCGGCCCCAGTACGAAACTTGACAAAGCAAAGTTTCGATTTCAGACACAAGTTTGTTCCTGTGCTCGTCGACGTTTTCCCGAGAAATACGCGGGTGGCCGGTATATAAGGCATCCCCGGTACTGTTATCTGCATAACAATGAAGATTGCTGCTAAGCAGCATGTTATTGATATGCAGAAGAAACAGCGTAGGGGATAGCACACAGCCCTGGGGGACTCCAGCATTCACAGGTTTTAAGTCGGAGCATGACCCGTCGACAACAACTTTAATGGTCCGAGCCGTGAGAAAGCTGGAAACCCAATCGCATAATTTCTCGGGAAGTCCATAACACGGAAGCTTCGAAAGAAGTGCTTTGTGCCAAACCCGATCAAAGGCCTTCGCTACGTCCAAACTAACGGCCAGCGCCTCTCCTTTACTCTCAACCGCCTCCGCCCACCGATTGGTTAAGTACGCTAAAAGATCACCAGCTGAGCGACCTTGACGGAATCCGTACTGACGGTCACTTATCAACTGGTGCTCTATTTATTTATATTATTTATTATTTTGGAGAATAGGGAGGTGATGGCGATAGGTCTGTAGTTGGACGGATCTGAGCGGTCACCTTTTTTAGGGATCTAGTGAACTAAAGCAACCTTCCATGATGCTGGTACAGAGCCGAGAGAGTAGGAGTTCCGGAAAAGACGCGTTAGAACCGGTGCCAACTCTGGAGCACACGTCTTCAGCACTATAGCTGGGATTCCGTCAGGCCCACTCGACTTGTGGACATCCAGGGATAAAAGTATGCGTCGCACAGTACTTTGCCGGAAACGAATCTCCGGCATGGCGTGACCGCATTGTGGAATGTTCGGTGCGATGTTACTCCTATCGTCCAAAGTCGAGTTGGACGCAAAAAGAGTGCCAAGAAGGTCGGCTTTCTCTTTTGCGTCGTGGGCTAGTGACTGGTCCTCCCGGTGCAACGGTGGAAGAGACGGCTTACAAAAATTCCCAAGAACAGCCTTGTCGAGCGACCAGAACGCACGGGTTCCCGAGGGAAGGCGAACTAGTTTCTCGCCAATTTTGCCTATGTACTGAGACTTTGCTACGGCTATTACTCTAAGTTATGTTATGTTATAAAGTGAAACTTCTTTATTATGACTTATTACTTGGGCGTACACACTCGCAAACGAGCACGCACTAAGTGTGTACACCCTTACATAGCTCTAATAACAACAACATTGAAAATAGTCACTACACATTTCATATTAACCCCAAATGTTAACTTCACGCCTTTTTCTACCAGAAGGTGTAGGCAGCGGCTGTTAAGCCTCGACTCGCCGTTATGTTTACGGCCCAAATGGAATAGGTGGCGAACCTATTTTCATACCGGGCACAAATTTTTCAGTCATCGATATTTTCATCACACATAACTTTTGAAGTTAATTTCGAAAAGTCATTGGTGTGTACCAGGATTCGAACCAGCGACCTCTTGATTCAGAAGCGGGTTGCTCGATCACTGGACCACCGAGACTCACATTTTTTATAATTTATTTTCAGTATAAAGAAAGAAATACCAATACCGCCATTAAAGAATCTACAATTCTTCTTGTACGGCAAATTAAAAAATAAAGAGGAGACCAAGAAACGTATACTCAAATTGGGAGGGCTTTGTGTTAGTAAGGTGACAGATACATTGGCAGCTGTGGTGTCCACTAAGAAGGATATTGAAAGGATGCCTGAAAAAATGGAAGAAATTAAAAGTATGGACATTGAGGTACGTTTTTTTTTATAAATGTATTTCTTCGATGGATGCAATTTAATGAATACCAGTTAAATTGTGTGTTAATGCAATCATTTTACATTATATATAATATCTTAGACACATATCACACAGCGCCCTCTAGGTCCAAATTAAGTAACTAAATGCTTGTGCTATGGATACTAGATTACGGATAGTAATACATATATACTTTTCTTTTGTAAATACATATATACTTATAATACATAGAAAAAACACCCACACCATATTCAGTCTCGTGTGAGCATTCGTTAAGTTAACACGTGTTGCTATCTTTTTACTTGTCCTACAGCGGTTGTCAACCTTTTGCTCTTACTCGATACAAAATGAAGTGTCCTATTTGTAGTATTGATTTTAATGATGGCGTGCAGTGCGGTTCTTGCAAAAAGCACCTTGATTTCGGCTGCGCTCAAATCACTGAGGGGGGATGGCGGAAACTTGGGTCCGATCGGCGAGCTTTATGGAGGTGTGGAGTCTGTAGAGGTAACTCACCGACTCCATCACCATCGGCTGGTGTGGTCGATTCAGTGTCACTTCAGACAATATTAAGGGAGGTTCAAGGAGTAAAGAGTCAGCTTTCCCAGCTAGCTCAGCTGCCAGGGCTTGTCGATGACATGAAATTCATTAAACAGGAGTTGAGGGAGGTGAAATCTTCAAGTGAGTTCACGATCAATAAAATAGATGAATTTACCTCCCGTGTAGCAGATGTGGAGAATCGATTGGTTCCTCTTGAAAAGTTGTCTGACAGGGTTGACTCTCTCCAAAATGTAGTTGATACTTTGAAGTCGCAACTATCAATTGATGACCAACGTTCGCGCCTTAACAATGTGGAGATCAAGGGGGTTCCATTGAGGAAGGACGAAAACTTATTTACAATTGTGGAGTCAATTACCAACAAAGTAAACTATAAGTTTCCCAAAACCCAGATTAATTACATCTACAGGGTGCCGATACATAATTCGAAAGAAAAATCCATTATTGTGAGTTTTATTAACCGATATGTAAAGGAGGAATTTGTGGCTGCGTCCCGCGCCACAAAAGGCTTAACAGCTGGTGATATCGGCTTCAAGGGAACCCAACGGATCTTCATTAATGATCACCTTAACTCAGAGTCCAAGAATCTTTTAAATAAAGTCAAGACTATAGCGAAGGAAAGAAGTTATAATTACGTTTGGATTAAATTTGCTAAGATTCATGTGCGTAAGAACGATACATCACCGGTATTTACAGTGTTAAAGGAGAGTGATTTAAACAAATTAACATAGCTTGCATTTACAGCTATTACTTTTATGCTATTATTTTAATTTACTCTTTGTTATTTGCTTTGTTAAGTAAAATATCTGTGCTTGTCATGCTGCCTCACTTACTAATTGTTATTCATATTTTCTTATACCGTCAGGTCGTATCCAGGTCATTTGCTAATTTACCTAAATTAACTAAATTCGCAAATTATCAAATGTTTGGTGCCGCTGGCTCGGTCAAAGTACGGTCGAACGCATTACGCTTGCATGAGTGCGTCTATTGTTTGGCGATACCTCGCTATACTACTATTGCCGTCCCTTTTCTACTAATACGCTGGGAATGCTGCTTGCTCAGTCGCAGCAATACATCTTACTTGTATACCTACAAGTTACCCGGTAGCTATGCATGTCTTATTTTTTCATGCCGTCTATATGCTTGCTGTATTTATTGCTATTCTTACATAATTAAACTGCTTATTTTAATCAAAGAAATTTTTAACCTGATAACATATATTTCTCTATGTCTTATATATATAAATGGATAATCAACGCAACAAATTGAACATATATTACCAAAACGTGCGGGGGCTGCGTTCCAAAACTGTAACTTTTTATCGTAACATCTGTCTGAATAACTGTTATGATATTATTATTTTGACGGAAACTTGGTTGACTGAGAGTGTGTCAAGTAGTGAACTTTTCGATGAGCGATATATTGTGTGCCGACGAGATCGTGATTATTTAGCTACTGGTCAATCTCGAGGGGGAGGGGTTTTGATAGCTGTGAGACGGGATATTTCTACCCTTCAACCTAACACCTGGAAGTCTTCGGCTGAGGATCTGTGGCTTACTATATGTCTCAAGAACAACAACAATATTTCAAGGCTACATTTATGTGTTGTTTATCTATGTTGTCAGAACATGGGATTTTCATTCGCCCAACAACTACGTAACTTCTTAACGAATCTTACTGACATTGTTGTTCAAAATTCATCTGACAAATTTCTCATCATTGGCGACTTTAATTTGAGTGGAATTAATTGGATACCGGGTTCAGACGCATATTACTCACCAATTAATGCAAATTCGACTGACGAACACTTGCTAGTGGACGAATTGAATTTATGTGGCCTGCAGCAGTTCAATGGTATTCGTAATCATTTTAACAGAATTTTAGACCTAGTTTTATCTAATGATATCGTCGCTGTGTCGGAGTGTGACTGTCCTTTTGTTCCCCTTGACCCACATCATAAAGCCCTGTCAATCAACGTAGAATTTCTTAAAATAGTCCCTTTAAAGCCATTGTCAGTTGTAAAATATCTATACAAAAAAGGTGATTATACTGCCATTAATACTGCTATATCAGACATCGATTGGCTTAGTATTCTCACTTCCATGTCGCTTGATGATGCAGTCTCCTATTTTTATTCAGTTATTGAGAATCTAAGAGACAAACATATACCTTCAAAGCGTGTAACCAATATGTCATATCCAAGATGGTACTCGACGGCTCTCATAAAGATAGTCAGAGAGAAATTCAAATATTAACGCAACTATAAAATTTATGGCAATACGTCTGATTTATTCACCTATAAATTATTGCGGGAAAGAGCTCGAAAGGTAGAAAAACTTTGCTATGATCAGTATACCAACTTAATTGAAAACTCAATTGAAACTAATCCTAAATGTTTTTGGTCTTACATAAGCTCAAAGTTAAAATCAGGCAGCATCCCCAGCACTGTAGCTTTGGGTGATGTTACAGCGAACACTGGTTATATTTGTAATCTTTTCTCCAACTATTTCTCTTCCACTTTCCTGTCACAGAGAAGCACTGGTTTATCGAATTTTAATATACCGAACTCGGAACAACCCTTCGATATAAATCATATTGATATTGATCTTGAAGAAATAACAAAACTTCTAACCAATCTTGATCCTTCTAAAGGGGCAGGTCCTGACCATGTAAGCCCAATATTTTTAATTAGCACGGCCAAATCCATTGCTCTCCCTATATGTATACTATTTAAAAAGTCACTTAGATTAAGCAATTTTCCTAAGATGTGGAAATCAGCGTTTATTACGCCTGTACATAAAAAAGGAGATAAAACACAAGTTTCTAATTACAGACCGATTTCCAAACTATGTATAATTGCTAAAGTTTTTGAAAAAATGGTATATAATCAACTCCATGGCGCTATACGGTCTTCCATCCACTCTTCACAGCATGGTTTTTTAAGGTCCCTATCAACTGTGTCCAACTTAGTCTTGTTCAATGATTTTTTAACGGAGTCAATGGATGCCGGAAGTCAGGTGGATGTTGTGTACACTGATTATAGCAAGGCCTTTGATAGAATTGATCATAATTTGCTAATAGACAAATTGGCTGTTATTGGTGTTCGGGGTGATCTGCTGAGGTGGTTTGCATCTTACATCGATAATCGGACTCAGGCTGTGGTCATCAGCAACTACATTTCCAGTTGGATGCAGATACCCAGTGGTGTCCCCCAGGGTTCGCTTTTGGGGCCTCTTCTTTTCCTTATTTTCATTAACGATATTTCGAAATGCTGTGTTCATTCCAATTTATTATGTTTTGCAGATGACATGAAAATTTTTAAAGCTATTAAATCGACTCAGGATGCTAACGATCTGCAGGCGGACTTGTTGCGGTTAGAAAACTACTGTATTCTTAATAAGCTCGACTTGAATCCTTTGAAGTGCTCTGTGGTATCATTTACTCGCAAAAAATCATTTATATCATCTCAATACGTCCTCAGGCGTCAAATCTTACCGAAAGTTAAAACGATGAGAGACCTTGGTGTGCTACATGACTCAAAGCTTTTATTTGACGATCATATCGAAGCAATTGTGTGTAAGGCTTCGCGTGCATTAGGCTTTATTATGCGTAATTCAAAGAGTTTCCACAGAGCCAAAACATTTAAAGTTTTGTATTGCTCTTACGCAAGGAGTATTTTAGAATATGCATCTCAAGTTTGGAACCCCCGTTACAGCAAGTATATCGACCGTATTGAGAACATCCAAAAAAGGTTTATTAAATACTTGTGCTACCGATTAGGAGTCCAGTATAGATCGGATGACTATCTTCTACTCTGTAAGCGATTTCACTTCCTTCCATTATCCTCTCGACGTGAAATAGCCGATATCTCGTTCCTACTTAAGATCGCCTCTAATAGTATTAACAGTCCTGAACTTATTGGCAAACTAAAACTAAATGTTCCCGGGAATCGCTTACGATTTAACCCACCTATTTATACTCCTCCTACTAACACTTACTACCGGCAAAACAGCTTTTTGTGGCGAGCAGGCAACAATTTCAATGACTTATGCAGGCGTCATGATTTCGACTTATTTTGCACTAGTGAGGCGTCAATGAGGCGGCAGTTGACTGCTGAATTCTTCGAATCTTAACTTTCCTCTTTCTACACTTTGATCGTTTCTGTATTTAACCTTAAAATCTTTTTATTCTGTTTTACTTTACTGTCACCTATATTACTGCTATTGTTAAGCTCACATTTTATTATTATAAACTATGTTTTTATTCGTGTGAACCTTTAATTGGCTCTGTGTAGCATAATTTGCGAACTACTTTATCTAAAGCTGTTGGTTCACCATAAATAAATAAATAAATAAATAAATATTGTTCTAGTCTTTTCATGTATTATTTACCTCTATGTACGCCACGTGGATTATTTCAAATCATTGTGTGTGTGCTGTTGGTAAATGTACATACATACATACATAACTTCACGCCAAATCCCTTGCGGGGTAGGCAGAGAGAACAGAGCGCCATAGGGCACGATTCTTACACGCCTCACTCGCTTCGTTGACTTTCCTAACTCTTTTCATGCACGCGCGTCGGTTTTTGAGGCTCTTAACATCACCTTCCTCCAGAACACGTTCTATTTGGTCATGGAATGTGTGTCTTGGCCGTCCTCGACTCCTACATCCATCCGCTTTTGCATTGTATATCTGCTTAGTCAGTCTTGCATCAACCATTCTTTCTACATGTCCGAACCATCGGAGCATGCCCTTTCTTACTTTTACACCGACACTTTCTTTCAAACCAACTTCCTTCCTTACAACCTTGTTTTCTACGCGGTCAGCGAGAGTCACTCCGCAGATTTTGCGTAGTGCACTCATTTCTACCGCGTTTATTCTACTTTCATGCACACTCTGCCATACCCAGCTCTCGCTTCCATAAGTTAGCGTTGGGATCAGGCCTGCATTGTGGATTGCTAGCTGGGCTTTTCTGCTAATGTTTGGTAAATGTAAATAAACAATTACTGTTTATAGGTTGTGGATGATACATTTCTGGACCTGATTAATAGCGATGGAACAATTGCTAAATCTTTGGAGATCATCAAAGAAAACAATATTGCTGACTGGGGATCAGATGTAAGTACAAAAAATATTTTATACTAGCTGACCCGACTTTGTTTCGCCTCGTAAGCGATAAATAAAAGAATTTTTATTTTTACATGGTTATTATCAGACTGAAACAATTGAAACGAAATATGTCATCAAACAAATGTAGTACATAATACTTATCTGCATTTTCAACAGCCCACACGAAGAATTCCGCAGGACGTTAAAGATGGCAAATCTATACCTAAATCTGGAAGTATGTACGTCAAGTCACAAAAATCTTCAGCTATCAAACTAAAACTTAAAGGTAATGCTCTCAATTGGATAGTGTGTAATGTCCATGTAATATTCTTTCGTTCACGCCCTTAAATCCCGATAACAATGGCCTTACCTCGGCCATATTTGGTTCTATTAAGACATGACATAATTTCACGCCTTTTGTTACCCGAAGGTGTAAGCAGCGGCTGTTAAGCCTCGTTTCGCCGTTATGTTTACGTCCCAAATGGAATAGGTGGTGAATCTATTGCCATACCGGGCACAAAGTTTGGCAGTCATCGATATTTATCACACAAAACCGAAAACAATTTCGAAAAGTCAATGGTGTGAGCCAGTGTCTGGAATCGAACCCGGACCTCTGGATCAGAAGCCGTGTGCTCGACCACTGCGCCACCGAGACTGTTTAAGACTGAGACATTAAGAAATAAATAAAAAATCAATTTCACATATTTTTCTGTCATAACTTTGTATAGTTGTATTTAATTACGATATATACTTGATTTAATAACAGGCGGGACGGCCGTGGACCCTGACTCCAAACTTGAGGATGTTGCCCACGTATACACAGACGGAAGTGGAACCAAATACACCGTGGTACTCTCGCAGACAGATGTAGTGGCCCAGAAGAACTCCTTCTATAAACTTCAAGTATTGGAGGCTGATAATAAGAAAAAGTGAGTACTGTTTACAATATAATGTGTAATTTAAAGTCTTGGTGGTGCAGTGGTCGTCCACCACGCTGCTGAATCCAAGGGTCGCGGGCTTGATTCTGGCTCACACTAATTACTTTTCGAAATTAATTTCGAAAGTTATGTGTGATAAATATCGATGACTAAAAACTGTGTGCCCGGTATTGCAATAGATTCGCCACCTATTCCATTTGGGACGTAAACATAACGGTGGGTCGAAGCTTAGTAAAGATTTTATATAGCAGGACCTCTTTAATCCGAACTCTGAAAATTTTACCCCCGTTCGGATTAGTGGAGCGTTCGGATTATAGGGGTATAGATGATAAGGGTATTTTTGCGAATAAAACTACTTAATAGGTGCATAAATAATACAAAGTCTGTATTCATCTATAAAAGTTACATATGTTATTCAACTTTTTTGAAGAAATCCAAATACGCGTAAACCTACTCGAAGTTCGGAAAGTAACTGGCGGGCGAGAGCGAGCCAGCGCGGCGGGGGAAGGGCTCGGGTCAAAATGCGCGAGGGCGTTCGGATTAAAGAGGTCCTGCAGTATTAAGTTTCTGTGAATAAAATAAAGTGATTTGATTTTATTATTTCCTCATCTGACATATTCATGTTTGAGAAGTTGTCTTCTTCATATTTTAACCACTCTCTTAGGTATTGGCTATTCCGTTCATGGGGTCGTATTGGAACTACAGTTGGCGGTTCCAAAGTCGAGGATTGTAAGACAGTGTATGACGCCATAAAGAAATTTGAAGATTTGTACATGGACAAAACAGAAAATCCTTGGGAGTATAGAGAAGATTTCATGAAGGTATATTCGTTTATTCTTATTTTTACGCGCCTACTCTAGAAGGGTTATGTTTCTTGAGGCTATACTTATGGATGGATTTCTGATTGTGATGGAAAAGTTCATTCTTTTCCATTTAAGAATTAAAAAGAAGTTTAAATATATGATATTACAGCTAACTCTTCTATTTTAGGTACCAGGGAAATATTTTCCTCTGGATATGGATTACGGTGGTGAAGAAACTCCAACAGAATCACTTGCTATGGACAAGAAGTGTGATTTACCCGAGCCTGTACAGAGACTTATCATTAAAATATTCGATGTCAATGTAATGAAGGAAACACTCCTGGAATTTGAGGTGGTTTGACCTATCTTTTTTAAACTCCTTTTATTACAAAATGGGTGTATTTGTATTTTGTGTTGTATTAGAATTAACTTGCTTTAAAATTACATTTCACATGCTTATTTGTAGTTGGACACTGAAAAAATGCCACTCGGTAAATTATCCAAGAAACAGATCAAGTCCGGCTATAAAGTCTTGTCGGAGTTAATAAAATACATTGAAAAGGGATCCAGTCAAGGGAAAATCATCGATGCAACCAACAGGTTAGTAGACTTTTGCGTTTTGTATAAATTTCAATAGTTTTGTTATTTTTATAATATTTATTTCAACCAAACTATTATACATAAAACGTGCTAACAAGAGATGGCAGATACAATTCAAAACTTAGTGCTAAGGAAAGATATACAGTTTATTAATGTAACAATGTAGTACATATTAAGAAATAGGAACCCTGCCTCTTAAACTAGGGTGACCTGTATTATAAGAGACACTGTTCGGCTGACAATAATATATAACATAATATATGGAGTGAACAAGTCGCTCCAGCCACACATTACTCATTAGAATGCTAGAACGTTATGATTATGTGAATACATACTTTGAATGCGTGTGAAAGTATGACAAGTGAAATGTATGAAAGTGTTCAAGAGTGTGTGTACATGTTAGTGTAAGTGTGTGATAGGGTGAATCCTGTGATGGTACCTATCTTGGTAGTATAGAGTGTAAGTATGTAGTTATAATTAAGCGAGAAACATTAGTACGGTCTGTGAGTAATCCTGCTGAAGGAGCCAACTGGTCACTAAAGGTTTAAGCTGCTTTACATTCAGATCCATTGTTTAGCTTTTTGTGGACTTGTTTATAAAGGTGTGTGCTCATGATGTTGATGGAAAGTTTGTTCGCTTACATAGGTCTCAGGGGGAAACGCTAGGATGCTTCTTAAGAATGGAACGAAGGACATAGAGCTGGCGAACAGTTAACGTCTTACATTCCAAATATAGTTGGGATGTAGGATACCGATATGGTTTCCGAGTCATAACTTTAGGATTGATCTCTGCACTCTCTCAATTTCCAGAAACTTAGATTTGGCTGCTGCTCCCCATGCCGCGATACAATATCCTATAACCGACTGACACAGAGAAGAGAACACCATTTTTAGTGTGTTAAAGTCTGCAGAGTAAAAATATGAATAAGTCTCATAGTCCTGGTTTTGAGCGTGTCATTATGTATATCCCAAATCAAACCCTCATCAATATTTACTCCTAAGTATTTTACGACCTGCGTCTTTGTAAGGGTCGGACAGTCACACGCGGAAGTTGTTTGGGAACAATTATGAGCAACTATCGAGAACGACTGGTTCGGTAAAGTGTTTTTTCGAAGAGCAAAGGGGATATAACAAGTCTTACTTACATTTAATGTTAAAAGATTATTAGAGTGGAGCCAAGAAGTTATTTTAGCCAGAGCCGTTTCTCGGTCCCTCATGGTATAGCGTCAAAAGCAGTGCGCTTTTGACGCTATACCATGAGGGACCGTTAACAATAACTGCGATATCATCTGCATAGGCATAGATTTTGGCATTTGTGAGAGACATATTGCACAGATTGTTGACATATACTTGGAATAAAGTCGGGCACAGAATGCACCTTGCGGGACTCCGTAGGATACAGGTTCTTTACTGAGGAGGTCGTTAATTTTAACACGTTGGGTACTTTTATTAAGGTAACTCTTAAAAATCTCAAGGGCACAGCCTCTCACACCAACGCGTACCAATTTAGTGGTAAGAATGGGGATTAAAACAGTATCAAAAGCCTTTGAAAGATCTGAAAGATCCAAGAAGATACTTGGTCTTTTTGTCAAGGGACTCGGCAACTGATTGTGTTAAGTCTAACACAGCATGCTCAGTTGATACCCCGGAACGAAAGCCGTATTGGTTATTAGAGATTATTTTGGGATTATCCAATAAGTTCTTGAGACGGTTACTGAGAACTCTCTCAAATACTTTAGACAGTGAGCTTAGTACCGAGATGACCTATAGTTGCCTACACAACTCCTGTCCCCTCCCTTGTGTATGGGGTGAATTATACCTTTTTTATAAAGCGTCTGGAAAAATACCCATAACCTCACGCTTTGGGATATTTGGGGTATTTTTTATTTAAATGTGATCCAACAGTGATATAAAAAACATACAGTACATGTACAACATCAGTACAACATGTCATGTTGTACTTATTTAATATTGGGTTGGTTTTCAATAATATGACAAATTATTTACAGATTTTTCACATTAATACCCCACGATTTCGGTATGAACAACGCCCCACTGTTGGACAACATGGAGATAGTGAAGAGCAAGACTGAAATGTTGGACAACTTGCTCGAGATCGAAATAGCGTACAGTTTGTTGAAGACAGGTATGGCAGTATGTGACAATATAATGAGAAGGACGAAAGGATTCTTTAAAAGAAATCTTATTTGACACAAAATTGAAAAGAAATTAAAACCGATGAATTATATGGAAGACGAAACTTAACTCTTGCCCTCTATCCAACATTTTGTCGAAGGGCGTATTCATTTATTTATTGATTAAACTAGCGGTGTTTATATACCTATTAAAATAATATACAAATACGATATTTGTGGATGTCAATATAAAAACATAAATTTTCAAAAGATTTTCATAATTTGTATTTCCATCTTTCATGTTTCGTATTTAAAAATGGTTTGTTGTTAAAGATTCTGAAGCTGGCGCGAGTCCTATATCGGCGCACTACCTGAAGCTGAAGGCAAGCATTGCGCCGCTCCCCACGGAGTCCCCCGAGTTCGACATCATCCGTCAGTACGTGAAGAACACTCACGCGGCCACACATTCCAGCTACTCACTCTCCATCGAGCAGGTGACATTATAGCAACTCTCACATATCTAATTGCGACTTAAATATACTCAATATATACTTATTATATTCTCTCTGCCTACCATGCAAGGGATTTGGTGTTAATGTAATATACTTGCAGAAAGAAAGCGCAATGAAATTATTATTACTAGTTCTTTAATACATATTTGCTTTACCATTAACGTAAGTAATATCTATAAAAAACTTAATAAATAGATATTTATTTCTAAGACTTTCGCGAATCACATTCATAACATTAAAACAACTTTTCACTCGTATAAAGAGTTCGAAACGTCAGGAAATAAATAAAAATAAGTTATAAATAAACGCGATGTACTCCTAAAAGTTTGTTTTAATGTTATTAATAAATAGACTTATATATATACGAAGAATTCATTTGGTTTACCCTGTGTGATGACTAAGCCAATTATTAAATGGGAGAAAAAAGTTAATTCGACATGTCCCGACATAATTGCCGCTGTCTACAACTCCGGATATTATCAGCGTGAAGGTGCGAATGTACCTGGATTATGTAGTTACAATATGATTATTAAATTGATTAACTTGAACGGCAGGCGTTCCAAGTGGTACGTGAGGGCGAAGACAAGCGATTCAAGCCATTCAAAAAGTTACACAACAGACGACTTCTGTGGCACGGGTCTCGTGTCACCAACTTCGCCGGTATCATATCTCAAGGTACACATCACTTCAAGAAACATTAAACCATTACTAACAGTGGTTGAGTCATGCAAATTAATGCATGAATGGGTCGGCTCGATCATGGAAATACCACGACCTCTCAGAATATCCACGTGAAGTGGTTCATGCCGCGTTACGCTCGGTGACAGAGGTATCCGCAGGGCCAACCCCTTCCCCTCTCCCCATCCCAGTTCCGTAGCCTTCCTTATGCCATTTTAAAGGCCAACAACGCAACTGTAACGCTATCGGCAGACGGCCTTGGTGGTTTACCATCGAGTGACACGCCTGCTCGTTTGCCCACCTCAATAAAAAAGTCTTGAAAAATTGGATACAAAGATTTCTTCATTGTAATCTAAAATTCCAACATTTTTAGCACATAAATTCGTTGTCTGTGGTTGCTCAGATTTTTATAACGATCGTAACTTTAGTAACGTTAGGTAGTCTCGGTGGCGCAGTGGGCGAGCGCACGGCCTCTGATCCAGAGGTCCGGGGTGACCATGACACCAATGACTTTTCGAAATAGTTTTCGGAAGTTATGTGTGATAAATATCGATGACTGACAAACTTTGTGCCCGGTATGGATTGCCATAGGTGGCGAACCTATTGAGGTTCGCCACCTATTCCATTTGGGACGTAAACATAACGGCGAGACGAGGCTTAACAGCCGCTGCCTACACCTTCGGGTAACAAAAGGCGTGAAGTTATGTTATGTTATGTAACTTTAGTGGATTAATTACTATCTTGTCGACCAAATTATTTGAGATACTGCTGTAATTGATTTCTGGTGCTAATATAACTGTTTCCATCTAGGTCTTCGTATAGCACCCCCAGAGGCGCCCGTGACGGGCTACATGTTCGGCAAGGGTATATACTTCGCGGACATGGTCTCCAAATCAGCCAACTACTGCTGCACCAATAAGAACAATCCTAGCGGTCTTCTGCTGCTCTGTGAAGTCGCACTCGGAAATATGTACGTATATAATCAAAATATATTACATAGTATAAAATAAAGTTGCTTACCGCTGTCTGTCCCCTTATATCTTTGAAACTACGCAACGGATTTTGACGTGTTTTTTTTTCAATAGATAGAGATTATACACGGGGTGGCTTAAAAGATGTATTAATGAAAAAGTGATAAATTATTATTATTTATGGTTTATCACTTATTACTTTTGTTTTACTTTTGTTGCGGAACAAAGTTCACCAGGTCAACTAGTATATGTATAAATATCAGTAATAAATTTATATGAGATCAATAAAAAAAGATGATGAAAATTATATTTGAACTACTTGTCTGTCCGTATGTGTTCATCTCTCGGATAATATTGGATCTTATAGAATTTGATTGTATTTAAATTGGCGCCTCACCTGGAGGTGCAGGTGAGGCGGCACTGGCTTGTGGCATTTATTTCTTTCAATGTGAATTATTTATTAATTTAGTGCTCACTGTGGCTGTCGGATGAGGTGACGAAGGTGCTTTCCGGAAGTGCTGTGTAATAAATAAAGAGATAACTAACGAAAATGTGCCCAAATGGCAATCGATTTTCGCATCAGGTTTGAGATTGAAATTTAATCAGGCACGTAGACTCAATTACCGCAGCCTACACCGCCGGGTACTGCGAGCGTGAACTCAATAAATCGCCTTATGATTGTAGGAAACAATGCACTCGAGCGGAGGACGTGAAGCTGCCTCCCAACATGCACTCGGCCTGGGGGGTGGGCAGCACTCAGCCCGACCCCGCGCAGAACAAGACTCTCGCCGACGGACTCATCGTGCCTCTCGGCACGCCCGTGCACAACGACCAGGGTACCTCCCTGCTATATAACGAGTATCCTTTCATAACTCGCAATATATACAAACTAATTACTTTCTCACTTATTTATGTCATATATCTATTTACTGTGACGTGGTCTTTGAATGTTGGCCTCATAACAAGGCTCAAAGTCGCTGAGCGTGCTATGGAGCGGGCTATGTTGGGAATCTCTTTGCGGGACAAAATCCGTAATACGGAAATCCGCAGGAGATCAGGCGTGACCTACATAGTCCGAACGGTTAGCACGCTGAAGTGGAGATGGGCAGGCCACATCGCTCGACGAACCGATAACCGTTGGGGGAAAAAGGTTCTCGAGTGGCGACCGCGAACTGGGCGACGTGAAGTAGGGCGTCCCCCCACTAGGTGGACCGACGATCTGGTCAAGATTGCTGGCAGCCACTGGATGCGGAAGGCGCAGGACCGTGATCTATGGCGTTCAATGGGGGAGGCCTACGTCCAACAGTGGACATCGAAAGGCTGATGATGATGATCTATTTACTGATAGATGTGTAAGAAAACCTCATAGGATTGTGACTTCGAGTACAGTCCAAGACAAATATTTGCGATCAGCACTATGTTTGTACGGCGTCTGTGATAAAATATCATGAAATTTCCTTAGCACATTTTTTCAGATTCATCGTTTACGATGTTGCCCAAGTTAATGTGAAGTACTTGCTGCAGTTGAAGTTTAACTACAAATATTAACTGAAGAATATGGACTAAAACGTGCTTTTTTTTACTCACCATATGCTTGGTCTAAATTTACCTCAAACATGATGATAGATATGATACAGCACCAATGTGTACCAAATCAGGCAAGAGATATTTCCGATAAGGCCAGTCCTAATTATTATGAATAGTTATAGAAAGTAATTCAATTTATTTGATTGATTTTTATTTGATTTTGTGTTAATTCATATACTTAATTACGTTTTAAAACAGTTATGTTATTTTTAAATATTGTTAGAATTGAGATATCGTGTATTTGCTTCTTACGCAAATACGTTATCAAAGGCGGCGCAGACAGTCTTTTTACTGAGTACTAGTGCCAGAATCATTTCAATCTTATATAATATGTATTAATATACAGTTAATAATTTGCAAAGTGTGTATGAGATGTGAATGTGATAGAGGAAAAAGAGTTTAACAAATATGTAATGAGATCTGATTTCGTTAATTGTCGCAGTTTTTTTAAGTTCCTTGATCAAATGATGTCCAGGTCCTTTTTCCTAGCTTGCTACTACCAAGGTTTAGATCAGTTCCTCTACTGTTCATTTCATAACAAGACGGTCTCTTTATCTGTAATATGTATATGCTTATGAGAATATATAATACCAATGCTGCTATGCTACAAATACTAATGAAAGCCATAAAAGTCTGCCAACATAAAAAATTGTTTAAACGGTCACTGTGGAAAAAACGACGCCATATTTGGGTATTATTCACTCTTAATTTAAGTTTTTATATTCATAGAATGACCTGTAAAAATATTATTGTTATGGAACAATAATAAAATTATTAATTGTCATACTAGGCCCTATATAGTATTTTAAAACTTCAAAAGGAGGCCTCCATACAAGTAGCACTATTTCTTCATAAGCTTTTTCTTACTTATAAATTTTACTAAATCATTTAAATGATAGGTTTATTATTCCTATATAGTGTTAGGTACAGTACAAAATGCGTCAGGTTGACGTTAATTTCTATACGAGCCTGGATTTTTTTCAGCCATTCACTGTCAAAAAAGTAAACAAAGGAGAATACTGGAATGTTCTAAGGTCCTATTTTTTAAATTTAGGCATATAAAAGTTATTCCTTAATTGTTGTGAGCTTGAAGTGTGGTATGACTATAAAAAAAGCGACAAATTTATTTAGAGTTCTCCATTCAATGTTATTGTATAAAAATAATTTTAAGCAGATTCATAAGAAGGCTGTATTACCAGTGTAATATTATTACCAACGGAAGCGACTGTGATTGATTGTTATGTAATTGTTCCAGAAAATAAGCATCTATCTAAATAATGTCCAATACTTAATTATTCCTAGTATATTTAGGTATGTTTTGATTAATTAATTAATTATGAAAATTGTTCTTGAGGATTGATAATTATCTTTTAGATGTCCAACCATTATGTTAATTTTACAATAATTAAACTTATTTTCATTACCTCGTTACAGTGATTACGATTACTTTTCGATTATTTATATCGATATATATTATGCCGATATATTACTTTTCCACAAATGCAAAAGACTGCAAATAAAGAATTATATTAACAGTGGTAGAGTCTTGCAGTTCTCTGCACGAATGGACCGGCTGGATCCGTGAAATACCACGACCTCTAGGAATATCGAGGTAAAGTGGCTCGTGCCGCGTTTCGTTCGGTAATAGACGTATCCGGAGGCTCAAACCCTCTCTCCATCCACTTTCCATCCCTCTTTCTACCCCTTCCATATCCCATTGTGAGTATGTGTTCAGGTGTCCATGGACGGCGTTTAATACTAACCATCAGGTGACACGCCTGCTCGTTTGCCACCCGATAAAACCACGAAAAAAAACTCGAAAAGTAACTAGTAACTATTTTATCCTAATAATAGTTGTTAATATAAAAGGCTCACAGTGGTAGAGCCAAGTGTTCGCTGCATGAATGGGCCGGCTCGACCGGTGAAATACCACGACCTCTCAGAAAATCGACGTAAAGTGGCTTATGCTGCGTTTCTTTCGGTGAAAGAGGTACCCGGAGGCCCACCTGGGCCCACTCCCCCTTTCCCATCCTTGCGTATTTCCTTAAAGGTCGGCAACGCAACAGTAACACTATATGTGTTGCTGGTGTCCATAGGCGGCGTTGGTTGCTTACCATCAGGTACATCTTAATTTAATTTTCTTTACGAGTCATTTTATAAAATAGAGATTGAACTCCATAACTTTGATCCATCAGCCCTATCGCCTAAGAGCAATATCTACGCGATAGCTCCAAATTGTATCATTACATAGAATAGAATATACTTTATGGTACACCATATAAAGAACAAATTACAGTAGATAGTACATAGTAAATGTAGGCAAGTACAGTAGGCGGTCTTATCGCATGTTGCGATCTCTGCCAGACAACCTTTTACATAGGTACTACATAGTATAAAACAAAGTCACTTTCCTCTGTCTGTCCCCTTATATGCGTATATCTTTAAAACTACGCAACGGATTTTGATGCGGTTTTAGTTAGAAGGTGTCGACGGGGTGGTTTTGATCTATAATTCATATATGATGTTGTAAAGAAAAATGATAATTTTTAAGATTTAGCATTTTAATTGCAAACGCTGGCTGAACCCTAAGTGATAGATCAAAACAATGTTCTTCATTATTAAACACCTTCAGAAGGTCTACAAAAAAGTCCGCGAGGCATATGTCTATCTCTTAGGGATAACCCACAATGACCATTTTTATTTTTTTACTTTTTACGACTAATAATGGCTTATTTACGAAGTGATTTGAAACATTACAGCATAAATTTTCATCCAATTAAGTGTCTTAAATAGATTGTGCATGTAATATAGATGATTCTGGCCCTTTACAGCATGCAATTTAAACGAATATTTTCGAAGATATTGCAGTATTAACATGGTGAGACAGCAGTTCAAGCTGATAAATAGCACAAATTGAACCTCATGATATCCAAAATTTAAACAAAGTTCGCCAGGTCAGCTAGTATACAAATAGCTGCTAATTCATTCATAATTAAATTAAAGCATACCTAGAAGTAATAGCAATGCACTCTTGCGTGTGTGCTTGCTTTATTAAAGGGATAGGGATAGCAAAGAAAGAAAGTCCCACCGAAATGGTGAGAATCTTATTTTTTAGTTAGTTATAGTGTCCGACCGAAGGTCTATTTTTGGCCGAAGCCGAAGCCGATTAATCGGCAATCGGCTTCGGCCGAAGGTTGTGGAGAAAATTATTAAATTACTATTAGTAATTTAATAATTTTCTTCAATATTATCCACAGCTATTTTAGAATATCAGCGTAAAGTGGCTCTTGCCGCTTTTTTCTTGATGATAGAAGTATCCACACTGAACTAAGTGCAGTCCGGTCCCTCAGTCACTCACTCTTTCATAACAGTTCGTTTAATTCCGACTGTATAGCTTCGGCCCAGAATTTGGCCGAAGCCGAAGTTCTCGCCGAAGATGGATTTTTGGCCGAAGCCGAAGCTTCAGTCGGACACTAGTTAGAAATAACTCCATTAAAAATTCAAGCTGCCTCAAATTCAATTTTTATATTTTTTTGTAAAATATTTTTGTATACGTCTGGCAATGTTAGTGTCGCCGCACACTAGCCACTCGCCACAGCCACAAACGCCGCCACGAGAAGCTAGAAGCGGCTACAAAGGTAGCTGAAGCACGCGACAGCCACTTGTGGCCGGTGGTCGACACTTGCGGTCGGTGGCTGCTACTTTTTTTAACCCTTGCGTGCAGTATCATAATGGACTCTGACGAAGAAGGTTTAATTGCGCTACTTTTGATGAAAAGACGTCGTCGTAGAAGACGAAACCGTAGTTATTGGATACATCCAATTTTAACGAATGTACACAAATGCAACGAACATTTCGATAATCTTCTAAACCATCCTAAAAAGTTTTTCAAACATTTTCGTTTAAGCATAGGTACGTTTTGGGAACTACATGCTATATTATATGCTGGATTAAAGCACCACGATACCAACATGCGGAAAAGCATCGCGCCTGCGGAAAGACTAGCTATCACATTAAGGTAAGTGAAAATAATCACTAGCATAAAACACCACAGAACACTATGATAAAATAATCTATACTTTATTTATAATCAATATGCATTGTTTTTTTCTACTAGAGAATAGCTAGTTAACAAATAAAACACGTAGGTATTTGTATTTAGTTATTATGTCTTTATTATAATTTGGTATCACTCGTCATCATCACGGAACATGTCTTCGATAACAGAACTGTTGTCCATAGACTGGTCAGAATAATATGAATGAGTTGGAGAAGGCTTAATTATAGGTGAAGACGGGATAGATGTAGAAGCGTTTTGTGTAGAGTATGACATGTCAAGCATAGACTTGTCGGAATAATGTGAATGAAGTGGAGAAGGCTGAACAGATGTAGAAGCTTTTTGTGTCGAGTGTATGTTGGCATTTCCTGAAGAATAACCATAATATTGTGCCGAATAGGTTTCATAATTTTGATTATGCGTGTACTTTCTAATTAACTGTAATATTTCTGATTTGAAGTTTACAATTTTCGTCAATTTTTTTTACATGTGGAAGCAGCGACATCAGAAATTGCTTATCGGGGTCATTTTGAACGCTTATTTGATCATGTTTACGTTTTAAATTTTCCGAAAGTGTTCTGAGAATTTCATTTTCTGATTTTTCGGCCCTTTTTATATTAATGTTTCTGTTTATTTTCGGGCGAGATGTTTCCGCATCATTAGTTGCATTAGTAACATCGGTAGGCGGTCTCACTTCTTTTAAGGAATTCAAGAACGATAGATGATTGAAATAAATGTACTGTTTACTGCTTGTTGCTGCCGAACCACTCGCAACGTTCTTGTTTTTTGCATTTTCTCTATTAAAACTGTCACGAAGACTCTTCCACTTCCTCTGTAATTTAGTTACTGTAACAACAAAAAAATATAATTTTAATTTATTTAATTTATTTTTTAAAAAATATAATTTGTTTCAGGTATCTAGGAACTGGATGCTCCTTGGAGGATTTTGAACTCTCCTACCACCGTGTGGCCTCTACAGCAAGGAAAATAGTACAAGAAACATGTCAACTAATTTGGAACTATTTAAAAGCCGTTTGTATTCCAGAACCGACCCAAGACATGTGGAAAGAAATTGCCAGCGGATTTCTTCAAAATACTAATTTTCCTAATTGTTTAGGCGCCATAGATGGGAAACATATAAGAATTATTCATCCATTCGATACCGGCTCCTTGTACTTTAACTATAAAAAAATTTTTTCAATAATACTTCTAGCAACTTGCGACTCGAATTTACTTTTTACGTTCGTGGATGTTGGGGCATACGGTAAAGCATCCGATTCTACAATATTTAGAGAAAGTGAACTGTGTAATAAAATACACAGAAAGACATTAAATAACCACGACAGGTCGGTAATCGACAACCATTGAACTACACATTTGTTGGTGATGAAGCATTTGGCCTCAGTGAAAATATGATGAGGCCATATGCTGGAAAATATTTGGACTTAGACAAAAAAGTTTTCAATTATAGGTTAAGCCGTGCCAGACGTTGCATTGAGTGTACCTTCGGCGTACTAGCAAACGATTGGAGAATATTACATCGCCCATTAAACACTTCTGTTAATTTCTCAGAAGACATTGTGAAAGCTTGTTGCATTTTGCACAACTTTATTCGCAAAAGGGATGGCTTCAATTTTCGGCACACTTTGAAAATAGTGGGACTCGAAAATATACAAAATACAGGCTGGCCAGTAACACGATACGGCAAGAGATACGTTAAAAGATTATTTTATGAATGAAGGAGCAATACCGTGGCAAGAAAATAGAATATAAATATATGGTTTTATATTATTTTATTAAACTTACCTTCAATGTTCTTTTCTTTGGCAGCTTTATTCGAAAAATCTCCCACAAACAATTCGCAGATTTCTTCCCAGGCCTTCACTTTTTCTCCTCTATTACTATAACTATCACTTTTTGAATCCCAAATCGCAGGACGGGATTGTATCTCTGATATAAATAATTCTATATCCATATTTATCTACCTATATGAACTACAGACTACCGCGTGCGTTACCGTCGACTTACACAGGTTAACTGAGGCAAGGGAGAGAGGGGCGCGGAATCGCGCGAGTGGCGTGTGTCGGCGTTTAGTGGCCGGTGCGAGCCACAAGATGCAAGCTGCGACGATTTGAAGCGTGTAGCCGCCACCGGCGCCAACCGTGTGCGGCGAGTCCATATATAATGTATGAAAATTACAGGAAATATGCCAGTGGCGGCGTTTTGTGGTTGTGGCCGGTGGCCCGTGTGCGGGAGCCCTTAAATAGTGTATATGTATGTATATCATCTTCTCATATTTTCAGTAACACGCATAAACTGTTAATGTAGCTAAAAATTGACACTTGATTATGGCAAAAAATCGGGCATCGAATGCAGTGCTAAAAAAACAACCTACCTAAAGTCAGCTGTCGTCTGTCATCTGTCAGTCATATCAGCTGTTCGTGCATCGGTCCTGCAAACTGCGAAATCTGCGAATCACATACAAATGAATTGATGACGTTATTGTTGTGAGCAGTTGTGCGAATGAATAGCAAATATAGAATTTTGCTGCGATGGCTATTATGGCTATGGCATGTTTACAATGTATGATAAAGTATGAACAACGACATGGTGGTCAAGGCCAACTACTCGTAACGCCCAAGATCAAGGAATTCGGCAAAGTATTTGCTTCTTGTTGAGTACATAAGTGGGCATTTTATTTTGACCAGATTACTACCGTGAGCGACAAATTATCTGCAACGGAGTATAATATGAACCATTAAAATTACCGGCTGCATTTTAACAGCTTACAATTGTAACTTGAAGCTTTCAGTTTTCATGTGATTGAAGGGTTCAGATATTTAAAATGACTGACTTACCATATCAAGTTGAGTATGCAAAGACTGGAAGAGCTGGTTGCAAAGTATGTAAACAAAAGATAGATCAAGGCGCCCTTCGAATTGCTGTAATGGTGCAGGTTAGATTAACTCAATAATTTAATTGTTTCAAAATCCTACAAAATATACTATGTATAATGTTCTAAAGTACATTAATATAATTCTTATTTTGGGTTAGTCTGGTTTTTTTGATGGCAAGCAACCACACTGGCATCATGAGGAGTGTTTTTTCAAGAAGCAACATCCCTCATCTGTGACAGACATTGCATATTTCAACAAGCTTAAGGCTGACGATCAGAAGAGAATCAAAGATGCCATGGGTAAAATGTCATATGTGTCTGCTTTGGCTCGCTGAAACTAATCAAACAATTTGATATGCTGTAACTTATTAACCCTATTTGTTTTCTTTCTTGACTTCTATACAGATAAGAAATATATATATAAGAAATTCCTAGATCAGTTTTGTGGAAAAATTTTTCATAACCAAAAGTTATTTAAGAAGTAATATTGACACTTTTCAAGCACAAAATTAGTCTAAATTTTTATTTATAGAGAATTTAAAGATACTTTTTGTTCTTGGGTTATATACATTCAAGTCATTTAAAAATTTAGTTAGTGATATTAAGGGGTCCAGTGGAAGGTCTTGGTGGTCCATGGTCAAGCACCCCGCTTCTGAACCTAGAGGTCGCTGGTTTGAATCCTCACACTGGCTCACACCCATGACTTTTCGAAGTTCTTTCCGGAAGTTATGTGTGAAAAATATCGATGACTGAAGACTTTGTGCCTGGTATGGCAATAGGTTCGCCACCTATTTCATTTGGGACGTGAACGTAACAGCGAGACTAGGCTTAACAGCTGCTGCCTGTAGCTTCGGGTAGAAAAAGGGGTGAAGTTATGTTATTTTAGTTAGTTATAGTAATTAACTTGGGTGGATTGGGATTTGCCAATGCATAACTTTATGTCTTAATAATAATAAATAACTATATATTTACTATCAAATTCATAATACGTGCAAGTGTCACTGCAGAAATTATGATTCACACCGAATAACGATCGATTTGCATTGTATATCTGCTTAGTCAGTCTTGCATCATCCATTCTTTCTACATGTCTGAACCATCGGATCGGAGCATGCCCTTTCTTACTTTTACACCGACACTCTCTTTCAATCTAACTTCCTTCCTTACAACCTTGTGTTTTCGACGGGGTCAGCGAGAGTCACTTCGCAGATTTTGCGCAGTGTCCTCATTTCTACCGCGTTTATCCTACTTTCATGCACACTCTGCCATACCCAGCTCTCGCTTCCATAAGTTAGCGTTGGGATCATTATTGCAGTGTGGATTGCTAGCTGCTAATGATTTTTGCGCCCAGGAATCTGCCCAACGCTCCATTCACACTATGCCTCCTCTTTTTTACCCAGTTAGTTGTAAATATTGATTACGATGTGTTTGATCTAGGATGCACTACTGAACTAGGGGTGTAGTAATAGAAACAACTAATATGAGCGAATTGAATTTATTAAGTAAATGGAACGTTATAGCGTCACAAATCACAATAGTCACCAAACCATAGCGCAATGCAGGATTTCGGCACAGCGCCATCTATTGACGACAATAACAAGCATCGATCATGAACATACCGCTCACCAAGGACATTTAGTGGCGGAATGTCCTTCCTTTTTTGTTCCGCTCACCATGATCAAACTTAACAAACAAAATAAAAAAAATAGAATAATGGACTGTATAATTTAAATATGATCATGATGAAGCGGTATCTCATGCGGTGCATTTACAAAAAATATAATATACATTTTAACAAATTTATATAACATCATTACAATATTTAAATAAAAGATACAATATTTAACAAGGAAAATTATGCAACGAGAAGCAAACATAATTTTGAAGTGGGGCGCTTGATATTAACGCCCTTACAGCTGACAGTAGCAACACGTACCAAGTTGTCCTTGCCTGGGTGCAGGTATATAATTCGACCATATAACCATTTAGATGGAGGTAAGTTATCTTCCCTAACTAAGACTACGTTAACTACTTTAAAATGGGTAGTTTGGCTGGCCCACTTAAATCTTTGAAAAAAGTTTGTGATATATTCTTGGTGCTGTCTACGCCAAAACGTCTGCACCATACGCTGCCCTAGTTATCATCGGCGCAAGTGCAAAATTTAATGAAAAGGGTTTAAACTTAAAACCTTTAAATGAGTATACTGTATATTAGTTCTAAGCTCATTTACTTGAGCTGCATAAATTTAGTCTTATCCTACCACGTACTCGGTCTGTTGCAGCGATCCGCTGCGAGTGCGGGTTCAGTGACAAACCTTGTCCCTGTGAATTCCATGTAGAACCATCCGGTTCTATGGATCCCAAAAAAGAGTTTGTACTAAAGGCCATGAATGAGTGGACTGATCTTTGGTCTCACAACATTTACTTTACCATTGAATTTATCCCTACCACGTACACGGTCTGTTGCAGCATTCGACTCCGAGCACGGGTTCAGTGACAAACATTGCCACTGTGAACTCCCTTGTAGAACCATTCGGTTCTACGTACCCCAAAAAAGGGGTTGCAATACAAACCATGACTGGGTTCTCTCAAAAATGACTACATCGCAGTCAAACGCCAAATTGCAAATCGAAAATAACTGAAGTCAGAGATTTCAAAACATGCGCAGTTACGTCTAGGTTATAAGAGGGATCATGCTACGACTGTATTTTAATTTTTCCTACATGTCTTGAGACAAGTCCATTACCAGTCCCTCCTATCCCTGCAATTGTAGTTGTAGCTCCTACCCAATTTAGATGACGTAACTGCGCGGCTGACTCCGTTATAAATGACGCTTATCAATATCTTTCTCAGCAAACAATTTACAATTATATAATTAGTGTTCGTCAGAACAATGGGGGCATGACAACTTGGCAACGCTATGCATTACCTTGGAATATGATACATTATTATTGAAACCTTTCGACTTATTTTTAGGTTCTATACTTTCAAGAGCACGAAAACAGGTCTCCAAAAAGTCACAAAATTGAACAAAAGACGGTAAATCATTACAGTACTGATTAATATGTAACTCCCATTGTTTTCGAGTTTCTATATCTAGCTTCATACTAATAATAAATATGATGATTACGTCCCAACTACTAACGTCTATACCAAGATTATGAAGTTCATGTAAACAGTCGCTCGTAACGTATCTAAGTTCCCCAACGCGCCAGAAGATTCACCAATCATATTTCGTTGGTTAAACAGCCGTTTTAATATATAAGTGCACATAAACCTTTTATTATTATATCGGAGCTCTAAGGTATCCCAACACATTTTATAATTATTTTCCGATATAGAAACATGTTTTATCAGTTGTTCTGCTTCACCTTTCAGTTGAGTCTTCAAATAATGAAGGCGTTGAACATCATCTAATCGCTGATTTGTATGAACTAATGATGTAAAAAGGTCCCTAAACGACGACCATTCGGTGTAATTACCACTAAAAGTTGGTAGAACAATTCTCGGTAATTTTATTATATCCATCCAACCATGAATTTTTCGTATTTGATTGTGAATTCGTTAAATTGTTTTTCCAAATTCTCTAACCTAGCCTCTACATAATAATATGTCTCCGTAATTCTCTCCTTCGGAGACTTTTTAAAACTTATAAGACTTCTTTCAATGAGTGATTGCATTAGTTTTACGGCTTTAAGGTCGTTGTCCATCGTTCGCTATTATTTGATACTGAAGTGCAAATTTCTGAAGTGTCGTCTACTTGTAATTTTTCTAAGTGTTTAAAGTTGCGTTTCGATCAGAAATCGGGCAGAGGTACCCGTCTCGTCGTATTTCTTTAAACTATTCTAAGTCCCCCAAAACCAACTACTAGAATTTTTTTAAGTCCAAAATAGTCCAAATTAATCTTCAATTTTTATGAAATATTCTAACTGTTTGACATTTACTTGACAGTTATAATCACAGAAATAGATCAAGATAGAACGGCCGCGATGGCATATTTCCATACATTTCGAGCGTGTCACTTTTTTGAAAAACCACGCCCTCAGCGTGACGTCATTTTCATTGTGAGCGGAGCGACTAGTTAGGAGACACTCACATTAGATTATCGATGTTAATATCGGCAACGTGTGTTAATTTTATTATTTTTATATTTTACTAACTTTATTGATTTTCTGTAACGATAATCATAGAAAGTAAAACATGTTAATTACTTCAATCCGACATATTAAAACCTAAAACATATTTTTCCAACAGTATATAAAATTTAATTATCAATATTTTACTGTCCTTGAAACTATACATATTTATTAAATATTTGCCTTTTTGTAAGGGTTGGCCTCACAGTCCTGGTTAAATAACGAAGCCGAACGTCTACATATACCTCGGTTACTGCCCATTTCAGAAGAACGAGATGATTTTCCATCGGCGATTGGTCAAATTGGTGAAAACTTATACTGTCAAATAAACTGCTGCCAATGTAATTACGAAACACTTTGGTTGAAATTTATGGTGTTAGAATAAAGTAGGGACAAAGCAAGATATGAGCTGATACCCAAATTATTATTGAATTAATTTATCGATAAGTCCTAAGACTCAACGATACATGGAGTGCCCATCTCTAACATTCGAATCACAGCGATTAACAGACACAGCGATTAACTGGCAGGTGTATTGTGTATTTCGTTCGATTCGACGTACATTACGCGTATAATTTATACGCGCAATGTTTTTGTATACGAGCGTTGAATGCGGACAGCAATGGATATTTATCATAACGAAAAAATATACAACTTGTGATCGTAATTATTGAGCATAGTAAAAGTAAAACAATAATTTATAATCTCAAAAAAATACTTTCTACTGATTTTCTGTACTTACTGATCATACGAAATATTTCCTTTTTTCATATTTGATTCACTACTTTTGTTTTTACAATTTTTCACAGCATAATAAGGCATATATGTGACGTTTTATCTATTTTTTTACGTCCTGAACGCATGGCAGGAACGCTCGTTGCGTAATGAGAGCGAGTTTCGAAAAGCATGCAATATAGTGCAGGGTTTTGGCACGCTTGCCACGCCTATTCGCCGTTCTATCTTGATTTATTTCTGTGGTTATAATAATATAGCGTACTCACAGTTTTGAAGACGCACTTCAGTACTTACGGACCATCTGCAGCAACTTTACATATATAAACAGCTTCCGCTTCTATGCAAACTTGCCAAACTTCCGGTACTTCTCAACACCACCTACTTGCAGTGACACCAACACGCGTAGCAAGGTTCCAATATTAAAAGGTTCCGACTCGATAGGACTAATGTTTGATCTAGGATGCACTACTGAATTACTGAACTAGGGGTGTAGTAATAAAAAACAACTTTTATGAGGAGCGAATTGAATTTATTATGTAAATGGAACGTTATAGCGTCACAATAGTCACCAAACCATAGCGCAATGCAGGATTCGGGCACAGCGCCATCTATTGACGACAATAACAAGCATCGATCTTGAACACGATGTATGTATCAGCAACAATACCACTTTACACTTAGTCCCTCGCAGGAAACAGATATGTCGTTTCTTATACAGCCGACTGGCTTTTTTTATTTGGACGCTAATCGGTTTTTAAGGTTCCTGACTTCACCTTCCTATTAGACAGTTGAAACTCTTTTATGGCTGTCCTCTATTTTACTAGAGTCCTTCCACTTGTACTATGTGCTTAGTAAATTGTCCAACTTCTGTTCTTTTCATTTCACAATTCAATTAATTATTCACACATATTCATTTCACATGTACGGTGCGCTGGAACAAAGCATATATATTTTTACTGATTACAGTTTCGTCACTCGTCGTTATGCCAGAAGTTAAAGGGAAAGGTAAAGCTAAGAAGAGGGCTGCAGATGAAGGTAGTTCTTCTGCACTTAAAGATTTCCAAATTGAATACGCCAAAAGCAATAGAGCTACCTGCAGGCATTGTGACATTAAAATTTGCAAGGTAAATATATTAAACAGATTATTAGATGACACTAAAACAACTTTTAGTATTATATCGCGTTTATTTATTACTAATTTCATTTATTTCCCGACGTTTCGAACTCTTTACAGAGATCATTTTCATGATTCATTTTCTCTGTAAAGAGTTCGAAACGTCGGGAAATAAATAAAATTAGTAATAAATAAACGCGATATAATCCTAAAAGTTGTTTCAGTGTCATGAACGTGAGTCTTAGAGATAAATAGATTATTAGATATCATATATATATATTTATATTAACTTCACGCCTTTTTCTACCCGAAGGTATAGGCAGCCTCTGTTAAGCCTCGACTTGTCGTTATGTTTACGTCCCAAACAAATGGAATAGATGGCGAACCTATTGCCATATACCGGACCACAAAGTTTTCAGTCATCCATACTTATCATACATAACTTCTGAAAAGAATTTCGATAAGTCATTGGTGGATTGCCCGGATTCGAATGAACCCACGTCTTCTTGATTTAGAAGCGGTATGCTCGACCACTGGATCACCGAGACTAAATAATATAAATTTCTGAAATAGTTTAGTTACAGCCACTTTTTTTTTGTATTAATGAAACCGACGTGAATGTTTAATGTGATACATATATGACTGTGGATGAGGCGATAGAAGTATGTCTGTATCGTAACTTATGGAGGGCTAAGTCTCCGCCTACCCGTATAGGATACAGGGCTGAGCTATGTTTATGAATTCGTTCTAATAGTATAATCGT
Source organism: Euproctis similis (assembly GCA_905147225.2). Lineage (NCBI taxonomy): Eukaryota > Metazoa > Arthropoda > Insecta > Lepidoptera > Erebidae > Euproctis > Euproctis similis. The sequence continues at coordinate 5,974,809 of LR990118.1, read as the reverse complement.
TGTTTAGTCATATATTAAATTTGTAAATAATACTGTATCAGGATGAAGTGCGCATAGCCAAAACCGTATACGACACTGAATCTGGGGTTGTGTATGGTGGTCAAACTTTGTGGTACCACGTAAAATGTTTTGCTGAAAAAAGAAATGAATTGTTGTACTTTGCCGGCGGGGAAAGTTTGCCAGGTTTTGAAAAAATAAAAAAAGAAGACCAAGAAGTTGTGAAATCACAGTTAAAGTAAGTATTTACTACTGATGTATCATGCGTCCGAATTTGGTTTCGACATACTTTCTATGACGGAATTGAACGGAGCCCTGAGAAGGTGATCTCAGATACACTAAGAAATAAATTTAAAGAGATAGGAATAATGACATTTTATTCGCAATATATTTATGAAAATCTTATTTAAGTTCATAAATATAAAACTAAATTTAAGAAAAACTGTGATATTCATAAACTAAATTTATGAAATATAAATAAACTCGCTGTGCCCACTACTAGGCTCCATAAAATCTAACTCGTTCTCAGGTCAATGTATACGCTTCTACAATAAGCTTCCGAACGACACGGTTGAATTATCAATGGGTAAATTTAAGCATTATATTAAAAGTAGATTATATCAAAGGGCTTACTATTGTATCGCAGATTATTTAAACGATAAAAAAGTTTGGAATTGAACTGCTCCTTTTGTGTTAAATTGATTGTAATTATTACCATTTGTTAAACTGGAAATTGAAAAGAGTCGGCCTTGAGTTTCTTGGCAGTTCTCAAGAAGCCTTGACGCCAGAACTGGCACTTAGATTCGCTTTCACATTCACGACGGTAGTAGTTTTGTATGACGATTCTAAGTACTTTGTAAAGTCTAAGGAATAGAAGTTATTTTGAATTTGAATTCAGCAGCCTTAAAAACCAACGAGCGTGTGTGACAAGAGTCAAAGAGGCGAGCGAAGTGAAAGAATCGTGCCATATGTTCTTCTTTGTCCAAGACATTATTTATTTTTTTATTATCATGTGTACGATACGCGAACAGTGTCATGTAGTTGCTGTCTCGTCAAACGCAAACCGTGGCGGTTTTATTGCTATACACTAAGCACAATTGCCTACTTCGGTCACCCATAATAATCGGAAAATATGTTGAAAAGTCATTGTTATCTACTAGGATTCGATGCTGGAGCCTTGTAGATCCTTAACAAAGGATTATCCTAACCTATCCTAACTGAGCTTTAGGGATGACATTTATATTTCATCGCTTTATTTTAAGACCACTCAAGGCGGACGAGGTGCCTGTTAAGATAATTAAAGATGCACCCAAGAATGCAGCAGAATTAAAAGAAGACAAGGAAAAGGCTAAGTTGATGGTGAAACAGAGTGATCTGTTTCACAAATACAGGCTAGAGTTGGATGGTCTTAAGAAAACACTATTAAATAAGATACTTGAAAGTAATTCTCAGGAAGAATGCAATGCTAAAGATGCTGTAAGTCTAATCAAATAAATGAAATATTGGCTGAAATTTGATATTTGATATCTAAAATTCAAATGAATGAATTATGGTGATGATTTCAGTGCTTGGATCGCGTGGCTGACATGATGGTGTTTGGTGCTCTGGAACGGTGCCCAGAATGCAAAAAGGGACAGCTGGTGCTGGATACCTTTGGATATAAGTGCCATGGTCAGTTTTGCCTCTGTACCTATTACGTTTAAGACCTTTAAAAAGTTTTTCTTGAAGGGGAACTTCTAATGCCTCTTGCAAAAGCGTTAAACCTTCGCGGGTATACCCGCGAAGGTTTAACGCTTCATCATTATCATTACATAGTATAAAACAAAGTCACTTTCCGCTGTCTGTCCCCTTATATGCGTATATCTTTAAAAGAACGCAACGGATTTTGATTCGGTTTTTTAATAGTTAGAGGGTGTCAACGGGGTGGTTTTGATCTATAATTTGTGTATAGTGTAGCAAAAAAAAGTGATAATTTTCAAGATTTAGATCTTTAATCGCAATCGCTGCCTGAACTCTAAGCGATAAAACAAAATAATGTACTACATTGTTATACAACTTCAAAAGATCTACAAAAAAGTCCGCGATGGTATATGTCTATCTTGTAGGGAAAACCTACAGTGACCCTTTTTATTTTTTTACTTTTTACCAGAAATAATGGCTTATTTACGAAGCGATTTTAAACATTACAGCATTAATTTTTATCCAGTTAAGTGTATTAAATAGATTGTGCATTTATTATAGATCAATATTGCCCTTTACAGTATGTAATTTAAACGTATATTTACGAAGATATTACAGTATTAACATAGCGGGACATAGTATTGCGTTGCGCGCCAAAACGCGTGCCGATAAATAGCACAAATCGAACTTTTTAACATCCAAATTTTACTCATTTATTACTTTTGATGCGGAACAAAGTTCGCCGGGTCAGTTATATATATACAGGGTTAATTTTAATATACTAATACTATTCTACACATAGCTCCTTTGTGTCATTCTAAACAACTTTTCTTTTATCAGTTTTACAAAAACCTAAAACTCTAGTAAAAAAAACGATTTTTAAGATTTAATTGTACCATCTGACACTTTGTAACTCTGTATTTTGTACTAAACGTACCTATTTCACCCGATTTTCATTCAGAGTAGTAGCTCTGTTTATGCATCTAAACAAGAGAAGCGAGTTCCCGCGCTTTCTACACGAAACTGCTTTTAATTCACATACCCAATCGGATATCGTGTAGATTACGAAATTAAAGGTGTTAGAAATGTATTTTTAGGCTAATACACTTAAAATTTAATGTATTTCAGGAAATTTGAATTATTTACCTACCTATTTAATGTGGGTATTTAAGTGAAAACTCGATTATTCCGCCCACGATATTAAGCATTCGAGATTATTCAGACATACCAACTGCGACTAATTACATTTATTAAATACTTGCCACCGCAAGTCGAACATACTCATACATAAAGTTAAAAAACATGTCGAAACGTGATCCTACGCATGATCTCGGCTCCACACGTTTACTCCAACTGAATGGCATTCGTCACTTTACCAATTCGCACACAATGAGATGACACGCGCGGTACATCAAACGTCACGGGCGGTAACTTACGGGCGACTAACATATGTTTGGCTAATGACCTACGGGAGCAATCAAAGTACAAATGCCGCGTGACCTTGCCCCGCTACCCCCCCATACCGTTGTCACTCGGTGCGCTCAATGCAATACGTAGACGTAGTTAATATTTTACAACTACCGATTTTAATTATTTAAATTTGTTTGAAATGAAAAAAAAATTAAAATTGTGATTTTTAAAAAGTCGTAGAACAAAAGTGTTAGGTAATTACCTACAGAATATACCCTTAGCTAATTATTAGTATATTTGAAATAACCCTGTATATAAAATTCTCGTGTCACAATTTTCGTTCCCATACTCCTCCGAAACGGCTTGACCGATTCTCATGAAATTTTGTAAGCATATTGAGTAGGTCTGAGAATTGACCAACATCTATTTTTCATCCCCCTAAATGTTAAGGAAAGCCCACCCCTAAATTTTTTTGATATATTTCTGTTTTTTATTTTTTTTTATAATACGGTATACAAAAATACACACTACCCTAAATTTTCAACCCCTACGATCAAACCCTATTTTTTAAATTTTATTTTTCGGTAAGACCATGTTTGCCGGGTCAGCTAGTAAGTAATATACAACACTAGAACATAAACTGGTTTATATAACCCAACGAAGAAAATTTGTATATCGTAATTAAAAACTGTACGTAGACATCTAGTAGCGGGATTGTTTTTTTTTCGCACGATCATAAAAGTACTGCAAAAAATATTGTTACAATTAATTTTTAAATTTAATTTGCTACTTAAAAAAAAATGTGCGTGGAGACCCTCCGCGCTTTAAGATGTGCTCTTTATAAATTTAGTGTGTTATAAATGTTTATATGTTACAAAATTTCACTTCTTTAGCGCGGCTGGACTCCACGCACAATTTTTTTATGGGTTACGGGGGCAAACGAGCAGGGAACGAACAGCAAGTAGAACTTTATGGGAGCTTTTTATTCTATGTTTACCGCGTAGTCGTCTCAAAGATATTCAGACGAGAAAATCCTGTTTATTTATTGTAATTGATCGACAGAGAAGAATGCTCCGCTTATCTGTTCTAATTATAACTAAAAATCTTCAGGTCGTTTTTAATAGAGTAGTTTTACATCCACAGGTAACTTGAGTAATTGGACCAAATGCACTTATATTACTGACAATCCCAAAAGGGTCCCAATGATAGTCCCTGATGTCGGTAAAGACGATAAAATCTTCAAGAACTATAAGCCTCAAATAGATGTGAGGTTATTTGAAACTGCTAAGACTCCGCCTGCATTTGCTATTGTGAAGGAAGAACCTGCGTAAGGAATAGCAATTGACATACCGTTCTATTTGTTTATCGAATATTTTATTTATATTTAATTTTTTGCTCCCATGTAATGAGCACATAGCCGACTGCTAAACAGGATTAATTTAATCAGTCATATATAACCAAAAACAAAGAATTACCTATTTGATGTTTATCAGGATTCAAACCCGCGATTATCAAATCGGTAGTCTTTATATAAAGTCTGATTATCCTGACGACAAGTTTTATTGCAATTTTTTTACTTTTTTTAGTGTACAAAAAGATAAACCAACACCGCCACTAAAGAATCTACAGTTCTTTTTGTACGGCAAATTGAAAAATAAAGAGGAGACCAAGAAACGTGTCCTCAAATTGGGAGGAAAATTTGTTAGTCAACCGAATGAGAGGATAGCAGCTGCGATCTCGACCAAGGAGGACGTTGAACAAAAACATTTGACGATAAAAATGAAACAAATCAAAAGAATGGCTATAAAGGTTCTTATTATATATAAATAGTTATTATTATTTAAATATATATTCTATTTAAAAATAAACTTTACGCCAGTGCTCTTTCGCAAACAGAAGAAAATTGAGAACCACAAACCGCAGATGCTGAAACACTTTACTCGCTTCCTTGACCCTTAAAACTCTTGTTGTCGTCGCACGGTTGTCGATTTGCTCTTGACATCAACGTCCAATAAAACAATTTGATTTTAGATAATTTATAAAATTCATGTCCTTCCACTTTAGCATCTTACATCAACTTAGTTTTATTTATTTATTTTTCGTCACTCACATCACGTCCACTTTATTTTGCCCTATTTCACAATAGGGCAAAATGAAATTATGAAAAAATGTCCAAAAATTTAAATATTTAAAATTATTTATTTATATTTATTTTAAACTTAATAATTGAATGCGTCTGAGCTTAACTTTATGGTGACAGGTTGTGGAAGAATCATTCTTGGACCATATCGACAACGATGGGACAGTGGCGAAGGCTTTGGAAATTATAAAAGAAAAGAATATTGCTGACTGGGGATCAGATGTAAGTAATGAATCTAAAACTAAAACAACACAATAAAGAAAAAAAATTATTTCATTTATTTTTTAAATACAAAGTATATTAAGGATAGACCTATTTTTTTATGGAGTAGGAGGGCAAACGAGCTAGTAGGTCATCTGATGGTAAGCAACTTTTCACCGACCAAAAGCACCGTGGTGCGTTGCCGTCTTGATTAGAAGAGCAAAGGTCGGACCTTCGGATACCTGTCTCACCAAACGAAACGCGGCACGAGCCAATGTCGATATTCTGAGAGGTCGTGGTATTTGACCGGTCGAGCCGGCCTATTCATGCAGCGAACTGCTTGGCTCTACCACTCCTGATGTGCCTTTTCTCACTATTATATTTTCTTTTATTTTTAGATATCATCTGATAATATTCCACATGATGATATAGATGGAAAATCTATTGCAGAGTCTGGCAGTAAGGATGAGGATTCAGAAAATTCGTCGACAGTTAAATTTAAAGTCAAAGGTTTGTGTAATACTACCATATTACCTATAAGATTCCATAATGAAAAACGAAATAACGAAATTGAACGTAAGTAGGAAAAAATCGTTATTTCAAGTATTAGTATTTAATTATAAATATTTAAGTTAGATTAACTAAGTTTAGGTAACGATCAAAGTAAATTACGGTACTTTTTTATGGGATTGATGGGCAAACGATGAGCGAGCGTGTACCTGATGGTAAGTAACTATCACCGCCTATTGACACCCACAACACAGGTAGTGTTACAGTTGCGTTGCCAGCGTTGGGTAAGAAAGGGGGTGGAAGTGGGAAGGGAAGGGGAAAGGGGTTGGGCGTCCGAATACCTCTCTCACAGAACGTAACGCGGTATGAGCGACTTTACGTCTATATTATGAGAGGTTGTGGTATTTTAAGCGTCGAGTGATCGGATCGTTCTTGCAGCGAACTAAGCGACATAACTTTGAAAACATGAGCTTATTTGTTTTATAAATGGATAGGAGTGTGTTAAAAAATCGTTATATCGAGAGTAGATATACCAAGAGTACATTGACGATAGGTGGGGCTGCCGTGGACCCTGACTCTAAACTGGTAGATGTGGCGCACGTCTTTGAGAACGATGACGGCAAGTACACCGTAGTACTGTCTCAGACCGATGTCAGCTCACAGAAGAACTCGTTCTACAAACTACAGATGCTGGAGTCGGACGACAGGACAAAGTGAGTGTTTTATTCAATATTGCTATTATTTTTCACCTTTTGAAGTTAGTAAAGCTCAATGCAAAATTACAGGGTAAAATCTAAACTCTTGTTATTATCGATGCCCGATCAAGTTGTACCATTACGACAATACCTCAACCCAAACTCATTTATAATCTTCTCTCGGTGATGTGGATTTGGAAAAATCCCGCTTCCGAGTCAAGAAGTAGTGGGATCAAATCTGGGCTCACACCAATGATTTCTTGGATTTCTTTACGGAAATTATGTGTGATAAATATAGATTGACAACTGACAACATTTTGCCCGGTGTGTGTGGCAATAATAAGTTCCGTTATTTATTACATTTGGGACATAAAACTTCGGCGAGTCGGTTTGACAGCCACTGCCATGCATATAACCACACTATGGGGTAGAAAAGGCGTGCAGTTATATAGTACATTATTTATCAGGTATTGGTTATTCCGGGCATGGGGTCGTATCGGTACCACTTCGGGTGGTAACAAGGTGGAAGAATGCAAAGATCTGCCGGACGCTGCGTCCAAGTTTCAACAGATATTCAAGGACAAAACTAAAAACTCCTGGCTCAAGCGACACGAATTCGTAAAGGTATTTATGATATTTGTGTCTGCGTCTAAGTAAATGGTGAATACAATCCTTGTTAACGTTTTTCTCTCAGTCAGCCGGGAGCGAAAGAACAACATATGGCTGACAAGCTCACACAGCACTACACCGAAGAATGGCGGGATAACCATTCCAAAATATGGGTGAACTTAAATGTTCTGGTAGGGGCGGGCAGCAGCGTCCCTATTTTTAAAAGGTTCACCCCTGCGGTCTCCAACACGTTTGCCCAGCGTGGAGACTATGGGCATAAACCTCCCGATGAAAAGAGCACAAATACAACGGCCCCCAGTTCCCGGTGGTCCCGCTATTCCCGGCCAAGGCAGCGGTCGTGGTAACGGTGGGACAGGGGGTGCTAAGAATCTCCGGGTTACGGCAGGCTGTCAAAAACAACTACGCGTGGCCACGTATAACGGACGCAGTCTTCGGCTGGACCAACACCTCACCGAACACGAGGTAGAGCTGAGTTGCTTGAACTGGCATATTCTAGGGCTATCTGAAGTCCGGCGAGTGGGGGAGGACACGATGAGGCAAAGGCGAGAAACTCCATCCGATCAGCTGTCTTCGTCAGAATGGAAAAGCCTAAGCCAGCGAATTAGAAAGCTGATGCGGCGCGACCTTCGTCGGTCGAATACTCGCGCGATCGAGAACGCGATCGACCGCAACAAAGGGTCGAAAGTGTTCGCTCAGCAGCTTGGGAGGTCCCATCTGACGAAGCTGAAAACTGCGGATGGACGTGTCGTCACCTCTAAGCCCGAGATTCTCGCAGAGATTGAATTTTTTTATGGGCTCCTTTATTCCACACGGATGACCAAGCCGACGGGACACAGCGATGATGACCATAGAGCCCCGCTAACGCGTCACTATAGTGAGGACATTCCCGATGTCACAGAAAGCGAGATTAGTGCGGCTCTCGGGCAACTCCAGAACAACAAGGCACCCGGTGATGACGGAATCACAACAGAACTTCTAAAGGCCGGCGGGATTCCTATCCTAAAGGAATTAGCAAGTCTTTTTGATTCCGTCATACAACAGGGTATAACACCACAGGTTTGGAGCAGGAGTGCGGTGGTGCTGTTCTTCAAAAAAGGTGATAAGACCTTACTAAAGAATTACAGACCCATCTCACTCCTGAGCCATATCTACAAGTTGTTCTCGAGGGTCGTCACGAATCGTCTGGCTGCAAAACTCGACGAATTTCAGCCTCCGGAGCAGGCCGGGTTTCGAAAAGGCTTTAGTACCGTGGACCACATCCATACTGGTCGGCAGATTGTACAGAAGACCAAAGAGTACAATCAGCCGCTGTGTATGGCATTCATAGATTACGAAAAAGCCTTCGACTCCATCGAAAGTTGGGCAGTTCAGGATGCATTGCAGCGATGTCGGATTGACTGGCGATATATCGAGGTGTTGAGATGCTTGTATGACACCGCCACGATGGCTGTCCAGATCCAGGATCAAGTGACGAAATCCATCGAGCTGAATCGAGGTGTAAGACAGGGAGATGTCATATCTCCCAAACTCTTCACCAATGCTCTGGAGGACGTCTTTAAGACCTTGGACTGGACTGGACAGGGTATCAACGTGAATGGTGAGCACATCTCGCATCTTCGGTTCGCAGACGACATCGTTGTAATGGCAGAGTCGCTGGAACAGTTAAGCGGAATGCTGCGCAGCCTAGACGAATCCTCTCGACGTGTCGGTCTGGGCATGAACTTGGACAAGACCAAGGTCATGTTCAACGAACATGTCGTGCCCGGGCCGATAAATGTCGATGGGTCAATTCTCGAAGTCGTAAACAAATACGTCTACCTAGGCCAAACTATCCAGTTAGGTAGACGAAACTTCGAGAAGGAAGCCGACAGGAGGATTCAGCTGGGTTGGGCCGCATTCGGCAAACTGCGTCGAGTTTTCGGCTCGCCTATACCGCAATGCCTGAAGACCAAAGTCTTTGACCAGTGCGTCCTACCAGGTGCCGAAACGTGGACACTTACGGTGGGGCTAGTCCACAAATTTAAAGTCGCTCAGCGAGCTATGGAGCGAGCTATGCTCGGAGTATCTCTGAAAGATAGACTCAGGAATGAGTATATCCGACAGAGAACCGGAGTAACCGACATAGCTCGCAGAATAAGTTCGCTGAAGTGGCAATGGGCTGGTCACATCTGTCGAAGGACCGATGGTAGATGGAGCAAGAAGGTCATGGTGTGGAGACCGTGACTTGGTAAGCGTAGTGTAGGACGTCCACCAGCCCACTGGTCAGACGACCTTAGAAGAGCTGCTGGAAAAGACTGGATGCGGAAGGCGGAGAATCGGATGTTGTGGCGCACATTGGGAGAGGCCTATGTCCAGCAGTGGACTGCAACAGGCTGATGATGATGATGATAACGTTTTGCCCCGGCCCCCGCTCATCGCTGTTCACCCATTTTATTTTTAATTTTTAATTGTTTTTTTAGCCCTTTTTTAACCTCATTATTCTTTTTGAAAAAGTGTCCTTTGTTTTGGTTTTATTAATTAAATTATAATAATTTAATTTTTTTTTTTAAATTATATTGTTAGGTGCCCGGCAAATACTATCCTCTGGATTTGGACTACGCTGTCAGTGACGCACCGAAATGTGCTCTTACTGTGGAGAATGATATCGATCTGCCCGAACCTGTCCAGAGACTTGTTATTAAACTTTTCAATGTTCAGGTTATGGAGGAAACACTGCTGGAGTTCAAGGTTTTTATATACACGTTCTCTGTTTTTATACATACAACGCCATCTAGTTACAAGCTAAGCTACTAAAGCCGGTATAATATAGAGCTACATCATGGATATTTTTTTTCATGAAACAGGAGGCATACAAAGAAGCAAGGTTGGCTGGTGGTAAGTCACTGCGCATGACCACCTGCAACATAGACATCTACATCGTAACATCCGTTTTCATGTCACTCAAATTCACAAGGAGTGTAATGTAGTCGAGTGAGGATCGGACACGTGTATCGCGGCGAGTGGGTCACTTATATTACCCACGAAAACTATAAATTCACCATTGATTTATTTTTCAGGCGTATTCTGTAATCAGAAAGTGTACGCCTTTTATAACAAATTTCTCTGTTTAGTTGGATTTAAAAAAAATGCCGCTCGGTAAATTGTCTAAAGAACAAATCAAGTCTGGTTACAAAGTGTTGTCAGAGTTAATCAAATGTATTGACGATGGTGGCAATCAGGGCAGAATCATAGATGGGACTAACAGGTTAGTATTTTTCTGTCTAATTTTTTTACGGGATATGAGGCTAAACGATCAAGTGGGTCACCTGATGGTAAGCAACTACTCACCGCCGATGAACACCGTTGTGCGTTACCGTCCTTTAAATGAGTAGCCGGGGAAAGGAAGGGGAAAGGGCCTCATAACTCTATATGGATACCTCTCTCACCGAACGAAAGGCGGCACGAGCCCTTCATGCCGATATTCCGAGAGATCGTGGTATTTCACCGGTCGAGCAGGCCCATTCATGCAGCGAACTTCAACACTACCACTGTTCACTAATATACTAAACTGACTAGCCCTAGACTGTAATGTAAATATTACTGATAAGTATAAATTTGCACATAATATTTGTAGTACCTATTGGCTCTTTCTATTCCAAACTGTATAACGGGTTAATAAAAAAATCATCGATATTACAGATTTTTCACATTGATACCCCACGATTTCGGTATGAAAAACGCTCCACTGTTGGACAACATGGAGATAGTGAAGAGCAAGACTGACATGTTGGACAACTTGCTCGAGATCGAAGTAGCGTACAGTTTGTTGAAGACAGGTATGGAGTTTAATGAATTTAAATAAACTAGCGCTTTTTTGCCTGGACGTCCTTGATTCCCGGACGTGTAGGCAGAATTTAGCCTCTACCTAAATTTAATATCAAGCTGAAATAGTAAATGAGTTGTGGTATATTTATCTATATAGATATCACTTAGACCAATTGTAAAGAGAAGTTGCAGTGTAGTAAAAACTGTTTTCTTTTCTTTTAAATAAGAAGTAGGTAGATGCAAATATATGCTCTATTGAAGTATTTGTTTCTCTTTCTTTTTTATGGTATAGGGGGCAAATGAGCAGGCGTGTCACCTGATGGTGGGCATCAAACGCCTCCCATGGACATCTGAACACATATAATGTTAAAGTTGCGTTGCCGGTCCTTATAACAGGATATGGACTCTCTCATCGAGCGAAACGCGGCAAAAGCCAATTTACATTGATATTCTGAGAGATCGTGGTATTTCACCGGTCGAGCCGGCCCATTCGTGCAGCGAACTGCGTGACTCTAACACTCCACCTTGTACGTTATTAAAAAGTAAAATGCTTATCGATCTTCATTTAATGTTACAGAGAATTATGTGCCGAGTCCAATATATTCCAACTATTTGAAATTGAAAGCGAACATTATGCCAGTGTCAAGTGATACGCCAGACTACGAGATGATCCAACTCTATGTACACAACACGTTCTCGCCTACATGGTACACAATAGAAATCGAACAGGTACGAGTACTTTTTTTAGATTATAATCTATATTATTAATATATTTGTTGATGACTGATGACTTTTCGAAGTTATTTTTAGGAGTTATGTGTGATAAATATCGATGACTGAAGACTTTGTTTCCGGTATGGCAATAGGTTCGCCACCTATTCCATTTGGGACGTTAACGTAACGGCGAGACGAGGCTTAACAGCCACTGCCTACACCTTCGGGTAAAAATGGCGTGAAGTTATATTATGTTACATTTAATATTGTAGGTGTTTACTGTGGCACGGGAAGGTGAAGACGAGCGATTCAAACCTTTCAAGAATCTTCACAACAGACGACTTCTGTGGCACGGCTCGCGTCACACTAACTTCGCCTCTATCATCTCCAAGGGTGATTAAAATTTAAGTTTTATAGTGATAACATACATAAATAATAATATTATCTATATATAAATAAAATTGAAGAGTCTGTTTTTAATATTGAACTAATTGCTTTCTACTACATACATATGAATATAAATATACGGTACATAGTTACAACAAAATTATTATTATTTTTTTTTTACAATGTTTGTCTGTCTGTTTGTTCCGGCTTCTTTGAAATGGCTAGATCTATTTTGACGTGTCTTTGAATTGTCAGGTGGCTGGTTTAATAAGGAGTAACATTTGATCTTTTATTTATCTGTTGCTTTCGAGGCGAAACAAAGTTCGCCGGATCAGCTAGTCCTTAATATATTCATTTCACTAATACAATACTGACTGTGCCATAATTGTCAGGAAAAGTTATCGTTATAATAAAACTGGGCACAAGTGTAGGGCTGCGGCAGAGTGTTTTGTCAATATATATTATACTCTGTTTAGGTCTGTGCCTACCACCTCCAGAAGCACACGTGTGGAGTTACATGTACGGCAAAGGTATATACTTCGCAGACAATGTGACCAAGTCATGCAACTACTGTCATTGTGACAGAATTAATACAAGAGGACTCCTGCTCCTGTGTGAAGTTGCTCTTGGTGACATGTACGTATTTAATTATTATTTCATTACATAGTATAGAACAAATTTGTTTTCCGCTATCTGTCCTCTCATATGTTTAGATCTTTGAAACTACCGACATACGACTGACCGACGTAAAGTGGCGCTCATGCCGCGTTTCGTTCGGTGAGAGAGGTACCCGGAGGCCCACCCCCTTCCTCATCCTTTCCTATTCCCTGCCCCTTAAAGGTTGGCAACGCAACAGTAACACTATATGTATTGCTGGTGCCCATGGGCGGCGTTGGTTGCTTACCGCCAGGTGACCCACCTGCTCGTTTGCCCTCCTATCCCATATAAAAAAAAAATATAAAAACTACTCACCTGATAATGATGTGGGTTGTTATTTAACAGATAGAACGTTTAAAGAGGGTGGTTTGCTTAATAGAGTAACACTGATCATTTTCGAGGTATCAGTTATGATGTCGTAAATAAACACATGTTTTTGGCGATTTTATTACAAACGCTGGCCAGAATCTTACGTGATCGTTCAAAACAATGTATTATTTATTAATATTTATTAAACACCTACAAGATCTACAAATACTGATAATATTTATTGGTTTACTTTTTACAAGAAATAAGATATACATATTTGAAGATATTATATTATATTTTTGAAAATATCACACAATGCATACCTATTTAAAAAGTAGACACTATAAAATCGGCGGTGTATAGAATCGGGTCAACTAGTGTAGTACACAATTATTAAGCCAATGATTAATATTGACAGTTTATTAAATTTATTAGGAAACGCTGCACTCGTCATGAGAATGTGGTTCTACCACCTGGCATGCACTCCGCTTGGGGAGTTGGCCGATGGCAGCCCGACCCCGCACAGTACAAGGTCCTCGAGGACGGGCTGATCGTGCCGCTTGGCACCTCAGTGAAGGCAAACGATCCTGATGCTTACGTGGATCTTAACGAGTATCCTTTACTAATCTGCTTGTTCTCAAATGCGATAGATATTAGGTTAGGTGAAAGTTTCTTCGTATCATTACACAGTTTAAAACAAAGTCGCTTTCCGCTGTCTGTCCCCTTATAAGCTTAGATCTTTGAAACTACGCTACGGATTTTGATGCGGTTTGTTGTAATAGATAGAGGGTGGCAACGGGGTCGTTTGTATGTATAATTCATGAATAATGTAGTAAAAAAAAGTTATAATGTTCAAAATTTAGCACTATAATCGTAAACGCTATAAAAAATACTTTTGATGCGGATGCGGAACTAGTTTTGTATAAATTTTACAACGTTAAAACATTTAACCAACAACCCCTATAAAGCATTAAACATGTAATAACTGTGCCTCGGTGGTCCAGTTTCTGAATCCAGAGGTCACAGGTTCGAATCCTAGCACACACCAATGACTTTTCAAAATTAATTAATTCCAAAAGTTATGTATGATAAATATATAATATGGCTAAAAACCTCCTATTCCATTTGGGACGTAAACATAACGGCGAGGGTTAACAGCCACTGCCTACACCTTCAGGTGGAAAAAGGCGTGAAGTTATGTTAATGTTATGTAATAACCGTGTTTATTTGATTAATATATATATATCCTTAGCGAACACATCTTCAGGTTCGTCGTGTATGACCCTGCTCAAGTGCACATGAAGTATTTGGTGCAGATGAAGTTTAAATACTCGGACCATGACTTATATCATTAAGTATAAATTTGCATTAACATTAAAATATGTCATATTTTCATACTACTTTTTTTAGGTACGTAATTAATAAGTAAATTATATAACGACTCCACACTAATGAAATTAAATCTTACTTATTAGTTGTATATTTGAAAATATATATGTCATATGATAAGTAAATTTTAATTTTTTGAAATTGTGTTTAATTTTTGACGTGACAACGTCTTAAATTAGGTTGCGGCTGGGAGTCACTTATGAAAAAGTGTAACGCTCGGTAACGTTACGATGAGTCACCGAACGAGAGAGAGGCCCGCCGAATGCCTTGCGTCTCTCTCCCACTCAACTATGATCGGTCTGCCGCGCGCGCAGCACTAGAGAATTAGGCGCATTGAATCGGCGCATGCTTGTGTCTCTGTCTTTGTCTTTCTCGAACGTTCTTGGCGTTGGAAAAACAAGAAAGCGTCATAATACAAGTTCACACGTGTGGTTAAAGTATCGTCAGCTGTGTCTGTAGTGAAAATGTGGAGTGCTTAGATTCGTCATTTACAACAACTACAACAATAAAGGTAAATAATTGTACACTGATATTTCATTATCGTAAACTATGATTGATTGATTAATTGTTAGATTGACACAAAAGTTGAGAAACTGAGTTTATAGGTTATGTCATACTATTGATAAATGTTGATAGTGTTAAGTAAATTATTAGTTTAAAATTAATTAATTAATTAATTATTATTTTACAAATTTTCATTAATTTCAAATTTATTTAGCAAAAATTTGAACCTTCGATCTGAATAAATGTTTTGATTTTCGAATTGATTCTTTAAAATTACAAATATTAAGAAAAAGTGGCAGATATAAGAAAACTTGATTTAAACTGTGTTGAGCAAGAATTTTAACATCTAATTTAAGTAAATGTTTTAATTTTCAACTTCATCATTTACAATTACAAATTTTAATTAATTTCAAATTTATTTAGCAAAAATTTGAACCTTCGATCTGAATAAGTGTTTTGATTTTCAAATTGATTCTTTAAAATTAAAAATTCATCCATTCAATTTCAAATGTTCAACAGGAATCACCACTCTCAAAACAATGGAAACGGACGAGCAAATGCCTTCAACTTAATTATATTCATATCAATAAATATTCTACCGAGAAAAAGACGTTGTCACGTAAAATCTTCGCCCGTAAAACCGACTTTACAGGCAACCAGATTTTTTTTTTACCTATTTCAAAAAGTATCTTAAGTTCGCCTAAAACCCGATTTCGACAGAAAAGATGCCAGTAATGATGGTGAAAGATGTTTCAAGGAAGTTGGTGATAGTCACAAAATCGGCAGATATACTCGTACCTATGTTTCGACTACATTTGTCTATACTAGAGATAACGATTAACGTTAACTAATCATCAGCTATGTCTTGATTGAAACTTGAATGTTTTGACTTTGCTCTTGGTCATGAGTATATTGGCAATATTTTTCATAAGTCCTGGAGCACAGATGATTTTATGTAGAGATTATAATAAGTCTGTAGATCATGAGACTGGCAATGATGTGAGGTTATTATGGGCTTACTTAAATCTTGGTAATATTTCGTCGGCTAATGAAAATTTTGTTCGTCTGACTTTAAACGCTTAGACACTTGAACGTCCGCTCTACAGTCCTATATAATATATAGTCTTGATTGTAAGAACGTCAAACGTTTGTTTTCGCAGGCGTCATAGTTAGCGGAGATGAATGTTTTTAAATTATGTAACTCAAATGTTAATCAAAGAAATACATACTTGAGGTTAGGTTAGGTTAAGCTGTAGGCTTAGGCTAGGTTAGGTTAAGATTAGGTTAGGTTAAGAATTAAGAAGTTAATTGTAATCAAAAGACTCGACTTAAAGGTCCTAGCAACCAGGTCGTTAAATTATATAAAAAAAATACATACTGTATATAATTTCTTGTTCCTAATAAATATTTGTTAGAAATTAATCGAACATGCAAATTTACCAATGATGCCAAACAAACAGTTTCATACTGTCCCGTGCTTACCTAATAATTAGGTGTACATTTAATACATGTGTAACGGATTGTCTTGACAATTTAATTATTAATTTGTCAAGACAATCCGTTACACATGTATTGACATGGTTATACATTTAAAAAACTGCAAATACATACATACATAAGCTCACGCAGAGACTTTGGCTTTCCACAAGCTACGATCCTGACACACATCTTTCGCCTCATCCACAGTCATACATCTCGTCATGCATTCACGTCGGTTTCGGGTGCTACGCATTTTCCCTTTTTAAAAAAGACCATTTATTTGGTCGTGGTACTCACATTCGTTTCACCCTTTTAGTCAGTCGACTTTCATTCATTCTTGCAACATGACCAAACCATCTTATTATACTTCTCTCCACCTTGGTCACCACATCATCCTTCGCCTTGCATTTCTCCCTTATCACGCTATTTTTCATTCGATACGCAAGGGTGACTCCACACATACTTCTCTGAGAACGCATTTCTACTGCATTCACCTTTCATGCTTCGCCTGCCACACCCAACATTCACTCCCGTATGTTAGAGTTGGTATCAACACACTACTGTGAATCGTCAAGCGTGCCTTTTCAGACACAGTCTGACTACGCATCAGGGCATGTAGTGCACCATTGACTCTATTACCAGCAATCACTCGCCTTTCAATATCTTCCTCTGCAATCATATCACAACTAAATAAGAAATCACGTTCACTACAACGTATTATAAGAGTGGCGTCCTGCTGTTTTCGTTTATTGTTTAAATTATATTTGTTTGACTGAGGGCTCTTGTAGCGTTGCCAGATGTTTTAGTTTTAAGAGTTATTCCATAAAGATGCCAGTAACTTTAATTGGACAAATAATTATGCGACGATCAATGAGTATTTTATTTTTAATACGTATCATGCCTGGAGGACAAAGTTCCCGAAACGTGTATCACTATATGCTGTTTTGAGTGCTAAGCAAAGAGAATTTATTCCTATTGAGCTAATATTAACGAGCCCAAAAACCAGAGACTTTCCCCACACAAAAAATGTATAAACATCTATGACTTGCAATGTCTTTTGCCTACTCACATTGAGTGAAATATTAAAACAACTTGCAATGTCACTAGTGTCAGTACTGTCACTGTGTGACTGTGTCATTTGTCAAATTGCTACTCGTGATACACAGACGTAAATTAAAAATTTAAATTATAAATAAAAACAGTTTGTGATCGTATATCCTAGTGCTACCATGTGTTAATACTACTACACTTATAAATTTTCCAAGAAGTGTCAAAGAAATAATTACCTTTGTTATATTAAGATTAACTAACATGGAGTCAGATATTATCAACTGGAGTAACAAAGATGTTTTGGATTTCTTACAGAAAGAGAAAATGTCTGGGTTCATAACAGATCTTTGTAAATCTCATGATATCGATGGCCAGTGTCTTCTAGCTCTTGTTGATCGAGACTTTTATGATTATCCCTTCGATCAGTTAAAATTGGGCGAACGAAAAAGATTCATATTACTTGTGAAGAAATTACAAAAACACAATCGTATCTCCATGTTTGAGCTCGGGCTTTGTGATGATGCTCTCAGTAATCCATCAACGAACATTAATTTCCTGGGAACAAATCTATCACATTTGAGTTATAATCTTCGCAATAAAATACCAAGTGAAATTTATTTGAGGAAATCTGAATGTGTGTCGAACTACACACCAGATGTTAAAGCTTCAAAATTACGCCCTGAGATATGGAAAACTGCAATAGCTCTCGGTAAATATAATCACAATTGCTTGCGAAAATATTTTACTGTACTTTTTGTCATTTACAAAGAGTTCATTTTTACATTCCATTTATATTATTTTAAGACAAAAGTTAAAAACTTTAGTGTTCTATCAAAGTGTCATTTGATTTCCGTAATTTAGAGTAACTAAAAATTACATACCTAATGTTAACACTTTATGTAAGGATATACAAACACATTACAGATATAATAGTTTGTGTTTTCAAAGTAGCTATGAATTATTCTAATAGCTATGAATGTAGCTATTAATTATTCTAACAAAGAAATTCATGTGGGGATCAAGTAAAAAATATAGCATAAGTTTTCATGATTTATGAGAGGATTGTTTTCCCAAATATAACAATGAAATACATTATTTTTGTTTCTTGTTAATTTTTTTGTTTATGTATTGATGAAATGTCATAACAATTTAAGTTAATGCAACAAAGGACATTGTTGTAATTATGGGTGTTATAAAGGCTCTTAAAAAAAACATTAAATTTTATTTGTATTATTATCTGCTATCTTCATATTCAATAAGTTCTTACTCTACTTGGAAAAGAGGTGATGGGGTCAACAATGACAGAATAAGAGAGAAATTTCTCAAAAAATGTATAGGAACTATTAATAAAAAAATAAAAATACCAATATGACAAAACATAATTTTAATTTTGCAGATATTTTTTTTTTGTGACAGCACTAAAATAAATAGTTACATAGTAGTATTTTTTTTATCTGTTCATATAACTGAATAATAACTGTTAAAATTGACATAAAATTATATCAAGAAAAAAATTACTAGCAGCATTACAATAGAGGAGGGAAATCAATAATAAAAATTATCAGATTTCACTGAAAATGGTAATGATTATAATAATTGTATGCAGGCTATGTGTTTCTGGTGACGTGGGTGACAGCAGTTGTGATGGTGATTGTGCACGACAAAGTGCCAGACATGAAGAAGTATCCACCACTGCCTGATCTATTTTTAGACAATGTACCACATATACCGTGGGCATTTGATATGTGTGAAATTACCGGATCTTTATTGATGGCCATCTGGCTAGCTGTTCTCTTCTTCCACAAACATAGGTATGTTAACTTTTTTTACATCTTTTTAGGGCTAGTGCGGGATTAGTTAGGGCAATTGAGCAGACGTTACACCTGATGGTAAGTGACCAGCGCCGCTCATGAACATCTGCAACACATATAGTGTTACAGTTGCATTGCTGACCTTTAAGGGAGTAGGATAGGAAAGTATGGGGAAGAGGGTGGGCCTCCAGGTACCTCTCTTAACGAACGAAACGCGGCATGAGCCCCTTTACGTCGATCTTCTGTGAGGTTGTGGTATTTGACTGGTTCAGCCGGCCTATTCATGCAGCCAACTGCTTGGCTCTGCCCCTGTTAAATGAATTATACATGCAAAACACTCCGTTGACACCCTCTATCTGTTACTAAAAAAAGATTAAAAGCATGAAAATCCGTTGCATATTTTTAAAGATATAAGCATTTAAGGGGACAGACAGCGGAAAGTGACCTTGTTTTATACTATGTAATGGTTTGTATTGTGAAACACAAAATAGAAGTGCCTATGGGTGATTTTGTATTATGAAGCAATTACGAAATTCGACGAAAGCTGGCTCTTTGATTCTTGGCTGAATCTTCCATTTTAACTTCTTCAGGCCATGACGCAATTTATAGGACACCATTCCAGAATAAAATTATTTCCAATAAAAAGAAATTCCCTGTAGCCTAATAGTCCAGAACTGAGCTTGTAATTGTGAGGTCTTGAGTTTGAATCCGTGTACACGCCAATGACTTTCCGGAGATTATATGGAGGAGATTTCTAGCAAATTTTTACGTACTGAATAATGTTACATAACATAACTTCACGCCTTTTTCCACCCGAAGGTGTAGTCAGCTGGTGTGAAGCCTCGACTCGCTATTATGTTTCCGCTCCAGATTGAGTTTGGTGGCGTACCTATTGCCATGCCGGTCACGAAGTTTTCAGTCATCGATATTTATCACACATAACTTCCGAAAATAATTTCGAAAATTCACAGGTGTGAGCCCGGATTAGAATCCTTGATTCAGAAGTGGGGTGCTCGACCTCTGGACCACCGAGACTTACGTCATTTTGTATGTGTAATTGTGTATGTTTGTTGTTATATAGTATATGCTTTAAATGAGTTAGCGTATATGGTTGGAGAAATAAGATCATAATAGGAGGTTTTTAAACCCGGATAATATCAAATGTGAATGGCCGGATAAATTTTCAGCTCACGGTCGAAAGAAAAGAAAATTGTTCAAAGTGATAAAGTGCAAATTTAGGTATTATTCTGACGAGACAGTGTTTGCACTGAATCGACATACTGGTATCATGAATTCATGTCGTGAACATTGCGATAAATACAAATGACTCACAAAGAAAAGGGACTTTGATAGTGAATTTTGCTGTTTTATTTTATTTAAAGAATAGTATGTTACGGAATTAAGAGAATTCTTATCGAACTAGCTCAACCTTCGAGCTTCGTACCTACTAACTCAGTTTTATAAATGGGTATATAAATGGGTATAAGTTTTATAAATTTACCAAATTATTGAAGTGTTTGTTTATTTAAATTCTACTATAAAACCTATACTAGATCATATTTGAAGTTGATTTCATGCAATCTCATAAAGATGGGATGAAATCCGTCCGGGATGAGATCAAAGACAAAAAAAAACCAAAGAAACAAAGAGTAGTATTTTCCCTAAATTCACAGGCAAGAAAATGCTACTGATTGCTAATATTATGAATTTATAATGAAGATTTGATATTTAATCTCTAATGATATTTAATTTAACGTATTAAGTAATTTGATATATTTTCTTTTGATGTTATTGTTCATCAAAGAAAATGCACTCGCTCACACAGTATAATTTATTGTGACGAAAATAACCACCTAACAGCATACATCTATATAAATTTAACATGAAAACAATTGTAAAAAGATGTCACAATGTAATACAATGTATCAAAAACGTAATGAATTTATCAAAGTAACATTCTGATAATAATAAAAACATATTTTTCAATTCGTTTATAGTATTTTACTGCAAGAGAGAGAGAGAGAGAGCTATTTCGCAATACATATCTATAAAATGTAATTCAAAAGCCTGAAACGACACTTTGACGGGGAATAGAACTTACGACCTAGGATAACAGTTGGGATGTCGAAATAGGCCAATTCAATGAATGAAATGTTTGAATCATTTTATGAAGATGGCTCATTTTATATTTTTTAAAGCGTTGTGCTTGTTTAATTGCTTTACCTTAATAATCTTGTGCTTGTTTAGCTTGATTATCTCAAAGTTTTGAATACTTCCATTTTTGCAAGTAAGAGTTTTATTTTTATAGGTCTTCACAGACACTTAAAAATAGTCAACAAGTACAGATAAACATATTATTAAAAATAGCAGACCGCGCGAACTTCGTACCGCCATATTTTATACATTTTCCACTAAAAAGATTATTGCCGCGATCATATTAATACTCCAAAGCTTTCCTCATAAATGGACTATCTAACACAATTTTTTTTTTCAATTCAAGTTCCTGATACATACATACATAACTTCACGCCAGATCCCTTGCGGGGTAGGTAAAGGGTACAAAGCGTCATAAGGCACGATTATTACACACCTTACTTGCTTAGCTTTTGATATTAGCGACTAACAACCTAGATATGATGAAAATAATAGCAGTTAAAATAATAAGCAGTTGAATGAATGCATGTATGGGCCGGCTCAACCGGTGAAATACCACCACCTCCCAGAAGATCGACGTAAAGTGGCTCATGCCGCGTTTCGTTCGGTGAGAGAGGTACCCGGAGGTCCACCTCCCTTCCCCATCCTTCTCCCTTAAAGGTCGGCAACGCAACGGTAACACTATAAGTGATGCCGGTGTCCATGGGCGGCGCAGGTTGCTTACCTTCAGGTGGCACGCTTGCTCCTTTGCCCTCCTATCCCATAAAAAAAATTATTATGAACTTCAATCAATAGCAATACCAGGGACTTTGTCAGAAGTTTTTTGTCAATCTTTAGTTTTTTTAATACTACTTTTTTTTTAATTGATCATTGTCGTCGATTTAAAAAAAAACCTAGTCACCACATGTTCTTACCAGTATGGCTAACTCACAGTGAGTGTTTTTTTTATATTTTAAATGATGTCGATTTGGCACCTGGGTATTACTCTTATCAAAATAAATTCACTAAATTTTAAAAGAGATCACGATATTAAAAATGTAATGTATATAGATGGGCAACTCTATGTGGTATGCA
The DNA here is from genome assembly GCA_905147225.2 of Euproctis similis. Classification (NCBI taxonomy): domain Eukaryota; kingdom Metazoa; phylum Arthropoda; class Insecta; order Lepidoptera; family Erebidae; genus Euproctis; species Euproctis similis. Next base: position 5,952,214 of record LR990118.1, on the reverse strand, counting down.
GACGTGTAACAAACCCGCTAAGTCAAAAGACGCCAAGATTGAGGTGCGTAGGCATATCTTGCGCTTCGTCCATTTATATGAAGTTGCAATATTGTAAAGAATTATAGATAATATTATAATATCTGCGTGAAGAACTAACTGTAAACTAACTCTAGCTTTGACCCATGACTTTGGTTACTTAATCTTAATATTCGCGTTGCATATTACATAAATATAATGAACGGAAAATAACGCGACACATTTAGGTAAACAAATTTTCTGTCCGCTTGTGACTACGGCCAGTGCAACCAGGCCGAAACGTCAAGCCAATAATAAAAGTAAGTATTTGTTTACCTACACGTGTCGTGTTATTTCCCGTTTAAGTAGATCAAATTCTAATCTAATGTGTCTAAATAGACACGGGGTCACAGATGTTACAGGTTCACATCACCTATTAATTATTACAAAATAAATATACATATACCCCAAAAGACGATTAAATACTATAAACTCATTAGGACAAAAAGAAAAAAAAAGTCTAACGCCCGAATACTGAACCGCCACTCAAATCTGACAATCAATAAAGTGCTACTTACTGCTCTAATTTCACGTATTCTGTCTAATGTGACAGCTACTTAAACGCTTAAGTAGCGCTTATAAAATTAAGTGGCAGTTCAGTATTCGGGCTTAAGAAATTTAAAAAAAAAATTACCTGCCAGCTATGAACGGCGCTCACGACCGAGTCGGGCGGGTCTCCCGATCATATATATGTGCGCGGAATATTTGCCTAAGAAACGAATATTTACATTTTGTATTTTGCGATATCTTTTGAATTAAATGTCCGAATTGAATCATTCAAAAAGTTCTAGAAAGGTATTGAATCTATCTTTATATTGAAATACTTTATTTTGAGTAGAGTTAATACCAAGGTAAAAAATAAAGAACTTTTAAAACGACCTCATTATAATTATTTTTAAAAATTCAAAAAACACTTATTGTGCGATAACTACAATAGTTAGACATATGGCGTCGCGGACTTTTCTGTCGACAATTATATGTTCTGTGAAAGTGTAGTACATTGTTTTGTTCTATAATCAATAGTTTTCGCAGCGTTCGCGATGTAAGAATTTTTTTCGGGTCTTTTTCTTACACCTTGGGTTACATTATTGAACTTATAGTAAGGATCCCTAATTAATTTGAAAATATAATATAGCCTAAAGCCTTCCTCGATAAATGGACTATACACCAGTGAAAGAATTTTTGAAATCGGACCGGTGGTTTATTAGATTAGCGCGTTCAAACAAACAAACAAACTCTTCCGCTTTATAATAAAAGTATAGATGAATGACTAAACACAAGCGCTTGGGAAAAGTGCGTCCGTGGAAAAATAAAACACGGACGTAGTCGCCACGAGCGGCCCGATTCCGAATGTGGGGGCTATCATGAGAAGAATCAGGCATGAAATTAATGTGCCAAATACTCTTTTGGAACCATTTGAAATAAATAACAATATTATTATCGCTTCTGAAAACAATGCAGTAGACTTGTGACCATCACAGTTAACAACCCAACCAAATTAAAATCAGCATCCTACAGGATAACGAGCGAAATTCTATGCGACTAGTAAGTCGAGCACAACTGACGCGGCATCTTTTATTTAGAGTCGTAAGTTTGTACAACAAATGTGAAGAATAATAAAATGTAAGAACCAGTACCAAATAAGTAACAGAATTCTTAATCTGATAGTTTGATTGGCACTACATAGGAGAGAAGAATTTCTTAACAATGTATGTACTACATTATTAAACACCTTCAAAAGATCTACAAACAAGTCCGGTGTATGTCTATCTTTTGGGGATAACTCACAATGACCATTTTTATATCTTCTTATTGCTTCTAGGACGCAACAAAGTTCGCCAGGTTAGCTAATAACGTATGAGATTAAGATACCACGTAATATAGTATGTAGGTGTGTACTCTATGTACCCAATACGGGTGTAAATATTACGCATTAAATAAGTTCACGATGAAAATTGGAACGTTATTATTTTATTTTAGTTTACCCGGTGAACATTGTTACGCCTCGGAAGCTATCAATAAAAGATTTTTTCTACAATAAAAGTAGCCCAAGTTACTGATTATTACACCAGCTACCTGTCAATAAAGTCCCGTCAAAATCGGTCCAGCCATTTCAGAGATTACCATAACAAACACGCAGACGGAGAGACAAAAAATTATAAAAAATGTTATTATGGTGTATGTACCGTATATCCATATGAAAGTAGTAGTAAGCAGTTATCTAAATATTACAAACAGACACTTTTATTTATATGGATTAAAAAGAAATTGTACAAATCTAAATTTGGCGTATGAACTATGTACCATATGTCATGTCCTACAAGATGTACTTACTGCAAACCTCGTTAACTGTTGTCGCGCTGCCAGCGTCCCATACATCACCCGTAATTAATTCAATTATTGTTACGGGAATTACGTAGCCATATTAAATCCTGACATTATTATCCTGTGAGTAATAAATTACCGACCAATTCTTTCATCATTATGATGAAAGTATTGGTCGGTGGTTCCAGAGCACTCCGGGTTCGAATCCGGCCTCACATCAATGACTTTTCGAAATCCTTTTCGGAAGTTATGTGTGATTATAAATCTCGATGACTGACAGCTATGTGTCCGGTGTATGGCAATAGGTTCGCCACCTGTTCCATTTGAGATGTAAGTAAAAAGGCGAGTCGAGGCTTAACAGCCGCTGCCTACCAGGTAGAGAAAGGCATGTTAGGTTATGAAAATATTAAAGGGAAAACAGAAGAATAACTATATAAGTCTGCCACATTAACTTTGTTATGAGACTAGGACTTGGACTGCACTAGAAGAGATACTTTATTTTGCGAGCTGAGTCGTTTGATGCTTCTTATAAATAATGAGACAGGCTAACTTAAAGTCAGAAAGGGCATGCTCCGATGGTTTGGACATGTAGAAAGAATGGATGACGCAAGATTGACTAAGCACATATACAATGCAAAAGCTGATGTAAGTAGGAGTCGAGGTCGGCCAAGACACCTATTCCATGACCAAATAGAACGTGTCCTGGAGGAAGGTGATATCAGGAGTCTTAAAAATCGACGTGCGTGCTTGAAAAGAGTTATGAAAGTTAAAGAAGCGAGTGAGTCGTCCAGGAATTGTGTCTTATGGCGCTTTGTCCTCTCTGCCGCAAGGGATTTGGCGTGAAGTTATTTAAAAATGTATGTAATTAATTAATTAAATTATTTAGGTAAAATAAAAAACATAAATACTATACTATGCTTCTCCGAAACGGCATGACCAATTATCGTAAAAAATTGTGTACATATCGGGCAGGTCTGAGCATCGTGCGATACAACGTTTGCTGGGTCAGCAGGATTATATTTGAGTACAAAAAAATCCCTTCTGTAATTTGAATACCATTTGTAAGCTCATTTTACATTGCACCGCTGGTAATTTACAAAGTATGTTTATCTCTTTTTGTAATATTGCGTTATAAATTTGATAAAGTAGTGGCAGAATAAAATGTGTAGCATACTTCCTGCTAATATTATTAGCGTGAAGGTTGTGTGTATGAATATTTGCTAGTCGTGTCACGCAAATGCCGGTGAATGGGTTTCAACTAAACAATAAAAACAAAACATTTATATGTAGTTAATTTAATTTAATAAATTCTGCACTAAACACTGTACATTTATCTATACTTATAAAAATATAAGTGTCTGTTGGTAATATTGAAGTAACTGCTTGTCACTATATTCGTATACGGTACATACACCAAAATAACATTTTAAAATATTTGTCTGTGTATTTCTCTGTTTGTTCTCATAATGTCTGAAATGGCTGGACCGATTTTGACGGGACTTTTAGTCACAGATAGCTAATGTAATAAGTAATAACTTGGGCTATTTTTATTTTAAAAAAAACCATTACTTATTTATTCCTTTGAAGGCGAAACAAAGTTCGCCGGGTCAGCTAGTATAACATATCATTAATAGTATAAAAATTACATAGTTTAAAAAAATCGCTTTCTGCTGTCTGTCCCCTTATATGCTTAAATCTTTCAAACTACGCAATGGATTTTGATGTGTTTTTTTAGTAGGTAGAGGGTGTCAACGGGGTGGTTTGTATCTATAATTCATGTAACATATAATGTCTTAAAGAAAAAGTGTTTATTTTCGAGGTTTAGGACTTTAATTGCAAACCCTGGCCGAAACCTAAGTGATAAATCAAAACATTGTATGACATTATACATCTTCAAAGGGTCTACAAAAAAGTCCGGAATGGTGTATGTCATCTCTTCGGGATAACCCACAATGACCATTTTTATTTCTTTTTATTGCTGCTTCTAAGGCGAAACGAAGTTCGATGGGTCAACTAGTATTATATAAATTTCATGTTTTAAGCAACTCCAAATTGCTCCCAATTCCAACGTGTCTCTTACTCATTCTACCGTAATTTTCTACTCATTAATGACATTAATTCTCGCTAGTTAATATTTTAATTGAGCGAATCTCCAAATGAAAGTACGAAAGTAATGTATTTACGTATATTTATTTATAAATTATGTAGGTAATTCGTCGCATAAAAATTAATAAGTGTGTAAACCTTTTTAAAGGAATTCACTGGAGTTTGATTGTTCAAAGATAACTGTGAATTTAGTCTTGTCTTTTTTAATTACGCGCATAATTATAATTACATATTAGTTTTCATTTTGTGCACTTGATTTCCCGATATTCTTTTTATTCCACACAAAGTTACTTTATTTGATTTCGCTGTTTTTACCACATCAACAAGATGTGTGGCTGATAAGCCTCGACTCGCCGATATGTTTACGTCTCAAATAGAATCGATATTAATCGCACATAACTTTCGAAATTAATTTCCTAAAGTTATTGGTGTGAGCCAGAATTGGAACCCGCGACTCAGTAGCCGGGTGCTCGACCACTGGACCACCGAGACTGTATCAACTACTAGTAAAATAATACTAACTATTAGTACTACTACTAACTAATAGTAAAATAATATTTAGGGACCGTTTTTTTACTTTGTGTTGTCTAGATTCATAATCCTGCGAAGATTCTTCGCGCTGGCGGGCACGGTGTTCCTTCTCCGCTGCTTCACGATGCTGATCACATCCCTGTCAGTGCCTGGCTCTCACCTCAAATGTGAGCCACGGTCGTACCCGCCGGCTGACGATCTAACGGTGTGGGGTCGCCGTCTGAGGCAGGCCTACGATATATGGAGCGGGGCAGGGATGTCCGTGAGAGGAGTCCGCACGTGTGGTGACTACATGTTCTCAGGACACACAGTCGCGCTCACTCTGCTCAACTTCTTCATTACAGAGTGTAAGTAATTTTATTTCAAAAATATTACCTACTAAGCGTTTTCAAATTAAGCGTATGAGACCTCTCTAAAAAGTAGTGCCACACCATCTATCACTTGGGTGTCACAAGAGACAATTAAGGGTTATGCGGACTATCTCCTGTGTCATGCACGATTGCCTCAGTGTTTTAGCACTTTGACTTTTGAAATGATACAAAACAGCTTCTTCTCGTATTTGACTGGAGAATTTATCAGCATAACATTGGCAATATTCTATGTATCTTCAATAATAATCCACATTTCTTTTGGAAAATCTGGAAATGGATTGGATCTTAAGTACTTTAATACAACGCTCTGAGTAACTATGCCATTATCTAGATATATATTTTGTATTATATCGGGCGTGACACTGACCTATATTATAGTAACAATAAAAACAACGTATTATGTAAATAATAGATAAATATGTGTTTGTTAACAACGCACTTATATCTATGTTATTATGTATTGATACTAGATAATTTATCTGTAAACAACGGCACGCCTTATAGGAACTCATTGGTGGTATACAGTGTGTGACGCATATTTACAAGAAATGTTATCAGTGCCGGAATTATTAATTTAGATTGGCGTCGATAATAATTTGCAACATGTGCCTTGTTGCCAAAAACTGTTTGTATTTATTAACTATTTAAAAGATTTTTTTTTCTGTCGACTCTAGGTAGGTCACGACTGGTAGCTGGGCTGTTGCTTCCATGAGTCAACCAAACGAACTTGCCAACCCCATTCTATACAAAAACTGCAGATTTGCTTAAACTTATATAGATTAAAAATCAATCAATTTTACCGTCTAATCTTAAGTTAGTAATTGTTCAAATCTACAGGTTTTTGCAAATTTTCGAAGTCTAAATGCTAAGGATATTGTCGAAATCAGCTGATCTCTAAAATGCAGATTTGGCTACCGAGTGACAACTACCTTGCCCTAAAAGTCCTCTTAAGGCATTCCGAAATATCCAAAGATTGTTATACTCGAGTCCTTTGTCCGAAGTTCACTGTTAGCACATTGTTAGCAAGTTTAAATTTCTTTACTGCAACTGCACGTAAACACTTAGAATTATTATATCAGAGTGCATCTACTGAAACTGATTGGCATTATCGTAATATTATATGAACCTGATAACAAAGGTTTATAATATACTGCACGCTCCTATTAACCCATTAACTCCTATTAACCTACTCTCGCTACACGGCCTGTTTTAACATGTTTTAATTTTTCTATATCGTTAGCAAACACTGCTGTTATGGTTATGATACAGCAATTAACTTGTTAACGCCGTTAATAAAAAGTAAAATAAGTTCTGTAGCGCTATCTAATATTGATATTGCAGCCAATCTGCGAATGTAATACAAAATAAAACGTAAAATGTCCAAATTTCGGGTGAGAATCGAACTCCCAACCTGACGACGACATCTGATTGAGAAGTTTCGATTTCCTGTCTTGATGAAATTCGTCCATACCCATGATATTTATATTCATGCTCGTCGTCAACGGCAAATTCATGTTAATTATATGTGCCTCCAGTGCCCAGTGCCTAAATTATAAACATCTACCTGGGTACCGCCAAATTGACCCACTAAACCAGCACATTTCTCAGCACACATGCCACGCAGCAATAATCACATACTACGTGGAAAGTTGGTTACGTAGTACAGTAAGTATGAGGCAACTAATGGCAGGGCAGTTGACCGGCAGTTCTGATCACCAAGTGGTTACATAAAACCACTGATGACATGAACACCTCGTTGCAAGAGCATAAGAGATCACTTGCTTGAAAAAATATATTCACATAGTTACGTCGCTGTTTAATAATACAAAAAAAAAGAATATCGATAAAATAAATAAATTGGGGAATATTAAAGTTATGTATTTCACGCCCCTAATCGAGCGTGTATGCAGCGGCATTTTTTAGTACAATGAAATTGGTACCGCAATCTGTTGTATGTATCGGATCAATCTTCGTTAGTCATTGATACTCATTCTGTAAAACTTAATTTTCAAAAATCCAAGATATTATTTAACTGAATCACAAATGGACTGATTGACCGAGAAATGCAACCTATTTTAGGTCAATCTGTTACTTGTGATTTAATATGGTTTTACTATAATCTGTAGCCGCTTAGAAAATATATTTAAGTATTTATACGATAAATATTTATTTTACAATATTATGAGTGCCATAAAGTGGTGTTTTTACACTAGGCGATTAAGAAACTATAATAATATGTCAATCCATACCAGTTTGGCAAGTTTCCGCCACGTTAGTCACATGCGAACACCCTATGTAATCTATAATTTTAAAGATGTCCATACTTAACCTAAATTATCTCTTCAATCTTAATTAGAATTATTCCGAGCACGGTTTTTTGTACTAGTGTTAAGTCACGTTTAGTAACGTTACCTAACCGCGTAACCTACTCATTTTTGGAAACTATTATTGTTTATAATTACATATCAAGTTAAATTTTATTGTCTACCATCTGCTTATCGTAAAATAGATTAGTGCCATTATATGGGCCAGTTAAACTCTAGCTTGGCTTAAAAATTAATATCTGCAGATAAGTGATAATAAGCATTACTTAACCCGTTTAATGGGTGCCTTTGTCGTAACAACAGAATTGACGACGTAGTGGAATCTTATCGTCTTGTAATAACACGGTTTCCTAGTCTTTGTTCAGATACATATAATGTTTGCCCAGGATACTTGTTTTTTGTTTTTTAAATGTTTAAATATAAACATGCGCTAATCAGATATACAGATAGGTACTGTTCTCTATCTATTTTGATGTTGAACGCTTGATTAGTTTGGAATTAACACTGAGATTAATACATATTTTAATATGGATAAAGATTACATTTTGTTAACATATTAAAAGTTTAAAAAAGCTAATCTGAAAAATTTCATCTACGCGAGTAATCCACATCTTTTTTCATTGCCACTTTACAAAAAATAGCCCTAAACACTGAGCTATATGAATTTGAGTAAGATTTTTCGAAACATGATTTCGAACTGAACATTATAAATTTAGGAACAGATCAGCGGAGATTTAAATTGATGAAATGAAACTGTGTTAGACCCACGGCGTTCGCTGTATCAATGGGCCCGCTCGACCGGTGAAATACCACGATCTCTTAGAATATTAACATCAACACAATACCACCCCACACATTCTCCTCTACCCTCCCGATACCTTCCTTATCCCATTTTAAAGGCCGGCATCGCAACTGTAACGCTATCTGTGTTGCACGTGTCCATGGGCGTCGTTAGTTCCTTACCATCAGGCACGCTTGCTAGTTTGCTCCCCTATCTTATAAAAAGAAAATAATATAATATTTGTGAAGATAATGAGGTAATAATATTGGCGATGTTTTCCATATATTGCAGACACGTCACGTAACCTGTACCTGCTGCACATCCTGACCTGGGTGATGAACATGTTCGGTATATTCTTCATCCTGGCAGCCCACGAGCACTACTCAATAGACGTGTTCATAGCGTTCTACATCACATCGAGACTGTTCCTCTACTACCACACTCTCTCCAACAACCAATCGCTGATGCAGAATGATTCGTCCAGGTAAATAACAAGGTTTTTCTCTACCCGAAGGTGTAGGCAGCGGCTGGTGAGCTCGACTCGACTCGCTGATTTTTTACGTCGAAAATGAAATAGGTGGCGGAACCTATTACTAATAACCTGCATACACCGGGAATAATGTGGTGAGTCATCGATATTTATCACAGATAACTTCCGACAAGAATTTCAAGAAGTCATTGGTGATTGCTCAGAATCGATCCCTCGACTTCTTGATTTAGAAGCGGGCGTTCGACCAATGGATCAAAATACGCAGTTGTTTGTTATTGTTTTGTTTACATCTTCGCGTTATTGCGTTCCTTCATCAAACAGGTGTTCTGTATATGTCAAGGACACTCCTCGAGCTGACCTAATACGGAATAGATAAGTTTGTCGTATTTTACTAATCCTCAGATGGAACAACGTTATTGTTTGATAATCTTTTGGGGCCATTCAAGTATTACGTAAGCAAATTTTTTACAAATATTTACCCTCCACCCCCCTTGTCAGCAAAAGTAAGCAAAGCTATTACCCTCTCCCCCATAATTACGTAAACATTTTTCGAAAAAAAAAATATCTGCAGGATTGGTCCATGGGCTTTCTTAGAAAATTAAATAACTACTGATGACGTAATCATCATCTAGACCCCCTACCCCCCATGTCAGCCAAAATATGCAAAGCAAAGCTCCCCCACCCTCCTAGAGTGCTTACGCAATACTGATCGACCCCTTTAGCTTAGCAGAAGCTTCCTTCTTTTTTTTTATTAATTACTAACTGTGCCCGCGACCTTTCGTGGAATTTAATAAAAGAAACTATAATTTCTAGTTGAAATGTAGTCTATATTATCCTCCTTTTTATATTAGTTTTCTGCTAGTCCTATCAAAACTGGTCCAGACGTGTTGGGGAAGTACTGGCACAAACATATAGATAGACAGACAGAATATTGACACATCCGTTCTATTAATTAAATTGTAGATGTAGTTTGTATTAGCGTCAATACCGCCACATAATTGTAATGGAACGGAACAGTTAGAAATGGTTTTCTCCACAGAATGCATCTCAAATATATTGACGTTATTTAAGGGTTATATAACAAAAAAACATAACGTAACTTCGCGCCTTTTTCTACCCAAAGGTGTAGGCAGCGGCTGTTTAGCCTCCTCTCGCCGTTATGTTTACGTCCCAAATGAAATAGGTGGCGAACCTATCGCCATACCGGGCACAAAGTTGTCAGTCATCGATATTTATCACGCGTAACTTCCATAAATTTCGAAAAGTCATTGGTGTGTGCCAGGATTTGAATTTAAGGGTTTTAAATTAACATTAATAGCAACGACCAATAGTAAGAGTTTAAAATTAGTAAGAATTTAAAATGTTCATCTGTTGACATTCCTTGGCGTAACTTGGCGTGAAGTTGTGTAAACAGGTTTGAATAGGTTGTTTCTCTAACATAAACTGTGGAAATTAAGTCTATGAAGAAGAAAAGGTGTTATTGGGGTGATAATAGCTTCAAAGCGTAGGCATGCCTTGGCGGCGTCCCATATAAAAATTTGCTTAAAAAGGGTAAAGATTTCTAACAAAAGAGAAAAAAGGCATAAAAAATATCGTTATCATCATTATAAAAGATCATACATATGAACATTGATTATTGTGGGATTCCCCGGTTCATGTAGGTAAATTAGTTTATTAAAGGCGGAAATCCTGCAGCCCGCGATAACCAATACAGTTGGGTAGTGTCGTGAAATTGCTTTTTTTTTACTTTTGTCATTTGTGAAATACCAAAAAAAAGTTGAGAGGTTTTTTGTTTGCGCGTTTCGGGGGCGCCGTCAGATACGGCGATAGTTACGACCAACTTCATGGTCACCCCAATGAATTTAAAATTTAAATTACTGCTACTTATTCATAGATAAGAAAATAATTACAATACTTTGAAACTATTTCAAGAAATTGCAATAAACGTGTCTTTATTATAATTGGTTTCTGTCATTCCAGAACCAGAATATGGTTTCCGTTGCTGTCGTTCTTCGAATCAGAAGTGGATGGTATCGTGCCGAACGAGTACGAGGGGCCCGTGGCTATCATGAATAACTTGAGGCAGTGGTGCATGCAGATGATCACTGATGTCAAGGAATCCTCGATAGCGAAGTCTGCCGGCACCAAGCTCCAGGAAGGTGCCGCTATGGGAGAGTACTCTGTCGTCAAACTGGTCGACGGTATCAAAAGAAATTTAAGCTTAGTCGAAGAGTACAAAACTTCACGTCAAAGATTAGTTACGTTTGATAAGAATATTCAAGCGTGCATGTTGGACGAGCGTCCAGATGTAGAGTTGCGACACAGAAATATAGCAGATTTCACCAGCGAATCGCTCCTCAAGGACCTCAGCAATCCTCCATCACCGGTCATGAAAAAGAGTATATGAACAAACCAATACCTTATATAAAAAAAATATAGAGGCTGTTAACTAAATATATAAATATATTTCGTTGTAGTTTTACCATTTATATATACAATGAAATCAAAAATCAAATTAGATACCTGAATGTATACATTTCCATTTATAGATTTTATATCATGTTATTCCATGTTTTATTTATTTTATTATTGTTAAGTTATAAATGTAGTGAATAAATTGTTAAGAGAATTAATTTGCTCAAAGTACTAATCTTGAAAATAAATAACATTTGCGCTTATTATTTATTTAGCCATATGTTGTTGCACCTGCAACTCGAACCGAGTGACCTCCGCCTTGTGAAATCATCAGATTGAACATCTTTTGTTTATTATTCTCAAAAAATGTCGGTTTACGACGATTTTCAGAAAATCTCTACGCCAACGATAACTTGATGATTTACTTGACCTTATCTATTGCCTACTAATAGAGTATGGCCATATGTTCGACACCTATTCCATTTGGGACGTAAACATAATGGCGAGTCGAGGCTTAACAGCCGCTGCCTACACCTTCGGGTAGAAAAGGGCACGTCGGTACGTCGGGCACAAACTTGTCAGTCATCGATATTTATATGGCCAAAGTAACCAGTATCCAAACACATCTAATAATTGGCCAACGTTCTTACCTGTGTAGGGACTATGAATGGCCCTCAAACTCTCAGCCTTTATCAGGTCTGGCAAATACGGACTCTTGGGCCATAACTAATGTGATTTACAGTGGTGGAGCACAGCCACAGCCTCTGTCCAAACAGATTAACAAGGTGTTTTTTCGCCTTATGGCTTGAAACATATCTCGTCAAGACTGATACACCAAAGTTAGGAGAAAGTTGAAATTGTTTAAAAGAACCTCTCGAAAGTTAGGCCCATACGACAACCGCAATGTAATATATTCGCATTTAATAATTATTTGAATGACAATCATTTAAGGAACTTAATTGGATAAGGATTAATGCTGTAATGTTTAAAATCGTATAAAGTAAAGAAATAAAAATGGTCATTGTGAGTTACCCTTACAGGTGCGTTTGAATGTCGCCGCCTGCTGGTATATCTACACGGCACGGCACGTATTCACAGTATAAGGCCTTCTATACATAGAGTGAGTGAGGACTTATATCTCATAAGTCTCTCAAAATCACAGTTAATAGTCGTTCATATCTATAATAATAGGTGAGTAGTTGCTTACCATCAGGTGACCCGTTTGCTCGTTTGCCTTCATATTCCATAAAAAACGTATTATTCGTATTTTCGTAATGTAAATTACCTATTTTGACAAGATGGCGAGACCCAATTGATACCTATTAGACGCGGATTTTGGCTCTAAATCTGTGTTGAGAGGCTATCTAGAAGAAGCGACACCGATGGCATTTACGTGATAAAAAAAACGTCATATTTAATAAAAAATTTAAGTATTGTGAAAATCTCATTTACATTATCATTGAGATCATCAGCGTACTTAATTACATGTTGTATATGTCCCAATAAAATTAATAGGCCTCCTCTCTTAGGCCAGAGAGAATACTCTCTAGTCCCACGCTTCACATTAATTTATAGAGTACTAGCTGACCCGGCGAACTCTGTTTCGCATCAAAAGTAATAACTGCTGCCCCGCTATGTTAATACTGCAATATCTTCGACAAATTTGAAGTCGATAGCAGCTATAGGTTAAAAATGGGAATTTTCCATTGTTAACACCCCCGCAACCCCCCTTGTGGGTGGAATTTCGTAAAATCCGTTCTTAGCTGACCTCTACTCGGCGAAAGGAATAATCCTACCAAATTTCAAGTCGCTACGCCTTATGGTTCCAGAGATATCGTGATGAGTCAATATATAGGTGGAAATCTCATATATATATATAGATAATATTTTCAATACCTACATTCATCATCGATTCGCTAACTTTTCAATGAAGGAACAAAATCACGAAGAAACCTGCATACGTTTACCGTGAAATAACATTTTCAATTTAATTTCAAAAGGATATTTACTAAGAAAAATCTATTCAGCAAAAGTGTCTATATATAACATCATGATAGTTTAAAGATCGGGCCGTAAAATTTTAAATAGACATAATTGCGAAGTTACACAACCTATCTCATATGATAGAGTTTCTTAGATTTTTAATCCCATAAAAAAACGATTACGATTGCCATTAGCGGACCCACTTGCCGGTCACCTAATGGCAGGTAACTTCTCGCTGCCCATGTATACTGTGGTGCATTGCCGTCCTTAAAGGAGTAGGAGGGGAAAGGGGATCGGGCCTCCGGATATTTCTCTTACTGAATGGAACGCGGCACAAGCCACTTCACATCAATATTCCGAGAGGTCGTATTTCACCGGTCGAGCAGGCCCGTTCATGTAGCGAACTGCAAGATTCTATCACTGGCAAAAATATAGAGATAGATATTTATTAATTATAGTTTTAAAAACTGTCTTTCAAAACTAACGGTAGTGACAAGAATCATAAGAAATAACAATAATGCCGTTCACGAATAAGGGGTCAAAAGTATTCGTCCTACCTATAGGTAGAAGCCACTTTATAAAGCTAACAACATCATCGGGGAACGTAGGCCCATCCGCAGCAGAAATTCTAGCGGAAGGACTTTTATAGCAAGCTTACGCAACTCACACCTCACTGAGAAATACAATCAGCCCCTGTGCTTAGCGTTTTTGGACTACGAGACGACCTATGACTCGGTCGAAACCTGGTCCTTTTTAGGTGGGAACTCCTCCTACAGCGTTGCCAGGTAAAGTGGCAATAAATGGAAGTGCTGAGATGTCTTTACAATTCCGCAACGATGACTGTGGAAATACAAAACCAGCGAACCAATGATATCAAATTGAGTCGAGGAGTGAAACATGGAGATGACGAAACAGCTCACTAATTCATCATAGGATATGCTTATGACGATGGAATGGACTGGTCAACATAAATGGCAAATATATCTCGCATTTCGTTTCAATAGGGGCCGTCTGTGTGGCGCCGGCTTAGAATACCGCCACCCCATCTCTTCCCGTGGGTGTCGTAAAAGGCGACTAAGGGAAATGCTAGAAGAATGGGCAGCAGCATTCTCTATCAAGAAAATACAGCCTACTGCGATCGCCAACCCGCCTGCCAAGCGTGGCGATTATGGCAAAAACCCCCATGATTAAGCGGACCGGCAGTTTTGGTGCTCAATGGGGAGGCCTATGTCCAGCAGTGGACCTCAAAAGGCTAATGATGATGATGATGAGGGGCATATATCATCATCCATATATTGTGTCATCGATTTTTGACCCCCCCCCCCACAATCATTCAATCGTTATTTCTTAAATTAAAGACCTCGCAAAACTGACGTCATTACCAATTTGACATACATAGTTTTGAAAAATAATGATAACAAACCTTGACCTTGTAATAAATAAATAATGAGTTCAATAATGAATACCATTAGATACTTGCAAAATATCACAAGAATGACGTCATTTTCGAAACAAAATATATACAAAACCCTTTTGTGACGTTAATTAGGTTTGTTGAAGCGCGTAACGATTGTCTTGAAATTGTATTAAGGTCAAGCTGTCTAAGTTTGGATTTTAAGCAGAACTTTGGGGGGCCCCGCTTTGAATCAAGAGGAAGCGGGTTCGAATCCTGGCTCACACCAATGACTTTTCGAAATTTGTTTCGAGAGTTATATGAGGTACATATCAATGACTAAAAATGTTGTGCCCGATATGGCAATAGGTTCGCCACCTATTCCTTTTGGGACGTTTACATAACGGCGAGACGAGGCCTAACAGTCGCTTCGGGTAGAAAAGGCGTGAAGTTATGTTATAAAAATTAACTGAAACTGTTTACATTTGCCATTCTAAAAGCTATTTTGTAATTGGGCCGACCCCCAAGATACGTTAGTCAATTTTACACATCAGTTAAGGGTTCATCAACGGAGAGCCATTTCTACAGAAAAAAATACTGTGAGAGGCCATTTCAATATATCGGAAGAAACAGTTTCTGGATTAGTATAGAATGAAACCAATTAAACTTTAATTCATATTTTTATATAATTCATACGAAAAATGTTAAAATAAAAAATTGTCTTTAATAAAAATTAATAAGTAGTGAAAAATTTGTCATGAGATAAGTAAATTTATTACAACCAGGAGCGTTGCATGTTCATAAAGAACGATCATTAGTGGTGCTTTCCAAATGTAACAATTATGTGTAAATAATACTATCTAGAATGGCTGTCAAATCGAAAGTTATTTCTGTCGAAATGAAACGATAGCACCGCAATCATTCTTTATGATTGTAACTTTCACTTACATAAATAATACACTGTGTAAATATATTAAAAAAAAATATATGACTTATTAAAAAGCAAGTTGTAAATAAACAAAAAAATTAATACTTAAAAAATAATACAAGCCTTACTAAGGACAAAATAATAAATTTTCGTTAAATAGAAATCTCTTATTTTCTGAACTTCATCATATAAAATTTTTATTATTTTATTATATAAACTCTTAATGATTTATGATAATAGGCCACTTTTTTGTATTAGAAAACAACTATACATTGCCACTTAACAAATACTTCTTTGCATTATTTATATACAGTGACTATATCAAAGAAGTGATAATGATAATGCATTATAAATAACAGACCTTAATGAGTAGTGCTTGCTTAGTTCTAAAAATGATGTGTTTGAGCTGAAAAGCAGGTAAGAATTCAGTCAATTATTCAGCTGCAGCAGCCTGTTCACTCTGAATCAAAGCATCTGAGGGATTGTCCTTTTTCCTTTCAATTTCCTTTTCAGAGGTGTCTTTCTCCTGCGATTGCTCACGAGAACTTACGGTACCATTTTCATTTACTGCTTCTTTTTCAGGCGAAGTTTCTTTCACCTCCTCAGGTGTAATTTCTACTTCTTTTTCTGGAGATGAAGCTTTAACTTCTGGTGTTCCTTCTTTTTCAACTGACTGTTGTCTTTCAGCAGATTCTACATTGGAAGTCTCTTCTTTTTGCTCTTCTTCAGCAGCATTTTCGACTTTATCTTTGACTGGAGTACCTTCCTTAGATGCTTTACTTTCAGCTTCTCTTGAAGGTGAGTTTTCTTTAATTGGACTACCTTCTTTCACTTTAGACTCTGTTTGGTCTTCAGATTGATCAGCTGGTTCAGTTGATTCAGTGCTGGCTTCTTCACCTATTTGACCATCTGATTCCTTATTTGTTTCATCAATATTACCATTGACAGGTTTTTCCTAAAAATTTAAAACTCATAAATATACAGAGAAGATGAATAATCATCTATAATAACTCATATTTCACATGAGAAGGGTCAGCCCTATGGCTAGGCTATGAAAATATTGGATGTGAGAAGCAACCAAATAATAGATGGGCAATATAATAACATGAATAACATTGCATTTTTATCAGAATAATTTATGAATGTTCCACATTATTCACTACAAGGTTCCCTTGCTTTTTTATTATTGCTTCTTTGTTTCAAAAAGCTGCACATAAGAACTATCAGGAAAGGACTGTGATATTTCATTTTCATTCACAGTTGTACCTTCATTGGGATAGTATGACGCTTTTTACTGACAGCCCTTGTGGCAATTAATTGGTTTTTCTTTAAAACATATACATTTTTTACACATACCTCGGTTTCTGCTTGTGGCACTTCTTCAGGAGGTACTTCCATCTTCAAAAATTGTTCCAAAGTGTCCACTTCATTAGCAAGGTCAAACTGATCATAATCCTAAAATTCACCAACTTGTTGACTACATTTGTTTATAAAATGGACTAATTCTTATGAAGTGAAAGAAGGTGCAGTTGAAAAATAGATAAGTTTTCTTTAAACACATGAACACAATGCACACTTTGTATGACAAATCAAAACATAAACAGATGGCAACATACCAAATACTATGCAGTTCGCATGTATGGTGATATAATTGTCATAAATGTACTGTAATGGTATAAATTATTATAAAATATATGAAGTACTTACCCCACAGTATTCATCACCATTAAATAATTGCGGTGGGAGTGGCGACCTAGGGTTCGGGTCACTGACTGTGCCACCGTTCGATTTAGAATTGCTTTGCATAAAGTCTTTATCAGCTTCCTTTCCTGGTTCCGTTATGTCAATGACATCATATTTTATGTTCTTCGAATCTAGTATCATCAGAACACGCTGCTGCCTTTTCTTTACCTAAAGAAAATATTATTTGCGTAATCAAAAACAATAATTACATGAATCAGATTGATGAATAAGTCGAGAAAGGTACCCGGCCATCCCAGGAATTTTCTAATATTAAACTTACCTCTTTGTTTCCAGAAATACCACTAATATACACTTTGACAACCATGTTGATATTATTTCGTTTACAACGTTGTTATTATGAATGGCTATTATTTAATTACAGAGAAAAATAGGCTGGGCCATTAGAGATTAATAATAATTACAGACTATACAGACAGGAGCACGGGTGACAGCTAATGACTATGTGACCAAGTAAATAAATTCAATTAATTGAGCTGACTATATTTCTTGTTCCGCAAAAGGAATTTAATTAAAATAATGACTAAATCGTAGAAATTAATGGAAAGAAAACCACAGTCTCAGATCATTTATAAAACACATTTAGAGAAACTTGTTGCAATTTCTTCAGAGAAATATTTTCAACCTGGTAACATTAATTACGTTTCGTTTTATCAAAATGATTTCGATTCCAAGCCACAATTAGATTTTTAGTTTCCAGCAACGATAAACATCTGAAATAATCTGAATAAAGCTAGAAAGATACACAAGAAAAGCAAATTGAATGTTTTTTTTAGATTTGGATCTAATGAAATGCAAATTTTAAACTTACGTTTAAAATTTGCATTTCATTATGATAACGGCTCTACGGTTGATAGACTAACTGTGGATGTACTTATTAGTAGAGGAAGGCCGAAAAGGAGATGGATGGACGTATAAAAGTAGATATGAATATGATAGGAGTAAGTGTGAACACGACGAGGGTTAGAAGAAAATGAGGAAGGATGACATGACACAGCCGAACCCACTTAAAGTGGGACAAAGGCAGGAAAATGATGATGGTTGAAAGACTAAACAGTGTTTGATAAACACTGACTAGCGGTAAATTGTTACTTTTTGTAATATTATAATACCGTTTTATAATTGGCACTTCTAATAGTGACAGAAAAGATTATTTTAAACATAAACATTAAATAAATATTATAGGTATATAGATCTGAATTCGTAAATTAAAAAAAGCAACGCTATCTAATTCACATTGAAGCCATACCACAGATTAACTTGTGTTATGCGCAAAGCACAAATGAAATCTGTTTATTATCTCTATAATGTACTAGATAATATGTATAAATGTACGAATAATTAACTGTAATCTTTATATGTAAATTAACACTTTGATGGCATTTCGGCAAATGGCATGAAGACAACACTAATCTAATCAGGGCGGGAATCGAACCCCTGTACTGTACCCCTGCATATTCTCAGCTCCCTGTTATCCACTGCACCATGCCTATATTCACTTCAAAAATCGAAATAACTATAATTATACTAGTCATAATTATTATTAAGCTTGAAGATAAAGGTCAACAGATTAAAAAAAAACAGCCAAAGACGCTTCAAACATCATTTATTCTGTACCATAGCATGAAGGTAATTCGATAGTTTACCCTATCTACATGTAAATTAATGATAAATTAAATTAATTAAAGTCATTGAAATTGGTTGCAAAATTCAGCTAATTTCTTTTAACATTTATGTGATGTCCAAAAAGTCATACACATTCAAAAGTCATGCTTTCGTTAAATATTAATAAAACTTTTATATAATAAATAATTCATTCTTGTATTCAAAACTGTATTGTCAATAATTATATTATACGATAAAAATAACGATATCTAACTATTATTGATAGTATGATTACAAAGTTTCAATTCATCAAATCGAACAAAAGTTCAAAGTAACATTACAACTTTTAAAATGTATTATTACATATCGTTATGAATTTGATAGCTTGTATATTTATAATGTGAAGATCGAAGCAACGATCTAAGGATGTATTACGCGGAAACACTTCTGGCATCTTTCCAGACTTGTGGACAGTTGTCAATTAGTCTATACGCTCAGTGGGCTGTGATGATCATACAAAATTATTTTATCGCCTCGGTGGTCTGGAGGTCGAATCAAGATGTCCCAGGTTCGAATACTGACTCACACAAATTTTCGGAAGTTACGTGTGATAAATAGTGAAGACTGACAAAATTGTGCCCGATGTCTATCAATAGGTATCGCCACCTGTTTGAGTAGTAAAACTTCTGTAACACACAGTAACAATGCCTTCAGGTAGAAAAAAGCGTGTAGTTACAAAACAAAATATCATCAGACGTCACATAGATTAGGTAAATTAAATAAATAAATTTCTTAGCTAAATAATTTTCTATATGACAAAAATTTGTAATTCATGTAATGTCAAAAATAGCATTGCAAATAAAAAGGAATGTACGTAAAAGTCGTAATTGGATTTAATTTGTCAGTACGCTAAAAATAATCACATTTTTATTTAATATTCAAAATATACAAATAGAATCTAAAAGTATATAATATGTACAATATATATTTATAAAAAAATATTTATATAGATAAAAATAAATAACACAAAGTATAATACATAATTGATAAATATCTACAGGTTTTACAGGAACCTGAGCAGTTTTAAAAATCTATAAAATTGATTATTTTAAAGAAACTAAAATAACAAATAATATCAGAATGTCGCATGATTGATCTACAGCATGTTGACAAAATCTCAATAATTTATTTGCTATTTGTGTATGATATTAATTTGATTCCGAATGATAATTTTTCTACCCTTATCTCTCTACTCTTAGTGGGGTCTTTTTTTGTTTGTTTTCGGCTTTCGCATACTTGATTTATTAAGTCCTAGTTGGCCCGGCGAACTTTGTTCTGCATCAAAATTAATTATGTAGTAAATTTTAGTTTTATCTTTTTTTCATTTCTACATCATACATGAATTATAGATATAAAACATCCCGTTGACACCCTCATATCTATTAAAAAAAAACTTCATCAAAATCCGTCGCGTGGTTTTAAAGATATGCATATAAGGGGGACAGACAGCGGAGAGCAACTTTGTTTTATACTATGTAATATTCAAGTAGGTATGACTCGAAATGCGAAAACAAGGCTAAAGTATTTTCACGTGCCGTTTAAAGGGATTGGAGAGGGCGGGGGGAGAGATTTATCGTAGTATCCTTACTTTTAATGCAAAACTACAATTAAAAAATAAGTTCCACCAAGGGAGTTTAATAAATATGGCAATATAAAAAAAAATGTTAAAGTAAAAAACTCGAGAAGTAATCGAATCATGACCACCGTAACAATCGACTGAGCCTCTAAAACCACAATCCGGATGTTTACTTTACACAAAGCTAAATTTATTAATAAACAATATCCATTTAGCAACAGCTTCTCGTTGGCAACCTGACAAATTTTTGATGTGGCATCAGTTGTCAACATCTGACGTTCGTTGACATGCACTTAGATATTTATATTAGCGGCATTTAATTCCAACACGTTTGTTCATTGTACAAATATTTTACACATAACTGTCATAGGTCTTAATATAAATTAGGTCAACCATGGAGTCTCTAAAAGGTACAAATTGACGTTTGTTTAAATATCATACGATAGCGTGGTTTTCATGTTAGATTAAGTTACCTATATCTATGTTATAACTAGCTATAAGCTATTCATAGTTATTGCCACCTTACTTTAAGATTCGTAACATTCAAGTAACGACATTTTGATTTTGAAGAAGCTTAGAGCTTGCACATGTTCGTAAAGAAGAGCGCTTCCAGGAATTCCTTCTATGCGAATCTATTTGATGTCAGAAATGGTACACGGATATAAAATTGTATATAGCAATTGGTGTTTTAAAACCTTTTTATTTAAAATAAATAATTTATGGACACATTCCTACAAGTACTAAAGTAAGCATTTAAGATTGCGTGCTACGGGAATCAGGGGGCCTATTATGAGCGATTAATTCTAGCCAGCTAACGCGCTGCGTAACCAATTCGTATTTCTAACGGCTAATTTCAGCTAGTCTAGACTACTAAATGGAATTATAACATTAAAACTTTTCCAACTCGAGTTCGAAACGTCGGGAAATAAATAGAAATAAGTACATAATAAATAAACGCGATATAATCCTAAAAGTTGTTTTAATGTGAGTGTGATTCGCGAAAGTCTTAGAAATAAATATGTAAATGGAATTAGTCGAATTTAGAGTGGATTTCACAGTGACTACTCGTCACCGACTAGTTGAAATTAGTCGTTGAAAATACGAATTTGCAAGGCAGCGCGTAAACTGGCCGGAATTAAGAGTTCATAATACGCCAGCAGGCCGGTGGCAACATTTTTACTAACCAATGGAAAAATAATCCGAAATACGTATTACATACATATTCAGCGAGTTCAGATGCGTTAATTTTTTTAAACATCTCAAAATCATGGCATCAACATCGTTGATATGCTTCCGCATGGAATGTTTACTAGCATTGCTACTAATTTTTTAAGTTATGTGGTATGAATAGCGATGATTGGCGAAATTGTGCGCGGTGTTTGGCAATTTAGTATGTATGGCATGGACCAAAATTCAATATGTCGAAGAATAACACTCTATAATGTAATAAATTACTTTCCGGTACTCCTGATAAAAAAAAACGTAAAATTAAAGTATATAATATGGACAATAGTACAACCACTTTGCCACGGTAATATTATCATACAGTATTGAAAGTCGGCCATTGCTTTAATATAACTGCCTACAGTCGCGCAGTATGTAAACATGACATAGGAATGCTATTCTCCATTTTACATTAGATTGCGTGTTTCAAATCATAATATTTACTTGAACTTATTTTTAGTAAAAAAGAAACCGCGCAGTTATTGCTAGAAAAACAATACACCGTCCGTTCATTACTGCAGCACAGTCGCGATGGTCTTTTTACCGAGCGCGTATCGAGATGTCGATCCGTTTGTATCGAAATACAATACTGTATAGATAATATTACCGTGACTTTATACTGGGAAAAGAAGTTGATTGAAATAAAACATGGTGGAACTAGTATTTCGAATGAATGCTTGTAGTGAGTGTAAGTCTTAAAGTAAATAATGTACTGTCGCGGCTACAAGTAGTGTGTTCAGACGGGCGTGCCGAAGTCCGGGTCCCCGTCCCCGGGCAGCAGGCGCGGCGCCCGCAGCGCGCGCTCGGCCTCACCGTTCGTGATGGCGGCGCCCTCTGTCACGCGCCGCGCTGAACCTATCCTGCATATTGGTAACGGTACTTCATTTTGGAGGCGGGGATTACGAATCTTGAAACATTAATTATATCAAATTACATTATACCCAAAGGAATACAAATATGTTAAGTATGATATTTTTTTAATTGTTTTGTGTTTTATTGATATGATAAAAAAATATACCTGAATCCTTTAGACTCTCTCCGGAGTGGTTTAATGTCGCCATTGTGGTTTACGATGGATTTGCTCTCAGTACCGTTGTCCATTGCGAGCTCTACCAGAGGGGGTGTCGAATCACGCGGTGGAGGGGGCGGGGGTGGCGACTCGGGGATCACACAAACACCTAATTTTAATTGTGAAAAGATGCTTTAAGTTAACAAAGACAAAACTGCTAAATTCGCAAATGGAGTAACGTGTAACTCTTTGTATCTCCCAATTAGTTTGCTTAAATTTGAGTTGAACTAGAAATGGGGGCATTATAATAAAGCTGGAAGCTGCTTCACACGGGAGGGTGGCTACAGTAATAACAAAACTAAATTACCTTCGTGTGGTTCAGGCACGGTA
Organism: Euproctis similis; assembly: GCA_905147225.2. Lineage (NCBI taxonomy): Eukaryota > Metazoa > Arthropoda > Insecta > Lepidoptera > Erebidae > Euproctis > Euproctis similis. The sequence continues at coordinate 5,928,885 of LR990118.1, read as the reverse complement.
TTATCACAGGGCGTTTCAATTTGGGGCTCGTCTGAAGACGGCGCTTCCAGTTCCACAGCGCGGTACGCACCTTTGGTACGCCAGTCCTATAACAAACCACGAATCATCAATGTGTCTCAATAGTGGTGGTAGAACCAAGCACTTCGGTGCATGAACTTTATCACCACCGGTGAAATACCACGACCTCACAGAACCCGGAGCCCTACCTCCCTTCCCCATCCTACTCCCTTAAAGGTCGGCAACGCAACTGTAACACTATGTGTGTTGCAGGTGTCCATGGGCGGCGTTGGTCACTTACAATCAAGTGACACGCATGCTCATTTGTCCTCGTATCCCATAAAAAAAATGTATGGGCCGGTTCGACCGGTGAAATATCATATCCTCTGAGAATATCGACGTAAGGTGACTCATCCGCATTCCGTACTGTGATAAAAGTATCAGTTTGTTCTGCGATATTTATATAGGTACTGTAAACTCTTTAGTACGGATTGTTTCGAAATTTATATTTGAATTTTAAAAACATTTGATTGGAAGATTCGAATGTCAATGAATAAAAAAATGAATTAGGTGATTCTTTTAATGTCGAGAAGAGAAAAAAATACCAAAAGAGAGGAATAAGATATAATGCGTATAATTGGGCATTAAAAATATTGATAGAATCCTGACGTGGAGCAGTGGATAAGAAATTGAAAAGAAAATAAAAGGTCATATATTAGATATAAATTCATAAATTCAAAGGTCATAAATTAAGTTATTTCTCTAATACAATCTATAATTGAATCTATCTGCATTATTATTTTGTTAACACATACACTGAGCTAAATAAATACCCTAAGATTGAATATTAGATTTGCGTCATTTTATATAGTGAATTTCATATTGATAGAACCAACGTCATAAAGAATGGGAAGACGATCAGTTCGAAGACGTTACATTAGACGATCAGTTCAACGTCGTTACAGTACGTAGCAGTCTAGCAGTGTAGTAAGTGGCAAGTGGCTGAAATGGCCTCGACTAATAAATCACTTGGGTGTACATTCGCCCCTGGAGTGTCGCCAGTGATGTATTGCTGAGATTGTCGAGCGACGACTGCGACGATTACTCACAGTGTTTATTATTAATCTCCTAAAAACATTTATCACCTATTTGTCTGCTCGTTTGCTACTTAAAAATTGCTCTGTCTAAAATCTTCAGTAAATGTGGAATACTAATTCACAGTCGACGTGACATTTGCTTTGTAATATTATTTGCCAAAGAAAAATGAAAAACATGCTGCAGATAATTTAAAGCGTATTTTAATAACAGCGGGTAGATGTTGGCCGCCTGTATAACCCGCGTGTTTAGGCTGTGTCTGTCTATTCTGTTGTTTATTATTCAGTCACTGATGCCGCATCATCTTGTCAAGTTAAATAGTTGAACAGCGCAGCCAAATGATAAAGTTGTTGATGTTAAAAGTTTTTTAATTTTCATATGAGTATTAAAAACCTATTTATGACTCGCTTTCATAATCTTGTGATTTAACACTGCCCCAAACTTGAATACCGGCACACTGACATTATGGGAGCACTGCGTAAATTAAGACCTCAGACATTGCGTATACATTTCACGCATACGAGTTCAGTAGTTCAGTCATGATAAATAAAACAAGTTATATTTGCACTACGAGTATTTGATTTACATAAATATGCACACAAACATAACTTCACGCTTTTTGCTACCCGAAGTTGTAGCAGCAGACCAGACCAGCAACCTTGACTCGCCGTTATACGTTTACGTTCCAAACGGTAATAGGTGGCGAACCTATAGCCATACACCGGGCATAAAGTTTTCAGTCATCGATATCGACACATAACTTACGAAACGAATTTTCGAGAAGTCATCGGTGCGAGCGAGGATTCGAACCCACGACTTCTTGATTCAGAAGCGGGGTGCTCGACCATTGGACCACCGAGACTTACATAATTAAATCGATGCTTTAGTAAATATTACGAGTAAATAATTTATCTGCGCGTCGTACCTGCGGCTTGCGTTTCTTCTTGAGTGCGTGCGGCCGCGCGTGCACGGGCGTGGACAGCGCCGACTCGCCCGACGACACCCCGCGCCCCCCGCGCGCCGCGCCCGCCGCCCCGCGCGCCCCGCCCCTCCACTGGGATAAACGATTACGAGATTTTATTGGAGATTTAATGACAAGATCGTATGTGGGTGTTTTAGGTCAATTTAGAAGAATAGATTTTAGTTTGCGAAGTTCTATTACATTCGTTTGTTTTACCGTGAGGATAGCATATACATGTTCAGTACCGTTCCTCGCTGAGCCAGGGTGCGCAAACTACAACAAGGGGCACGAACTACAACTTGTGTTGTACAAGGCTAATATGATTGTGGTTGATAAGTACTTACTAAATAAAAGTTCAATAAGGGACTTACCGAAATAGGGGTCCGTTACCTGTTAAACCTAATCAGTTAATCTCGGATTAGCCAATCAAAATCGAAAACTCTCAGGACTTATCTTAGTGGCTCCTCAGCGCGAATCGTCACCACTCAATTTTCACAAGTTTTTGTATATTGTTTTATTACTGGAAATTACTATTCGCCGTACGCGTTACCGGTTGATAATGCGTACGGCGTACGTACTAATTAAGTGAAGATCAAAACCAAATATCTTCAATTGATAAATAACTTTTCAATAGGACTACAACTCATAAGAACCAACAATGAACGAACAAAATTGATCAAATCTTATGTTGCAATAAAATCAACTACCCTCGCGATACATAAATGATAAACCGCGAAATTAAATACAGGTACTTGTTTGTACAAAACAATACATAAGCTACTTAATAATCCGAAATTCCCATTGGATTAATAGATACGCGTGTGTTACCTAATGTCTTATATGTTTTAATTAATATTTAAGTAACACAACAGATAATGCGCATTCATTAAAAAAAAAGAGACAAGATACAATATACTTATAACTTAAGAACATAATCATACAATTATTTAAGTTGCTGAATTGATCGCCGGAGCGCCCATCTCCCGTTATGCTAGAATTAAGTACATATCAATTATTGACCAACCACCACTCATCAATGCGTGACTGCCTCACCTCTAGTCTCGCTTCAATCTTGATGGAGTCGTCGTCCATGTCGAGTATGTTCAGGTTGTTGTTGATGTTGTTGTAGTCGGGGTAGGCAGCGGCGCCCGTGCTGTTGGTGGGCGCGGGGGGAGCGACAGTGGCGCCCACCCGGTACGTGTCCGAGCCGCACTCGCTGCCGCTGCCCACTTCCGAGCCGCGTCTGGCGACAGTATATCACACATTATTAATACTACTGTATTTATTTGGTCAAAAATAGTTTTCACTAAAAACAAAACTGAGTTGTAAAAACTGGTATACTTTAATTTCTTTCTGATTATAATTAGTTCAGATTCACAAAAGATTTCTTTCTATCGATCGACAAGAGAAGAGAAATAGCTCTAAATGTATTGTCATTATATAGTCTCAGTCGCTATCGTACTGACCTACTGTAGTCGGGTGTCCGCGGCGCGGTGGGCGTGGCTCCAGAACCATCCTGCTCGCCCGCGAACACGTCGCCGTCGTCGGGATACAACGGGAACCTGATACACGTACACGCAAACTGCTTAAAACATGCCAACTTGCATTGTTTCTATTGCATTCTATATTTGTATATTACATTTAGGTATGTAAATTCTTCTAAATTAGTTTTAACCCACGAATTCAACCACATAAATAGAAACTATCCCACTTCTTATGTTTGGCCAAATTACACAATCTGTCAATAATTTAGCGTTTTAGTTAAATACACTTAAGCGCGAGCGAGACCGATTGGTATTAATTATCTAAGTGGTTAGTTCTCATAATGGTTCTTTAAAATATTTTTAAATCTAGCTGCTAGAGGATATATGATTCTTTTTAAATAATCCTACTAATTTCTTAAGATTGGCTACTAGTAGTCTAATTCAAGGAAATATAAATCTCAATAATCCATATAAATTAAGTGTGGTGAAAGTGGTGTGACATGAGATAAGTTTCACCTGTAATTGTCTTCTGATAATCTGTCATCGTCGTCGGTGGCTATGAACTGCACGCACAGCACACAGTCACCTTTCACACTCTGCAACGCCTGTACCGCCTCCTTGTGACACGCCTGGAATTTTAAACATACGCTTGACTCAGTCCCGGTTCGTCCTGGCCTGGTACTCTATTGTCACTGGTTAAAAGTAAATGACTCTAAAGTCGCCATGATTGTTTAAAATGTTCAAAGAAACCTAAATAAAGCAGTATATATATTTTGGTAGTACAGTCAATTGATTCGAGAAAAGGGACCCCCCTTTTACGGGTAGTTAGTACAAAGTACAAATAGTGAGACCATTACCTGTGTAAGATCGTGGTCGTTGATGGCAAGTATCGCATCGCCGACGTACAGTTCCCCGGTGAGCGCGGCAGGACCGCCCGCCTCTAGCTCTGATATCAATATGGGCACACCGTGTTCACGGCCACCCTGGGAAACATTCAGTTTCATTACAATCATATTTAAAATATTTTTAGGGTACTGTTACACATGCTAATAAAGAGCATGCTCATTCTGAGCATGCTTATGTCATTTGCCTTCAACGAGCATTCTATTTTCAACCATGCTTCCGAATATATATGGTCGATATTAGGATGGCTGTCGATTTTCTAGCATGCTCGAAACTAGCATGCTCAAGGTCTGTTACACACTGCTGGGATCGACAACACGCTCGATATTAGCATGCCCTCATGCTAATAATGACCATGTGTAACAATGCTCTTAGTTTTTATTTATTTCCCTCTTTAATAAATATACTTGCAATAAATACGTACAGTAACAGATATGCCGAGTCCAAGATGCGGCGATCGTCTCACACGCACAGTGCGTGCGAGTGCACGCGCAGGGTGCGGCGCGGGCGGGGGACGTGCGCCGCGTGCCCCCGCCCCCGCGCCTCCAGCGCCTCGACATACACGCACCAAGGTTTTGTGACGTTGAACTAAGATCTCAGCTTCCACCTACATTAATATAACACGAAAATTATTTGATGATAATGACAGATCCCAATCTCTTTCCTAGTTCACGTTTCACTGGTTAAGGAATTATTATTATTCTTAGAAAATTGAGAGTTCAGCGGTTCAGTTACTATGCCTACACCAACTAATGTAAGGTAAGGATGAAGCAACGTGTACCTACCTGTGCCCACAACGAATCGCGTATTTCGGATCTCATGTCTCTAGCGAGGAGTTGCAACTGTTGAATTCTGCCAGCCAACTCTTTGTCTAAATATTTTGTTGCCAATCTAAAAACATGAAACGTAGTATATTATTATCCCTACTAATCCCTACTAATATTATAAATGCGAAAGTAACTCTGTCTGTCTGTCTGTTACGCTTTCCCGCTTAAACCTCTAAATCGATTTTTCTTAAATTTGTCACAGACAATCTTTAGACCCTGAGAAAGGACATAGGCTACCTTTTATTGCGAAAAAAGGGATAAAGAGGTTGAAATTGAGGTTGTAAGTTTGTATGGGATTTCTTAATTTTAAAAAATAAAACCATGAAACTTTATATTTAAGCACTTGATAAGAAATAATTAAACAATCGTTCTATCATTTTTGCAATTTCGACCTGTGGGGGGATGAAATAGGGGTTGAAAGTTTGTTATTATTAATACTAATTGAGGCGAAACGAAGTTCGCTGGGTCAACTAGTAGTTAATAAAAAAGAAGTACGTTTCATTAGTAAGAGGTTGTAGCAGAATACCCGAATAAGAAGCTTTATGATTATCAGTATAAGCAGTTCTTTAGCAGCCACAACAAGTATAATATAACAGAAGATTGCATTTAGATTTGTAAAGTGATAAGCACCTGGCTCCGAATAACTCCGAGTGCAATGCGAGTACAGTTTCCCTGAGGGCTGCGTTCTCTCGAGCCAGTTGCGCAGCCTCGGAGCGAGCGCGGGCAGCGTCCATCACATTTCCAACCGCGTCACCACGCTCTTGACAACCTGCAAAGTAAAGTATAGGTACATAATGTCATGCTCGTCGAGATTGGTTGGTTAATGTCTTAGTTAGACACTAGTATACGTGTGAATGTACTGCTTTTAAACATCCTGATGAATTTTACTGTATACTTTTTGAGATCTAATTAGATGATTTGGAATTCTAGATTCACCTTTAAAACCGATGTCTGTTTTTGTCAGATACAAGAGTTTTACAAGAAAATTTGGATCATTCAAGGGATTTTCTAAAACTGTGTGGTGTCAGAGATATTTCATTAACTTGACAATCTCGAAGAGCTAGGAGAGTAAAATGATAATATAACTAAGCACATTACTTCTAAAGCTAAATAGACAATCATTTGCTTACAAAACTTGAAAAATTCGTTAATAATATAGCTTAATACTTATATTATTCCAAAACACCTATATTAGTAAACCTGCATTTACAATATGTATTATGCATTTTAAAAAAATCATACAACTTTTGGCACATTTTATTTTATAAAAAAAATTGTATATCATAATCAATACTGAGAAACTCTAATGCATCCGATTCTTTGGTGGAAACAAGTCCAACCTTATTTATAAGCTATTAGCTAATTAAGGAAGGCAGTTGTAAGTTCTATAAGATCTATAAAAAACACGTCGAGTTGATTGATTTGTTTCCTCGCCTTGATTTATAATTTATAATCATTTCCGAGTTATTTATGCGAGAAAGGTCAAGGGTGTTGAGCTTTGGCTTTGGGTCACTTAGCGATTTACAGTCGTTATTGAAACCTTTTAGTTGTAAAATTTTACAAGAATATGATACAATAACAGGAATCAGTTGTCGTCGACTACGTCTATTAAAGTAATATATAAGTAATATAATATAATATATTAAATATATAATATAAGTTGCTATGTATATTGAAAATCAGACAACGGATATAAAAGTTATCGTGAATAGGCATCACTCATTTCAAATGAAAGCAATACTCGTGCGTTATAGGTTACTACAACAACAGTAAGTTCACGCCGAATCCTTTAGAGGGTAGGTAGAACAAACGAATCACGCGCATCTCACAATGACGCACACCTCACTGGTTTCACTGCCATACCTCTTGTGATGCACGCTCTTTGGTCTTCTCGCTCTCTTTTTATTTTTGTAGGGTACCTATATAACCTTTTTTTGTATACTTAAGCACGTGCTTAAAATATACTCAGCCATAATACAAACATTTGTGTTCATCACACTAAAGTTTGTGTGTGGGCTTTGTATCTACCTATCAGAATATTGACGTAAAGTGGCACAAGCCGCGTTTCGTTTGGGAATCAATACGCCCACCCCCTTCCCTCACCCATCAGGTCCCACTCTAGTAAAAGCAGGGAATCAAACTTTAACACATCTGTATTGCAGGTGTTCATGGTCAGCGCTAGTTGCTTACCATCATGTTACACGCTTGTTCGTTTACCAATTATCCTTAAACAAAAAAAACATATTAACCGATCGAGCCAACCCATTCATGCAGCGAACTGTGTTTTCCGAGTCATTTACCTGATAAATGATTATTATTAGGTAATATTGGTCACATATAACAAACATTACTGAATATAAATACACAAAGTGTGTCCATCCTCCAGCGAGTGTGTTTTTTTTATGGGATAGGAGGGCAAACGAGCAAGCGTGACACCTGATGGTAAGCAACCTGTGCCGCCCATGGACACCAGCAACACGTATAGTGTTAACGTTGCGTTGCCGACCTTTAAGTGATAGGGGATAGGCGACCTTTAAGAGATAGGAAAGGATGGGGAAGGGGGGTGGGCCTCCGGATAACTCTCTCACCGAACGAAACGCGGCATGAGCCACTTTACGTCGATCTTCTGATAGGTCGTATTTCACCGGTCGAGCCGGCCCATTCATGCAGCGAACTGCTTGACTATAACACTGTTATAAATGTGTGTACAAATGATTCAAGAAGAGAGTTCGCGTGATTATACATATATGTACAACTCTGTACAAGTTGGAACACCTGTGTAGATAATTGCACGTCAACATAACTCGCCCACCCAAGATACTTTCAGGAAATCTATTCAATTTCGAATTCTTACTAATAGATTACACATTCGTCTATATCTTATACTTAATAAATAAAATTTGAGTGTCTGTTTGCATTATTGAAATAAACGCTTTTTACTACACGCGTATGAATATGAATATATGCGGCATTTCTCGCTTTTCAATTTCTCGAGTATCGGTAATTACCGGGGCTAATTTCTCATGTCTTCTCGGGTGGTCGAGAAATTAACATTTACGTACGTGTTCTCATATTATTCGCGGTGGTCGAGTGGTCGAGCACCCCACTTCTGTGTCAAGAAGACGCGGGTTCAAATCCTGGCTCCCACTAATGACTTTTCGAAAGTTATGTGAGAATAATATCGATGAAACTATGTGCACGATATGACAATAGGTTCGCCACCTATTCCATTTTGGGACGTAAACATAACGGCGACTCGAGGCTTATCAGTTATCAGCCACTGCCTACACCTTCAGATTGAAAAAGGCGTGAAGTTATGTTATGTTCTTATATTATTTGGGTTTCAAATAAATAGATTAAGTTAAATTAACATTGCTTATTAGCCTCTATGAGCTAGATTGTGATTTTGATGGTGTACCTCCCTACCTAGCTCTGGTACACATAACAAAAATATATCTTTGGTTCGAATAACGTCAAAAATCGCTGCTGACTCTGGCTGCGATACCAAAGCTTGCAATATTATTTAAATTTGCAACGTGTTGAAAGTATTGTATAAGAGACGACAATAAAAAAAAATTAATATCTTATCGCCAATACTGTGACAAAACATACCATTGGACGCCGCTCGTGCTTGCACCAATTCCGCCCTCATATCCACTAGCTCGGCCTGTAAACAAACGAATAATATAAAAAAAAAATTAAAGCCCCCGACCGAATGGAAGGCATCGTATATCATCAAACACAATAAGTAGTGTCGGATGTCATGGAAGTGATTCAGCACAATACAGAGTTTAATCGCGCGTTCAAATCAATGGCGTAAATCTGAATTAAACGAAAGATTTGAGGGGCGGGTGTCTGCTACTCATGTCTACTGTACGATGGACATAAATCGTTTGACTTTTGCACCCTAGTTAGCTGTCTATAAGTCACATTTAAGCTATGTTGTAGATACAAATGTCGCACCCACAGCTCTGCCACCCTCATGCCTCCCGTTAATATGTCATTGTGATAATTCCCAAAAACGATTTATGTAATTACCGTACATGAAGACCAGAAGATGGCACATTGAATTTAGACCGCTAATGTAACACGATCTACCATTTAATTCTCAATTACATTGGACTGATCATAAAAATTACGTACTTGTTTTAGTATGCGTGTTGCGTGCTTGCGTATGAGGAAGATTTGTTTTTTTTTTATATAATTGGTAGCATGGCTAGGGTAATTTATAGAGAAGACGGACATTAAAAAAAAGTAGGAATATAGATTGAGCATGATTAGACTCTCCAGACGATTGACGTGATCCGTGTAAGGAAATAACTCTTTAACCACACCATTTCATCGTTATGCGAGCCTGTTTAATTTTTAAAATAATCACAATATAAATGTACAACACATTCTAAGAAAAAAAGAAAACACCTCAAACTTTTTCTGCATTTAATGTGAACGATTTTATGAAATGGAAATGGATTTTTTTTTATTATTATTATTATTTTTTATTTTTTTTTTTAAATGGATTCATTATGGAATTGATATTCTGTATAATATTATGATGCATATTCTGTGCTAGTTTTAATTATATTCCCATAAATTAAATTGTTGCTAAAGTTAAGCTGAGTAGTTTTTTTTTTCATTTTAATACCTTTAACGTCAAATGTGTTGACTAAAAACATCGAAAACGAATGTCCCATAACCTATACGAATGTTCTGTTTAAATAATTATGTTACAAAAAAGGGGAATTATGGTCACAAATGAGTTTTAGATCGTTTATAAATGAACTCACATCATACTAATTCTCTTTTTTTTTACTGGCGCAATAGAAATACTTACGCGCCGCGTGTGATCCATAAATAACTACAGTTGCACTATTTAAGTGCATTGCATATATGAAAGGTATTAAAATTGATCTCAAGTGGATGATAGTAATACATACATAACATATACAGAACGTCCTGTAATGTTCAAGACTGAATTGATCTGATGCCCGAGGGCGTGTCTTTATCTAGTTAAGCTCCATCTCTTCATATAAAATACCAAAGTACAACCAATATTGAATTTTGCTATATTAATATTATATCTGATAAACTTTCACAAAGGTAATTGCAACTCAACAAAAATAAATAATATTTAAGTACCCACTCATACAAACTCTGTATTCCATAAATAAGACTTGCCTGAATTTTGAATCGATTTAATTATGATTATTCTGAGATTTAAGATCCGATTTAACGTGACTCATCTTTTAATACGGAATATTTACCATATGGTCCCATAAAAATTTAACACTGTTTGACCCTTTTTTTTTTTTTTTTTTTTTTTTTTTTTTTTTTTTTTTTTTTACGCGAGGAAATGCTTTATGCACACCTCCTGCCTGGGGACGGCAGGGGGTAGTGTGGGACTCCCAAAACAGTAAACTGTAATCCGATCCTAGGGTTACCCACTAAAACCTCGCGGCGGCCTTCCTCCGGCGTTGGTCAACACTGTTTGACCTAGTAATCATTTAATGAACTTTTTTCAAGATTTAAATTTATTACAATGAAAACTGCTTGAAGCAGTAATGGATTTTAATAGCGATTGATCTTTGTATTGCATGGTTAACTATATTTTTTTACAAATATATTTAAGATTTTAGTAGGGGGACCATCGGAGAATTACAAACACGGGGTAAATACGGACTAGGGTAAAAAGTCGGATAGTTGCCCCGGTTTTTAATACACTAGGTTAGGAGTATAGTTGGGGTTGGCGCTTTACAGCAATGAGTAGTGCCCGTCAGCGGGCTTAAAGAGCCCGTGAATAATCGGAATTGGTGTATGTATTTTGTTCGTATGAGCAAATATCTTCCGCGACGAACTGGCGTTATAAATATATTGGTAAGTTACTGTTCATGTTTCCAGGCAACTTTTTGTTTCTTTGCATGCATTAGCGTTTAATTAAACATTATTTATTATGTTTTATTGAAAAATATTTCCGCATCAAAAAGGATAGTCGCCCTTCTTATTTTTTCTTGCTTGAGAAACTCTTTTTTTTAACAAGACTGAAACTAGAATAAATAAGAATTTACTGAAACTTGTTGTAGGTAATTAAAATAGATACCTACATAACTGTTTTTTGTATTTATTCTGTTTTATGCAAAATGGTTTCGCTTAATGAACGAAAACCAGGCGCGGTGCTACGTAGAAACATCTAGAGAGAAGAATGCACAACTATTGGAATTCAAACCTTTCCCTACTTTTTTTTATATTGAAATATTATTTTATATTTCAATTTGACAAATTTAATAGCACGCACTTTTAATAAACTGCATAACGTTAAGAGTTATCAACGTTGGGGACTAATTCGAATGCCATAAAGCCGCCAAATAAGCTTTGATCATCACCAAGAGGAACCAGTTCATAAAAAAACCAAACCTCGGAGCAGTAAACACAGATACATCAATAACGGCACAAGTGATCGTTAATGACATCAATCAGCATCCAAAATATTATAAACACGAGAGATGAATCACAACTTTATGGACGCACAATTCAATTCGATTAATTAATAAATGTTAACTTCACCGACAATATGGTGTCATAAAAATCTTTAATCATAAAAACTTATTAAATTATATACATATACATTTTTTTATAGTTTCACGCCTTTTTCTACACGAAGGTATAGGCAGGGGCCATTAATCCTCGACTCGGCTAATTTTTACGTCCCAAATCGTAGTCGAAACCTATTGCCATATTCTGGGCACAATATTGGCAGTCATTTATATTTATCACACAACTTCGAGAAAGAATTCGATTCGGGATTCGATCCCAAGAACTTTTGAATGAGAAACGGGGTGCTCGACCTCCAGACTACCGAAACGATCTATAATATCAATCTTATTTTAATGGGATAAGGTCAAACGAGCAGGTAGGTCACCTGAATGTAAGTAACCACCGCAGACCAGGACCTCTCGGAATGTCGGCGTGAAGTGGCTCGTGCCGCATTTCGTTCCGTGAGAGAGGTATCCTGAAGCCCCATTCCCTTGCTCCTTTATTTCCCCTCCTACTTCCTTAAAACACGGCAACGCACCACGGTGTTCATGAGCGGAGGATGCTTAGCATCCGATGACCCACTTGCTCGTTTGCCCTCCTATCCCATAAAAAAACACCTGCAACTCAGACAGTGTTGTGGCCTTTACGGGAGTGAAAAAGGCAAAAAAAGGATAAATGGGCCTCTAGATACCACTCTCACCAAATGTAACCATAGCTAATTCATGCAGCGAAATGCATGGCACTACCACAGCGAAAACCTTTAAAAACTGGCCAACGTCGTAGAACAATAATAAATACGCATAAAACCCACGTCAATACAATCTATACTTGTTATAACAGAATATATTTTTACAATAGTAGGTAGCGATATTGATTGTATTTAGATTTTTGCAAATGTGATTGGCACATGATAACTTGAGTAACATTACTATTGACATTGCCAAGAGCTTCTGTGTTGTAGGCGAGCCGCAGTAAACGAAATCACAGCACTAATAGCACTGGCAGTAGTAAGCCTATTAGTAAAATTGAAGCATAGTAATTCTATTTCATGATTGACAACAATCAATTTTAAGACCAGGACTTGAACAAGCTGTCATTATTGAAATCGAGTTAAAAGATACTTGTAATTGAATCCTAAAATGTAGCATTATAATTACAAAGTGAAGAAACGTCCTTCACCGATATAATTTCAAAACACGCTGGTCACAATGTCTCCAAGCTAACAATACACAACACACTATTTTAAATGTCTAACTCTAACAATGCTTTCGCATGAGTTATTGATCGTGTAAAGATTTTCAGTACCTTTAGTTTTCCTTGGCATGTAATATGTAGTTATGTCTTATTACTAAACACTAGAAGTACCTACTCAACTAATATGGTACTTTTCTTGCTTTCTAAGAAGCCGCTAAATAACGGCAAATATATAAAGCTTGCACTTTCGATTAAAGAAAAAAAAATAACGTTCGAAATACGACCGAACAGTGGTCACAAGTAATAAACACGACCTACGCCGATTCCGAGATCATTATCATCACACATGTGGGCGTGGGTTGTTGCGTGAAAAATATAACGAGGAAAAATCAAACGTCTTTAACACATGAGCAATAGAACCGAAATAAAATGTATTATATCACAGAACAGTTATGTCGTATTGCGTTATAATAAATATTGAATACGATTCATTATATCAACAATAAAATATTGATAGGTCGTCAATAAACGTGATATTTTTATGTGGAACAGTAGTAGGAGGCTAAATCAAATAAAATCGCAATAAATTGGTACAAAACAAGGAAACCGTCGTAAAGAAACTTATGTCTTCATGTGATAATAACAGTTATTAAGTCAAAGCAACAAGGAATTAATAAGTTCTTGTCCATTAATCCATTCATGGGACTAAGTACATCATTTGACGACTTGACAACACTGTCTAATTCTTCCGATATAAAAGGCGTGAGGGTACTAAAATCGAAATAATTTTGACATAAAAAGAAACATATATACTGAAGTGAAAATATAATTATAATGTGTAAGACAAATTATCTCTTAATTGCTTTTGAGAAACGTGTTAACGTTTGCAAGGACAGCTTTCATTACTAGCAAATACTCGCAAATATTTAAAGTCAATACGTTAAAGACAGCATTGGAAATGCGCAAAATATCCGCCACTATGTTATTTTAAAACATACTTCAACGAAAACTCCTACAAACAGTTACATTGTTACACCTAATATCAAATGATTAATTTTGCGTGTCATTGCAGACAGTTAAGAAGTTACGGTGGCCAAAGTTCGGAAATATTTAACTTTTAGTCCAACAATTCACAGTGTGTTGAGTGGCGCCCTCTTGTTTACGCGATGTGGGCGCCCGATCGCAGATAACGACTAACAAACGTAAGATTGATTCACCGCTCTTGAATATCATCGCACGCATCTCAAGATAATATGAAAGATTCGTCCGTGGTCCGTATCGTGCGCACGCGCAGCCCGCCGGCATCGATGCGAACGCTTGTACATCTTACAATTTATATAAATTGTAAAACAACAACAACAACAGCAATAATAAATCTCTTTGGTGTCGACACTTTTATATTTGTTACCAGATGAAATCTAAAACTCATGAATAACAGTATCGCATTTTAATAGCGCAGCGGTAAGAAGCTCTCACATCATGTTAGACGTACCTTACATTGAAGACCACGCACGCGCCTATAGTTTTTACAATAAAATATAGTTAATTGCGCAGTTTGCATATATATTATACCCTCATCTAACAAAGTTACATAAACAAAGAAAGCATCTATTACAATAAAATTGATTATTATGGTAGGGAAATCGATGATTTGCTTAAAATCAAAGCTAAATCCATAATAAAATTATCTCTAATGATAATCAAAAACAGAATTGGGCAATTTTATTTACCGATCAGAGTTTGCTGAGTTTTTCTTGTGTTTATATTAATTATTACATTTTAAAACTAACTGGATACTATCAAATTTAATATACTTGAACATTACATTTATTTCTACAAAAAAAATTATTTGCTCTCTGTAAAATATTTTTTTTATTCATTAAAGAATGTAAAAATAGCAAATAATTTATATAAGAATGCATTCTGAATAATCTTTCCACCGTTATTTATACCTTCAATGATATATGGAGATAGAGTGGAGTGGTTTCTTATATTGAAGATGAATACTATGGAATCAATTTTAAAAAAAAATAGTAAATCTCTCAAGTTATGCACATATCTCACGGCACATATTTTTGTAAATGGTTCTTGGTACAGCTATCTGGTTAGTAGGCGAATACAGTTTGTTTTGATTTCAACATTTTATTGAAAGAGTCAAGTAAATAATATTGTCAAAGAAAGCTTAGATAATATACACCGCAAACACTGTCTACTCCTAATAATGGCATGTGTGAAGAAGACGAGGAAATTTTAGAATCGTTGAGGTCTCGTGGTGTAGAGTAAAGCCAAAGACGAACAAACATTTGCTAATAATAATTGGCAACTGGATGAACAAATCCATGATTTCAATGATCATGCACGTTAGCAGTCAATGTACTCAAACCAAGAAAATAGTTGCTCAGATGAAGAGGTAAGCTATTTGTCTAGATTAAGCGTAGAATATAGTAATAGTTAAAATACAATACCTACTAATAAATAATATGTACTTTCCAAATAAAGGGTTTCAGCGAGTGTTCGTGTCGAGGTCATTGTTTCCCAGGTCGTGAACGCCTTCGTGCATTGTATGTCTTGTGTCTGCGTGACAAATACTTGTGCGGTGTGTAACTCCTCATTTGCATGCGTCTCGACTACCAAAGACGCTCGCATTTAAATCAATCTAACAAAAACAATTTGTCTTTCAACATTTTACTCATTTGCAGCTAATATGATGACGTGTGTCGGCTCGAGCGGATTGGATGGAAATGCCACGACCCCTCAGAATATTAAGGTAATTTGCCTCATACAGGGTTTCATTCAGTTAGAGAGCTATCCCCTAACCGGCCTAACCCCTTCTCTATTTTATTTCCCACCCCTTAACTATCTCATTTTAAAGGTTGGCAACGGCGTTAGTCGCTTATCATCAGGTAGCCCGCCTGTTTGTTTTGCCCCTATCCCGTAGGAAAATATTCTAATAATATTGTGAGATATCCCCCTGGCATTTAACGGGAACGGAGTAACAACTATAAATATGGGTAAACATTTTGATACTGCCGATATGTCAGCTGGTCCGTTAGTATAATAATATATAGGGCTACATAGAGCAATGGTGTCGAATGTTCCGTGAACTATTGTATGTAGAACATAGTTCGCAGGCTTTGCATAGTACGAACAAGATCGGCAGATAGCGGTATGCGCGCGCCCACGCACCGGCCATACTTGACGCTTGTGCAATGATCTCTTAAAACTATATTGGCATACACATTTTAATGCAACAGATGCATTATCGTAAAGTTTATTTCGAACCTATTGCCATGCACTTCCTCGTGTTACACAGTTTCATGAATGATACGGGATCATAATGACCTTATTATTTCAGAGAACAATGGTGAGAGAGAGTACGTGGAGCATGTTGCGTGATGACGGATCGCCACCCAGGAAATTGATTTTATCGAGCAGGCAACAGGAGTCAGTGGACGAGAGAGCGCTGCGGGGATCTCGCTTCAATACATTTATTTGGCCTATCAGTAAAAGTTGTTACCGCTTTTCACATGGTTAGTGGTACCTGCATGTTTCCATTATCAAAAACTTAAATATTCAAGTGATATCCGTAAAATGTAGATTGTTGAACCATTAAAAACGCTAACAAAGGCTGCATCAGTTTTTGTTTTCACATTTAGTTTCAACAAAAGAATTTAAAAACTCGTGAAATAAAGTATGATTCGGTGATCTAATTGTATGTATCGATGAGGGGCTTGCTTTCCATTCCCTTTGTTGGACAAAGTGTCAGAAAAAAATATTAAAAAAGAGATTTGCACTTTTATCCGGGAAATTTCACGGACATATATTGACAGTGGAAACAGTAAACAAACAAACTATCGATTGTACTATGTTAAACAAATGATGGCGGCAGGGCCATTAATGGGGTTAATGTCAGATGTGAAGAATTTTATTAGAAATTGTACAATAATATAACGATGTCGACACGTGTATAACATTATACAGTTATTGTAAATTTTGAACACACAAATTGACAAACGAAAATAATGAAATTGTCAAATCTCAATTATTCAAATGAGCAATTCTCGTCTGTAAATTTCATTTCTCGAGTCTCAGAAACGACTAACTATTTACATGCAATTTAATATTTAAATAAGGTATTAGATTGCAATTAGTCGCATATTATGAAATACGACAATTTACACGAAAGAAACAATTTAATAATTCCCTCGGATTACTGTCTTATCAATAATCTTAGAATCTTAATTATCTATACTTATCTCAAAGCATTCTAAGATGTCTGCCAATTCTCTCAATCAAACAACATAATATCAATTAGAAGGTAACATCGTAAAAATAAACTGTCAAACAGGTAGATATATAATATTACTGTTCGGCAATATTTCCAAACTTTTATGAAACAAAACTATTGAAGCGATATTTTCTTCTATTGTTTTTTTTTTAAGTGATAGGAGGGCAAACGAACAAGTGTGTCACTTGATGGTAATCAACCAACGCCGCCCATGGACACCAGCAACACATATAGTGTTACTGTTGCGTTGCCGACCTTTAAGGGATAGGGGATAGGGAAGGATGGGGAAGGGGGGTGGGCCTCCAAGCACCTCTCTCACCAAGCGAAACGCGGCATGAGCCACTTTACGTCGATCTTCTGAGAGGTCGTGGTATTTCACCGGTCGAGACGGCCCATTCATGCAGCGAACTGCTTGGCTCTACCACTGTTAAGCAACTAGAGGAAAACAGAAGACGTCTTAAATAGTCAAACATTGAAAACATAATAACAGAATCACGTTAGTTTTTTTTTATGAAAATCAAACTTAGATGAACGCCTAGAAGTAAGTATCATATTTTACTTACTAAATCAAAAAGCTCAGTTAATAAATACATTTTGCTGACAACATTCGCAATATTATTTGTCTGAGACTGTCGTGACTCGATAGTGAACCTAACAAAGTAAAGAGTCATGCGAATACACTTCCAGGGACCGGGGACGCGTCGTCGTCGTCTAGTCTACAACAATTTGATGAAGCACGATTCTCGGAAGTGAATCAATCCAACAGGCGTGTTGCAAACCAAATGTGATTATGCAAATATCAGCATTCTTAAAAATATATTCAAGTACCCGTATAGTATTACTGTTTTGTCTGTAGATACAATTATACATCATTGTATACTTTCTATGTAATTCGCTATCGTAACGGTGGAACAACATGTAATTAATCACAAACAAAATTAACAATTAAATTGATTTATTAATCAGTATATTGATTATGTATTTGTAATTATATCTAATAAATAGTAATTCGATACACACATTACGAACACGAGCAATTGCATAACAAACGAAACTATAACTGATTACAGATCAAATAATATTTGATTCTGATATATGCAATAAAGAGGTGCCTACTTATCAAATGAAATAAGAAAGGAGAAACCGGTCATAAAATACGTAACAAGGGCTTTGAAAATAGTATAAATTGATTAAAAGTCTCATTTGAAATATCTAATGATAGCAGCCTTAATAAATATTCATTTACTTTTATAGATAACGCGTCCGCAGCTCTAACACACCAAGCTTTAGGGTCAAATTGTAATAGCTTATGTAAGATTTTTATGTTTATAGCTATCTTATGCAAAGTGTAATGCTTCTACATCTTAAAAGCACCTAAATGCTACTTTCTCACATTTGAGTTCTAACAAAAACAAAACAAAATTGGATAAAATAATTTAGATATCAATTGTGTACACAAATGAAATCCAACATGTATTACTGCTTTATTCATTAAATTATAACATAACATAACATAACTTCACGCCTTTTGTTACCCGAAGGTGTAGGCAGCGGCTGTTAAGCCTCGTCTCGCCGTTATGTTTACGTCCCAAATGGAATAGGTGGCGAACCTATTGCCATACTGAGTTTTCAGTCATCGATATTTATCATACACAACTTCCGAAAACGACTTCGAATAGTCATTGGTGTGAGCAAGGATTCGAACCTGCGTCATCTGTATTTAGAAGCGGGGTGCTTTAGGTTATTCGTAAACATTACTTTAGTCTCGTCGTGAATTTAGCGATACCACATTAGTAACCAACAAAAAATCTGTATGATTAAAAGGGGAGACAAGAGATTGCCTATAATACGATGTCCCACAAAATGACAATACAGAGTTCATCGCAAACTGGTTATGTCACAAAATGAAGGCGATATTAAATGCATTAACGCTTGTTGGTTATTATGGTTCTGCGCAATATCATCATCGACACACTCCCGGACACATAAAACAAACAATAAAACCAATTTGAAACTATTAAAGATATAATGCACTCGCACTTATGTGTGGTACCCACTGCTGAGTAGTAAAATTGCAATCAAATCATTGCAGCAAAGTATTTACGAGTCGTTGGAATGAATCATCCTATCGCGAGCTTTCTAAGAATGTGATCTGATATGTAGCAGGCGACTACATATTATAAATTGTTAGAATGCAAACAGTTCCATTACATGCAGTTAAACATACAACTATATCTTTTACGATAATACCGACATCGGGTAGCAGAGGCAAATTAAAACGTTCTCAACAATCCTCCTTTTTTTCTTTATTTATTTTATAGGATAGGAGACTATTGAGCAAGCGGATCACCTGGTGGTAAGTTACTAGCACTGCCCATGGATACTTGTAACGCAGATAGTGTTACAGTTCCGTTGCTGGCTGTTAAGATAGGATAGGGATGCAAGTAAGGAGTGGTTGGGAAAATGGATACCTCTGTCAGCGAACAAAATACGACATGAGCCACTTTATGCTGATGTCGTGATATTTCGCAGGGGTATTCATTGAGTGAACTGCGTGGTTCTACCACTGTATATTCAATTATCAGTCATCTCATCATCTTGCAAATAAAAATATAACAAAAATAAAAATCGATTGAGCCATTTGTGCAGTGCAGCAGACACAGAATGAAACAAGTTAAATAACACCCATTTCCGTCCAGGAATAATGAGTACACTGAAGGCTATGAGGCTATGAAACAGGTTTACGAGCTCAGTGCGCTGTCTGCGGTTTAGTTCTACCTTGACGATGGTGGTACGGCCGAGTGCACCACAAAGTGGTACCGCGCAGGAAGTCACTTTACACGACCCCAGCGCTGTCCATCCCTATATATGCCACCCACAAAACCTCAAAACATGAAATTTTAAAGGCGAACATGAGTTATAAATCATATCGGATAACGAACTGTAGCGCGGAACACAATGGCGTTCATGAAGTAATACGACGCCCGCGAGATATGCATCTGCCAGTCAACCATTAAGCGATTTATATTTTTTTCCACAGATTTTAATCGTATTTCTGGGTTCGGCCATTTTTAACAGCAAAGAATAAGCCCCGGTATAGGTTTTCTGCCAAAAAAATTGACAAATTTTGAATAATAAAAAAAAAATCTTATCAATAAATAAAAATCCTAGTATAGTTTTTCTTTTGTTCATTTTATTTCCAACCAAAGTGACTCTATATAATAATTGCAAGGACTCATGGACAGTAGATACTGTATCTTTTTAAACGTAGAAATTCCTATCATTCTTCAACTTGCATCACTTATTCATCACACTGACTATCATTCGCATCGCACGGACGACTCGGAGAATACTTCGTACCAAAACTCATTTCCATGGTATTCACTCTCACTTTCGTGCTTCGCTTGTCTCACCCAACACTCGCTCTGAATCGTTCGCTTTCAGATACAGATTGACATTATCCATAAAGCTGCCGACATATTATTAAACAACAATAGAACAAAATTCTTCTATTAAACCGTCACGTATATAACTAATAAAAGATTATGGCTCCGTGTAATAGCAATAAGAAATTATGCTTAACACATAATAGGCATCGCTAAAAAGGTGCCTTAAGAATGGAAGGTATTCCAACGAATAAAAAACGTGGAATTCTATATCGCACGACAGAAATGGTGCGATGAGCAGATTACAAAATTAGCGTTATTTTAATACATTTATATGTGTATAAATATCATTCCGTAACGACAAAAATGCAAATCCCTTATGTTTTAATACGCTTATCCACGCTCAAAGCTTTGCGCAGTGAATAAATATATTACCGACCCTGTCACGACGTTTATTCAAATGATCTCTATCTTTAGATTGGCCAATCGGTATTTATATTCCGTTTCATTACATAAAAAAGTACACGAGCTTTACGTGCTTCCAAAGAAATCGATATGTTATTAATATGAATTAGATGACTCGACTTGTATGTAACCTATGAATTGTTTTTGCCAGCTTGTGCAGCAACTGTGATAATGATTTGTCCACCGATAAGCATAAATATATATGTACTATAAGTAATAAAAAAGAATCTTATGTGACAGTGTCAAATATTAACTGTTGTTTACGCGTGCCAATTGTTGAAGAACACGTTAATTTGGCCCTTTAGAGGAAACTTTTAAAAGTAAGTAATGTTTGTTTAGAACACTGCCGCAAATTAAATCTGCATGGGAAATGATTGTTGCCACTCGTTGTAAATAGTTCTTCGGTAAAAGTAGTCGTTCTTTATATGTCGTAAAAAGCCTCACACTCATTTTTACAATAAAATAATTTGCTTCTCAACAAGTCTACTTGACATTTATATTATTTTAATTATCGTTTACGGTACGGCACGAATATGGCGGAAAGGCATTAAGGCAGTTAACAGCAATGCAAGCAAGGAACGACAAAAAAGTATTTTTAAATTCAGATCGGCGAAATTTACAAGATTTTATAAATTTATAGAATTATTTATACTATGTAATAATTAGCTGACCCGGCGAACTTTGTTCCGCATCAAAAGTAATAAATGAGTAAATTTTGGATATTTATCGGCTTTAACTTCTGTCCCGCTATGTTAATTCTGCAATATCTTTGAAAATATTCGTTTAAATTGCATGCTGTAAAGGGCTAAGATGATTATATTACATGCACAATCTATTTAAATTGGATGAAAATTAATGCTGTAATGTTTAAAATTCGCTTCGTAAATAAGCCATTATTTCTCGTAAAAAGTAAAAATGGTCACTGTGGGTTATCCCTAAGAGATAGACATATGTCTTCGCGAACTTTTTTGTAGATCTTCTGAAGGTGTTTAATAATGTAGAACATTATGTATTTTGATCTATCACTTAGGGTTCAGCCAGCGTTTGCAATTAAAGTGCTAAATCTCGAAAATTATCATTTTTTCTTTACAACATCATATATGTATTATAGATCAAAACCACCCCCCAGTTGACACCCTCTAAATATTAAAAAAAACGCATCAAAATCTGTTGCGTAGTTTTAAAGATATAAGCATATAAGGGGATAGACAGCGGAAAGTGACTTTGTTTTATACTATGTAATGATATAAAATAACTAAACTAAATTGTATGGTAATACAAGGCAATACTAGGTAAAATGTAGAAACCTATTCATAAACATGAGACTAAATATATACAAAAGCTTAAACTTTCAGAAAGTCCTAAATTAAAATATAAATTGTGCATTTCAAAAGTGATTTGGAATCATCTGGTAGAAAACTGACGAAAAACTTCAAGATTATTTACTATTTATTGTTCCGTTTCGAACTCGGGATCTTTTAATCTGAATTTGCTACTAATCCACCGAAACTGAAATGACACCGAGACACACATCCACTCTACTATCTTTGGTTGTAAATATAAATTTAAGTAATAGAAAGTTAAACAACGTTACATACAACAAACAGTGTTAAATGAAATATTGATGATACGCTATCAATATGGCAATAACAAAATGAAAGCTCGACGATTTTAACCGCACGCAACACATCTTGTAAATGACTTTGCCAGCCGACAGCAAACTTGGCAAGGGATCATCCAACAATCACGTAAGCAACAAAAGGAAACTGGGAAAATCACAGCAATAATGTAATTTTGTACGCTTGATATTTGGACCACAAGGATGTGAAGTCGGAATCCAAAGCACGTGGCTGAACAGATTAGAACTCTAATTAATAAAATAATGCTCACTTAGAAATAGTGAAGCGCGCTTGACAGCTTAATATTTTAAGAATCGTGTTTGATTTCCCTAAATTAAAGATGAATACATCTGTATGTCCAGACAATTAATATTCACAAAAGTTTTAAGAAAAATGTCAAAATAATACTGTATACGTCAATATAAATACAGAAGGAGATTAGTCTAAAACTTCACTTCGCGTCGCATCAAGCTATATAGAGGGCGTTGTAAAAATTTATAGAACACAACGCAACCCAATATAAGCTGCTTAAATGTACAGAGTGTAACTACCAGTAGTATAATTGCTTCGTGTCGTAAAATTTCGCATTCAACTTTAACGTCTATATTTATTAGTAGGATCGGGAATTATTACTCGCAAGTAACTAGAACTCGTCAGTGCATCAGATATAGGTAGGTACACAGAGGCAAATGGGTGAACACGAGAACTTAATTAAATGGGAGATAGGTATATAGCTTATCTCCGGCCCTGGGCGAGCTGTATCGCGGTAAGTCAGGTCCAGTCGCATTAACATATACGTATACACGAATATGTAAAATTCATGTGTCGGTTAGTAATTTTAGAACAAAGATTTTTTTTTCATATATTAGATTTCAATTCATATATGTATGTAGTATAATGTAATTATGTTTATTTCATCAATTTGCTGTATTCTCTACTAGCTGACCCGGGTACTTTGTTCCGCAACAAAACTACAATACAACTAAACTTTGCATTGAACCCTTTATATTTACTCATCTTCAAACTAATTTCGCCAAAACGTCCACAGACCATGTAACTGATTTTATATGGTGTAAAATTTAAAAAGTAACCAAAAAAGATTCAGTGACAATAACCAAAACCGTAGTGGAAATTCATCGAAACTTTTTTTGCGCAGCGCTATGTATACAACGACTAGCAGACCGCGCGAACTTCGTACCGCCAATTTTAGACATTTTACACTAAAAAGATTGTTGCCGCGATCATATTAATACCTCAAAGCTTTCCAAACACTATTTTTTTCAATTCAAGTTCCTGATACATACATACATAACTTTACGCCAGATCCCTTGCGGGGTAGGTAAAGGGTACAAAGCGTCATAAGGCACGATTAATGCTTAATGCTTAGCTTTTGATATTAGCGACTAATAACCTAGATATGATGAAAATAATGGCAGTTAAAATATTAAGCAGTTAAATGAATGCATGAATGGGCTCAACCGGTAAAATACCACCACCTCCCAGAAGATCGACGTAAACATGCGGCTCATGCCGCGTTTCGTTCGGTGAGAGAGGTACCCGGAGGTCCACCTCCCTTCCCCATCTTTCGCCCTTAAAGGTCGGCAACGCAACGGTAACACTATAAGTGATGCCGGTGTCCATGGGCGCTTTCTCCTTTGCCTTCCTATCCCATAAAAAAATTATTATCAACTTCAATTAATAGCTATACCAGGGACTTTGTCAGAAGTTTTTTGTCAATCTTTAGTTTTTTTTAATACTACTTGAACCTTTTTTTTTTATTTGTCATTGTCGTCGATTTAAAAAAAAACCCGGTCACCACATGTTCTTACCAGTATGGCTAACTCACAGTGAGTGTTTTTTTTATATTTTAAATGATGTCGAATTGGCACCTTGGTATTACTCTTTCTATATTTCTATATTTTCTATATTTCTCAAAATAAATTCACTAAATTTTAAAAGAGATCACGATATTAAAAATCAAATTCTAATGTAATGTGTCTAAATAGACACGGGGTCACAGATGTTACAGGTTCACATTACCTATTACCTATTACAAAATAAATATACAAATACCTAAGACGATTAAATACTACAAACTCATTAGGACAAAAAGAAAAAAAAGTCTCAGAAAATTAAAAAAAGTTACCTGCCAGCTATGAGCGGCGCTCATGACCGAGTCGGGCGGGTCTCCCGAACATTTAGATGTGCGCGGAATATTTGCCTAAGAAACGTATACTTACATTTTGTATTTTGCGATATCTTTTGAAATAAATGTCCGAATTGAATCATTCAAAAAGTTCTACAAAAGTATTGAATCTATCTTTATATTGAAGTAATTTATTTTGAGTAGAGTTAATACCAAAGTACAAAATAAAGAACTTTTAAAACGACCTCATTATAATTATTTTTAAAAATTCAAAAAACACTTATTGTGCGATAACTACAATAGTTAGACATATGGCGTCGCGGACTTTTCTGTCGACAATTATATGTTCTGTAAAAGTGTAGTACATTGTTTTGTTCTATAATCAATAGTTTTTGCAGCGTTCGCGATTTAAGAATTTTTTTCGGGTCTTTTTCTTACACCTTGGGTTACATTATTAAACTTATAGTAAGGATCCCTAATTTATTTGAAAATATTATATAGCCTAAAGCCTTCCTCGATAAATGGACTATACACCAGTGAAAGAATTTTTGAAATCGGATCGGTGGTTTCTGAGATTAGCGCGTTCAAACAAACAAACAAACTCTTCCGCTTTATAATATAAGTATAGAAGTATAGATATGTATGAATAGTTCTAACCAAAGGTTAATAGTTACTAGATAAACAAAGTCAGGGGTAAGCACTAGTCGAAGATAAATCATGTAGGTACGTGACGATGTGTGCTCATCAATTTCTGCAAATGTGCTCTGTAAGTGAGCAACTGATGTCTTAGTAGACCTTGGCCAGCTTACTACATGTTAAACGTTACACGACATACAAGTGACCATATAAACCTTCGATCTATGTAAACAATATTGTTTATTTTTCAAACTATAAATTGTGAGAGACCATAAAATTGCAAATAATTAACATAATTCTTGTGTGTGTAGACTAGTAAGAATATAAATTTTTGTATAGTGAATTTTCAGCTTAATTTCCACCTAAAATTAAAGCTTGTAAAATGAGAAATAAATACACTTTTTTTCATACAGTCTGTATTTCTGTAAAATAAAAATAATGCAATGAAATTCTAATCTTCTAATCTATTTCCAATGAATATTAAGTACGATTCAAGTCCTTTCACTATGGCTATGTTTGATCGAATTGTTTCTTATATGGCGCTGCAATAAGTAATATTCAGACTATTTCAGACAGTATTATTCCATAGTAGTCAATACACCTCATACGCTCATAGGCTGATGGATGCCGTTCATCATGTGCCAGTCAATGTTTTCACCAGACACACTTATAATGTCGGCTGTCAGCAGCTTTTCATTTGTCAATTGCCTTCTCTTATCTGTTTATTGCTTGGAGCAAGTATGATACATATATCAGACACATTGTTAGGGAATAACATAACATAACTTCACGCCTTTTGTTACCCGAAGGTGTAGGCTGTTAAGCCTCGTCTCGCCGTTAAGTTTACGTCCCAAATGGAATAGGTGGCGAACCTATTGCCATACCGGGCACAAAGTTTTCAGTCATCGATATTTATCCGAAAACAATTTCGGAAAGTCATTAGTGTGAGCCAGTGTCTTGAATCGAACCCGGACCTCTGGATCAGAAGCCGTGTGCTCGACCACTGGACCACCGAGACTATTGTTAGGGAACTTAAATATAAATATAATATGTATGTTCCCGATGGACTCCCGAATTACTTTATAGATTCAGATCAAACTGTTGGATGATCCTTAAAAATATTGCGGAGAGAAAGAAGATCTGACTCAAGACAGTCCTCATTACTGGCACAAAATTAAATATCATTTGTAATTTGGTGTTATTTTTATTTATTTTTTATATTTATATTTAAAAAACTAGCTGTGCCCGCGACTTCGTACGCGTGGAATTTGTGATCAGATAGCTATATTTTTACATAGACAGTTGAGAAGTAATTACCTCTAAAATGAAATTGTAACTGGTAGGATAAGTACAGATTGCGGTAGCAATGGTTGTTGCCCGCATTGTTTATTTTCATTTTAACAGGAATTTTTGTAGTATAGCTGTAGCCCGCGACGTCATCTGCCTGAACGCTATACAGCACCAAAAATACCTACGATTATACCTTTTAAAATAACATTTATTTACCCGTTACTTCTTTACATTTCATAAATACAGAAAGTACAGTAACAGAGGGAGACTGTCTTTTGTAAAATTGTTGAACTTCAAAAGTGCTGATTTTCAGTCTGCTTTGAATAAATGACTTTATGGTGATTCTGCTGAATTAAGTAATAAGTTGCGACTGAAGCAAATGTAGAAAATAATGAATAAGAAAATATAAATATAGAAAAGGATAAAAATATATACTTATAAAACTTCTCTATAAACAACATTGCTGGTTTGGCTCTCCGCAGCCAAAATGTAAAGAGAGTCAGGACTGGTGACGCGGGAGCAAGCGACGTACAGCTGCCCGTGTGAGAAGCAGCTCGTCCTGAGGTCGACACCCGCTGCTCTCAGTGTCTGCCCCTGCGACTTATTGATGGTCATCGCGAAGCAAACACTCACGGGGAATTGTACGCGCTTGAACTGGAACGGGAAGTTATGAGGTATGAGGGGAATGCGTGGTACAAATACTGCCTCGCCTACGCCACAACCCGTAAGAATTTCCGCCTCAATGCTGTGTCTGTGGAGCGAGATGACTTTAAGGCGGGTCCCGTTACACAACTTCGGAGGAGATAGGTTCCGAAGAAGCATAATCGGGACACCGACTTTCAGCTTGATAGTATGCGCTGGAAGTCCACTTGCTGACAGAGAGTTCAGAAATTCCACGGGATAATGTGTGGCATCATCTTGCTCGATGACAGTGTTTATAGAGGTGTAAACCACTTCAATCCCCTCAATTTTCGAGAGAATGCATTCGTTGATTGCTTCAGCCTGACCATTTTTGGGCGTCAAAATTGCCCGCTCACATACCCAAGAATTCTGCTGGTGCGGTATATGACTGATGTCCCCGTACACACAGCGAATGAGTTCTTCTAAGCTGGATACGACTCTACCGAGAGACTCTGGAAGCACCACCTGCCCACCTCTCTCCTCTGGTAGAGTGCCTTCGCCAAGACTTAGAAGAACATCGGAGAATTCTTGAGCACGTGCATTGCCGCCGAGCCGAGCTCTCATATTAATGGTCAAGCGCAGCGTACGAACTCGTGACCACAGCGAAGATCGTTTCAACGAAGCATTCACCTCGTCAGCCCTCGATCCCCGCGTCACCACGGGAAGCGTTTGTCGGAAATCGCCACTGAATAGAACTGTGACACCACCCATCAAGTGTTCGTTCCTGCGGATGTCCTGCAGGGTTCTGTCCACGGCCTCAACTGCTTTTCTATTGGCCATCGTACACTCATCCCATACGATCAGAGAGCAATCCTTCAGCACGTGTCCCTTATCACTATTGCGTGACACACCACAAACAGGCGTTTCGGTGCTCTCTAAATCGATGGGAATTTTAAACATGGCATGTGCTGTCTTGCCACCCGGAAGCAGTGTGGCAGCGATTCCCGACGACGCTACAGCAATGGCAATTTTGCCTTGCCTCCTGACCTCTGCAAGTATGCCAGTGGTAACAAATGTTTTTCTTATAAAATTACGAAGCAATCATTACACCAATAAATACCGAACAAAAATATTAACAGTTTTTAGCATATACAAATACATTTTTTTAATTGTCTTGCTCATCTCTGAAAAGAATTAACGATACAATTTTAAAGAAGAAAATGCACAACTCCATCTATGACTCTTAAAAACATCTATTGACCGCAAGCGCATGATGAAATTTCAATTATTTATATTCAAAAAGTGTTTAAACATGTAATTCGACTTGATGTTTTTAAAATCTCAAAGATTTATTTATATCTAAAACCAAAAAGTGCTTACACGTGTAATTCAACTTAATGTTTTCTGTTTTGTAAATCTCATAGATGGCACTGTTTTAAAATTGTCTGTTATGTTTAACGGCATAAGTTAATTAAAATGTGAAGCTAACTTATATTATATTATTATTATTATTATATGTATAGATTAAAGCATGGTTATTAACATAATAACACCATAACAACATACAAATATGCGTCGTTAGATTACACGTTGCTACAGAATACATTGAAGAAATAAAGGTTCACTGCTCGTTCCTCGTAGGTGATAGCGTGATAATATGTAGCCTATATGTTGACCCGACTTCTTAATAATTTTCGTGCCAAATTTGAAGTAAATCCATGCAGTACTTTTTGAGTTTATCCCGGACATACATACAGACAAACAGACAAACAGACAAAAATTCTAAAAAGTATATTTTTGGCTTCGGTATCGATTGCAGATCACACACCAAGTATTCTTTTTAAAAAATATTCAATGTACAGTTTTGACTTTTCTACAATTTTATTATATGTATAGATGAAGATGAATGTTATAACAAATGTGAATAAAGAGAGTAAATTTTAGATTCTTGAAAATAAGGTCAGCAGACTTCATAAGTGATCTGGTTTTTGGCGAGTAGTCTCATTTGGCTCTTGGTTACTACCGCTGCTAACATTGTCGCAAAATTTACTTAAAAATAACTTTATAGTTTTTCCGTACAAAATGTGCATTGTTTAAACAAATTGTAAAATGTAAAACTAATAATAGTTCTTTCCATTTGGCTCTACGGTATTTTATCCACACATGGAACATATTACGTTTTAGAAGCCAAGCCAACGTTTTTCAACAGTGGTAGAGCCAGGCAGTTCGCTGCATGAAAGGGCCGGCTCGACCGGTGAAATACCACGACCTCTCAGAAGATCGACGTAAAGTGGCTCATGCCGCGTTTTGTTCGGTGAGAGAGGTACCTGGATGCCCACCTCCTTCCCCATCCTACTCCCTTAAAGCTCGGCAACGCAACTGTAACACTATATGTGTTGCAGATGTCCATGGGCGGCTCTAGTTACTTACCACCAGGTGACACCCCAGCTCGTTTGCCCTCCTATCCCATAAAAAAGCACACTAGCTTTTGCCAGCGTGGAGTTGACTCCCTAAATGACCACCGCTTGTCCTCCTAACATGAATTTGTAATGACTAAAGTTCGTTTAATAAAAAGCTTAACCCCTTATATGCTTAAATCTTTGAAACTACGCAACTGAATTTGATGCCTTTAATAGCTAGAGGGTATAAACGGGGTGGTTAATTTTGTATAATTAAGGCATGTTATGGTTTATAGTCTTCTTCACACCTTTTTTATACCCGAAGGTGTAGGCAGCGACTGTTAAGCCAGTGGCGAACCTATTGCCATACCGGGCACTCTACGGGCTACGGGCTTCTTCAGATATGGCTGTGTTACAATTTTAGTTGCTATTAAGGATTGACACTCAAACATTTATGACCCGAATGAGATGATTTGAATTTTCTTCAACTTATTGAAAGTATAACTACTACTAAGTACCGAGTACCTTATACGCGTATAGGTGTACCGCCAATATAATTAACATAACACGTCCAAGGCGCCTTTATAACACATATAATAGTGTAAAATCACACTGAACAACAAATACGAGTATATAGACAATATCGATAAATCAATGCTCTGATTGAAATAAATGGTTCTACAAGTATGGGTGTGCTTTCAATTTGTTCACATTGACTTGCAATGTATACAGTTCTTGTATATCACAATCTCGTTTTGGTATAGGCAGCGGTAATGACTTGTTCAGTCCTATAATATGACCCGATTACAGGTAAACTTTATAGATTGCTGTACGAAAATGGTATGCAATGATTTATGAACGTATTGTAAGCGAGAGTGATTGAAACGTTACAACTTGGAGACACGTCACGAGCTTTCATAGTCGACTGTAGGTGTATGAAACAGAATCGGAAATCGATATAAAAGAAGGTATCTGTAGGACAAATTAATATAATAGTCTCGGTGGTCCAGTGGTCGAGCACACGGTTTCTGAATCCCGAAGGCATCCCGTAACATGCCACACACCAATGATTTTTCGAAATTAATTAATTTCGTAAGTTATGTGTGATCGATATAGAATCTATAAAGAAACTTTGTGCCATGTACGAAAATAGGTTCGCCACTTTATTCCATTTGGGACGGCAACGTAACGGCGAGTGGAGGCTTAACAGCCACTGCCTTCACCTGCTGGTAGAAAAATGCGTGAAGTTATGTTATGTATTAAAAAAAAGTTGTGAAATTATTTTTAAAAAACCTTATATTACATAAGGTTTTTTAAAAATAATTTCACAACTTTTTCTACCTATACCTTTTTTTTTTACGCTAGGAAATGCTTTATGCACACCTCCTGCCTGGGCACGGCAGGGGGTAGTGTGGGACTCCCAAAACAGTAAACTGCAATCCGATCCTAGGGTTACCCACTAAAACCTCGCGGCGGCCTTCCTCCGGCGTTGGGGTGGCCCAGGACAGTGCATCAGCCCTCTGGTCCACCCCGCTGTCGCCCCCCCTTTGTCACGACGGGGTGCTTATCCTCGGGGAGCCTCAGTGAAGCTCCCCCGGGCGGGGCTACAGGTTGACTCAGATACTCACCGGGCACGGGTGCTTCGGTGAGTATCTGAGTCGAATAAAACGTGAAGAGACGGCGAGATGCCATCATTGCGCTGGAGGTCTGCTCGGCCTGGGCGGCCGAGCGCCGAGTCCTGGTCGACGGGAGCGGGCGAGACTTGTCCCCGCCAGCGTTGGTCGCGGCAATGCTGGCGGGCGAGGAGGAGTGGAGGGCTGTGGTCTCCTTCTGCGAAGCTGTGATGCTCCAGAAGGAGGCCGCCGAGCGGGGTCGGGAGAGAGCCGATCCCGCTCGAAGCCCTATACCTACCTATTACGTCCCAAATGGAATAAGTGGCGGAACCTATTACCATACACCGGTAGAATGTTGTTAATTAACGATATATATGACACATTACTTCTGCAAAGAATTCCGAGAAGTCATTGCTGAGCCCAGAATCAATTCCACGTCTTTCCAACAACTCGACCTGACTATTAATAAATAAGTTTATTTGGTTAATAAAAAGTACTCAATCGAAGAAAGTGAAATTTTGCGGTTAACTTTTAACAAGAGTTTCAACAATATTTACCAAATGAATGTTGGCCAATAAAAAGTCGCATATTGTTTTAACAAGCTCAATAAATAGCGCCTATTTCATCGGTATTTATCGCTATTTGATTTGTCATTTGCTTTGTTTTTTTCTGTGACCGGAGGTTAATGTTTCTTTATGAACATTTATGCGTGTCAATTGTCAACTTAGTGCCTCGGTAGCACTTAATTTTATTAAGATCATTGATATAAGAATAATAGATCGGCAAAAGTCACCCAAACAAAGAGACCTAAAATGGGTTGTTTGATGCGTGAGTGACTTATCAATGTGTGCGTAAAAAGTGCTTTCAAGTGTCAACTTTTACATAATTATTGTTCATGTGTTGAATTATATACATCCTGAGAATCGCTTACTCGCGGTTGCGCTGTCAGTGATGATTGTAGTACATTTTTACTGACATGTGACATCTACTACTACTACAGTCTATCTATATTTTCAGAAACGAGCAATACGAGCATTTTATTATTTGGGTGCTAAGGTCTCCCTCAGAGAACGTTTTAAGAAAATTAGCATTTTAACAGTTATGTCCCAGTTTATATATGATAACATCATGTTTGTGAGGAGAAATTTAGATAAATATACAAAACATAGCGATGTACACAATTTTAATACTAGAGGCAAGCATAAGCTTGAGTTACCGTATCATCGCCTGCACAAGGTACACAAGACTTTTTTTGAGAATGGGTGTACAGTTTTATAATAGGATACCTGTGCATATTCTGGATTTGTCTTATGATCGCTTTAGGCGGGCTGTGAAGTGTCGTCTCATTGGTGGTGCATACTACACCATCAACGACTTCATGACTGACGAGTCGGAGTGGGACCGTCAAATTGCTTACTCAGCGCGGATTTTGTAGTTTGTGTATTGGAATTTGTTCACTTTTTTGGAGTGGAGGCGTTCTGTAATAGTTTCTGATAGCTTTTTAATTTTAAATTTGCCTTGATATTGTGTTCAATATGTGATACTTAAATTTTATTATTCGCCACAATTGTTGCACAACGTTATCACTATAATTAAAAGATGTCGCGTCAGTTGTGCTCGACTACTATGATCGCATAGAATTTCTTAGTTAACATGTAGGACGTTGATTCGAATTTGGTTGGATCTTAATTGTGATTGTCGAGTATTCTGGGTGCTACACCTTTTATTCACTAACCTACTGCTTTGTTTTCAGTAGTTACAATAATATTGTTATTTATTTCAAATGAATTGAAAAGAGTATTTGGCACATGAGTTTCTTGCCCGATTCTTCTCATGATAGCCCCTACACTCGCAATCGGGCCGCTCGTGGCGATTGCGTCCCTGTCCTTTTTTGTTTCGCGTAGGCACTTTCCAGAAGCGCTCGTGTTTGTATTTAATTTTAAATAATATGATAACTGTACTTGTTGACTATTTTTAAGTGTCTGTGAAGACCTATAAAAATAAAGTTATTTTGACTTTTATGATAAATCTCTATTAAGATGAAGATGTTTGGATTAGATAGTGTTGTATTCTGCAACACAAATTGAGGACTATTTTTTATCTCCTGTATTTTTCTTGCTTTAAACAATTATTACATAAGAAATGTATACGAAATGGAGTAAACTAGTAAGTTGTGCCCGATATGGTGAGCAAGATAAAACTTCAAGCTAGTTGTGTTTTATTAAAGTCAGCAGTCCACGCCTTAGTGTTCTAACTAGTTCCTACATTCCTGAAGAGTGGATTCAGATTCTGGCTTCTAATTCTGGATAGGGCCTCTTCGTCAAATTTACGAAGAAGGAAATGGATGAAATTCATATAGAATTTCTATGGGTTTCTATGAAGTTTTATGTAGTCCACAAATATCGCAGCAATTGACGCTAATTGCGACGTATGAATGAACATTATTAACGATACAATATCTCACTTGGAAATAAAGCACAGTGCTAAACAGCAAATTACCATTTTGAAGCGGGTGTAAAGTAGGCAAACGAAACCTTGTTTAGTGGAACTGCAATAACTGTTTCAAACTTGTTGTTGAAAGCTAAGCAATTTTATCATTGATTCTTTTATCATTTGCAATAAATAAAACACCAAGATGTAAGTAGGTAAAAAGAGCTGAAAAGAAACTTCACTTGAAAAAAAAAACTAAATTTCTGCTAGCATTGCGGACACGCTTAAATATCGTTCTTATATTAAGAACTTATTGAATATGAGCAAATATATATCTATATTGGTTCCAGAACACAGCTCTCTCACACTAAGATTTTGGGCCATACTACAGACCAACAAAACAAAAATATAAAATATTTCTCTCAACTACGGACCAATATAACAATTAATAAACAGAAATCTTATTACGGCATTGCTAAGTGTCAAGTAACTTACGTAGATATCAATTATTATCGACAATGGATAAAATGATAATGTCTACCAAACATACTAAGCAGACAGTTGACCACCCGTGCGGCTATCACCCTGATTGCCGAGTGTGCAGTGTGCAGACGTCTTTGGACCCACAAAACCTGTCATATAATATTTATGGTGAGCGCTGAGTGGAC
The DNA here is from genome assembly GCA_905147225.2 of Euproctis similis. Classification (NCBI taxonomy): domain Eukaryota; kingdom Metazoa; phylum Arthropoda; class Insecta; order Lepidoptera; family Erebidae; genus Euproctis; species Euproctis similis. Next base: position 5,894,335 of record LR990118.1, on the reverse strand, counting down.
ACACCGACAGTTGTAATTGAAAATTATGTATGCTTAATTGCTCTACGAGCATAAAGACACCATTCGATACGTGTTGGTATTCTGGCGCCAAGTTTTTTATAACTGTATGTTCACGCTATTAATATCCAAAGTTGTAGACACCGGCAAGTGTGTCTCGATACCTCGGGTTCATTTTTTTAATACAGAACGTATTTTTTATTAACATGAATGTTTGTATATCTTATATCTTTAAACGAGCAATTCTTGTATATATATATGTATATATATATGTATATTAATTGGAACTCGGAATCGGCTCCAACGATTTTCATGAAATTTAGTATATAGGGGGTTTCGGGGGCGATAAATCGATCTAGCTAGGAATCATTTTTAGAAAATTTCATTTTATCGTGTTTTATCGATAATCAACTTAAACATCAACTTACTTTTTGGAATTCCTGACATCTATTGGCGAATGCTATAATTATTTTAAATTGTGAGCAACTAACTTGCTTTAACGACAACAACACTAAAGCTATTCCAGCAGATGGCGTTGTTTATAAAAAAAAAGAAAATACCGAGCAAAGCTCGGTCATCCAGATATTATTGTATTAACAAAAGAAGAGTTAATATGTTATCCGTGGTCTAGTTTCCATAACACAAGAATTTAGTTGCTTAGCTTGGAGCTAGAGGGGGCTGTTGTATTATGGCTTATTATCATTACCTATGTCTCACAGAAGGAAACAGTCGAAATACTTTATGTAATTTTTTTAAGAGGTCGTGGTCTGTACCGATCGATCCGATCCATTTATACAACGAAATGTTGCCATTAATAAGAGCGAGAATGATTTGAACTTGAGCCCTTTAAAAGTGACCCTCTGTGAACTAGAAGTTGGAGAGCTAAATCAATACGCCATGGAGAGTTTTGATACAAAAAAGGTGTCATAAGTCCAAAATCCCCAAGGGCTATTCTTCAGAACAGTCTCGCACGCCACCAAGCTATGTGCAGTCCTAGCATGGTCACGTACTCGTTATTTTTCATTAGTTATTTGCAATTACATCTCGCCATCAAGTCGTCATTTAAAGCCCAATGTAAACTATATAAATAAGAATAGCAAACGGCTTATCAATTCACATAAAAGCAAACAAACGTCGAGTTTTGTTATGAGATAACGAGTCTTTGAGTTATGTCCTGTTATATAAATATAACACTATATAAGGTTATATAAAGATAAAATATGTTATTTCAAAATAACATACAATTCTAATTAACAGTCAGGTTATACGGCAGATAAGTTTTATCCGGTTCACTGCTAATTAATGTACAGATGCGTGAACGAATGTAGGCCTCGTCTATTCAGTTCTTCATCAAAACTCAATAGATATGTTAAACCTGATGATAAATAAACTAATTTTTATATCACCAGCATCAGCAGAACTCCTTAGAATGGCCGTTAAAAACTCGTCCCCAATTTTATATAATCTTTTAATTACGACAAAAACTATTAAGTGTCACGGCAGTCTCTTCAAGACCAGCAACCACGTTTTTTATCCGATATCCTGAGGACATAATATACAAACTTGGAGTCCAGGAAGTTGAAACTATTTGCTCCGTACTTGGAGTATACAAATGCGATGTCGGCAGCTCAGGCTTAAGACCCTAATCTCTCTAAAATAACATCTTAGTAATCTTGCAAAGCGAAAAAAAATCAATCATAATCCTCCAAAAACAGTGGTGGAATTTTGCAATTTGCTGCATAAATGGGCCTGCTCGACCGGTGAAATGCGATGACGCGTTTCGTTCGGTGAGAGCGGTATCCAGAGGCCCGATCCCTTTCTCCTCATACTCACTTAAAGGACGGCAATACACCACGGTGTTCATGGGCGATGAGTAGTTGCTTACCATCAGGTGACCCACTTGTTCGTTTATCCTCCAATCCCATAAAAAAATCCACGTAGGACTTTTCTGTTTTTCTCTAGGCTAAATAAAGCTAACCAGCTTTTTTTAGCCTTGAGAAAGAGAGAAAAGTCCAAGGCATAAATAAATCCGAAAGTTGCTATAGTACATACTTGTTGAAAAACAATATAAATTAGTTTTGAATCCTTAAGTTAATACACATAATATGTTTGGCTTGTCATCGATTTAAGTATAAAATATATAAACGATAATTCTCAACTCTCCTCTAAATACTTGTCATTAAATTTAACAACTGACTTTAACCATGACATTAATACTTTAGGACAATCGTGGTGGAAATGAACGAGTTGATTTACGAGCGTTTTCCACGTTCAGAATTGGGCACTGCGGCTTCGCATACGCTTGTTGTTAACACATTTTCACATCTCCCCTCTCATTGTCATAAATATGAGGCATATATTACTCGGGCAGCTGGTCCAGGGTATTGTAATTATTCCATAAACACTATCCAGACATTAATCATCATAACTTGGAAAGTTAAATAACCACTGTTTATTCTGTACCTACTAGCGGTACCCCAACCAACGTCCTCCTGTATAATTACGTTTCAATAATAATTCTGAACAAAGCTTTCGTAAACTTTGATATATCGATTTTAATAAAATAAATTTTGCACAACATAATAATGTGTAGTTTTATTCAAGTTGGTGATTTATATATTGATATTTATATACATTAAATTTTTATTAGGTTATTATCGTTTACACACAGCTTCTGAATCCAGAGGTCGCGAGTTCGAACCTGGCACACACCAATGACTTTTTAAGATGAGAAATAAATATCGGTGACTAAAAACTTTGTGCAATAGGTTCGCCACCTATTGCATTTGGGACGTAAATAAAACGGCGAGTCAAGGCTTAACGCCCAATGCCTACATCACCGGGTATAAAAAGGCGTGAAGTCTTAGAACTTATGATAAAACGAACAAGTCTTCCGGGCAGCTAGGACTTTAATAACTGACTTATAATACAAATCATAACACAGTGACATCCTCAAATTGGTGTTTACGAAAAATAAAGTTAGAGAAACTAGAACGATATTGTTAAGTGTTTGTCTGTATGTTTATAAATCCACCGTATTGTCCTTAAAAGTTTTTTTACGACGCATTTCTAAAGGACTTACTAATATTAAAACTAATTTCCCCGGCGAACTTTGTTCCGCATCAAAAGTAATAAGTAAATTTTGGATTTATCACTTTTTCTAGACTACATTATACTGAATTATATATAATCATTACATAGTATAAAACACAGTCACTTTCCGCTGTCTGTCGTCATATATGCTTATATCTTTAAAACTACGCAACGGATTTTGACGCGGATTTTAATAGTTAGAGGGTGTCAACGGGGTGGTTTTGATTTATAATCCTTATATGATGTTGCAAAGAAAAAATGATTATTTTCGAGATTTAGCACTTTAATTGCAAACGCTGGCTGAACATCAATCATCATCAAATCAATCAAGATCAAATCAATGTTTTACATAATTAAAAACCTTGAGAAGGTCTACAAAAAAGTCCGCGAGATCATGTCTATCTCTTAAGGATAACCCACAATGACCTTTTTTTCCTTTTTAAGAGAAATAATGGCATATTTACGAAGCAATTTTAAACATTACAGCATTAGTTTCCACCCAGGAAAATAGATTGTTCTTTTAATATAGATTAATAGGGCTCTTTACAATATGTAATTTAAAGGAATATTTACGAAGATATTAAAATATTAACATAGCGGGACATTGGGAACGCAATTGCGTTGCCCGCCAAAACGCGTGCCGATAAATAGCACAAATTGAACTTTATAAGATCCAAATTTTACTCATTTATTATTTTCGATGCGGCACGAAGTTCGCCGGGTCAGCTAGTACATATATAATCCACTCCATTGACATCCTCTATCTATTAAAAAAAGGATCAAAATCCGTTAGGTCGTTTCAAATATGTAAGCATAAAGCTACTTTGTTTTATACTATGTAATGATTATATAATTTATTGACACGCAGCAAAACTCAAAAACTAGGTCTCATATTATCACGAGGTTTTCACAATTCAATAATGCGTTATATTATAAATACACATAAACTTAGATTCATTGCAATTGGACGTCTCGAAAGAAGGATTTGATCATTTAAGGCATTATAAGGAATTAAATTCCACGCGTACCAACTCGAAGGTAAAATCTGGTGTAGTAATAAAATCTGATTGCTTCAATAACAATATCTACTTCATGTTTGTCATGAGGAACGGCTCATTCCAAATTCAGGACAGGAACTTTATTCGGACAACTGCGAACATTTACTTTTATATGTATATTGTATAGTCAGTCTCGCTGTGATTTCGATTTTATTGAAAACTATAAATATGTACGAGTCTCGTTGTGACGTAATGAATTGTTGGGTATATATCATGGAGAATGCCATTACGAATGCAAATCTTATGAGAATCCATGTCTCTTGTTTGTTATTAGGTTTTATTTATATTCCCGCGTCTTTTAGTGGCGATACCATTACCAATCTTGACGAGTTCCATTGAAACCAGGGAGCATGTAATGAGCTCTTAATTCCAGCCAGCTCAGCTTACACGCTGCCTTGCGAATTCGTATTTCTAACGACTAATTTCAGCTAGTCTAGACTACTCATGAGGGAATTTTGGAATTAGTCGTTTATAAATCAAATTTAGAGTGAATTTGACAGTGACTACTCGTCACCGACTAGCTAAAATTAGTCGTTGAAAATAAGAATTCGCTACGCAGCGAACAAGCTGGCTAGAATTAAGAGCTCATAATATGCCTCCAGATTTTTAATGATACTATCAAACGGAAGGATCAAGAGTTAAAACTATATCAGTAAAAATTAACATAATGTATCCATTATACATTTTAATATTAAGTAATTAACCCGAAATATCATGTCCATGTTATTTAATGGACTCCATATTTTAATTAGTTACTATGTGTTAATTTGTGCTCGATTTCCGAGCACGCAGGGGCGATAAAGGATCGTCCATTAATTGCGTTTAAAAAAAAACTTGTATCAGATACACGTGATTTTTGTTAGGCATAAGTGATGAGTGAAGAAAAGCGTTAAAAAACAACCTATCATCTGTTGGGGGCGTGGGTTATTATACGCAACGGATATATTAGTCGATTAAGGGTCAGCACATAATATACGTCTTTGCTTTATCATCAACGCATTACAATGTATTTATGGGCTACCCACTGTACTGTGGCGTAGATGGATCAATACGAATTTACGAGTATAAATTGGCGTGATTGTGAAACATAGAAAATCCAAGGGAGCGGTTTGGTTTAGATATCGATTCGAGATCGTGTGTTATTTAAATGACATCAATAGATATTTTATCGTGTTATGTCACGTGTGTAACATTATAGAAGACGGCGAGTTCCCTTTTCTTGTTAGAATGACATTTCAAGTAACTTTAAGGCTTTTTCTACTTGTAGAAAGGCTGGCTTCTCAATCATGAGCCAATCACGCCAATGACTTTCGAAATTAATTTGGAACGTTATGTGCGATAATTATCGACGACTGAAAACTTTGTGCCCGGTATGGCAATAGCTTCGCCACCTATTCCATTTGGGACGTAAACATAACGGCGAGTCAAGCCTTAACAGCCACTGCCTTACACTTTCAGATAAAAATAAATAATAGTTTAAAAAAACTAAAAAACACGCTTTTTATAGAAAACCGAACTAAAAAATAGAAAAATAAAAAAAAATATATTTTATTTAAAAAAAAAGCGTGGGGTGCTTTTTAAGATATTATCGAAATGATAATCACTCTACTCATATCTGTCAATAAAATATATAACTATTGACACCATGCACCCCACGCTTTTTTTTTAAATAAAATATTTTTTTTTTTATTTTTCTATTTTTTAGTTCGGTTTTCTATAAAAAGCGTGTTTTTTAGTTTTTTTAAACTATTATTTATTTTATATTTTTTAGTTCGGTTTTCTATAACAAGCGCGTTAATAGCGCCATCTGTGACTTATACAAGGAACTCGTTTCAAGTTGATAACGTAGACTTTCCGCTGATTGCGAGAAGTGAACTATGAACACTAAAAATCATATTTTGCAAATTGAAAAATGGAATAATTTTATCAAATTAGTGTATTGTCATCGGTCCTCAATAAATCTACAAAGTTTGAACGAAATCTGGCCGTTTAAAGTGGGTCAAAATCGCGCCCAAAGAAGTCGGTTACAAACAAACATACAGGTGAAGCTAATAAAAAGGCGCGAAGTTATGTTATGTAGAAAGGCTGTTAAGCCTCAACACGCAGAATTATTACGACCCAAACGGAATCGATGGTGATACCTAATGACATAGATATTAAATAATGTAAGTAGGGTTTAAGGATAAATAGCTAGTTTGGACAAGAGAACAACAATCAAGGAATCTAGGCAAGAACAAATTATGGATGGGCTGACTTGAGAAAACGGAATTTCAAGGATACGCAGTAAATATTTTGGAGGTGGGCAGACGAGTATAACCTTTTATATATTTCGCTGTTGCGATTGCCACATCATTACGACGTTAAAAACAACACTGCTGTGGCAGCCGACATTATGTTCAGCGCACTTATATCTCTCTGAATTTGAACTTGAATAAACAATTACGAAATATGATGGAACATAATGATTCATGGAGATACCGACGTGTTTAAAATAGTTTGCCAACACTGATTGTCTTGTAAGATACACATGTGGGCTGTGATCAATGTTCTCCCTCGTCAATCTCTTGTTCAACCTTCTGATCCACTCAATCCGCCTCCAACTGTGATTATATTTGAGTATTTAAATATATTACATTATATTTGGAAAAAGACACAGGCGTTTACTTGATGGTAAGTGACTAGCGCCGCTCATGGACATCTACAACACGGAGACGGAAACAATTGCGTTGCCATCCTTTAAAATGACATTAGTAAGGAAGGGGAATGGCAAGAAGCTGATCTTCCAGATACCACTCTCATCGAACGTAACGAGCGGCACGAGCTACTTTATGACAATAATCTGAGAGATCGTAGTATTTCACCGGTAGAGCCGGCCCATTCATGCAGCGAACAGCGTGACTATTTCACAGATATTAGCGTTTCGAAAATTTTGCCATTAACCCAAATCCACACTCGATTCACGTCTGGTTTGACGAAATCGATATATGTAATTACAGGTTTATTGGGTCAGCGTGACCACGTAAGAACTATTTAATTAGTACTAAGTGTTCATTTACATTTTGCTCATTTAAAAAACAACATAATTATAGGCAGGACGATTATCGAAACGGTGATTATTATTTTAATTTTAAATAATTAACACATCCATATTAGCACATGTCACAAACGACTTTTAATTATGAAATCGACGTTTAATTAAGTCAATAGAATACCTGTTCCTAATTATTTTTTTATTAATATTGTTAATCCTGCGGTTTTGCTTGAGTGAAATACAAATACCCATACGTAATTTCACCTCGTTACAATTAGTCTTTCCTAAAGAAGCTACGACAAACATAACTAAAACAAAAGATAGCATCACACCTTTTCCTGCCCGAAGGTGTATGCAGCGGCTGTTAAGCCTCGTCTCGCTGTTATGTTCAAGTCCCAAATGGAATAGGTGGCGAACCTATTCCATTTGGGACGTAATATAATAAACATGGGCGATGCCGGGCACAAAGTTTTTAGTCATCGATATTTATCGCACATAACTTACGAAATTAATTTCGAAGTATTGGTGTGAGCCATTGTGCGAATTCGAATCCGCTACCTCTGAGTTCAGAAAAGGGGTGCTCGACCACTAGACCACTGAGACTATCAGCTACGACGAAATACAGGTATTTTTATAAAATTAAAATTAATTGATACTTTGAGTCGTGGCTGTCGTTATTTTACAATAGTTCCTGCGCCAAACAACAAAAACACATATCCATTGTACTGCCGGATTTACTCTTACGCGTTGATATGATATTAGAATTAGAATTATGATATTATATATGATATTAGAATCAGCTACAAGTTATTTATACTTTGGTCACTCAAATTCCAGAGGTTTACATAAAAGTAGCCTGAAAATAAATCACATTGCAGACTACCTATACATACCCTTACATTAAGAATTGTAATCACAACATCGCCGATTAATTAATCAAGCATTAATTTCAATAATCAATTATTACTTTTACAAAAGTATAATCGATGAGACTTACCTGAACGTACTTAACGCAACGATGATTATAGCAAATATTAATCAAAATCGATTCAACATACAAGTGTAGGGAAAGTGTTAAATTTATGTAACTGGCAGGCGATAGAAATAATATTGATCAAGATGATCAATAATTATCTTGGTGCTTCAAACGCGCGTGACGCAATACGCACTAGTAACACAAGTGTTGTACACACACTGGTGCTGCTACTGGTGATTCGAGCACTTGAATGTATGGGGACATCATTAAACTGTATAGAATGTCTTTTACTTTTAATTGATTATCGAGTGTTTCATTCGATACTGGATTTACGATAGCAATGTTCAAATGCGCGCCGCAGCTTTCACACGCGTCCAATATTCAGTACATTTTATATGTTTATGGCGACCAGCTAATCAGTCCACAGTCTTCAGAAGAAAGCTCATTTTCTATATCTCTATCTATGCACAAGTGTGTTTATAGGCTGTATAGTGTATTCTAAATGCAAATGTACTTTTATAGTACAAAAGAGACAGGTTCTTAAATCGTGATTTATATGTATAGGCTTCTGCATACATTTTGTATACCGATAGTAAAAATAAATTTATTGACATTTCAAATTAAGAAAATTTCGTCGTTCATCAATTCATTTAAACAGATCATTATAGAGAGAAGTTTTATGTTGTGTATAGAGAAATCATAATTAACGACCTTAATAATCGAAGGTGTAGGCAGCGGTCATAATGCCTCGACACGACCTATTGCATATGTCGAAACATGTTGTAAATTTGATAAAACAATAGTGTATAACGTATATATAAATATAAAGACAACAGTGGTAGAGCCAAGCAGTTCGCTGCATGAATGGGCCGGGTCGACCGGCGAAATACCACGACGTCTCAGAAAATCGACGTAAAGTGGCTCATGCCGCGTTTCGTTCGGTGAGAGAGGTACCCGGAGGCCCACCCACCCCCCTTCCCCATCCCTTCCTATCCTACCGCCTTAAAGGTCGACAACGCAACTGTAACACTATATGTGTTGCAGGTGTGCATGGGCGACGCTGATCACTTAACTCCTATCCTAAAAAAAAATAGAACTGCATTTATTTGTTAAAAGAAGCATTTTAAAAAAGCAAGCAGCAAGACGCAGATTAAAAAAACAAGAGTAGTAAATATTAGGTCGGGGAAAAAGTCTTTTCGCATAACGTAGGTATAAACTTATTATAAAATTTCTTTGACTGTACTATTTGTGTCTGGCTGGTTTTGGTAACATTAAAAAGGTTACATTATAAAGAAAAGAAAAAAATAAAAAAAAGTTGTTTCCCGCTATTTTTCATTTGTTTTTCTCTCCGTAAAAATGAGTGAATCTAATGAAGAAATTCGATACATTTTAAAATTTTATTATAAAAAAGGCAAAAATGCAACTCAAGCAGTGAAAAAAATTTGTGATGTTTATGGACCTGATGCAGTGTCAGTAAGAGTAGCACAAATTTGGTTCAAACGTTTTCAGTCCGGAAATTTTGATGTTAAAGATGCACCTCGCTCTGGTCGCCCTGTTACGAATAAAATGGACGCCATTTTTGAAAGAGTGGAGCAAGATCGGCATATTAGTAGTTACGATGTAGCTGAAGAACTGGGAATTGACCACAAAACAGTTTTGACCCATTTGAAGAAAGCTGGTTATACAAAAAAGCTCGATATTTGGGTGCCACACGAGCTCACTCAAAGAAACTTAATGAACCGTGTACTCATTTGCGATTCATTATTGAGACGTAATGAAACCGAGCCGTTTTTGAAGAGATTGATAACTGGCGATGAAAAGTGGATCACGTACGACAAGAACGTGCGAAAAAGGTCGTGGTCGAAAGTTGGCCAGGCTTCACAGACTGTGGCCAAACCTGGCCTAACACGAAATAAGGTGATGCTGTGTGTATGGTGGGATTGGAAGGGCATTGTTCATTATGAGCTTTTACCGTCCGGCAAAACCATCGATTCTGATCTTTACTGCCAGCAACTGATGAGATTAAAGGAAGCAGTCGAGAGAAAACGGCCGGAATTGATCAACAGGAAGGGTGTGGTCTTTCATCACGATAACGCTAGACCACACACATCTTTAGCCACTCAGCAAAAATTAAGAGAGTTTGACTGGGAAGTCCTAGTGCATCCACCATATAGCCCTGACCTTGCGCCTTCAGATTTTCACCTGTTTCGGTCTCTTCAGAATTCTTTAGGTTCTGTAAGGTTGACCTCAAGAGAGGACTGCCAAAACTATTTGTCCCGTTTTTTTGATCAGAAGTCCCAAAGTTTCTACAGTAACGGGATAATGTCTCTGCCCACAAAATGGCAGAAAGTTATTCAACAAAACGGTACATATATATTGTAAATAAATGTAAATAAACTTTGAAAAAAATGTCTTAACTTTTCATACAAAAATACGAAAATACTTTTTCCCCAACCTATTATGTAATTTCTTCAAGGAGAAATGGCTAAAGGCAGTAAAGGTTTCATTTAAAAAAAGAGAGAAAAAAAAAAAATCTGGTTGCCTGTAAAGTCGGTTTTACGGGCGAAGATTTTACGTGACAACGTCTTTTTCTCGGTAGAATATTTATTGATATGAATATAATTAAATTGCACAATAGGAACAAGGAATTGAATGAAAATAAGAATTGCACAAATTACAAACACAGTTTAAATCAAGTTTTCTTATATCTGCCACTTTTTCTTAATATTTGTAATTTTAAAGAATCAATTCGAAAATCAAAACATTTATTCAGATCGAAGGTTCAAATTTTTGCTAAATAAATTTGAAATTAATGAAAATTTGTAAAATAATAATTAATTAAATAATTAATTTTAAACTAATAATTTACTTAACACTATCAACATTTATCAATAGTATGACATAACCTATAAACTCAGTTTCTCAACTTTTGTGTCAATCTAACAATTAATCAATCAATCATAGTTTACGATAATGAAATATCAGTGTACAATTATTTACCTTTATTGTTGTAGTTGTTGTAAATGACGAATCTAAGCACTCCACATTTTCACTACAGACACAGCTGACGATACTTTAACCACACGTGTGAACTTGTATTATGACGCAAGGCATTCGGCGGGCCTCTCTCTCGTTCGGTGACTCATCGTAACGTTACCGAGCGTTACACTTTTTCATAAGTGACTCCCAGCCGCAACCTAATTTAAGACGTTGTCACGTCAAAAACAGAAAAATTTGAAAATGGAAAGGAACGGTGTTCTGAAAAGTAATTGAGAAAATTTTAAGGTTTCAGTATCCGGACGGGTGCCGCCGGTGGGAGGTGCGCGTACGCACTAAACGCAGTACGTACTCAAACGCCACCCGCCAGAGCCGCTGCGGATGCTGCGGCAGGCGCACCTGTTCCACGCTCTCGCGAGACATATACGCAATCCTCACGTGTACGAAATACGATTTTAATATTGTGATATGACTATCAGTGATTATTACAGTGACAAGTGAACTGAAAAGGACCCCAAATTAGGGTCTAGTCTGCTGTGCGTTCTGGATCGACCCTAGGTTGGTAGCCAACACCATTTCTCTACTTATCATATTATCGCATTTTCAATTACGCGTACTATATTCACTGTGCAAATATGTATATCTACTAAAATGGCTTCTTCGGTTTGCTCTTAAATTTAGTGCGCAATGATTATGAGACATTTTTGCAATGATTTTTTAGTTTTAAGTAGTTTTAACAGATAATGCATTGATTTTTTAAAGTCAAAATAATTAGATTTTGATTAATATCGGTATCATGTCATAACAAAAATAACACACATGAGGCAGATCTTTATTATTTGCGATTATTATTATAAATTTAATATATAAAGATCTTCTCATTTGACGCATCATAGATAGTTGATTTTGAAGTTTACCTTGTGTTTACAAACTAGTTCTTATATGAATGCAAATAAAAAATAATATAGATACAAAATAAACAATGTGATGAGCGTCACGTGAGTCATTTTTAATTAAACATGTATTAGCTTTAAAAAAAAGCTTATTGTATGTCTAATAATTAAGGAAAAACTTTAGAACAAAATTAACGCATTAAATCTGGTTTCCTTAAATAATTTATTGTTACGGATTCTTTTATTAAAGCTTCTAGGGAACTAAATTGTACACCATATCCCGAAATCGTTACATTTTTATGGAATAAACAGAATAAAATTTGTTTGAGTATCAATATTTAGAGTAGTAGCTGTACTTAAAAGTTATAATAAGAATGTAACACAGGTATGTCCATAGAATGGAAATGGCTGTAAAAACTACTATCATTATAATGGCGACCGAAGCTAAAACACCAGTTTTATATGCTATATTAAATATTAATATAGCATTAATATTTGGTGTTGAAAATGTAGATTTACAAATCGATTGGCGTTTAAAGTTCTTAAAACTGGTATTTTAGCTAATAAGCTTCGCCTAAATAAAAAACAATTAATAAAACATAGCGAGTCCCTACCCCTTCTTATATAAAACTGATTTGCAAAAACAATAACAATATTTTACTAAAAAGGCCTAACTACAAAAAAGGTGATGGCTCAAATGACATTTAAATTCGTTACCAACAAATCATTCCACATAAATAATTATCTAAGAATTATCCAATTAGTTATGTGGAATAATTTGTTTTAGTTTATAATATTATTATTAGTGTCCGACCGAAGCTTCGGCTTCGGCCACCTTCGGCCTAAAATCCATCTACGGCGCGATCTCCGGCTTCGGCCGGGTTCTGGGCCGAAGCCGAAGGTCCCTCCGAAGGTCTGAGAACAGTCGGAATTAAGCGAACAGTTACGAAAGAGCGAGTGACTGACGGACCGGACGGCACTTAGTTCAGTGCGGATACCTCTATTACCGAGCGAAAAGCGGCATGAGCCACTTTACGCCGATATTCTTCTTTAGCTGTGGATAATATTGAAGAAAATTATTAAATTACTAATAGTTTATAAACCTTCGGCTTCGGCCGAAGGTTGTAGAGATAGCCGATTAATCGGCTTCTGCTTCGGCCAAAAATTTACCTTCGGTCGGACACTGATTATAATGAATGTTATAAATCACATTATTGCTGGTTTATTTATTTAGTGTATTAGTTTTCTAAAAGAACAGAACTAAGTCAGCCATTCCCTTCAAGTATCTTGCCTAATCTGAGAGGAACCAAAATATACACACAGCCTGCGCAGTCGGCTGGTTATATTCCCGAATATTACCGTTACATTTAAACTCAACAGAAAATCATTCTTCATAGAGCGAGCTTTTTAAGTGTCCACTAAGACTTGCGCAATCTCGTTATTGCGATATTGTCATCTAGGGTTAATTGCGTTGACAACTGCGATCATATTTCTGATCAGATAGTATTCATACATACTCCAACAGTATACACAGCTACCCACATAACTGTACATTAAAATTACAGTACATTAAAACGTGACCGTTCCTGTCAATTGCATAAATTAAAATCTAAGACTTTTTTTTTCTTTATTTTCATTTAATCCTTTTACGAGTTTTAGCGAGACTTTTCATTATTTTCTAAAGTTTGTGTTTTAATGCATATTATTGAATAACATTTAGGTAAGATTAAGTAAGTTTAAGTTTCTTACTTCCAAAAGAAATAATACGACATACAAGGCAGTATGGCTTAAAAAAAAAAAAAAAAAAAAAAAAGTATGGCTTTAAAGCTTTAGCCTGTCTAAAACTGGACGAATTAAAAAAAACCTTTCACTCCGAAAGCTTTTACTATGTGAAGAGCAATCACGTAAATAGTTTGGACATGTTAAGTGGCATTAGCATTTAAAGGACCTCTGGGTAGTTGGAATATGATATGAGTTGTAGAACCTCAGCAACGTGGCGATGCCGATGTGAACGAACTGCTCCGTCATTTACGACAACATAAATCAAGGAATATTAACAACCAGGCGTTCAGTTAACTAGCGAACCATATAGGGAATAGGATCATATCCCTAAATTGTTTAATTATAATGTCTGCACCAACATTCCTGAAAGCGTAATGCCAGAGGCGACAATTATTTCATAATGACAGCGTCAAGCGATCATCGAGAGAAGGTCATCATCATCGTAAGAGTAAACACTCGGTTTACTGCACCGATGATTTCATATCGGTCAAGGAAATGCCAAAAGGAAAACCGCAGAGGCCATATTTTTTTTAATTAATATCGAAGCGTGCTCATTTATTTTTACATAGGGATACTTACACTACACTTACACAACTTACATTAAATTCGACCAAATACTAAATTACAGCGCTACTATTAGAAATAAAACAATAATAAAATAGATGATTGCATCGATGAACCAAAGACGAACGTAAAAATTACTTTTAGTTTCCATACTCCTCCGCAACGGCTTTTAGAATTACAAGAAAAAAATATATGTTTTTAGGAAGAGAAAAGATTGTAGGTATATGGTATTTTTACGCTCATAATACTTGTCTTTGTGTCTGACATATTTTAAATTTTTATTTTAACTTTAAGTCATCATAATACAAACAATTAACCCTTAGTTAAGTTCGCCGAGTTAGCTATAAAATTTAATTTTATAAATAAACAAATTACAATAAACATTTGGCAAATATGTAGGTAATATGAAATCGTTATATAGGTACAATTAAATTGCAACTGGTTAAATATTTTATCAGTTTTATTTGTTCGGTCTGGGCTCGGTCCGTTTAGGTAATAATGATTTTCCCTAATTAAAAAAAAATACAGCAACTGCGAACCTTTGACAACTTTCCTAAAATTATGTAACAAACAAATCGATGTTCCTTCTTCTTCAGAAAAGTATCGGATATTTCAACATAAGAAGACCTAGAATAGTAGACTAATACTTCGACTTAGACCACTAACCTGTATTATTTACTATTTATCAAGTATGTCCTTTAATGAAATTATAATATTAAATATTCCTTAAATCGAATCACAGTGTACAATTTCGAAATCACCAAGGCCGAGTCTTGAGCGTCTGTTAGATAAGCTCAGGCTCATCTGTTAACTATTTCCGACTTCGTGATCCGCGGTCTGCTCTTGCATCGCTTACTTATTTAGTACTACTCGTTCATATAATCGCAGGCACTTTGAAATATTTCTTGTGGCCTCTATGTTCATTAGATAGTATAAAATAAAGATTATCTTTAAAACTATGCAACGGATTTTGATGCGGTTTTTTTAAAATAGATAGAGAGTATCAACGGGGTGGTTTTTATCTATAACACATGTATGATGTGGTAAAGAACAAACGATAAATGCAAAAAATGCTTATTTATTACTTTTGTTACGGAACAAAATTCGCCGGGTCAACTAGCTGTTTATAAGTCGAATCTTTTGTAATATAGTTTATAATGATAAAATTATTATTAATAATATTATATAATGGACAAAAACTAATTGGAGGTGTTAGAGTAACTTTATAAAAGATTGGAACCGTAGCACGCAAATACAACTAGCTGAATGACCTTTAATATGGCATCTCTTAAAATAATAGCTGAAATATCATTACGTAGATTGGAAAAATCTGGAAACTTCGAGACAGATGAACGGAATTTTATGAGCTTTTTTACAGTTCTATGAAGGTTTTATGAAGGTTCCTCATAAACTTTTTAGTTGCTATGAACACAGGTATACAATGTAGGCGAAGCTGTACGTAACATTAGTAAATTGATAATTACTCTTGAATGGTGCAAATATCTCATTACATAGGACAATATCTACACTAACATGCAATGATTTCTAATAATCTTTAAATGTACAAGATGGACCGTTAATAGAGCAATGCTATTTCAGAAATCAACAATTCATAGGAATTAAAGTTTAAAAGGAATTAAGTTCTAAAGGAATTAAGTTCTAAATATCAGCAAAATAGAAAAAAAAAGCATGAACATGAAGCGATGTAAAGGAATAATAAGCTGGGCCAGCTAGTTATAAAATGCTATTCCATACTTCCATCCATTTAACCCATCCTCTTATATAAAAATACAACAATTAATATTTGTTTACCACTCGTTGACTCCCTAAATACGAAGCCTTAATAACTGGCACAGGTGCAAGTGGAACAAAAGAATTCCATAAGTGATCCAGGATAATGATCTGTCGTTCCCTGAACACCTTTGGTTGGTGTTGAAGCATATTCGACAACTGTACAATACCAAATTATATCTGTAAACCTTTCAAATGGTTTTAAATTAATTATATTATATAAGTTTTTATTTTCAATGTCGCTAGATACAAAATAATTTATTTCCAATATCAACGTGATGCGAACTTATCAATAATTTATTTTCAATATTAACGGACGGATGTAAGAGTCGAGGACGACCAAGACTCACATGCCATTACCAAATAGAACGTGTTCTGGAGAAAAATCGACGCGCGTGCATGAAAACAGTTATGAAAGTCTACGAAGCGAGTGAGGTGTGTAAGAATCGTGGCGCTCTGTTCACTCTGCCTACCCCGCAAGGGATTTGGCGTGAAGTTATGTATATATGCATATATCAACTTTATGCGATCAGATTTATTTCAGTAGATTTTATTATTGTTTAACATTTTATTATTATTCGCAAATCGAAAGAATTGAGAAGAAATCAAAAAATATATCAAATTAGAACTTCGTAAAAACATACCCGAACATAAAGAGTATACCGAACCGATTAAACTCTCGCCATAAGACGTTCATTTTTCCTAATGACCTATAGTAAACTAGTTATTATGCATTCATTAACTTTTTAATTATCATTACATAGTATAAAACAAAGTGGATTTCCGCTGGCTGTGCCCTTATTTTTTTATTATTTTTTTTTACGGGATAGGAGGGCAAACGAGCAGGCGTGTCACCTGATGGTAAGCAACTAACGCCGCCCATGGACACCAGCAGCACATATAGTGTTACTGTTGCGTTGCCGACCTTTAAGGAAAGGGTATAGGAAAGGACAGGGAAGGGGGTGGGCCTCCGGGTACCTCTCTCACCGAACGAAACGCGGCATGAGCCACTTTACGTCGGTTTTCTGAGAGGTCGTGGTATTTCACCGGTCGAGCCGGCCCATTTATCCAGTAAACTGCTTGGCTCTACCACTGTTAAAATCTTAAATTAGATCTTAAAAAAATGATTGTGTGTATAATTCGTGCGTAATGGTCCAAGTTGTCGAGCACCCCGGGTCTGAATCTGGAAGTCGCGGGTTCGAATCTTAGCACTGGCTCACACCAATGACTTTTCGAAATTGTTTTCGTAAGTTATGTGTGATAAATATCGATGGCTGAAAACTTTGTGCCTGGTACGGCAATAGGTTCGTTCGTGGCAATATATTCCATTTGGGGCGTTAACATAACGGCGAGACGAGGCTTAAAAGCCGCTGCCTACACCTTCGAGTAACAAAGGCGAGAAGTTATGTTATAAAACGTATAGTAGAGAAAGAGTGATAATTTTCGAGATTTGCGCTTTAATTGCAAACGCTGGCTGAACCCAACGTGACAAAATAATGCACCAGTGGTCTAGCAAAAAAGTTTTGAAATTATTAGCGGCGCTATTAACGTACACGTGGCCACAGTGTGTAATTTCCATTTTTTTTCCTAGATATTACAATTTTAAATGCGGATTGAGATATAGCGGGACGGTTGAGGTGCGTACCTATACGTACCGTAAGTCCAAAATTTGCTAAGTCAACTAGCAGGTACGCTATAAAATACAGTAAATTCTAATGTACCTACATGCATTGTGTATGTAAATTCTAATATACATTTTCGCTTAGGTCTAATATCTAATATTGACAAAACCCATGTGCCAATTGGTACGAATATCAATGTTAAAAGCGTATTCATTATATATAACCGGTAATGTGATGTGATAAACATCACCGTACGGAACACGCCCGCGGTGATACTGCACACGAGAACTCTTAATTGACTTGCGACTGGAACATAATTATTTTTGTATGGACATTATCATGTCCGATGTGACCCAAAAATTCTATACGGGTTAACTTTCACTGCACATATAAACAATTCTAATATTTCACTTGTGAATTCTTATAACATAATATGAGTTCAAAATGTTGAATCTAAAGTTTTTTATTTCAATTTGACTACATTCATAGATTAAACGGCGAAGCTTGTGCATAAATAACATATTTCAGAAAAATTTAGTCTAACATTAAAACCTAACGTATCTGTTATATTTTAATTACATGCACTTTGATCAGTGCCGAGGGCTACTGCAAATGTTGATGGTACATATCTCCAAAACTTATATTTACTACTTACAAACTCACTGAATAGAACGCTATGTAGTTTATACCTTCGATGTATATTGTATATTGAATACGTGTGTAGCTTACCTGAAACAAAAGCAAGTTATTAGCATAATAGGAGATAAAGACAGATTAGGGCAGAGGCAATTAATGGGGCTGGTGCGGAGATTAACACATGATTTGATTTTTGCATTCGGGCATAAAAAGCTAGTATTTCCCAATGTAAATGTTATTTATTTAAAGCTTCTACGAATCACTAGCCGTTCAAATTGTTAGTTGAGCAGGAGGGTCTGTATGGAGGCACACGTCCGCGTTCTAGTGTTGTACAATTAAATCGAGGTATGCATATCAACGTAAGCAAATATGGGCCACAGTCGGCTCACCTCACGTTTGTCTCAACACTACCAACTCAGTATTTGTCCATGGCAAATAGTGCTCCTGCTGTTGGCACGTCTCCTGTTCTAAAGTAGACACTGTGCAGATAAGAGGAGCTTTCAATTTGATAAGTAACGCAATTTAATGGAGTGATTGTAAAACTTTACTATGCGGTAAAGGGGAGTGGTTAGTAACAGTTTAATTTACTTGTTATAGAAAATGTTATTAAATTATAGCAGTGTTCTTTTAATGTATTTTCTTTCACCTGCAGATAAAAATAGTCTACTGGCGCGTTACGCCTGTGGAGAGACGACAAAATCGAAATACTTGAATGTATTAAACTGGAATATACCATCGTAAGCAGAAGCGTTTTCTGCTAGGTTGCAGTCGAATTAAAAAGAAAAGTTCATTTTGTTTGAGGTAAATTAATGTTTTGAACCGTTCTACCGCTGTTTCTTTTTCAGTGCAACTATTTTAGCAACTAGTTTCTTGTATTTCTTCTAGTATTTTGTATTTGATAGGTTGCAACTTTTTTTGGCTAGGAACTATAACGCAAAAGCTGTACATTGTAATCTTATAATATTTATCGAAATATCATATCTTGTATACCTATACAGTTCTGCCAGCCTCTACCTATGTGAAACTTTGTTGTGTTAACCTCCATACTCACTTCCCTAGCGAGTATCAGTTGCGAGACGAGTGAAAGTACCAAAGAGTTTACATTTCGTAACAACGCCATTGTGACAAGAAGAAAAAGAAAAAAAAACGAAAACCAAAGTGTTGTTTTTTTAAAATCGCCGTACAAATATATATACATAAACGATATGTACAAACTACACCCATCAATGTTGAAGGTTAACAAAATTTATTCGACTCAATAATGCTTAAATTATGTATGCATTTTGCATATTATACAAGATTCTTATTAAACTTGGGTCTGTATGATGTTGCTATCGAAAATCAAGATATTTTTTTTTATGGGATAGGAAGGCAAACGAGCAGGCGTGTCATCTGATGGTAAGCAACCAACGCCGCCCATGGACACCAGCAACACATATAGTGTTACTGTTGCGTCGCCAACCTTTAAGGGATAGGGGATAGGAAAGGATGGGGAAGGGGGGTGGGCCTCCGGGTACCTCTCTCACCGAACGCAACGCGGCATGAGCCACCTTACGTCGGTCTTCTGAGAGGTCGTGGTATTTCACCGGTCGAGCAGGCCCATTCATGCAGCGAACTGCTTGGCTCTACCACTGTCTACCATTTTAGTTAAACAGCTATGGTATAGTAATAATATAATCCAAATATAAATACCTACAGGTATTTACTTTTTACTTTATATTTTACTATTTGGATGGCTTAGAGGTTTTAGAACATGGACTTCTGTTCAAAAGGTTTGAGTGAGTTATAGGAAGCTAGAGCTTTAAATCCAAGTAGAATAATATACTATGTAAATATAGAACGATTAACATGAGTATGCAAAATTCCATATAAATGTTCATAATTTGGGAACGTTGCACAAATGTTTATTTGTAATGTTTGATCACAAACGCAGACACCTACGGACATACAAGTATTCTGATATTTGAATTCAACTTCAGATTCACGCAAATTTTGCCAAAAAGTTTAAAGATTATATATTGCTCAAACCGATTATTTGATGAAAAACAATTTTTTGCCTCCGATTAGTAAGTGAATTCGTTATTTCCTTTGTGGGAAGAGCAGTGTTATAGTGAACAAATAAAAACGTGGCAATATTTAAAAAAAAAAAAACAATATTATCTAAATAACTACTGCGACCGAATTTCAAACACAAAGACAACACGTTCGATTTATAGCAATCGAGAAAAATAAACATTCAGTTCAATTATTCCCAACTGCTAAACAAAGTCAAAAAATTTGTAATTTGCTCACATATAAAAATTTGCAAACCCAGGCAATTTAATTCGTTGTGTGGAATATTAAATACACCTTGAATATATATACAGTCTATCCTCCGTGTGATAATTAGATATCATCAAGATTGTATCTCCACAAAACCGGTTCACCTGACGCATTCAGTTGACAAACATGACCGGCGGGTGAGTAAGCATATGACATTATTTTAATAATGTTATATGCCATATGCACATAAGTTATAAACTAGCTGACCCGGCGAACTTTGTTCCGCATCAAAAGTAATAACTGATTAAATTTTGGATATCATGAGGTTCAAATTGTGCTATTTATGGCCTTTAACTGCTGTCCCGCTATGTTAATACTGCAATATCCTCGAAAATATTCGTTTAAATTGCATGCTGTAAAGGTCCAGGGATCATCTATATTACATGCACATCTATTTAAGACACTTATTTCGATGAAAATTAATACGTTTAAAATCGCTTCGTAAATAAGCCATTATTTCTACTAAAAAGTAAAAAAATAAAAATGGTCATTGTGGGTTATCCCTAAGAGACATATGCCCTCGCGGACTTTTATGTAGACCTTCTGAAGGTGTTTAATAATGTAGAACATTGTTTAAATGCGTTTGCAATTAAAATGCTAAATCTCGAAAATTATCATTTTTTCTTTACAAATCATATATGAATTATAGACCAAAAGCACCCCGCTGACACGGGTTAGTATAATCGGAAATTAAATATAATCTCTAAAGAACGTTGATTTGTCTAAAACACCGATATATGATTATATTTTAACCACACCTTCTATATTAATGAAACTATCACGAAACTGACACTGGCAAAATGGAAGCTAATACGGTTAGGCAGCCATAAAACAAGAATTTATCTAAATTATATTAATAACGAAATCTTATTTCTAATAGACAAATTAATTAATTCCCGCTGGTATGCAGTTGGGTGTGTCAGAAATATATCTCGATCTAGGACGTGCAAATATTAAAGCATTATAATAGTGTGTAAATTACAGATTAATATGTCTACTTTAACAAAATTGCGACCAGAAACAGAACCCTCTTTCTAGCTCCTTTGGATAAATAAAAAAAAACGGTCTTTGCCTCGGGAACAAAATCTAAGACGATGACTAATAACACAACGCTTACTAACATCACGCATACTTTGCAACTTGTCACACTGGACATTTGTGTCCGTTCGTTCCGGGTAGTCTCCGAAATGGCTGGACCGATTTTGACGGGACTTTTATTGCCAGGTCGCTGGTATAATAAGGAATATTTTTTTAGAAAAATTATTTGCTTCCGAGGCTAAACAATGTTCACCGGGTCAACTAGTACGGAATATAAAAGCATTCCAATGTATTGACACATTGAACAATCCTGATGGAAGCACTTAAATATGGAGCACATTATCTGTGGCTTTTCAAACTTTTATGGTGTATTGTTGAAATGTCCACGCCACAAAGCTTCACCGCATAAAGACATTGAACCTTGGTGAGTTAGTGACCGGTGACCCTCTAAGACAATGCTTACGTAAGCTCCATATCCTTAACACGACTATGATACAACATCTAAACAATTTATTGGGAGTGTCCATTAGTTATATAAGCTAAACAAGAGGGATCAAGCGATACTAAAACTCGCTTTGGTTATTATATTACAAAATTTTGTATATTTTTCAAGCAAAATTTTACGAAATCTAAACTAGGTCTGCCGCCGTCCAAAACTTCTCAAGAATGCCTCACGTAATTAATGGATGTCCCCTGACAAGGTATATTCTATCACTTTCATAAACTGTGTGTAATTATTAAATTTGCATATTATTTTTAAAGAATAGGCTCTCACAAATACCTACATACTCGTACATACGTTGCCTACGATCATTGATCCTGTCAATTTTAACAATCAAGGTTTAGTCACAACAACTGTAAACTAATAAAAGCTTGTACATATAGTAGATGTGTTATATTAATCATAGTTGTTTTTTTTCATAAATAACTCAGCATTATTTTCTGTCATTTAGTTACATAAGAGTTACCATGTACCTTATTAACTTGATTAATTTAATTATTTATAACTAGTTGTTGTACGCAGCTCTGCTCTTGTGAAACTTTCTTACCACGATACACAATCTTATATTTTGATTTAATATAGTTTTTGTAATTAAATCTCAGTTAATATGTAACCTATATAATAGCATATTTAAGCAATTTTGGCAACATGATATTATTATTTTATTCTTTCGTAAGAACGAGTTCTGGGGTAAGGTGATGTTAGGAGCCTTAAAAATTGACGCAAGTCAAAAAAAACAAGAGAGGTGTGTGAATCGTGTCTCATGGCGCTCTGTTCTCTCTGCATACCCCGCAAAGGATTTGGCGTGAAGTTATGCATGTATGTAACTTTCTTTTATATGATGCTATAACTTAATAATTTAATATTCCTTTGTACATTCAGTTGTAATTGAAACAGACCATCTTTATAGCTTCAGGAAAAGCTTAATCGCAAACCGCAAAACGTGTTATAGCATTCTCGCGGTATAATGGTGCCTGCATTGCCGCCTTCTAGCTATATATTGTTCTAAACCAAAGACAATAGAGTCGGGTAAAAAAACGGACAGGCAAAGTTTTGAAAACGTTTTTTTTTTTTATTGTTCCAATAAAGCCTCTTCATATTGGATTTTCTCGAATGTTTTCAAAGTATAGACCAATTTAATAGATTAGTTGTTTTCGACGAATGGGTCAGACAAGAAATTTTATACCATTCACGAGAATTTGGCTGCGTAGTGCTCATGACCCTCAAGATACTCAAGATACACAATAAGGTTCAGCAAATTGATTTTAGATAGATATTTTTTTTTGACACAATACATACAGCGCCCTCTAGTTCGAAGCTAAGCAACTAAATGCTTGTGTTATGTTTACTAGATGACGGATATTAATACATATATACTTTTCTTTCGTAAATACATACTTATAATACATAGAAAAACAACCAGACGCCACACAAATATTCATGTTTGCCACAAATATTTGTGCTCGGGTGGGAATCGAACCCTTGTACCACCCTTGTACACCTTATAAACTAGGAAAAGAAAGAAATATACATTAGCCTTTTAAGTTCAGAAGTCTGTATAACAAAATCGTGTCAGATGACTGGTTCATGGTAAATGTATTTTTATAAACACACAAACATACACTTCAGGCATTATCCATTTGTATGTGTATTGTATGTATATTTGTATGTATAAATGAAGACTTGTTAGACAAGATTGAAACATGGTAATCCATCAATCGGGCTGTTTTGTGCCGCGGCGTTTTTATTAAGCAATCGGTATTGTCTCTGGGAGATATAATGTTAGATTAGAATCTGTATTGGGAGCGGCACGCGCACTGTAACTTGCCACAGTTGCCACTCTAGAAGTAGTAGACAGACATGCAGTGAAGGAATAATTATTATATTTACCTCCCAACGTTTCAAATTGCAATTATAATTCCATGACCAAATAGAAGGTGTTCTGGAGCACGGTGATGTTATGAGCCTCAAAAATCGACGCGCGTGCTAGAAAAGAGTTATGAAAGTCAACGAAGCGAGTGAGGTGTGTAAGAATCGTGCCTTATAGCGCTCCGTTCTCTATGCCTACCCCGCGAGGGATTTGGCGTGAAGTTATGTATGTGTGTAATTATAATAATTAAAGGCATTCCATTGCACGATAACTAGATAACATTTTAACTATTTTTATTTTAATTGTGTTTGAGTAAAATGATAATGTTAAGATAACAAACACTCGTCAAAATGTACAAAGAAAAAGCGACACGTCAAGCCAATGTAAATGTTTGATATTTTTTCTTTGAAATTAAATATAGTAGATATGAAGAAAGAACAATTAAAATGTGAAGTGTAAAACTCGCAATAAAATATATATGGCTGAAATATCACTAATTTCATAGTTTTAAATACTTTTCGTTTTATAAAATCGGTGGTTTTGTACCACCGATTTTATAAAACGAAAAGTATTCGAACACCTGGCTTCTAAACCTAGAGGTCGACCAATGACTTTTCGAAATTCTGTTCGAAAGTTATGTGATTGAAAACTGAAATGATGACTGAAAACTTTGTGCCCGGTATGGCAATAGGTTCGCCACCTATTTCCATTAGGGACGTAAACATAACGGCGATACGAGGCTAAACAACCTTCGGGTCAAAACGCGTAAGTTATGTGATTATTTAAATTACCTATGTCATGGGGAAGGTCTAGTGTTAAAAGCTGAAACTTTTTCCGAGAGATGTGAGACGTAAAAGAATCGGAACATTCTTCTGATCTATTTTATAGCTTTAACGTGGTGAAACTATGGGCACTTCGGTACCCTGAAGTCTGTCGTGTAATTAAAGCAGTATGTACCTACTGCACAGTAGGTACATACTGCTTTAATTACACGACAGCATGAATTGTCCAATTCCAATTCAACTCAACATACCTACAATATTGTTATTTATTCGCTAATTATAGAAATAACTATGTAATGTTTCCAAGGAATTGCATATCTCGAGGTTTGATTAGAATCAATGTTGGGAGCGGCACACGCTGCGCACGCGCTGTCTAAATAGACATCAGGACGTGACGCTCGCAATCAGGGTATCGAACATGGCACGTGCGACATAGGTACCTATATATTTAATAGCACTAGCTGACCCGGCGAACTTTGTTTCGCCTCAGAAGCAATACATATATACAAGATGATTTTTCATCCATACATCAGCCATCAGCCCTTCTAAATACCCTTCAAAATTGGTCCAGAGATTTAAGAGATTAGCCGGAATAAACAGATAGACAGACAAAAATTGGAATTAAATATGTCATTTTGGTGTATGCAATAAAATCTAAAAACAGATACTTGAATTTTATATGTTACTAGCTGACCCGGCGAACTCTGTTTCGCATCAAAAGTAATAACTGCTGCCCCGCTATGTTAATACTGCAATATCTTCGACAAATTTGAAGTCGATAGCAGCTATAGGTTAAAAATGGGAATTTTCCATTGTTAACACCCCCGCAACCCCCCTTGTGGGTGGAATTTCGTAAAATCCGTTCTTAGCTGACCTCTACTCGGCGAAATGAATAATCCTACCAAATTTCAAGTCGCTACGCCTTATGGTTCCAGAGATATCGTGATGAGTCAATATATAGGTGGAAATCTCTTATACTGACCCGGCGAACTCTGTTTCGCATCAAAAGTAATAACTGCTGCCCCGCTATGTTAATACTGCAATATCTTCGACAAATTTGAAGTCGATAGCAGCTATAGGTTAAAAATGGGAATTTTCCATTGTTAACACCCCCGCAACCCCCCTTGTGGGTGGAATTTCGTAAAATCCGTTCTTAGCTGACCTCTACTCGGCGAAAGGAATAATCCTACCAAATTTCAAGTCGCTACGCCTTATGGTTCCAGAGATATCGTGATGAGTCAATATATAGGTGGAAATCTCTTATATATATACACTCGAGAGCAATGAATCCGGGTCACTTAAAGAATCCTAAAAATCTCGGAAACTAAAAATGCTAGGTTAATGCAATAAATTGTATTTAATAGACAATGTAATACTCCTTAAATGAAGGTATTAAAACTTCTTAGTTATTGTAAAGTTATATCATAAAAAAATCAAATTTGAAAAAGGGCCACTTTCGAAGATGGAACTACGAAATTACAGCATTTGGTTTTGCTTTTGTTTGTAATCTGTCATTTATGTGGGTACATAAACCATGTTGATAGTGCTCTATATTCATTATTCAAGCTGAAATTATGTCGCTTACGCCTGAAGAATGCACCAGAATACTTACAATGCTGGAAACCGGCCGGAGTCAGCGCGATACAGCCAGGACTGTTGGTGTGTCGCTGTCAACAGTACAAAGAGTTCTCCGACGTTACGAAGAAACTGGTTCTAACCTACGCAGACCAGGAACGGGCAGAACCAGGTATACCACAGCACGAGAAGACCGATACTTGGTGAACACCATGCTTCGAAATCGCTTTCTCACAGGAACTGAACTCACCAATCAGTTTCGACGCCTCGGAGGAAGTAACCCAAGTGCATGGACAGTAAGACGTCGGCTTGCTGAATCTAACTTAAAACCCCTTAGACCTGCAAACGGCCCTAAACTGGAGCGTGGGCATCGTATTTCAAGACTAAGATATGCCCAGAGCCACGTAAATTGGAGTATTGAAGATTGGTCAAAAGTTATGTTCTCCGACGAATCAAAATTTATGCTCTACAAGCACGATGGAAGACACAGAGTGTATCGAAGACCAGGGGAAAGATTCAAGCAAGCATGCATCGAGGAAAAAGTAGCCTACGGTGGTGGGTCTGTACTTGTGTGGGCCGGAATTTCTTCTGAAAGTCGCACAGAGCTGGTGATCATAGAAAACGGCTCTTTAACTAGCGTAAGATATGTGGAAGAAATCCTCAATGATCACGTTGGTCCATTTATGGTCAATTTAGGTGAGGATGCTATATTTATGCATGACAATGCCCGACCTCATACAGGTAGGATTGTGAATGACTACCTTCAAGAGATGAACATTACTCGTATGGAGTGGCCAGCGCGCAGCCCGGATATCAACCCGATCGAGCATGCTTGGGACGAGCTAGGCAGATGCGTAAAACAACGAAACCCTCCCCCAATCACGCTTCGTGAGCTCAAAATTGCTCTCACAGAGGAATGGGAGAATATTCCCCAAAATCGTATAAGGAACTTGGTGTACAGCATGCCAAACCGCGTAAACGCAGTAATGGAAGCACGAGGAGGCAATACGAAGTATTAAAATTCAAGAAAATCGTAATAAAGTTCAAAAATTTCATGTTTCCTATTTTTGTTTTAAGGAGAGATCAGCAGATTTTTTCTTTATGTAATTTTGTGTTAATAAAATGTATGGTGACTCATATTTTTTTTACTTTCATTTAAGGAGTATTACATTGTCTATTAAATACAATTTATTGCATTAACCTATCATTTTTAGTTTCCGAGATTTTTAACATTCTTTAAGTGACCCGGATTCATTGCTCTCGAGAGTATATGTTATTAGATCAGTTAATTAAACTTTACTATGATATTTCATAAAAGAAATCTAGAAATGGGTGCGTATTTGTAATGTATTTTAAAAGCTAAATTTAAATACATTGTAACAACGCAACAAACAATCAGATAATAACATGAACCGACGCAAGCACGGCTTAAATGATAAAAAAAAAACATTTAAACTAAAAATAAATTACAACTTAGAATTGTAACATAACAAAGAGTTTGTAAGACGCGTGTCACAAAATCAATTGGCGGCCGGTACGTTCGAGCGGTCGCCCCGCAGTCTGCCGCGGCTGTAACCTACATTACTGACTGCAGAATAAGATGCTATTACTATCTTAGAAGCATGCTTATAGATAGACTTTAAAAGTGGTAGAGCCACGCAATTTGCAGCATGAATGGGGCGGCTCGATCTCTACTAATATCGACTCAAACTATCTCAAGTCACGTTTGCGAGAAGTATCCGGAGATCAATTTCCTTCTCTCTACCTTTCCATCCAATCGCTTTCAAGAACCAGGAACGCAACTGAAACGTGGGCGGCAATAGTGGCTTACCACAGATACCACATCGATAAATGTAAGGAATCATCTTTATATGATAGAAGGACAAACGAGCGCGCGTGTCACCCGATGGCAAGCAACAAACTCGCCCATGGACACCTGAACACGTGTTACAGTTGCGTTGGAATGGGAAGGGAAAAGCGTTGCCCCTTCGGATACCGCGGCGAAACGCGGCATGAGCATACGTCGATATTTTTAGAGGTAGTGATATTAAACCTAGGTCTACTAGTAAAACTAAAAGTTATTCGATCACTCTTTAAATTAAAAGTTACTTTGTAAGATCATATTTATGGTGACTAGTTAAATGGCGACACAACTATGTCGGTTCCTCACTCGGCGAGATGATTCAACTGTCGGTAGCGTAATGAGGACAGTGTAACAACCTGACGACGACGCCGCGAACTGATAACGCGATCCAGGAGCGCTCGCTTGCTATCAGTAGAAATGCTAACACAGATTGCAATTGTTTTCACAAGGGGACGAGCGGGCGTAGTACTCGCGAAGGACGAAGTAAGGTTATATTATTAATAGAATTTAAAATTAACGTCGATTTTTTTCAAGTGATTTATGTGGTCTGAAGGTCGAGCTACCCGCTTCCGAATCGACAAGTCTCGGGTACGCAATATCGAATCTTCGCTTAATGACTTTTAATAAGTTACGTGAGATAAATATCGATGATTGACAACATTGTGCCCGTTTGTGTGGAGCACTAGCTTCTGCCACCTATTTGATTTCAAACGTAAAAACTCGGTCTCTCGAGGCGTATCAGCCGCTGCCTACAACTTCGGGTAGAAACACCGAGCACAAAGTTGTCAGTCACCATTTTTACACATAAAGTAAAGTATTCAAAAAAAAACATTGGTGAGAAGGCGGAATCGATACCGACGATTTCTGAATCAGAAGCGGGGTGCTCGGCTAACGGTCCACCGATACAGTAAAAATTTAAATAAGCCTAAATATAAACAGTACACTTACCAGGATAGTTCACACGGTAAAATCCAAACACACATGTCCCATAGTCTAATCAAGTTTGATACTAATACAATTCAAACAAACCGACTCATAACTAAACTATCTCTTTATACCAAACTTCCGACGTCTACGGGGATAGTAACCACCATCAATTACGGCTTAAAGCACAATTGGAGCATACTAATTAGAATCATGTGGAGATTTAGTTGTATTATAGAATATATATTCTAATACGACGTCTCAGAATATCGTGGTAAAGTGGCTCATGCCGCGTTTCCCATGACCCAACCATCCCCATCCCACTTCTGACCTTATCTTCGACCCATCTTATAGGCCGACAACGCAACTGTAACGCTATTGAAGTTGCGTGGTGTATGGACACCACCTGATGGTAAGCAATGCTTACCAATGCAATTGCTTACCATGAGGTGACACGCCCGCTCGTTTACCCGCTATCTCAAAAAAAAAATTAAAGAGGAGTAAAATATCTTGAAGAAAAACCTTTTTTATAATATAGGTACTTTTCTAAATAGCAAATTATACAAAAACTTATAACTTTTTTTAACGGTGAATCATAATAAGGAATCGCAACATAAAGGCAATTAATAATTACGTACCCACAATGGGTTAACCGACGACATTCCGCGAAGTTCACGTTAAGTCTCCTGGACAGGCGAAATCCAACGTGTCCAATGCGTTTGCTTATACCGCACCAAACGTTTAATTTGTACACTTCACATAAAATATAAAATACAATTGAAGACATTAATAACATATATATTTATATATATTGATGATAATAATAAAATTATGATATCCCGTTAGTTTTCTCAAGTGTTAACTACGTTGACACGGCAAATATAATTAATAGGGCCCCGACCTACGACTATACCAAGAGTAATAACCTGTCCAGTCGAGTCTTTATCGTTTTTTTTTTATTTATTATCTGATAAATGTCAACAAATTTACAATAGATACAAATAAAATGTTAAGCATTTAGTCAGTTTAAATGTTATAGCGCGATACATCTTGATTAACGCCGTTTGGGCTTTCGTATTTCAAGATAACAGTGGAGCAGCACATTTGAACATTAATAACTTAATATAATTAATTATAAACAATATTATAAACAGCAGTTCGCTTCAGAATGGACCAGCTGAATCGGTAAAATACCACGACCTCTCAGAAAATGGCGTAAAGATAGATAAGGCGAGATTCGTTCTGGGAGAGAGTCCGGATTCTCAAAC
This sequence comes from Euproctis similis, assembly GCA_905147225.2. Classification (NCBI taxonomy): domain Eukaryota; kingdom Metazoa; phylum Arthropoda; class Insecta; order Lepidoptera; family Erebidae; genus Euproctis; species Euproctis similis. The sequence continues at coordinate 5,863,750 of LR990118.1, read as the reverse complement.
CCCTACCCGCTCCTCTCCCCAATCCCATTACTATCCCATCTTAGAGGTAAGCAAGGCAACTATAACCCACTCGGTGTTGCAGATGTGCATGGCTAGCGGTAATCGCTTACAAACAGGTGACCAGTTTGAGTGTTTCCTCTCCTTTACCATAAAAAAAGGCAAAACTCAATTTTAAAAAGCCTTTCGCATATTACACAAAAATTAAAAGCGACACTTTTAGGTAAATATTATTTACCTTGATTTGCTTGACGTTTCAGCCAGGTTACACTTTATTTTATGCTATACAAAATTTCATAATATTACTAACAATAAAATGCGCAATTGAAAAATATTCTTCTAACAAAATAATAACGCAACCTCGAGGCATCCACGTTACCGTCTCGAATCGTGGAGGCCCTAATAAGATTGAAACCACAATAGAACCATTATTAAATGTAAAATTGACAGTCAGCCAGCAATCTGAGGGGGGTCCACGCTTTCTTTATACACCACACACAAAAAGCGCATACGCATCCGATGCTCACGGTAAAAAGTAATAAGACATCCTCTATTCTCCACATTTTAATTTAACAACGGAAGCAGAATGACTTGACAAGAAACGAAACATATTAATCTGTAACCGTTGTCTCGGATCCAAATAAATTGCTTCATAACACCGTAACGACATAAGCGTGGTGGACGTTAAACAAAAGGATAGACAGATTGCTAAAAGAAAACAAACACGTTCTATCTCCGGGAAACGTGTCCACAATAGGTCCAACCAAGAGATTGAAGAGGCCAATGACATCAAAAGCATAAACTAATAATATTATCTTACATCATTAGTAAACTTAATCCCTCGTGTGTGTGAGATAGAGAATAAACATTGAAATCTAAAATTATACATATATAAAATATGTCAGTTCAAATATGATATTTAACAGCGCAGTCGTAAGAGGAAAGGACATTAATAAAAGTTCATTATGACGTTACGTGGATAATAATGAGTGCAATCAAAACTCGTATTAGGCAGGTACCTGGAAGTGCGTGCTGCAGCCGGCTTGGCTACACTCCAGTTCTACTGAACTTTGACAAGTGGCGGTGGTAGTAAATTAGTTACCGCGTAACACATCCGTCTGCCACCACTCGTGCAATAAATATCCACTATATTGAGAAACTCTGCACTTAATTCACAAAATGCATTTCATGTAAATAAACTTTTATCGATACCACTTTCTTTAAAGTGTGCAATTTTCTTTTAATCTTCCCACTTTCGTGTATTTTATTAATATTTAAAAGTGGCAAGATTTTTAGAGCGACTTCATTAGAACCTCGTTTAAATTTCACCAAACACAAGGGTCGAATGATAATAAGTAATTCTCATTCTAAACTAGCAGACACGTGGCAACGTGTCAAGTCATGTGGACTAAGAGTTTTTATCACAGTTAATAATGATATATAAGATAAATAACTTTTAAATGAAGGATGTAATGAAAACTAAACGCGCCCAATATAATCTATTTTATGATTTCTCATTTTTTTTAATAACAGTCATTGTTATAATCAAAGTCAAAATAACTTTATTTTTATAGGTCTTCACAGACACTTAAAAATAGTCAACAAGTACAGATAACATAATATGATTTAAAATTAAATGAAAAAATAAACACGAGCGCTTGTGGAAAGTGCCTCCGTGGAACAAAAAAAGAGACGGACGCAATCGCCACGAGCGGCCCGATTCCGAGTGTAGGGGCTATCATGAGAAGAATCGGGCAAGAAACTCATGTGCCAAATACTCTTTTCAAACCATTTGAAATAAATAACAATATTATTATAACTACTGAAAACAAATCAGTAGGTTGGTGAATAAAAGGTGTAGCAGACAGAATACTCGACAGTCACAATTAAGATCCAACCAAATTAAAATCAACGTCCTACATGTTAACTAAGAAATTCTATGCGATCACAGTAGTCGAGCACAACTGACGCGACATCTTTTAATTATAGTGGTAACGTTGTGCAAAAATTGTGGCAAATAATAAAAAAAAAATTAAGTTGCTAATAAATATGTGAACACAATATCAAGGCAAATTTACAATTAAAAAGCTATCAGAAATTATTACAGAACGCCTCCACTCCGAAAAAGGGTATAGGTATACAATAAAGCAAGGAGAGTTCAATAATTGATCGTGTTGTTATTTTGTTCCTATAATTATATATAATTACTTTTGCATAGAATTTGGCACACATTTAGACCTCCATTCTTTTGCGGCGAAGCCCAAAGCCAAGCATAATTTTAGTATGGAGCGTAACTCTTTTTTTACATATTATATGCTTTGGTGGGAATTTTAAATATTTTAATATTAGTCTGAAAGAGAGTTACCAGTACTCTATTTATTTTAGCATTATAGTAAGCAATTACAAAATTTATCATAATATTGTGCTAATAAAAAATGATGGGGTTAGAGAAATATAAAACACCAGAAATAACTCAAAATTACCATCATTTTTGTGCACGATCACAAGGCCATTTTTTCGGTATTGGTTTACCGTACAATTCGTATAATACAATATGTATGTTCAACACGTACAACCTCAAATACTGCCAGGTCGATCTAGCTTTGATGAGTGCATTCCTTTTCTTTTTTCCATATACAACTGACAAAAACCAAAACGACTAAAGGACTTTAAAAAGTCCTTTAGTCGTTTTGGTTTTTGTCAGTTGTATTGACTAAAGTCAATTGATCTTGAAAACCAAGGTTTTCAAGATCAATTGACTTTAGTCAATACATGCTCGTTGAGCGTGTCAACATTAAACTCAAGAGTTTAATGTTGACACGCTCAACGAGCATCAAACATTCACTACGGCAGCGTGTAACTTCCTCATCGATTTTAAATAAATCATCGAATGTTAATTCTACAAATCGATTTTTAATCATACAGTTTCATTAAAAGAAATTGGTGCTACAGTCATTCACTTTATACCATGATTCAGCTGTCAATACGAGTAGTCAAATGCGCTATAGAATCAAGATGTTCATTAAATAATACATCGCCATCAGATCCAACGTCAATTAATGACGATATAAATCTCATTTAGTTCTTTGAGTCCGTGACGAGCAGCGCTAGTGGTTATTTGAACAAGTCGAGGACGAGAGAGAGACTTATCACGGTGTCGTCATGACTTACAATATTTGACATCACATAACTCTACACATTAATTAATGCAACGCACAAATAGAGTAGGAGCGTGAATGGCAGATTAAATCTAATCCTGGCCTCACATCCGTTGGTAAGAGATGAACGAATCTTGATGATACACATCGGTGTGAATAAATAAACCTGCATATGTAAAAGACATACTTATGTAACACACAATATACGAGTTAGCTGATGAAAGATCGACCTTTGAATAATGTGGGCGTTGTTAGACAATGTTAATCAGACAGACGGGAGGTCCACGAACTATACGGGAATGCAAATAAATAGATGCACATAAACAGGATGAGCCAGTACACCTGTCGCTGACCAGTTGCATAAACAATGCACGACACGACACCATCAACGGTGGCACGTCCCTTAACATTACACCTGTATCGATATTAATTTATATATCGAGTCTCTCGTCCATAATAACGTTTTCAGTTTTTCGAATTCCTAATTTGAAATTGTACGATATCAATAATGTTGGTCATATCTATGAAACACGTTTCATTTCTAAATTTGACAATATTTTAACTAAAGGCATTCGACCATTTAGGAACGATTGGAAGGTATTTAAAAAATGCAATTGCATATTACTGCAATATCAGAAATGTTTGTGAATTATTATGTTTTTAATAATGGTTTTTCTAAAAAATAGCACAACGGGTTTCTCGATAAAATTCCTAAATCTACTGTCTTAACGTGTAAAATGTATTTATTAATAGATATATCTACGTGTGTTAAGCTAGAAAGGTCAAGTCAGCAGAATCACTTGTTTTATATCTCAAAATTTAGTGCTCATTTAGTGCTAATTTAGTGCTGATAACAGATATTTAGTGCTGTGATAGGGGGACTGAAAATGAGATTTCTGCTAACTTTACATTAAGCTAGCAGTGTACCATTCGTCTCAGTCTGTCTCAGTCGGCAGAATCACTCGTTTTATATCTCAAAATTTAGTGCTCATTTAGTGCTAATTTAGTGTTGATAACAGATATTTAGTGCTGTGATAGGGGGACTGAAAATGAGATTTCTGCTAACTTTACATTAAGCTAGCAGTGTACTATTCGTCTCAGTCTGTCTCAGTCGGCAGAATCACTTGTTTTATATCTCAAAATTTAGTGCTCATTTAGTGCTAATTTAGTGCTGATAACAGATATTTAGTGCTGTGATAGGGGGACTGAAAATGAGATTTCTGCTAACTTTACATTAAGCTAGCAGTGTACCATTCGTCTCAGTCTGTCTCAGTCGGCAGAATCACTCGTTTTATATCTCAAAATTTAGTGCTCATTTAGTGCTAATTTAGTGTTGATAACAGATATTTAGTGCTGTGATAGGGGGACTGAAAATGAGATTTCTGCTAACTTTACATTAAGCTAGCAGTGTACTATTCGTCTCAGTCTGTCTCAGTCGGCAGAATCACTCGTTTTATATCTCAAAATTTAGTGCTCATTTAGTGCTAATTTAGTGTTGATAACAGATATTTAGTGCTGTGATAGGGGGACTGAAAATGAGATTTCTGCTAACTTTACATTAAGCTAGCAGTGTACCATTCGTCTCAGTCTGTCTCAGTCGGCAGAATCACTCGTTTTATATCTCAAAATTTAGTGCTCATTTAGTGCTAATTTAGTGCTGATAACAGATATTTCGTGCTGTGATAGGGGGACTGAAAATGAGAACACTGCTAACTTTTCATTAAGCTATCAGTGTACCATTCGTCTCAGTCTGTGTCAGTCGGCAGAATCACTCGTTTTATATCTCAAAATTTAGTGCTCATTTAGTGCTAATTTAGTGCTGATAACAGATATTTAGTGCTGTGATAGAGGGACTGAAAATGAGAACACTGCTAACTTTACATTAAGCTAGCAGTGTACCATTCGTCTCAGTCTGTCTCAGTCGGCAGAATCACTCGTTTTATATCTCAAAATTTAGTGCTCATTTAGTGCTAATTTAGTGCTGATAACAGATATTTGGAGCTGTGATAGGGGGACTGAAAATGAGAACACTGCTAACTTTACATTAAGCTAGCAGTGTACCATTCGTCTCAGTCTGTCTCAGTCGGCAGAATCGCTCGTTTTATATCTCAAAATTTAGTGCTCATTTAGTGCTAATTTAGTGCTGATAACAGATATTTCGTGCTGTGATAGAGGGACTGAAAATGAGAACACTGCTAACTTTACATTAAGCTAGCAGTGTACTATTCGTCTCAGTCTGTCTCAGTCGGCAGAATCACTTGTTTTATATCTCAAAATTTAGTGCTCATTTAGTGCTAATTTAGTGCTGATAACAGATATTTAGTGCTGTGATAGGGGGACTGAAAATGAGATTTCTGCTAACTTTACATTAAGCTAGCAGTGTACCATTCGTCTCAGTCTGTCTCAGTCGGCAGAATCACTCGTTTTATATCTCAAAATTTAGTGCTCATTTAGTGCTAATTTAGTGTTGATAACAGATATTTAGTGCTGTGATAGGGGGACTGAAAATGAGATTTCTGCTAACTTTACATTAAGCTAGCAGTGTACTATTCGTCTCAGTCTGTCTCAGTCGGCAGAATCACTCGTTTTATATCTCAAAATTTAGTGCTCATTTAGTGCTAATTTAGTGTTGATAACAGATATTTAGTGCTGTGATAGGGGGACTGAAAATGAGATTTCTGCTAACTTTACATTAAGCTAGCAGTGTACCATTCGTCTCAGTCTGTCTCAGTCGGCAGAATCACTCGTTTTATATCTCAAAATTTAGTGCTCATTTAGTGCTAATTTAGTGCTGATAACAGATATTTCGTGCTGTGATAGGGGGACTGAAAATGAGAACACTGCTAACTTTTCATTAAGCTATCAGTGTACCATTCGTCTCAGTCTGTGTCAGTCGGCAGAATCACTCGTTTTATATCTCAAAATTTAGTGCTCATTTAGTGCTAATTTAGTGCTGATAACAGATATTTAGTGCTGTGATAGAGGGACTGAAAATGAGAACACTGCTAACTTTACATTAAGCTAGCAGTGTACCATTCGTCTCAGTCTGTCTCAGTCGGCAGAATCACTCGTTTTATATCTCAAAATTTAGTGCTCATTTAGTGCTAATTTAGTGCTGATAACAGATATTTGGAGCTGTGATAGGGGGACTGAAAATGAGAACACTGCTAACTTTACATTAAGCTAGCAGTGTACCATTCGTCTCAGTCTGTCTCAGTCGGCAGAATCGCTCGTTTTATATCTCAAAATTTAGTGCTCATTTAGTGCTAATTTAGTGCTGATAACAGATATTTAGTGCTGTGATAGAGGGACTGAAAATGAGAACACTGCTAACTTTACATTAAGCTAGCAGTGTACCATTCGTCTCAGTCTGTCTCAGTCGGCAGAATCACTCGTTTTATATCTCAAAATTTAGTGCTCATTTAGTGCTAATTTAGTGCTGATAACAGATATTTGGAGCTGTGATAGGGGGACTGAAAATGAGAACACTGCTGACTTTACATTAAGCTAGCAGTGTACCATTCGTCTCAGTCTGTCTCAGTCGGCAGAATCACTCGTTTTATATCTCAAAATTTAGTGCTTATTTAGTGCTAATTTAGTGCTGATAACAGATATTTAGTGCTGTGATAGAGGGACTGAAAATGAGAACACTGCTAACTTTACATTAAGCTAGCAGTGTACCATTCGTCTCAGTCTGTCTCAGTCGGCAGAATCGCTCATTTAATATCTCAAAATTTAGTGCTCATTTAGTGCTAATTTAGTGCTGATAACAGATATTTGGAGCTGTGATAGGGGGACTGAAAATGAGAACACTGCTAACTTTACATTAAGCTAGCAGTGTACCATTCGTCTCAGTCTGTCTCATTCGGCAGAATCGCTCGTTTTATATCTCAAAATTTAGTGCTCATTTAGTGCTAATTTAGTGCTGATAACAGATATTTAGTGCTGTGATAGAGGGACTGAAAATGAGAACACTGCTAACTTTACATTAAGCTAGCAGTGTACCATTCGTCTCAGTCTGTCTCAGTCGGCAGAATCGCTCGTTTTATATCTCAAAATTTAGTGTTCATTTAGTGTTAATTTAGTGCTGATAACAGATATTTAGTGCTGTGATAGAGGGACTGAAAATGAGAACACTGCTAACTTTACATTAAGCTAGCAGTGTACCATTCGTCTCAGTCTGTCTCAGTCGGCAGAATCACTCGTTTTATATCTCAAAATTTAGTGCTCATTTAGTGCTAATTTAGTGCTGATAACAGATATTTGGAGCTGTGATAGGGGGACTGAAAATGAGAACAATGCTAACTTTACATTAAGCTAGCAGTGTACCATTCGTCTCAGTCTGTCTCAGTCGGCAGAATCGCTCGTTTTATATCTCAAAATTTAGTGCTCATTTAGTGCTAATTTAGTGCTGATAACAGATATTTGGAGCTGTGATAGGGGGACTGAAAATGAGATTTCTGCTAACTTTACATTAAGCTAGCAGTGTACCATTCGTCTCAGTCTGTCTCAGTCGGCAGAATCACTCGTTTTATATCTCAAAATTTAGTGCTCATTTAGTGCTAATTTAGTGTTGATAACAGATATTTAGTGCTGTGATAGGGGGACTGAAAATGAGATTTCTGCTAACTTTACATTAAGCTAGCAGTGTACTATTCGTCTCAGTCTGTCTCAGTCGGCAGAATCACTTGTTTTATATCTCAAAATTTAGTGCTCATTTAGTGCTAATTTAGTGCTGATAACAGATATTTAGTGCTGTGATAGGGGGACTGAAAATGAGATTTCTGCTAACTTTACATTAAGCTAGCAGTGTACCATTCGTCTCAGTCTGTCTCAGTCGGCAGAATCACTCGTTTTATATCTCAAAATTTAGTGCTCATTTAGTGCTAATTTAGTGTTGATAACAGATATTTAGTGCTGTGATAGGAGGACTGAAAATGAGATTTCTGCTAACTTTACATTAAGCTAGCAGTGTACTATTCGTCTCAGTCTGTCTCAGTCGGCAGAATCACTCGTTTTATATCTCAAAATTTAGTGCTCATTTAGTGCTAATTTAGTGTTGATAACAGATATTTAGTGCTGTGATAGGGGGACTGAAAATGAGATTTCTGCTAACTTTACATTAAGCTAGCAGTGTACTATTCGTCTCAGTCTGTCTCAGTCGGCAGAATCACTTGTTTTATATCTCAAAATTTAGTGCTCATTTAGTGCTAATTTAGTGCTGATAACAGATATTTAGTGCTGTGATAGGGGGACTGAAAATGAGATTTCTGCTAACTTTACATTAAGCTAGCAGTGTACCATTCGTCTCAGTCTGTCTCAGTCGGCAGAATCACTCGTTTTATATCTCAAAATTTAGTGCTCATTTAGTGCTAATTTAGTGTTGATAACAGATATTTAGTGCTGTGATAGGGGGACTGAAAATGAGATTTCTGCTAACTTTACATTAAGCTAGCAGTGTACTATTCGTCTCAGTCTGTCTCAGTCGGCAGAATCACTCGTTTTATATCTCAAAATTTAGTGCTCATTTAGTGCTAATTTAGTGTTGATAACAGATATTTAGTGCTGTGATAGGGGGACTGAAAATGAGATTTCTGCTAACTTTACATTAAGCTAGCAGTGTACCATTCGTCTCAGTCTGTCTCAGTCGGCAGAATCACTCGTTTTATATCTCAAAATTTAGTGCTCATTTAGTGCTAATTTAGTGCTGATAACAGATATTTCGTGCTGTGATAGGGGGACTGAAAATGAGAACACTGCTAACTTTTCATTAAGCTATCAGTGTACCATTCGTCTCAGTCTGTGTCAGTCGGCAGAATCACTCGTTTTATATCTCAAAATTTAGTGCTCATTTAGTGCTAATTTAGTGCTGATAACAGATATTTAGTGCTGTGATAGAGGGACTGAAAATGAGAACACTGCTAACTTTACATTAAGCTAGCAGTGTACCATTCGTCTCAGTCTGTCTCAGTCGGCAGAATCACTCGTTTTATATCTCAAAATTTAGTGCTCATTTAGTGCTAATTTAGTGCTGATAACAGATATTTGGAGCTGTGATAGGGGGACTGAAAATGAGAACACTGCTAACTTTACATTAAGCTAGCAGTGTACCATTCGTCTCAGTCTGTCTCAGTCGGCAGAATCGCTCGTTTTATATCTCAAAATTTAGTGCTCATTTAGTGCTGATAACAGATATTTAGTGCTGTGATAGAGGGACTGAAAATGAGAACACTGCTAACTTTACATTAAGCTAGCAGTGTACCATTCGTCTCAGTCTGTCTCAGTCGGCAGAATCACTCGTTTTATATCTCAAAATTTAGTGCTCATTTAGTGCTAATTTAGTGCTGATAACAGATATTTGGAGCTGTGATAGGGGGACTGAAAATGAGAACACTGCTGACTTTACATTAAGCTAGCAGTGTACCATTCGTCTCAGTCTGTCTCAGTCGGCAGAATCACTCGTTTTATATCTCAAAATTTAGTGCTCATTTAGTGCTAATTTAGTGCTGATAACAGATATTTAGTGCTGTGATAGAGGGACTGAAAATGAGAACACTGCTAACTTTACATTAAGCTAGCAGTGTACCATTCGTCTCAGTCTGTCTCAGTCGGCAGAATCGCTCGTTTTATATCTCAAAATTTAGTGCTCATTTAGTGCTAATTTAGTGCTGATAACAGATATTTGGAGCTGTGATAGGGGGACTGAAAATGAGAACACTGCTAACTTTACATTAAGCTAGCAGTGTACCATTCGTCTCAGTCTGTCTCATTCGGCAGAATCGCTCGTTTTATATCTCAAAATTTAGTGCTAATTTAGTGCTGATAACAGATATTTAGTGCTGTGATAGAGGGACTGAAAATGAGAACACTGCTAACTTTACATTAAGCTAGCAGTGTACCATTCGTCTCAGTCTGTCTCAGTCGGCAGAATCACTCGTTTTATATCTCAAAATTTAGTGCTCATTTAGTGTTAATTTAGTGCTGATAACAGCTATTTAGTGCTGTGATAGAGGGACTGAAAATGAGAACACTGCTAACTTTACATTAAGCTAGCAGTGTACCATTCGTCTCAGTCTGTCTCAGTCGGCAGAATCACTCGTTTTATATCTCAAAATTTAGTGCTCATTTAGTGCTAATTTAGTGCTGATAACAGATATTTCGTGCTGTGATAGGGGGACTGAAAATGAGAACACTGCTAACTTTTCATTAAGCTATCAGTGTACCATTCGTCTCAGTCTGTGTCAGTCGGCAGAATCACTCGTTTTATATCTCAAAATTTAGTGCTCATTTAGTGCTAATTTAGTGCTGATAACAGATATTTAGTGCTGTGATAGAGGGACTGAAAATGAGAACACTGCTAACTTTACATTAAGCTAGCAGTGTACCATTCGTCTCAGTCTGTCTCAGTCGGCAGAATCACTCGTTTTATATCTCAAAATTTAGTGCTCATTTAGTGCTAATTTAGTGCTGATAACAGATATTTGGAGCTGTGATAGGGGGACTGAAAATGAGAACACTGCTAACTTTACATTAAGCTAGCAGTGTACCATTCGTCTCAGTCTGTCTCAGTCGGCAGAATCGCTCGTTTTATATCTCAAAATTTAGTGCTCATTTAGTGCTAATTTAGTGCTGATAACAGATATTTAGTGCTGTGATAGAGGGACTGAAAATGAGAACACTGCTAACTTTACATTAAGCTAGCAGTGTACCATTCGTCTCAGTCTGTCTCAGTCGGCAGAATCACTCGTTTTATATCTCAAAATTTAGTGCTCATTTAGTGCTAATTTAGTGCTGATAACAGATATTTGGAGCTGTGATAGGGGGACTGAAAATGAGAACACTGCTGACTTTACATTAAGCTAGCAGTGTACCATTCGTCTCAGTCTGTCTCAGTCGGCAGAATCACTCGTTTTATATCTCAAAATTTAGTGCTCATTTAGTGCTAATTTAGTGCTGATAACAGATATTTAGTGCTGTGATAGAGGGACTGAAAATGAGAACACTGCTAACTTTACATTAAGCTAGCAGTGTACCATTCGTCTCAGTCTGTCTCAGTCGGCAGAATCGCTCGTTTTATATCTCAAAATTTAGTGCTCATTTAGTGCTAATTTAGTGCTGATAACAGATATTTGGAGCTGTGATAGGGGGACTGAAAATGAGAACACTGCTAACTTTACATTAAGCTAGCAGTGTACCATTCGTCTCAGTCTGTCTCATTCGGCAGAATCGCTCGTTTTATATCTCAAAATTTAGTGCTAATTTAGTGCTGATAACAGATATTTAGTGCTGTGATAGAGGGACTGAAAATGAGAACACTGCTAACTTTACATTAAGCTAGCAGTGTACCATTCGTCTCAGTCTGTCTCAGTCGGCAGAATCACTCGTTTTATATCTCAAAATTTAGTGCTCATTTAGTGTTAATTTAGTGCTGATAACAGCTATTTAGTGCTGTGATAGAGGGACTGAAAATGAGAACACTGCTAACTTTACATTAAGCTAGCAGTGTACCATTCGTCTCAGTCTGTCTCAGTCGGCAGAATCACTCGTTTTATATCTCAAAATTTAGTGCTCATTTAGTGCTAATTTAGCGCTGATAACAGATATTTGGAGCTGTGATAGGGGGACTGAAAATGAGAACACTGCTAACTTTACATTAAGCTAGCAGTGTACCATTCGTCTCAGTCTGTCTCAGTCGGCAGAATCGCTCGTTTTATATCTCAAAATTTAGTGCTCATTTAGTGCTAATTTAGTGCTGATAACAGATATTTGGAGCTGTGATAGGGGGACTGAAAATGAGAACACTGCTAACTTTACATTAAGCTAGCAGTGTACCATTCGTCTCAGTCTGTCTCAGTCGGCAGAATCGCTCGTTTTATATCTCAAAATTTAGTGCTCATTTAGTGCTAATTTAGTGCTGATAACAGATATTTAGTGCTGTGATAGAGGGACTGAAAATGAGAACACTGCTAACTTTACATTAAGCTAGCAGTGTACCATTCGTCTCAGTCTGTCTCAGTCGGCAGAATCACTCGTTTTATATCTCAAAATTTAGTGCTCATTTAGTGCTAATTTAGTGCTGATAACAGATATTTGGAGCTGTGATAGGGGGACTGAAAATGAGAACACTGCTGACTTTACATTAAGCTAGCAGTGTACCATTCGTCTCAGTCTGTCTCAGTCGGCAGAATCACTCGTTTTATATCTCAAAATTTAGTGCTCATTTAGTGCTAATTTAGTGCTGATAACAGATATTTGGAGCTGTGATAGGGGGACTGAAAATGAGAACACTGCTAACTTTACATTAAGCTAGCAGTGTACCATTCGTCTCAGTCTGTCTCAGTCGGCAGAATCGCTCGTTTTATATCTCAAAATTTAGTGCTCATTTAGTGCTAATTTAGTGTTGATAACAGATATTTAGTGCTGTGATAGGGGGACTGAAAATGAGAACACTGCTAACTTTACATTAAACTAGCAGTGTACCATTCGTCTCAGTCTGTCTCAGTCGGCAGAATCGCTCGTTTTATATCTCAAAATTTAGTGCTCATTTAGTGCTAATTTAGTGTTGATAGTCAGTTGCGCGCGAGCATTCACTTAAGCAGTTATCTATACTTAAAAATTGAAAAAATGTTTTATTGAAAAATCTGTTTGCTTGTACAGGCAGCACTAATTGAGCACTAAATTATTAGCTGATGTGCCTCTCGCTCCAACTGTATCATAGCGCGGTCACGAATGGTACCTTGCTAGCTTAATGAAAGTTAGCTGTGTTCTCATTTTCAGTCCCCCTATCACAGCACTAAATATCTGTTATCAGCACTAAATTTGCACTAAATGAGCACTAAATTTTGAGATATAAGACGAGCGATTCTGCCGACTGAGACAGACTGAGACGAATGGTACACTGCTAGCTTAATGTAAAGTTAGCAGTGTTCTCATTTTCAGTCCCCCTATCACAGCTCCAAATATGTGTTATCAGCACTAAATTAGCACTAAATGAGCACTAAATTTTGAGATATAAGACGAGCGATTCTGCCGACTGAGACAGACTGAGACGAATGGTACACTGCTAGCTTAATGTAAAGTTAGCAGTGTTCTCATTTTCAGTCCCCCTATTACAGCTCCAAATATGTGTTATCAGCACTAAATTAGCACTAAATGAGCACTAAATTTTGAGATATAAAACGAGTGATTCTGCCGACTGAGACAGACTGAGACGAATGGTACACTGCTAGCTTAATGTAAAGTCAGCAGTGTTCTCATTTTGAGTCCCCCTATCACAGCTCCAACTATCTGTTATCAGCACTAAATTAGCACTAAATGAGCACTAAATTTTGAGATATAAAACGAGTGATTCTGCCGACTGAGACAGACTGAGACGAATGGTATACTGCTAGCTTAATGTAAAGTTAGCAGTGTTCTCAATTTCAGTCCCCCTATCACAGCTCCAAATATCTGTTATAAGCACTAAATTAGCACTAAATGAGCACTAAATTTTGAGATATAAAACGAGCGATTCTGCCGACTGAGACAGACTGAGACGAATGGTACACTGCTAGCTTAATGTAAAGTTAGCAGTGTTCTCATTTTCAGTCCCCCTATCACAGCTCCAAATATCTGTTATCAGCACTAAATTAGCACTAAATGAGCACTAAATTTTGAGATATAAAACGAGTGATTCTGCCGACTGAGACAGACTGAGACGAATGGTACACTGCTAGCTTAATGTAAAGTCAGCAGTGTTCTCATTTTCAGTCCCCCTATCACAGCTCCAAATATCTGTTATCAGCACTAAATTAGCACTAAATGAGCACTAAATTTTGAGATATAAAACGAGTGATTCTGCCGACTGAGACAGACTGAGACGAATGGTACACTGCTAGCTTAATGTAAAGTTAGCAGTGTTCTCATTTTCAGTCCCTCTATCACAGCACTAAATATCTGTTATCAGCACTAAATTAGCACTAAATGAGCACTAAATTTTGAGATATAAAACGAGCGATTCTGCCGACTGAGACAGACTGAGACGAATGGTACACTGCTAGCTTAATGTAAAGTTAGCAGTGTTCTCATTTTCAGTCCCCCTATCACAGCTCCAAATATCTGTTATCAGCACTAAATTAGCACTAAATGAGCACTAAATTTTGAGATATAAAACGAGTGATTCTGCCGACTGAGACAGACTGAGACGAATGGTACACTGCTAGCTTAATGTAAAGTTAGCAGTGTTCTCATTTTCAGTCCCTCTATCACAGCACTAAATATCTGTTATCAGCACTAAATTAGCACTAAATGAGCACTAAATTTTGAGATATAAAACGAGTGATTCTGCCGACTGACACAGACTGAGACGAATGGTACACTGATAGCTTAATGAAAAGTTAGCAGTGTTCTCATTTTCAGTCCCCCTATCACAGCACGAAATATCTGTTATCAGCACTAAATTAGCACTAAATGAGCACTAAATTTTGAGATATAAAACGAGTGATTCTGCCGACTGACACAGACTGAGACGAATGGTACACTGATAGCTTAATGAAAAGTTAGCAGTGTTCTCATTTTCAGTCCCCCTATCACAGCACGAAATATCTGTTATCAGCACTAAATTAGCACTAAATGAGCACTAAATTTTGAGATATAAAACGAGTGATTCTGCCGACTGAGACAGACTGAGACGAATGGTACACTGCTAGCTTAATGTAAAGTTAGCAGAAATCTCATTTTCAGTCCCCCTATCACAGCACTAAATATCTGTTATCAGCACTAAATTAGCACTAAATGAGCACTAAATTTTGAGATATAAAACGAGTGATTCTGCCGACTGACACAGACTGAGACGAATGGTACACTGATAGCTTAATGAAAAGTTAGCAGTGTTCTCATTTTCAGTCCCCCTATCACAGCACGAAATATCTGTTATCAGCACTAAATTAGCACTAAATGAGCACTAAATTTTGAGATATAAAACGAGTGATTCTGCCGACTGAGACAGACTGAGACGAATGGTACACTGCTAGCTTAATGTAAAGTTAGCAGAAATCTCATTTTCAGTCCCCCTATCACAGCACTAAATATCTGTTATCAACACTAAATTAGCACTAAATGAGCACTAAATTTTGAGATATAAAACGAGTGATTCTGCCGACTGAGACAGACTGAGACGAATAGTACACTGCTAGCTTAATGTAAAGTTAGCAGAAATCTCATTTTCAGTCCCCCTATCACAGCACTAAATATCTGTTATCAACACTAAATTAGCACTAAATGAGCACTAAATTTTGAGATATAAAACGAGTGATTCTGCCGACTGAGACAGACTGAGACGAATGGTACACTGCTAGCTTAATGTAAAGTTAGCAGAAATCTCATTTTCAGTCCCCCTATCACAGCACTAAATATCTGTTATCAGCACTAAATTAGCACTAAATGAGCACTAAATTTTGAGATATAAAACAAGTGATTCTGCCGACTAAGACAGACTGAGACGAATAGTACACTGCTAGCTTAATGTAAAGTTAGCAGAAATCTCATTTTCAGTCCCCCTATCACAGCACTAAATATCTGTTATCAACACTAAATTAGCACTAAATGAGCACTAAATTTTGAGATATAAAACGAGTGGTTCTGCCGACTGAGACAGACTGAGACGAATGGTACACTGCTAGCTTAATGTAAAGTTAGCAGAAATCTCATTTTCAGTCCCCCTATCACAGCACTAAATATCTGTTATCAGCACTAAATTAGCACTAAATGAGCACTAAATTTTGAGATATAAAACAAGTGATTCTGCTGACTTGACCTTTCTAGCTTAACACACGTGATATATCTAATGTACAGGAATGAATAATGTAACCAAGGGATAATAAACGCGTGTAATTTCGTCAATAAAACCTTTATGGCAACTGCAGTTAAACTTTATTCTAGTCATATAATTTTAAGGTTGGCTACCTTACTAATTTTATTGCAATAACTATTTGCATCAGATACATGGGAGCCTTCACCGCGAGCTAATCACTGCTTCACGGGTTTTTCGAGTTGAACCATTTATAAGAGACTTCAACATCTATGTATACATCTAATTTATAAAATTCTCGTGTCGCGGTGTTTGTGGTTAAACTCCTCCGAAACGGCCTGACCAATTCTCATAACATTTTGTACGCATATCGGGGTAGGTCTGAGAATCCGAATACATTTCATCCCCATAAATGTCAACTACTATTTTTTGTTAATTTTTAGATATATATTTTTTTTAATTTGTCATGAAACCACATACCAAAATACATACAGTCCTAAACCTTGAACCCCTATATTTGGCTTTCAAAAAAATCTTTATTATTTTGGCAAGACATCGTTTGCTGGGTCAGCTACTATTTAATATATTTCTCCAAATTAACCACTGATAAGTAAGAGCAGTATTATTTGACTGAATTATTCATGGACACGTGATTCTTGATATTAAGCGACCTCGACGCAAGTCAGGTTTAGAAATTGCTTTTCCGTTCTTTGCTGTAACACACACAGCTAGGAACATCAATATCATAGGTTACATTTATGACAATCGCTATTTTCGTATATCAAGATTTCTTATCTTGTTCAACTTATTAAACTTAAATAATCTCTCTTGGATTAAAATAGATTTCAAAATTTAATATCAGAAATTGGTGAATTACATTGTCATCCTTTTATTTCATTCGTTTTATTATAATCTATTGGTATTTTGTCTGTTCTTCTGACATAATAGTTGGCGTGCAAAGTTTTATTTTACAATTCTACACATTTATTTGGTATGGTGTCCAAAATTGCAATTAGAGACAAGATAATACGCCTGCTATCGATTCCATGAAGGTGAAGTATTCATTTGGTGAATTCGTAAAAACGCTGCCTACATTATGAAACACAATATGAAATGCCGTGAAGATATAAAAAAAGTGTAATTTTTCTCTTGTATATATATAATAGGTCGGGGAAAAAGTCTTTTCGCATAACGTAGGTATAAACTTATTATAAAATTTCTTTGACTGTACTATTTGTGTCTGGCTGGTTTTGGTAACATTAAAAAGGTTACATTATAAAGAAAAGAAAAAAATAAAAAAAAGTTGTTTCCCGCTATTTTTCATTTGTTTTTCTCTCCGTAAAAATGAGTGAATCTCATGAAGAAATTCGATACATTTAAAAATTTTATTATAAAAAAGGCAAAAATGCAACTCAAGCAGTGAAAAAAATTTGTGATGTTTATGGACCTGATGCAGTGTCAGTAAGAGTAGCACAAATTTGGTTCAAACGTTTTCAGTCCGGAAATTTTGATGTTAAAGATGCACCTCGCTCTGGTCGCCCTGTTACGAATAAAATGGACGCCATTTTTGAAAGAGTGGAGCAAGATCGGCATATTAGTAGTTACGATGTAGCTGAAGAACTGGGAATTGACCACAAAACAGTTTTGACCCATTTGAAGAAAGCTGGTTATACAAAAAAGCTCGATATTTGGGTGCCACACGAGCTCACTCAAAGAAACTTAATGAACCGTGTACTCATTTGCGATTCATTATTGAGACGTAATGAAACCGAGCCGTTTTTGAAGAGATTGATAACTGGCGATGAAAAGTGGATCACGTACGACAAGAACGTGCGAAAAAGGTCGTGGTCGAAAGTTGGCCAGGCTTCACAGACTGTGGCCAAACCTGGCCTAACACGAAATAAGGTGATGCTGTGTATGGTGGGATTGGAAGGGCATTGTTCATTATGAGCTTTTACCGTCCGGCAAAACCATCGATTCTGATCTTTACTGCCAGCAACTGATGAGATTAAAGGAAGCAGTCGAGAGAAAACGGCCGGAATTGATCAACAGGAAGGGTGTGGTCTTTTATCACGATAACGCTAGACCACACACATCTTTAGCCACTCAGCAAAAATTAAGAGAGTTCGACTGGGAGGTCCTAGTGCATCCACCATATAGCCCTGACCTTGCGCCTTCAGATTTTCACCTGTTTCGGTCTCTTCAGAATTCTTTAGGTTCTGTACGGTTGACCTCAAGAGAGGACTGCCAAAACTATTTGTCCCGTTTTTTTGATCAGAAGTCCCAAAGATTCTACAGTAACGGGATAATGTCTCTGCCCACAAAATGGCAGAAAGTTATTCAACAAAACGGTACATATATATTGTAAATAAATGTAAATAAACTTTGAAAAAAATGTCTTGACTTTTCATACAAAAATACGAAAATACTTTTTCCCCAACCTATTATATCACTACCGTCTTTACCTTACACGGATAATTTACGTACATTAAAGTTGTCCAAAAGCAATTATATTAACGATGTAGGTGCCAGTACATCAACTAAAAAGAGATAAATAAAAATATCAAAGATATTAAACATTATCCATCGATCAAAAGTACCTACCTAATTAAAGAGCGTACTTGAAACACCTGTTTTACGACACACTTTTATATTCATGCATTTTTATTCGTAACTTCACGCTATTCATACCCGAAGATGTAGACAGTGGCAAATATGCCTAAATATGCCGAATTTTCTTTAGAAACTTAATTTGGTAACAGATATCTATCGCATATAACTTTCGAAAATATCTTCGAGGAGTCAAACTAAAGACTTCACGTTCATCTATACAAACAAATAAAATTGAAGTGTCTGTTTGTAATATTGAAATAACCAATTTCTTAGATTAAAACAACTTTTAGGATTATAACGCGTTTATTTATTACTTATTTATATTTATTTCCCGACGTTTCTACTAACCGATTTCTACGATTTCTACTAAATTCATATAAATATATAAACGGTACATACACCAAAATAACATTTTTTTACAGTTTTTATCTGCCTGATTTTGTCGGGACCTTTATTGACAATTAACTGATGTAACAAGGAGTTACATTACCTACTTTAAACTCATTTTGTTTACTCATTTGTTGCTTCTGAGGCGAAACAAAGTTCACCGGGTTAGATAACTGATAATTTATTTTTTATTTTTTAGAGAACGGGGCGATGTTAAGAGTGGCAGTGGCGCTGTTGGCGTGCCTCTGCGTGGCGTGCTCCTCCCGCGCCGAACTGTACAACCTGGGAGCGTACACACAGAACCCCAAGGTAAATACCACCCTCTTGTCGCGTATACAAACATTTACACAACACAATATTAGAAACCTGGTGCATGGTATCATACACGCACAGCAAATAATACGAAGCATTTTCAAACAATCGTAAGTATAGGTCTATCAAATCGTGAGCAAAGAAGGTAAAGTTGAAATTTGTAAGTATGGATATGAAAAAAACCTCATCACAGACCTATAGTTTAGGTCCCAATGAACTAGCATATTTATCTTAACGAAATATTCAACAGAAATCAGTATGTAGATTCTTTAACTAAATAAAATTAATTACAGTTTGCATAGAACTTTATAATGATGTTCCTATATTATTATTGATGCCATAACGGTCGCGGGAATGGAATCCAAGACAAGTACAGCCGCAGGCGACAACTACTTATTTATATTAGCATGGTTATTAGAACCAAACTAACACACATATCTTTATATAGTTATAGATTCGCTTCGAGCTTCCGTTCGTCAACAAGCTGATAATTCTAATGGGCTTGGACAGCGGAAGATGAGACTATCGAATGTAAATTGGTCTTAGGCGGTCTTAAATTAAACTTATGCTATTGTTAATTTAATTGGAACAGTTTATTACCAAAGACACCGCCGTTGCAAATACTTTGGATAACAGCAGTAATTGAAAAGTAACAAGAAGCCGCAAGGACTGGACAATTAGATATCGCACCTTGAAATCAATGGCATATTTTGTTTTCAATTTCAATGGTGCGGTATGTTAAAGCTTCGCGCCTTCAGATGTGAAAAAAATAAATCATCTATTGTTACAGGACGTCAGTAGCGTACTGTCAGTGATTGAGGAACGCCTTCGTGTTCTCGACACCATTTCCGAGAGCCAAGCTAAACAAGCCAGACGCTTGGACCTGATTCAAGACAAACTTGGTAAATAAATCTGCTGCGTTATGCATCAATATTTGTGGCAATAGAATAATAACGGAGAAACGGTTTTGAAAATTTGAAAATCTTCCGACATATCTTCGGCCTTTTTTTGTTGTCATATCCATATCCCATTTTTTGAGGTTTATCAGCGCCATCTATAGGTTTTTCATCAGTATATCCATAAAATCTTGTTCGCCATCTAATTTCGTGCTGAGTACTGTTTTGCAGTTTTATGATCCTTGGATGTCTCCGTGTGAGTTGCGCGCATAAATACTTCCTTAGTAAGGCAATAACTTAGGAACAGTGAAATGAGGGGTCTGATCTGACCTTTAGAGTTTGAGGTATAAACTGACATAACAGAAGGGTTAATCGCTTTCTTTTTTTACCATATAAATAAACAGATTCATAAAGATAAAGGTTTCACAAAGAAAAATGGAGCTACCAGATATATCTTGGAAAAAATATATATTAATTTCAATTAAAATCGAAAAACAAACACTGAAAAAGTTTTTAACATGATCTTTTTTTCTATCATTTTTTTTAGTCTCGAAATCAGTCATACCTAATCTTAATAAGTGAAAATAATCTTCTCGTGACCGTACAAACAGTACCTGCTATTGCTCTTTCTAATAATATTTGTGATTTAAAAAAAACTATAATAATCACTACCTATTGAAATTTCGATAACCTAATTCTTCAAACACTCCAGTGTAGTTCATGTTAGGTACAAAAATAGACTACTTATGAGAGAAAAACATTGCCATAACAAGGAACAATGTACCAATGTTTTAAAACAACTTATACGATCGTCGTATAATCACACCATCACTTTATCCCTTTGATATGAGCATATACGAAAACGAGATGAGGATATTTTTGATCTATACACTTTTATACTCCCAAGTGTACTTTTTATTGTAGAAACTTTTTATCGTCATAAACAATACGCAGGGATTTTTAAGCCACTACTTTTACTGAACTATCAGAAAATTGGAACGCCACCTCTTTGTGTGTTTAATAAAAAATAAATAAAGCATGGCGGATCAAAATGCTTCCTCGACGAAAAATATTAGTAGTATTATATTAATCGGTCTGATTATAGTCGTATCGCACTATCATAAACAAATATATCCTCCAAAAAGTTGAATGTGAGATGGTTTATTGCATCAGGGACAGTTATTATATCTCTTCGGCGGACAAGTATTTTATTTTTAATGACATAAAACATTTTTTATGTACTGATAACAGCTGTAATTAAGCAATTAAGCCTCCACACGCCATATAAGCCAGGTTAAAACCTGGCGAGTCGTGATGGTGGCAATATTTTTTTGAGTGATACGATGACCACATTTTTTTTCAAAACACTAAAGCAAACAAAACATAGTTATTTTAATCAATATTGCCAAACTAAATAATCGCACATCCTTATAATGGGACCCATTTTGTAGAGACTAAAATTTTACATCCAGGAAACATTTTTATTGTGTCACATCCTATTTTAAATACCCAGCGTTGGTTTACCATTCGCCATAACGTAACTAACGTAACCGTGGATCAATTATAAACTGCAGTAATGAATGCCATTTAACTGAACAACAGCAAAACAGAATTACAAAACAGCAGTTGACCGCCCGAACTTCGTACCGCCTTATCTTTACCACAAAAAATCCCAGTACTCTGCTCATACCAGTCTCAGCGTGATGATATGCAGCTTATATCCTTCGGCAATTAATGGGCTCTCAAAATCTATACAGAAAAAATAATAGAGATTCTCAGAAATTAATAGCGCCTCTGTAAGGATCTCTTATATTTTTTCAGTAATAGTATAGCCTGTGTAACTTTGTGATAATTTAAGTTGATTCTAGTGGTAAAAGAGTTTTGGAAATCCATCCAATAGTTTTTAAGTTAAGTAATACAATAATACGAAGTTTTCCTCTGTATTCTTTTGGTATAGAAAAGCAACTCCTTAGTTCTGAACAATGTGTACAAATTAGCAGCTGTCAGTGGGGACGCTTGCCGAATAATAATACAGCTAATGCTTGAGAGTCTTTGTTACAGATCGTGTGGAAACTACATTGACATTGAAATTAGAGAGAGCGCAATTAGCGGCCGAAAGACTTGAGCACAGGTTGCATATGCTTCAAACTAATGTACAGGTATACAAGTTATTAAGGTTCAGATTTCTATGCAAAAAAAAAAATATCATCCCAATCTAACTGATCTAACTATTCGGGTTGTCCAAACTTTTGGCCGTGGTTTTAGGACCGACAGCCTCGCTGACGTCCACCCTCCTTGGGAATGTTTTCGTTGGTGGTATATCCTCCACCAGGAGTTTGGTTGAATTTGGCAGTTTACTGAAACAGTGTGTTGATTACTGCATTTCAATTAGTGTTTACTTATTGCGTTTTCGCGAATATTATAGTCATTGTACCAAATTAAACAAGCATCCAAAAGGTTGTTGGTCTGGGTCTGTTGGTCCTACATCCAAATTTTCACAGTCCTTTTTACGTTGCAGGTGTCGATAAAGGAGAGCAGCGAAAAACTCGAGCGCAGTCAAATGAAAATAGTCGATCTCACACGGAACCTCACTAGCCACATTGTTTCACACAAACATTTATTAGAAAAGGTAACCCAACCATTACTGAGCTCGCAACTGCACAAATTTTGCCTGCCACCTTTAATGTAGGATCGTATTTCGTAGGATTCGACGGGCCTCGTGGCGTATTGGTAAAACTACCGGCTGGAGTAATGAGGTCGGGGGTTCGATTCCCACCCGAGCACAAATATTTGTGACAAACCTGAATATTTGTGTGGTGTCTGGGTGTTTTTCTATGTATTATAAGTATGTATTTACAAAAGAAAAGTATATATGTATTAATATCCGTTATCTAGTATCCATAACACAAGCATTTAGTTGCTTAGCTTGGAACTAGAGGGCGCTGTGTGCAATTGTGTCCAAGATATTATTATATTATATATTTCAGAGAAAACACTGTCTATACTTGAGGTATAAAAGCTGGTAGATATCCTTTTCAAATTAAATCAAAATAGATTTATTTGCATAAGTCTTCACATATACCTAAACATGGCCAATAAATACAGATAAAAGTTATAAAATTATTATTAGATATAGTAAATTTTATAAGAAAACACGAGAGCTTGACGAAAGTGCCTCCGTGGAACAAGAAAACATGGACGCAATCGCCACGAGCGGTCCGATTCCCAGTTTAGGGGCTATCAAGAGAATAACCGGGCAAGAAACATTTTTTCAACCTGGAATTATGTACATATATATATATATTTCATGTTATGCTATGAATAATAACAATTTGACTTTTGAACTTGCGTCTGGTTACACCGACAACAGTACCCAACGCCTCAACATTCATGACGCTGAGGGGTCGAGAGTTCAAACTTGTGGTTGATTTATTATTATTACTAGACAATTTTAAACGGTACTCGGAAGAACAAGTATGAGTGGCAGTAACGCGACAACTTACATAGAATCTTAAATTGGTTGCGAAATTTATGAGTTGACTTCTGAACAAGTGAACTATGACGGTACTTAGATAGAACTGTTGACTGCTTTAAATACTGTACAAGTAGGCTAAAACTAAAAGTTCTGACATCAAATCTTGGCTCACACCAACAAGTTATTTGTATAGTTTACGGAAGTTGTGTGATAAACATCGATGATGAAGATTGTACCCGATTTATGACAAAAGATTGCGCCACTAATTCCATTTAGGACGTAAAAATTCGAGGCTTAACAGCCGCGGCTTAAGATATCGAGTAGAAAATCATCGAGTGAAGTTATATAAAAGTGATGAACTTTTACTAAACCCCTATAGGCTGATGGGTCTAAATTTTTGCAGGTAAATGAAGCATACTCAGACACATGGCACAGGGGTCTAATCCTGGAGTCCCTGATGCGGGACGGTCTGTCCCTAGTCAACGCGACAAGACGCGAGCTCGCTGATGGACTGAGAACCCTCGCCAGGCGGCAGAGGGATGCAAGAGCTAGTACTGTAGATATTGAAACAGTTTTTACGAAGCGTTTTAACGAAAACGCCAACAAGATCGATACCAAGGTATTCCATTTAAAACAAGATATATTACAGTAGTTATCATATTCATAAATAAATCACTTATATGATTATTATTATGATTTTATGTAGATATCGTCGCCTCGGTTATCTAGTGGTCGAGCATCCCGCTCGTGAGTCAAGAAGTCGTGGGTTCGCACTAATAACGTTCCAAATTCCTTTTCGGAGACCGACAACATTGTGTGCCCGGTGTATGGCAATAATTATAGGTTCCGACTTCCGACACCTATTTCATTTGAGACGTAAAATTTGACACAGCTTGGTTTATTTTACTAATTTAATAATAATAATGAATTTTACTATTTTTCGATCTAAGCAATCTATATTTTAGTATTCGTATGTAGCTTAAATTTATATATAAATAGATAGATAATTCTTTATTTATACCTTATAAATTACAAAAAAAGATAAACATACAATTATGACAGCATCGATTCGGCGATCTTTGTTCCCCATCAAAAGTAATCAATAAGTAAATTTTGGATTTATCACTTTTCTTTTCTATATCATACATAAATAATAGATAAAAACCACCACGTATTAAAAACCTCTATGTATTAAAAAAACACTTCAAAATGCGTTGCGTAGTTACAAAGATCTAAGCATATAAGGGGCCAGACAGCGGAAAGTGACTTTATTTTATACTATGTAATGACTGATTTAGTTATTAAAACTGTTGTGTAAAAAAGACGTTTTATTTCTTTCGGGACTCTTGTAAATACACTAATGTCAAAAATATAAAACTATCTACAATTTTAGATGCAAGAATTACTAAGCACACAGAAGCAATTTTTGGAGTCGTGTCAGCAAGTACAAAGGGACGATCCTCAGCCCGTCGCAAATGTGTTAGAGAGACTCATCGATTCACTAATAGAAATGTACGTATGTACTTCTTTTGTCTTTAATTATAGCTGTTCCAATGCAATCATTATTTTTAATGATAATTAATAGAAACCAATCAGCTCTATAAAAGAGCCGCTGGTGTGGTCACATATTATAAGATGACACGGTAAACCAGTAACATTTTCTTACAACAAAATTATTCGAGTTTTTGTATTAAATTCCGCTTTTAGTTGATAACTAAGATGATAAGAGGATCAACATAATCAGCCCAGATTTCTCCACTGCTGAACGTAGGCTTCCTCCTTAGCACTCCATAAATCCCGGTCCTCTGCCAGCTGCATCCAACGACTGCTGTTTAGCTGTTTTTATTAGGTCGTCTGTCCATCTAGTGTGGGACAGCCTACGCTACGCAGACCGATCCGTGGTCGCCATTCAAGAACCTTTTCTCAGATCCATATGTCATTGCTGGTAACACACACTTGTCATAGACCTAGGATTTTAGGCACTGAGGAATTTTGATCGAGAACATATGCCTAAGCTTTCCAAACGCTGCCGAGCCGAGTTGGATCCGTCGGTTTATCTCTTTCTCCAAGTTCGCTCTACCTAATTGAATAGTTTGTCCTAGGTAAACATAATCGACGACTTCGAGGATATAATTACTGAAATGATTTTTGAGATGATATAATTACTGAATATTGTATACTTTCAGGAAATCATCAACGTTCCACGAACTACGCAAGTTTCAAGATAACATGAACACGCACGATAATAAAGTTATAAAAGTATTTAATACACAGGTGAGTACAAGAATTAAGAGATCTTCCTTGAAGATTTCTCTAATATCTTTTGTGAACCTTCAAAGGTTAAAAAATCTTTGATAATCTGTATAATTTCTTGGCCACAACACACGCAACGCATTCTCGTTTAGTGAACTTCGAACCCAATTTTAATGCTATATAAGCAATTACTAGACAAAAAGAATAATCCCAATCAAATTAATATATCAGTGTGAGGCCGTATGCATTCTAGACAATTTATTCACATAGATTTATCAAACAAATATTGCTTATTTTCAGTCTGATGTCACATGCAAAAGGATCGAAACAGCACTCCGGAACAATTCACACACGCTTATGAAAGAAAATGAGCTTCGTTTAATGTTGGAGAAATTCATCTCATTGACCGACCGAGCTGATGCTGCATTACTACGTCTAGAGGCACAACTAAAAGTAGACTCGGAAGAATCGATCCAAGACTCGGAGATCACCGCCGAGGCTGACAGACTTCTGCAGAAACTTGAAGGATATGAGTAACTATATTAAAAGTGTTATGTTATGTTTTTAATGGGATAAAGGGGCAATCGAGCAAGCGTGTCACTCTTATGGTCAGCACTAACGCCGCCCATAGACACCCGCATACAGGTAGTGTAACAATTGCGTTGCCGGCTTTTAAAATGGGATAGGGAAGCAGTCGGAAACGGCATGGGGAGAAGTGAAAGGATTGTGGATACCTCTCACACGAACTGAAAAGCGGCATGAGCCACAATACGCCGATATTCTGAGAGGTCGTGGTATTTCATCAATTGACACATTCACTTGCGTGGCTCTACTATTGTTAATGTTGTAGATATGTTAAGATAGATCTTATAACTATTCACAGTGCAGGGTGTAATAAGATGAATGTTAACGCACAATTTGGAATTTGCCATAATATTTTCTTATTAGCTGAATCTAGCATGCGTTTTTTTTAACAGCAGCGAATCGACAAGTGACTCCAAAGAATATTACGATTTAGAAGATAACGAAGCTGGATACTTCGAAGACGGCGGAGAAGGAGGATCCGACATTATGGGCGACGACAAATTAATCCTGAGCGGCGGTGCTAAACAGAGAACAACTACGACGACGCGCCCACCTCACCGGAGACATCTACACAAACATCCCTACGACAGAGGCCCTAACATAAAGACACCATCCTAATATAAGTTTGTAAAATAAAGCAATATATTAACATATTGTCGTTTCAATTTCACCTTTATCCTATAGTATAAGATCTGGTGCACAACAACCTTTCACCATCTTCGTTTATTCGATGAAACATGTTTTGAATTTAATATGTCAATAAATATATGAAATTCAAGCTGACCCAGCGAACTTTGTTGTGGCTCGGAAGCAGTACAGGCCGGTTGTCGAACCTGGATAAGTGAAATTTTGCTACTAGTCCCATGAAATGTTACAATTTAAGGACCTTATACTATTGCATTTATCAGAGGATGTAATTTTATTTTTGAGGTGTGCAGTGTCAATGCATGCTCAACGTCAAGTTTATGAGGTTGTCGCCATTGACCTGCCGGCTGCCAACTTTGAAAGAGTTGCAATCATAAAACATATTTTTTTTGTTATATCCCAGTAACTAAAAATACCTCAGACTAATCGTGTAGAAGATTGTTGGGGTTATTTTGGAATTTGTTTTTAATTTCATTAATTTAAAATGCTGTTACTCAATACTTGACCGGGTTTGTCACTGTCATAAAAATATGGTTATAACGAGATGTAGCTAGACATTTTTAGTTAAGTTAAGGAACAATATCCAACTATTTTGAAGAGGTATTCCAAAAAACTGGACTATTTCAACAACATACAACAACATAACTTCAAGTCCTTTTCTAACAAAAGGTGTAGGAAGCGGCTGTCAGGAGTAGACTAGCTGTTAAGTTTATGTCCCTAATGAAATGGGTGGTGAACCTATTGCCATACTGGGTACATAGTTTTCAGTCATCTATATTTATCACACACAACTTCCGAAAAGATTTTTCAAAACTCATTGGTGTAAGCCAGGATTTGATTCACGATTCACAACTTCTTGATTCAGAAGCGGGGAGCTTGGGGGGTAATTAATTTATTTCTTCTTATTATTGTAAGTAAATAAAATTAATATTCTAAAACATACCTCAACTTTGGCACTATTCTGAAATATGGTGAGAGCTTTGTGTGTGAGTTGTGCAAAGCATGATGTGAGTGTGGCAATTTTCTGACGAGCACTGAACACCACTTCCGGTTCCTCAGCTTCCAACTCAGCTGTAATGTAAAAATAAGTAGTATATATTATCATAAGCATGTAATTCCACCATAACCAATGGATGTATCTAATAAAGATTTTTTTAAACTAATCCAGTAGATTGAAATGATACTTAGTTCTAAGTAATACCAAATTAATGCCAATAACACAATTTTATTAATAAAAACAAACCTATTACTTATTTATATTTATTTCCCGACGTTTCGAACTCTTTACAGAGATCATTTTCACATCTCTGTAAAGAGTTCGAAACGTCGGGAAATAAATATAAATAAACGCGATATAATCCTAAAGGTTGTTTTGATCAATGAGTGAGATTCGCGAAAGTCTTAGAAATAAACACAATATTAATCTAATATATAAATTTTATTCCTGTACATATGGGTAAGGTACAATAACTCTATGGTATTTATCATGTATCCAATTTTCATAAATGAATGTTATTTATAGTTTAATAAAAAAAAATCCTTTAAATAAATACTAATATGTGAAAATACATTCTATCGTTTTATTTTTGATTTATCTATTAAAGTAATAATAAATATAGAATAGCTGAAGCACACTTGATGTAAAATTTGTTAAAAAATTATAAAGTTGCAAAACAGTTGCATAATAGGCAGACTCTACTGAAATTTGATCAAAAAAGTGCATTTATTTTTGGGGAACTGAGTTGCCCGTCATTCTTATCACAAATACTTCAAATATATAAAGAAAATTGCTATATTAATAACTTTAGCAAGTAAAATAGTCATAGCAGGTGAAATAGCAACAATTTGAATTTGAAAGTATAATTATACAATCAAATGTCTGTATCAAATTTATTGTTTACAAAATACTAATTATCTATGCAAAACAAACTACTGCAAGATAAACACATGAGACAATGACTTCAGTAGATATTCAAATACTTAAAATGTTACTGAAATAGTCAACTGTTGCATTAAATCACGTAGATTATATAGTTATAACATTAAAATAATCATTGGTAGGTTATATATATGAAAAAATCCTTTAAAATTCCTATAAGACACGGAAAAACTAGAGGACAGTGGAACTCTCAGCTGATACAAAGAAATAAGTATTTACAGAACAGCGAGTTCTCAAATTGTGTAAACAAATTTATCTTGGTAATATTTACTTACATAAAGAGGTATCAATGTCCACACATGCTTTATCAAAATCCTTTTCTAATATATCTAACCATCGAAAACCTACTCCGGTAGTCGCCATTTTCATAATAATTTGTTGACAAATTTCTGTCAACTTGACATTTGGGAAAAACAACATTCCAATTTTTGCCTAAAGTACTGCAACGCGCGCGGCTTTTTATTTTATTTATGGGATTATGTAATTATGAGTCAGACTAGGTACATTAGATTCATCTATCGTCTAAATCACTTTGCATATTTTATTTCAACTATACACTAATTCATAACAATATTCACCATCTTAAAAAGTCGTGGTATTTCAACGGTAGAGTCGGCCCTTTCATGCAGCCATCTGCAAGACTACCACTCTAAAAAGTTTTATTTATTTATTTATTTACGAAGCGAGGGACACTCCACATTATTGTTACTTTAATTACTCACTAATCATCAGTCGTCTGTAGAACTCTCTTCATCCGATAACGAATCTTAGCTGACAAGGATAATGAGAGTTTGTTCTACTATATTATCTTAAGCTGATAAAAATATATCGACTAACCACATCCCTAAACATAGCAGTAACCATGTCAATGAAATATGACGTATTGGTGGTTGGTGCGTTGTGAGGAGTTTTAGATTAAGACGCTAGAACAAAGTTATAGCAACGGGTATTCGTGAGCTGTCTAATAATTTATTACAATGTACGGAGTATTGCTATATGTATAGTATAGACTTTTAATTTTATTGAGATTTACCATAATCTTTCCCAAATCCGCCATATTTATTTACGCAACAGACAAAAGTGCACAATCTGTTGCGTCTGATTAATATATTGTAGCTTTCTAACGGTTGGGGGTATAGCAACCGCAACAAGGAAGGCGAGACCTTATTACAGTCTGCGTCCGCTTTTGACCTGGCCATAACCAATACATGGCTCGAAAAACAAGACCAGCATTTAATAACATAAAAAAATGGCCCATATATGACGCAAATTGATTATTTTCTCGTAAGAAGGAATAAAATCAAGTGCGTCAGAAACTGCAAGGTCCTCCCAGGAGAAGAACTCATTAATCAACACCGACTTTTATTGCTGGATCTGGGATGGAAGTTCCGGAATAACAGGGACGAGCTGAAACCCCTTACCAAAATTAAATGGTAGGTATATGTTAGAAAGGCAAGAATGCGCGCGTGAATTTAATGAAGAGGTGATAAGTTATACGCTAAGAATGAAAGATATGAAGGATAAAACGGTAAACAAGTGTTGGAATAAGATGTCCGAATGCACAAAAAAGGTAGCGATTAATGTTTGTGGACAAACGAAAGGGAAAAGAATGAGTGAAAGAGAAACGTGGTGGTGGAATGAAGATATACAAAAGGTAGGTATTGAAAGAAAAGAAGAAGGCTTATAAAGTATGGCAGAAGGCACAGAATGAAAGTACGAAAGATGATAAGGAATATGTATATAACTGATGTAAGAAGAATGCAAGAAGAGCTGTAGCAATTGCGAGAACGGAGGCCCAGGACAAGTTATACAACAGCCTTGACTGTACTGGGGGGCAAAAGCAGTTATTCCGAATCGCAAAAGCTAGGGAAAGGAGTGCTAGGGACACAGAAATATATCAAAATAGAACGGTTGCGATGTCATATTTCCATACATTTCGAGCGTGTCACTTTTTTGAAAAACCACGCCCACAGCGTGACGTCATTTTCATTGTGAGCGGGGCGACTAGTTAGGAGACACACTCATTAGATTATCGATGTTAATATCGCTGCAACGTGTGTTAAATTTATTATTTTTATATTGTACCAACTTTATTGATTTTGTGTAACGATAATCATAGAAAGTAAAACATGTTAAATATTAGGTCGGGGAAAAAGTCTTTTCGCATAACGTAGGTATAAACTTATTATAAAATTTCTTTGACTGTACTATTTGTGTCTGGCTGGTTTTGGTAACATTAAAAAGGTTACATTATAAAGAAAAGAAAAAAATAAAAAAAAGTTGTTTCCCGCTATTTTTCATTTGTTTTTCTCTCCGTAAAAATGAGTGAATCTAATGAAGAAATTCGATACATTTTAAAATTTTATTATAAAAAAGGCAAAAATGCAAATCAAGCAGTGAAAAAAAATTGTGATGTTTATGGACCTGATGCAGTGTCAGTAAGAGTAGCACAAATTTGGTTCAAACGTTTTCAGTCCGGAAATTTTGATGTTAAAGATGCACCTCGCTCTGGTCGCCCTGTTACGAATAAAATGGACGCCATTTTTGAAAGAGTGGAGCAAGATCGGCATATTAGTAGTTACGATGTAGCTGAAGAACTGGGAATTGACCACAAAACAGTTTTGACCCATTTGAAGTAAGCTGGTTATACAAAAAAGCTCGATATTTGGGTGCCACACGAGCTCACTCAAAGAAACTTAATGAACCGTGTAATCATTTGCGATTCATTATTGAGACGTAATGAAACCGAGCCGTTTTTGAAGAAATTGATAACTGGCGATGAAAAGTGGATCACGTACGACAAGAACGTGCGAAAAAGGTCGTGGTCGAAAGTTGGCTAGGCTTCACAGACTGTGGCCAAACCTGGCCTAACACGAAATAAGGTGATGCTGTGTGTATGGTGGGATTGGAAGGGCATTGTTCATTATGAGCTTTTACCGTCCGGCAAAACCATCGATTCTGATCTTTACTGCCAGCAACTGATGAGATTAAAGGAAGCAGTCGAGAGAAAACGGCCGGAATAGATCAACAGGAAGGGTGTGGTCTTTCATCACGATAACGCTAGACCACACACATCTTTAGGCACTCAGCAAAAATTAAGAGAGTTCGACTGGGAGGTCCTAGTGCATCCACCATATAGCCCTGACCTTGCGCCTTCAGATTTTCACCTGTTTCGGTCTCTTCAGAATTCTTTAGGTTCTGTAAGGTTGACCTCAAGAGAGGACTGCCAAAACTATTTGTCCCGTTTTTTTGATCAGAAGTCCCAAAGTTTCTACAGTAACGGGATAATGTCTCTGCCCACAAAATGGCAGAAAGTTATTCAACAAAACGGTACATATATATTGTAAATAAATGTAAATAAACTTTGAAAAAAATGTCTTGACTTTTCATACAAAAATACGAAAATACTTTTTCCCCAACCTATTACTTTAATCCGACATATTAATACCTAAAACATATTTTTCCAGCAGCATATAAAATTTAATTATAAATATTTTACTGTCCTTGAAACTATTCATATTTATTAAATATTTGCCTTTTTGTAAGGGTTGGCCTCACAGTCCTGGTTAAATAACGAAGCCGAACGTCGACATATACCTCGGTTACTGCCCGTTTGAGAAGAACGAGATGATTTTCCATCGGCGATTGGTCAAATTGGTGAAAACTTATACTGTCAAATAAACTGCTGCCAATGTAATTACCTACGAAGCACTTTGGTTGAAATTTGTGGTGTTAGAATAAAGTAGGGACAAAGCAAGACATGAGCTTATACTCGAATTATTATTGAATTAATTTATCGATAAGTCCTGAGACTCAACGATACATGGAGTGCCCATCTCTAACATTCAAAGACCAATCACAGCGATTAACAGACACAGCGATCAACTGGCAGGTGTATTCAGTGTATTGTGTATTTCGTTCGATTCGACGTACATTACGCGTATAATTTATGCGCGCAATGTTTTTGTTTACGAGCGTTGAATGCAGACAGCAATGGATATTTATCATAACGAAAAAACATACAACTTGTGATCGTAATTATTGAACATAGTAAAAGTAAAACAATAATTTATAATCTCAAAAAAATACTTTCTACTGATTTTCTATACTTACTGATCATACGAAATATTTCCTTTTTTCATATTTGCTTCACTATTTTTGTTTTTACAATTTGCCACAGCACAATAAGGCATATATGTGATGTTTTATCTATTTTTTTACGTCCTGAACGCAGGGCAGGAACGCTCGTTGCGTAATGAGAGCGAGTTTCGAAAAGCATGCAATATAGTGCATGGTTTTGGCACGCTTGCCACGCCTATTCGCCGTTCTATCTTGATCTATTTCTGTGGCTAGGGATATTAGGCACGTTAAATGTATAAAAGATGAAAATGGAAGAGTTTTAACCAATGACGAGGAAATTAAAAGGCGATGGAAGAGATATTTTGAGGATCTGTTGAATGTTGAGAATAAATGGGACGGAATGTTAGGAAATCCACCCGAGAATGTGAATATAGTTAGAGAGATCAGTATACAACAGGTGCAAAAGGCTGTCAATAGTATGAAGAATGGAAAAGCGTTAGGGCCGGATGGAATACCTGCAGAAGTATGGAAGATATTGGGTGTAGATGGATGTATGTGGCTGACTTTATTCTTCGATAAGTTGTTGCATGAGGAGATGATCCCCGCAGAATGGTGCAGCAGTTTTATAGTGCCCATCTATAAAAATAAAGCTAAATAAAGCACACACTTTAAAATTATGGGAGAAAGTGCTTGAAAGAAGAATGCGAGAAGAGAGTGAGGTATCCCAAAACCAATTCGGGTTCATGCCGGGACGAGGGACGACCGATGCCATTTTCGCATTACGCCAGCTCTGCGAGAAATATAGACAAGTGCGTAAGAACCTGCACATGGTGTTCGTCGACCTCGAAAAAGCGTTCGATCGTGTTCCCCGAAAGGTTTTGTGGTGGGCCCGAGAAATATGTGAGGCTAGTTCGTGCTATGTACAAAACACCTTGTACCGGTCGGCCGCGGGTACTACTGACGAATTCAGTGTCGCTGTGGGTCTGCACCAAGGGTTTGCTTTGAGCCCCTACCTCTTCCTGCTAGGTATGGACGCTTTGACATGGAATCAACAGGAGGAGGCACCCTGGTACATGGTCTTTGCGGATGACATCGTGCTCGTCGGGGAAGATGGATAGGATGTACAGAGCAGACTAGAGCAGTGGAGACAGAAGCTGGAGAGTTTTAGCCTACAAATCAGCAGATCCAAAACTGAACACATGTTTTGTGATTTTGGCGGTCTTTCCTATTCTGTTTCCATAGCACTGGACGGTGTGCTGCTGCCGGCTGCAGTACAAAACGATAGTGAAATTGACCGCGACATACTGCATCGAACTAGCGTTGGATGAATGAGATGGCGACAGGTAACGGGAACAATTTGCGACCCCCGTATGCCTCTCAAATTGAAAGGCAAGATATACAAAACAATTATCAGATGTTGAGATGGATGTGTGGAGTGACAAAAAGGGATAAAATACGGAATGATTATGTAAGAGGAAGCCTGAAAGTTGCGCCAATAACGGAGAAGATAAGAGGAAATCGCCTTGCGTGGTATGGGCATGTAATGAAAAGGGATGATGCACATGTTGTCAAAAGGATGATGAACCTGAATGTGGAAGAAAACAAGAGAAGAGGGAGACCGAAGAAAACATGGATGAATTGTGTGAAAGACGTTATGACTAGGAAGGGTGTTACTGTGGAAGAAGCGAACAATAGGGAAGCGTGGAAAAGAAAAACCTATTGTGCCGACCCCAAATGAAGGGAGAAGGGCAGGAAGATGATGATGAGCTTTCTAACGGTGTAAAATTTGTCATTTTTACTTCCCACCCGAAAGTATGGCCAACGACAGCAATACCTCCACATGCTGATTTAAGTGTCCAATCCCATATGTAATGAGAAACCTATTGATTCACCCATATCAGCCACAATTTTTCAGTAATCGATACTTACCACATGACTAGTTGTTACCAACAACTGCACCCGGGCTTCATCTGCAGACGATAACTTTTTTCACACACATAAGATTTTAATGAACATACATAACATAACTTCAACGCCTTTTTCTACCCGAAGGTGTAGGCAGCGGCTTTAAAGCTACGTCTCGCTGTTATGTTTACGTCCCAAATGGAATAGGTGGTGAACCTATTTCCATACGGGGCATAAAGTTTTGAGTCATCGATAAATAATACACGTAACCGAAAACAATTTCGAAAAGTCATTGGTGAGCCAGGCTTCCCGCTACTTCTTGATTTAGAAGCGGGGTGGACTGG
The DNA here is from genome assembly GCA_905147225.2 of Euproctis similis. Taxonomy (NCBI): domain Eukaryota; kingdom Metazoa; phylum Arthropoda; class Insecta; order Lepidoptera; family Erebidae; genus Euproctis; species Euproctis similis. The sequence continues at coordinate 5,828,374 of LR990118.1, read as the reverse complement.
ACCACCGAGACTATTCATTTTAATGAAACAAAGTTTAATCAACCTTCTGGGAATAACGTAATTGAATCTCGGTGAAAATCTGTTCAGTACCTAATATCATATAAATGAATTAAGTATTCATAAAATACGATAAGAGTTGCTTCTACAGAAAATTTAAAATATATTAATCTTGAAAGGTGTGGTAAAATATTATTAAAATGATAATCTTAAATTAAATCTAGTTTCATAGTCGTCTACTTCAAATCTAGGTGGCAATGAATGTCGTGTTACCCGCCTCGTGGCGCATTGGTAAAACTACCGGCTGCAGCAATGAGGTCGGGGGTTTGATTCCCACCCGAGCACAAATATTTGTGACAAACATGAATATTTGTGTGGCGTCTGGGTATTTTTCTATGTATTATTATAAGCATATAGTACCATAAGACAAGCATTTAGTCGCTTAGCTTGGAACTAGAGGGCACTGTGTGTATTGTGTCCAAGACATTATTATTAAGTAGTTTTACTTTAAGTTACCTATAATTAAAGTATATTAATTATTTAATTCCTCAGTATAGGTAATTAAAAACAGATTTAATTAAACAATATCAGTTGTAATCAAATTAGTTATTTTTTACATTACTTTATTGTTTAAAAACTATAACTACATTTTTTTAAAAGCGGCATGAGCCACTAATGCCACTATACGTCGATATTCTTAGAGGTTGTGTTATTTCACCGGTCGAGCCGGCCCATTCATGGAACAAACTGGGTATTTCTACCACTGTTAAAATGTCTGACAGGTTGTATTATTTCACCGGTCAAACCCATATTTTAATAAGAAAACAACCGTATTTGAAAGTTGTGGCAGTTATTTATTCTTAAATTATTTACAAATAAAATAGTAGGCAGTTACTTTTACAGTTTTATATAGGTCTATGGAATTAAACCTCATGAAAAGTAATGAAAACACAAATCCAACCACACGAGTGGTTACTGGTCAAGTTGTCATAAGTATGTTACTTAAATAGCGAACCAATCGATTCGAAAAGTAAATAGTAGGCATATGCCTACTATTTACTTTATAAGCTATATAGCTTTTATAACAAATAAAGGAGACAAGAAAAATCTGATGTGATGTGTTTTTAAATTCAACATATAAATAACACAACACTGATGCAATTACAGTACATAAGCGTTACATTCTATGAGGATCTTATGAATGCAAAAAATAGGCACATAATTTTCATCAATTTTCAAGTTTAGTTGGTCATTCCAGTAATTGATATTAAAATAAAATAAATGTTCTAAATATTCAAACAAATTTTGTGATGTAGAAATGATGAGCTTTGAATATTTCCAATGGTTTTTTTTTTGTTGCGTTAAAACCAAGTAGGTTCAACTTGACGTTACGTAAATTCGATTGTGAAAAAAATGTGGACTTTATAGTCTATATCTTTTCCTAAGCTCGAGACTTCTTGGTTCATATTAATGAACGTGTAATATTTTATGCTAACTGTGCAGAAGATATAGTCTTCTTAAGCGACTTTTTATATTAAAATTTGACTTTACGTTTAGCCAATAAATTATAATTGTTTTAACTCATATATTTATTCTTGCAAATTTCTAAGAAAACTATTATATCATATGGAGATGAATGAATGATAGAATGCAACAGACGAGCATTAATACCACGAAAAATATAAGCTTTAGTGATTGACCATAGCTTAACCGAATCTATGTAGCTCAAACATTGTTTTAACATTACGATACCCTAATTTGCAAACAACCTAATAACTCCCCCTTTTCACGCAAGTGAAATGTTGATACCGTCAGAAACTAGACATTATCTAGTTTCTATTGGTATCAAAATTTCATTTTGGTGAAAAAGTGGAGTTATTAGGTTGTTCGCATGTTTTTTTTTATGGGATAGGTAGGGCATACGAGCAGGCATGTCACCTGATGGTAAGCAACCAACGCCGCCCATGGACACCAGCAACACATATAATGTTACTGTTGCGTTGCCGACCTTTAAGGGATAGGCGATAGGAAAGGATAGGGTAGGGGGGTGGGCCTCCGGGTACCTCTCTCACCGAACGAAACGCGGCATGAGCCACTTTACGACGGTCTTCTGAGAGGTCGTGGTATTTCACCGGTCGAGCCGGCCCATTCATGCAGTGAACTGCTTGGCTCTACCTGGCTGTTGTATCGATTAGTTATTTTATGGTAAAAGGACACGCTAATTTGTGATATTTGCAATAAAAAGTAACTTAATTTACTTAAGATAACTGTTGGCAGGTAGTTCTATAGGTAGATATTAGATTATGGAGCGCCTGGCCAAATGATTGGAAACTGGTCTAAGGTCATCCTTTTAGAAGCTTTATTTCTCATCAGATCGATACATTCCTCCTTTAATAGGTACTACTGAAATTAATAATCGAAATGGCCCTTCTGTTTAGTTATTCTTTAGGTACCTAAGCAGGATTTAATTAGGATTCAAACAATTATTTTTATAGCACGACAGATTAATTTTAATTTCGTAATAAATGCTCATTTGTTAACATATAATTTACGATAATGTATATAATAATTATACTAACTCGTTAACTAACTCAATTTATATTTGAGAATATGAAAAGCTCTTATAAACTTATACTATTTACAAATTAATCTAAAGTGAATCTTAAATCACATATTCGCAGTTTAGACTCCTAATACGTTTAATTCTTTTTTTGGGATGATGAAGGGCTTTTGGGCTTTTTTTACTCAAGAGCGTTAGATGAACACTAAAGACGGTAGGTATCTTTTTCGGTATCTCTATTATATATGAACCATTTAAGGACATAAACATAACTTCACGCCTTTTGTTACCCGAAGGTGTAGGCAGCGGCTGTTAAGCCTCGTCTCGCCGTTATGTTTACGTCCCAAATGGAATAGGTGGCGAACCTATTGCCATACCGCGCACAAAGTTTTCAGTCATCTATATTTATCACACTTAACTTTCGAAAAGTCATTGGTGTGAGCCAGTGTCAGGATTCGAATCCGGACTTCTGGATCAGAAGCCACCATATAAGGAATCCATTCTTTGCGTCTGTAACGATCTTTGAAATTAAAATTATTTTTAGGATTTAAAAGATTCTCTTAGCATCATCTGTGGATATCTGACGCACTGTAATAATTTCTTAATTTATTATCGACCCTTCCGAATCTCCACTGCCATCACACAAATTTGCTGGTGGATATTAAGACACATGTTAGAACGTCTAAACTATTAATATGTGATACATCTAACAAACACCATGACCATTTCTTCTGCTTTCTCCACCTAAGTGGTTATCTAACAACTAAAATTTAAAAAAATCTTTTATCTACCCACGACGCTAGTGTAATTCCCATTCAGTATCATGATCTCCGCTAAAACATATATATAGTCAAATAAAATTTAATTAAACTGTGAAGGTGGAAAAACTGGAACTGGAACGGAACCCATGACTATATGCCAAAGGATCATCACCACTGTAACTGACATCACGGTGCGACGTCACAGTTTGGCAGAAGACCAATAGTCCCATTTGCTACAGATGGTATTTCCATCTTGCCAGACTAATCTGTAGTTATCCAAAAACATGCCAACTGCAAAATAATGTCAAAGACCGCCTGAGCGGTAATTCTATATGAACATATACATATTATTATACCCAGAGAGCGACAGAGGCTACAATTTGAAGCCGATAGGTTCATAGTTTTAAAATTGTAATATTAAATTTAAACATGACGTGTATTATGTAGGGTAAATAAAAAAAATTGATATTTAATTCGGCAATAACAAAAATAAAAATTAGCATACATCTAACCCAGTTGCATAGTTAAAACTAAAATTATGTTACATGAAAATGTACAAATATAAGAAACATGACTACGTACATATACAGATACAATGAACTTATACAATTCGAGCCCGTATTCCATTTTATTAATTACCTTAACTAAACATAGAAAAAATGCCGTGAAATTATTTCCCATTATATACAATAGAAGCATAGACACAAAATCTGTACACACTTAGGGGGCCGTCCATGAATCACGTGAGGTTAGAAAGCGGGGGGAGCGGTGTAACAAAAATCACGAAATTTCACGAGGGGGGAGGGGGGTGTAGTAAGATATCACGTGGGGGGGGGGGGGGGGCAAAAATGATGAGGAAAAATCATTACGTGATTAATGGACGGCCCCTAATATAATAATATTATTAATAAAGTGCACGTTGTCCACGATTAAATAGCGATACGCTAGTTATAGATTGCGTTTACTTAAGCTTAAATTTGTTTGAAAGGGTAGTAGCACGCAGCTAGTATGTATTCATGAAGAAATACTTTGATATTTTTTTTTGGTATATTTACAAAAATGACGTTATAAAATCATTGTTGACTAGTCTTCAAACATACACCCCGGGGGTGATTATCTAAGTGCAATAGCAACACTATATTGTTTATCTATAGCTGTGTCTTTTTATTACGACGCTAGCGCCAACTGTCAAAACGAGATCAGTAATGGCGCAAGCATGTTATATAGAGTTCCAAAAAATCTATCGCAATAGTAAACAGCTTTCTATTTGCCAATTGTTTAACGTTATGTTAATACTACATGGTTTCTTTATCTTTCGAACACTTTTAGGTACAATAAATTTTCGAAATTGGTTTTAATCTACTCTGTTTCATAAAATATGCGAGTATATTGTAAAAGAAAATATTCAGGAAATTATCTTTCTTGTCAATTTATTACACCGTAAAATTGCAACAACAAAGGTGTACGCTTCAATACTTATTGAACGCTTCAATCTTGAAATGTATTCTAATATAATACACGTAGGTTAATACCTACCTACCTACCAGTACCTAATGGTACTGAACCTAGGTATTAAAAAAGCTGCCCTGTTACCTCGGCTATCATAGACAAATGAAACTGATCTTAGAATTGATATGCGTAATTTAAAAAAAAATAACATATCTTTTACGAATACTTAACTCTTTTCTAAGAAATCACAAACGAAATTCAGTAATGAATATATCATAATTATTAAACGTTTTCTAATCGAAACGCGTGTATTTAAATTGCCAAAGCGCTACGTTCGATAATAATTGAAATGCAATGATTACTTTAAAATGTAGTCAGCTTAAAATAAAGCATTTTCCGTAACTAAACATTCCAATGATATCTAAATATTTAAAGTTTTAAATCTATTTCTAAGTACTAATAAGTACCCACTTGATTGATTTGCCGCGACATTAGTTGTTACGACTTAGCCTATGACGCATGGATAAATTCATGAAGAAATGTGCGTAATCGATGTCTTATATAATAACATGATTTAATTACTGCAGTTCAGTATAGTTTTTTCATTATTGGCGACCATATTACAGCAATTGTCAGTGACGAGAAGCGTAACGAAGTTTCGTTATAAGTACCGAGACATTTGCATTGCCAACACTTATTTTCTATAACACAATACGATTGATCATTGAACCGAAGTACAAGACTGCAAATGCTGATGGATGGATAAGATGGATTGGATTTATTGAAACAATGTTCAATGTACATATCACTTAGTTATTTTCTACGGAGCATAGGGGTCGCTCATTAATCATTTCAAAATTTAATGGCTTTAAAATAAATGGCTGTCATGACACCCAATCATATCCACTTCTTTAAAACCATACGGTATACTCCTAATCTCCGTGGTCAAATGTAAATTAAAGGTGATGTGTCTAGAGTTTTGTCACACGTGCTTAATTTGGCGACATAATTTGAACTATTCTGAACCTATTCAAAGTCATCTATTTATGATCAATATTATTCTCAAATATATGCACAAACTCAATAATAAGCACTGCGACATCAATTTAATTTCAACCTCCTTTTGCTATTAAAGAGTTTTCACGAAAGTTTCATTCTAGCCTGATGTAAATGAATTATATCAGACTGGAAAGAAACATGAATATATCTATACATAGATTAGTTTTTATGTAATAACTACCTAGCCCCACGATGTTGTCGACAAACCTTATAATCACCCCTAATATATAAACTGGTTCTGGAGCGCCCGTTGTTAAATATTTAATATCCAACTGTGCTAAGCATTTAAACTACCGAACTGTGGTGGAGTGATAAAGGCCTCACATTTCACATTACTACATAATAAAATAAATAACAACTTTATTGCAGATTATATAAGTATAGTTAAAGATAGGCCTCTAGCATTTGTTATCTTGAAACGGTGAAGTATAAATCACATGCTCCAAATTATAAATGGAACATTATCAATAACAGACTGTCCGTTACTAAACAGCTAACCAATTTCCTGATAGAATTATAAAACAACGTAATCTGCGCAACATTTAACCCGCCGTGCACACGTGCATATAAACACTAAATTAAAATCACTTTAGCTTATGATATAAAGCGTTCATCAAATAAAAGAATGGTCATTAAGAAACCGCACAACCGTTCTTGTCTTGAATGTGGCCATCGGATCGTTCAATTTCTGATAATATAGCATGGAACATATCAGTGACAGACTGAAATTACACAAAAAAAAATTAGGTTATATCAGTGTTGTATAATTTGAATCACTTATCCTAGATTATATAACAGTGTAATCAAAAATTAAATCGCGGATTCTATCCCATTCAACAACATATTTGGCCAGTCAAAGTTATCAACTTAAAAAATAGTTTTAAGGCATTTTGCAAGGGCTATGTATTCATATTAGTTGTGTGGCCCCATAACAAAATTAATTGGGACATAATATGTACAATAGCTTTTTATGTTTGGTTTTGGAAGCAAAAAGTTAATATTTTACTAATTTTGGCTTACTAAAGTTAGGGGCCCTTGTAACTAGTCATGTATTATTGGTACTGCTGATACTGGCCCAGAGATGCATATGCTAGGTATGTTATTCAGCAATGTCAATAATAAAATGTAAATTGCAATAGATGGCGCTAACAATCACTCAATTACTTGAATATTATGATAATGGAAGATTAATATGATGCTTGATTCTCAATATCTAAGCGGTTCAGGCACTGCAGTTGTAATGCTATATGTTGTGTGCTACTTACAGATCAAATACTAGATTGTTTAATGATGATCATCTATAGCCCAATTCTAGCTACAAGAAAAGAACTGTCAGAAACTAGAGGTAAGACCGTAAAAATGAATATTTAACTTTAGCTCTATTACATAAATAATGTCAAATAAGAAGAAAGGTAATGTTAACAAACCTCATTTCTCTTAGCACTAGTCTCAACAAAAGCAGCTCTCCATCTCTCTGCAAGTCTTTTGCCTTCCTCTGTACTTATTTTCCTTTCTAAGTGAAGATCTGTTTTATTACCAACTAGTACTATGGGCACACTGAAAGCATAACATGAAAAAAGATAGATATATAATATGTTTAGATTTATAACAAACTAGCTGACCCGGAGTATTGTATGCTAAATATTGCAAATTATCACTTTTTCTTTACTACATTATACATGAATTATACACACAAACCACCCCGTTGACACCCTATATCTATTGCCAAAACCCGCATCAAAATCTGTTATGTAGTTCAAAGATGTAAGCATATAAGGGGACAGACAGTAGAAGACTTTGTTTTATAAGATATAATGATAAATGTTACAAATTTTAATGATTCTATATAAAATGCACATTTTTTTAAATACAGATTTGTATGGTGAATGGGGCACAGATTATTTTAGTGCCCATGTCTAAAATAATTTGCTTTTTATTTATACAAACAAGTTATTCTGGATTTCCCATTAGAGTAAATAATTCTTAATAGAATAAGGTTTATGTAATGCAAATACCATTTTAAACTGATAGTAAAAACTGTTGTATTGGCTTGTGTCTAATAGGAAGCCCTTAAATTTCTTATAAGTTATCCACAATTTCTCCAAATTACAGCATAGGCTTGTTACAATTGTATTTAATAATACACATACATACATACATAACTTCACGCCAAATCCCTTGCGGGGTAGGCAGAGAGAACAGAGCGCCATAGGGCACGATTCTTACACACCTCACTCGCTTCGTTGACTTTCATAACTCTTTTCATGCACGCGCGTCGGTTTTTGAGGCTCTTAACATCACCTTCCTCCAGAACACGTTCTATTTGGTCTTGGAATGTGTGTCTTGGCCGTCCTCGAGTCCTACATCCGTCCGCTTTTGCATATATATTTAATAATCAGTACAGATATTTTGTTAGTACCACAAGTAACACTAGTATTTAAATGTTGTTCAATTAATATTAAGTATGATAAATATCATAGTAACTATGAGCGTCAAATACTTACTGGATTTTACCCACCATGTCCAGAAGTTTGTCATATATAATTTGAACTATTTGAAAACTTTTACTGGATGTTATAGAGTATACCAAAACATAACCGTGAAAGTCCATACTGTATTGTAAAGGAAATATACTGTATTCATCTTGACCAGCGGTATCCACTAGTTTCACTTCATATTCAGTTGAATTTAGTCGTATAAACTTGGTGAAAGCTTTAGGAAAAATAAAGTAGATTATAACACAAGGTAGTCATGACAGGTGATTAAAAATTATAAAAAAAACTTTATAAAACATTTGAGAAGTAGCTTTGAAAAAATCTTATTATTTTATACAGAAATTTTACTAATGGAAAATTATAATTCACAGTTTTATAGGCTTTTGTTGAAAAATAACAATATTTATATAGTGCAGAGGGTAAGAGAAAGAATCTTCCACTAATACTTACTGTTTTCAATAGTAGGATCATAAGAATCAACGAATTGTCCTTCTACAAACTGTATAATTAATGAGGATTTTCCTGAAAATGTCATTTTGTTATTTTATAGCCATAAAAACTACACGAGAAAAACATTGGAACGATAACATTACCTACAGAACGATACCCCATCATAGCTATCTTCCGTTGCTTTGATGGCATCGTAGTCTATTTATATTAAAAGCTTACTGGAAAATAACTATTTGCGAATATTAATTACGAATACACGAAAAAAACTACGTATGTTTTTCCCAAAAATCACTTGACATTAATTGCCTTTCATCATCAATGACACAGAGACTACAGAGATCATGGATATAAGAATAATAGATCTGCTAGTGAAACTCAACTCGAGTTGAATACCTCCAACTCGAGTTGAAATAATTAACTGAAGCGACATGGAACGGAGTTAATGGGACCTTTATTTGACCCTGATTATTTATGACTACAATTCGTTCATAGCAAACAAAGTGTCACATTTATGTAGATTTTAAATTAACTTATTTTTGTTCTGTTTCCGTCAATTATTTTTCATCTCCAATTTATTTTAAATAATACAACATAACACATGATGGAGCACACATAGAACGCCACAAGACACGATTCTTACACGCCTCACTCACTCCTTTGACTGTTATAACTCTCTTGTGACCTTCCTCCAGGGCTATTTGGTCAGGGATAGTGAATCGTGGCTGTCCTCGACTCCTGTATCCATCCGCTTTTGCATTGCATATCTGCTTAGTCAAGCTTGCATCATCCTACATGTCTAATTGTCTGAACTATTATCGGATATATAGAAATATTTTTTGTTCATTTATAGATAATTTTCCAGCGGTCAAGCACACGTTTTCTGACTCCAGCAGTTGCGAGTTCAAATACTGGCACACACCAATGACTTTTCGAAATTTACTTCAAAAGTTATGGGTGATAAATATCGATGACTAAAACCTTTGTGCCCAGTACGGCAATTGGTTCGTCACTTAATACGAACACGGTGAGTCGAGGCTTAACAGTCACTGCCTACACCTGCAGGTAAAAAAGGCGTAAAGTTATGTTATGTATGTGTGTGTTTAACTACAACAAAGATAAAACAATTAATGCTTGGCTTGTAAGTTTTAGTTCAATTTAGGAGGAAAATTATAATACTCTTTGACTACTACTGCTACTAAGATCGGCAATAGTCACCCAACAACATGGGTGGGTTGTTGATGTGTGAGTAACTTATGTGTTCGTAAAAAGCGCCTCAAATTGTCAACTTTTACATAAATATTGTTCATGTGTAAATGTAATTATAATGAAAAAGAATAAAGTAGGAAATCTATGGAAGTGGCATGTCGACACAAAATTGAAGCAGGGTGTGACGTCATTTGACCGCATAAAATGGCGGTTTCTTTGCTAATGTTAATAAAAAAGTTAATTATTTTTAGAATTATATTAAATATGTGGTTTTGGATATCAAAATAGGAGTATATATTTTTCCTAAACTAATGACTTTCATAATTTTATTGGAAATATAATTGAATATTAATTACTTGTAGAATTAATACTTAAATAGGAAATAAGTATATTGTTATGGTAAATATTCTGTTTTGGATGTCCAAATAAGAGTACATGTTTTTCTTAGACTACTTATCTCTATTTTACAAACTATTTTAATTAAGTTGCTGACTCTAAAGTAAGTAAATCTTTACTGCATCATACTTCTAGATATGTGCGTCCCACAGTAAACAATAATGATTCAAATTTTAAACTTATAAAGGGACTGCGTGATAAACCACGAAACACAACGAAACATCTTCAGAACATTGTTTTAGTTACAAATGCATCTCTTATGACTTTCAGTCTAAGATCAGTTATTTATTACATATTTACAGTAGGTTTTTACTCGTTACGAAATAAAACTAATTTATTTAGAAAATTCCGCAAAGAAATTTTGTCGGTAAATTTTTTCCCAACACTATTTTACTGGCTGAACTGACAATCCGCCATATAGTATGGCGAATTGTCAGTTCAGCCAGTAAAATAGTGTTGAGGAAAAATTGCGGGAATTTTAGCGTCAGTAGGTATAATCGAGAAATCTAATTACGTAAGCACTGAAATACTGTTATACTGTTTCCATGCGAGTGACAGTGCTGAGTAAGAACGAGACAGATATATGTTTATATGTGCGTCGTCCAAATGCCTAATATTTATATAAGCACTTGAATCTAAGTGCCAGTTCCGGCGTCAAGGCTTCTTGAGTCTTCTCTTCTACTGGCAAGAAACTCAAGGCCGACTCTTTTCAATTTCCAGTTTATCAAATTATAATAATTACAATCAACACAACACAAAAGGAGCAGTTCAATTCCAAACTTTTTTATCGTTTATATAATCTGCGATACAATAGTAAGCCCTTTGATATAATCTACTTATAATATAATTCTTAAATTTACCCATGGATAATTCAACCGCGTACGTATAGAACAATATGTCTCGTCCATATATACAAGTCAATGCTGAAAAACTAATATACGCGGTTGCGCTATCAGTGATGAATATTATTAATACATTTTTCCTGACATGTCCCATCTATTATAGTCTATGCTAAATCTATGATCCTACTAGTCTGGTCACTGGTCACTATGGTCCATAAATATGCGGTTAAGTTTGGGTTCATCATCATCATCATCATTAGCCTGTTGCAGTCCACTGCTGGACATAGGCCTCTCCCAATGTGCGCCACAACATCCGATTCTCTGCCTTCCGCATCCAGTCTTTTCCAGCAGCCCTTCTGAGGTTGTCTGACTATCGGGCTGGTGGGCGTTCTACACTACGCTTACCAAGTCGCGGTCTCCACTCAATGACCTTCTTGCTCCATCTACCATCGGTCCTTCGACAGATGTGACCAGCCCATTGCCACTTTAGCGAGCTTATTCTACGAGCTATGTTGGTTACTCCGGTTCTCTGTCGGATATACTCATTCCAGAGTCTATCTTTCAGAGATACTCCGAGCATGGCTCGCTCCATAGCTCGCTGAGCGACTTTAAATTTGTGGACTAGCCCCACCGTAAGTGTCCACGTTTCGGCACCGTAGGTCATTACTGGTAGGACGCACTGGTCAAAGATTTTGGTCTTAAGGCATTGCGGTATAGGCGAGCCGAAAACTCGACGCAGTTTGCCGAATGCGGCCCAACCCAGCTGAATCCTCGTGTCGTCTTCCTTCTCGAAGTTTCGTCTACCTAACTGGATAGTTTGGCCTAGGTAGACGTACTTGTTTACGACTTCGAGAATTGACCCATCGACATTTATCGGTCCGGGCACGACATGTTCGTTGAACATGACCTTGGTCTTGTCCAAGTTCATGCCCAGACCGACACGTCGAGAGGATTCGTCTAGGCTGCGCAGCATTCCGCTTAACTGTTCCAGCGATTCTGCCATTACAACTATGTCGTCGGCGAACCGAAGATGCGAGATGTACTCACCATTCACGTTGATACCCTGTCCAGTCCAATCCAGTGTCTTGAAGACGTCCTCCAGAGCGTTGGTGAAGAGTTTGGGAGATATGACATCTCCCTGTCTTACACCTCGATTTAGCTCGAAGGAGTTCGTCACCTGGTCCTGTATCTGGACAGTCATCGTGGCGGTGTCATACAAGCATCTCAACACCTCGATATAACGCCAGTCAATCCGACATCGCTGCAATGCATCCAGAACTGCCCAAGTTTCGATGGAGTCGAAGGCTTTTTCGTAATCCACGAATGCCATACACAGCGGCTGATTGTACTCTTCGGTCTTCTGTACAATCTGCCGAATAGTATGGATGTGGTCCACGGTACTAAAGCCTTTTCGAAACCCGGCCTGCTCCGGAGGCTGGAATTCGTCGAGTCTTGCAGCGAGACGATTCGTGACGACCCTCGAGAACAACATGTAGATATGGCTCAGGAGTGAGATGGGTCTGTAATTCTTCAGTAAGGTCTTATCGCCTTTTTTGAAGAACAGCACCACCGCACTCCTGCTCCAAACCTGTGGTGTTATACCCTGTTGTATGACGGAATCAAAGAGACTTGCTAATTCCTTTAGGATAGGAGTCCCGCCGGCCTTTAGAAGTTCTGTTGTGATTCCATCATCACCGGGTGCCTTGTTGTTCTGGAGTTGCTCTAGAGCCGCACTAATCTCGCTTTCTGCAAAGTCGGGGATGTCCTCACTATAGTGACGCGTTAGCGGGGCTCTGTGGTCATCATCGCTGTGTCCCGTCGGCTTGGTCATCCGTGTGGAATAAAGGAGCCCATAAAAGATTCGATCTCTGCGAGAATCTCGGGCTTAGAGGTGACGACACGTCCATCCGCAGTTTGCAGTCCGCAGTTCCGCAGTTTGGGTTACTTTTCAATAAAGCTGAAAGCTAAAACATAGCTTCAGATGAAAAATATTCATTCAAGATACATATTTGATATACAAGACTATGGGCAAATCGTTCCGCTTGGCACCTTAGTGAAGACAGAGTGCTGATAGTGAGCTGGATTTTAACGAGTATCTATGACTATATAACTTGCGTATATGAAGTAAGAGATGATACTTACAGAGGTTAAATTAGGCACCTAATATCATTTTATTAAAACTTGGAACATAAAAGTAATATGTATATAAACTCCTAGCTGACCCAGCGAACTTTGTTGCGCATCATAAATGAGTCATAGTTGGATATTAAAAAGTTCTATTTGTGCTATTTATTGGAACGCGTCTTGGCCGGTACTACTGCACGACGCAACTGCTATGCCCCGCTATGTTAATACTCCAAATTCTTCGTAAATATTCGCTTAAATTACATATTGTAAAGGGCCATATTAATCTATATTAAAAGCACAATTTATTTAAGATACTTCACTGGATGAAAATTCATGCTTTGAAGCCATTATTTTACAAAAAAATAATAATTAAAAATTATAATTGTGGGTTATCCCTAAGTGATAGACATATGCCATCGCGGACTTTTTGTAGACCTTTTGAAGGTGTTCAATAATGTAGAACGTTGTTTCGATCTAACCCTTAGGGATCAGTCAGCGTTTGCAATTAAAGTGCTAAATCTCGAAAATTATCATTTTTCTTTAGTATATTTTACATGAGTTATCGATAAAAAACCACAACGTTGAAACTCTCTATCCATTACAAAAACCCGTATCAAAATCCGTTGCGTAATTTCAAACTTATAGGCATATAAGAGGACAGACAGCGGAAAGTGACTTTGTTTTATACTATGTCATAATGATTAGGATCTGATTTAGTTAAAACCCATATCAATAAACAAATATCTGACCATGCAGCCTTCGCACCCCCTAACAGTGGTAACCTATTCACAACGCTGGGTCACATGTAAGCTATTAGCTATCATTTAATTAAAAAAATTAAAATTACAAACCACCTATAAAATTCTTCTAATAGTCAATATAAAAATCACACTTCATTTAATTTTATTCAATCGCAGAAAAATACCTAGCATAAAATAGTTTCTCTCTCTCTCTCGACTCGCTGAACTATTATGTCCCAAATAAAATGTATAGATATCACAAATACCACTGAGTTCAATATACTGAATGGAGCAAACCTCATTCAAATGCGTCACAAAATGTGTGTCCACTTTTTAGATGCAATGACGTAGCTTTGAAACCACTAGACATTTAAAATGAAACATATATCTCAGTCACACAAATCGCAAATACATTGCCGTCACTTTGATTAGACAAAGATGGCAATATAAATTTGCAATGGCGGTGTGGGGTGGCCTGCCCATGCGAAATTTTACCCAACTTTTACAAGCCATGTACTCGTAAAAATATTTAATAAATATAAATTCAATATTTTACTATTACTTATTAATTTCTTATCAGATGTATTAGAAGATAACTGAAATAATGAATGGATCAACGATCTCTGTGTACTCCGTACTAGATCGGCTGTTCCGAAAAAAATTGGATCACACTCATCTGTACCTAATTGTGTACACCTGCCTTAGAGTAGCAATTTAAAGCGCTGTAGGTAAGGTGTACACAATTAGGTACAGATACACAAAATAGTGAAAACGCTTGAGTAGTAAAATAATGTACTTACATTCATTATATTGAAAGGGAATTATTTTATTTAACGTGGACAGGGCCTAACAGCCGCACGGGTCGATCGATCATAAGGAAACATACCCATACTACGTGACCTATTTTTTAAGATTTTTCGACCCCTCCCTCCCATCGGTGACCACTCGTAGTATATGCCAAGACCCCCCCCCCCTACCCCTTTAGTTTTCACGTAGTAATTCATAATTATGATTTTTAATCATTTCACAGGCAAAAATCGAAAAAAAAAAAAATTTGGCTCATACTCTTCTTTATTGGATAAGACTGCATGCATACTTAAATTACTAGTGAATTATGTATTATGAAAAAGAACAACTTTAATTGTGAAAACATATTACTATACAGTATGTAACTTACAGTAACTTAATTTACGAACACAACAATTATTTTCTGTTTAATCACATTAATATTCATCTAGGTCGAAAAAACACGAGATTTCTCTCATTAAAATCGACTACATGACAAAAACCTAAGCCACCCCCCCGCTCCTGTGACTAACCGTAGTATTTTAAAGACTCCGCTCCCCCCCCTAAACGTGTCACGTAGTATGGGTACGGTCCCTAAAGTTAGGCAACGCTTGGCGCGATCGGTCCGTGGATGGGTGACCATCTTATCATGACGAGTTCCTCCGTGTATCTGAAGGCACGTTAAATTGGTGGGTCCCGGCTGTCATTTGAACATCTTTGGTAGTCGTTACGGGTAGTCAGAAGCCAGAAAGTCTAACAACCTGACTTACCAAGGGGGATTGTGTTGCCCACGCAACTGGGTTGTGGAGGTCAGATGGGCAGTCGCTCCATGTAAAACACTAGTACTCGGCTGCACCCGTTTAGACTGGAAGCCGACCCCAACATAATTGGGAAAAAGCTAGGCAGATGAATTATTGGTCATGGATACGTCAGATTATAATGTTAAAATAGAACAACTGTTGTCGGATGAAAGTACTTATAAAACAGTGAAAAAAGACCCCACTGAGAGTATTTTAAACAAGACCAAGAAACTACTCGAACGACACTCCAGTACATTAAATCTTGACGTCAAATACCTGACACCATCGTGTGCGAAACCGCCAAAACTGTATGGACTACCGAAAATACACAAGCCAAGCGTACCCCTACGCCCAATTGTAAGTCAGATTGATACACCGACTTATAAATTAGCTCAAACTTTGGCTTTCTCACAACTTCGAGGACATTCAAGTGCGTTTGTAAAAGACTCATACCACTTTGTCAGTGAGATTAAAGATCTACATCTCGCAGACAATGAAACAATGGTCAGTTTTGATGTTCAGTCCTTATTTACTTGCCTACCTGTACAGGACTGCATTAATATTATATCCAAGAAGCTAGCAGAAAATCATATAGCCAAAGAATACACTGAACTATTAAAGCACTGCCTCACATCTGGCTACCTACTGTGGAAGGACAAATTCTACAAGCAAGTAGATGGAGTGGCCATGGGCTCACCGGTCTCTCCTGTCGTGGCCGACATATTCATGGAGGACTTCGAGGAGACTGCTTTGGTGAGTTCACCTGTTAAACCCCGTTTCTATAAGCGGTATGTAGATGACACTTTCACAATTTTACCATCTGACAAAGTAACTGTATTCTTAGACCATCTTAACTCCATAAATCCCAAAATACAATTCACAATGGAACTGGAGTCTAACAATTCTCTAGCATTCTTAGATGTGTTAGTTATTCGTAACTCTAATAACACCTTGAGTCACCAAAGAACCAAAGAACAACATTATCGTCCCAGGATGATACGCGAGGCTATTGAAATCAAAAAACATCCAAAGTATTTCAATAGAGAAGATGGCTGGAAACTATCACCTAGCTGGAACCCAGTCATAAGTCTCATCAAACCTAGCCCACAATCAAACAGCTCAAGACAGCGAGATACTATTAGTATAGTTTGCAGGTCAGACCCACTTCAGGAACCAAAATAATGTAGAATTTTGAGTAGTGCAGTATATAATCAAAACAAAATAATTTTAATTTAATTTTTATTAACCTAGAAACCAAGTCCCTTTCTTTTTCTCAAAAACTTTATAAATAATAGCAATATCAATAGCCCGTTCAAAATGAAATAATAATTAGTTTTTCAGAACAGCCGCTGAGTTTTCTTGCTGGGTCTTTCTTGGGACTGGCCGCGTTTTTGACCCAGTGGTAGATTTTTAATAAACACTTTACCTTTTAATTTAAAATCAATGAATATTTAATAATAGTTATACTTTAATCTCAACCAACTTAGAAAATAAGATAATTTGTAATAATTTAATAATAACAACTTTTACTTATTAAATCATACAGCAAAGGATCTTTAGAAGCAGGTTATATGAATGCATCTTGTAAATAAGTATTTAACTTTTGTTCTCATGGTCTGATGTGGGTTACCAATAGTAAAAATCATATTTTTGACATCAACTTTTTGATTTTTATTTCCAAAAAGTGGGTGCTCTCTGTATCAATGAAAATAGCTTTTGAACAACTACCATCTTTTTGTTCATCACTCGTGAAAATGATCTCTGTAAAGAGTTCGAAACGTCGGGAAATAAATATAAATAAATAATAAATAAACGCGATGTAATCCTAAAAGTTGTTCTAATCAATGAGATGAATTATTGATCATACACCGCTGTGTAACATAAGTTTTGTATAAAATTGCCTTTTAGTCTCTTTTTTATAAGTCTGAGTTAATAATTTGCTTTCGTGATTCAATCTTATTTTTAAGTATTTATTAATTATGGCATTTATTAAAAAATTGTGTGGTTTTATGAAACCACCGTAAAAGTGAAACTTTTAAAATTGAGTCTTGGGTTATTGATTTTTAAATCTACTTTTTAAATATACATAAACAAAATATTTTTTCAATAATTATTTTTCAATAATTTAGTAAGTTTTTAAAATTGATGATTCTGATAAAATGATTAACATTTATATTTTTTTAGAGTGCAACAGTGTAAAACAGTTACTTCACAGCAATTTTTTTAAAAGTTTGCTTTGGCTTCGTTTAACTTTAAGTTAAAGATTTAAATCAATTAATTCGATAATCTCATCATTTTCAAGTTCTTTGGAAGTTAACGACTGAAGATTAAGAATTCCTAGATGGCGCTACTAGGTTGCTACTATTGATGATTCTGCCGTAATATCGTATTATATCGATAGATGTCGCCCGAATCGACAAGTATTCCAGCTTCGGCACTAGGGATAACGCGACACCTATTAAACGTTAACAACATTACAACAAAGGATCTTTACAAAACAAAACGATATTTTTTCCTCCAGTAAATATGATAATTTGATTTATTATGAAAATGTGACAAATACATATATAAAGAGCACTATCTTATCGCTAATAAATTGACGAACATAACTGTGTCACATATATGTAGTTCCGGTGGTCCAGTGGTCGAGCACACGGCTTCCGAATCGCATAGGTCGCGTGTTCGAATCCTGGCACACTTTTTACAAAACAAAACGATATTTTTTCCTCCAGTAAATATGATATTTCGATTTATTATGAAAATGTGACAAATACATATATAAAGAGCACTATCTTATCTTATATCTTTAAACGAGCAATTCTTGTATATATATATATATATAAAATTGGAATCTCGGAATCGGCTCCAACGATTTTCATGAAATTTCTATTCCAGCAGATGGCGTTGTTAACTAACACGAAGTCAATGTGTGTTTGCTTTGCTTTTATTACAGTTTATCACTGCAAAAAAATTAAGTATATGTTTCTAATATAATATGTTAGTACATAGTATATATTAGTATATATTTATTATTCTGTCGGTAAGATCGAAAAATATTATTGATATTTTATTAGTATGTAATTCGTACTTAAATATAATTTTCAAAAAACACAATTTATAAAAAAAAAACAAACAAACAAACAAACCCGATCCTAGAAAATGTGTCGAAATTGGTAAAGAGGACGGTAATTAGACGATTATACATACGGCCCTCGTGGTGCATCGGTAAACCGCACTACCGATAACACAAGGTCGGGGCGGGTTCGATCCCTCGTCTGGGGGTGTTTTTCTACATGTTTTTACGGTATTTATTTACAAAAATAAAGTGTATATTTGGGTAATTAATTAATAATAAATAAACGATAATAGACGTGAAAGGCGCTCGTCAGAGCGCCTTTCACTTTATCCCTACTCCGCGGCCGACCGTCACGCGACATGCAACACGCAGACGAAAAAGTTTGAGACGATGTAATAAAAGTTTCACTTTAATAAAAGCGAATGATCAACTTGAATTGACGATAAATGATCTCCCGGGTGCAGGTAGCCAGTCAGTTTCTTTTCAGCAATCGGATAATTTTCACCCACTTGTCACGGCGTGCCATAAATTTATAACTCTCCCACAAATGTGGGAAACTAAAACTAAGTTTTTAGTGGTATCACTGAAGCTAATTATGAAAATTCAACATTTTATCTATTTTACTGTATTTTAATATTAATGTAAACATTAATCTTACGTGTGGAAAGTAATTCCGGTTAATTTCTTATGGGTTTCCGATCTTGAATCGCACTCTTTTACTATGCATTTACCCATTTTGTACCTACTGTTAATCGGTTCGCGCCTTACAGATGACTTAATCGACATATGCTTCGCATAAGCCTGTAGGCTTATGGCCAGTGGGCACGCTTTGAGAAGGTTATTACAAGTCTAGAACATATAGGTCAATGACAAATACTATCAAAAATAATTCCAAAAAGATATATAATGTTGTGGGCCCGGAATCGATACCATACCTAGTTGATACAAAAGTGCGGCCCACAGGACCAACGCCAGTGACATCACCAATGACTAAATTTATGTTCTAATTAGATGACAAAATTCACGCGATATCAATGTCGCTCAATTGTTTTACCTTCCCGGAATCTTTCCACTAACAACTGAAATTTATATTATGGAAATAAAGTTCAAATTTACTTTTCAGTATTATTAGGAATCTTTTAAATTGTATGGGAGTCTAGAAAAGTGTTGTTTTAAGACTTATCCAGGAATTTTATAAATTTTTCTCTGTAAATTCTCCAACTTCGTACTTCAGGGAATATTATAAAAAAAAGAATTAGCGAAATCGGTCAAGACTCAAGCCGTACACGCGTGATGCGATGACCAAGGGAAATGCGGATTCATTTTTATATACATATATCTATATCATTACATAGTATAAAACAAAGTCATTTTCCGCTGTCTGTCCACTTATATGCTTATATCTTTAAAACTACGCGACGGATTTGAAAGCGGTTTTTTTTTATAGTTAGAGGGTGTCAACAGGGTGGTTTTGATCTATAATTCATATAGGATATTGTAAAGAAAAAAATATAATTTTCGAGATTTAGCCCTTTAATTGCAAACGCTGGCTGAACCCTAAGTGATAGATCAAAACAATGTTCTACATTATTAAACACTTCAGAAGGTCTACAAAAAAGTCCGTGATATGTCTATCTCATAGGGGTAACCCACAATGACCATTTTTATTTTTTTACTTTTTACAAGAAAAGGTGGCTTATTTACGAAGCGATTTTAAATATTACAATATTAATTTTCATCCAATTAAGTGTCTTAAATAGATTGTGCATGTAATATGGATGATCCTGGCCCTTTACAGCATGCAATTTAAACGAATATTTTCTCAAATATTGCAGTATTAACATAGAGGGACAGCAGTTAAAGCCGATAAATTGCACAAATTCAACCTCATGATATCCAAAATTTACTCATTTATTACTTTTGATGCGGAACAAAGTTCGCCGGGTCAGCTAGTATATAATAAAACTAAGTCGATAAAATGTGCGTGCCGATAAAACTTAAAAAGGAGTCCCGACACGATAAAGGGACTTATGTGGTGTGATAGCCCTTTATCCCTCCTCGAACAAGAAAGTTCCCGTTTTAATCTAAAGGGCATGTTTTTAAAGATATAAGGGACTTTCCGACCCTTCAACTTGGAAATTAAGTCCAGTGGCGCCATCTGTTATCGAATATTTGAACTTCGTTCAAGACAACTATGGAGACTATACACTCCAATAGTCATAGTGTATAGTCTCCATAGTTGTGAGCCATTGCAGCATGTGTAGTAGTGGCGCGAAATTTGAAATTCCAATTTCAATAAAATCTTAAATTTCATTTGTTACTATAATAAAGTTGTTAAATTTTGTGTATTTATACGTCTTTATTTAACGTATATTTTGGACTTAAAGCGACATAATTTTAGTTATCCAAATTAGTTCTCAAAATATTTAAAAATTTAGGTTTTTAAATTTCGCGCCTTTACTACATATGCTACCGCTACAGAAGCTAGAAAGTTCCCGTTTTAATCTAAAGGGCATGTTTCTAAAGATATAAAGAACTTTCCAACCCTACAACTTGGAAATTAAGTGTAGTGGCGCCATCTGTTATCGAATATTTGAACTTCATGCAGGACAACGATTGTTTGGGTTGCATTTCCAAAAGCGTTGCGAGCAATTGTAGCATGTGTAGTAGTGGCGCGAAATTTAAAATTCCAATTTCAATAAAGTCTTAAATTTAATTTGTTGCTATAATAAAGTAATTCAATTTTGTGTATTTATACGTCATTAGCTAACTTATATTTTGGAGTTAAAGCGACATAATTTTAGTTATCCAAATTAGTTTTCAAAACATTAAAAAATTTAGGTTTTTAAATTTCGCGCTTTTACTACAAACGCTACCGCTATAGAACCTTTTATTATGGCGGACGATAATGACCAGAATACTCTAGAAGGTGTGAGAGAGAAAATATTTTCAAATTTTCTCGAATATTCTAGAGCCTAGCTCTCTGAATATATAAGAGCCCGGTGTCGCTCACCAGAGTTAGTTTAATTTGAACAGCGAAACGAGCGATTTCAAAACGAAAAGAAGAGAAGTTATCTGTGAGCCTTTATTTAGAAGTATCACGTGTGAGTATTTTTAATAGTGTGTTTAATTAACTCTCGATTTTGAAACGAAATAGAAAAAAGTTATTTGTGGGTTTTTATCGTGAAATTTCAAATGTGAGTATTTTTAATAGTGTTTAATTAATTCTAATGGTTTTTTTTCTTTAAATTGTAATTTTCTTAACCTTCAAAAAGTCGCGCGGCGTTGAATTGATGCCTTCTATATACTTTTGGCCGTAAACAAAATATCGCTCGACCGCTTGAAAGTTAAATATATTTTTTTTTGTCTCAACATACCCCACGTTTCCGTTACAAAATAATTATCTATAAAATGTTTATTTAATTTATATTTTATAGAATACAATGCCCAGACGTAAGAGAGGAGGAGATTTGGCCAGTTCTGCAGCGAAACGGCGGAAACAAAAAGAATCTCGAAGAAATGAAACGGAAGAAGAGCACGAAGCACGTTTACAGAATCAACGGACCAGAATGAGTAACCTGAGAAGCAGAAGAAGCGAAGAAAGAACAGCAAATAAAAGTACTGAAGAGTCGAGAATTTTAAAAGATAATCTAACAAAGGAAGCATTCCACTACGAACCGACGAAAAAATATTACAATCATAAATACGTTGTTATTGGAAAAATGAATAACGTTTGCCAGTTTTGCCACGCAAAAAAAATCAGTAAAGAAACACCAGGTCTCTGTTGCATGAATGGAAAAATTTGATTACCACCAATTGAAGCACCTCCGCAGGAATTTCTGCATTACATGCTCGGGGAAACACTAGAATCAAAACACTTTCTTCAAAATATAAGATCATATAACTCCTGCTTTCAAATGACTTCTTTCGGTGCTACTTCGACTAACACTAATAGAAATGAATTTGAATATGTATTTTCAATTCAAGGGCAAATTTATCACAAAATAGGATCGTTACTGCCAATGCCTAACGAAGACCATAAATTTCTACAAGTATATTTCATCGGAAATGAAGAACAAGAAATTGATCAACGATGCACAAATTTTAATGGACTGAGACGCGAAATAATCCAAGATGTACAGAGGATCTTACACAAGTATAATGAACTGATTTATATATTCAAAACAACATTAGACCGCATAATTTCTGATGACTATAAAATTGTAATTCGAGCCGATAAAAGACCACGTGGAGACCACGAACGCAGATTTAATGCACCTCAGGTAGATGAAGTCGCCATTGTAGTTGTGGATAATGAAAATACAAGCCGTGACATAATTGTACATCGAAGAAGAAAAGGACTACAACGCATTGCAGAGACACACCGTTCATATGATGCTCTTCAATATCCGTTAATATTTCTGCACGGAGAGGACGGATACCATTTCAATATAAAACAAATTCATCCTGAATCAGGCATAGAAACAAACAAAAAAGTCACTTCTAAGGAGTTCTATGCTTACCGCTTAATGATCAGAGACAATGAAACATATACATAATCACATACTCAACACTCGCCGGTTATTCCAACAATTTCTGGTAGATATGTACGCAAAAATAGAAGCAGAACGGATGCTTTACATAAGATTGAATCAGAAAAAACTACGCACAGAAGAATACATCCACCTTCGAGACGCGATCATGAATGACGGCAATATTGACGATATTGGAACAATGGTAATCTTACCCTCATCATACATAGGAAGTCCAAGACATATGCACGAATATACACAAGATGCCATGACCTACGTAAGAAAATATGGACGACCTGATCTCTTTATAACATTTACATGCAATTCATCATGGCCAGAGATCAAAGAACAACTAAAATACGGACAAACCTCCATAGATCGACACGATATAATAGCCCGAGTTTTTCGACAAAAACAAATACGATTTATTGAAGTCATCACAAAATATCACATCTTTGGAACTGTTATTTCCTGGATGTATACAATTGAGTGGCAAAAACGAGGATACGAAAAAATATCCAAAACCGTACTTGGACGATACCAAAACTGAAGATGACGGCTATCCCAAATATAGAAGACGATCACCGAAAAACGGTGGCTTCACAGCAAAAATACGAATACAAGGCAGAGACGAACTGGAAATAGATAATCAATGGGTAGTACCGTATAATCCACTACTTTCCAAAATGTTCCAAGCACATATAAACGTTGAATACTGCAATTCAGTAAAATCTATTAATGGCAGTATTTCAAATAGTCCAAAATAGCGAACAAAATAACAGAAATGATGAGATCCTCATGTACCAAATGGGAAGATACATCAACAGTAACGAAGCAGCGTGGAGGATTTTTAGTTTTCCCATACATGAACGCGAACCAGCTGTGCAACATCTAGCAGTACATTTGGAGAATGGACAGAGAGTTTACTTCACAAAAGACTCGGCTAGAAAAATTGCAAGCGAATCACCTCAGAACACAACATTAACAGCTTTCTTCCAACTGTGTCAAACAGATCCATTCGCCAGAAAGTTATTGTATGTCGACGTCCCTATTTATTATACGTGGGACAAAACAAGGAAAATTTTTCAACGTCGGAAACAAGGAATGCCAGAGGAGGGTCATCCAGAAATCAAAAAAACTAACGCAATAGGTCGAGTATTCACTGTACATCCAAACAATGCCGAATGTTTTTATCTCCGGATGTTGTTACACGAAATACGGGGACCAACAAGTTTTACAGATCTCAGGACCGTTAATGGCTACCTATGCCAGACTTACAGAGAAGCATGTCAACGCTTAGGATTATTGGAAAACGACAACCACTGGGAATTAACACTACAAGAAGCCACACTCACAGCTTCAGCTGAACAAATTCGAGAGTTATTCGCTATAATATTAACAACATGTAACCCATCAAACCCAAAACAGCTATGGGACTCTTTCAAAAGGAGTATGAGTGATGATATATTGTACCAAGTCCGACAAGCTAATCCTGAACTGACTATAGAATTCAATGACGAGATCTTCAATGAAACACTCATTCGCTTAGAAGATAAATGTTTAGCAATAAATAATCAGGCCTTAGTAGAACTTGGAATGCCAGCACCACAAAGAAATGCTTTCAGTGTGCTAAACTACGAAATTATGAAGGAAAAAAGTTACAACATCAATGAACTACTTGAATACATTGCTCACAACAAACCACTTCTCAATGACAATCAAAAAAAAGTTTACGACGTTATAATGAGCCGGATAAATAACAATATTGGTGGAATTATTTACTTGGACGCACCAGGAGGCACTGGTAAAAGGTTTCTCATAAATCTAATACTGGCGGAAATACGTGCTAAAAAACTCATCGCACTGGCACTAGCATCATCTGGCATTGCAGCCACACTTATGGAAGGAGGACGAACTGCCCATTCTGCCTTACAACTACCATTGAATATAGCCGAACAACAATTCCCGGTATGTAAAATGTCAGGAAAATCTGGACGTGGTCAAATTTTAAAACAAGCTAAAATTATCATCTGGGATGAATGCACCATGGCCCATAAAAAATTTATAGAAGCCATGGACAGAACATTACAAAAATTGCGAAAAAACTCTGAAATAATGGGAGGAGCTCTACTCATACTCTCAGGAGATTTTCGACAAACACTTCCAGTTATTCCCAAGTCAACATCAGCAGACGAGATCAATGCATGCTTGAAAAAATCACATCTCTGGCCACAAGTACAAATACTGCAATTAACAACAAACATGAGAGTTGAATTATCAAGAGATGAAACAACAGCACGATTTGCTAAAATACTTTTACAAATCGGCGAAGGTACATATCCTACTGACCAAACGACCGGCCTCATTGAACTTAATAGTGATTTCTGTAATATAGCCACTACTGAAGACGAACTAATCGACAAAATTTATCCAAATATTATTCAGAACTATACTAATGCAGAGTGGTTATTTCAAAGAGCAATTTTGGCCACTAAAAATAATATTGTTGACGATATCAATTTTAATATTCTAAAGAAAATACCTGGTGAAGAGAAAATATATAAATCGATCCACACGATGGTATCCATTGAAGAAAGTGTCAACTTCCCCACTGAATTTCTAAACTCTTTACAAGTACCAGGAATGCCATTACACTGCCTTCGTCTGAAAATTGGAACTCCAATCATACTACTCAGAAATCTCAACTCCCCAAAATTATGTAATGGAACTAGAATGATCGTAAAACAGCTATCGAATAATATCATTGAAGCTGAACTTATTTCTGGAAAGACCAAAGGACAAACAGTATTTATACCTAGAATACCTCTGATCTCTTCGGAATTGCCATTTCAATTTAAAAGACTGCAGTTTCCAATAAAATTAGCCTTTAGTTTTACAATTAACAAAGCGCAAGGACAAACTTTAAAATATTGTGGCATTAACCTCAAAGAATCCTGCTTCTCTCACGGTCAGCTATATGTAGCTTGCTCAAGAGTAGGAAATCCAAAAAATTTATGTATATATACTCCGGACAATAAAATGAAAAATGTTGTTTATAAACAAGTATTGTAAATAATGAGAAAACGTTTTCAATAAACTTTTTTTTTACTTTTTACGTCATAGTTTATTTTTTTATTTCGACTCTACCACGTCATCTCATATCAACTCCCGGGCGAAGCCGGGTTTTTTAGCTAGTAGATTATATAAAATAATAAAAATAAAAGTGGTTTCTATTAAATTCTGAATCGATTTAGTTTCTCGAATTGTCAATGGTCATCACATCACCGCATCACTATTGTGGAAAATAAAATACGTCCAAATTAGGACTGTTGATATTTTTAAAAATATCGGATTTTTGATATATCGATATTTTTAAAAATATCAATATCGGGGTATGATATATCGAAAAAAAATATCTATATTGCGATATATCGATATTTTGAAGTGAAACTTCTTAAACGACATGCAAACGTTAAACGCCCCATTTGCTGCCGTTTTAAATTAATCGTATTTACTACAATGCTTTAAAATATTGTTTGTGAACAATTTTACCCAAATAAAAACGGTTACTCATCCAAGTGTTTACCACGCCCAACGTAGCTTAACTTTGTGATCGGTGAAGACCAGCGAGTCCAATATACTATGGGTGTTGGTTATAGAGGCAGTAAATTAACCAGTCAATATATTAACCATTTATTCTAACGTATCGCCATCTATGTCTATAAGCTAAAACTACTCTAAAGATTACCGATGTAGAATTGATTTCATTTCAGATGTAGTGACATCTATGGACGAAAGGTAGTAAATTAAGATCGTAAAAAACTATTTATTAAGATATCTTCTCCTTCATATACCATGTATTTAGTTTTCGGTATCGTTGTTAGTAAGGTCAAAATTTGATTTTGGTGGTAGTAACTATACGACTGACTCAATAAGATAGTTTCCTTCTGCATTTTTCGTGATTATTTTCTTAGTATTTATACTTACTCTGATGGATAGTTTTGCAAATGCATGATGGATTTCCTTTTCAAATGGGTTGCTAAATTTGTTGCATTTCCACATCTTTGATAACTTTTCACGACAAAGTGCAAAAAACACTACTTGAATATAATTTCTTAAAATACATGCATATAATAGATTTTTTTTTGCCGCAGCTGTGTCCAGCAAACATATAAACGTAAATATTAACGTAAATTATATCGTTGTGATAGTTAACAGTGGCTTAACACATTCATTGACAATTGTTTCACTATGTATTTATGACATAACATAAGATAATTTAGGGAAATTAAAATTATAGATACTAATCAATTATGTTGGTACATATAAAAATACATACTCCTAAAAATGCATGTACAGAAAATTCATATGTTACGTCTATTAATAGAAAGGGGGTATTGTTCAAAGAGTTTTCCATAAGCCCTGCGGGCCCCTGTGAAAGTGTCTTTAAGCAAAAAAAAAAAAACAATACGCGATACCTATAAACACTAATCAGTTATAATTTGATGCAAAATTTTTTCATTGCCAAAAATTAGCTTGAACTCGTAAAGGGGAGCTGTTTGTCATTGCTTATGGGATGACTTGACGATTGTTTATTAGTTTTTTAAATACAGTATATTAAGATTAGACTAGAATACGCTTTATTGTACGCAATTTTTATACATTACATTGAAGTAATTAGTACATAGTAAATGTCGATCAAGTACAAAAGGCGGTCTTATCGCATGTTGCGATCTCTTCCAGACAACCTTAAGTTTGCGATGACGATATAATTTAAGTTATTGTGTCCAAAAAATAAATATTTTCATAAAAATATCGAAAGTCGATATGTACATTTCAATATCGAACTATCGATATATCGTGAAAAAAAATATAGGCGATAAATATCGATATTTTTAAGGAAAAATATCGATATTTCGATATATCGATATTTTGTCAACAGTCCTAGTCCAAATACGTCATAGGTCTTTCTTCAACAAAAAGTTTATGCAAATTTTATATTTAATTAATATATTTTTGGTAAACTATAATTTTTATTGTTTTTATGTTCGCGGAATCAGATCTAATTTCGTTATTTAAAGTTTGATCCAGAATTTTGTTAATCTGAAGGTAAACAAACCATTTTAATACCAGCGACGATGTCCTATAAGTCTGCTGTAGCCAAATTAAATATCCGAAATTACGATTGGAATGTATTGTCTTGATCCCAGCTTGCCGGCAAAACAACTTAATTATTGTTTTTCCAGATAAAATACAATGTCTTTCCCGGAGTGTCCACCAAGTCTAAAGTCAATACAACATTACTTGAAAACTGCGGCAGAACATGACAATAGAGATCCTGTAGTAGCTTACTGGTGCAGACTTCATGCATTACAAACAGGCCTTAAAATCACTAACAAGAAAACGCGAGAAGAATCAGCATTATTAATAGGTGAGTTCTTATCAACATAATATAATATCAATTTACCATGTACAACTACTAAGAAAAAACTGCAAGAAAACTGTATCTTAATTTTACTAAATCTATTATTAATTTTATCTGTTATTATTTTCAGCATTGATGGATTGGTTAGAAAATGCAAAAACTACTAATAAAGATAATGATGCCATCATTAATGAAGTGGCAGCACAAGCCCATCTTGAAAATTATGCTTTAAAACTGTTTTTGTATGCTGACAAACAAGATAGGGAACAAAATTATGGAAAGTAAGTATTCTTGATTAGAACTAATTTTTTGAGACCTTTAGATTCTTTCTTTCTTTGTTATCTGAAAAATTTAACTTTAATATTTCAACTAGTCTGTAGTGCAACAATTTACAAAGAATATTAATTAGTTATAAGCTGGTACAGTTAATTCAAGGAACTAATACAAGAACTGGTAAACATTGATTTAGATGTCATAATTGTTTGGTATAAACTCACACCAATAAATTTGTGAAATGAAGTCATTAACCAAATGATCAAATCTATACATTTTTTGTACATGTACATTGAGATTTATGATCTGTTATGAGTATACATGTAATAAACAACCACCTTAGGGTGTAATAAACAACCACATATTTTAACAAGTTATTGGGTATATTATTTTATGTTTTCAATTTCAGGAATACTGTGAAGGCTTTTTATACAGCTGGTATGATTTATGATGTGCTTACGACTTTTGGTGAACTCACAGATGAGGCCACTCAGAATAGAAAATATGCAAAATGGAAGGCAGCTTATATACACAATTGCCTTAAAAATGGAGAGACACCAGTACCAGGTATCAGAGACAATTTTTTTGTATTAATTTATAATGCTGCATGGTTAGGATGGTATTCAAAGAGATAAATTGATAAAATACCTATATATTTTTTAAGCTTGAAGTATTATTTTATACAACAACATATAAAATATACACCTAATTTAATGTAAATATACAAGTAAACAAACCATGTATAACATGGGCTTAAAGAAGCATTAAAATAATGTACTTATTTTGATAGTCAATATATAAGATATGATTGAGACTTGGGTTGTGTTAGGATATTTTTTAAAAGTTATTAACAAAAAATTTAATAAGTTCTTACATTTCAGGGCCTATGCAGTCTGAAGAGGGAGAAGATAATAGTACAGATCATACAAGTGATAGCCAGATACCTCCAGCACCAACTGACACTCCACATTTACCTAATTTTCCAGCAGCTGCACCATCTACACCACCAATTGCACCAACTAGTTTTAACAATTCTTTACCTGATCCCAATGCTGCATTGAAAGCAGCATCACAACTGCCTCCAGTACCGTATACTCCAGATCCAAATCCTGGTGGTTTTGTTCCGTATGATCCATCTCAACAACCTCAACAACCACAACCATCAACCTTTTACGGTGATAACTCGACTACTCCCCAATTGACACCAGATCAAATTGCTAAAGCCCAGAAGTATTGTAAGTGGGCTAGTAGTGCACTCAACTATGATGATATTAAAACCGCTGTGGGAAATTTAAAGAATGCTTTAGAGTTACTTCAGACGGGACGCGATCCCGCTTGAAGAGACACAGAGAGGGAGTCGTACATTAATCACGTGAGGCGTCAAATTTGCTTTTTGTTGAAGATTCTATATTTCTAAGAAATTAAAAACTTTACTGTAAATACCAAGATAGATTTTATTATAATTTGACATTTTATAAAAAAAATACCCCACCTGAAATGTGAAGCCATTAGATCAGGACTGAGATAAAAAAGTACTAAAAATGTTACATGATTAATATATGATCCCTAATTTGCATAGATTAAACATATTTTTAATTTGCTTAAAACCATAAAATTACATTTATTTTTTGCATAATATAATTATGATAAATAACCATACAAGAATGTTAATTGCTTACAAAGTTTATGTAACCTTATAGATGTTTAATTTATTATTTAGGTGTACACAATGTTACTCTGATTATATTATAAATTAACAAAACTGTTTTTAATTTTCTGTAAAAATATTTAATTTTTAGGGAATATATAGCATTTATTTCAATTATTTATACCAGCATTCAATCACAAATCTCACAACCGCATTAGTTGTCCAAAATCATTCTGCAGAAGTGAAATAAATTTACTAAAGCAAAATAATAGACTGACCTGAATGACTTAGTAGAGATATTTAATAGTGGTAGAGCCAAGCAGTTCACTGCATGAATGGGCCGGCTCGAACGGTGAAATACTATGACCTCACAGAAGACCGACGTAGAGTGGCTCATGCCGCGTTTCGTTCGGTGAGAGAGGTACCCGGAGGCCCACCCCCCTTCCCCATCCTTTTCTATCCCCTATCCCTTAAAGGTCGGCAATGCAACAGTAACACTATATGTGTTGCTGGTGTCCATGCGTTGGTTGCTTACCATTAGGTGACACGCCTGCTCGTTTGCCCTCCGATCCCATAAAAAAAAATATCTACAAGGGATAGGCAGAGAGAACAGAGCGCCTTGAGGCACGATTCTTACAAGCCTCACTCTCTTCTTTGACTTTCATGACTCTTTTCATGCATCGCGTCGATTATTGAGGCTCCTAACATCACCTTCCTCCAAACACGTTCTATTTGGTCATGGAGTGTGTGTCTTGGCCGTCCTCGACTCCTACATCTATCCGCTTTTGCAATGTCTATTGCATAATCACCTTACATCATCCATTCTTTCCACCATCTCATTCTTCTTTCTCTTATAACATTCCTATTCGGCACTCCCCTCTCCTCGTCCCCCACGTTTGGCGCTGCGAAATCTGGTTCCTAGCGAAAATTATGAGATAATTTATTAATGACTGAATAAATTAATCTTAATATGCCATATATTGGGCACACGCAACGTACTCAACTACCTACACTAAGTGTAATAGTAACTATCAAAGTTATTTCAAGGCCTCCATACAAATGTTTATTATTCACTAGAAAAGCAAAACTTTAAATAATTACATGTGGACTTTAGAATGTGGTATGCTTTCGGCGTGGGTTGCTTCGCAATATGACGTTGTAAACAATTCCTGTAAATTTATTATCATTGCCAACATTTTCATGTACTATCAGAAATACATATATACATGCCGCCTCGGTGGTCCAGTGGTCGAGCACCCGCTTCTAAATCCAGAGGTCGCGGGTTCGAATCCTCTCATCGGCCAACGACTTTTCGAAATTAATTTCGTAAGTTATGTGTGATAAATACCGATGACTAAAAACTTTGTGCCCGTTATGGCAATAGGTTCACCATGTATTCCATTTGGGACGTAAATATAACGGCGAGACGAGGCTTAACAGCCGCTGCCTACACCTTCGAGTAGAAAAAGGCGTGAAGTGATGTTATATACGCCTTGAGAACGTCAAGAAATGGTGTAAATCTCGATGATCTAATGGTCAGTATATGCTAGAACTGGGATATGAACTCAAACGGCACAGGGGCTGACTCCGAAGGAAGTGTGTTCTATTTCTCAAGTCAACGCGGGCAAACTGACTGAATGTAAATGGCCCTTAAACGACCTCATTGGAAATATTTTTCTGGATGGCAAGCGAGTCACCTGGTGGTAGGCTAGTAGGTGACTTGCTCAGCCTATGGACACCTAGTAATAATTTTACAATAGCGTTGCTGGCCCTTAGGGAGTAGGATAGGAAAGAAGAGGAATGACCCAGATGGGCCTCCAGATACCCCTGTCGTCGAAATGAAACGCGGCAAGAATAATTTTACGTAGATATTCTGAGATATCGTGGTATTTCTCTGCGATTCTCTTCAGCGAAATACGTAGCTCTATCATTAATTACACTTTCAGATCTTGAGAGGTTCAAGATACGTCATCATAACGTAAAATAAAACTAAAACTCTTAATTTAAATTTATTCATTGATAACTCAATATCTACAACATATTGTAGAACACATCACATCTCACACGAATCACTCATTTTATATTAATGAAAGCAAATGGAAGTATTTCTATATTATTTATTTATGCTTATGAAATATAAATTATATTAAAAAGCTTTGTATCATATATTTCACATACAAGATTGAGCAAATAATATTAATCATGAAGTGCTTTTATATAATAATCTAAATAAATAGATGGTGTGCAATAAATATACATAATAATATGTGTAACTATAATTATGTATTGGCAGTATAATAATATGAACCTAAGTACATACACGATACATCAACACTACACACGCACACATACAAACCTATTGTATACAGGCTGTATAAAAAAAATCTGAGCACTTATTTTATATATACAGCGTGATAATTAAATACATTGATTAATATGATCTTATATTGATATAATATATTGTAAAAAATCATAGTACCTACATATCAGCTGTTAAAATATGTGCTCCATTTTTTTTTTCTACATATCACTCATACATAAAAAAAAACCTAGCATGTATCGCTTAAATTAATATCACTTTAGGTAAAAACAAATTAAAAAAAATACCCTAGGTATGTATTCAATGTCTATTTTTAATCCACCAGAAGATCAGTCATCACGAAAAAAAATGTTGTAAAGTTTTTTTTATTATTATTAATTATTATTTGACCACAACACTTAGGGTACGTTAAATAAGTGATAGCAATAACTTGACTAGTACAATCACAGTGCATTTAAATAATATCTATAGAGCAATTGTGGGATGACTATTGAGTATAAAGTAGTATAAACCAACATAAGGTCGTACGCGATACGTTTACCGAACGACTTGCATTTAAAAATAATGTTAACCTTCATATAAATAAGTTATACGAATAGAATTACGTTCAATGTTCAATTTTATGACTATTCTCTTTTAAGACCATTCCCATTCTGCTGTGTCGCTGTACCCTTCTCCAATTCCTCTCTACGGCTGATTTGATACCTGAAAAAAAAGCAGTCCAGTATTATATGACTGAGAAGTAAGTACTATAAACTCTCGCCTGGATAACTAGGGGTAACTTGGCCTGCCTGCCATCGGGGTAGGCAAAGTTACGATCCTGACACACTTATTTCACCTCATCCAGTCATACGACTGATCAATATATTGCGCATCGATTTTGGGTGCTACTCATTTTCCCTCTTTGAAACGGACCATTTATTTGATCGTCGTGGTAGCTCTATTCTTGGTCTCCCGATCCCGACTCTGGCACTCACAATCGCTTCGTACAATCTTTTAATCAAGATAGATGAAGTGAATATCTAATTACTAAAAAAACAAACCCGCTCGTTTTCTCAACACCACACTTCAACAGTAGTAGAGTATTGCAGTTCTGGGCCTGTTCGACCGATGAAATACCACATCCTCTCGAAATATCGGCGTGAAGTGGCTCGTGCCGGGTTTCGTTCGATGAGAGAGTTATCCGGAGGCCCAATCCCCTTTCCCCTTCCTTTCCCCATCTACTCCCTTGGAAGACGGCAACGCACAACGGTTTTCCTGTGCGGTGAGTAATTACTTACCATCAGGTGAGTCACTTGCTCGTTGCCCTTCCAATCCCATAAAAAAAAAAACTAATCCATTTTATGGCTTATTTTTGTACAAGTTGCATACTAAAAAAATAGTAAACCTGATCAACAGTAATAAATCGTCGGAGGTACATTATTGCTCTATCTATTACCTCGTATCTATAGTGCTCTTTAAAAGATTTATAAACCCGGTCGGCTGGAAGACGTATTATTTGCGTGACACAGTGGTTCGTCCTATTGGATATTTGGCCGGATGCCATATTAATGTTGGATCACGCGATACCACTAATTTTATTTTCTAACTCTTGTTTATAACCTTTAAATCATATAAAAATGTTTCGTGATGTTCATCTATGTCATGTTCATTTTGAGAATTATAAATAAAACTCTAAAACGTATCTCAAAATCTAGATACAGAGACTATCAAGGTCTCTCGCGAAATCCTACACATAGTAGTGTTTTTCAACTACTCGCGGTGACTGAGATTCATATTACTGATGTTCTCCATCAGTAATATGACTGTAGGATAACTGTAGGTTCAGCAAACCGTTCCCAAACAAGAGTCTCGTTAAGAGGGAGAGAGAGTTATCATGTGTTGCAGCTCAAGTAATTATATATATAAAAACACGCTTAAGAAATTTTCTAAGTTCATTATTATTTTGACTGGCTTATATCCTACTATTATAAATTACCTTTTATGGCCGCATGCGGGCGTTATATGCGTTAAATGATTGCAAGAGAGATTAGAAGTTCCACTTCAATACCACAAATAGTACACTTCAAATAGTAAACACTACATTAAAGGTAGTAATGGGCTTACCAGACAACTAGTCTTCCACTTAGCATGAAGAAGAAAACCAAGGCCGGTGCACATCGATCGAATGGATCACCCACCATCACATGAGAATATGCTCCCAGTATCATCAGTAATATCAGGCCCACGTTGGCTACATTCTTCAATTTATCTATGAACATAAAATACTTTTTTTATGAACAAGGAAATATAAAATACTTACATTATTTATTGAAGGTACTGTGGATCAAGGCGTTTCAGTCTCGCAAGGTATTCTACGTGGAAATTTCTTAAAACTAGTAATTTTGTAATCGTCCATTAATGCCACAATCAATCTTACGGAATAAACTTCACAGTATTAAAATGAGTAACTACATGTACGTATGACTTCAAAGCGCCGCTAACATAATCTTAGTTATAGATCATTGGCCAATAACGATAAAGCTACGATCGTGACGCTATACCTTTTAAACCCGATTGCATCAGAAGCGAGGGTTGCTTTCTCACACATATCTTTCTTTTCCTTATAAAATAAACATAGTAATTAATGTAAGTTTATTTTCCTTAACGCTGTATTTTGTAATGATTCGAATGATATTTAATGAGAAAATTTATAAAAGTGACGAGAAAACGATATATTGAATTTTAGATTTCCTTTCCGTTCCACTCCAACACCTTTTCTATACATGGTTATTTATCTATAAACTGTGTGACGGGACTCACTGTAATCCATAAATATGTACTTAGAATGACAACATAAAAATACTTAAAATAAGAACATAAAATTAATACTTACGACTAGGTAAAATTGCCAAAGTCAAGCCAAATAATATTTCAAGTACACCCACTGTCCTCCTGTACCATTTCGACGGAAGTTTGAAGTCGAATGTGTCAGACAGCGGAAACACTTTTGCATACCGCACATATTCTTTTCTCTGAAATAAGAAAAGCAAATGCTATATTTTGCTTGGGACCCCAATAATCATCATCACACCTTAGTATGGTATATATTAAATTCATTTCGATTCTCTGCATCATTGTAGTGCCACGTATCAACACTCAAAATTCAGCATAAATACCTACTGCTTTGTAGGATAAAAGGGAAAACGAGTAAGCGGACCTAGTGGTAAGTTACTACCGCTGCCCATGGACATCTGCAATACAGATAGTGTTACAGGTACATTGCCGTCCTATAAGACAGTAGGATGGGAAAGGGGGGTGGGCCTCCGGATACCTCCCTCACCGAACAAGGCATGAGCAAATTTTTCGTCAATATTCTGTGAGACTGGTATTTCAAAGGTCGAGGTCGAGCCCATTCATGCAGCGAACTGCGAGCTGTACTGATGCCTACTGGCTTGTATGCTATCCCTACCTAATGCCACCGGGATTGACAGATGATGATCTTTGGCCGATTGCTATTAACAATTAAGTGAGGTTATTATGAGGTAAACCCCGCCCTGCCCTTACGTTCCTAAAGATGAATGATGCGAGACTGTAACTGAAAGACTATTTGACATATGACGCGGACGGTGTTCGACAAATATTCTCCGATAGATACCCAAATTTAACATTTAATAATAATAATATATATATTTATTTATATATATTTAATAGCTGTATTAGATCAGTACATCAATAATTCGTAAAGTTGTGATACTGTCGAAACGTTAACTTTTTGACTAATTTTCCAGCGGAGTATAACCCTATAACCACGCTAATCATTTTGTAAAATGTCCAAGCTGGGATAAACTGTATTACATTGAGAGAAAATCGTTAAGGTAAACAAAAGTTTGTACCGTTCACGAGATAATGACCGTGACACGAGGGGACCGAGCAGGATATTGATTTTCTCTCATAAATTCATGATCCTCTAACATTTAACATTATAAGACAATGTATCAAGCCTAGCACCTAGCAGTTATAGTAGTTTTTGAAAAGTGAACAGGAAGTTAAATAAATATACAATGAACATTAATTACTTTCCAATAGCCAAATACTATCGAGCTTTACGGTAGCGGATAGTACGAACGCCCATACAGCCTACCTACAATATTACATGTTAACTTTTCGTATGCTAGTCATAGCTAGATTATTTATTTAATAAATGACGCAAGTATAGAATTTGTGTGTACGTAATCTGAGATGTCTGCGGGAACAAATTACGAAACTTCGCATTCGATCAGTTTTTTATTTTACTAGCTGACCCGGCGAACTTTGTTCCGCATCAAAAGTATTATCTGCTGTCCCGCTATGTTAATACTGCAATATCTTCGAAAATATTTCATGCTGTAAAGGGCCAAGATCATCTATATTATATGCTCAATCTATATAAGACACTTAATTGGATGAAAATTATTACTGTAATGTTTAAAATCGCTTCGTAAATAGGCAATTATTTCTCGTAAAAAGTAAAAAAAAATAGAAATGGTCATTGTGGGTTATCCCTAAGAGATAGACATATGCCCTCGCGGACTTTTTTGTAGACTTTTTAAAGGTGTATAATAATGTAGTACGTTATTTTGATTTATCACTTAGGGTTCAGGCAGCGTTTGCGATTAAAGTTCTAAATCTTGAAAATTATCACTTTTTTAATAGACTGTACATGAATTATAGATCAAAACCACCCTGTTGACACCCTCTAACTATAAAAAAAACCGAATCAAAATCCGTTGCGGAGTTTTAAAGATATGCGCATATAAGGGGACAGAAACAGCGGAAAGTGACTTAATTTTATACTATGTAATATATACACCTAATTATTTATTATCTAAGAAATTATTATTATTGACACAGAACGAATCTCAATAAACACTCTTTTTGACATCAAACAACCCACGTATAACTGTATTGTCTTGCTATAAATGTAGTCTATTATGCATGGAATATAAATATAAGCTGGCCTATTAAATTATCAAAAATGTGTCTATTTTATTCTATTTCACATACATAGTTTATGCGAAAAAATATCTAAAATTTATATACCTATATATATATATAATAAGTGTTCTCTAAACTCATAGCGGAGGTGCGATCAAGTCACTATGGTCGCTACGAAAACATGACAACTCTGAGGTAGAATTAGGCGGCTGGCCAAATACCAAAATAGCCAAGCTACACAACTGAGCTACAAAAATTTTAATGCACCTAGCGACCTCAAAAGTACTAAAGCAAATAACGTTAATTATTCTTGTAAGTAAATAAAAATGCTTACCAAATCTTTATGTAGCTCCTTGGAAATAAACGGAGTTAACTTCGTTATACCAACAAATATAAAAAACACTCCCAACAGGATAGACAAACTTTTTAACACTATAGAACCCATAATTAAAAAAATAAATCACAGATATATTTTGTCAAAGTTTAAAAAATAATGACCATTCTTTATTTCAATAATTGTTTTACCTCACAAATATGTGAGAAACATATTTATTCCATAAAGAAATAGCCTATGGGTACCCTTGAAAATTTATTTTTATATCATTGTAATAAATTTTAGAAATTGCAGCAAGCAACAGCAAGCACGGTTCGCGCCGGCGCGAAAAAATCCATACCGGACTGGTATTAGTGTTGCCACTCAAAATAAATTATTGACTTACTATATGATAGCGCACTAGGTACTTCCACTTAAACGCTTTATATAAATAATTATAGCATTGCAGAACGTTATTTCGAGAAACAATCATTATTTTCGATCCGATCTCATTGATAGTTCTATTCTTGGTCAAAATAATTGAGGTGGATGATACTGCCATTTACGAAATGAAAAAAATTAAATATAATGCCATCTATGCCAACTACCGGCAAGAATGAACGACTAGCACGTAAGCACAATGATTGCTATCATGACGACGCCGATAGATGGAGTCGTTAATCCTTATATGAAGAGAACACATGACATAAGTAGGATTTGATCTTTATTTTCTGAAAAGAAACAATTTTTAAAATAGTACTATATTTTTTATTAATGGCATTTCTTTTTCAAGTGTTGTTTTAAAACTTTCATTAAACTGTTGAGATCCACATATTAAAATCTGATCATTGCCTGACAAAGCCATTGCTTCAACTACTAAATCATCTAAACAAAGTTTCTTGTTGTGTATAGGTTCTTGATACTTTAATTTTGAATCTGTAATACTTGGGCTTATGTATATGTTATAATTAAAATTCCAATAAGATTTATATGAATACAGTTTATCTCTAAATAATATAGTTTCAGTAGATCTACAGCAATAAAATAGTATTAATTTAGTTGTATCATCTTCATCATCTAGAACACTGCCTATGATATCAATAAATGCAGTTAATCCGGTTCCTTGCGCAATCATAACAATTTTATCAAATTTAGAGTGTTTTAAATCGTAATGACCATAAGGCCCCCTCCATAATGTAGTACATCCCACAGCAAGGTTATATAGATATGGAGAAACAATACCATTATCATACAGTTTTATAATAATGGCAAAATCACAGGCTTCTGTTTCCAATATAAATGGTGTATATGCTCGAGTACATGATGTTAAATTTGAGGTATATTTAAAGAGAAAGTGATCACCAGGTTTCCAATACACTTTAGGACACTCCGGTGTTATTTTGTTAAACATAATAAGACAATGATTATCACATATTAAGTGTTTCTTGACAATAATAAATTCAGTATACACCAATTGCTTTATGCCATTCTCTGGAGAAACTTTTGTAGCACATTCTCCCATTGGTCCATCATTCAAAAATTTCTTATATATTTTTAATTGTTTCTCATAAATATCAAATACACATGGATTGCAACCACTGCCACAACAATCTTCGTTTCTTGGTGCCACTGGCTCTTCCATTATTTCACCCAGAATAATCTATTTCCGAATGCAAGTTAAAGTAGATACGAAAAATTATGTTTAGGTTTATAAATGCTTATTTAAAACATATATTATGTGTTAAAAAAATGGCTAAAATATTCATTTTAAGTGTGGCTTATTTTAGAAATTACATGCAAAATTAGAAAGAGTATACCAAAGAGTATATAAATATTAAATATACGAAATATACGGAGTATACGAATTACGAAATACAAGTGCTGAACTGAGGAAAAATAAATAAATGTCATGAAATAATGATGTTATTATTATGATTAATCAATAATCGATTATAACCATTGACTTGTTTATAGGTTTCCTACTTCATTGATTATAACTTATCTTAACTACACGTCTTTTCCTACATAAAGGTGTAGGCCAAGTATAGTTTAGTGTAGGCAGTGACTGTTAAGCCTAGATTCGACGTTATGTTTACGTCACAAATGGAATAGCTGGCGAACCTATTGTCATACGGGGCTCAAAATGTTTAATCATCGTTATTTATCACACATAACTTTCGAAATTAATTTCAAAAAATTATTGGTGTGTTCAAGCCAGGATTCAGTCCCGCGACCTCTGGATTCAGAATCCGCTTGCTCGACCACTGGACCAACGAGACTTCAACATGACTTCAACCACTGGACTCTGGCTGGACCACCGCTGCTTGATATCATTGATATCATCAATAATCAATTATCATCGTTTTAAACATCGATATATTGGTTAATTGATACACCAATGGTATAAAAATCGAAAATACGCAGATGTAGCTAGAGTGCAATATTAAATAATGTTACAACGAAATGAAAATTAAAAAAAATAGACAGTCATTAACAAGGTTAAACCTGATTTTAGTTTATTTGTTTGTTACTGAAAACACTAATATTTTTTAAATTGATATTTTGCAATAACTATTAAATGTACTACGAAACTATTAATTTGGTCTCGACGTTGATGTTTTTCTTATATAGATTATTCTCTCTAAATAATAATGTGAAATTTGTACAGTCAATAAATACAAGAATTAGAGACGCGATAGTTATCAGGATTCAGGATGAAACGATCAAACATCAAAATATTCGCTCATTGCTGATTGCATAAAGTTGCCCGATTGGTTCACTGTCATCAACCCGTACGGCAACGGCTCCTAGCTAGGTGATTAACAAAGATTAGTAAAAGTATTCCATCGAAAAGTTTAAATTAGGAAGTTGGCCAAGTTGCAAAAATTAACTGTAACCATCCTATTCTAATTGGTTCGATTTTTGTTTGTTCGAACTAACTAAGGAACTAACTAACTAAGGAGTCTTGAATATTTGACGAACGTTGACCTTCTGTTAAAAGAATCACGCTAGAGATATGTGAATACCTCGTACAAGAAATATATTTTTGGATATCACTAGTCAATATAATCTTATTGACAAATAAATTATAATCTAATATAAATTACACTACATACATATTGGCTTATTTTTGTTTGCTTAGCCAATGGGCTCCCAAGTCCCACTTACCACCAACTTACCACTGTCGTCCACTAAACTCCACTGTTTCACTGCGCCTTTGAAAGCAAATAAACATT
The DNA here is from genome assembly GCA_905147225.2 of Euproctis similis. NCBI lineage: Eukaryota > Metazoa > Arthropoda > Insecta > Lepidoptera > Erebidae > Euproctis > Euproctis similis. The sequence goes on along the minus strand of LR990118.1, from coordinate 5,786,927 downwards.
TTAATAAACACGATGCTGAATTTTTTTGCATTTGGCGAATCAAACAATTCATCCACTGTATTTTACCATCCTAACTCCCTGAGATAGGAACTTAATGATGTAGTGAACTAATGAACTAATAGTACAAGTCTGTACAACTTAAAAAAATATTATGGAATATAAAGCTGGTATCATCTGTAGGCGGGAATTTTGAGTTTTAGAATATTACTTTAATATATTTATTTATAGTTTGTTTTACTAATTATATTATATTTAGCACAATTGCATTTCTGTTATAATGCCCGTATCGTTGTACTTGCTGTCTAAAATAGTCATAGTATTAATCCCAATAATGAAAAGTTCATTTGTTTATATTAGGGATAACAGAGACACCAGCGCTCTCTGCACAGACGCCACATCAAACTTTACTCAGTTTGCTGACCGCCCGCCATAAATTTGCTTTAGCTTGCTTTAACGTTCGCCGTAAACAATTCAGTGAGTACATAATATTCCTAATATAATATTTTTCTATTAAATTCCTTAATTCTTATTGTTCTTATATGATTCTGACTGTGTCAAATATTGGATCCAAGACGTACGGATAGATAATTACTTGTTAGCAGAATTCATTCTCCATTTTATTGATAGCTTGGTATTCCATGTTCAAGCGCAGTCCGTTTAATTTATATTATCCAGATCTTTTGTATATCCTGATCTAAATAATCTTTGTTGCTCGTTCTTTTATTTACAAATCTAGTGTACTAAATTTATTTTCATTCCAATTATTAATGTAATCCGTTTGCGAAGCGTCTGTGCAATGTTCAGTTCCGTGTAGTGTTAATAAATTTGTAAGTCATCCTCAATCATTTCTCTCGGTGTTTGTGTAAGTTAAATTCTTGGTTTATTTTCAATATGTTTGTTATCTTCAAATACTGTTAAAGTTTTAATTAATAAAATTATCAGTAATATTAATTACAATATAATTCAATAATTCAAGCTATTTTTACGTTTATTTTATTACAAGCATTATTCCTAATAAGTACTATAACTAAATGTTCATTAATTAAGAAAAATATTTGGTACTTTCAAGAAAATTAAAATTACATATTCAGGGTTCAGAAACTAGACTAGCCTTTATTTTACAAACATACTACAGTGTACTTGTAATTTTTTCCAGATCCTAACTTATTATCTTAAAAATTTCCCATTATGTCTGATGATGGTTCAACAGTTGTTGAGAAGAAAAGTAGAGGCCGACCTAAAGCCAATGGAACACAGGCAGTAAGTAGTTTTTTCTCTTTTTTGTATCAAAGCTTATTTTCAGACAGCCTATTACAGTGTTCATTTTGGTTTTAGGAGGCTAAAGTTGACAGTAAGAAAAGAAGCAGGCCACCAGTTAAAGAATCGGTCAGGACTAAAGAATCAACAAAGTCCTCTGATGATGAACAGGCGCCTGTAGCGAAAAGAGGACGAGGTCGACCAAAGGGATCTAAGAAAAAGGCTTCAAAAGCAAAGGTGAATTAATATCCATACAATTTTGAAATGTGTGGTTATCAGTGTTTAACTATAAATGTTTTTATAGAGTGCACCAGTTGAAGGTAGGGGCCGTGGCCGACCACGTAAGGAACCTGCTCCACCTAAAAAAGATGCAGCTTCTACAGAAGAGGAACAGGATGAGGATGAAGAAGACGAAGGGTCTGAAGACCAGTAAACATTGCTATAACAGAACACCCACTTTAGTATATAACTTGTTTGTCAAAATAACTCTGTTGGTTGTTAAACATATATCAGTACCCAAGTACCTATGATGAATCCAGTATTGCATTAAATCAAAATTTTCATTTAAACAATTTTGATACAGAGTTATCCTGGCAATACATAATATTCATCTGAGATTGTCTACCCATATTTTAATCAAGTGATAAAGATATCTTTAGCTGAAAAGGTTAAATATTAATAATAAGGTCATTTTGGTGTATTATTGTGCATTTACTTGAATAATTAGTAAATATGTATTAAGAATCTCACTTGAATAAATTTGGGATGATATAGCTCTCCTTAGAAACGTACAACATTTAAGATTTAATTTTGTAGAGTTTATTCGAATAGGTATTTGTAATCTCTTTAATTATGGTTTAGCTATACATCAAGTATGATTTTGACTTGAGTCAAGTATTATTTTGTAGTAAGTAATTGTAATCAATTTATTTTACATTGAAATTTGATTATATTTAAACTTGTGATATAGCAGCTATTGTAAAAGATGTTTTTAAATAACTGTCTGATTTCTATATTTGTTTACTTTGCTGTCCAATATTGTGGTAGTGCCATTCTGAACCTATTTTTTCTTTTCTATTTGGCGGACTGATTGACATTGAAATTGTTTCGTTAAAAATTTATTGTGTGTCTGTGCGTGAATATACAAGATTAGAACAAAATATAAATAAACCATCTAAATCATGGTCCAATTTTTATTTAACATTAATGATAAGATTGGAATCCTAGACAAAGAATAATTAATAAGGATGAATTTAGTATGTACTTTCAACTTAAATTAACTTACAAATAAAATGTAGGAAAAAGTTTATATACACTTGTTATGGAATATCCAAAAATCTATAGTTAATTGCTAATTTTCTATCTCAATAATCAACTTCTGACCCCATGACGTGTTGTATATTGACTTGGTCAATTTGTATGAAAACTGACCATACAAGAATTAATGTTTTGATTGAAGTTATGAAGTCACGACAACTGGCGACTAAATGTTAGCTTTATTCGATAAGTATTTGACCCAGCAAACTTTGTTTCCCTCAGAAAAGTAATCAAAATGGTCATTGTGATTTTTTTCTAGACCTTTCGAAGATCTTTAATAATGTAGTTTTGTTTGCAATTAAAGTGCTAAGTCTAGAAATTTACAACTTTATTTGCTTCAGTTTATTTAAATTATACATATAAACCACCCGTTCATACCCTCTATCCATTAAAGAAAACCGCATCAAGATCCGTTTCGTAGTTTCAGAGATATACAGTGGAAAGCAACCTTGTTTTAAACAATGAATGTATTAGGTATTAAAGTTGACGCTGAAACTATGTAGGCTGCGGCAATAGTGCTCGGATTAGTTTTCTGATTCAAAAACCATTGCCGTATATATATATATATATGCCATATTCATATTTATCACGCACGCCTTAGAGTACGCCGCACTGGAGAACCGTTAATGTAAGCTAGGATTCGTATAAAATAATTTTAAACGGGAGTACCTACTGAATTACTAGATGCTCTAACATTTATCATACACCATTACCGCTTCTGTAATAAATACATAATAAAAAAATATACAGTATCAATTTGAGCACCACAATGATTAACATGATTGTTTACTAAAATAAAAGGAAGTAATTAAAATTCGGTCTCGGTGGTCCAGTGGTCGAGCACCCGCTTCTGAATCAAGAAGCCAGTGTTCGAATCCAGGCTTACACCAATCACTTTTCAAAAGTTATGTGTGGTAAACATTAAATATCGATGACTGAAAACTTTATACCCGGTATAGCAATAGGTCCCCACCTTTTCCATTTGGGACGTACACATAACGGCGAGACGAGGCTTAACAGCCGCTGCCTACACCTTCGGGTAGAAAAAGGCATAAAGTATAAAATATACATTTTTTTATGCGAGATGATAATATTGCACTTTTGTAAAGTTATAATGTTACGAGATAAAAGAGCATAAAGTCCTGTAAAGACCCCATAGAAAGAGATTAGGGCTGTATGCAGTATTTTTATTTATTTATTTTTACAAATACAACATTTGCACAAACTTCGCGCAAGGCGGACTTAATACCTGAGGTATGTATTTTCTTCCAGTCCACCTGGGTGGTGCAGAGATGAAAAGTCGTAACCAGGAAGAGGTTTAGAAAAAAATTCTATGACGAAGCTATATTTCAAGCCACAGATTTAGTGAACATACTTAATAACTTTATTCTTGCGATGTAGTAGGTTGACCACTTGATTATTTAAAAATTTAAAAACTCATCTAATTAAAGACATAAAATACATACTTAACATAAAGTGGAACTATTATTATTTATAGTTAGTGCCATTTTAAAAGAAATATAACGGCGAGATGAGACTTAACAGCCGCTGCCCACACCTTCGGGTAGAAGAAGGCGTGAAGTTATGTTTTTAGTGCCATTTTCTAATATACATTTTAACCTAACGTTTCACTTTTGTTTTGTTAACACCGTGGTTTTGTTAATGTCTTTAATAAAGCACTGTGGCGTACTTCTCCGTCAGGAAGAGCGTTCTGTGAACGGATCCGACCCTGGTTGAGAACTTAGCCTATATGTAAATTCAGAAAATATTCAAATAATTCTGTTCATCAGTTAGGACATGATTGAGTAATAAATATCTTTACAAACCTTCGCCTGTATTATGTTATGATGCTATCACAATTTTATTTGTTGTAACATTTGAATCGTCTGCATTGCAGCTAAGAACAAGAAAAGAAAAAAAATAATATTTGTCATATGTCAAATCTACTGTCAGATAAATTTCCTTCGCCAATCACAGCCCTGGCAAGCACGAAGCGTCATTTCGTTTTTATTCTCGTTGTGGTTTGTGGTGTGACGATGTTGCTTTGGTGAAAAATATTCTTTTAAATCTCATTAACTAAATGATCTTTTGTGTTATAAGTGCATAAAAGTTAATAAATATTGTAAGCGAAGTAATAATTCTAACATTTGATCATTATTTGTGTAGTTTGTTGAACTTTTGAAGTGTGTTATATTAGTTACATATCGCGCAGAACATTAAAAGTTAAAAAGTTGTTGACCATTTAAAAAAGTTTTTGGTGTCAATAATTCGCCTTTTTTAAAAGCGAGGTGAGCCTCGTTTCTGATGATTACACGGATGCTGTCACTAGGAGTTTCTATATTGTGTAGTTGGTGAGTAAAATAAATATGTTGTTAAAAACTAGTTACGTTAGTTGTGTGTGACATGCTATGTAGAATATATCCGCTACATTGCTCGTTATCTATGTGATTATTTTATGCGTTTTATCTAATGATACACTAGGTAATTTACGTTTAGAACCTGCAATTTATATTTTAATATTTAGTTATAATTTATGTTTTCTCAACATCGATTGATGTTGACTTTTGCATGATCGATTGTTATCTATAGTTGTTGTGTTTCGTTAAACTTAATTTTATTTTCATTTTTAAAATTAGTGTCAATTTTGTGTAGAAAATGTAAAAAGTAAACAATTGCATACTGTTTGAATAACATGTCAGCATTGACAATCAAACACAATTTTAACACAAACACTACATTAGGTATACAAAAGCTGCCATAATTTGGTGGCCACATTGAAGAGATGTTGAGGATGCAATTCAAAGGCTCCGTCACCACAGTTTCAATGAATGTGTATACTTTTTTAGAAGTATTCTATAAAAAAACTAACAAACACTCAACAATTACTAAAGTACTCAATAAGTTAATAAATCATAACATAACTTCACGCCTTTTCTACCTTAAGGTGTAGGCAGTGGCTGTTAAGCCTCGACTCGCTATTATGTTTACGTCCCAAATGGGTGAGCTGGTGAACTTATTGCAATACTGGGCACAAAGATTTTGGTCATTGATATTTTAATCACACATAACTTTCAAAATTAATTTCGAAAAGTCATTAGTGTGAACCAGGATTCGAACCCGCGACCTCTGGATTCAGAAGGGGAGTGCTAGACTACTGGGTCTAGACTTAAAGCGAGACTTATGACTTAAGTCCTATTTTAATAATTCTAAAATATTGATAAAATGATGTTATAAATCCATAATATAGCCAGTCAGTCAGCCCTGAAGGATATCTCAATGCTTGTATTATACATTATGTTATTCACCTGTATTAGATAGCAAAAAATATATAGAGGCCCCTTAAACAAACCATTTTTAGGTTGTTATCAAGATAGCGGGTTGGATGGAATTTCAAAGTTTTAAGAGATACAGTACATATATTTAATATTATTTTTTTTAAACAAGCTTCACTGTCCATGCCAATGTTGACAGTGCGAAAAGTTCATGAAATCAGTTATGACTAATATTCAAAAAAGTACACCTTAAACAAAAGATACTAAATTATTTTATGCGACATACTGAATTAATAATATAAACATTATTACAAATTTGTTGTGGATGAATGAGGGAGAAAAGGTAGAAAAATAAAGTTGTGTGATAAACATATATTACAGTGGTAGTCTTGAAGTTTGCTGCATGATAGGGTCAGCTCAACTGGTGAAATACCACAACCTCTCGGAATATTGGAGTGTAGTGGCTCGTGCCGCGTTCCGTTCGGTGAGAGAGGTATCCACAGTCCCTAGCCCTTTCTTTTCTCCTCTTACTTCCTTAAAGGACGGCAACGTACCATGGTGTTCATGTGCGGTAAGAAGTTACTTACCATCAGGTGACCCTCTTATACCTTTTAAAAAAAAGATAAATATTGATAGTTGAAAAAGTATGTGAATCCAAATAAAGATTTGGTTTATGAATGCAAAATGTAGTGTAGGATATATAGTTGTGTAAATCGGTGTGGATAAATTGAGATTCTACATATTGCCACGATGCACAAATATCCTTAATATACTACTTAATTTTCAAACAAAAATGGTTTTTCTGTGATCTCTTTCATTGGTTCTTTTGTCTTGAATAACCTTTAAGACCAGATTAATGTCCATGATGATTCATCTATATCATTTCAAAGATTGTTATCAAACATATATGGACCATATTATGATGAATTTTCGTTACATATTTGCGACAAATATGGTAATAATGAGTAAGTCTTGGTTCTAGGTAATAAAAGGGGGACCACTTATTATATTACTAGCTGACCCCGCGAAATTCATCCTGCACAGCAGTCAATGAATGATCAGAATGTGTTTTGTTATTCCACTGTAGTGTCCGACCGAAGGTCTATTTTTGGCCGAAGCCGGAGCCGATTAATCGGCAATCTCCACAATCTTCCGCCGAAGCCGAAGGTTCATAACTATTCATAATTTAATATTTTTCTTCAATATTATCCACAGCTAAATAAGAATATCGGCGTAAAGTGGCTCATGCCACTTTTTTTTCGGTGATAGAAGTATCCGCACTGAGCTAGTGCAGTCCGGTCCGTCAGGCACTCACTCTTTCGTAACAGTTCGTTTAATTCCGACTGTTCTTGGACCTTCGGCGGGACCTTCGGCTTCGGCCGGATTCTGGGCCGAAGATGGATTTTTAGCCGAAGATGGCCGAAGCCGAAGCTTCAGTCGGACACTATTCCACTGATAACAAATTAACGGCTAGACGATGTTTCTATTTTTTTTTAAATTATATATACCTTATCATATAATTGTTTTATTTGTCATATATTTTATGATATGGTATGGTGTAAAAGGAAAAAAAAGAAAGGTATCCTACATGATGATCGGTTAGTAGTTTATGCATGGTCAGATAACAAATAAAGTAAATAAACTTTTGCATTTATAATATTTACGTTACAATCATACGGGATTTGAAGTCGTTAACAGAACACGTAACAAACAAACAGCCTTTGTCTACACTTGTTAAAAAATGCTTCAAGTTAAAGGAATCCAGTGGAAGTCATAGTCTGTTTGTCATATAACGACACCCAGGATTCTAGCTCTCTATTCAAACAATCGTGACACGCTCCGTGATTATAAATATGTACACGATTGTAACCAGCCTTTGAAATTATAGTACGTGTACTTATGACCATCGAACTATTGACTATAATGCAGTGTTTACGAGACTCACATTCTAATTAGCTTTGGTGTGGTCGGCGGGCTATGTAACGTATTTATTTGTTACATGGCCTCTAAGACGGCCTCCTTCCTTATGCTTATTTATTATATGTAATACAAGCCATTGAAATTATATGGATATCCACAACAAAAAAAACTTAACGTAAACGAGAATTCGAGGAAGTGAAGCGACTGAGATTCAAACACATGATATATGTCGATACTTATCAAGCAGTCTGTTTATGATTCTCCTGCCCTTATACCAATCTAAGTGGGGTCGGCATAACTTGTCATCCATTCGAATTATCCATGTTATCAAGAAATTTGGCTGCGGTTTTATGACAAGCCGCTTGCCTGACGTCAACCCGGGTAACTTGGGAATGTCTGCTAAAAGTGTAAATATTAATGCAAACTTGTATTACAATTCTAGAAATATAATCGATTTTAAAGATTTGTGGATAAAAAATGTTAATATTTGGCGTCAGTTCAATGGTGATCCATTTTTATGCAACCCGGTCGTTGACTCTATGAGTCAGATATACGGTAGGTAAGCGACTTCAATCTTAAACTTTTCTGATTACAAATAACCTCTTGCACTAATTTAGAGTTTTGTTGTGTTTTGGTTAAATTACTTTTTCTCTACTAGGTTGAGAAATATCGCCGATTTTTCGTATTTGAATTTGAGTAGAATCTCGGATGAAATGTTAATTTAATTATTAGATAAGATAGATAGATTTATTATTATATAATAGATTTATTAATTATAGATTTATTAATATTATTATAGATTTATTAATTTATTGACTGTTAATAAATGCCTGCAATAAAACTGTGATTTAATTAAAAAAGAACTTTTTGCTGCATTAAAATGCAGTAATGTAAATTTTCCCGAAATACACAATTAATTGTAAGTCTATAGTCTAATAAATAATAGATAATAGAAGTAAGCAAGAAATTAGTAAGAGTGTGAATCGTTTTAACCAACAACCACTCATTCCGGTCTCACTGGGTCATAGCTATGGTTAGCATCCTGAATTTTTAAGCGTTCGATTAAGGCGTTCGCTGGTTGCGCTACATGTCTTTAGCCGTGTACATCTTTTCTCTCCGTAATGAGTTCTTTTTAAGTTCTCATGGCATTTTTCACCGCAAGGGCTTGCTATATCAACGTCTTTAATGACGACGTGAACGTAGTCTTGGTGTCTCGCATCAAGAATTTGAGGTCGTCGCTTCGGGGCAGATGTAACGTTGAATACTTTGGGATATTATACCATGTGTACATCACTAGATTCTGTCTATTCTAGATTCTATTAGTTTCTTTTATAGTATGATAATGTTCCAAGTATAAACTTGGAACATTATCACACTTTAAAAGAAACAAAACCAACAACAGAGACGGTGCGATATTTCTCGATTCACTTTCTAAAATTTACAGACAATCGATAATTTCGACACTATTAATAGTAACCTCTTAACTAACTTTCGGAAATACGTATATAATAGCGTTTTTGTCTGTTCATCGTATTCGTGGTTTCGAGCGCCTATTAAATAAGTATCATATCGTCCATAGACTGTGGTAACCATTAAAGCCTCATTCTTTAATATATAATACATTTTTAAAGTTGTTTCTGTTTCTAATTTTCGTGGTTTTGAGCGCTTTTATTAAGTGCCATATTGTTCATATACCTTGGTAAACAATAAGACGCAATGGGAGAATCCGTTCGTACAGAATGCTGTACGAACGGATTCTCCCATTGCGTTCTAAAAATTTTTCAAAATATTTCTATTTTCTGCTATTAGCATTAGCTTGTAGAAAAATCTACAATAGGATACTCTCTGGCGTTCAAGCGAATGAGGCTAATCTAAAAGTGTCAGACGTCAGTATCCAATAGTATCCATTGAGTCAATCACCCTAAAAGTGGCACAAATCATTCAATATTAGCATTCATACATGCACGCAATCGAAAAAGCACAATTCACGTCTATCTCACACAGTCGAACAAGATCAAGCAATCGCAATTCGTTGAAGAGTTGATACAAAGTATGTACCTACATAATAAATTTGACATGAAAATATGTGCTTTAGTTTTAGTTCCAGGAACACTCAAATAGTTCTCAATTATTATTGTATTATTTATAGAGCGTCTAACTAATGCAATGTATGAATTTGTTCCACTTATTTTATACATAACTTTTATACATAACTGTTTGTTTATTATTTTAGTTTACTTTCGTTACAATCTGGCTATCATGTTATTAAATATTCTTTTTTTATTTATATATATTCTTTTCATTATTGTATGTTTTGTTTTTTGTAAATTATAAGGTGTAAATAAAGAATTATCTTATCTTATCTTAAATGTGCATGTATGTCTAAAGGAAACAGTATTAGCCGTTTTCTTCTCTGCGCGGCTTTTTATACAATTTTATAGTGATATTTCTATATTGCATTTAATATTGAAAGTAATAAAATGTGATAATCTGATTTCCAAATAATTTCCCAGAAGTCATCGGGATTTAAACACATGCAAAATCTTAGCGTATTAAGCGACGAAGTCACCGAGATAAATTACATTCGTCAATTATTAAATAGTAAACAATTGTGGGCTGTATATACATTTTCATTGCATATATAAATAAATTTGTGTACATAAATATATTATTAAGAATTATATAAATAATATAACATACATAATGTTACATTAATGGAATATTATTATATTAGAATTTAATTAATTTCCACATTACATTTACACTACATTTTGTTAGTTAATTTGTAATTATGTTTTGAATTCAGTTCTATTTGCCTACACTATAGTTACTATGCTACTATGTCGGCCAGTTGAAGTCATCTGATGAGTACATGATGAAGACGAGCTTTAATATCTCCTGTTTCAAATATTCTTCTTTCAGCTCCTTCAATGTGTAGAACTGCTCAATAAATCCTGGCCAAATATCTTTTTCCACAAAGATTAGCATATTGTCTACTCTTAATATATGCTTAGTGACCAGTGAAAGTTCTGTTAAAAACATTCCCGCCATTTCGAAAACCTCATAAAGATACACAGAAATACAATACATAGAAATACACAGAAACTGTTTGCAATTGCATAAAAAAAACTATTAATTTGACGATTACGAACAAACAGACGTTCTATATTTATTATATGTAATATATATTAACAATATTATTAGTGAGAAATAAAGTGGCTAGTTTTCTAAGCTCGGTAAAACTTTCACGACTGAGTCTCGCAATAAAATGCCATTTAACTACTTGGAACCAGTTTTTTTAACGGCACCGAGTGAGGCTTTCATTGAAGAAACTATCATCAGATCGTATTACCCGTCTGGTGGTTACGCTCCTCGCCTTTGCACTACTCGGGAATGTAGCTGACTGACGATCGGCTACTGACAAGTTGCTGAATTTCGACCAAATCAATCGCAAGATCTGTCTCTGGAACTGACGTGTATTTTATACATTGTAGGAATGGACCGTTATAATAAGAATGTAATATGATATATCCACTGATGGAATTAATTTGTTTTATCGATACTACTAGTGTGTGCTGTTTTATTTAAAATACAATATTTGATTATATGAGAATTTTATTTATTTGATGTGATTTTGTAGCTTGTTCAAATGTGTCTAACACCAACTTTAAGATTTGTTGGTTGTTATTATAATATGTAATTATCGAATGTAATCCTTGAAGCAAATCAGATCATTCAAAGAGGCAAAGCGTATCATTGGTATGAAGTTGGTACTCGGCAGTAAGTCACGTTCCAAGGGCACATTGAGGTGTTTTGTATTACACTTGGTATGGTAGAGCTGCGCTGGCTAAGAAGCTACCTCTCATTTCTTGAATATTGTTGCTTAGAGTTCGACCAAGATGTATCTTTATTGCCTAACAATTTGGCACATTTATAAGACATTTGATTGTGTCGTAAAAACTGGTCAAATCACGTGATGTACTCATGACGTTGCAATTAATTTAATTATACATAATTCCTGTATAGGGGGAACAATGACCTTAGGGGCGCCCGTACAAAGGGGGGCGGCACCGCCTAGCATTGGCGTCCTAACGTCAGCATCAGAGCCGATTGCTTGTAATCTAATTAAGCTGCAAGTGGAACGCACAAACCGCGTGGCGCGCGCCCTGCACATTCCCTCGCCGCTGATCATCTGACACTGTCCATACATACACCGCATCAAATTATATGTAAAGCTAGTATACCGGAGTCAATGACGATGATACCCTATAAGTATTTATTAAGAGTAATATACAATCTAGTAAACCTTATAAATATTTGACGAGTGTCGACACAGCATTGTAAAAACGCACAAAATAGAGATTAGTCTCGTATTTGACTTTGATAAGTCTGTGTTCAAGTTAGGTGCAAAACAGAATTTTTTCCTAATCTAATGGGCATACAGACTGTATTTAAATTTTATTAAGGATTAAAATTTGTGTCTCGTATAAAAAGCGGAACGTTACGAATAACTTGTTGGGTATGCGGTGTGCATGAATAAAGTGATACACCGTTCGTTTTAGCCTCATAATAATGTCTTTAACATTGAACACAAAATCAACTTGCAAAACTTATTTTGTAAACAATAGCCGGTAATGGCATCTCCCTTTGTTTTCTCGGTCTATGGTGCAACAGAACTGCGCTATTGTAATGAGATAATCTCGTAAATCCGACATGATTGCATTTTTGGATGTTATGAAATTTAAATCTAATAAGCACCTACCACTAACTACCACCTACCAGTCAAACAAGAACCATTCCGTCTGGAAATTAAATAGAAAGCGCGACGCGACTTCAATTCTACGCGTCAGATACGCACGTGTGGAGTAAAATTGTGTTCAATCAATTTAAAATTTATAGAAACATAACTTCACGCCTTTTTCTACCCGAAGGTGTAGCAGCGGCTGTTAACCATTGAATCGCCGTTATGGTTACGTCTCAAATGGAATAGGTGGCTATTGCCATACACCGGGCACAAAATCTGTCAGTCATCGATATTTATCACACATAGCTGTCGAAAAGTCATTGATGTGAGCCAGGATTGCCACCCACGACTTCTTTATTCAGAAGTGAGGTGCTCGAACACTGGATCACTGAGACTATAAAATTTATAAAAAGGGGGATTTTATTATTTTTAAAATTTAATAATTACATAACATAACTTCACGCCTTTTGTTACCCGAAGGTGTAGGCAGCGGCTGTTAAGCCTCGTCTCGCCGTTATGTTTACGTCCCAAATGGAATAGGTGGCGAACCTATTGCCATACCGGGCACAAAGTTTGTCAGTCATCGGTATTTATCACACATAACTTCCGAAAACAATTTCGAAAAGTCATTGGTGTGAGCCAGTGTTTGGATTCGAACCCCGGACCTCTGGATCAGAGGCCGTGCGCTCGCCCCACTGCGCCACCGAGACTTATTTTTGAAGTGTAACTTCTAATGTCTCGTGCAACCGTTTAACGCTTTTAACGCCCCCTTGCGGCCACAAAACATATTATATAATAATAAAAAGGACGAATTTCAACCAATCTATATATAAATCCTGGAAGAGAATTGCTTAAGCGTGATTATTATCTGTACATAGACATCTAGTAGCTAGTGGTGGCACTATACCACTCATTTAATACTTATAAAGCATAATAGTTTGTTTCATTCAACGCGCTAATCTCAGAAACCGCTGGTTCTATTTTAAAAATTCTTTCAGTGGTGGATAGTCCATTTATAGAGGAAGGATTTAGGTTATATTATATTTTCTAAACAATTACGGATCTTTACTAAAAGTCCGATAATGTTACCCAAGGTGTAAAAAAATCACCTAACAAAAATGTTTACATTGCGTACGCTGCAAAAAGTATTGATTGTAGAGCAAAAAAATGTACTACAACTTTACAGAATATATAATTGTCTACACAAATGGTCGCGAGACTATCTGTCTAACTATTGTAGTTATCTCACAATAAGTGTTAATTTAATTTTTTAAAATAATTTGAATGATGATGTTTTAAAAGCCCTTTATTTTGTACTGTGGTGTTAATTCTGATTAAAATAAATTATTTACAACTCAAGATAGATTCAATAGCTTCTTGGAACTTTTTGAATTATTTAATTCGGACATTCCATTCAAAAGATATCGCAATATCCACGATATAAGTATTCGATTTTTAGGCAAATATGTATTGCGCGCACATATATAGTAACATAACTTCACGCCTTTTCTACCCGAAGGTCTAGGCAGTGGCTTTTAAGTCTCCACTCGCCGTTATGTTTACGTCCCAAATGGAATAGGTGGCCATACCGGGCAAAGGAGGGCAAACGAGCAAGCGCGTCACCTGATGGTAAGTGACCAGCGCCGCCCATGGACACTTGCAACACATATAGTGTTACAGTTGCGTTGCCGGCCTTTAAGGAAATAGGAATAGGAAAGTATGGGAAAGGGGGATGCGCCTCCGGGTACCTCTCTCACCGAACGAAACGCGGCATGAGCCACTTTACGTTGATCTTCCGAGAGGTCGTGGTATTTCACCGGTAGAGCCGGCCCATTCATGCAGCGAACTGCTTGGCTTCACCACTACCATTCTATTTGTTAAGCTTGAATTTCATTACTACACAGACATCAGTTAAGGTTTAAATTGATAGGTTAGGTTGTAATTGATTTTTAAAATCAATCATAGTACCCTCCTCCCGCCACTAGATGTATGGAGGTACTATAATTGACACTTGAAACGCGGCCTTTAGTGTCAACTACATTCCTTTAAAACTGTATTTGATTGAATGTATTATTTTATTTCTAAAATCCATTGGAGAAATAAATACCTAACATTTATAATTAAGTGTTGAAGAACTTATTTTTTAATATTTTACCAAAACCTGTAAATATGTCTTATATACTTATATAAACTCCATGGAGTGAAACCATAGCGCGATTTAAAATTGACGAATAGTGACCTCTATGGCCGAGTCGAATAAAACATTGTAATATAATAAACTTCAATCAAGACATGATACACATTTATAGTGATGGTTAAGTAACATAACATAACATAACTTCACGCCTTTTGTTACCCGAAGGTGTAGGCAGCGGCTGTTAAGCCTCGTCTCGCCGTTATGTTTACGTCCCAAATGGAATAGGCGGCGAACCTATTGCCATACCGGGCACAAAGTTCAAAGTTCAACCAATCTTTGCTAACGTCTGACCAAATCTCAGCACGTAGATACAAACTTCCGCCCATTTTACCCCGTAGAACAACACTTGGCCAGAGATTCTTTGATTATCTCGGGAATTTCATTTATAGTAAGGTCATCAAACTATTACCGGTCATAGACAAATCTCGACACACGTTTAAACTAATGGTAAGCGAATGGCTAAAGAATCAACAATGTATGGGAATCCACATAGCACTTTGCAATCGAACAAAATACCACCTACACACTCACACATACATAATACATACACACACACACACACACACACACACACACACACACACACACACACACACACACACACACACACACAGACACACACACACACACACACACACACACACACACACACACACACACACACACACACACACACACACACACACACACACACACACACACACACACACACACACACACACACACACACACACACACACACACACACACACACACACGCACACACGCACACACACGCACACACGTGCACACAAAAACACACAGAGGTCTTCTTTGTATTGGTTTATTTACATGTTCCCACTGTACTCGTTACTCCATGATTATTGCAAGTAATGTTAATTGTAGTATACATGTATTTCTGTATCACTGGAAGGATGCTGGTACTTATAGCACAGGGTAACCTATATTAAGTACCAGCTGCTCACCGTATTCTGGTTACTATTGTTAATAACTATTTGTAATTTACTTGATGTTGTATGTATCTATAAATAAAAATAAATAAATAAAGTTTTCAGTCATCGATATTTAGCACACATAACTTCCGAAAACAATTTCGAAAAGTCATTGGTGTGAGCCAGTATCAGGAATCGAACCCGGACCTCTGGATCAGAAGCCGTGTGCTCGACCAATGCGCCACCGAGACTATGGCATGGTTAAGTAACCTTATAAAAAATCTTTTATATAATAATCTGTTTATGATCCAAATAATTCATTCATTCAATTCATTCAATTTTCTCGGTTCAAATAATTTTCATCAGTATGTTGCATTCTTATACACAAATTTAAATAAAATATTAGATAGGAACTTAGTTACCATTTGTCATAATCAGTCCCATTTTTAATAGTACCTTTAATATATTAGTAATAATATTTATTTCTAAGATTTTCGCAAATCTCACTCATTGATTAAAACAACTTTTAGGATATAGGATTATATCGCGTTTATTTATTATTTATTTATATTTATTTCCCGACGTTTCGAACTCTTTACAGAGATCATTTTCACGAGTGATGAACAAAAAGATGGTAGTTGTTCAAAAGCTATTTTCATTGATACAGAGAGCACCCACTTTTTGGAAATAAAAATCAAAAAGTTGATGTTAAAAATATGATTTTTACTATTGGTAACCCACATCAGACCATGAGAACAAAAGTTATATACTTATTTATAAGATGCATACAATATACATACATACAACATACTTTAAGCCATCCAAGAAAGTTAGTCAATTTCTACCATCTGTCAAGTGCCACATCCCCTTGCAAGACCCAGGAGTATATAAGCTGGACTGTGATTGTGGATTCTCTTATATCGGACAAACAAAGAGTTCCATTAAAACCAGGATCAAAGAACACATAGCGGATGTGAAGCACAACCGCTATAATAAGTCTGCTGTTTGTGAACACTGTAGGGAGGGCCCAAAACACTACATCAGGTTTGACAAACCACAAATCCTCGCCAAAGAACAACATTATCGTCCCAGGATGATACGCGCGGCTATTGAAATCAAAAAACATCCAAAGAATTTCAATAGAGAAGATGGCTGGAAACTATCACCTAGCTGGAACCCAGTCATAAGTCTCATCAAACCTAGCCCACAATCAAACAGCTCAAGACAGGGCGATACTATTAGTATAGTTTGCAGGTCAGACCCACATCAGGAACCAAAATAATGTAGAATTTTGAGTAGTGCAGTATATAATCAAAAGAAAATAATTTTAATTTTATTTTTATTAACCTAGAAACCAAGTCCCTTTCTTTTTCTCAAAAACTTTATAAATAATAGCAATATCAATAGCCCATTCAAATGAAATAATAATCAGTTTTGCAGAACAGCCGCTGAGTTTTCTTGCTGGGTCTTTCTCAGGACTGGCCGCGTTTTTGACCCAGTGGTAGATTTTTAATAAACACTTTACCTTTTAATTTAAAATCAATGAATATTCAATAATAGTTATACTTTAATCTCAACCAACTTAGAAAATAAGATAATTTGTAATAATTTAATAATAACAACTTTTACTTATTAAATCATACAACAAAGGATCTTTAGAAGCAGGATATATGAATGCATCTTATAAATAAGTATTTAACTTTTGTTCTCATGGTCTGATGTGGGTTACCAATAGTAAAAATCATATTTTTAACATCAACTTTTTGATTTTTTTATTTCCAAAAAGTGGGTGCTCTCTGTATCAATGAAAATAGCTTTTTACAACTACCATTTTTTTGTTCATCACTCGTGAAAATGATCTCTGTAAAGAGTTCGAAACGTCGGGAAATAAATATAAATAAATAATAAATAAACGCGATATAATCCTAAAAGTTGTTTTAATCAATATTAGTAATAAGTATTAATAATCTCGGTGGCCCAGTTAAGTAGTCGAGCTCTCCGATTCTGGAGTCCTGGGATCGATTCCGGGCTCACATCAATGATTTCTCGGATTTTATTGGTATCTTACTATAGTTAATTTTAGGTACCCTATGGTATTTTTTATGGGATAAAAGGCAAATCTAAGGGAGTAGGATATGAAAGGATGGGGAAGGAGGGTGGGCCTCCGGGTACCTCTCTTACCGAACGAAACGCCGCATGAGCCAGTTTACGTCGATCTTCTGAGAGGTCGTGGTATTTCACCTGTCGAGCCGGCCTATTCATGAAGTGATTATTTTTCTCTATTTCTGAATCAATTTCTAACCCTGTTTAATTTCCTTTCTACAACACGAAGTTACACTTCCAACGCGTGGCGAGACTCCACGCATATTTTTTTATTTTTAAAATTTTAATTCCATACGGATGTATGAAGTAAAAGTGAAGGCAAAATTTTAAGGAAATCCCCTATAGGCCTATCAGATTTATGCGATCAAAAAAAACCTATAGAGCAATATAATGTTTTTTTTTTCTATTTGGGTTTGTTACGCTCAATTTAAGTAAAATCCTGCGTGAGGTGAAACGGTTCCTATTGCACGGCATACTCGGTGCCAGGCTCCAGTCTCTAACGACTCACATACATATACAAATGGTCGATACCGTACTATATTACGTGTGTATACCAGAATTATAAAACTCGTCACAAAATGATAGCAGTATTTTTTTTTGTTAATAAGTCACTGTCTTTGTGAGCGTGCCTGATTTTGGCGCTCCAATTTCCTTTGATATTGAGTGAATGCCTTGTTGTCTTGTCGCGATCGGTTACTGGAGCGCGAATACTGAAGATTTATAATGCGAATTTCAAATTTTTCTTTTCACCGGTAGGAGTATCTCTCCAAGTATGCTACCGTAGTGGAAAGTTTGAGAGGCTTAAATTGGCTTTATTTGTGGGTACGTTTAAAATATTTATCGAAGAATTGGTGGATATAATTTCACTTCGAAAACTTTTAAAATTGCTTGTTTGTATCCATTATATATTCCGAAACTGTTGGATCCATTTCTTTCCGTTTTTACAGATTATTTTGAATTTAGTTTGGATAGCATAATTTAGGCTTAGTTTCTTCAAATATAAGCTTTATTGTTATTGAACTTAAGAATTACGTGAATAATACTCGTTACAACTTCACTATTAAGACAAAAGAGAACGCCAAAAGACACGGTTAAACATGAGTACCTATCTTTAAAAAAAAAACAGAAGTTGATTTACTTGTTACAATTCGTGTTAATCTGTTTGATTTGTTTTATACATCCTAACATATTCCTGTACAAGAGTTCAAAGTAACTTCAAAGTCTCAATTATTTAAGCTGTATGTTTATCTTTATGGTTAGTTATTTTTAAGGCGTTGTGTATAAATGTATGTTCTTGTTATAAATAAAAAAGAAAGTTTTGTTTGTATCAACCTATACGTTCCTAAACCGTTGCATCAGTAGGTAATCGTCTTGAATCATTGGTCGGATACATATATTTTGCGACGCAAGATCCCTGTATTAACGTAACCCAACTCCTCATTTCCACCTGATTGCAGCATGATGGTATTCTTGCTAAGGAGTATCACGCAATAGTCATAAATCGGACCATCAAAAGGCATGTAATTTCACAGAAAAGTACCTAATTTAAGAGTCATTAGTATACCGTAAATAAAAATTGTGCCACTATCACTGCTTCGGCGACTGATTCCAAAACGTATGTCATTCGATAGTAGTGGATGACTGACATTTTAAGTTCTAATATCCAGTCACAGATTTGTCGTTCCACATTCACCGGTCTCGGCTCACTGGTTTGAAACACTTGTATTAACAGAACGTTAACTTGCGACTTACAATTATTAACGTAATTTGAGTCACGTTGTTTTATTGAAGGACATAACTTGACGACTGTCTAAGTGTGTGTGTGTTACACACATATACATTTCCAAGTTCCTATGTGATAAAACTCAAGGATCCTTAGGGGTTACAAGTCACCTGTTTTAACGGTTTTTTTTTTCAGTTCTACAAAGTTTCAATATTTGAGATAGGCATGTAGTGAGTGGTTGTAAGTATGTAAGTTGCACTCAATGGCGAGGCTCGCGTGCCATCGATGTGAGTCATGCCAATACCTTAAGCTGGTAGTGCTTTCGCATTCCATACATAGATATGTTTGTCTTTGTCATTTATATTAAAATTCTTGTTTGTTATATAAAATGCTTATAACAGTTACGATGTTTATTTGTTATTGGTCATTTATGAATGGTTTTTCTTCTTGATGTTGTTTCATATATTTCTTTGACACAAATAGAGGTAAATCAAATGACCTTTTAAATGTAGGCAAAGCATATGTATGTTATGTAATAAAATAAAACAATTTAAGCACATTTTTGCTTAAATTTGAAATGTAATTAACATGTAAATTTTGTTATTGTTTTTATTACATATTTTATCTAAATGTGAGAGTAATGTTTCACAATTGACGCTATACTGTATCTGGTTTAGCATGTTTTTTTTTTTATATTTCTATAAATTTAAATATAAGATAACATAACAACATAACATAACTTCACGCCTTTTGTTACCCGAAGGTGTAGGCAGCGGCTGTTAAGCCTCGTCTCGCCGTTATGTTTACGTCCCAAATGGAATAGGTGGCGAACCTATTGCCATACCGGGCACAAAGTTTGTCAATTATCGGTATTTATCACACATAACTTCCGAAAACAATTTCGAAAAGTCATTGGTGTGAGCCAGTATCTGGAATCGAACCCCGGACCTCTGGATCAGAAGCCGTGTGCTCGCCCACTGCGCCACCGAGACTGTTTTATATATATTTTTTTAATTTAAATATTATTGTATTTATTTAATGAATATAATGGTTTTACATAGGTTATACATATATATTAAATAATGTTTGTCGTCTATTAATAATACATATTTACATGAAATATGACAATTATTTACCTATCAATATATTTAATGCGTTCGCACTTGCAGTATAATAATATTATATAAACTGAAGAAAGTGCTAACTACGTGTCGCCGAATGAAATTATTTGTCTACTTGAATAGTGTTCAAGAAATGATTTACGAAAGCTCATTCATACGTACCCAGATTAGTTTCCAACACTTTCGCAACAAAACTCCCTGTGCTAAATAATAACTGTACCATACACACAAGTACATAGTCGGTAGTAGCCAACATAAACTGAACAAGCCCCTCATCTCATCGTTGTCAAAATAAATCAAGAATACAAACTCAACCTAACTCTAACCAAAGTTAAATAAGTTATTAGTTCCCCAAGTAAGGCGTCGTCAAGTAGACTTGTATACTTTCATTATCTTACACCATGTCCGTTATCATCATCATCAGCCTATTGCAGTCCATTGCTGGACATAGGCCTCTCCCGATGTGCGCCACAAAATGCGATTCTCTGCCTTCCGCATCCAGTCTTTTCCAGCAGCCTTTCTGAGATCGTCTCACCTTCAGGCAGGTGGGCGTACTACGCTACATTTACCAAGACGCGGTCTCCACTCTCTCTCTTACTGCGTCTACCATCGGTCCGTCGGCAGATATGACCAGCCCATTGCCACTTCAGTGAGCTTATTCTACGAGCTATGTCGGTTACCTCAGTTTAAGTGTCCACGTTTCGGCACCGTAGGTCATTACCGGTAAGACGCACTGGTTAAAGACCCCCTCACCTGGCGCTAAAAACTTTACCTCAAATTAATTTGATAACATTTCAATCATAGTTGAATAATGTAAGAATATTTAACTCGAATTGTTTTAAATGTGTTATTTTTTTATACTAAAACTCATTTATTCAAAAATATACACATATTATTAATTCAAGAAGATAATAATTTTAATTACTGCCAGTTCTTTGACCATTAACGACATTGAAATGCGTATAACGTACGTTTGTGGCCGGCGATTCGACCTTCCAAAATTTAGTTTGAATTTGTTTTAACGTCGTAAGTAAATTCTGTCTTTTGTTTAATATCTATTAATTAGATTTGACTCAATTTATCGCTATCAACCATCGCTATCAAGCAGTAGTTACCTATCTAAGTTTAACCGAGCATTTACTCAATTTTCTTCACTTTCAATATCATATGACAGAACACGTAAAGAAATTTATTTTAAGATTTTATATTCTCAGTCGTCAAGCGAGCAAGCAAGCAAAAGACACATTTCCTCGTGAGAGATGTCTGTATAATGCCTGCAAAAATGTCATCTCGTTTGTCATTCGGATAAGAATGGAACAGCTGATCATATGCCGTAACAGACGTGTGTGTGAGAAGATGAACTCGGACCATCATCAATTAGTATTGTTGCGTGACAGTATAACAGTACTGTCTCATTTCATAACAGACATGACAGCTTGAGAGCATTCACAAGGGTACTCAGTTCTCAGGCCTCCTTGAATGTAGCGTGCAGCAGTACACACCAGTCGGTTCGAGATCGCTCTAACAGCAAAATTGCACTAATCTAAGTAATGTGCTGCATGCAATTGCATCGATAATATGTATTATACTCGTCATATGTGTCGTCAACTTCCTTCCTCCTTTTTCTACTCCTTCTTCTGTTGTATGTTTGTTTGCAGTTTATCGGTCTCCTTTGTAAATTCTGCTCTTTTTGACAATAGTTACAGTTAAGGTGTATAAATATCAAGACTTTAGATGTCAAACCATTGCAAGATTTTTTTCTACATATAACGCATACATATTTACTTTTCGCTTTACGATTTCACCTGTACTTTCAAAAATTCCAAAAGCCTCTGTCATTAATAAAGGCTATGGTGTTTTTTTTTTCATTTTTAAAAGAGCTGTGCTCCAATGTAACTGTGCTGGTACGAATAATATTCTACGTAACGTCGGTGCGGTGTCACGGATAGGTCCACTTGTTCCGCCCCTATGCACTTGCCGCGAGGGCTCGATATGCTCATGCTTTTTGCGCCCACTTTAATATATTACAACTTCAACACATTCCCACGGTTGTAGACCTACCTATACCAATTAAGTTTGGGATACACCTGGAGATTAGTAGGGGAAACTATACCCGAGTACTTAATAGAACTAAATCTGAAGAGTTTCTTTCCTTGTTTGAATTCGCTAACTTCGGGAACTTACAATATGATAATTAATTTCAGTGCGCGTATTGTGTCAACATTATTACTTGACTTGGTTGACTTATTTAGTGACCTGGTTTTCGTCCCACTTCCTCAAGCAAGAACATTATATCTCGTTTACTTTTTATTGTATCGTTCAATTGTTAACATCTTCACTCAAATAATAATACTACATTGCAAACTAATTAAGTGGCACAGAACAGTTTGAGCACTGTTTCTATATTATAAGGCAGTAGTTCTTGTTGGATTGTTAGTTAAAATGTGTTGATTATATGGGTTATGAAAGTTTTAACTTTGTTCTCGGTATGCTCAAAACTTTAACCTATATGTAATGTAATGGGAACAAAATGTTTAATTATGAATTATTTAAGTGTTATAATCTACATGCAGATTGATTATTATGGAACATTGTTTCCTCCAGAATGATATTTTAATGTTTTTACTTTTACTATAGCAATGCAAAAGTTCATTTCAGTTTTAAAATTAGTTACTTTTTAAAACTTGCACTTAATCTTTAATAAACGGGACTACATAGGCAGCGTTTATTTTATCCTATAAAATATTTCGTCCAAATCGGATTCGGGGTGTTACTGCCCATAATAACTATTTTGAGATAGAATTTGTTTATATTATACTAGCTGACCCGGCGAACTTTGTTCCCCATCAAAATTAATAAATGAGTAAAATTTGGATATTAAAAAGTTCAATTAGTGTTATTTATCGACACGCGTTTTGGCGCGCAACGCAACTACTATGTCCCGCTATGTTAGCAACAAACCCGCGTTTGCAATTAAAGTGCAAAATCTCGAAAATTATCATTTTTTCTTTACAACATCAAACAAGAATTATAGATCAAAACCACCCCGGTGACACCCTCTAACTTTAAAAAAAAACCGCATAAAGATCCGTTGCGTATTTTTAAGCATACAAGCATATAAGGGGACAGACAGCGGTAAGTGACTTTGTTTTATATTATGTAATGATGATGATATTTCCGAAAAGTCCGAATGTATAACGATAGTGTCAAATCATCCCGGTTCATTCTAGGGAAACGCAAGGTCGGCGTTCAAGCGCGAAGTTCCGGCCTCACATAGCATAGACGACATTGAGCCGTTTCAGACATAACTGGCATTGAATCGGACTACTAACTACCTACCTATTCGCTTATTATTTTTTGGTGTTCACTCGTCGTCCGTCATAACAATCGTATAATTTAGTCGATAGCGTGTTGAAATGCGTTGCCTAAGTAACGATGCGTGTTTATTTTAACGAGTCAACGCTCCGTGCTATGAATGGTTCGGAGTTTCCACGTTCTGCGGTGATCGTGCGAACCGACCGCGATCAGCCCGCCGACCAGCGTTCAACCAGCAAATAGCGGAAGCGAGCCGAACCATAACAACTGCCTAGTACAGCGACGGGCTGTGTGTGTGTAACACTTTCTGACAGTTAATACTAATAAACCGGTTTCAGATGAAAACTGAAAGGAAAATACTGTTTTTGTGTAAGTAATCCTATATATACCTACTTGGTACGTCGTAGGGGATGTATGTCGTGTTGAGCTCATGTACTAAAGTAGGATATATATTTTGTTCTGTGTTTCTTGGAATGTGTATTGTGTTTAAATCCCGGAAGAAAACGATATTACCTGTGCCCTTGCTTAATCTGTCATATCGGTCTGTTATCAGACGATATTGTTCAAGTGCACTTTTTTGCGTTTGACTTAATGTGGAGTGCAAGAATGCCTTATGATGCTGTTGTCTTTTTGTGTACCCCGCAAGATACTTGGTGTGAAGTTATGTATTATATACATTATTTTATTAAACAGTACGTCCTATCAACGTTCTTGTGTCCACTTTTTCTAAGTCGTGTTTAATTTCGCGAGTGATGCTGCCAATAAATAAAGTGGAAATATAATTGTTAGTGTGAGTTAGATCAGCCGTCTATATATTAAGGAGTTAAATAATTTGACCAACGCCATACAGTCATCAGACATGACTGCTATAGAATAGAGTCATTGCTGTGAATCATGCGTGCTTCATGCGTGCTCTGCAATATTTTGTTATATTACAAATGTTCTTTTATCTATACTAATGTTATTAAGGAAAGATCAAAATTTTCCGTAAAATTAATTGGTATTAAAAATATAAAAAAAAAACTTCACTTAAAAACAACTATTTCATCGCTTTGTATTTGTTTGTATGCATGATTGTTATTTTTTTTGTATTTTTTGCCAGTTTACTGTTACCAGATTTTTTTTTCTTAAAACCCATTTCGTATTTATTAACGACCTTGACAAACCAAGACGGTATCTTTGTTCGCCGGTGATTTAATAGGTACTGATTCATCCTACCTGCGGTGACACCGGTATTGTGAGCCGTGGGTACCAAGTGGGTAGAAACATTCTTGCATTGTGACTTGCCTAGTCAGGGATACCTATTCTTAAAAGTATAGATTATACTTTGGTTGGAAAGTAGATCATGCATAATTGGTATAAACTAATCTATAAATATATGTAAATAAAATTGAAGGATCTGGTTGTTCTACTACACTTCTAACATTTTTTTTTTTAAATTTTTATCTGTATCGTTGTTCCGATGAAATGGCTGGACCGATTTTAATGGGACTCTATTGGCAGGTAGCTTGTGTAATAAGGAGTAATTTAAGCTATTCTTTTTCTTTCATTCATTTATTGCTTTCGAGGCGAAACCAAATTTGTCGGGTCAGCTAGCGTTTGGGGAAATATCACATGTACTAATTTGATTTTGCAGCATACTCAAACCAATGTGCATAGAAATAAAATTATTATTTAAAACAAGATCGTAAAACTGCTCTTACTTACTTATTTTTAATAAATAAGCAATTTGGGGTCTCGTCTCCATGGCTCAAAATATTAGGTAAAAATTACACAGGCCGAATATGAATTTGATCTATTAAAGTCTAAAACCTTTTCGCTCACCTGAAAGGAAATAGAAATATTTACGTCCATCAGCGGTCGGTTGTTGGATGAAGTCAGGGCCATATGTTTACGATATAAATACCTACACGCGTGTCTGTGTATAGTGTGTATACTATATACAACGCTCTGGCACGTGATGAATGCCAGAAACCGCCCACATTGATAGATATTTCAGTTTTTGAACGTAATGAAAATCATTTAAAAAGTCTCGGTGGTCCAGTGGTCGAGCACACGGCTTCTGATCCAGAGGTCCGTGTTCGAATCCCGACACTGGCACACACCAATGACTTTTCGAAATTGCTTTCGAAAGTTATGTGTGATAAATATCGATGACTGAAAACTTTGTGCCCGGTGTGGCAATAGGCTCGCCAGCTATTTCATTTGGGACGTAAATATAACGGCGCGACGAGGCTTAATAGCAGCTGCCTACACCTTCGGGTAACAAAAAGCGCGAGGTTATGTTATGAAAAAAGTTTTTACTTTATATCTGCATAGATTTGTTTCTACAACTTCACGCCATGAAAACCCTGTGGTTGCTTACAGAAGAAAATGTATTTATTGGCCCCGCGTATTTTGTATATCGCAGAGTTTAATACCACACAAATCGGTCACGTTTTCGATCCAAAAATAGAATAGAAAAGTATTCGGAATGTGTACCCAGTTTTCAACTCTTAACCTCGGAATCACTGTCAATATAATAAGGCCACCGAACTTTTGCAATGTCTAAGTAATTTGTAAGAAAATTTGTAATTATCAGTAGCAACATGCTAATAATATAATATAATTTGATTAATGGGATGTTAGCCAAATAGAAAGTTAAACGACAACCACTTGACCCAGATGTGACAATAACTCTCGATTGTGGCCAGCAATTGTAAATTGTTGTTTTGTGATGTTTCACCACAAATTACTACTTTATCAGTAAATCTTACCTGAAGTGGTAATATTCTTCATGTATAATTGTATAAACCTTAACAGATGTGACGGTAACAGTAAAGTTAGAAATTAAAGGCCCTCTACACCATACCTGGACAGTTATCATTCAAAAATGTTCGAGTCCATTTCTGGGTTTCCTGAGCCATATATTTGAATATTCATTTATCGCTAGTAATTTGTTTAAAAAAATTATCTCGCAAACACACGACCGATAATAATGACCTGTTTTAGGTGTGGCTGATTGTAAGCGACTTTCCAATTTGAAGCCGTATTTTAAAATCTGTTATCATATCTGTCACGTTTTCATATGTATAGACTAAACATTTTATTCTTTAATTTTGACGACATCCAGACGTAGGAGAATTATTTCGGGAACGAAATTTAGTTTTAAAAGACGCGATCGACCTAGACATAGTTTCTAATAGATCATCAATACGGGAAGGCGACATAAATAAATTCGCCACTCTAAATCACATTTCTAGGGGGTGGCCATAAATTACGTGAGATGTTGCAGGGAGGAAGGGGTAGTCTCAACAATTCTCGCCTCTTTCTATCGAAAGTTAGAGGCGAAATTTTACGTCTCTAACGATGGCGGGACCTATTGCTATACACCGGGCCCAATGTTGTCAGTCATTGATATTTGTTTCACACAACTTCCGAAAAGAATACTGAGAAGTCACTGGTGTAATTTCAGAATCTGTCCCACCGACTTTTCTATTCAAAAGCGGGGAGTTAGACCTCTGGAGTACCATAACGGAATTATTATCATTATAAATTAGGGAGTTTTATTGAATTAGTTGATCAGACACCACGTGGTATTAAAATATTTGTTTGTTCAATTTCAGGTTGACTTGATGTGGTGACACGTACAATGGACGCGGCGGACAAGCGAATGCTGGAGCGGGAGGCGCTCCGCAACATGATCCAGCAATGGAACGCGAATCGGCTGGATTTGTTTGCGCTCAGTGAACCCAACGAGGTAGGCAGTACACGTTGAAATTAGATATTGACGTTTTAACATTTCTTAATGGATAAGTCTCATATGTGTCTTCATTGATAGCTTGAAATTAAACCATGTAATTAGATATTACTAATGATGTAATCTTAGGAAGCAGTTGTCATATACCTATGGTTGCTGAGATTCAATTCTCTGGTGTGTGAATAATAATAATATCTTGAATACAATATACATAGCACCCTCTAGTTCCAAGCTAAGCATGTGTTATGGAAACTATTAAAACATTATATGTTTTTTCTTTTGTAAATACATACTTATAATACATAGAAAAACCCCTAAATGCCATACAACCATTTACGATTGTCATAAATATCAATGCACCACCGGTCCGTTTGAATATTAAGGTTGTATTTACTGTAAAAAAATAAAAGCCAATCTATTAAAACTACTTACGGACGGACTCTGAAGTAATTAGTAGTACCGATTGCACACTGTCTAAACAATAGTTAGCCGGGTTCGATTTTCATCCAATGACAAAATTAAATATGCTAAGAACATAAGAATATGAGTATGGCGTCAGTACCATTTTGTGTCAGTTTAATAAATAAGGCATTAGTTTATACGCCACCTAAGCGGAGTGAAGCAGTAATTAATCAACACGTCAGAGGATCAGACAAAATTTATTGATTCCGAAACAATACATAGCCCGCAGTCTGTTAGTTATTATAGTAAAAATTACAAGGTTACCCATTTTAAAATAAATGTAAAGTTATGTACTTTGTGTACAACTCCACGCCGTAAATAGCTTTTTTGTATGTCAATTAAATCCTTATTGTGGGAATCTTTGTTGCTGGATTCGTGTGTGGATTTATTTTTATTGTGTAACATCATTTTAAAATTTTTGTCTCTTCAATTAGAAGACATAGACAATTAGAAGAGAGTAACATATTATACGCATTTTTTAATTTTTCGTGTCTTTTCTGACAATTTTTCTCTACTACTTTGTAGGATTACTCTGAACTCCAAGATAATTTGATGAATTTTTTTCGGATTTGCATTCATCTTACTTTTTTTTATTCAAATTTATCGCTATGGGAAAGGGTCCCTAAAGGAAAATTAAAGGCTTTATCTGCTACGCTGGAAAGAGCTGGGTACCCACAGTCATAATTGTTTACTGAATACAATCAGCCAACAGTAAATTCTTAAGAGATAGGAACATTTGATAACGCATACGCATTACATAGACACAGAGCGAGCAATTGAACGTGAAATTGGCATTGTCTACGATTTACTTACAATGAGACATTATGAATACTGTGATTCATCTGCATAGAGTTAATATCCATTATGATGCTGTGAGTCATGATGATGAAAGGATGTGCAGATTTAAATACATAATGAAATATATTTAAGTGAATATAGTTTCTGTTACAAAAACTCATCTTCTTCTGGCCACAGTCAGACTGTCTCTATTCAAAGTATTGATTTCTAAGATTTAAAATGGATTGGACAGATTCCTGGGCGTAAAGAATGGTTAGCAAAAAAGCCTATCTAGCTATACAGAATGAGGTAATGATTCCAACGCTAACTTATTGAAGCGAGAATAGGGTATGGCAGAGTGTGCATGAAAGTTGGTTAAACGCGGTCGAAATTAAGCCGTGGCTAGGAAGGAGGTTGGGCTGAAAGAGAGTGTCGGCGTAAAAGTATAAATAAAGAAAGGGTATGCTCCCATGCTTTCGCATGTAGAAAGAATGGACGACGCAAGATTTACTGAGCACATTATACAATGCATAAACGGATAGATGTAGGAGGTTAGACTCGTGATGTCAGGAGCCTTAAAAATCTAGGCGCGTGTAAGAGAAGAGTTAGGAAAGTCAAAGAAGCAAGTGAGTAAGAGTCGTAACCTTGTGGAGTTCTGTTATTTTTCCCTACCCCGCAAGGGATTTGGCGTGAAGTTAAGTTTGTATGTAAAATAATAATAATCTAGACTTATTTTCTATGTACAGATCTTATATGCATGTATTACTATCGGTTGTCTGGTTCTCATTGGTTTTTTAAAACGAGTTATCTGTACATTTTTAAATTAAGTTTAAATATTAAGTACTAAATGTGTAGGTACTCTAGTAATGCGCGATATAATTACGGCGATGACTAATCAGTACTTTTATGTCACACAAATAGTAGGTTTATTATAAGTACTACAGTTTTTATGGTTTTCTCGATGATGGTAGGAGTCAGCAATGAAATATGTATCACCGCCTCACCGGACATAATTTGTTTAGTTATCGATTATCTTTATTGCTACGCTAACTACCTACTGATTTTTATTCATGGGATAGAGGGACAAAAAAGCAAGCAGGTCGCTTGCTGGAAAGTGACTAGCGCCCATGGTTACCTGCAGAAGCAGATAGTGTTACAGTTGCGTTGCCGGCCTCTCAGGGAGTAGGATTGGAAGGGAGGAGAAAGTAGGGTTGGTCTTCCGGATATCTGTTACCGAACTAAAAGCGACATGAGCCATTTTACATCGGAACAGTACAGTTTATATTAAAATGTGTACATTTTCATTTTCAGAATTTGGAGTTTCACGGTGTGATGCGCTTCTATTTTCAAGATTCTGGCCAGAAGATCGCCACCAAGTGCATTCGCGTCGCCTCGGATGCCACCGTCAGCGATGTCATAGGTGAGAGACGTTGCCCAATTCTTGTACTGTTTTGTACCTGTTAAGTTCACACATTAAATTTTTACTAATGCACAACTTTCTTAACATTATTTATTATGTACGAAATAACGCAACAAATTATTACAAACAAAGTTGTGTTGACGCTATTCAAATTGTCATTTCCCTTTAGTGAAAGTTTAAATGTGGATTTTTGGAAATTTAATAGTTACTGTCGCAATTCGTAACCGTTGTGTTCAAAGGTTTGTTATATATGTATATACTTCTCTTCTGAAACCAAAGTCGTGGAATCGAGGATCGATTTCGGGCTCACACCAACCTATTGTTCTCGCGATTCTATCGGAAGTTATGTATGATAAATATGGATTACAAAACTGTACCAGGTTTATGGCTATAGATTCCGCCACCTATTCGTTTTGCGACGTACAAATTTGGGGAGTCGAGACTTAAGCCGCTGCCTACATCTTTTGTTGGATAAAGGCATCAAATTATAAAAAAAAGTCAAGGGTTACATATAATTATGTAGTTTACGACGTTGATTCTTTTAACACCAAACACACATTTACAATTATTATAATACTGTTTCTTATTACTGTCCAGAAACGCTGATTGAAAAATTCCGTCCCGACATGCGCATGTTGTCTCTGGGCTCGTACTCGCTCTGGGAGACGCACGGCCCTGACGACGAGCGCAAACTGGAGCCACACGAGAAACCGTTGCTGGTGCAGCTCAACTGGCATGCAGACGACAGAGAGGGACGGTTTCTACTCAAGTGCCTTAGTAGCAATGAGGTACATTATACTATCTTTTACCAGTAGATGTAGTTAATGCTGTACCATGAACTGTTTGATCCGGGTAATCGGATTGCGAAACCAATAGACTTTAATTCTTTCATACAACCAGAACTTGCTCGACACTATTAGTAGATATTGCTTAATAATCTAATTGATGCTTAGGTTATACCTAGTATCTATGAAGTGACCTATAATTGCGTATATGAGTACTCTTGTCTGTACTTATAATTAAATAATCCCTCGATATTAAACTTTACAGTTTTGTATGCATATTGAATAACAACAAAATATAGTATCATTCCGTACATAAGTACCTATACTTATTGGTATCTGCAGCACATATCCGTGCGGATACTGTAAAAATTACTATTTTTATTAGCAAATGTGGTTTTGTTCTGATATCGGTTGGTGACATGGACGATAAGATAAATATTGCACTCTGTAATGCATACAGCACTTTGTATGGGGTAACAATACATTTTAAATAATAACATAAACAGTTTGCTTTTATATTACCCCATAGGAACAATAATATAGTCAGCCTATATCATTGTTTTTATGGGTATATCTTGGGTTTTCCACCCCCAATATAGTAGGAGTAGACAGTAGAAATATATCTCCCTCAAAGAAGAAAATCCAGCTCTGTCAGTTAACCACAGTCAAGTACATCAACATTTATCTGTTCAAATCAAATGTATTTAGGGTTTCGAGAGTTATAATAATCAGTGGGATATTTTTATGTTCCACAGATCCCGTTGTCGGCGTCGAACGACAAGGGTGATCAGAATTTCAAGAGAAAATTATCGAAAAGAGAGAAAAAAGAATTGAAAAAGAAAGAAAAACTATCCAGACTGAAGTCGGACACTAACGACGAGAACAGACCCGTCGCTGAGAAATTGTACACAGGTATTTATTTAGGCATTTTTAATTATTAATATAATTTTTTGGTCAAAGTATACACAGCATTCTCTAGTTTTCCGCAACTAAATGCTTATGTTATGGAAACTAGATAACAGATACAATCATACTTTTTTTTTATCAAGACAATAACACCTAGACTCCAAACAAATTTTTCATCATAAATATATTTACTTGTGGGGAACGAACTCGCCGACTTGTACTCAGCAGTCGGTTATTGTACGGTGTGTTTATATTCACATATCGTATCGGCTATCTCATAATCTTCAATACGATTTTCACCATAATATAGCATAAAATTTGCTCATATTTCCAAATAAAGCTTCAAGTGTCCCTGAAAGTATCGACTAGAATTAAAGTTGATTTTAATATGCGATGATATTGTCTCACGCAGAATTGCCGGAGACATCGTTCATGCGCAGCATCAGTAACCCCGAGGCGGTGATGCGTCGCCGACGACAACAGAAGCTGGGACGTAAATTGCAACAGTTCAAATCTAAAGATGGTGGACCCGATACTGGTAATTATACAATAACTAGCCCGGTTCTTCTCATGATAGCCCCTACACTTAGAATCGCACTGCTCGTGGAGCTTGCGTCCGCGTTTTGTTGTTTCACTGAGGCACTTTCCTCAAGCGCATAAATAAATATAATTGAGATTCAATAATAAATTAAATTTTATGTATCTAATTCACTATTTTCACATTTTTGTGAAGACTAATGAAAATAAAGGGATTTTGATTTGAATTAGCAACGAAACAAATTCATGCCTAGTCCCTTGTGGGGTGGACAGAAAGAACAGTGCCATAAGGTACGATTCCTAACACCTCATTAGCTTTGACCTTCATAACTTGTCATGCACGATCCTAAGATTTTGGGCGCCTAATGTAATTTTCCGATAGTACACGGTCAATTTGGTCATGGCAAGTGTGTCGTGGCCGCCCATGACTCCTACTATAATTATTATAATGATATATAATTCAACGTCCTACTGCGTCAGAAGACGGTAATGATTTTAGATTGCACATACATGTATTTCCAATGCAAGGTGGTTACCAAATCGGTCGGATGGATTCTAATTTGATCAAGTGTTATAAACTTGGGTTTTTCTTACCATCTTTAAAAAGTTGAGGTCATATCTTACTATATACATAGTTCTAAATAACTAAACATGAGATTATATTGCACTTCTCAACAATAGATCGATCGATCGATAGTGAGGTTTTTAATGTCTAATAAATGAAGTGTGTTATAATATAGATAGTTCATCTACAAAGACTAAATAATTCTTTATACCCTATGGGCAGCAGTTAGACAAATGTAAATGTTATATTGTCTATACATATTTAACACATTTTCATCTGATGCAGGTGGTACACTGAGGGTTTACGGATCCATACTACGACCAGACGTGTCATATGTCACTTTACTGCTATCAGTCAACGACTCGGCAGCAACCGTGCTGAGGGAGACACTAGACAAGTACGGCATGTCGTATCAAGATCCGCAACAGTTCTGCATTGTGCAGGTAAGCTCTTTAAACTGAAGTTTATTTTACTAATTTCTAAAAGATAATGGACAAATGGGAACATTATTTTTTCCCGAGAGTGGTATGTTGCACCGCCCTGAGGAATAGTGCCACCACATCACTCCCCGTGGGTGTCGTAAGAGGCGATTGGCATGGTTAATTTCAGTAATGGATTATAAATATCGATGATCAGTGATAGTGACGATGGACAGTGGTAGAGCCAAGCAGTTCGCTGCATGAATGGGCCGGCTCGACTGGTGAAATACCACGACCTCTCAGAAGGTCGACGTAAAGTAGCTCATGCCACGTATCGTTCGGTGAGAGAGGTACTCGGAGGTCCACCAGTGTTCTCCATCCTTTCCTATCCCACTCCCTTAAAGGTCGGCAACGCAACGGTTGCTCGTTTGTCCTCCTATTACATAAAAAAAATCAACAAAATTGTGCGCTATATATGAGGTCAATATATTGTGTTATTTTTGTTGTCTATTACATTTGAGTTAAAGTAAATCTGTTGTATCGAGTCATATGATTTCCGTCGCCCAAATCAAATAGTGCAAAATTTCTAGTACCAAATGATAATGTCAGTAGTTGAAGATTTGCTTGGACGTTTTGGCGACAGCAAAAGATTCTCCCTGGCCGCACCTTACATTTTTGTCTTTGGCCTTTCAATTTTTTTTTTTTTATGGGATAGTAGGGCAAACGAGCAGGCGTGTCACCTGATGGTAAGCAATCAACGCCGCCCATGGACACCAGCAACACATACAGTGTTACTGTGCGACCAGCGTTGCCGACCTTTAAGGGATAGGGGATAGGAAAGGACGGGGGAGGGGGGTGGGCCTCCGGGTACCTCTCTCACCGAACGAAACGCGGCATGAGCCACTTTACGTCGGTCTTCTGAGAGGTCGTGGTATTTCACCGGTCGAGCCGGCCCATTCATGCAGCGAACTGCTAGGCTCTACCACTGTTACCAGTGCTCCACTACAGAATATTGAAAACTAAAAATGTATATTTAAATTTAAGCAAATCCTTTTTTTTTCAGGAGGACAAAACGGACAACTCGGAATATATTTTAGAAGACGACGAGTGTCCGCTCGCGCTCATGAATATGACGAGAAGTAAGTGAAGCATGCTCATTAACCTTAGTACTTTAAATTAGAATTGATGCCTGTTCCGAAATTAATGGTCAAATAGAGGTTTTATCACATAGAATAAGTGAATTATTTTAGTATATATACGCCAGCTTCGCACAGTCAAGCAAACCATTCATAGTTCAACCATAGCCCGTTATCTTAACTTAATTTATATACAAGTTAATTAAATATCGAACTATTGTTAAAATTAGGAGGAAGAAGGAACGGGGAACGGGGAACTTTCTAGACGTAATTTGGCGAACATAAACAATTAAATTTTGTTTAAATAAGTTTTGCGAGTGTAACGGATGATGTTGCTGGTGACTATTCCACTGGATGATGGTGAATCGTGAGTGGTGCTTCTTCCATGATGGTGGTTGAGCGGCCGATAAATGAAAGACGTAATTACAATCTTGTCATGTTTATTCGTGTCAGCGACAACTGCCTGTCGCTGCACACCGACCACTACAGCATACTGTGCGTACCGTTGTTATATACTATTGATGGCACGTACATGAACGTGCCATGAGGTGTAGTATCCCTTACACCATTCCCCCCTTAGTTGAAAAAAAAATCCTTAAAATTGACCACAAAAAAAAAATTCCTATAGTTACACAGTACAGTACATAATATCTTTACATGTTCATGTTAATACACAAGATTAATACAATAATAACACATAATGCTTAATTGGCAAAAACGTGATTTTACAATAAATATTTGTCAATATATCGGTAATTAGAAAAACTAGTTCTCAATGTCAATGTTAATATGATGCCTACATTGCAAAATAGTGACGACGTGATTTAACAACGATTAGTCGTCAACATGCTTTGCGGAAATTGCGTGACATTGTCACAGTCACTATAACATACACAATATCTTATGATTACGTGTTTTTAACAATTATACAATCCGGTATAGTAGCCCCGTTTTATTGTCTAAACTCTCTACAATGACGTATTTCCCAATTTTTAGGTACAACGTGTAGATCTATCTATCATAGACTTCTTGACGGCCTACGTATCCCTAATTCCTGGATAGCAGCGGATTTTGTTTAAACACAAATAAATTGATCGGGCGGTAAACGTTTGGCGCGCGGAGATATCCGGCTCTGCTACATGTATACCGCCACACCTAGTTTTCCTGCACCCTTCTTCCGGGTCAGGGTGGCACATATCTATAAGCATGTTTCTTACGTGACACTGACATACCTAATCTTGGCTTTTGTAGTTCTGGAGTGTACGCGTGTGGCTGCGTTGTTGCGAGTTGGAACGTGAGCGGCGGTGGCTAAACCTTCTGTCGCGACCGGCCGCGTTGCGCTCGTTCCGTGTCTTCATTACGGGAACTCGGCTACCTTATTATTCCTTCTGTATTTGGCGCCTCTGTGATTCCTCGTCTCGTCTCGCATCTTCAACGTTTCTTACACATCATATCGTATCGGTTCTTTGTCTTGGAATTTGGTCTCTCGTTGCTGTGCTTCTGTGGAGTGCGTACTTTTGACTTCGTCTTACTTCTTCTGCCCTTGTAAACCATACGCGAGGCTGGTCCGTCCAAAAGTTTCGGAAATTTCGAATCGAAGGAAATGCTGTCGCGTTATAGGCTTCAGATTTCGAGTCATTCTTCGATGGACCTTGCGTAGGCGACGGCATTGTGCTGGAGCATGGAGTTTGTGGATTAATTTTTGTGTAACAATTTCTTGGCAGTCGGCTTTTCTTGAATCGTCGGGGTTCACACGTCGGGGTTTCTTCATTGCGTGTTCGTCGGGGTCACCAGTGTAACGGTAGGTACAGGTGACTATGCTGACGTCGGGGATTCTTCATGATGGTGACTCTTCAAGATGGTAAATGAGTGGCCGATAAATGAAAGACGTAATTACAATCTTGTCATGTTTATTCGTGTCAGCGACAACTGCCTGTCGCTGCACACCGACCACTACAGCATACTGTGCGTACCGTTGTTATATACTATTGATGGCACGTACATGAACGTGCCATGAGGTGTAGTATCCCTTACACGAGTGAAGGACTAATGTGTAGTTTCGAAATTTACATATTTTAAAATGTTCAACGATTTCATGTTTACACTTTAATTTAATTGTATGGCTTGAATATCATAAGGAGTTATTTTTTATGAGATAGGTGGGCAGACGAACAAGTGTCAACTGATGTTAAGCGACTTCTCACCGCCCACGAACACCGTGGTGCGTTGCTGCCCTTTAATATTATGTAGTACTAAACTTTCATAATATTAGGACATATTTTATATACATATATATTTCTCAGATTTTCGCGAATCACATTTATAACATTGAAAACAACTTTTCAGGATTATATCGCGTTTATTTTTCATTTTCACGAGTGTTCATGATCTCTGTAAAGAGTTTTAAATGTCGGGAAATAAATAAAAATAAGTAATAAATAAACGCGATATAATCCTGAAAAGTTGTTTTAATGTTATTATATACATATTCACTAGCTGATTTAGCTAACGTTGTTTTGCAAAATGTAAACAAATAAACTCTTGACCAGCCTTAAAATAGACGCTGAGAGTTTCTGAGACCCACTCAATATCCATACAAAATTTCACCAAAATCGGCCTAGTGATTTCGGTGGAGTTTGCTAGCGATAAATATTACTTGAATATTTTTCTAATTTATGCTATCCTATTTCACTTCTGATACCTCCAAGAGCGTATGTGTGCAAAGTTTCATGTCATTCATTGCATTCAAAATATCGATGACTGACAACTTTGTGCCCGGTATGGCAGTAGGTTCGCCACCTATTCCATTTGGGACGTAAACATAACGGCGAGATGAGGCTTAACAGCCGCTGCCTATACCTTCGGGTAGAAAAAGGCGTGAAGTTATGTTATGTTATATGCATATCTCGAGACATTTTCTTTCGCTGGATGGTTAGATGGCACCGTGCGTCCAAAGGAACCGGCTGCGGTTTTCCACACTTCACTCGGACTCATTCTTGACACCTCTTTCATGCACACTCGGTCGAGATCCCTGATATAACGAATGATACTCTAATTTGGCCTTCCTATGTGACGGCACTTTGTCTTAGACAGCAGTCCCACAGCTTTGAACTGTAAATTGAAAATGTCTGAATATAATTATTTAGTTACGCTCGTTACGGGAGGTATCCGGAAGCCCAACCCATTCCCCTCACCCATCCCTATTCCAGTAGTACAGACAGACACCTTCCCTATCCCATTTGAAGGGTCGGCTACTGTAAAAATATCTGTGCTGCAGCTGTCCATTGGCAGTGTTAGTTACTTACCGTCAGGCGATACGCTTGCTCGTTTGCTCCCCAACACAAAGAAAATCCTAATGAATCATAATAATTATAATATCATATCATCGAGCACATATTTCACTTTTACGTATCGCTACACCTGTAACACGAGTGGGCGTAATTGATAAAAGTTTTAATTGTAACTCGAATACTATTCAATTTGTAATAAAATCGTTACAATCGATCATTTTACATTCGAGATTCTCACGCTCGTTAATAATGGATGGGTATTGTGAAAGGCGTCTGCTGAAAGACCTCATATTTTGTTTTGTATGTTCGCCAGTTTGATCACTACAACGCTATCATTGTAAATTGACTAACAATAGACGCAGCTGGGGCCGTTCTGTTGAGGCACACGAGTTCGTAAATACTTGCACCTATATAGTACTAAGTATACAATATTACGCCAAAGTGACGTTTAGTATTTAAGCGAATACAGTACTTACTACCCATATAAGTGAGACATGTTTGTAAACAACAAAATGCTATAGAGGCATGCACCCGCATGTCATACGTTAAGTACTGAGTAGTACTGACTATTAAACATTTTTGGTCCTGAGTGTACGGAACGCTGGTCCTTAGTGTAGTGCTGGTTGTTAGGTGCAGGCGTTTGTTTTGGAGTCAGAAGAGAATTAGAATGCTTATTTTCCATACAGAGCGGCTGTTATGTAAATTTTGCCAAGTGAGTGGCTTCGGTTGCGGTTTGCCATCGAGTAGGCAGCTGACTCTGGCCCGGCGCCAATGTTTAAACAAAGCTAAAACAACCACTGCCAATTTGATTGTAGTATATATTATATGTTACCACCTTATCTTAACTCATTTTAAGCTTTGCTATTAAATATAATACCAGAACTTTACAAGAATACTAGTGCAATAATACTATTCTATAGGATTATTCTATAGGATAGGGGATAGCGAAGGATGGGGAAGGGGGTGGGCCTCCGGGTACTTTTCTCACCGAACGCGGCATGAGCCACTTTACGTCGATCTTCTGAGAGGTCGTGGTATTTCACCGGTCGAGCCGGCCGATTTTATTTAAATTTTATTTTTTGATATTTGTTTCTAAGATTTTCGCGAATCTCACTCATTGATCAAAACAACCTTTAGGATTATATCGCGTTTATTTATTATTTATTTATTTTAGCTTTTGAACAACTACCATCTTTTTATTCGTCACTCGTGAAAATGATCTCTGTAAAGAGTTTATCTTTTGATTTATTTCATAACCTTATTTAAGGACAACTTTTTCTGAGGTTATGTTTCCGGTTCTTATTAAATATTAAGAACATACACACTACGTAAAAAGTCTAATTTATGTTCCTGTGGGAACAACGGCAAATAATATATAGACTAAGTCACTTTCAAGGTTAAGCTGAAACGGACGACATCTCTGGAGCCAATAAAGTTTATATATTTTATACATTACTTAATAGTTAGGTTTGAAGAACGTATTTTGTCACCAATTGCAGAGTGCCGAACAAGGTTGTATAATAGTTCGGATATTTGGAAAGAATTA
The DNA here is from genome assembly GCA_905147225.2 of Euproctis similis. Lineage (NCBI taxonomy): Eukaryota > Metazoa > Arthropoda > Insecta > Lepidoptera > Erebidae > Euproctis > Euproctis similis. The sequence continues at coordinate 5,747,444 of LR990118.1, read as the reverse complement.
ACCAGTTTTACAGTGCCAAAGTGTCGAAAAATCCCAATAAGTAGTCAAGTCAATACTATAGAAGTTGCGTCTGAATACTATCCGTCTCCATCGTGCTCGTGGGACCACCTGATTTCCATATTATTCTTTGTTTGAAAAGCTCTAACGTTTCAGTCTTCAATAGTCAGTCTCTAGGTCACGAAATACAAATTCCACTGACAATTACACAATGAATAATTTATAAACACCCGCCGGCGGTATTATTATTATTTTCCGTACCATCCTCAGACATAGCAATCCTGTATATAACATGCTGTATATGTCATATCAAACATAACATTCTGTATAAGAATACATACATACAAATTTTATTCATTGTACTCATTCTAATAAGCCGAAACGGGACACCTACTTTTGGTTAGGAATTAAATTCTCGGATATTTCAAGTGAATACTTCAGTATTTAAATATTATATCAAATGCAAAAGAAAAAGTAACATACAGGAATGATTTTTGGAAAAGTGTGATATATATCAAGAACTGACAAGATATATGCCCTTTGTATGGCGATAGGTTTCGCTACTTTTGAGACCGTCTTCACTGATTGATCAAAATTCACTGTATAAAAGTCGCGATCAAGAATAGGTAATTTCCAAAATAAAAATCATTTGAGCCAGTTGGATGCTAGACTCCCTTAATCAGACGTACACATCATTGCTCCTTAATATCCACTGTTGGAGGTAGGCCTCCCCATGGAACGCCATAGCTCCCGATTCTGCGCTATCCGCATCCAGTGTCCTCCATTGCTTTCGACCAGGTCATCGGTTCACATACATACCCCCAGGTAAATCCTACTCCACGTGGACCAGTTCGTGGTCGCCACTCGAGAAATTTTCTTCCCCAACGGTTATCGGTTTCTAGAACATTGTGTCCTGCCCATATCGATTTCAGCGTGCTAATCTTTCGGGCAATGTCGGTTACACTAGATCTCCTACTGATCTTCGTATTTCGGAATTTGTCTCAGAAATTTGTGTCAGAGAAATTCCGAACATAGCCCGCTGACAGACAGACACATCTTACTAACAACCTTTCTTCTATTACTGCGGAACTTAATATAATAAATAGATAGACTTATCAAAGTCGTCTTGTGAATACAACATGTCAAAGAGAAATGATGAACGAATCAATATAATTGGCCAATATTTTCTTGTTCGGTCAGTAATTACACACATTCTTCAAGATACGTAACATAGGTAAAGGTCATACCGGGATATAGAGATTTCATTCTATCCATCCCGGGATTATTTTCTAACGAGAATTTCAAGATTTATATGTGTGTCGACCACATATTAAATATATATTATGGTATCTGTATTTCCGTAATTAAAAAGTCCCCCCGAAACGCATATGTATCACAAATGTGTAATTTCTAATGTAATAAAACTGAAAGGTTGGTTTTTAGAACGTGATTTCGCGATATCCTTCCCCATCCTTTCCTATCCCCTTCCCTTAAAGGTCGGCAACGCAACAGTAACACTATATGTGCTGCTGGTGTCCATGGGTGGCGTTAGTTGCTTGCCATCAGGTGACACGCCTGCTCGTTTGCCCTCCTATCCTATTAAAAAAAAAAATCTGGAATTATTTAATTGGTTCGAATTGAAAAAATATTTTCGTTTTCGATAGTCCATTTATTGAGGATGGTTTTAGGTATTATATTACCTCGCCATGTTCAATAACATTTTTCTCTAATATTTTTAGTGGTGATCGTAAATAATGTAACAGTACCAAGTGCAACGGTACAAAATATAAAATGCAGCACTGATGCTCATAAGCAACTTTAATGTACAGCGAATGTTAGTAAGGATAAAGATACTACAATCATTTACTAGTTTAAATATAGACTAATAATATCTAGGACACAATACACAAAGCGCCCTCTAGTTCCAAGCTAAGCAACTAAATATTTGTGTTAGAGGGTGTCCATAAATTACGTAAGGTGTTTTTTTAAATTTTCTGTCCCTCCCTCCCTCGTTGTGAGATGTCGTGAGATTTTGTTCAACCCCCTCCCAATCTCAAGTGAGATTTTTCAGAATGTGGGTTTCTTACCTAAATGCGTTGGATTGTTATTGTGGAAAGAAAAATAATTTAAAGCAAAAAAACTTTTTTAAAGAAGCTTTTATTTAAACGCTCTAAAAAGAATAAAATAATTTTTACCTTAAACATTTTAACTATCAACTTATAACCTCATTATATACAATTGATGTGATAATAAAAGCTTGTCGCTATGTTTAATTACCTATCAGTGCCTATCCATAACTATCTAGAAATATTTTTTTTAGATTTAATGATTACTGTGACGGATCTCATTATCCAAATATATTTTTTTGGTTTATAACATATATATGGACACCCGAACACATATAGTGTTACAGTTGCGTTGCCGGCTGTTTCCATGGGAAATGGAAGGGGTCGGAATTGGGATTGTATGGGGAGGGGGGAAGGGTTGGATTAAACATAGCGACAAGCTTTTATTATCACATCAATTGTATATAATGAGGTTATAAGTTGATAGTTAAAATGTTTAAGGTAAAAATTCTTTTATTCTTTTTAGAGCGTTTAAATAAAAGCTTCTTTAAAAAAGTTTTTTTGCTTTAAATTATTTTCAAGTTTTTAGTTATCGCTAGGTAAGTTTCTCAGTCTGACGCCTTTTTCTACCCGAAGGTGTAGGCAGCATCTGTTAAGCCTCGACTCGCCGCTATATTTACGTCTCAACGATCTTTAAGGGAATAGGATATAGGATATGCGAGTAGGAAGGGATGGGGAAGAGGAGTGGGCCTTCGGGTACCTCTCTCGCCGAAAGAAACGCGGCGTGAGCCGGTTATGGTATTTTACCGGTCGAGCCAGCCCATTCATACAGTGAATTGCTGGGCTCTACCACTGTTGCCATACATCGAGCATACATAAAGTGGTCAGTCAAAAATATTTATCACACATGACTTTCGAGAAGAATTTCGAAAAGACATTGGTGTGAGCCCAAATTCGAACCCAAGACTTCCTGATTCAGAAGCGGGGGGCTAGTCTACTAAACCACCGAGACATAGTTTTTGAAGTTCTCATATAACTTTCTAATGAAAGGGCCATTTGATACCCATATTGTAGAAACGCAAATATTTTTCCCACCATATTGGATTTGGAATGACGTCATATTTTTTTTACGAGTTACTATTAATAAGCCCTTTCATTTGATACCCATATTGTAGAAATGCATTAAAAAAATACAGTTCCTCTATCTTGGATGATCCGCCATATTGGATTTAGAATGACGTCACATTATTTTTTCAGTTACTCTCAATGAGCCCTTTCATTTGATATCCATGTTGTACAGAAGCTTAAACTATGTTTTCCTCCATCTTGGATATTCCACCATATTGGATTTAGAATGACGTCATATTATATTTTGAGTTACACTCAATAAACCCTTTCATTTGATACCCATATTGCAGAAATGCATTAAAAATATCCATTCCGCCATCTTGGGTCGTCCGCCATATTGGATATAGAATGATGTCATACATTATATCATGCATTGTCATCCAAAGTAAACATGTATACAAAATTTCAGCTCAATCGGTTGAAGGTATCTACTTCAAAATTGAGTTACAAGATTCCACCGAACATACATACTAACATACATACATACATACAGTGCAAGGTAAATAAAAGCTTATAATTAACACTATCATGACATTTTTATGACTTAAATTTTTATACAGTTCTTAAAAACTCATTATCATCTACACTCGGGCAATAGAGATCATAAGGCATGCTGATGAAGGCATTAAGCGGTTGAATCGGTAGGCAGTTTCGTATTGGAAATGGAGCAAATGACTTTACGTCGTGCTCTTTAAAGTCCGGAATTGTCAATTGTCCATCAACCAACCAAAAATTGCATGATATTTGTCGAGACCGTCCTTCTCCCTAACGTGAGATTATATGAGATTTGACTCGACCCCCTCCCCCCCATAAATCATTTCACGTAATTTTTGGATGCCCCCTTATGGAAACTAGATAATGGAAATTCTTTTATCAATATCTACATAAAATAAATAGGAAATATTTATGCTTGTCATAAATCGTGTGGGGATCGAACCAGCCGATCTCGATTCCGAAGTCGGTAGTTATACTAATGCACTACGAGGACCGTAGTGTGGTATATACATTGTTCATGTCGTAGCAAGAAGTATAAACCATATTTACAACCGTCCCAGAGGACGTGGTAATGCGGATTGCGAAGACTCCTAAAGCCTCTGACGAGAGTGACATAGTTACGATATATTATTATGTTGACGTGTAATTTTGTAGGTATCTGGATGCTTTGCGTAAAAAAAAATTGTACTGGAGAGAGAGACAGACAGTTAGAGACGAATCTTATAAATAATAAATAGACACAATTTTTACTGTATCCCAACTTATAATAAAAATGTAACAGGGACATGTCCGAAAATTCGAGTTGTGGAAATTACTATATTGTCTTAAAATAATATTGTTTTTACCGATATATACGTAGTTCTAAATTTATAGGAATCATTTTGTAACATAAATACCATGGGCACTCAATTGGAAAGTTCTGAAATTACTGTAAAAATGTACACGAGATTTTCTTAGGTCGTTTGAACTTTTACTGATGGAATTAATATTAACTTTGTTCAAATAAAATCTGTTATCTCCAAAAATAACAGTATAGTCTCGGTGGTCTAGTGGTCGAGTACCCCGCTTCTGTATCCGGAAGTCGCGGGTTCGAATCCTGGCTCACACCAATGACTTTTCGAAAGTTATGTGTGATAGATATCGATGACTGCAAACTTCGTGCCCGGTATGGCCATACGTTCGCCACGTATTTCATCTGGGACGTAAACACAACGGCGAGTCTAGGCTTAACAGTCACTGCCTATACCGTCGGGTAGAAAAAGGCGTGAAGTTATATTTATCTCTAAAAAAAGTTTATGTCATTAGGAAGGCCACGCGGACGAAACTTTTATGCGGGTTATTATGTTTTTCAAATTTAATTTTCTCAGGAGTAAACTTAATTGAGTAATTAATTTAAAGGTTGAATTTGTGAAAACAGTTACGTCGAGTTGTGTGTTGTTAGCTCTGTCGCACTTTACCAATTTAATATCATGTTAAAACAAATATTTTGGTAACGAAATGAGTTTTTTAAACTTTTCACACAGATTAAAATAATAGATGAAGATCGGTTCGACCTACTTTTGGACGTTTAATACTAGCTGAAGGAAATTGGGATATAACTGAGCTTATATTAATATATGTATACAATAAATTGCATGTATTGTGGCGATGGAATCGAATCCCCAGCGGGAAATGAGCGCTCGGATTGTCCCGACGATAATAATGTTTCCATCCACTGTCAATGCGACCATTTTTATATCTATAGTAACATAACATAACTTCACCCCTTTTTCTACCCGAAAGTGTAGGCAGTGGCTGTTAAGCCTCGACTCGCCGTTATGTTTACGTTCCAAATGGAATAGGTGGCGAACCTATTGCCATACCGGGCACACAGTTTTTATAGTAATCGATATTTATCACTCATAACTTACGATCGATCGTGTGTGCCAGGAAGCGAACCCGTGACCTCTGGATTCGGAAATCGTGTGTTCGACCACTGGACCACCGAGACTATTATCTATAGTGTTATTAAATTAATAACACTATAGATATAATATTAATATTATGTACCCGAATTAAAGTTTTGGATTATATAAGTCTTTAGAGCGGTCTGAACTAGAAAAACCTTATTAGCGAAACACCACTTTCGCTAATCTTAAATGATGCTCATGGACATAATAAACTTAATTAGAATCATACAATTTTTCTTCTTTTTGTCTTCGAGTATTTTGGTATAGTGATCAGTGAATGCAATATCTCACGTGGTCTCGTGATATTGATAAGGCAGTGAACACTCAAGTTATTGGCCTACGGTTGGATTATGGTGTGTGTGTCAGAGTGAGTTATGCCACGCGATATATCCGCAAGGAGTGTTCCTCTTGGCGCCAACAATAGTCTGCGCTACTCATAGTTGTGGAAATGTGGACTGTGGAGCACACGAGAGGGAAGGTGCGGGCGCAGGACGCGGCGGCAGTCGTACCGTAGACACCGCGCCATTCGCCTAGCTTTACGCGCGCCTCGACATGGACTGGGGCATCCGCCGTAAGTTGGCAACAAAACTTTTTGCACGAACCTAGCGATGGGTGACTTTTGACGAGATCGATCGTTGTTACTGCCAGCAGAGTACCTACCACTCACTCGAACCGAACAGATAGTAAACAAACGCATGTGACCACCAAACAGTTCAGCTGTAACAGTTGGACCAGTGTCTCCGCACACGCCGGCCGACCGGTCACCGGTGTGCCGGTATTTTTAACTCGTTTCGCGGTTCGATGTCCGTTCGTTCGTGGAATCGATATGCATAATGCCGTCCTTGAAAATATTAAGTCTCGAGTTTTGCGAGAGATAAATACTTATTTAGACACAAGTTCATATAAGTTTCTCGGAAGCTCAACAATTGGCATCTAACACATACTGTACTAGCTGCTCATTTGTAAGTTTTAAACTTATATTTTGTTTGTGTTCATTTTCATTATTGCTTTTTTTATATAAGTTTTTAATATCTCGAAGATGTAGAATAATAAACATAACTTCCTCAATAATCATTGATGTGCACCAGTATTTAGACCTCAAGACGCCCCGTAAGGTACTAAACCACTAGGCCATCAAGGCGGTAACCCCGATGGATTCTGTTAAAATGCCCTTAAATGTAGTTGTGAATCCTGCTTACACTACATTATCTCAAAATGTCTCAGATATCTGTGTATTTTTGCGCAAACGTTTTTATGGATCGCGACCATAAAACTAAAGGTTATATCTTTTTTTTTGTCTTCAAGCACTCTGAGCTCATGTATAATGTCTCCGTTGATGGCATTCCCTAGGGACTACTTGTTACAGTCGAGGATAATCTACTTATATTCGTTGTACGTGAGACGAAAACACTTTATACTAGGTTAGCGGGAAAACAAAATCACCAGTTACTAGGCGATTTTTGCCTTCGGATACCTCTCTCAGCAAACAAAACGCGGTATGTACCACGCGACGTCGATTTTCTGGGATGTCATGGTATTTCGCCACTCGAGTCATCCCATGTATGCAGCGAATTTCATGGCTCTACCATGTTAAGCATTATGTAGATGATGATGAATTTATTTTAATGTTGAAACATTAAAACATGCATTTATTTAAAGTTTACGTGGACACTGAAACGGTCCTGTAGAGAAAAGAATTACGACGACATAAATGTTATTATTCAACTTGCAGGCATCAGCTATATGATCCAATAGAATTTTTCCAACTATAATCAACAACAAATATATAGTCTATTATGTATAACAATATTACATATTAATTACCGTAATGGGGCCATTAATTAAGAGATTTTTTCGACCACCGCAGGGGTGGTAGAAAATTGGTGAAATTTAATAAATTATGATTCTCCAACTGCCACTCTTAATAAAAACAATATTTTCAGTAAATTTGAATCATGTGAAATGGTTATTATAGAAGTATACCTAAGACACCGAATTTGTCTGTTACTTAATTTTTAACGGTGATTAATCGTGAAGGAAAAGGCGGAAGTTATATGGCGATCTTTGGAAACAATTAAATTGGAAAAATCGGATATTTGATCAGGGTAAGTTTCGTGTGAATAAGCGTTGTTTTTATTTGTATATTCTCTTTATACGGGGAAAACTGCGAGCCGGTCATCAGTTTACGGACATAAAAATTCCATTGAGAAAAGAAAACCTTCTCCAGCATACTTCATCATGATAATATGACCACTAATATAAATGCTTTAATTAGAAGAACATCTTTGAGTTCAAAATTTCTAACTGGTAGTTGTTAGTTTCTTAAGATGTGGATTTTTTTAAATAATAAGATGTATTTCATTATGCATTGATATGCAACAATATGGAAATTTAATACGCGAATAATTATACTAATAAATACATATTTGTACTTGATATTTAACTTTGGAGTATCATACAAACTTATAAAAGATAAGATGCTATTTTATTTTTAAATAGATTTTAAAAGTAAGTTACGTAACTTCGAATCAATCTTTAAATTAGTTTAAGTCGCCAATTTGTCCCTAGACCTTTACCATCCCAGATATCGCCCAAACGGGCCCGTTACCGCCTACTTTGTAATAGAGAAGTATAACTTCATTCGTCTCCGAAAATACATTTTGGACTACTGTTATATACTAGTATATAGTATGTTTAGCGCATATATACCTTCTGAAAACAAAAACTCCGATAATTCATTTGTGTGATCCAAGATTTAAATCGGTGACATCTCGATTCAGAATCTGGTTACTCAACTGCCAGGCCATGTTTACCACATACTTATACCATAATATATCTAAACTGCAGATGAACATAGCGTTTAACCAGTGGAGCGGCTAATAAATACGAAGCTGAAAGAACTATTTTTAGTATTCCCTGCTTTTGTGGCAGTTGATTGGCATATAGAGGTAACAGGAAACCAGCCGTCAATGGACGTAGTGCTGACTAATTAGAATTCCGTATTTAGAGACAAATAGATTGACACCATATGAAAACATGTACATACATTACCTTTTTTCATAATGTGTGTCAAGAACGAAACTGTAATTACACAATTGTCGGTGGCATATTACTGTTTGCGTGCGAGTAAGAAAAAACGACAATTAAGTTTTTCCCTACCACACACATTCATTACCTTGAATAGTCTGCGAACTAGTCCCGTCGGGAATTTTGACAGTTTCTACCCATAATTAATTATATATATGTATGTATATGGGGCAGTTGTAATAGGCAGTAGCCGTGTAAACTATTTAGAAAATAGCCCTATTGTTATTTTGTAATATTGACAATTAATCGTATTTAGTAGATGCTAGATAAGAATGTGTTAAATAAAATAATGTTAGTTTGGTTTATTTACCCTGTTAACTTAATAAATAGATAGAAAATTGTTTTTTTTTTGTCGTAAAAGAAAAAGTATTCCAACCTATTTTTATAAATCATACGCATAGCCGCATCCCAGGATCAAAATATCGGCAACAGTATCAACATTTTAAGAATATCGTGTTCCACACAACCATTTTTATGTTAAGGACTCACGCGTGCAAAAACATATAAAAATATGTGCTCATTTATTTTTATATGTTCTATATTTTTCGATCTTTTGAATGTTATGCTAATGGTTTATAATTAAATCGATACTTAAAAGCCTTTCGGATACCAAGAAAGTAAATCGGACAAAATACCTTTTGTAGTTATCACAAGTCATGTTCAGCAAATGATGAAGGTTCGCTCTTTATGATCAACAATATTTACTTTTAAAATAATGTTATTTATTGATGTAAAATATGGGGTATGATTATATGGTGGAGTTTGTTAACCCATATTGGATGGGTGAATACCGCGTGGACGTCCACACGTGCCCATAATCAATACTCAGATTCGATCACGACTGACGTTATTTTTACGTGTGACACACGTGTTAACTTTCCCATCATTCTTATATGCTACGTCGGTTTAGTGATTTATATTTTTTTATAAACCATCAATAGGTTATTAAGAAATTGAGTTGTAGGCAGCATTTCTCCTGTATAGCCGAATGAAATTTTAGGCACGCATTTATCGTGTAGTAGAGCTATCGCTTTTTATATTAAAATAGATTTATTATTTTATCTATTTAATAGATTATAACGACGTTAAGTTTTTTGACTTGATGATTTTTGAAAATATATATAATATCATAGACTAACATCAATTGTAAGAGTATCAGCATTAGCGAGGTTACCGTAGCTCGGTCGGTCAAGAGAGTTTTTATCGTTTTCGGCAATTAGTATCGGGTGTTCAAATCCTGCCCGTGAGTGATTACGCTATTATTAAATTATGAATAATTATTGGCTTGCGATACTCAGCGTGGATTGACATGTGCCCGCCGCGCCCAGCCCTCGTGGGCTATTGTTTTGTCAGTTCCGTCCTCTGAGACAATATGCGTGCTGTCCTCATAAAATTGACTGCCATATATCGCTGCACCCATCACAGACCATCATCCTTTTTAATTAAGATCATTAAAGGCTGAATTTTAATGGAGTTTTTTTTTTCTTGAGACCAGTTAATTTAATTGGCTTTTTGCTATTATACCAGCGAAGACGCGATGTTGAAAAAAAACCTATCGTTCTTAAAATTATAATTATAAACAAGAATTATTTTATCGTCTCTATGATTATATACTATGTAGTAAATAGTAGTAGTAGCGTGTAGTTTAAAGTATATGTTGCTGATATGTCTGATTTTGTATGATGAAGCTAGCGTAGTAGTAGGAAGCGTGACCTTTTGAAAGGTTCTATTTGAAAAGCCAATGTATCCGACACATTTCCTGTTTCAATAAGAAAATGGAGGAAACTGGGCGGCGGGCGCCCTGTGTTATCACCAACGCCGAGACGAATCTAATGACATTTCAATTCATTTCGTATGTTAATGAAAATAATATTGAAATAAAAACAAATGTCTTATTAATTGTTATACATACTCGTATATAGATAACTTTACGCTGAGTCCCTTGCGAGGTAGGCAAAGAGAACAAAGCGCCATAAAGCACAATTCTTACACGCCTCAATCGCTTCTTTCACTTTCGTAACGCTCGTCGGTTTTCAAGGCTCCTGAAATCATCCCCCTCAAGGAGTCATTGTATTAATTATTATATTATGTTTTTACATGGATTTACATACTATGCATGTATCTGTTAAATATATAGGTATATACGAGGACCTTTTAGAAAATGAGATTTCACTTGGTACGAGTCCTTCGGTCCCTTGTCATGGCGTGTACCTAATTCAGATTGGCGTTTTGTGCTATTGAGATGATATACGAGGGGAGGTCCAAAAGTTCGTGGAATGAAAGGGTTTTAGTAAAAATGAAACAGTAAATTTATTTTTCCTTTTCAATATAATCACCCTTAAGCTGAATACATTTATTAGATCTATGAATTAATTTTTCTAAACCATCGTAAAAATATTTTTTATCTTTTCCCTCAAAATGAGCCAAAATTGCCTCCTTTACCTCATTGTCGTCGGAAAATTTCCTTCCCCTTAAGTCTTTTTTTAAATTGGGGAACAAATAAAAATCACTTGGGGCCAGATCTGGACTATAGGGTGGGTGGACTAGTGATTCGAAGCCATGCGTGTGTACAGCAGCCATTGCAACTTTGCTCTTGTGAACCGGCGCGTTGTCTTGCAAGAGCAACACGCCCTTGGTCAATTTTCCCCGGCGTTTTTCTTTGATGGCATCCTTTAATTTTTCTAGTATTGTTGCGTAGTATTCTCCGGTTATGGTCCTGCCCTTTTCTTTATAATCAATCAGTATTATCCCCTCACAATCCCAAAAAACAGTAGCCATCAACTTTCCAGCCGACTCCGACACTTTGAATTTCTTTGGCGGTGGTGTCCCCTTTTTATGCCATTGCATGGACTCTTGTTTGGACTCAGGCTCAAAATGATGAACCCATGTTTCATCGCCGGTAACAATTCGCTCCAAAATCGGTCCAGGATCGTCGCCACACAACTCCAAAAAATGTTTTGACGCTTCGACGCGCTGCTGTTTTTGAAGCGGCGTGAGCATTCTCGGTACCCATCTTGCACTGACTTTTGTCATACCCAGGTGGTCATGTAGGATTCGCAAAATGGTGGTATCTGATACTCCAACTAATGCAGATAACTGTTTTTTCTTCAAACGGGTGTCCTCCAGTACAATTTTTTCCACTTTTTCGACGATGTCTGATGTGGTGGCCTCAACTGGCCTTTCTGAGCGGGGGTCGTCTTCAATCGACTCCCGACCATGTTTAAAAAGACCATGCCACTTGTAAATCATTGATTTACTAGGGCACTGTTCCCCGTAAACAGTTTCCATTTCATTCAAAATGGTCTGAGCGTTCTTTCCTTGCTTGGTAAGGAATTTAATGACCGCACGGTGTTCAATTTTCTCCATAGTTTCAGTTTTCTTCCGGATTGACGTGTTTAGCAGGCGAGTGTTCGTAAACGAATGACGCAATAGGGCTGAAACTCCATTTATATACTAATTATGAGTCCCCAATTAGTATGACACTAAGCGAGCGCCCCTATCCCCACTCCATCCCCTCCATTCCACGAACTTTTGGACCTCCCCTCGTACATTGTGGATATATATGTATATGACAACGTAATTATATGGTGTTACTATGCTGAAATATATGTATTTAGGAGTCGAGGATGGCCACTACACACTTTGTATGACCAAATAGTACGAGTCCTTGAGGAAGATGATTGAAAAAGCCTTAATGCGCGTATGAAAAGAGTTATGAAAGTCAAAGAAGCGAGTAAGGTGTGTAAAAATAGTCCTCTCTGCCATCCCCCAAAAAGACCCGACGTCAAGTAAGGTGTGTGTTTATGTAAGTGGAGAACTGAACAATTACACTATTTGATGTGCTTATAACATAACTTCACGCCTTTTTCTACCAGAAGGTGTAGGCAGCGGCTGTTAAGCCTTGTCTCGCCGTTATGTTTACGTCCCAAATGGAATAGGTGGCGAACCTATTGCAATACCGGGTACAGAGTTTTTAGTCATGGATATTCATCACTTAATTACGGTTTTGTATTTTTATTAGAGAGAAACTAATGTGCGCTGTCTTTATGATAGCAACAAATGCTGCATATTTTCAGAACTTTTGTTTGATAATATGTTTCGTGTGTCGTGAAAACTTATCGGTCTGTATAATATGGTTTTCATTTACCAAGCACATTAAGAGGTTTAACTTAAATTATAAGTACATACTTAGGTACCGTTTTATTATTTATTCTCTCGTGTAAGTTAGTTCTTTGAAAATATTAATAGGTTTTCCTGCGTGGTACCTTAATCATAATTAAGCATTTTCAAAATGTGTAAATAAACTTTATTTCATTTAAGCTGTGTTTTAAGATCCCGCCGGAAAAGCTACAGGTTACTTTATTAAGTTTATCCTGTCGTTTAAAGTGCTGTTTGCTGGAGTTTCGTGAAAATGTCACTCCAAATTCTCCAACATTATTATAGATGATTAGATAATTGTTTAACCACTAGTCCGTAATAAAAATTTCAAATTCAAAAATCTACAATCAATTTAGTATCTGACTATCATTAGTAACTTTTATAATAATAATTCATTAGTGTTGATAACATGGTAACAAATGGGATTTGATTTGTATCGCTTGTTGGCTATTATTTATATTTGTGTGTACTAGCAACAGGTGTTTGTGTTTATTACAAATATTTGTAAGTCACGCACTACCTATTTTGTGGTAGGAACCAGAATATGTAGATCGCATAACCGCGCCCACATCACCATACAATTATAAGTATATCAAGTATACAGACATAGGTATATGTATGTACTCTTTGTTTACGGCTAAGCCCCTGACATAAGGGGACGATGACACAGCCCATGGTCCCGTCATGGTGTACTCTTGACATGTATTCATAATTAGTTTTAGAAGAAATAGGTCGTATCGCCACTAAACGACCTCCCGTCAAAAGGAAACTTCGTTTTTCTCACCAAAGACTGAAGTGTTGCGTCATAATGGAAAAAAATATAAACCCTATTTCTATGTAAGTTGCGGATTTGTACATTAAAACATCTAAAGCTAAGCTTAAATTGAGGCTCCTTTAATGTGACCCAAATAATGATGACATTCTTAATTCATCAGTTACCTACTCTGTAGCGATATTTTCGCTGTTTGTGAATTTTAATGTATATGTATTCTCATATTTTCAAGCGCGAAGATAATAAAGGGTTCCTTTAGTCCATGTTTATTTGGTCAAGGTCTGATGATTTATTAGGTACTTACCCAGCTACCTACTGGTTACGGAAAACGGTACTGTGTAAAGTGAAATATCACTTTTGTCAGGTCAAGGTCTGAAAAGTAAGTGTAATTTAAAATGATGGGGAATGTAAACAATCTAAATAATCTGTGAAATTATTACCGGCGAACATGTTCCGCATCAAAAGTAATTTTTACAGCGTTAAATATTAGAGTGCTAAATCTAGACAATTATTACTATTGATCAAACAATTATTACTATTTTTTTACTACATTATACATGAATTATACATAAAATATACATAAAAACCGTTGACACCCCTATCTATAAAAGAACTGAATCAAAATCCGTTGCGTAGTTTCAAAGATATAAGCTTTTAAGAAGACAGACAGCGGAAAGCAACTTTGTTTTATACTATGTAATGACAACGTAAAGTATTCCTCGATAAATTATGGACTATCTAACACAAAAATATACATATTTTCATTCATTTTAAACCTAAAAGATTAGCGCGTTTAAACAAACAAAATCTTCAGCCTTATAATTTTAGTATAGATATAAGATATAATGATCCAACTTAGAGCACGGACCACAAATTACCACGGGGTTATTGATTGACTCCCAAAGGGAAAATGGGGAATTACCTAAATAGTTTAAAATTTTCATGCGCCTATTACAGTTTTATTAAGCTTAAAGCTACGAATTAACTTGTTATTTCTTTGTAGTTATGGAGTGAAATTATTAACAATGAGTAGGTATTACGTGAATAATACTCAAGAATTTAACGTGTGAAAAAAGTACTTGTTCGTTGTTATATTCAAAACGTGTCGTTTATAATTTGCATAATTTCTTAGCAGCCATGCTGTCTGTCGTAATTTTTAATGTCAACAACCTCGTAAACACATTTTATATTATCTAATACTTACTGAATGCGCGAACATCTTACCGCGATTTTATATATTTTTACATTTAAAAAGAGCCAGTACTGCACTACTATTGGTTAAAGCGGGATGATGATAATGATAATAATAGTCTCCGTCGATAAATGAGTTATCTAGCTCTGTGGGAATTTCTCAAATCGGTGCACTTATTCCTGAGATAATCGTTTTGCAACCAACCCAACAAATACATGTTATGGGCTTTTAATTTTAACCTTGATATTATAAAGCATTTTCTACTCACCTGTACACCTTTAATGCTTTTTTTCCACTGTCCAATGATGATTCCTTTGGTCGTATTGCATTTTAATTTGGAGGCGTGTGTCGCGACCAGCCGGCCGAGGTGGTGTGGTGGTAGATCGTGTTTGTGACGTAGTGGTGCTGTAGCAGCAATGTCCAGTTACAGTTAGACCGTCGGGCGGTTTGAACTCACCACGCGGTACTGCTCACCAACCACATACGATCGGGCAATGGCTCGAGATAATACATATAAGATATGCTCTTCAGCAGATCCTTTAGTTCACGATTGCGAAGTGAACACAAAGAAATTGTGTTAGGTGATGGTTTGTTGAAAGTTTATCAGTGTTTTTGTTTGTGTCGTCGTCGTGGTTTTGTTTTATACGAAATTTGTGTGTGTGTGTGGGTGTGTGTTTTTGTATGTACTTTGTGTTATTTTATGTATATTAATATAAAGATTATAAACTTACCGTTCAGTTGTGTGTGTTGTTATAGAATCACAAGTGCGTAACGGTTACCAATATTTAGTTATTTGTTTGAGCTGCGTTTTATTAGGAATGTCTTCTTCATAAACCATATATGGTTAGATCTTTAAAAATAATTATCTATGTGGATGTTTCTCTATTTTGTATCGATGACATTTTTGATGTTGAATTTTTGAGGTTGATATTTGAAGACGTCAGTATAGAATGTAATAACACCTTAATAATTAATTTGCCACCCATTACTCGGTGGTTATATATTGATTTTGCCATTCGAATTGAAAGTCGAGTGCATCATTTATTTACGTGGTGGAAACCACGTAACGTCCTCACCAGCCGTATTCCCATAGTATGGTTGCGCAAGCTCGATCAAGCCTAACTCTCCTGCCAATTGTGTGAATCTTGACCCGGTTTGCAAACTTTATTATATACAATTTGTACATTAAAGTGTTGTGTAGAAGTAACATTATGTGATGAATTTTAGTATTTTGACAACTTCTGAACCGTACGTGAACGCTTATTTGACGGTAAGTAAAGTACTAATTTATAATTAGTAGTGTTTTTTTTTTGTTCATAATATGAGGATATACTTAAAAAATGCATATACTTTTCAGTTAATAACATTGTTTCGTTTCATTTATAGTTATTATATTTATTCAATAATTTCTTTTTATGAAAATTATTACTCAAATTGCCCCCTTATTAATATTATTATGCCTAATATGCATTCGAACATAAATTTTAATCCGACTTTCTTACATTATTTTAATATTATTTATCTACGTGCTCTTAAGCAAGGCTTAGAGCCATAATATATCTTTCGATTAATCCCCACATGTTTGTGGCGCGTAGCAACTGCCGTAGCTCCAGTAGACGGGACTGTGTGGATGCAGGCACTAATGATGTTGACACTTGACATGGGCTTGTCTCACTCGTGCCGGTTCTTCTGTCCCTGTATGTACTACTTCCCTTCACGCCACACAACACACAACGTATGCACTGCACACAATGTATCTTAAGTAACTATGTGTGGTTCTTTTGAACTATCTGTGACAAAGACTTTATAGACGAACACACGCAGACAATTTGATTGTGATATTTTATTGTAAATATGTTAAAAAGACTGAATAGAATATCGATGACTGAAAACTTCGTGCCCGGTATGACAATAGGTTCAATATTCCATTTAAACAGTCTCGGTGGCGCAGTGGTCGAGCACACGGCTTCTGATCCAGAGGTCCGGGTTCGATTCCTGATACTGGCTCACACCAATGACTTTTCATAAGTTATGTGTGATAAATATCGATGACTGAAAAACTTTGTGCCCGGTATGGCAATAGGTTCGCCACCTATTCCATTTGGGACGTAAACATAACGGCGAGACGAGGCTTAACAGCCGCTGCCTACACCTTCGGGTAACAAAAGGCGTGAAGTTATGTTATGTAATTTAAAATTTATAAAAATATCTTTGTATCGGCGATGAACTTTAATTGTTGTATTGTCGTAGCATGTTTTTGTTTGGAATTGTTTTTATTTTTTTAATTTATTTAGGTATATATACACAGTTTTCGTGAATTCTTGGATTTATCTTAGTTTACTTCTACAGTATTCGGTGACATCGTTATTACATACGCGTTTAAGTAAAGTACATTATACATTTTAATATTGGTGAGTGGTTATCGGAGGTTATTCCTGGAAGCAAACTAAATAGTTCGATTATTAATCTAACTCATATTCATGAGTACCAACCTACATGGATATATTATAACTATATATAGACTGCTATAGTGTTATTTTTGTATTTGAATTCACATTCGTTATAATTATTTCTGAAATTCTCAACAAAATGGAAACATGTGCTAAGTTCACATGAAAAAATCCTAGCCTTAGCAGATAGAACAAAAGAAACGAAAATTCTTTGAAAATATTTTTGTGAAGATTTATAGGACTATATTTATCACGTCTAAATGGTTACTGATCCTCCGTAAAAAGATAGCGACTACTCATGTCGAAAATAAGCAGATTGATCTCAGTACGCTGATTAATTAAATTTAACGCACCACTAACAAAAAAAAGGTTAATTCACAAATTCTATGTGCGGAGGATACATTGTGATTGATTAAAAGTAAATTCGTTCGGACTACGCCACCTAAATCGAGATCATAGCACAGAGCGACTGGTAGAACCTCTTATTGTATAGATTAATATGGTGATAACATCAGTCTATCGGATAACTTACAAGATGTTACTCAGAACAATATTAATAAAAAGCATACCGGTGAACTGAACTGAAGTTGTTAAACTTTATTTAGAAATAAAGTGATAATCAATTTGGCAAAACTTATGAATCTAATCTTTACATAGTAAAAAACAAAGTCGCTTTCCGCTGTCTCTCCTTTATATGCTTAGATCTTTGTAACTCCGCAACGGATTTTGATGTAGCTTTTTTAATAGTTAGAGGGTGTCAATGTGGTGGTTTTTCTTGTATAATTCATGTGTTAGTATAGAAAAAGTGATAATTTTCGAGATTTAGCACTTCAATTGTAAACGCTGTAAAAATTACTTTTGATGAGAAACAGAGTTCACCGGGTCAACTAGTAATTTTATAAATTTTATTGTCTATGGTATTTTATTAAAATGTAAATTGGAAATAGCACAAAATCAACATTTTTCGTAGATCAACTATACTAAGAAGTTTCTACGACATACTAAGACATATCGTAGTATATATTCTCAATTTCTTATTGATAACAAGCTTTGATTATCAGGGGCGTCCGCCTGATAATCAAAGCGTCAGGAAGCTTAATTGAATTAAACTTGATTTGGTCTAGACTTGTATTGCAGTCAATACAAGTCTAGACCAAAATTTCAAAAAATCATTGGTTTGAGACAGGATTCGATCTCGCAATTACATGATACAGAAGCGGGGTGCTCGAATTGGAGAGATTTGTTATTATTACAATAATTATACTGAGAAGAAGTTTAGATGACAAATACAAAAAGATAATGTCAATAAATTTATCGCCAATTGCACACAGTTTGAAGGCTTTTTTTCAGCAAAGTGCCCTGAAATACGATATTTGATTGACAATCTCATGTTACGGAACGTTTTATCAAACATTTAGAGAATATTTAATAATGCAGATCGATCACCTTTATTATAGCGACTGTTTTCATCGTTGATTTTCCTTGAAAGTTATTTTCTTCTTTGTTGGTTTCAAAGTTAAAGCAAAGTTAAGCATCAACAAAGTTATATGTAAACGTTGCCGTAAAAGTAATATAATGTACTCGTGGGTTGGTTTCATAATTAATTGATGGGTTCTATATATATATATTTATATACAAGTACGTGTACGAACTTTTTTCATGTCTAGAAGTTGGCAGGCGCTTTCGCATTGACTAATGATGAGATATTTTGTTGGTAATATTATTGCAGGCCTCTAATCTTATAATGTAAAGCAGCAACAAACACATTTTGTTGCTAAACTCCTCAGAAATTGTGGATTCATATCATTTTGTGTTCATAATTGTTAGGTATGAGGACTGGTCGTAAACTATTTTGCAAACCTTTTCTAATTTTTATATGGGATAGGAGGGCAAACGAGCAACGTGTGCCCTCCTATCGCGTGTCACCTGATGTTAAGTGACCAGCGCCGCCCATGGACACCTGCAACACATATAGTGTTACAGTTGCGTTGCCGACCTTTAAGGGAGTAGAATAGAAAGGGATGAGGATGGGGGGGGTGGGCCTGCGGGTACCTCTCTCACTGAACGAAACACGGCATGAGCCACTTTACGTCGATCTTCTGAGAGGTGGTGGTATTTCACCGGTCGAGCCGGCCTATTCATGCAGCGAACTGCTTGGCACTACCACTGTTCTCTACCTATGCTTCTATCATCGTTTTGTGATTAGTAGCAATATTTAACTGGTTTTACATTGAGTTTTGTTAACTTTCTATGGATTAAATTGATTCTAAAATATCATAATAATACAGAATCACAGAGAAATTAGATAACTCTAAATATTTTTTGGACTTAAATCTTACAAAATTCATTCACACTTTTTTTAGTATGTTTCTGACAAGCGTGAACGAATTCACCGTTCCACGCGTGGAAATTTGCTTCGGCTGTTCGCTATACGACTCTCATGTGAAATTTTAATATAGAGAATATGTACGAAAACATCTGTTACCAGCCGAACCGCCAATTTTATGTGAAATTAAAAGTTTGATATATCGTGTTCAATTTTCAAAATCAGTAAATAACCAGCTGCTTCGGCGAACTTTGTTTCGTCTAGAAATTTATATATTTTGTTTTCTACAAAAAAGTAGCCCAAGTCACTTCTTATTACACCGCTACCTGCCAATAAAAATGTCACGTCAATATCGGTCCAGCCATTTCAGAGATTACACGGAACAAACAGACGGATTGATAAAAATTGTTATTTTGGTGTATGTACTTTGTTCATATGATTGCAGTAGAAAGCAGTTATTTCAATATTACAATATTCGTCAGTGGTAGGGCCAAGCAGTTCGCTGCTCGACCGGTGAAATACCACGACCTTTCAGAAGACCGACGTAAAGTGGCTCATGCCGCGTTTCGTTCGGTGAGAGAGGTACCCGGAGGCCCACCCCCCTTCCCCATCCTTTCCTATCCCCTATCCCTTAAAGGTCGGCAACGCAACAGTAACACTATATGTGTTGCTGGTGTCCATGGGCGGCGTTGGTTGCTTACCATCAGGTGACACGCCTGCTCGTATGCCCTCCTATCCCATAAAAAAAAAAAACAAACAAACAGTTACTTCAATTTTATTTACGAAACACTATTTTATTTGACAGGCTCCATCATGTTCCACGTGCGGCGGCGGCCGGCGGACGTCCAGCCCCGTAGACGCAAAAAGAAGGTGGGCGTCGGCACCGCTGGTGGACGACCTGGCAACGAGCCCATGCTCGTGGAGATGGCACCAGACGCCACGCCGCTAGAAAACGGACGCCGTCTCAGAATAAATGATGTCGTTGAGGTAATTGTTGCAAGATCTGTTACAGAATCCATCCTTTTTTTTTTTTTTTTTTTTTTTTTACGCGAGGAAATGCTTTATGCACACCCCCCGCCTGGGGACGGCAGGGGGTAGTGTGGGACTCCCAAAACAGTAAACTGAAATCCGATCCTAGGGTTACCCACTAAAACCTCGCGGTGGCCTTCCTCCGGCGTTGGGGTGGTCCAGGATTCGGTTTAACCCCTCTGGTCCACCCCGCCGTCGCCCCCCCTCAGTCACGAGGGGGTGCTCATCCTCGGGAGCCTCGGCGAGGCTCCCCCGGGCGGGGCGGCTCCGACCGCGCGCTGTAAAAAGGCGCGCGGCCGGCGGCGCCCCGGACGACCCTCCCCGGCCGCACCGGGGGGTCATCCTTCCGATCGCTTCCGATTCGCGGCGGCGATCACTGAGCTCGCCGCCGCCGCCTTCGAGCGGGATCGGCTCTCTCCCGACCCCGCTCGGCGGCCTCCTTCTGGAGCATGACTGCTTCGCAGAAGGAGGCCACAGCCCTCCACTCCTCCTCGCCCGCCAGCATTGCCGCGACCAACGCCGGCGGGGACAAGTCTCGCCCGATCCCGTCGACCAGGACTCGGCGCTCGTCCGCCCAGGCCGGGCAGACCTCCAGCGTGTGCTGGGCCGAGTCCAGGTCGGATGCGCAATGGTGGCATCTCGCCGTCTCTTCACGTTTTATTCGACTCAGATACTCACCGAAGCACCCGTGCCCGGTGAGTATCTGAGTCAACCTGTAGGTGACAGTGCCCCATTTACGGAGCACCCAGGCCTCGAGGTGGGGCAGGACGGCCCCGACGGCGCGCGAACGCGTACCACCCTGGAGGACCAGCGCGTCGCGCTAGTCCCCCAGGACCCGCCGGAAGGCCTCCCGCCTCCGCACTTCGTGTCCCCGCGCGTCCCCCCCTCCCCGGCCGAGATCGTACGCGGCTGCGTACATCTCGGCCAGGATGATGAAGGGGGGATAACTCGCGAGGACCGTCGCCGCCTCGTACGAGATTGTACGGTAGCCCCGCACGATCCGTATGGCCATGATCCGCTCCAGGCTCCTCAGCAGAGCCCTGGAGCGGGAGGCCCCCACGAGGTCTCGCGACCAAACGGGGGCCCCGTACAGGGCCACGGACCGCACGACGCCACCGTAGAGGCGGCGAACTCCCTCCCCCGGTCCCCCGAGGTTGGGCAGCAGGCGGTGTAAAGCGCCCGCCACCCGTCGCGCTCGGGGGACCATCCGTACGAAGTGCTCCTCGAAGCTCCAGCGGCTGTCCAGGGTGAGGCCGAGGTACTTCATGTACCGCCCCACCGGGACAGCCGTGTCACCCACCTGGATCCGCGAGGCCGGGGGTTCCCTGCCTCTGGTGAGGCGGTGGAACCACAGCGCCTCACTTTTGTGAGGCGCCACCTTCAGGCCCAGCCCGCGGATCCGTCTGACGACGATTGCCACCCCCAGCTCGGCGAACCTGAGCGTACGCTCGAAGTCGGGCCCCGTGGCGACCACCAGAGTGTCGTCTGCGTAACAAACGACACTCACGCCACGGGGCAGACTGGTACGGAGGACCGGATCGTAGGCGAGGTTCCACAGCAGGGGCCCGAGCACGGACCCCTGCGGAACCCCGCACGTCACCGCCTTCCTCTGCTCCGTCCCGTTCCGGTCGACATAGTCCACCCGTCTCTCCTGCAGGTAGGCCCCGATGACCGACCTTAGGTAGGGAGGCACCTCGTGGTATTCGAGGGCCTCCCTGATGGCCGGCCAGGGGAGGGTCCCGAAGGCGTTGACGATGTCTAGCGACACCGCCAGCGCGACCCCCCCCGATCGGACTGCCGGTTCCGACAGGGCCCGCACCCGACGCACCGCGTCGACGGTCGAGCGCCCCTGCCGGAACCCGAACTGACAGTCCGATATGTCCGGGCCCACCTGCGACAGGTGGCTGCTGATACGGGCGGAGATAACTCTCTCAAAGAGTTTCCCCGCCTCGTTCAGCAGGCATATCGGCCGGAACGACGACGGAGCGTCTCCGGTCCTCCCTTCCTTCCTGATTAGCACCAGTCTCGCCGACTTCCAGTCGAGGGGGAACACCCCGCGGCGGAGGCAGCTGGTGAACAGCCGCCTCGCCTTGTTCCCTAAGACTTCCAGAGCGAGCGCCAGGACCCGGCCCGGAACTCCGTCCGGGCCGGGAGCGGCGCTGCGGGAGGCGAGCCGTGCGACGGCCCGCCCGAGCTCGTCCTCCGTCACCTCCAGCTCGTCGGACCACGGAGCGTGGTCCGACTGTGACGGAGGAACCGAGGGACCGCCCTGGACCCTAGGGAAGAGTGCGTCTACGACTCTTCCCACGACTTCCGGGTCCAGGGATTCCGTCAACGGAGGGACCCACGGGGTCAGCTTGCCCAGTACCATCCTGTACGGGCGTCCCCATGGGTCCCTGTCCAGTCCCTCGACGAGCTCGTTCCAGGACCGCTCGCGAGCCGCAGCGATGGCGACGCATACGGCGTGCGCGGCGGCCCCGTATTCCCGTCTGACTCTGAGAGCCTCCTCGACCGTGGTTCGCCTTCTCTTCCGGGCTCTCAGGTACCGGCGGCGAGCGACGAAGGCGGCCTTTTGCAGCCGCTCGATCTCCTCGCTCCACCAGTACACGGAGCCCCGCCGGGGCGGCCCGACTCGCGGCATCGACGCGTCGCAGATCGACGTCATCGTGTCGCGCAGCCAGGCCGCTTGCGCCTCGGGATCGGGCGATCCCGCTCCCTCCGTCCAGTCCGCGACGCTGGCGGCGGCCACGACCATGTCTCGGTCGAGCCGCTTGAGAGACCAGCGCCGCGGAGGGCCGCTAGTCTGGCGCGGGCGGCTGGGGCGGCGGAGCGACACATCCAAAAAGATGTGTCGGTGGTCGGATAAATTGACCACCTCCTCCGCCACCCGCCATCCGGTCACCATGGCGGCGGCCGAGGGAGTCGCCCACGATAGATCGATGATTGACTCCCCCTGCCACCGCACAAAGGTGCTGACCGACCCCCGGTTGAGCAACCGGAGGTCGAGTCCTGCCGCCCACTCCAGAAGCGTCTCCCCTCTGACGTCGTCCCGGGCGTCACCCCACTCGCTCGAGTGAGCGTTGAAGTCGCCCAGGACGAATACCGGACGGGGGGCGCAACAGCGAAGGCGGTTCGCCAGCCCGTCCAGGTATGCCTCGTACGCGGCGAGGCCGCTGTTCGGAGAGACGTAGCAGCCCACTACGACCATGGATCCCCACTCCACGGCGACGTAGCCTGGACCTTTCCACAGGAGGGAGCAGTAACTCCCCTCTGCCCAATAAACGGCCACCGAGCCCGCGTCGTCCCCGAACCATCGCGGGTGGACGGGGACGTGATTGGGCTCGGCGACCACCGCCAGGGCAACCGAATGTTCAACCACCGTCTGCGCAAGCAGGTTTTGCGCAGCGCGGCGGTTGTTCAGGTTGCCCTGGAGGAAGCGGGCGTGGAGGTCCGTTATTGGACCTCCATTGTTCCGCCCGCCTGTCCCCTAGCAGGGGAGGGTGGCCTCGCGGCCGCCGCCTTCCTCTTGGGAGGGGAACACTTCTTCCCCCCCATTCTATGATCCGCTCGGCAGCCCAGGTCTGAGCAGACCGGGCAGCGAGGAGCGGGCGCGGTGCAGGCGCTAGCTATGTGGCCTGCCACGCCACACCGGTAGCACCGCCCGCTCCTATCCACGGCGCAGGGGCACCTCGCGCGGACATGCCCCTTTTCGAGGCACCGGAAGCACTGCAAAGGCCGTGCTGCCAGCGCCTCGATGCGCGCCGCGGTCCACCCGATCAGGACCCGCCGCTGAGCCGCCAGTTTCCTGGCGACTCCGAGCGGGCACCTGACCCAGGCCGAGCCCAGCCGAGACGGGCTGGAGCGGATCTCCCCGACCTTTACGTCGGTCGGGGCGCATCCGCCCGCCTCGGCGATCACAGCGGTGACGGTCGCGGGGGTGATGGACTCGTCCAAGTCCATCACCCTCAAGTCGCCCATTTTACACGGGCGCGAGATAATCGCGCCCGTGTCGGCGACGGCCACCCTCATTTTGTCGGCCAAGGCGTCGGCCTTGGCGGAGCTGTCCGGACCGGGGATCTCGAGCATGAGAGCCCCGGTCATCGCCCTCCGGACCTTCAGCCCCCCCGAGATGCCAAGATCCGCAAGTTTGATGCGGCTCTTGGCAACCTCCATCACCGCCGCGAGCGTGGTGTCGACGCCCGGAGGCACCGTCACCACCACAGCGGCGGTATTGGGGGGCTTCGGCAGCCCCGCCGGTTTGGCCTTCGCCACACTTGAGTGTTTGTTTGTTTGTGTGCTTGGGATTTTTTTTATATATTTTAGTTCTGTTTGATAACTGTCGAAACAAACATCTAAACACGCTTTAAGCTTATTTAGAATTCGACAAAATTACATGACCTCGGCAGGTACATTATTTTATTGACCCTTTCTGTTTTATATTGCTATGTTGCCACTGCATAGGTAATAGTATATAACGAATTTAAATAATTTGTATTTTTAGTTTAAATTTTCAATCCATATCTATTTAATTATTGGAAAATAACAGCTGAAAAGTTTTACGACGCTCAGTGAGCAATTTAAATAGATCAGTTTCAAGCGGTCGCCAAATTTCATTGACCGTGACAACGCCCATATAAAAGCAATATATGTGAGTCGAGGCTGTCCACGGCCGGCATTGTGGCACCCGCGGGAGAATGAAATTCATTACAACATGTAGCTACTACTACATATTGCCAACATTACTTTCAGTACATTTTTCTGCTGTCCTTTAAGTCATTTATACGTGTACCTACTAGCTGACCCGGCGAACTTTGTTCCGCATCAAAAGTAATAAAGAATTTTCTTGACTACATCATACATGAATTATAGATAAAAACCGGGGTGGTTTTTATCTATAATTCATGCATATAAGGCGATAGACAGCGGAAAGCGACTTTGTTAAAAGCTTTTATTTAACTTGCACTGTATGTATGTATGTTCGGGTGGAATCTTGGAACTCAATTTTTTTATATTATATAATTCTATATACGTATAACGTATTTCCCCTAAAAGTAAAAAATATGTATGTATATACTATTTTTTACTAAACATCACTAATAATTCCCACTAATGAAGTAGGGAAAAAACGAATAGACTGCCATAACGCACGATTGTTACATACCTTAACTTCTTTCTTCGACCATAACTCTTGTCTTACAATTAATATATAAGACTAATTGATTTTTGTTAGTCGACCACGTGCTTCTTAACTATTCATAATGATGATGTTTGAAATAGGTGGGTTCTGGCAACGGTACCACCCTGCAGTTGTACGGGCCGTCGATACAGCCGAGGCATTGTGTTGTCGCGCCGGCAGAGGGCGGTGGTTACACTGTCACGCCGATGCACGCAGACGCACACGTATACGTCAACGGGAGAAGGATCATGCATACCCAACGAATACAGGTGATGCATACTTACATATCTTCAGCCCAGTCCCTTGCGGGGTAGGGAACAGTGCACCATAAGGCACGTTTCTTACACACCTCACTCGCTTCTTTGACTTTGATAATTTTTTCCATACACGCTCTTCTATTTTTAAGGCTGCGTCAGCTTCCTTACGGACTTTTTCTATTTGGTCATGAATTTTATTGTGTAGGTAAGAAATTAATATACAACTATGTGTAACATAACATAACTTCACGCCTTTTTCTACCTGAAGTTGTAGGCAGCGGCTACGTGATAAATATCGATGACTGAAAAACTTTGTGCCCAGTATGGCAATAGGTTCGCCACCTATTCCATTTGGGACGGAAACATAACGGCGAGACGAGGCTTAACAGTCGCTGCCTACATCTTCGGTTAACAAAAGGCGTGAAGTTATGTTATGTTAACTACTGAAAAAAAATCGAAAAGTCATTGGTGTGCGCCAGGAATCAAACCCGTGACTTCTTGATTCAGAAGCAGGGTGTTCGAGCATTGGACCACCAAAATCTCACTTTTTTATGGGATATGGCAAATGAGCAGGCGTATCACCTGATGGTAAGCAACCAACGCCGCCCATGGACACCAGGAACACATATAGTGTTACTGTTGCGTTGCCGACCTTTAAGGGATAGGGGACAGGAAAGGATAGGGAAGGGGTGTGGGCCTCCAGGTACCTCTCTCACCTAACGAAACGCGGCATGGGCCACTTTACGTCGATCTTCTGAGAGGTCGTGGTATTTCACCGGTCAAGCCGGCCCATTCATGCAGCAATCTGCTTAGCTCTACCAGTGTCACTATGTATAAATTAGATCAAAATCCGTATTTTTGTAGTGCCATTCCAACACGTAATAGATATCTATTCTGATGGAGAGGAATTGCAATAAAGTTATGTCTATTTTATGACACATATATACGTTTTATGAACCCAATTTCGCCATGTTTCAATAACAATTGATGACAGCTGAGTCTGCGGTTCACCTGACCAGCGATAAATCTCTATATCTCGCCCTGTCTCTACCTGAATTAGTCTCGGTGGTCCAGTGGCACAGCTTCTGATCCAAAGGTCCGAATCCTGACACTGGCTCACACCAATGACTTTTCAAAATTGTTTTCGGAAGTTAAGTGTGATAAATATCGATGACTGAAAACTTTGTGCCAGGTATGGCAATAAGTTCGCCACCTATTCCATTTGGGACGTAAACATAACGGCGAGTGGAGGCTCAACAGCCACTGGTAGAAAAAGGCGTGAAGTTATGTTTAAATACTGGCACTAACATTTTGATATAACGGATCGACACACAGCACACGAAATATTGTTCTGAGTAATGTTGCATCTGATATGAAGGTTTTATTTACCACATACGGTTGGATCAATAAATATATAATAACGATCGCAACCAGCCATTTCGTCAATATCAACTATTAATTCTACCTTTTTGCCGTGATAGTGTGGAGTCAACTTTTTGACTCTGTTCTAAGTTTTCGTATCCTACGGTCGTTAGTGGACTACTAGCAATAAATAACTGTATCCGTATCCGTCTATACCATGTACAAAGCCTTAGGGAATACCAGTATATATACTTACTTATTAGCAGAATACAGAATATTTGATGTAGAATAGACAAAGCGAAGTCTAGTCTGATAGTCCGTAGAAAAGACTCAAAAAAGCTGAACTATAAAAGGTACGAAATAATGACACCGATCTTGAATAGATTCTAGTTTATTTTCGTATAGATAACTTTAAAATAATATTCTGATGATAATAGCAAATTTTGCACTAAAATTGGATCTATTATTTATCTCTTAGATTTTCGTGAACCACATTCATAAAATTAAAACAACCTTTTATGGATTATATCGCGTTTGTTTGCACGATTATATCGCGTTTAAACGTCGGGAAATAAATAAAAATAAGTTCTAAATAAATGCGATATAATCCATAAAAGATTGTTATAATGTTTTATTTAATATTTATATCAAATATGACCCCAAAATTATTCAATGCGATGTATGTAATCAACTGGCCAATAATATGTTGGCCGTTATCTAAGTGTGCTGTGTTCGTTATTTCCGTGCTAACAACAAATATTTGTATTGAGCCACGATGGATAGTCGTCCACGTGTTTGCATTTGCCTTTTATTAACTAATTACTGCTGCGACTTAGACGACGATGACAAAGCTTAATTAAAGTCTTGTCTTTGAATGGGAACTAATGATGAAATAATCGTATTGGTTTTAGAGTTAAGATCATCAACATGAACAAACTTGTTTCAAAGATATTTTTAAGTAAAGTAAAGCATAAGATTTTTTATGTTAAATCTTTTAATTCAATATATATGTCACGGTAAGAGTGAATAATTGAAGATTATTAATAATTACGAAAGTCGAGGTTAAAGTGATAAATTAATCACATTTGTCAATCAATTATTAATAATTTAACCCTAGTAGTGATAAATGTAATAAGTGGCTCGGCTTAGTTGGCTCGGTGTGATTTTTTTAAAAGCACGTGCACGATATTTGTTGTTGCTTACTAGGGTTATTTAGTTGTTTAGTTTAGGTTAGGTTAGGTTTTAGGTTTTTTTTTTTGTTTTTTTTTTAGTTTGGGTAGTGCCGGACTCTTACCGGCTAAACCTGTCCTGCCCTCTATGCTTTCTCCATAGACTGAGACTCCATAGACTATTATAACTTTTATGTGGTTATTATTAATAATTTTTCAATTAATCAGATTTACCGTAACATATATAATAGGTTGGGGAAAAAGTATTTTCGTATTTTTGTATGAAAAGTCAAGACATTTTTTTCAAAGTTTATTTACATTTATTTACAATATATATGTACCGTTTTGTTGAATAACTTTCTGCCATTTTGTGGGCAGAGACATTATCCCGTTACTGTAGAAACTTTGGGACTTCTGATCAAAAAAACGGGACAAATAGTTTTGGCAGTCCTCTCTTGAGGTCAACCTTACAGAACCTAAAGAATTCTGAAGAGACCGAAACAGGTGAAAATCTGAAGGCGCAAGGTCAGGGCTATATGGTGGATGCACTAGGACCTCCCAGTCGAACTCTCTTAATTTTTGCTGAGTGGCTAAAGATGTGTGTGGTCTAGCGTTATCGTAATGAAAGACCACACCCTTCCTGTTGATCAATTCCGGCCGTTTTCTCTCGACTGCTTCCTTTAATCTCATCAGTTGCTGGCAGTAAAGATCAGAATCGATGGTTTTGCCGGACGGTAAAAGCTCATAATGAACAATGCCCTTCCAATCCCACCATACACACAGCATCACCTTATTTCGTGTTAGGCCAGGTTTGGCCACAGTCTGTGAAGCCTGGCCAACTTTCGACCACGACCTTTTTCGCACGTTCTTGTCGTACGTGATCCACTTTTCATCGCCAGTTATCAATCTCTTCAAAAACGGCTCGGTTTCATTACGTCTCAATAATGAATCGCAAATGAGTACACGGTTCATTAAGTTTCTTTGAGTGAGCTCGTGTGGCACCCAAATATCGAGCTTTTTTGTATAACCAGCTTTCTTCAAATGGGTCAAAACTGTTTTGTGGTCAATTCCCAGTTCTTCAGCTACATCGTAACTACTAATATGCCGATCTTGCTCCACTCTTTCAAAAATGGCGTCCATTTTATTCGTAACAGGGCGACCAGAGCGAGGTGCATCTTTAACATCAAAATTTCCGGACTGAAAACGTTTGAACCAAATTTGTGCTACTCTTACTGACACTGCATCAGGTCCATAAACATCACAAATTTTTTTCACTGCTTGAGTTGCATTTTTGCCTTTTTTATAATAAAATTTTAAAATGTATCGAATTTCTTCATTAGATTCACTCATTTTTACGGAGAGAAAAACAAATGAAAAATAGCGGGAAACAACTTTTTTTTATTTTTTTCTTTTCTTTATAATGTAACCTTTTTAATGTTACCAAAACCAGCCAGACACAAATAGTACAGTCAAAGAAATTTTATAATAAGTTTATACCTACGTTATGCGAAAAGACTTTTTCCCCGACCTAATATATATATGTGTACTAGCTGACCCGGCAAACGTTGTCTTGCCAAAAATTAAAATTTTTAAAATAGGGGTTGATCGTAGGGGGTTGAAAATTTAGGGTTGTATATATTTTTGTATCCCGTTTTATAAAAAAAATAAAAAACAGATATACCTATATCGAAAAATTAAAAAAAATATATTGAGGGGTGGGCTACCCTTGTGATTTAGGGGGATGAAAAATAGATGTTGTCCTATTCTCAGACTTACCCGATATGCACAGAAAATTTCATGAGAATCGGTCAAGCCGTTTCGGAGGAGTACGGGAACGAAAACTGTGACATGAGAATTTTATATAAAAGATATATATATAAGATATATATAAAATATTAATAGTTTATACTGTTTTTTGCCATCACAAAATATTTCTTGTTCTGTTTAATCCCCTGAGATGCGTAGAAGGCTGTGAAATTATTTATGATGTACCATTTGTAGAGAGGGCTAACTTAGTAAGGACCTTGCACAGATGCAGAATTGAGGCTGGGTAGTATTAGTCAAAGTCAAAATAAGTTTATTTTTATAGGTCTTCACAGACACTTAAAAATAGTCAACAAGTACAGTTATCATATTATTTAAGATTAAATACAAACACGAGCGCTTGTGGAAAGTGCCTACGTGGAACAAAAAAGGACACGGACGCAATCGCCACGAGCGGCCCGATTCCGAGTGTAGGGGCTATCATGAGAAGTATCGGGCAAGAATATCATGTGCCAAATACTCTTTTCAAATCATTTGAAATAAATAACAATATTATTGCAACTACTGAAAACAAAGCAGTTAGGTTAGTGAATAAAAGGCGTAGCAAAGTTGTACCAAATCAAAATCAACGTCCTACATGTTAACTAAGAAATTCTACGCGATCATAGTAGACGAGCACAAATGTATTATATCTGGAACCGGTCCTATGAGAACACGTGGTGGTGAAAAATACCATTAGCGCAGGATCCGTTATTGCCAACTTAAGTAGTTAACACGAGACTATTCGCAAGCTAATCTACCGTAAAGTAAAAAGAAAATTAAAAACCTTCGTGACAGGGTAAAGTGCCTGTAAAACTGTGATGGCCCCGTGCATTCCACCGGCCGTTACTTTTGCGACTACAATACTTAAATTACGTGAACCGAAAGCCTCTCTGTCTCTGTTTTCTTGGTTCTGTTATATTTTATCGCGCACTTAACGTTAAGCCGAACGTATCTGTTAGATTTTATGTTTAACGTCTTGAGAGCACTTCATTCGGTTTATTACTTTGAATACATACTTATATTTTTATTGGTCCCTTTTGTGTCGTAAATGAATGTTAGACAATGCTTTTACTATGTAACCTATGAGATTGGATAGTAGAAATGTTTAAACCTGAATTACAGAAGTCAGCTAGACACGCCTTTTGTCAATTGAACTTGCCAAATGAAAAGAATTGTACAATGCTAGACAGTAATCCATATTTATTTTCCAAAATGTCCACCAACTGTCCCAGGAGTTGCCTTAGTCTTCTTATCGGTTCGTAAATATGTTTTTTTTATAAGCTTTGATAGAATTACGGGATACTGACTCATACGTATATAGGGCATAAGTTCACAATACACGTTATTTATTTCTCTCCTTCATTTGTTTCTGAGGTATATTATATGTGTGTCAGCTGGTATCCAAACATAGTTCCGTAACTAAAGCCAAAGGCCGCGCACTCCAATTAAACTAAGTAGCTACACCACTTGACAAGATTTTATAAAATTTGAGCGGACAGATTTAATGAAGACAAGAATATGCGGTATTTTTTTTATACAAAAATGGAAAAAGGAAACACTGCTATAGCGCCTTACGAGGTTCTTATTTATTGATTCATATTTTTGTTTACTGTGTATTATTGATTCATCGTTTTCCTGCCTGAAATGAGCTATAAATAAAATATATCGTTACTAAATAAATAAAAATTAATCAATTAACTTCCATACAACAACCGGCCTTATCTGTTGTTAACTATGAATTGCGCTTCAATTAACGCAAATTGTGGTCTCGCAGCACGGTTGCCTGCTCAAATTCGGCCGAGTCTCAACATTCTGCTTCGTGGACCCGGCACAAGAGAATCTAATCAACAGAAACCTAACTCAATCACAACACTACGGCTCTGGATCGATATACGACAGGTAAGATGCTAACACCGAGTCAGTTTAGCTCGATATTATATATGTTGTGATTAGTTGTCCCACTTACTATCAATAAGTAGACACTCTCCCGGTCATTATCTTACATTTGTTTGTTTAAATCGATAGTTAATCGAGAACCCATCGCACCAACACAACACGACTTTATGTTATTACTTTTAATTTGTTAACTAATTTATTTAGGAGTCGGTTCTGTCGCTTAACTATATTACTTATTTATGTTTTGTTTTTTTTTTTATTTTCCATCTGTCATTGTTTGTTTTCTTTTTGCATGTTTCTGTCACTGGCTCACGAATATCTGCTTGTGTACGTTCTCCTTACGTTAGATCTGCAACGTCGCCTGGCGAGAACAGCGGCGCCATGTCCCCCACATCGATGTCTTCCCACCAACCCGACCCGCACGATTCCAACGCGAACACAACGAACGATACAGAATATCAAAGAACAATGAGTCCCGTGTCACAAGATACGTATTACAGAGAATCCAACGATATGCCACCGTACAATAATAACACATTGAAAATGGACAACGAGTCCCTTATAATGTCACAACATCTCAACGATACAAGAGATGATTACGGTAAAGAAGACCATTCGGTACACAGTTCCGTGTACAACGATCAGGACCAGAGTGCCGGTGGTAATAGAACAGTGAACTCTCAGTACAAAGACAATTATGAGACCACTTTCGATCTGGACGGCAACGTCGAAACTAAGAGTATATGCAGCGCAAAGAGCGGGGGCTCCGGGCACGACCACAGGTAAAACTACAACTTTACTAATTTCAGACGCAAATATTGCTGAATTAAACGGTACATTATTTATTTTACTAATATACAAGTTCACCTTGTTCATTGAAATTCCATTTGACTGATGGATCGAAATTGTTTATTCACAAATTTTGACGGCGCCTTCGTTTATAAAATATTAATATATTCTCCCGGTATCGCTCCACGAACTGGAACGATTTCCATAAATATATTTAAATTAGTTTGTAGTTTAGTATTGTGTCTTACACACCTGGAGTAGAACAAATTAGTGTTTTAAAGTTCAATGTTTCTATTGGCGCACCTGCTTTTAATTACTTGGTGATTGTGTATTAATTTTGATTGACAAAAACGGCTATTTGACGGGCCTCGTGGCGCATTGGTAGAACTACCGGCTGCATCAATGAGGTCGAGGGTTCGATTCCCACCCGAGCCAAATATTTGTGTGGCGTCTGGGTGTTGTTCTATGTATTATAAGTATGTATTTACAAAAAAAAAGCTTAATGTATTAATATCCGTTATCTATTATCCTTAACACAAGCATTTAGTTGCTTAGCTTGGAACTAGAGGGCGGTGTGTGTATGGTGTCCAAGATATGTATTGTCCTAGGTTGAAAACAGTCGGGCTATACTTTGTTTTTATAATATTTAAATATTGCATTATATACAGGATGACCAGTGTTGTGAGTGGTGGTCGGCAAGAAGCTATATTGCCTGCTGTACTGGAATTCCCTGAGGCTGGTCAAGCGCAGTTTCTCGCCGCGGTGATCACCAGACTGGACCCCCACGCGCCCGCATTCAAATTAGCCCCAGTATACACACTGTATTTGTGCGCCAGGTAAAGTTATATTATTCTGAATTTATGCTCTAGTTTCTGTTCGCTAATTGACCTAAATAGCGTTGAGGGCGGTGTACACTCTGCTCAATTACGACTTTCGCTCACCTCAAATATTTGCTCTGTCCACATAAACTTGTACGA
The DNA here is from genome assembly GCA_905147225.2 of Euproctis similis. NCBI lineage: Eukaryota > Metazoa > Arthropoda > Insecta > Lepidoptera > Erebidae > Euproctis > Euproctis similis. The sequence continues at coordinate 5,713,363 of LR990118.1, read as the reverse complement.
GATTTTATTAGTTAGCGTTATACAAACTTTAATTATAACATTTAATGGCCAATTAACGTGTTTCAAGTTGCATTAGTAAAACAACTGAATGCAAGTTAGAAGCTTTGATTGCCACCCGAGGACAAATATTTATGTTAAGCATGGATATTGGCGTCTGGATGTTTAAGACAGTATAAAACAAAGTCGCTTTCCGCTGTCTGTCCCCGTATATATTAAGATCTTTGAAACTACGCAACGGATTTTGATGCGGTTTCTTTTAATAGAGAGAGAGTGTCAACGGGGTGGTTTGCAGATATAACTAATCATTACATAGTATAAAACAAAGACACTTTCCGCTGTCTGTCCCCTTATATGCGCATATCTTTAAAACTACGCAACGGATTTTGATGCGGGGGGGTGGGGGGGAATTTTGATTTTTTAATAGTTAGAGGGTGTTAACGGGGTGGTTTTGATCTACAATTCATGTATAGTGTAGTAAAAAAGTGATAATTTTTCAAGATTTAGAACTTAAATCGCAAACGCTGCCTAAACCCTAAGTGATAAATCAAAACAACGTATTACATTATTACACACCTTTAAATGGTCTACAAAAAAGTCCGCGAGGGCATATGTCTATCTCTTAGGGATAGCCCACAATGACTATTTTTACTTTTTGCAAGAACTTATGGCTTTTTTAGAAGCGAAGAGCTCGACCACTGGACCACCGACACCTATATACGTTTAATATCTGTTATATGTGGCTTAACTTGGAAAACTACTGAACGCTATATTATGTATTATGTCCAAATATTATATAATTGTTATTTTAAAAAGCAAAAGTTTTGAATTGTGTGGAAACTGTCTTGAGACCGTATCTAACTTCTCATATTAACTTTGTCCATTGTGTGTTTATATAACCATATACATTGTATGTATGAGTGGAGTTACTTGTGCGCCGTCCTACTAAATTGTCGCCTTGGGTGTAGCATGAAAACGCTAAGATTTCTAAACACGGCTACCACAAAACTATAAAAGGCAAATACTGGTGTATAATATTATTTTTACTTTTTGACCTTAATAAACTTACGTAAGCATGCAGTAGGTAAACAGATCTAATACAATGAAAGTATATTATTTAATATATAGGAATTATAAAAAAATGCAGATTTTCTCTAAGCTTCCAATCAGTAACACCAATTTTATTCCAGGACATTAATGATTTCTCGTAAATTAAGTTAATATAAGAAATATGAAAGTCAAAATTATGATGCATGTGAAGTCTTATGGCGTTCGCTTTGTACTCTCTGCCTACCCCGCAAGGGATTTGGCGTAAAGTTATGTATGTAAGTTAATATAGTTATAGAAGTAAAAATTAGACGTATTTCCACTTAGTATTGGATACCATATTTCGTTTAGCGATAACGCATCTTAATAAGTACAGCAATTTTGGATTTTTAATGCGTAAAAAATAATAGTAAAATGAATCTCGTCCAGGTACCGTGCGTCCACGCACTACCGACCCGAGCTGACGCCAACTGAACGGGCACACAAACTGACTGCCTTCCTGCACCATGTCGCCACGCTGATTCACGCCACTGTACAAGTGAGTTTAATTTACACTATTATTTTATAAACTGTGGTCGTTTCGATCAAATAATTGCAAGCAAATAAATTAGGAATAATACTTATTTATACATATATATGTAGTATGAATGACATAAACAATTTATTGTTTTTTTTTACAGGAAAGGTGTACGGATTCAGCGGCGCAGGCTTTCTGGATGACCAACGCGAGTGAACTGCTACATTTCTTAAAATATGACAGGCATATTTCATCATTTTCGACGCAAGCACAAGATCTGCTCTCAATTACTGTGCAAAACGCGTTCAGGTAATATTATAATCTTATCTTTTCTCTCTCATGAAACGGGTTGACCGATTTTGATAAAATATTATGTATAAATTCAGTAGGGCTGAGAATAGGTTATCTATTTTTATATCCAAACATATAGGGATGGTCCTACTCAAAAAAAAAATTGTATCATTACAGGATTCGGATTCGGCAAAAAAACGTACTTATTCGGGGCCATTCGAGTATTATTTTAGCGGAGTTATTACAATTATTAACCAATCAATTATTAACTCCCGCTGTCATCAAAAGTAAGCTAAGTTCTTACACCCCTGCCCCATGCTTATGTAAACATTTGATGCAAAATGTGAGGGTTGCCAAATGTGTAAAAATGTATATAACTTCCGATGAACTAATAGTCATCTAGATTCTAGTGTTACATAAGTGGGGGGGGGCACTTATGTCACAATTAATTTTTATCCGGAATAAACCCAAAGCCTCAATTTTCATTCTTCTATCGTCATTACACGTAACGTGTTGTGTGTGTGTGCAGTAACCTGGTGACGTGTTTCCAAGAGGAGCTGTCGGCGGGGCTGCGCGCGCTGTGCGGGGGCGGCGGGGGCGGGGGCGGCGCGGGGGACGCGACCGAGGCCAGCGCGCCCGCGCTGCAGGCGCTCGCCGCCGCCATCGTGCTGCTGCGCCGCTGCCGGGTCAACGCCGCGCTCACCATACAGCTGTTCTCGCACCTCTTCCACTACATTAACGCCGTGTGCTTCAACAAAGTCAGTGGCACACAACGTTGTTGTTTTTTTTTAATTTAACATTTTATATGGTATAGGAGGGCAAATACTCGATGACAAACACTTAACGCCACCCATGGATACCTGAACACAGATAGTGTTGCAGTAGCGTTGCCAGCTCTTACAATTGGATATGACAGGGATTGGAAGTGGGATGGGATAGGGAGAGGGGAAGGGTTTGGGCGTCTCAAGCGAAACGCGACATGAGCTTCATTACGTCGATATTCTTAGAGGTCGAGCCAGCCATTCAACAGCAAACTGCGTTTCTTTACCACTTCTCGAACGTTTTGTCAGAAAACTTACAGTTGAACCTTTCGAATGTTTTCGATCTCTCAGGTCCTCTTTAAACAAGAGTGGCGCTAACGTAAATGGCATGTGTCATAAAACGGCTTACATTTCGCAGTTGGTAACGGAGCCAGGGATGGTGAGCGCACGATGGGGCGCTGCGCTGTCTGCGCGTCTCAAGGTGCTGTCTGCGTGGGCGGAGCGCCAGGGGCTCGAGCTGGCTGCAGAATGTCATTTCGCTAGGATGAATCAAGCCGGTACCTACTTTTTCTTAATGAAATGTTATTTTTTATATGAGGAATGTTAGCTGGTATCGAAAATATGTGTCGTTTCTGCTATGAGTACTTATACTTATAGTCAGTAATGATGTCCTAAAACGTTTGTCTTTCCAAATTAAATTTCTCTTGTTTCATTAATAAAACATATTATATAAGTTATACTATGATTTAATTTAACGAAACAAATGTTCCCGTGTCGTATTTGTATTCATGAATATTTGGTGACGTCATATGGTAATTATGTACTGAGAGACGTCGTGTCTGTCCAGCCCGGCTGATCCAGGGCGAGTACCGCAGCGAGGAGGACGTGGTGGCGGCGCTGAAGGCGTGCTTCAAGCTGAACTCGGTGCAGGTGCGCGCGCTGCTGGCGCCGCTGGCGCCGCCCGCGCTGGTGGACGCGGCCGTGCGCCACGTGCGCGCGCACACGGACGAGCTGTACCGCGCCGACGGGCGCGAGGTGCGCCTGGAGGAGGGCTCGTGGCTGGGCGCGGCGCTGCTCATCCCCAGCGACGGGTTCAGCGCCGAGGTGGTGTGCGGCGTGCCGCCCGGGCTGGCCGAGTTCGTGGCGCCGCTGCAGCGGGGCGCGCTGTGCCGCCTGGCGCACCAGCCGCTGGCGCCGGGCGTGTGGACCGTGTACCTGGCCACGCACCCCGACCACGCCGCCCACGCGCACGCGCGCCGCGCGCCCGACACGCGCGTGCAGATCATACACCTGCACAAGAACACCAACGGGATGGGGCTGAGCATCGTCGCCGCCAAAGTACGCCTCAAAACTTATTACGTATTCCGAAAGGAAACACCGTTTAATGTTTTTAGAATCGGTCACTTCTGTACTTAAAATGAAAAACCGTTTTTATTTTAATAGATAATATAACATAACAATCAAATTGACGCGCTTACGACTCAATATTACAATTTTTAATTATTATTTTTTATATAATACCACGACCTCTCAGAAGATCGACGTAAAGTGGCTCATGCCGCGTTTCGTTTGGTGAGAGAGGTACCCGTTGGCCCACCCCCCTTCCCCATCCTTCCCTATCCCCCATCTCTTAAAGGTCGGCAACGCAACAGTAACACTATTTGTGTTGCTGGTGTCCATGGGCGGCGTTGGTTGCTTACCATCAGGTGACACGCCTGCTCGTTTGCCCTCCTATCACATAAAAAAAATATATATTAAGGTATATAATCACTCCATCGTAATAAATTTACTCGTGTTTGAATTATGTTTATTGCGTTCTCATAAGTTGAAGAAGGGTTAAAGGAAAGGTAGCATCCCTCTGAATACCTTACTAAGCGATCGAAACGCAGTATGCTGCTTTACATAGATGATTTTCTGCGGTGATATTTCACAGTTGTTTATCATACGATAAAAGCTAATTAATTTGTGTACAGGGTGCTGGTCAATCAAAACTAGGTATTTACATCAAGTCGGTAGTGCCGGGAGGCGCGGCCGCTGCAGACGGGCGACTCGCAGCCGGCGACCAGCTGCTGTCCGTCGACGGACAGTCGCTCGTGGGGATCACTCAAGAGAAGGTTTGATTTGTGTACAACTATTATTTACCTGTTCCAGTATTTTTTTTTCTATACAACTGTTTTGTATTGCTAGTTATCTTTTTAAATGACTAAAATCTATTTGTATTGACCATGCGATTTAAGACGTGATTAATAGCAGATATTTTTTTCCTAAATTCTTAACAAATTCAATGGTCAAATGCTATATCAAATGTTGCTGTAATTAGAATAACAAGTTCACTCAGCATTATTGAGACTTGTTATTGGTTTTATGACAGCTTTTTAGTTCTGTGTGAAATTTACTAAATAGGTAGTAATTGTTATTAAAAAAAAAATATATCTACAGCTATCTTTATGTAGTTCAAAATGAACATAAATACAAATTATAGGCTGCGGAATATCTCGTTCGTACCGGACCGACGGTAACTCTCGAAGTAGCCAAGCAAGGTGCCATGCTGCACGGCCTCGCAACTCTCCTGCACCAGCCTGCGTACAATTCACGACAAGGTACTTGTTATTTTTAATTATAAATTAGTATATTTTAGCAGCTGTTTTAGCGTTATATTAAATATTTATTCACAAACTGGAGTTACTCGCCACCTCTTTCTTGTGGGAAGTATGAACAAGAGATGTATTCTTATTTCCAAAGTCTAAAATATCAAGATACAGATAAGTAATGTTGTGCAGAAGATTTAAAATGTTAATATTATTACTCCTCATGTTATTTTACCATATTCAGTCCCTCAATAATTGAATTTTCCCCGAATATAAAATCGAAAGGTAATTGAAATTTTCTTAGTTGTGCTTTGGCTGATGGTAAAAAAAAATATCACGATATGGACATTAGCAAAATGGAAATGTATATTGTACGGAATTTATTTAATATGTCTATCAAATAGGATATCTAATTAGTGAATGTCAGATCCTTGTTTTGTTACGTCCTATTAATTACTTATTATGCTCATCTTTCCAATTATTTACGCGATAAATGCGTATAGTCATGGAAAAACGATTTTATTTGACTTTATGAAGTATTAAAAATGATATCATGGAAAGTTGTGCTAACATTCTCTTTATCGAGTACTAATAATTTTTCGAATATGGTACTCGACCGTGTGGCTAGACGAGGGAGTGCAGTACGAGGACCGCGTGCGCCGCAACTCGGGCACGTTCACGAACCCGCGGGCCGTGCTGCTCAAGCCGACCCCGCCACTCGCTGAGCTCGCGACCGCAGGCAATTATGTCTTGGCACACCTTGTATAGCACTCCGGCGATACTTATACCCTTTAGTCCCGACACCCGTACACTCGGTAACATCTTTCAATTATTGCCCACCTGTTTTGTTTTTGTTGATTCAGCTTCGTGACGGTCCTATGATTTTTTTCTTTCTTCTTTGCTTTCCGCTGCATTATTTTTTGTTCTGCTGCATTAGGCTGCCGCTGTCACATCTGATTTGCAGGGCGAATTCTTCTATCTGTTTTTATTTGGTTTTATTTCCGCTTCTTCGGTAGCGAGTGCAATTCTCGCACATACTCCCACGTTTATGTAAGTATAATTTTCAGGATATGGTCGCCGGCCGTGTCGCAATCGATGTCACATACTTCGGGATGAGTCTACTGAATCTAGTACGGACGAAAGTGAGGAATGGCAACCTTTATATCATGGTTCGATACCAAAATTGATCGTTACGTTAGACCGCGAGAATAATCAACTTCAGGGAGAAGTGTCTCCTGATATTCCAGACTGTTCAGTGGAATACAAATGTGACGCTTCACCAGTCCGACCTATACCTGTGTTCACGTTCACCTGCGAAGATTTTGATGATTTACAACCTACAAGTGACGACGTGAGTGAATGTGTTACGCATACTGATGAATCAACGCAGGAAATACCACCTCCGGTTCCCGAACCCCCTACTAACTATGACCAGTATAGTGACAGCGGTGAACTTATTACGTTGCCTCCACAAATGAAGCCAATCGATACTAAACTAACTCTGGACTTGTTCAATTCGCGTTCCGATGAGTTCTATAGACGGAGATGCACAGCGGTTGATGAATGTGTCAGTGCTTGCGAGTGCTGTCGCACACCACAACCCGAGACCCAACAGATACCTTATATCGACGAACCGAACTCAGAACCAGTCATATTTGAAAATGAAGTTCCGCCAAATAAAGTTTCTACACCGAAAATACGACGAATATTGCCATCTCTGTCCTTGGACCACTCAGATTCGGAGAAAAAACCTGAAACGGTAGATGCAGTTTGCCAAACTATGTCACCCTCTTTTTATAGCAGTCGTAAAGAAGCGATGACCATACCTATTAATAAAAACTTTGAACCTAATCTGCCTATCAAGAATGTTAACATAAATAAGGATAATAACATTCAATGCAAAATAAAAAGATCACTATTTGGTATGTCGCCATCTTTCTCTGGCAAATCGGAAGATGTCGAAATGCCATCTTCAACTTACTCAGCGTCAGGTTCTTCTGATCAAAATACTAAAGAGAAGATTATCATCGAAAACATAAAACAAACTCCTGTAGAACCAGGCGCTAAAAAGATACTAGATAGTACCGAAAGAAAGTCGTGGAAGTCTCCAGATGAATACAGGCCTGTATTCGGTAAAGTGAAGGCATTAACCAAACACTTCAATAATATAAATTTAGAGTATTGCTTTAAAAATTACAAAAGAAATTGCCAATCTAGTCCAAATCTTAGTTTTCGTAATGTCGAAGAGAAAAAAAATGAAGTTGTTGATAATTTTCCTCTTAGTACCAGCCTGGCAGATATACAATTGGAGTTTAATAAAACCGAAACTACTGACAGTAAACATGAGAAAATGTCAGACGACGAAGTTAAAAGTATACTAATTCAATTGGAAGACTGGTCCAGGTATGGATCTCGGGGTAGCGAAGACACTCTGGCTCATGGCAACGAATTTGAAATACCGAATCTACCATCTGAAGAACAAACGGAAAGTTTGAGTAACGGATACGTATTCAACGAAATAGTTGATAAGAAACCTAGACGAATAACTCTGGACAACATCAAGTTGAAATCAAATCAATCTAGTTTCAACTCTGATGTCTCTAAAAGCAAGGAGTCTCTTATAAGAAGTGAGAGCATAGAAAAGATGAACGATGATCGTTTGCCAAGAGTCGTAGCTATGACACCAATTACTTCGAGCTCCTTGGAAGCACCAATATTCTCTTCGTCACGCCTAGGAAAATTGATGCGCAGTTGTCCTGACATCAGCAACGAAGGCCTTTCTCATACAACGCGTAAGACATCACCAACGTGTAAGGCTCCCACACACGCATGACGATAGGTGTGTTATAGTCGGTTGCACTCTTTATTTGTTATCGTCCACTGAATTTATTTTTTTATTTTTAGATGCATGGTGTAACTACGTATGATTTAATTCGCTTATTATATGAATTCAGTGGAATCGTTTTTATTTTTTTTCAATCTCGTGCACTGGTTTTGTAGGAAATGTCGTCTTCGGTACACTGTTCTTTTTTGTTTAATTTACGTTCTGTGTTCAACGAATTTGAATTGTTACGTTTAAATTGTCGTTATTATTTTTGTAAGCATTCTTTATTTATTTATATCTTCAGACATTTTTTATTTCAGATAGATAGTTTCACCTTTTTTATTATTATAAACAAGCACAATTGTTGAATGACCCATTGGATAATATAACCACACTACAGTTTTGTTTATCATTATTTTTTTTAAATGTCAATAATTATGTATATTCTCTCTTTTAAACTTACATCGTATCTGTTTTCTTTTTAAATATGGGTAGATCTAACGAATTTATTTATCATTTATATTAGTTATATCCAACTTTAAAAGATATATTACAACATTTTTGCTAAAAATTCACATACTTTATATTCATTCCAAACTATAACAATTTCAAAATATTTAAAAATGATAATCGGAAATGCAAAAATGTTGTAATATCGTTCAGGTTAGTAGTAGTTGTAGTTTTAAGAAGATAATGTAATCAGTGTTGCCATACAGTGTGAGTGCATAGAGCGTTGTGTTGTAGCGAGCGGGGCGAGTGGCGGGGCGGGCGGCGGGGCGGGCGGCGGGGCGGTGCGGCGCGCGTCGGAGCGGGACCTGCCGGCGCGGCTGGCGGGGGAGGGCGGCGTCAAGGGCAGCAAGAGCACGCCCGCGCTGCACCAGCAGCACCAGCAGCCGGCACCCGCCAGGTACGTGCACACACGCACAAACATTTATCCATACATATTTTGTAATATATATTATATATTTGAATCTATTATTCGAATATTTGGTATGTTATTTAATGTGTAATTTATTTTTAAGGTTGTTCTTAAAACACTAATTCCCTTATCCTGAAGTCATAAAAATGCTCCATTTATGTCACAGCTGAAGGAGGCATTCTGTATATATATATTTATGGCGACTCTATAACTTAAATATATAGTAAGCTTTAAATATGTAAAATGTTTTTAGCAATCAAAAGACATCAATTTATTAGTTTAGAACTCTGTATGCGTTACAAAAACTTGTATAGCTAAGATTTATTTTCCTTCAAATTACATTCTGTGCACGAAGATTCTCCATGAATTTAAAATCCTTAAAAACTACTAGTATTGTAATATGTTTCTTTATAACTGCAGTGCATCTGTAAATAGCACGATGGTGGGTGGTTCTCCGAGCGCTTGGCCCAGCAAGTCACGGAGCAGCCACAACCTGTCAGCGCCCTCGCAACAAGACGGATTTTATCAGAACCTCTCCACTGTGCACTCACAACAGCATCTGTTACAAGACAGGTATTTACATGTTATTTATTCATATTGTTTTGTGTATCTATATTATGTTATTGTACTAAGTTCGAGACACGACGCAGAATTCCTATAAGAAAAACTATAATAAGTAATGAAATCTAATGTTTAATTAAAAATACGCTGTTCCTTGTCAAAAGTTTCTCGGTTCACTAGAGTTCACATAATCGAGCCACAAATTCGAATCTTGGACCACACCAATTCTTTTTTCCGAAGCAATGCATAGTAAATAACGGTGACTGACAAATTTTGTCCGTTAGATAGGTTTCGCCTCCTATTTCATTTAATACATATAATATAATACTTTAAAAAACTGCCTATCGAGGGATAACTGCCGCTGTCTACCGCTACGAGTATAATATGAAATTACCAAAAACGTGCTAAAAGAGAGTAAATTTACCCGTCTCTGGTCTTAATCAGGTAATATAGTTCATTGTATGAATCTACATAATGATTCATACAATGAATTAATTAATATAGATTAAGTTGTTTGATATGCTTGTGCAGATGGTCATCTCTGCGCAGTTCGACGGGCAGTAACCGACCTCAGTCGACGCACTTCTCACCCGGCGCGGGCACGCCCGTGCACGTTGAAACACCAGATTCACACCTACATCATCAAGTAAGTATATGTTACACAATACCATACTCCATCTCTTATATTATTGATTTTTTGGAAAGCTCACGATTCCTCGTTTCTGTAACTTTGTTCTAGCGTCATAACCTAAAACTCCGAACAAAAATTAGGTACCAATACGTCATATTTCATTGACAAGGTCACTGCGACGTTTAGGGATGTGGTTACTCGTTCTACAGACGGAGTGATGATTAGTTAATAATTATTGTCACAAATATACCGTTAGACACCAACAATAACTATATGTTTTTATAAAAGTTGAAGTGATAGCAGAAAACTAATAATTAATAGATATGTATAAGTAAAGCCTACCATACAATTCATAACGTTCTGTTGCCAGCAATCGAACGCGATGAGCGCCCGCGCGGCCAAGTTAGCGGAGATGTCAGAGGAAGTGTCGCGGCGACAGCAGCACGCCTATCAGATGCACCACAAATTGACACCAAACCAACATACTACAAATATTCACAATAACCAAATGATGGGTAAGCCCATTCCTCTAATTTGTTTTTATACAGGAAAATTAATTGGATGTTACGGGTTTTTGAGCCCCAAGCATGGGACTCCACTAGGCTATTTAAGCCTAACATTTTTGTTGGATAGCAGCAACATAACATAACTTCACGCCTTTTTCTAGCCGAAGGTGTAGGCAGTGGCTGTTAAGCCTCGACGCGCCGTTATGTTTACGTCCCAAATGGAATAGGTGTATAAGTTCTATTGTGTATATGCAAGCCCTGTTTCTTGGTTGTTCATTGTTGTTACGTTGACTCGTGCTACCCAGGTCCATCTCCGCTGCACCTGAGCGTGCAGCAGCAGGCCCAGCAGCCGCTGCACTCCCCACAGCTGGCCCAGTCGCCCATGCTGCACGCACACCACGTGCACGGCCCGCCCCCGCAGGCGCAGCCGCAGCAGATGTACCACAACCACTACCCGCCACCACACCGGTATTTTACCATTCATTATAACATTAAACTATCCCTTAGTCATAGTATAACAATGTATTACTGGTAGTATCTTTGTTGTGTAAAAGTATGAGCACATAGCGTCAATAGCATTTCAAGATTACATTCGTCTAGGGTACAGTACCTACAACAGACAAATGTGTGTGTGTGCGCGCGTGTGCGTGTGCGCGTGCGTGTGTGTCAGAAATGCTGCACAGACGTACTGCACACAGCGCAATACGATGGATGACATATGCTTTAAGAATCTTATCAATACGCGATGTTTTACATAGTTGCAGCTAGCACGACAGCTCGGTTGGAAAAAATTTAACACACTGTAAAGTGTTTAGGGAAATCATTTAAAAGTATTGTCATAAGTTTAAATTCAACTTGGATAAGTGATAATTTATTTAAAATAAATTATTGGTTTCAAATACCGTTGTGCTTTTTTTTAATATGCTTAAATAAATATTTCCCTAAAAATCTGTCTGCTAGGTTTGCTACTACTTTTTTTCTAAAAACACGAACAACATTTATCGAGTAAGAGTGATAATTGCTATTGTTGCAGGTACGAGTGGATGCCAGCTGGTCCACCTTCCCCGCAAAGATCACAACCACCCGTTGCCCCTAAACCTCAGGTGGATACACATTGTTTTATTTGCTTAGATGAAATATATAATAATTCATGCAAATGTATTTATTGGTCCCGTTTTGTTGTGTGTAGGGTGTTAGAAGAACGGACTTTGAGATGGAGGAACAATCGCATCCACTACCACAACAGCCGTCTTCCACTCCTGTACAAGTTGATGACGGTTAGTCTACTTAACATATTTATCTCGAACAAATATGATATTTAGTTATATTCACGTTTGCCTGTTTTCTTTTTACATTTTTGTGATATTTGTTTGTTTATTATACTCTCCCGTCTAAAACATCATCACAAAATTTAATAAAAAAGCTGCGAAAGGTTTAGAACAAGTTACAGACCATTACAAATAAACTAATCTATATAATGTCAAGAAAAAATATATAATATTTTATCTCGCTTCGTCCTTCGGAAAATTAAAAAAGTAAACTAAGTAACTCTATAAACTTCCTTCCCCATATTGCCAATTTAAGATCTGAATTTGTGAGAGAGAACAGATCTATGGCAGACAAGTTATAACCAAGTGAATTATATAAAATACTATTTACTTATTGCGCAACCTTGTTGCAGAGCGTTACTTGGCGAGCGCACTGGAGCCGCCGGCGGTGTCGGTGTACCCGTCGGGCGCGGGGGGCGCGGGGGGCGCGGCGGGCGGGGCGGGGCGCGGCGCCCCCGCGCACAACCCCTGGCAGCGCGAGGAGCGCGAGCGGCAGGCCGAGGCGCGCCGGGCCGCCGCGCGTGGACGCAGGTAACACGCACGTGCACGCACACACATATACATGCACACACAAATGTCATGGATACCAGTCTCTACTTTAGAATGAGTTTTGCCTTAAATCACTACAATCACTTAGCGTTACATATTGAAAAGAATGCAAATTACATACTTGTGGTTAATCTAATGTAATATATATTTTACTTGAACCATTATTATTTTAATTATATTAATCCTTAGTAAATCCTTATTTCCCAAATGTTGCAAACTAAGATTTTGTATTGTTTACATAATATGTGCGTTTGTTTATGTCCACAGGGATGCAGCAATAGCGCAGTTAGTCTCCCTGGGCTCCTCGCGCTCACCCGTACAGAACCAACAGCTGCGTGCGTTGCAGCTCGAAAGAGACTTCGAATTGCGAGCCACACAACACGACCAGGTCACTATCAGTACATTCATTTTTATATGTGGAACATGTATAATGTAAAAATCAATCTTAAATGCAATTATTTGTATCCATAGAAACAATTCACTCACTTCGCCTCATATAAATAATCTTAACAACTACTTGTATATAGGAGGAAAATAACGCCGCGGAAGGTTCAGAAGAGGTAGAAGATGACGTGGACGAGTCCGTGCAGTCAGTGACGAGCGCGCCCTCGTCGCCCGCGCTGTCGCCGCACCCCCCGCCCGCCGCCCCGCAGCCCGCGCCCAACCCGCCCAAGTCCATACTCAAAACTAACACCAGGACGGAGGTCACTAATGGATACACTACAGAAACGGTAACATTACTAATACTTTCGTATTGATGCAGTACAGAGATGTCCTAAAAGGCGTATTTTAATACAATATATGTTTGTTCTTATGGGATACGAGGGCAAATGAGCAAGCATGTCATGTGATGCTAAGAAACTAACTCCGCCCATGGAAACCTGCAACACAGATAGTATTGCAGTTGCATTGCCGATATTAAAAATGGGATAGAGAAGAGGTTGGAAGTCGATCGAAGAAGGAAGAGGAGAAGGGGTCGGGCATCCGTATATGTCTCTTATCGATCGAAACGCGACATAAGTCTTAGCTATGCAATTCAATAAAATTACAATATTGTTACGAAGAATTTTAAATTATAACGAGTGAAACTATGAAAGAAACGTAATGTCCTTATGAATGTCAGGTATACGTAGAGTATTTATAAGTAAAGTAATAAGACGCGGTGTTGCGCAGAGCGTGCCGGAGGAGGGCGCGCTGAGCAGCTCGCTGGGCGCGCTGAGCGTGGCGCCGCCGCCCCCCGCGCGCGGCTCGTCCTTCGCCGTCATGGCGGAGCGCGCGCGCACGCTGTCCCCGCCGCGCCACGCCCCGCACCCCCCGCACCCCCCGCACGCCCCGCACGCCCCCCACGACCAGCCGCAGTCAGTACTATTACTCCTTACAATATTGCTATATAAAAATGAAAATTCCAGAACAACAAATTTCATATGGTTATAAAAATAGACTTATAATAGTAAATGTAGTAAAAAAGAAATAACATGCACGTTGCAGATCACCGGTGAGCGTGGTACGGGACAAACGTGTATCGTTCCACGAGCGCGCGGCCGTACCCCCCACCGCCGCGCCCCCCGCTCCTACGCCTTCGACTCCGACGCCTCCAGCCCCCGCGCCCCCTAGCTGCTCGCCGCCACCATTGCACGATAGCCCGCCTGCCACTAGAGAAGATCCTGACGTATGTTATCTTCCCCTTAAATATTTCAATGAAGAAACGAATATTAATAATCATGATTTAGTTTTTTAATTATTACGGCAATAAGGCTATCGAGACGAGATAAAAACTAAAAACAAACAGACCCTTATCGAATTATCTTGCGACATTTAGCAATTGACAAAAATAATTGAGCGATTGATACCTCTGTTCTTGTTACTCGTATGCAGTAAAGACGTCACTTAATCAAAAACAGCTATTGTTGCGCATTTCATGGTACATGATGGCAGTTGATACCGTGGTTGTCAACAGTTAGTCCGCAATTTTGTTTTCATTTTGTTTCATGTTTTCATTCCTGTATGAAAAACGTTCGAAAAGACTCGTATTTTCGTTTCCCGTATTTGATTGTTTTTCCTTGTTATTAATCCATTACTATTAGCTCCGTTAGCCTTACTATACTTAACAAGGTAAAATTATTTTTGAAAACGAACCGAAACGATTTCAATTGATGATGAAATATGTTTATGTGCAGAGGTTCATAGAGGAGGCGGAGCACATGCTGGCGAGCCCCGCGTCCCCCACCTCCCCGGGCGCGCCGCAGCTGCACACGCACACGCCCGGCGTCATCGGCGCGCAGGAGGTTTACAGGTGCGACAGATATTCGTTTTGTACATGATTGTTATATGCACCCTCTATTAACCATAGGCATCATGGTCTCGAGTACCTGAATTAGAATTCTGGACCTAGTTTTTGCCCAAGTTTTGGACTACAAAATTTATCGAGTCTATCAAGGCATAACATTAGGGTACTTTAAGCGATTAATAAGAATAAATTTCCAGTAGCTAATTTGTGAGATATGTTTCACAGAGACCCGCGCGCGCGCCGCCTGGCCGAACAGCAAGCTCGGGCTCCCAGCGCGCCCGTGCCGGAGCAGCTGTCCTTCAAGGAGAAGATGAAGATGTTCGCGCTCGAGTCGGGTGAAGCCTCCACACCCAAAGACAAGGTACACATACTATACTAAGTACTCAAGGGGTACATACATATACAGGATGTGATCTAACAAAAACCAATAATTTGGATGTAGAATAACAACTTTCCAACAGTGGTGGATCCATCAGAAGTGGGATTATAAAACCCTAAACATCTCAGTTAAATATGCGAGTGCAACTATGAGTAATCTAAAATTATCACCACCTTCATTGTGTTTGCTTGAATGTAGTCCACCCTGGAGACAATTTTTGGATCCGCCACTAAATTTAATTATTAGATTGTATGTGAAAAATTTCGCTCACATTGTAAACTAGAAGACAGCTTGAGGTATCTAACGTGGGCCTAACTAATATTGATCTAACCAAGGGTTTATGTTTCCTTATAGATATAACACTATTTCGATATGGTAAACTTTGTATTTCTCATAAGTTTGGCGTTGTTATTCCAATGTATGTGTGTACATTCAACGGCACAGTGCCTACCTAAATTTCTTCTTAAATTTTTTTTAAATATAATTCCCGGGTCATTGAGCTCAGTTATAAAGCGTTGTTCTTCCCTATGTGTAAGCTCAAATAAAATTCTATCGTAACTGAAGAAAAAAATGTATTTAACTACCAACTTTTTAGTGTTAAATTTATTGTAATCGTGAAAACTATATATTTTTTTTGTTAATTTCTATTTACACGATGCAATTATTGCATAATTTAAATAGAAGCTAGGATGGTGGTATTATTAGGGTACCCTGTTACACACATACAACTGAATAGCTATTACTAACATTGCATTAAAATCAGCTCATAACTTGAAGGTAATATAAAATTTTACTTGCAGGTTAAAATATCGCGCGCGCAGCGAGACATTGATGCAGTGCATTAATTGGCATCATGTTCTATTTATATATATATATATATATATATAATACATAGTTCACACTGTCTGTACATAACATGTATTAACTAATATGAACATATACACTCACACGTCACAACGTAAATAAATACATTTTGTATAACAGTATTATAATAACATGAGTCTATTTAATGACGAGTGTATGAAACAATAGTGAATTTAATATTTGAAATAATTAAGTTATTCCTCATCGCAGCTTACGGGCAGCTACTACATAACATCACCCCAAGCCATTCCTGGGATATTGTTTTATTTTTTGTGTTTGTATTGCTCTTGATATGTGATGGTCATTTACCGTATGTGAAATTATATTAACCTCAACATATAAATATAAAATCGTTTTTATTTGAATTATAAATATATATGTTAAAATTTACTTAATGAATAGTAAACGACTATCACAATATGTTGGGGGGCCACCATTAACACAAAAGCAATACAATGATTTAACAAACCAACATTATATATGCTTACACAGATTTAACCTTATTACATTTAAATGTAGAGAAAAAGTGAGAGAGAGAGAGAGAGAGAGAGAAGGAGAGATTGAGAGATATTAAATGTAGATAGAAAAAAGGATTTTCCTAATTTATATTAAATGGAGATTGAAGGTCCAAGAATCGCCTTGAGACAAACCATACGAGCAGCACCAATTTTACAAGTGAAACATAGAGGATAAGAGATATTTTTCCTATTGTTATAAATTCTATAATGTTTATATAAGGACGCTTTAGCAGCTAGTGCAATGATATTTATATATAACCGTGTTATGTGTGACCATGCTTTTTTTTAAAATGGGGAAATATTCGGTATTAAAATGTATAGTTATATAATATACCTATATTATATTTTATTAATAATTTTCTGGATTCCTGGCATTGTTCGATAAATTTTATGTATCGATGTCCAAATTGTAGTGCCATTTGTATTGACATAATTATTATTATTATATAACAATATTATCACCCTTTGTATTATGATAAAATATTTTATTCTCAGGGAGGACCAATGTAGGCTTCAGTTTGGTGCGTGCCTTTACAGAGTACCTTACAAGTAATTTTACAGAACGTACATCGTATTATTAAACACCGTCGAGATTGTGGTTTTTATTATTAGCCATTCAGAGAATGTATTAGGAACTTCGTGACATTCCAAAGAGCATTGTTGTGTTTCTTTATTATATTTAATATGTATGTATGTTATAAAGCATTCCTATATAAAAAAAAAAAACAATGTGCATTATTATATTGAGTACCGCTATAGCGGTATCATCTTTATATGGATATAGTTTCGAAACTCGTGTTATTTGAAAATTGACTTTTAATGAGAGCAATAAATCGTGAAGACTTTTTTGTAGTTAGTACTTTAAGCACTTGTAATGTGCCAAATATGTTTGAAGTTGTGACAGAACTGCAGTCAGTCAACTAGTGGTATCAATGATTAAAAATGATGTCACTCACACAATATTCCAGTGCAGTGTGGACAAATTACAAGAGAGAAATGGTAGTTTTTCTTGGTGACATGGAAAGATGTTGTTGCCAATTTATGACTAAGTCGATTAATAAGTAAATCAATGTGAGGATCTGTTGTTAACCAGGTGATCATCGAGATTAGACTGAGGAAACGTCTTATTGTGCTGCCAGAAAAACTCTTTGAGCCCCAAAAAATAACATAACTTCTTAAACACGCTCTTATTAAATTCCACACTGACACGAGTAGACACGCGTTATTGTAATATATTTCTAACATAAAAATCAGACTTTTTGGAATACGAGAACTTGTTCATACATTTAAGTGTTCAAAAATTTTATTGGTTCTATGAACATTTTTTTTTTGTAAATGTTTTGTGGCTCTGGATACTAGTCCTTTTGAGCCTCGTGAGAAGATAGTTGCAATGTTGCCATCACTGAGACTGCAACAATGCACTTTACTACTTATTTTTGAAAATTGTTTATATTTTGTTAACACGCCTGTATTTATAGTTAGATATATAGGTACCGTTTTATCTTGCGTGAATCGTTGCGATTATTATTATATAAAAGAAATCTGTACATTTATTTGTATAATGTAAATTTTTATCAAACAAAATGTATGTGAACTTTGGACGGGACGCGTTCCTGGGGAGTTTAATTTTTAGATTAGTTCTTGGGAATTCTCTCTGATGTAGATTCCCAGTATTCACCCAACGATAGTCAATTAGAGAAAGATTGAGATTAATTTTTAGAGAGAGCAGTCTTTATTATTCTAATAGATGTATTATGTACATAAATTATGTTTTGACAAACTTCTATATAGATATGATTTTTATTATTTAAGAAACTTGATAATTTGAATGATTAATTAAATGCAAGCTAATTATAATTGTTATTAACGGTAGCTATAGTACATCCTTTTTGAGAAATAAATAAAATAACAGTTACATACCAGATGTTTTATTTAAAGCTATGTGAGTTATTAAATTATTTCCTATCGGTCAATCCATTGATGCTGTGGTGCAGTTTGTTCTGTTAGAACTAATAAAATTATGAATATATATTTTTTAATTTCGTAATTATTGCCGCAGTTGAATTTGAAATGGCGTTAGGTATATTTTGAATTTCGAATTGAAATTGTTCAAATCGACGGAAGCCATAAAAGGAGTTTTTTTTTAAATTGTCTATCCATATTTGTCTACACATCTGGAAACCACAGCTTTGTAGCTATTTAACATGCTGTTACCGATTTAAAGCTAGAAGTCATTGAAGCACAAATTTACCAAAGGATTATTTACACTTACGGGAAAATTGAGGACCAACAGGTTTTCAATGTCAATAAAAATGTAGTGAATGTGAAAATACTAGTGAACAGATTTTCATATTGCTCTAACAATTCGTAGGTATGTACTAAAAAGTTTAACCGCCGTTTTTTCCAAAAAAGATATAACATAATTTACAACTTATAAATATTGTCCATCACTAGCTACCACTTTTTCCCATCTTTCAAACAGCATTCCGATTCCATGTCGGAAAAACTCCTTAACTTTAGAGGTATCATACATATGATGTAAACTGCTACTCCGATAGAGAATGGGCCATGGATCAGAACATATGATAGTCGGCAGGTGCAATGTCTGGTGAATACTGGGGTAATATTTCCAAATCAAGTATTTTCAACTGCTACATGCGGACTGGCATTATCATGTAGGAGAATAATTTTGTAGCGTAAGTGTGAGTTTTTCCTTAACACCTCGGATCATCGGCATCACGATTAGGCCAAACGTAGTACACCACACCCAGTTGGTGTACTACGTCACACCCTTCAATTCAGCATCCTCGTAAATTAAGGCAATCATTGACTTCTATGTCAAAATCACAGTCTTCAAACTTTTAAAACCACTCACGACATTATCCCCTCATTGAAGGCATTATATTCTATGAGCAATCGATGTGCCCCAGCCGCAGTTTTTTATAAATTAAAGAACCTCAAATATTCCCCAAAATCACGCATAATAGCATCATGTTTAGGCACATTTGGATGGCTTATTTGCACTCCTATTATTTCAAACTTTCATTATAACGTGTGTCTGTCAGTTCAGAAGGTATTATTCTTCGAAAGTTGTGTGTTCATGGTAAATATTGTTTGCCAAGAAAACCTATTCTGTACTTACAAGATTATAAAAAAATTGTCTCAATAACATACCGAGTTAAAATCTCGCTGTCTAAAACCATTACACACGCTTTAATTGTCTATCTAGATTGAAACTAAATTCACACTTTCAATGTAGGTAACCACTGCATAAGCGCTTAATAGAATCCTGTAAAGGCTCGTAATATAATGTCGAAAAGTCGAAGCAAAGTGCAGATAAAAATGTCCTTAAATAAGGGCAAAAATAAAACGAATGTAATAGATTAACAGTGTTTATATTTGTTTTGAGGTTAATAATAGGTGCGCCATCTGGCTTTAGGTACCTTTAGGAAAAAGCACTAAAACATCTCTAAAATATTTATCAACGTCATCAATTAACATCAGGTCTATATGAAATCAGAAATATTACAACTATGTACATAAAAGTGTAAGGGTGGTATGGCACCGGTCTCATATTTGTACAATGAAATAAAAAATATTATTAATGTACATAAATCATTGTAATTGTAGTAAAACATGAAATAATTAAAATTTTGCACAAAGATCTAATCATCATACGCCGGCAGATATCTATTAGGCTATGAGCCTGGAAAAATACACATTTATAAAAGCTCTTCTTGTTTAGCAGATTATTGAAAAAAAAACATGACCATGTTTCGACCAAAGATGGTTTATTTAAAATTTAGGGTCCATCGAAAATGTGCTAGGCCCGAGCAAATGCCCGAAACAATGCGTTCAAGTTAATCAGAAAACTAACAATAATATTATATTATTGGAATGTTATTACAATGCAAAATATATTTATATATGCGATGGTTCAGGCATGTGAAGACATTGGAAGATGCGAGTCTGACTAAGCAGATATACAGTGTAAAAATGAAAGAATGTATACATAACAAGAGATGAGTAAATAAAAGTAAGTAACTAATGTAAGAATCGTATGAATGTTAACTATAACAGAAGCTATCTGCCGGCATTTTCACCTGAACTGCACAGACTCATCAACAACAAATGAGGCAAATGTAAAGTCAACAAAAAAAAATTGACTCCCTATTTTCAATTTATCCTACCAAAACTCTGTTCAAATACTGTCACCGTTTTGAATCATTTGTTAAATAATTATTTCGACATAACATTACAGGTCATCTATAATTATAAGTATAAAAGTACAAATAAAACACAAAGTAGTATAAAATTATAGATCGATGTAAGCATAATATTAGACAGACTAGGTGACAGAAGCACAGCTGGACACGGGCGCTTTAAACAATTATCGCTTTTTGGGATATTTACCACACAACAAGATATATTTGCAGTAAGTTTGGAATACTGCAATTGGAATGGATCTCGTTATTATCAAAGAAATAAATTTATTGAGAAATGCATGTACATCGATCTTAATATTTGGTATTTACATAAAATTATTTGAAGTAATATATAATTAATTTTAACGTCTACTTATTTAAAAATTATGATACACGAAGTATCATAAACAAAATATTATTTTATAAAAGCCTTTTTTGTAAGCCTTACTTATTTGACAAGTTCGTACAACTGTATCATTTAAATAAAAATCATTCGAAACAAGTGTCATATCACCCCGGTGTTGTTCGAGCCACAAGATAGCCTTGTTCTTTACGGACCGGACATCAGTTTGTGCACTACATTATAACAAATTTTACGTAATATCTAGAAATAGAAAACTTTACTAATATACAGTGCAATTGGAAACATTCACAAAACAGAGGCGGCGGTTTGTAACAAACTAAAATTCCTACATAAACTAAAAAAGCACACAGTTTTTACTTTGTTACGTTGGTCTGGATTTTAGTTTTTGTTTTCATTTGACATCTGTCACAAAATTTTCAAAACAAGTGAACTTTGGTATAAATCATGCACTTCACTAGTAACCGTCGGGTGACTTAAAATTACTCATCTAATCTGCACTGAACTAATATTTGTATAATATATATGTATAAAGTTTACAATAACATTGGAAGATCTGGAGAGCCTATAAAATAATAGAAACAATATTTTTACAAGTAAAATATATGAAATATTGAAAAATATTAACTATTTTGGTTTAATCTCTTACCAAAAACTACAAATTAATTGGCATTTGAATGTTACGGAAGCAATGAATCTCAATTTATATGTCTTAATCTATTAACAAATTCACATTGTAACAATTTCATCTACATTCTCATATAATAATAATTAACATACTTAACATTAAAGCTTGCCATGTATTTACATACTATATGTTAAAACTCATCAAACTACGCAACGTATTATATAAAAATATATAGTTTCAAGTCTGTAAGTAAATGAAAAAAATGCCAATGGAACTTTCAATATAGCAAAAAAATAAAATATCACTTATTATTTGTCTATGCCCGGTTTGTGAGGCGAAGGATGCACGGGCTGGCTAAACACAAACTCGTTCACATTCTTCCATAGTATATTAAAAAAAACATATCCTGGAAGCCCACTTCATTCATATTTATCATTTTTAAAATATGTCTTCGTCGTATGAATGGTACACACACACACACACACACACACACACACACACACACACACACACACACACACACACACACACACACACACACACACACACACACACACACACACACACACACACACACACACACACACACACACACACACACACACACACACACACACACACACACACACACACACACACACACACACACACACACACACACACACACACACACACACACACACACACACACACACACACACACACACACACACACACACACACACACACACACACACACACACACACACACGTACGCGCCATACGGTGTTTTAATTTTGTATTATGTGACATCAAATATGAGGGAAGACACTGACACCTGCAACACAGTTTTTACTACCGTGGGTGTCAGAAGATCCCATAATGTAATACTTGTTTGTTTTTAAAATAAAAACTATTATTATTATTATTATTTTTAAAATATGTCTTCGTCGTATGAAAATGGTTGACAATTAAAAAAAAACAATGTTAGGTATATTAAATGTCAGCCATTTTGTGTTTTCGGCCATCTTGATGTGAAATCATTGATCGCATGCGTTAAAAATATGTGTTATTAATTTAGTGGATTTTAAATGTTTATTGTATCAACATTGTCAAACTATTAGTTGGAATTTATAAATAAATTATACAAAATTATTCATTTTAAGACTTTAGTTTTAGTTCTATCTAGTTATCCACTTATAACATCATCAACGAATTATTTCATTCAATTCAGCAATAAAAAGTTGTAAACGAGTTTGTTATTTACGCCGCCCAGTAAAAGATTGTACTATATTCAATAAATATATCTATAGATCATATCACCATGTATTATATACCATACAAAAATAGTACTATCGTGAGCTCAATGTATAAATTAAATTTGACTTTTTATGTAAATATATCCCGCACTATAACATTATTGACCATGAACTTGACATATCATCTGGAATAGTTTTTCGAAAGTTTTTAAAAGAGTTTTATAGACCTATATAAAATTAAATGTAACTAACATATGTGAAATATTGATAAGCACACCAGCTCAGAAGGTACTGCAAATATTAAGTTTTAAATAAAGAAATGATTTCATTTAGAATTATTATCAATTATAATCAATGGCAGTCAACAGTTAGAGAGTTTGCAAAAATCTGACCACCAAAAGCAGTTCTCTTATGTAATAAATATGATATCTTTATAACAGATTATTCCATCACTTATAGCTTCATAAAACCCAAAAATAACCGATGACTGACCTGTTACACTCAATTGCATAAAATAAAAATTTGCCATAATTATTGAATAATATGGGGGCGACTTATAGTGGTCAGTATATGTTCATTCTATTGTAAATATATAATTAATTTATACCATGACAGTATGTAATAAAACTATATTTGTTTATTTACCATATTAATATCACACGCACTTTCGCGCACTCTCTCACATACAATCCTAAATATATACGTCTGTATATCATATATATATCAACAACAATGGAAGAATTATCAGAAGCCCAGTGTCATGACATTCAACTATGAAAAATGGACTTGTGTAAAAATATGAATAAAACTATAGTAATCCAATCTTAACAAACAATAATTTTTTGTTGACGTTTGATAGATGGCGCAGTGGCACTGTGACAAGCGGTCACCGCGCCCCGTACGGCGTTAGGGACGAACAAACAAACATACATTTCCCTCTTTCACACTACATCTATGGGAACATTTTCCTGATAAACAATTAATATGACAACGGGAATGCATTTACATAATGAACAGCTATAAAAGTTTACCTACTAACCAAATTAGTATTAAGTATACAACGTTTTTCATTATGTGTCCAATATTTCGTAACTATTTTGTCATGTATTTTAATTAAAACAAATATCAACACAACAGATGTTTTATCGTCGCGACATATCGGACGCTTTACAATTTCTGTAAACATTCATCTGAAATGTAAAACATCCGAGACTCGAACGCGGAACAAATAATTACTTACCGACTGTTTTTATTTACCACAAAATAACGATGTACGAAATGAATAAGTTTCTACATTGAAACGTATTAAACAACTATTTATGTATTTCCATAATTTCTTTTTATTTTATTTTTTACTTCTATAAAAAGACTTGTAAAGAAAGTTTACTCAAATGACACAGGCATGAGATAAACTAATAGTTTGTAACATTGGAGACGGAGTCACGCGTCACGTGACGCCTGCGGCGCATGTGACGCGTGTGGTGTCGGTGGCGATGTCCGTGGCGGCGGCGTAAAGAACTGTCATTGCGGCGTGTCCCGCGTGGCGCTCCAGCGGTCGAACTCGATGCCCGAGTCGGGCGACACGCCGGCGAGCGGCGCGCAGCCGCAGGGGGGCGCGCCCCCGCCCCCCGCGCCCCCCGCCTCAGGCGCGCCCAGCTGCTGCAGCACCTGCGGCACACAGCGCCCTCATCACCCCGCTCACCCGCTCGCTACCACGTACGGTCTCACAAAAAAGAGTCTCTCTCATCTCTATCTCGCCCACAACTATGTAACCAATCTTGATCCGAAAACTGATTGCTATACCACACCATCACAGCTTGACTTGCATAATTATATATTTCAATAGAAAATAAAAAACAGAGCGAATTGACCCATCCGATTGGCGAACAATAACTGAATGATAGGCGATTTAAAAAATATAGAAATGATTCTGAAGACCTGGAGCGATGCCTGGATAAAGTGCTTTACAAGATTTGTTGTATGCGGCCAATAAAACAAAATGATTTTGATTAACTTGTGTTAACGATTGTATTAACGATAACAATCTTTTTTATGTCTTAAATATTGTCTTTCTCAAATTTGTGCAATTGTCCTAAACATAAAAATAGTTTGTGTATATTTCTATTACTGCCACAAAATTTAATTTTAAGTTCCCTTAGTTCAGTAAGACAAAAGATGAATAATACAGAGCAGAAACAAATCTCAACCCTATCGCCTAACTCCATTGTTATAAGAACTTAAAATGTATTGACGCAGCATTTGAATTTTTTAACGAATATAAAATAAAATAATAAATAAATTAAAATGTACATGTATTCCTTTACCTCAACAAACCACTGCTTGTTCTATTTTATTATTTTAATTTTGAACATTGGCAAAAATATTTAAACATGTTTCACGTGTTTCATCATCGGGAGTAAAAATATCGTAAAAAACGTGTTATAGTTTGCTTTAATAGTTAATTCCAGTAGCCGCATATAAGTATTATTGAGGGATTAATTAGTAAATAGACTATCAATGATATATCATCAGTTTATTACATTGAAATTACAAGGATCAAATATGTAAATCGCAGTATGTTCTTAATATTTTTTCGGTTCATCATTTGCACTACATAAATAGTACTACTAATTCCCAAGACTCTTTTTTGTCAGGCCATAGTGAGGCGTGTCGTGTGGCGTGCGTCGCAAAATTCAGACCTTACTCAGACTGGTGCTGTGCTCGTGAAGGCCCAGGTCTCGTTCGAAGGAGTGCAACTGTCTCATGAAGTGGAAGTTGGGCGCGATGTCAGTCTTGCGGCTCCGCACCAGCTCGAATGCGTCCCGCAGACAGAGCCGGTGTCGCTGCATTAGGTACGCGAGAGTCACCGTCACCGAGCGGGACACTCCTGCGACACAATGCACCAGTACACCGACGCGCGCAGACATTGCCTCCTCTGCAACAAAATAAATACTTTTGTTTAATATTTCACCACATACAGACAAAATTCTTTCAGTCAGTTGAAAAGTATTTTTATTTATTTTAGCTTAAGTTTAATTATAATCCAGCCATCCTTAGTTTATAATTACTCAGCAGTTCCTGCGATAGCCTGTCCAGCAATAAATTACAAAGATTGTAATTTAAAAATAATATAACTAGGTGATGTCATGAGTCTTAAAAATCGACCCACGTGCATGACATAGGACCCCGCAGGGGACTTGGCATGAAGCTATGTATAACTTGAGAAAAACTTACCAATAAATCTTATGGCCTGTGGAAAATGTATAGCGAGGTTTTGACTCCAATGGTCAGCAATAGGTATCTTCAGGTAGTTGATGCCGCATCCCTCGGCTTCAAATGTGTTGGGCAAGTCCGGAGTTACGTTCAGCACATACTGGAAATGAGACGAGGACAAACGTTATTTAAGATTTTAATCATTTAATCTTATACAAAATAAATTACAAAAAATAATTTATTTTGAACATTGATCATACAGATATGATCATATAATATTATGATCATTTAATAGCGACCAAATTTCATTGTTACGTAAATGAAAGTCTCACCTTTATATTGTGTCTTGCGAGTGCGTCACAGTCCTCACTGTTAGTGGAATTCCCGAGGTATAGGTTGGGCAGGATTTCAATGGGGAACTCTTGGGGGACGTGCGCCTGAGCGTCCTCGCATTCTGAAGACGAACCCGACGAGAGCGCCTCGTCACATCCAGAGCCGGAGATGCGTAGTGATCTGTAATATTAAAATTCCTTTTAAAGCGCAATCCTAATAATCATTATTATACATATTATAAAATAAAGTCGCTTTCTTGATTCTTCTTGATTTTGATGAGGTTTCTATTTATAGATAGAGGGTGTCCATGGTTGGTTTGTATCTACTATACTTGTATTGATGTAGCAAAGAAAAAGTGATAAATCCAAAAATGACTTTTGATGCAGAACAAAGTTCGCCAGGTCAGCTAGTATAGTATAAAATAAAGTCGCGTTCCGCTGTCTGCCCCCTTATATGATTATATCTTTGAAACTCCACAACGGATTCTGATGAGGTTTTTTAACAGATAGAGAGATGTCAACGGGGTGGTTTGTATCAATAATTCATGTATGATATACCAAAGAAGAAGTAATAAATCCAAAATTTACTTATTTATTACTTTTGATGCGGAACAAAGTTCGCCGAGTTAACTAATAAATAACAAACTAGACAATTGACTATAAACT
The DNA here is from genome assembly GCA_905147225.2 of Euproctis similis. Taxonomy (NCBI): domain Eukaryota; kingdom Metazoa; phylum Arthropoda; class Insecta; order Lepidoptera; family Erebidae; genus Euproctis; species Euproctis similis. The sequence goes on along the minus strand of LR990118.1, from coordinate 5,686,153 downwards.
ATTACTATTTGACAAATGATCATGACTAAATTTGAAAGAGAATTTATTAATAGCTGCTAGTAAAGTAAAGCGACTGATTCTTGCACGAAATAATGTTATGCCCGTTGTCAATTGTTGTTTTTACATAAATATACAATAAAAAACAGAGTCATGCCACTGGTACAAATAAAACCATCAGAGAGCACCGGCAAGGTTAGGTAATAAACTACGTTGTTTCATGGTGAACTAACGTGGGTGGTTCTTACAGTCAAGGATTTTTATTGCTTAAATTAACGATCTATATAGCTATGGAGCGAGCTATGCTCAGGGTATCTCTGAATGATAAACTCAGGAATGAGTATATCCGACAGAGAACGAGTGTAACCGACATAGCTCGCAGAATAAGCTCGCTGAAGTGGCAATGGGCTGGTCATGTCTGCCGAAGTACCGATGGTAGATGGAGAAAGAAGGTCATGGAGTGGAGACCGCGTCTTGGTAAACGTAGCGTAGGACACCCACCAGCCCGTTGGTCAGACGACCTCAGGAAGGCTGCTGGTAGAGACTGGATGCGGAAGGTGAGAATCGGATGTTGTGGCGCAAATTGGGAGAGGCCTATGTCCAGCAGTTGGCTGATGATGATGATGATAGCTAGATACTCTATAGACTTGAGCAGCACTGGCCACTTATATTTCGTAGAATAACCCTCGAAAAACCACTGATCTTGTTCGTAACCTTATAAACGTAATTCCAAGTGCCTAGTTGTTAAGGAGGCACCTATTGTAATGTTCATAGAATGGTAAAACGATTTTTTATTAAGTAAATCCAGTTCTAATTTGGACATTTAGAGCACCATCTCGTTTACATCTAGAAAAGTATACATACACTAACGAATGAACGAACGAGCTGATTAATGAACTTTACGTAATTGTTTACATATTTTTGAAAATTGCTGCTAAATAAACTACAAAAGTTATAGTAAAAATACATAAAAAGAAATATTGTTTTGCGAAATTAAAGTAATAAAGTCTCCTTAAACATTGCATCTCGCCATCGAGATAGTTTGAATTTTTACGGCCAATACCATCATAAAATATAAACATACATGTGCGCAGCAAAACTAACTAGACATAAGCAATTTTGACAAAGCAGGATAAAATATTGTTCTGTTCAACAATGTGGTGGCGCATCTTAACGAACGTCCCTGGTGCGGTGAGGGGGCGCGATCGATCGCGAGGCAGCTCAATGGGGGTGGGGGGGCACTGGGGGCGCCCCATTCACCTGACTGCCCCCCTCCCCCGCAACTCAATGGCCGCCCACGCAACGCGCGTCCTTACTCTCGTATCGCCCCCCTCCACCGGCCCGCACCAGCGGCTCCACAGAGTCTCCTCCCACGCGACATTTTTCCAAATTCGCCCTTTGAATCGTTTCGCCACCATTCAGTTTACTGTGTCTACTTGTTGTTTATAGAATTGTTGATAATTCAACACCCACGCTTAAGGTGCCCGGCTACCGTAACGACAAATATTTACTTGTATATACAACTTTTGTGACTAAAGTATGACATTTTGTAAGGGTATAATGCCAGTTGAAATTTAAACTGCAAGAGTTAAAATATTAACACTAAACATTGTCACATAAAACCTAGTCAAGCATAACTACACAAGACTAGGTGGTACTGACAGCAGCTACAGTAACGTGTTATAAAAAGAATTTAACAAGAAATTAAGTTTGGCTCTTCGCATGCTGCCTTATGCTGGAAAAGTTCCCATAAAATCTAAAATGGTGGCGTCTTGGGAAAACCAGTCAACCGTCAGGTGTAGGTCTGTCCCGCTGATACAAAAAAATCTATGTGGCGACACACAAAAAGTACGTTGTAAAAACGTGTAAAATACTTATAATCTGATAGATAACATATGTGAGCTTCAGGACTGTTATAAAGTTTCATTAAAACCAGTTCAGGCTGATGTTAATTTGAAGCAACTCAACGCACGACTTGTGGATAGATAAATTGATCTATCTAATTACCTGTTAATGAAGCAGAAAAAATTATGACAGCATTTATTAATAATGCACTTTTATTATAAATATTATTCTTATACGCGGCCAGTACGTTACAAAATAAAAAAAAGTGTAGATCGTAATTGCCATCAATGAAAACTGTTGGCTATCGACAACAGTGGGTGCAGGCGATCCAAATTGGATTAATATTGTGCGATTGACCATTAAGATAATTATGAGCAGCCAGTTGGTAGTGGGTAGTGCCTATGTATGTACTCTGTTACACATAGTTGGTATGGCGTGGTGCGTGGGTAGACCGTGTGGGCGTCAAGCATCCGACACGTCCATTCAGAGGAGCTAGAGTCGCCCACGCACTCGACGCAACTCCGCCCGATCAAATTATTATTTGATCGAAGGGTCTCCGCATTATGCGATAGGTACTACTTGATAAACAGAGTTTTAGCTGTTATCAAAACGTGTGGGTGAACTGAATGCTTGACTCGCTCAAACAAGATGTGATCAGAAACTCCGTATTAACATAATTTGATCTCCAATTTGAGCAAGAGCGTGTTCTAAGTTTTACGTGTGCATACGTGAAATCAAAATAAATGAATAAAACTGCTGGTTTACTTCGTTTTCTTTGAAATACTATACGTATTAGAAAGCTTTAATGGTTAATATTTCATCAAAATCAGTAAAGCCTTTTCATATTTAGTTTAGCTTTATCAATGGATTTGAGTGCTTATGCAAGATCTGAGCGCAATTAAATTATGTTATTCCATTTCTTTAATATTTGACGAGAATATCTGGAACAATTGCTGGGAAACGAGCAAGCGGGTAATAAGCAAGTACCGCCGCCCATGGTCACATACAATACAAATAGTGTAACAATTACGTTGCCGGCTTTAAGGGAGTGAGATAGGGATAAAGGCTGAGAGAATGTGGGCCGTCAGACTCTCACCGAGCAAAATGCGACATTAGCCACTTTACCTCGATATTCTGAGAGCCCGTAGGTATTTCTCCGGTCTATTTAACTTACAACCGAAAGCATACCTTCGCCAAAAGGTTAAGACTGTATACCAGAACACCCAACACCTCTGATATGGGCAGTCGAGTCAATGAATGGTATAGCGTCCTCATATAATTCATATTTAAATTTGTGTATACGGGCCGGAAACTGTGACACGGTCCGTCATGTTATTAATGAACAACTTCATGATGATATTATGACGGACGACGACTCCTCGAAAACGACCAACACCAATGAATTACGAAGATGCCTGAACCCATATTTGTGGAACGTCGAATACGTCCAACAGCATTCGGTTGGATAATAACGCAACTCTTCAAAATCGAGTGATACAACCGAATTGCGAAGATGGCTAACCATGTAAGTGTTGTATGCGGTATATATCTAATGTTAATTAGTCGCATAGCACGGTCGGTGCATGTGGGTGCGCGTGCGGTGCGCTGGCGCATAGGAATGCGGCTCGACCTACCCGCTGCCAATGACCGGCCTGCAAGGGACGGTGTCTAATGGACAACTTGTTAGTTCCATCCTGGGCCCTGGCGGCAATGTCGACACGTAGCTACCTACCGACCGGTACCGTCCGGACAAAGCGAACCAAACACATCCTTCTCGCTGCGATCAACGTTGTATTCTCTTTTGTATTTCACATATCTGTGCTGTATTACATCAATAAAACTTACCATATTAAGGACATCTACACATATAAATAAAGTTGAAGTGTTTGTTTGTAATATTGAAATAACTCCTTCCTACTACATATATGAATATATCTACGATACATACACCAAAATAATTATTTTCTTTAAATTTTTGTCTGTCTGTGCGTTCCTGCTAATCTCTGAAATGGTTGGACCTATTTTGATGGGACTTTTATTGGCAGGTAGCTGGTGTAATGAGGAATAAAGAAATAATTAATAATTACTTTTTTTCGAATCTTTTAATCAATGCTACAGAGGCGAAACAAAGTTCGCCGGGTCAGTTATTATACAAACTTAAACCCTTTCCTGGTAAATCTCTGAAACTTTTAAACAAGTTTAACAAGATCATCAATTGGGACGTAGACAGAACTAGGAATGCATGCTAACTCTTGTCCACTATCTAAAATAAGATGAGAGGTAATTGAGGAATTAGATGGTTTTAAAATTACTTCGCGATAGCACTCAATAGCGGTACGATTGCCTCCTTAAATTTGGGAGTATCCAAACGGCGCATAAATTATACTCGTTCCAACCATTTATTTTACTTTTGACACATGCTTTAGGACGTAACTGTTTCATTTACGCAATTATTAACTTTGAAACGAGTGAACAGAGAAATATATAAACTGCCCAATAATATTTATAAATCTTAATTATTACCCACTAAATACATTAATATGCCGTAAATAGCTCTATTTATAAAATTTATGTGAATATTCATTTCCGTTATAAAAAAAGTTACGTTCTATCGCATCTAGTGACAGGATCAAAAGTATTCGGTGCAAACTAATGAATCGCAAATAATCGATTACACTTATTTGCAGTTAAGTCAGCTGACAACTGAGTTTTGAATTGTTGTAATAGACAACACGTTAAAATTGTATCAGGAAGATATGGAAATCTTCATATCATACCTATAACATGAAATAAAACAACCAAAATAGGTATTTTAATATTATTTTATTATAACGAATCGTCGGATTCTTCATACGAACTCGAATCGTCGCTTGAATCATCTGCAGTGTTTATTATTAACTCTTGTATAGGTATGTTGTCAAATTCAAAAACTAAAATATCCGTGTTAAATCGATTAGAAATTCTTCCTGACTAAAATCGATTATTACAAAACATTGTATCCGTAATACATTAGTACAACACTAATTGATCAGAATTCGACCTGTCAAAAGTAAAATAAATGGTTGGAACGAGTATAGTAGCAAGCATGTATCGTTATCTTAGCCACCTTCAAGGCTGTGCGCCGGCGGTATGGCGTTTAACGATGCGGAAGTCTCTATAATAAAAATTATTCAAAAGCAACACATTTTTTTTTTTTGGTTCTTCGAAACATCTCAGATTAGTATTTTCGCGGTAGAGTTTTAAAAGAAACTAATAAAAAAATCTTTTAAACAAACTAATGTTTATTAATTGCTCTGTTTTTTACGATTGTTACCTAATTACCAGACATAAGTACTCGGGGGTACTCGTGTCGTAATACGTCCCGAGAAGAACCAGTACCTACGTACACGGGAGTCATACAAAGAATACCTATTTAACAACTGCGCATTTCGGTTATGTACTAATTAAATTATAACAAGGATAATGTAATACCGAGTACCATAATACAATGCTGTATGAGAAATTTAGCAATAACTAGCTGACTCGGAGATCTTTTCTTTCGCCTCAGATGTGCATTAAATGAGTAAACAAAAGATTTTTCTAAAATAAAAGTAGAGCTACTCTTTGTTACACCAGCTACCTGTCAATAAAAGGCCCGTGAAAATCGGTCCAGCCCTTTCAGAGTTTAGCCGGACAACAAACAGGCAGACATACATACAAAAAATCATTCATATAAATGTAGCAAAAGCGGTTATTTCAATATTACAAACAGACACTTCAATTTTATATATATGTATTGATGCACAGATTTAGATAGTGTTTATTTTATTAGTATACATTATATATGGTGTGGCAGATCACCCACCAGCCCCAGTAGGTAGTTAGTACCTACCACCGACCATTATGTTTAAAGCTCTGCAAAACAAGCCGCAATCTATTTAGAGCTAACAGGTTGTCTGCTGTATATCACTTAACATCTACCAAGAATCGAGAGCCGTTTTGTAAAAAATAATAATCGATTCGCGGTACCGAGTGATTTTTCCTCTTCGCCACACTCGCGGTTATAGTTGATTTTTTAGCTATTTGTATCGGTCTCTGTGTATGTATGATTAATGTATAAAATATATTCGATAGTGACTTGTAAATATAGCGAGTTAACTATTAGTAAAGACCTGATATGGTCGCCCCAGCCTAGAGTATTTTGCCACCCCGTGTACTGTGGGTGGCGGCAAGAAACGACTAAGGCCTTTGTCTTCACGTGGACCATCATAACATAAGTCTCCGGTTCAGTATTGGCTGCAATTAGAGATCTAACTAAAAAACTAGGCATTATTTTCCCGCAGGAATGGATCCTGTCTACGGAAAAATCTGGTTACATACTTCTAAACTACTTACTAGACGCAAATTTTCTTGCCTTGTCTTCACCGTTCGATAAGGCTATCACTGAAATATCACTGTAAACTTCGTTTCATAATACTTAGAGTCGAGTCGAGAGTCTTAGGTTCTGTAAACACCTTTAACCCAAAGGCGTTTAAGAACCAAAACTAGACGTGAACAAAGTGGCGTGCAACAACTAGTCAATATAACAGCGCGATGATGACAGTGTTAAGTAAATATTATTTATTACAAACAACTTATGATAACATAAATGACTCAGAGTTAGATAAATTGACTTAATATCTGGATAATATATTTATGAATATTAATAAATACATTGTAATGTCAAAATCTATAAGATCAGCGAGAAATAATAATGACACATGTGTTATGGATATATTACAAAAAAAAAAACAAGAACTATAAATTTATTAATGTAATTCAAGTAATGATAATATCATCGAGACTAACTAACTAACTGTTTTTTTTTTCAGAAAACTGAAACTGAATTTTGAAATAGTTACTTAACAAAATGAATGTAAATTATAAATAATTATTATATTACGGCTAATTTGTATTAAATTACAAGCCGCATGAAAAAAAAAAGATTTCATTAAATAAAATTAGGAGGAATAAAATTGTGTGTAATTAACTAATTATTAACCTACAAACTACCACATAAGACACATTTTAAAATTACGACATCCTTACAAGGCATTTATTAAGTACCCAACTCGTAACCGTTATTTATACAAACTGCATGCAAAAATATTATACTAATAAAGGGATTATTTCATGTTTTTATTTTGATTTAAAAAAAATATGTTTTATTTTTTGCTAAAATGTTGACCCTGCAAGACCTTCCAATTCGTGAATGAACTCAAGCCTTATAAGGAACCTCATTGACGTCAGACCTGATGACGTCACAACAGCGATACTCCTCTCTCCAGTAACCTACAACCGATGATCTATATTTATCTACCTATGACTTGACCTTCTGGCTTAGTGGTTGATGACGGTTTTGTGCGCAGAAACTGGGGGTTCGATCTCCACCCAGGAACAAATGTTAGGACGTTTTCCGTATCTACACCAACGTGACGTTTTAGATGACGATTTTTTTTGTCTTAGAATTCACATTTTAAAAATGTTTTGTTTTTTAAATTATATTCCTATGATAAACTGGAACCCAACTTTTGACTTAGTGTACCAGTACAAATTTCTTTAAGTACAGTTTACTTAGTTTGGTCTGATTAAGGATTTTAGTTTTTTTTCGTTCTCGATTCCATTCATAGCATATTTTTTACAAAATAATAATACATTGTTGATTTTTCCTGTAAGTAAGAATACAAACTAAATCAAAATATTATTTATGCAGTTTTGATAACTTGTTTTCCAGAAATAAAAGTAGGTATGTAACTAGTGAACTTTTGAACTTCACAGATAGTTAAATCTCTTCATTTAAATGTATTGTACATACTACATATGTACTAAATATACATTTAAATTGTTAATTATTATAATTCTTGGATAGTTTTGATTCATTGCAATGTTATTTGTTATTATTAACGACACATTTTACATCACCAAATCGAACGTGGCCAGTATTTCAATTGCCATAAAAAGAGTTACTAAAGTCAAAGCAGTATAAGAATCGTGCCTTTAGGCGCTCTGTTTTCTCTGCATACCCCGCAATGGACTTGGCGTGAAGTTATGTACGTAAATACAACTAATTCGTTTCAGATCATTGTTTCAATAACTGTTTTAATGTGTTTTGTAATTAGTTAGCTTTACCCTTTTTATCTTTTTCTGCCATGGTGCGAATAACGTGTAAGATCAAATTTTTATGAAACAAATCTTTATTTGTTATTTTAAATTCAGTTAGAGCGTCTGCAGCGTCTGTTTAGTATCTTCAGAGAACTCCGATTTTCTTACGGGATGTAAATATATTACATTTCTGCGATAAACTGAATCATATGTTATAAGGATGTTATCCGGGAAATAAGTGGCGGCGCGAGTCATCGATATTTATCACACATAACTTCCGGAGAAATTTCCAAAAAGTCATTTGTGTTTTGCATTGGAACGCGAGACGACTTCTGAATCAGAAGTACCCTGAATCTTGGTCGGCGATTCGATCTCCAGCCGATTAGAAATATTTATGACGAGCATGAATGGAATGGAACGTGTCATAATTATTATTTGTTGTATTACTTTATCTTTTGCGACGTCATTCGTATAATTATAAACAGGGGTGGTTACGTTGATTATTGTTTAAAATGAAATCAGTGGTAAAACAGATATTTTTTTTTTAAACTACTTTTACAGTTTACACAATAACACCGAATAGTAATAGCAGTTTTACGAAGTAGTATTACACTAGCTAAATGATTTAATATAAGTATACAATAGAGTGTTTCAAATCCTTTTATAGATATAGTATGATGTCAGGACACAGATTAAAAATAAACTCGTGTCTGTGTCATAGAGCAGGGATGACGGCCGAGGGTAGGAAATATTGAACCAAAATAGCCGGTTTAAAATTATTATTTTGTCAACATTATTTAAATATAGAACATTGTTTATAGATCAAGTAAAACGGCCAAGGGAATACGTAATACCTACGTAAATTTATCATGTTCACCAGGGGCCCAAAACGCCGACGCCGCTCCGGCTAACGGCGTGGGCGTCTTTACATTTATTTTAGGCTATTAATTATTATGTTTTCTATTTATAGTACAGTAATTTATTATATCATGGAAGGTAACAGCGAAACAACCTACGCGCGCTGCCGACTGCTGACGTTTGTAAATTAAAGTATACATACAAATGTTTCTTAAAATAAACTTAGCGAGAACGCAAAGTTAAAAACGGGAGATTAAAAAAAATGATTGGGAGTTTATTTTTACATCGTTACTAATTTGTTCATTGGTAAGTATAATACTTGTAAGTAATGCAGAGATATGCCGTTTCTCATTCATTTAAAGGCAGTTCATTAACATTGGGGACCTGTGTGCTTATATCTGGGATGTGCATGGAAGTCGGCGTCGAGTGAACGGCGGCTAGATGTGGCGCGCACGCCGCATGCGCGCTGTACGAGTGAATGGATGCCGAGTCCATTGAGCGCAACGCTCGGTTTCACCGCATCTAATGCAATAAGCCAATTACGTGTTTATGTAACTGTGTGAATGCCCACTTACAACTTACAAGCAGACGCAGACGAGGTGCCCCTCGACGTCGATTCAAATGATGAATGAGTTTATTAACCAACAGCAACACTTCTTTTTTTGTTCGACCAATGATAATGGATGGCATAATTGTGGCTGTTCGTGACGTAACTTTTTTTTCTATGAATCGAATTGATCTCGTGCTATTTTGCCAATGTACGTGAAAAGGTGAAATGCCAAACGATTACCATTAGTTTACCATCAAAGTTAGAGAAACCCGTGCTTATTTTAACCGGGAAACCATTGGGTACTTATAATATGCTCAGTCCTGGTTGACTAAGAGTAGGTACATTCTCAGGGGAGGACCGGAGACGCTCCGTCGTCGTTCCGGCCGATATGCCTGCTGAACGAGGCGGGGAAACTCTTCGAAAGAGTTATCTCCGCCCGTATCAGCAGCCACCTGTCGCAGGTGGGCCCGGTGTTGAGTAAAATGAAACGTTACAATGTAAAAGATGAGACAAATTGTATCTCTCTCTCTCTCTCTCTTGGATGTGTAATGGCGGAATAGCAAGTGTAATGTGTGTGTCTCTAAAAATAAAACTAATTATCAAATATTGCGTATTGCTTTTAATTCAAACGTTTTCTGGTTATGGGCCCAGGCATATATTAGATTATATAAAAGTATACGCAAGAAGTAATTACTGGCAAAAGAACATCAACGTGAAAAAGCAAGTCACGCCGCACGCCGCGTGCTTGGAGGTTAAAATTTTGCCGGGTAAGATATTACTTGTTTTCTGGTTGAAACAAGGCAAGAAGTATAATCAAAATGGATTCTTTATTACACGGACAGGGAGCAATAAAATTGGAAGGTTCCAAGAATTGGAATATATGGCAATTCCAGACTAAGGTTTTGCTGCGAGGTCAGGGCTTGTATGAGATAGTAAGCGGCACTAAGATAAAACCTGATAATGATGCCGACCGTACGCGTTGGGAAACTAGTGATGCAAAAGCTCAGACTTTACTTGTTACAAGAATGTCTGAAGATGTCATGGTACATATTTTAACATGTGAGACGTCAGCCGAGATGTGGCGAAAATTACTTAGTGTGTATGAACAAAAATCGGAGACGAGCATTCATATTGTTCAGCAAAGATTCTTTAAATTTAAATATGAAGAAGGTGTAGAGATGTCTACGTTTTTATCGAAGATACAGGAAATGCAGAACCAGTTAAAACTGCTTGGTGAAAATATATCGGATAAGCTCGTAATAACGAAAGTTTTGATGTCGTTACCAGATCAATACAAACACTTTGTATCTGCTTGGGAATCAGCGCCTGATGACAAACAGACATACGACAATTTAATAGCCAGGTTGCTAATAGAAGAGGAAAGAATAAAGGAGAAAAGAGGCGGTGAAAGTGAGCAATCATCCTCTACTGCATTTGTTGCTAAGAAAAACTTTAATAAAAAATTGGTGAAGTGCTATAAATGTAATAAACTAGGACATTTTCAAAGAGAATGTAGGAATAATCAAAGTGCAAGTTCTAACAATTATCATAAAAACAATAGGGACAGTCAATTTGAGAGGAAATGTTATTATTGCAATAAAGTTGGACATGTTAAGAGTCAGTGTTATTTTAAGAAACAAAAAGAAAACAATGCATTTGTTGTAGGAAGTGCAAGACAAAGTGATAATTTTCATAAAACCCAGTGGCTCATAGACTCCGGTGCCAGTGAACATATGTGCTGTAATAAACAACTTTTTTCATCATATTTAAGTGTGACAAACAAGTTAGTGACTGTAGGTAATGGAACTCAGATCAGTGTCGAAGGATGCGGACAGGTGGTGCTTGAGGTTTGGAATGGGAACAAATGGATTCACACAACCATAGATAATGTACTCTATGTTCCTGAACTGAAAATGAACCTCATATCAGTTAATTGTGTCACAAGAAGAGGTTATGTTTTGACAACAAACTGGAATAGTTGCAAATTTTATAAAGGCAAGCAAATTGTTGCAGTTGCACAACGAATCGGCAATATGTATGTGTTGGATTGTCGGTTTTATACGGATTGCTTAGTCAATACTGCTAAAGTTAATAATGGAGACTTGCATATATGGCATGATAGGTTAGCCCATCAAAACATGCAATATGTAAAGGATATATTGAAGAAAAGCAATGTGAGTTTTCATGAATTCAATTCGAAGAAATGTGAGAGTTGCTTGAAGGGTAAGATTCACCGTTTGCCATACCCTGCAAGTGAAAATGTTAGTAAGAGAACCTGTGAAATAATTCATGCTGATACCTGTGGACCGATGGAGGTGATGTCAGTCGGAGGTTCCAAGTATTTTGTTGTATTTAAAGACGACTACTCAAAGTACAGGATGGTTTACTTTGTGAAAAATAAGGATGAAATTAAAGGTTGCATAAGAAACTTTATTGCCCGAGTAGAAAATGAAACCGGAAACACAATTAAAATATTCAGGAGTGATAATGGAACAGAATTCATAAACAAAGAGGTCCAGGAAATGTTCCAAATAAAGGGTATTATTCATCAAACATCTGTTCCCTACACACCAGAACAGAATGGCAATGCAGAAAGGGAAAATAGAACACTAGTTGAGGCTGCTCGAACAATGCTGTGTGCTAAGAATTTACCTAAGAAATTATGGGCAGAAGCCATAAATACTGCAGCTTATGTAATAAATAGATCAGGTAAAAGCAGTGTTCCTACAAAAACTCCCTATGAATTGTGGTTTAACAGAACATACAATATAAATAACTTAAAAATATTTGGTACTCCAGTATTTGTCCATATACCAAAAGTACAAAGAAAGAAGTGGGACCCAAAAGGGGAAAAAGGTTTCCTAGTGGGATATGGAGAAACTACAAAGGGATATAGAGTTTACTTCCCTCACAAAGATAGTGTGGAAATTAACAGAGATATTGTTTTCCTGGAAAATAATCAGAGTGATTTAAATAATCTGAATGTATATGATTTACCTGTGTCAGCTGGTGAAACAAGTGAAGAACCAAGTGAAGAATTATGTTTAAACTCTCCAGAGGACAGTTATCAAGAAATTAGTAGTGGTGCAGAAAGTGAAGGCAGTTTATATGAACCAAGTGAGAGTGGAGACTCTAGTGGACAAAGTGGTGATAATATAACCACCAGACGACAAAATACTCGTGTGAGGAAGCAGACTTCATTTTATCAATGTCACAATGTTTTAGTGTCTGACAGTGAGCCTAAGACATTTGAAGAAGCCATGAGTGGCCTGGATTCTTGTAAGTGGCAAGAAGCTATTCAAAAGGAACTACAAACACTTAAAGATAATAACACATGGAATGTATGTAAGTTACCTCATAATACTAAGGCTATTAATAGTAAGTGGGTATTTAAGATTAAAACTAACAATAATAATTTACAATATAAAGCAAGGTTAGTGGCTCGGGGGTTTGAGCAAAATGATTTAATGGATTTAAATGATATTTATGCACCTGTAGCAAAATTAACAACATTTAGATTATTTTTAGCAGTAGCAACAAAACTTAACTTACCAGTATATCAAATGGATGTAACAGGGGCATTTTTATATAGTGATATCAAGGAAGATGTGTATTTAAAATTACCTGAAGGGGCATATAATAATGGGGAAAGTATTGTTAAGTTAAATAAGTCTCTGTATGGTCTTAAGAAATCCCCAAAATACTGGAATGTAAAGTTCAACTCGGTTATGATTAGAGAAGGCTTTAAAAGATCTCTGTGTGATTCTTGTCTTTACTCTAAATGTGTTAATAAACAACAAATGTATGTACTAAATTAGTACAGTACAGTTAGTACTAATGTATGTACTAATTTATGTTGACGATGTACTTGTTTTTGGAACTAATGAAAGTCAAATATGTGAATTTAAATTAATGCTAAGTAGGGAATTTAAGATGAAAAATATGGGATTGATTTCAGAGTTTCTGGGAATAAATGTTAAACAGAATTTAGATAATGGGGTGACAGAATTTTGTCAAAAAGCCTACCTAGAAAATGTTTTAAAGAAATTTAATATGTATGATTGCAAACCTATAAGTACACCTATGGATCAAAACTTTAATACTAAAATATTGGAAGGTGAATGTAAAACAGATAAAAATATAGAAAATTTGTGCAGACAGATGATAGGATGTTTAATGTATGCAGTATCAGGAACTCGACCTGATCTATCTGTGGCAGTATCAATATTGAGTAGATTCCAAGATCGTGCTAATGAAACTTTATTAGTAGCTTTAAAAAGGGTTTTGCGATACATTAAACATACAATAAATTATAAGCTTGTGTATAAATGTAATGATGACAAGATATTGGGTTATTGTGATGCTGATTGGGGTGGAGATCTTAGAGATAGGAAGTCTACGACAGGTTATTGTTTTCTTTTCTCTAATTGCCTCATATCTTGGTGCTCTAAAAAGCAAAATACTGTAAGCATCTCATCTACTGAGGCAGAATATGTTGCAATGAGTATGGCAGCTAGTGAAGCTAGTTGGTTAATTAATATACTTAATGATTTTAATATTTCTAATGTATCTCCTGTTCAAATGTTATGTGATAATCAGTCGGCCATTATGGTAGCAAATACAAATACTGTAAAAAGACTTAAACATATAGATATTAAATATCATTATATAAGAGAATTAATATTGGTTGGAAAAATAAATGTAAAATATGTATCCACCACTGAACAAGTGGCAGACATGTACACAAAGCCATTAAAAAAAGGAGTTGTTGTTAAAATTTTGTGAGAAGTGTGGTATTATATGATAGTGAAATACCTGTATTATTAAAAATACCAATAGTGTTAATATTAAGGATAAATGTGTTAAAGTTATATAAATGTGTTACTTGTATTACTAAATATGTTGATGTTGTTTGATATGATAGAGGTATAATAATCTGAAAGCTGTAATAGTTTTATGTACACATGTATGTTATATATATGCTATATGTATGTGTAGTGTTGTCTTACTTATTACATTGAGGTAGGGTGTTGAGTAAAATGAAACGTTACAATGTAAAAGATGAGACAAATTGTATCTCTCTCTCTCTCTCTTGGATGTGTAATGGCGGAATAGCAAGTGTAATGTGTGTGTCTCTAAAAATAAAACTAATTATCAAATATTGCGTATTGCTTTTAATTCAAACGTTTTCTCCCGGACATATCGGACTGCCAGTTCGGGTTCCGGCAGGGGCGCTCCACAATCGACGCGGTGCGTCGTGTGCGGGCCCTGTCGGAACCGGCAGTCCGATCGGGGGGGGTCGCGCTGGCGGTGTCGCTAGACATCGTCAACGCCTTCGGGACCCTCCCCTGGCCGGCCATCAGGGAGGCCCTCGTGTACCACGAGGTGCCTCCCTACCTAAGGTTGGTCATCGGGGCCTACCTGCAGGAGAGACGGGTGGACTATGTCGACCGGAACGGGACGGAGCAGAGGAAGGAGGTGACGTGCGGGGTTCCGCAGGGGTCCGTGCTCGGGCCCCTGCTGTGGAACCTCGCATACGATCCGGTCCTCCGCACCAGTCTGCCCCGTGGCGTGAGTGTCGTTTGCTACGCAGACGACACTCTGGTGGTCGCCACGGGGCCCGACTTCGAGCGGACGCTCAGGTTCGCCGAGCTGGGGGTGGCGATCGTCGTCAGACGGATCCGCGGGCTGGGCCTGGAGGTGGCGCCTCACAAAAGTGAGGCGCTATGGTTCCACCGCCTCACCAGAGGCGGGGAACCCCCGGCCTCGCGGATCCAGGTGGGTGACACGGCTGTCCCGGTGGGGCGGTACATGAAGTACCTCGGCTTCACCCTGGACAGCCGCTGGAGCTTCGAGGAGCACTTCGTACGGATGGTCCCCCGAGCGCGACGGGTGGCGGGCGCTTTACACCGCCTGCTGCCCAACCTCGGGGGACCGAGGGAGGGAGTTCGCCGCCTCTACGGTGGCGTCGTGCGGTCCGTGGCCCTGTACGGGGCCCCCGTTTGGTCGCGAGACCTCGCGGGGGCCTCCCGCTCCAAGGCTCTGCTGAGGAGCCTGGAGCGGATCATGGCCATACGGATCGTACGGGGCTACCGTACCATCTCGTACGAGGCGGCGACGGTCCTCGCGAGTTATCCCCCCTTCATCATCCTGGCCGAGATGTACGCAGCCGCGTACGATCTCGGCCGGGGAGGGGGGGACGTGCGGGGACACGAAGTGCGGAGGCGGGATGCCTTCCGACGGGTCCTGGGGGACTGGCGCGACGCGCTGGTCCTCCAGGGCGGTACGCGTTCGCGCGCCGTCGGGGCCGTCCTGCCCCACCTCGAGGCCTGGGTGCTCCGTAAATGGGGCACTGTCACCTACAGGTTGACTCAGATACTCACCGGGCACGGGTGCTTCGGTGAGTATCTGAGTCGAATAAAACGTGAAGAGACGGCGAGATGCCACCATTGCGCATCCGACCTGGACTCGGCCCAGCACACGCTGGAGGTCTGCCCGGCCTGGGCGGCCGAGCGCCGAGTCCTGGTCGACGGGATCGGGCGAGACTTGTCCCCGCCGGCGTTGGTCGCGGCAATGCTGGCGGGCGAGGAGGAGTGGAGGGCAGTGGTCTCCTTCTGCGAAGCAGTCATGCTCCAGAAGGAGGCCGCCGAGCGGGGTCGGGAGAGAGCCGATCCCGCTCGAAGGCGGCGGCGGCGAGCTCAGTGATCGCCGCCGCCGACGGGCCGCGAGGGCGCACACCCCGCGGGTGCGCCCGGGTCGCGGCCCGGGAAGGATGACCCCCCGGTGCGGCCGGGGAGGGTCGTCCGGGGCGCCGCCCGCCGCGCGCCTCTTTACAGCGCGCGGTCGGAGCCGCCCCGCCCGGGGGAGCCTCGCCGAGGCTCCCCGAGGATGAGCACCCCCTCGTGACAGAGGGGGGTGCGACGGCGGGGTGGACCAGAGGGGTTTAACCGAATCCTGGACCACCCCAACGCCGGAGGAAGGCCGCCGCGAGGTTTTAGTGGGTAACCCTAGGATCGGATTTCAGTTTACTGTTTTGGGAGTCCCACACTACCCCCTGCCGTCCCCAGACGGG
This sequence comes from Euproctis similis, assembly GCA_905147225.2. Classification (NCBI taxonomy): domain Eukaryota; kingdom Metazoa; phylum Arthropoda; class Insecta; order Lepidoptera; family Erebidae; genus Euproctis; species Euproctis similis. Next base: position 5,669,711 of record LR990118.1, on the reverse strand, counting down.
GGGTGTGCATAAAGCATTTCCTCGCGTAAAAAAAAAAAAAAAAAAAAAAAAAAAAAGGTACATTCTCAGTCGTGTACCAACGGAACACTGAGCAATAAATAATTATTATAGGAAAGAAATTTATGAGTAACACATCCTATAACGATATCTTACTACCGTCCATGTAAATACCGAGAAATCATTTTCTATAATTGAACTAGCTGGTGCCTGGAATTTCGATTGATTTTCATTGTTCGTTGTAATTTCAAGGCTACACCACGCTAAAAACCCCCGAGAGGAAAAACGTTTACTGATCTGGTGTTTTTATAGAATAAGAGCCAAACGAGCAAGCGGATCACTTGATGGTAAGCAATTACCACCTCCCATGGACACTTGCAATACACATACTGTTACAGTTGCGTTGCCAGCCTATTAGAGAGTGGGATGGGAAGTGAGTGAAAAGGTAGTGGGCCTCCGAATACCTCTCTCGCCTAACGAACCCCTTTTTCTTTCTCTTAACCCGACCACAGCAGAAGTGTTAGTTAATGGTATCAAGAATTTAAAACAAGTTAATCTTAAATTAATCAACCTCTCAAACAAAACCTTATCATAAAACCATAGTTACAGTAAGTAAATTTTTAAATTTTTTTTTACGGTACTGCCCCAATTGGCGTAAAATTTACTATTGCAAAACCTAACAGAATATTATCAATAAAATGTATACTGACCGTAATCCCATGAGCGGCAGGTGTGCGTGCGGTACTTGTTGGGTCCCCGCCTCGCTGCACCATTCTGGATACGCCCGGTGGAACTCTCCAAAATCACCTGCACATAATTATGGAACAGCTCAACTGACATTCTTCAATTCTTCGCACCACCACCACCATTTCATTTTTAGTACAGGAGTTCTGCCATAGTATCTAATAGATCTCGTAGATATATCTTTATAATACACAGAAAAACTTCTAGACGCTATATAAGAGTGCATAATCATTACAAAGAATGTTTATACTCGAGTGGGGAATCAAATCTTTACTCGGTAGCCATTAGCCACCAAGACGAGACACCACAAATAGTGTCAGAGGGTATATCAAATTAATTAACGAGTTCTTTATTTTTCTTTACAATTCTTGGAAATATTCAGCAAACGTCTTTACAATTATTAAGTAGAACTTGTCTACTTAATTACAATTATTAAGTAGAACTTGTCTTTCGCAATTTTCTTCTTAGTTTAGGTTCGCGTTCTTCTTCACATTTATCATCGATCGACCCTTAGTAGACTGTCGGACCAATTGTCATCAATTACCTTCAGACCATATGCAAAGAATGGTAACTCATGCTTAGTCATTAAAAAACGCAATAGCTTAGTCATAACTGTCATAGCATTATTACATTATTGTAATAACAAGAACAACACTTAATAAACTTATCAGAATTATTTAAGTGACTCACGCGCAGTAAATGCTGGCTGTTTAGAAGTACATATTATACTCTGTTTAGAAGAAAAAAAAAACTAAGTTCAGAAACAATGTTCGATAAACAAATAAATAAATATTCCATTCCATCGCACTAACAAGAATAATTAAGACTGTTAGTGTAACAATTAAACACACCGGGATAACTATTGGTGCGAATTTGTGTAGGTGTATACTATACACGTTAATTAAATTTGAAGTGATGTTGTATAAATTCATTCATTCATCTGTCTCATTGATATTCTTTCATTCACATACACACTGACAGACATCTGTCGTAAATGAAATATTTGTTATTCTATCTATACAAATAGAATTTCTTACGATTGAAAATATTTGTGTAAATAAAGTAAAGTTTACGATTAATAACTAGAGAATGAGTGCAAAAATACATGTTTTTGTCTGACTGTATTTCGATATGACCAATCTAGACTTGAAAGTTCAGAGGTCTCGGTTTCTAATCCTGGATGGGTAACAAAATTGAGCCCTACTTATTAGAAATTAACCACATTTTTTTCTCAGAGAAATGGCGTGCACGACATTGACGAAGGACAGACTCCTTCCACAAGTAAATACGATGATGCAACACAGAGTTCCTCCTGAACTGGGTTGCGTTATAACATTCAACAGCACCACTCCACACTTCCATTACGCGCGTTCCTTCAGCGCACGCCACACACTAAAGTAACGCACAGTCACCGCCAACGCAACGCGAGGCATCTCTGGCGTAGACAAGCAGATGAGGCCGTCAGCTCTATAAGTTAACCTGAGCTGAACAAGCCACATGGCTCGATGGATCCGTTAAAAGCTTACTTAAGGATATCATAAAGGTTTATATGGGAGTCCCACTTCCAGCTCGGGACATGCAGATATTGGTGATAATGCGTCATCGGTCTAACAGCTTTCCGTCAGCGGCAGGTGCGGCAAAACATCGCAGCATTTACGATGCGATTAACCGTTTCCCGTCGCCATGCCTCATGCCCGTCCCGACAATAATTATTGTGATGCCAAAGTCGTTCCAATTGTGACGCCCATAACATTTCATATATGAGGTGCACGTAATTATCAAGACGAATGAGTATAATTATTTGAGGTCCATATATATAAGATGACAATGCATTCAAATGAGGAATACTTGAATAAAATATACATCTCGGATTCCACTCAAACCGTAGAGAAGAATATTATATCGGCACAGATGCTTATAAAATTTGAGAGATAAGCCAAGTTCATATGTGATAATGTCAGGTAACTGCAATGGAATTAATTTATAAAATCATTTAATGCATCACAGCCACTCATCATCAGATCATTATGTCATATTTGTAATCATGGCGTTAGGTAATCGAGCTATAAGGCTTAGACACATATACGCCATTAAAACATGAGGAGACGTTGCGTATGCTGTTGAGCTAACTAGCTGGCTCACACCACGCAGTCGCAAGGGGACCGGGGTGAGTCGAGCGCCCGTGGAGGGCGGGCGGGCGGTAGGCAGCAGCCGCTAGCCCGGCATCGATCCAGTGACTCATCGCGGGGCCCATTCATCCGCCGCACTCAATGAACCCACCTCCCCCACCTCCTGAACTCTACAATCCTTCAACCCGCTCGCCACGCGCGTCCTCGTTACCAAGGACTCCACAATATTCGTCCCGCGTGTTCCTCCAACCCGTTGTGCCCACGCAAAATTTATATAAACGTGATCGTATCGTAGGCATACAGCACCCACCTAACCACCCACTAATTACCCACTAACAAATAACACCGCTTATAAATTACCTAATAAGTTGTAAGTAGATTAATGTTGCAGCTTTTTATAGTAGCTACAAGGTTTCTAGTTTCCTTGTAGAGCGCTTTAAACGACGCTTTTTAACAGTTTGCAATTTTTTAGTACGTACTGTATAAGGCAGACTGAAATGGTATGTTTTAAGAGATGGCGCGGCGGGTAGAATACGCTAGGTGCCGTTTGGGAGGCAGGTGCGGACGATAAGGCCTTGGCCAGGCCCGCGTCCTTCCACCGGGGTTTATCAACAACCTTGCTAGCGAGACTACCTTACATCATTCAAGGCTGATTTAATATAGAGAATCATTTAAAAACGTTTTCACATATTTTCATTAGAAACTTGCGTATGTTTGGCAATTGAAGATTACAAATGTGTTATCCTGGCAAATATATACTTAATGATATATAGAGTATATTGAGCGCAAGTATATATACATTTATATGTATCTTGCAACTTTTAATAGAGACTAATTAAGATAGTTTAAACAATTTGAACCAATTCACTTGGGTTTGTAGGCGACTTTAAATAATTATGATTTCACAATGGGCCTCTATTGAAGTTGGCTTCATTAGATCGGTGACCAACACAGTGTGTATTATGCGTTGATTTCAGGATAATTAGACTTCATCAAGATACTTTAGAAATTCTGTAGTAACATTTCCAGATGCGCTATTAATCATTTTTGTATTCTCCTTATATTTTATTTCTTAGCTGCTATTATTTGTGTCCGTTTTTGCAAGTTTTTTAAGAAACTACGTAGTTCATTAAGTGGCCAAGACTCATATCGATCGGATCTTGTTATTCAAGCTTCCCACATTCAGGTTGTCGTCGAGATTACACCCACTCTTTGCTAAGTATGTTATTAATGTGAATAGGTGTATCACATCGTATACCGCGAGTGGACAGTTTGATAAAATGACTTTGGTGTTGTTTGTTTTTAATTAAGACTTTGATAACTAAATCTAAAAACTAGTATAGTTCTTCAAATCATATTCTATAACATTTCTTAGTGTATCCAAAATTTGTTCACCACTACACTCAGGATTAATTTAAAAAACTGTTCGTTATTATGGAGTTAAAAATCTTGGCTCAATCCATGATGCAATATCCGTTTAAACCTAGTCCATATCTTTCTGATATTAAAGCAATAAAATATATACTATTTTTAATTCACAAACAAGGTGAATTAAACACTGACGCTTTTTTAATAAACTGTAAACAGCTATTAAATTTTTAACCAACCTAAGTATTCTTTTTAATTAATATCTACATATAATACCTAAGATACTGTATGTAGGTATCATTGTATCCAAATCGAACAAGAAGTAAAAAAAAACTGGTGAGGTTCAAACAATTGAAGAGTTTCAATTGGTGTAACTTCTATAGGTTCTGTATTAATTTATATGTTTATAAAATATTAAATAATAGATCATTAAAAGAAATAAATTAATTGCGCACGGTGAATTCCAGGAATGTAACTATTTGACGTCACTGGAGATTGAATCAGTTTCTCAGAAACGAAGGAATAGAACATCTGAGATTAAGGTAAAACATGTGGTTTACATCGGAAATAATTAGCGGGTACTCTAGAGACGGGCACGCTCTGGTATTATTCTTATTAATAACTAGCTGACCATGCGAACTTTGTTCCGCAACGCAGTGTAATAAATGAGTAAATTTTGGATTCATCACTTTTTTGTTAGTATATTATTCATGAATTATAACACAAACCACCCTGTTGACACCCTTTATCTATCAAAAAACCCGCATCAAAATCAGTTGCATAGTTTCAAAGACATACGCATATGAGATATACGCACAGACAGCGGAAAGTGACCTTTGTTTCATACTATGTAATGATAATGATATCGTTTTTAAACTAGACGTATATTTGTATTGTTTCATACAATAATGAGCTAGACAGAAGCCCGTGGAGACTGGAGACAGATTATCCTCACCAGAAACAATCTTTAGGCCACACAGAGAGAATCTTGTCACGATAGTTATATTACATATATGACAAACATTTTGTTTGAGACTACACTGTAAAAACATAGATTACAGAGAAAGCATGTACAAGCAGTGAAAAATGAAATGAAACAAGATTATAGATTATCCACAAAAAATGCAATTTACCCGCACATAATAATTGGATTTACACAGTATTAAGATCATTTACAGGTCACGAAGCCAGACATGTTTGATAAGATAATAAATATTTTATTGAACATGTCTGGCATTGTTTTTTTTTTCATCAACTGTTGGGAAGCAAATCAACTGTCGAAAAAGATTGCATGTCGGAAATATAGCATCTGCAAAAACATACGCATATCAAATGTTATAGGATGATTATGATAGGAGCCTCAAAAGTCGACGCGCGTGCTTGAAAAGAGTTATGAAAGTCAACGTAGCGTGTGAGGTGTGTAAGAATCGTGCCTTATGGCGCTCCGCTCTCTCTGCCTACCCGGCAAGGCATATGGCGTTAAGTTATTATGATGATGATACGCATACATAGGTATGAATTCATGTAATGTTGGGTAAGTATAAACTTGTTCTGCCGATTAATTAGTCGTCCAGTGACTATCGTCGTATCATTTGCGGCGAGGCGACACGCTTGGCAGCCCCCCAGATAGTCACGTTTTGATAAAATATGATAACTAGCCGTATCAACTTATACAGCCTAGCTAGCTTACAGCGGTAGCACATCCGAATACTACCTAATAACGTCCAACATAAAACACAAAAATTGTATTCAAATGTATGCGAGCATCAACAATTTTGGTGACCTCTACGCGGTTTCGCCGCGTTAAAACTTACATACCCACGTACGTGTTTTTTTTTCCGGAATCACTGTACCGAGACGAGACAAATAAAATGTGAATACAATACGCAGCGCCCAATTAGTAATCTGCGGATTATAAGTTACATCAGCGCATAAACAAAATGAAAAAAAAAACGCGTCATTGCCAATGTTACGCGGCGTGCAAACAACACAGCTCCGGTTTTGATTACAACAGCCATCCCATTCACTGCACGGTACATGTTTTATCAATGATACTCTATTCATTAATATCGCCGGCCGTTCACTATATCTATGCAGATAGATAGTGGGTCAGTCCAAGCCACAGAAATAGATCAAGATAGAACGGCGAATAGGCGTGGCAAGCGTGCCAAAACCCTGCACTATATTGCATGCTTTTCGAAACTCGCTCTCATTACGCAACGAGCGTTCCTGCCATGCGTTCAGGACGTAAAAAAATAGATAAAACGTCACATATATGCCTTATTATGCTGTGAAAAATTGTAAAAACAAAAGTAGTGAATCAAATATGAAAAAAGGAAATATTTCGTATGATCAGTAAGTACAGAAAATCAGTAGAAAGTATTTTTTTGAGATTATAAATTATTGTTTTACTTTTACTATGTTCAATAATTACGATCACAAGTTGTATATTTTTTCGTTATGATAAATATCCATTGCTGTCCGCATTCAACGCTCGTATACAAAAACATTGCGCGTATAAATTATACGCGTAATGTACGTCGAATCGAACGAAATACACATTACACCTGCCAGTTGATCGCTGTGTATGTTAATTGCTGTGATTCGAATGTTAGAGATGGGCACTCCATGTATCGTTGAGTCTTAGGACTTATCGATAAATTAATTCAATAATAATTTGAGTATCAGCTCATATCTTGCTTTGTACCTATTTTATTCTAACACCACAAATTTCAACCAAAGTGTTTCGTAATTACATTGGCAGCAGTTTATTTGACAGTATAAGTTTTCACCAATTTGACCAATCGCCGATGGAAAATCATCTCGTTCTTCTCAAATGGGCAGTAACCGAGGTATATGTAGACGTTCGGCTTCGTTATTTAACCAGGACTGTGAGGCCAACCCTTACAAAAAGGCAAATATTTAATAAATATGTATAGTTTCAAGGACAGTAAAATATTTATAATTAAATTTTATATACTGTTGGAAAAATTTGTTTTAGGTTTTAATATGTCGGATTGAAGTATTTAACATGTTTTATTTTCTATGATTATCGTTACAGAAAATCAATAAAGTTAGTAAAATATAAAAATAATAAAATTAACACACGTTGCCAATATTAACATCGATAATCTAATGTGAGTGTCTCCTAACTAGTCGCCACGCTCACAATGAAAATGACGTCACGCTGAGGGCGTGGTTTTTCAAAAAAGTGACACGCTCGAAATGTATGGAAATATGCCATCGCGGCCGTTCTATCTTGATCTATTTCTGTGGTCCAAGCAGATATTGTTACAGCGATACTTTATCCAATAACATTTTAATATTTTGCTTGAACAAGATTAAATTAAATCTCAGAACCTAATGATCGGATTTCAAAAATTCTTTCAGTATTAAATAGGTAATTTATCGAGCTAGACTATAGGAATATATATCGTCATGCTATGACCAATATGAACAGAGCAGTGACCTTTTAAGTTGGATAGGTATACAATTGCGATAAAAGGTTCTCGTGCATTTCAAAAGTTCGAGTTAACTTTGCCTAAACCATTTGTGTGTAAATAGTGTGAAGGTATTTAATAATATTTTATAGTCAACATGCGGCTGAGCTAATTCCAGATCCCGTTTCCCTTTCACATTTCGTTTTCCTCTATTACTCATATAATAAATATATCTATGTATATCATATATTGGCGCATGTACCACTGCGTGACCAGATACACAATGTGCTACCATTATTAATGCTTTACATGTGTTAGTGCATATTCAAAGCAGATTTTAACATCCTGCTCGTTCAGCACGTGCTATTAATTTAACTATCAACCGGACTACCCATGGACAGTAAACATTATTCGCCATAGGGAAATAAAATAACCCGATCTATTTAAAGCAACTTGAAACAATTTATTTTATGATTATATATATAATAGTATTTACTAACTAATACCTATTTTGTGGGACAATACGGGCAATAATTAAATGTCCTCCATAATATAATAAATAATTTTGAATTATGCTTCAATTTTATTATTGTAGCGGTTATGCCTATTCATCAGTACCAGATAGATAGATGGGTTGAATTTCCATACAATAATGACTTTTATGGCAAAAGAACACTTTAATTTATTATTAGATATTAACTGTACTGGGAATTAGACTGAATTAATAGCTATAAGAACACTTCCGCATACTCGCTATTACAAAAGACAGTTTGCTTTATGGAGAGGTCATTGGAACTTGTTCCTCCATGATCTATAAATCGTCACCGTATTGAGAGTAGGTATACATATCTCTCGGATTTGCCAAATATTTTATATGTGGCATGATCAAAGCGGACCGGACGCACAGCGCCACCGGGTTCGGTCTTCGACGGACGGAAGAGTGCCGCAGTTTTATTAATAAGTTCCCGTTTTATCCACGTCCTGTTAGTTTCAACCATGTGCTTCTAAAGTTTAATATAATATGTATTCGTATGATATATTAGTTCGTGTGCTCCGTAAAATACTACTGGAGTTTTGAAATATGCTCTTTTAGCTAACCGTTGGACATTGTGAGGATTTTCTACCGTGTGTATTCATCGGCACATCGATGGTGCTTAAAAAGTAATTGTTTATTACTACTTTAATAGTCTCGGTGAATCACAAGTCGTGGGTTCGACTCCGGACTCACGATGATTTCCCGGAATTGTTTTTGGAGGTTAAGTATTATAAATATGGATGACTGATGACTTTGCACGTCACGATGATACGTACATTGCGTGCGGTATATGGCAATAGGCTCGCCACCTATTGGAACGTAACCTAACGATTTGGCGAGTCGATGCTTTAACAGCCGCTGCCTACACCTTCGGGTAGAGAAAGGCGTGAAGATACGTTTACGTTTATATTAAGTAAGTAGATAACGCAAAAAAGATATAAAGACTTTTTTTAAAAAATAATATGTTATTAAATTCCTATTTACTTCACGTAGATAATGTTACTCTTTACTATAGTATATAATAACCTTATTATATTTCATAGGTTTTCGCCGTTTTAAAATGCTTAACTATATGCAGAAACAATCATGGTATCAAACCGATAAAATACGATTCGGATTGACTCGGGTGAACAATTTTTGATATCAGTTACATCGATATTTTGTAATATTTACTTCTTGTGGGGTCGGTGCTTCGTCATCACCTTCAACTGGATGACTAGCCGCCCTTCTACACAATTTTAGGATTAAGGTTGTTAAGGTCCTACTTAGCCTCTGTATACATATACATTTTCAAACTTATTAATTGTATATTTTCTTGTAGATAGCTTTACTTAAACGTGAAAAAAGGTGTCATGGCTTAAATACGCCAAATTCCACAGCAAAAGACAGTAATCCATATCCTCGAAACGAACTTCTAAGCCGCACTACACAACTTCACTGGGTTCAAGTGTTCCTATGTCATACTCACCTACCCAACAGTGAAAAACTGTCGCCGTTCAAAATATTAACCAAAAGAATACACGTGTATACAAATAAGTAATTTGTATAATATAATAAGTAAAAAAAAACTATTACATAATTTGATAAAACAAACCGATATTTTAAATTTATACTACTCAAGGACTCGGGGTAATCTTGCTGAGTATCCACCACGCATCTTAATAGATAGATCAAATGATACCCACCTATTTATAATGTGATTACATATATTTAACAGTCTAGAAAATAACAGAATCATTAAAAAACAAACTTCAAGACAGTGTGCGGTGATTTTAATCTATCGTCTCGCATTGAGGAGCACAATAAGTAGTCGACTTCCTCTCCCACGTTTGGTGGAGCGGATGCCTCGACTGGCGACCTCCGGTTCACTACATAACTGTTACGCCCCTCGACGATATTAAAAACTTCAACATTTCTATTTAATTGTAATTAGTCAATACAAACAACAATTATAAAGCTGTACCTAGTCTTCATAGAATGGTCTACCTCTATACGCAACGAGGAGTTGCTTTACCTAATCGGGTTTCTCTGTCCTGTCCACCGGTCCAAGTTTCAAGGTTTTTTTTGAAAAAGAGGTATTATGATTATTTACGATACAAACCGTATGTATGAGTAAAAAATATAAATAATTTATAAGTCGAGGGATTTTTTTTCACTTATGCCGTAAAAATGGTAATACGTACATTGTATAAAACTTTTTGTGATTTCAAACCAAACACTTGTAAATTTAATAAAAATAGAAGAGTTAGCGTGAGTTGGGACTACAAAACCAATTTCAAATATAAAATTTGCACAAGTAGGTTTGTATTGATTGATAACGTCAGACCGAGCAAATCCGGCTCGCTATTGAAAAAAAAGCAACCGTATAATTTTCTTTCTTTTATTTTTATTTAAATTGCTCCATTTGGAACAAGACACAAGCTAATCGCTGGGAAAAAATATTTAGATGAACCTAACCCATCAATTATATTAAATGACTATATTTTGTATTGTTAATTGTTGTATTGAAAATGTTATTTATGATACAAGTCCGAGGGTGTTCCTTTGAGAGTTTCCAAGTCACAGAGGCGTGAGCACCTAGTTAATAAAGAGCCGTAAATGGACATATTTGGGAGTCATATATCCGAGTGTATGACCTTCGAATAGTAAGGGCATAAGTTACAAGAAAAAAGGCGACTAAAGTTTCAGTACCTGGCATTATTTGTAATTTAAATGCAATGTTAATAATTTGTAACATAATTTACCTGTTTTTATTAATATCTTATTGAAATAAAAGTGTTACATGCACGGATATTTCTAACAGATCAGCAATGAGATATCTATTCTGTAGTCAAGAGTAATCTATCGTAATTTTTTGTCAATGAATGGGTTATGAAACGTTCTCTTAGCGTGGCAACCGGATTATTACGTATACCTACTACATAGAGATCTACCTACTTACCGCTCACTTCAACTCGCTTGAATAATTTACTGAATGAATACAACAGTCGAGTCGTGAGAACAACATCGTATCAACACAAAAGACACTTTATTCATAATAAACGTAACGAATAATGATACACATATGCAACTTATTATATTTTATTAAACCTTAATCACCACGTATTCTCTCAAGTAGGCAATTACGAGTAGCGATTATTATCAACTAGCTTCTTCTGCCTTTTGTACACATATATCATATAATCCAGGAAGTGATCTACCTATGTGCACATTTTCATCGGAATCTGTTTAATAGTTATAGTTTAATAGTTATAGGCGTAAATGAGTGATAAATATCAACACATTCATAGATAAAATATTTAAACTAATCCAATGTTATCGACAATCCTCGAATCTAAACTGGAACCAGTTTAGGCTGATAATTTTTTATCCTTATATTTCGTGATGGTAGAGTAGTAACTAGTCTAAATGTAACGGTAGAAATTCCTGTAAACTATACAAGGTAAGTCGCGTACGGGATCGTTAGAAATCTCTTGGTAAGCGTTCTGTTCTAGTGCTTCATCATATAGAGAAACTCAATAACGTATTAATGGCCTATTGTAATAAGTCTGCACGTGTGTGTGTAAGAATAAACGAGGGTATGGTAACAATTAAAACCCAACAGAAATGTGAGGAAAATTTATAATCTTTACAGATACTATCGTTAGAATGACTACACTGAGATTTTTTGGAGTAACATAATCATTACATAGTATAAAATGAAGTTGCTTTCCACTGTATGTCCCATTATATGATTATATGTTTGAAACTACGCAACGCATTTTGATGCGATTTTTTGTAATATATATAGAGGGTGCCAACGGGGTGGTATGTATGTATAATTCATGTATAATTTTGTAAAGAAAAAGTGATAATTTTCGAGATTCGAGAGCACTTTAATTGTAAATGCAGTGAAAATAACTTGGATGCGTAACAAAGTTCACAGATTATGTACCAATTTACTGTTAACAGTTTGTATCTGTCATTGAAATACATAAATATGGCTAGATACAATACGCTATTTAATGATATATTATACTGTAAACTAATATTTAGCACATCAAAACATTGCCTGTCTAAATCAGTTTCAGCGCAGCGTGCATACAAACATGAAAACTGTATGTGAGGGATTGCCTTACTCAGCTGTTTGTCTTACTACTTGAAATACCCAACAATGAGCTTGGATGGACGGTAGACCACGAAGTAAACAAAAGTGAAGGGAGTTACTGGTTAGAAAAAATGTATTGGGTGGCGAACAAATCAATGAAAGAAGGCACCTTTCATGATAAAATTGACCTTGACTTATTTATTATAAGGGATATCAGCCACAAAACTGACATACTTGAAAATTGACTGACAATTTATTGGTTCATTTACTTCACTCCTATTTGCTTACTCTGAAAGGGGACAGGATGGAAGCTATATGTTATAAAACAAATTGTAATCTGTTTGTCAATATAATTCCTCTGATTATATGATATATTATAGTGTATTGGAAACACAACTGCTAAATAGGATTTGGTTTATCATGTCATCATTCTTTCCTCATTATATGCTTATAGCACATGAGGCAATTTCCTTTCATACTCTCAGTTATAATCTGTTTGGTCTTGTTACTTATATACTTAACAACAATATCAAGTTTGTAGTAAAAATTTCAATGTAAAAATTGCACATAAGTGCAAAATTATAATGAAATTGGTGATTTCTTGGAACGAGAATTAACAGTAGTAATGAATTTGGGTAATAAGCACAATACTTTTTAAAACAATCTGTATTCCACCAATATGTACATATATTTTTCTTTAAATTGTTTGTATTAATTAAGCACATCAAGTTTCTAGTACCTTGTTGTCCACTTATTACTGCTGTGCATTTCTAATTCATATTTTTTTAAGAAGACTAAGTACTTAAAAAATATTTAAAGAGTTTATTTTTATGATCTCATAAATAGAATAAAGTGTGTGCATGTTTAATTTATTTTTATTACTTTTTTATTATATGTTGGATAATAACAATAAAAAATTTATAGCACATATTTAATTTAGGTTGTGATTCAGTTTAAAAAAATATTAGTACTGAAGTAGCAGAGTAAATATTTATTTGCAGTCAAATATTAATACGTAAAAATAAACTATACTATATAGAGGTAAACAATAAATGAAAGACAAAGATGGTAATGAATATAATCTGATCAAAATTTTAATAAGCATTTTATTAGAGTGATTTAATAGGGGTACCAAATATTTGGGTAGCAATCAGATTGAGAAGAAGAAGAGAAGATTGAGGAGATCCTAAATCTTTCATGACTTACATGAAAGATTAAGGATCTCCTCAATCTTTGATCAAATGCAGTGATGGCATCAGGTAGCACATAATTTTGTCAAACCAATATTTAACTTAATCAAAATATTGCCAAAAGCCATTGGTGGACCATTCACAAATTTAAAATTGATGCCTATAAATTAACTCTAGATTCCAGATTTACACATTACACATTTACAGCTTGAACAATGTCAAAAAGAGTCAATATGAAGGGTATTTAAACACAATTAATTATGAATGTGAATGAATGTGCTATAAACATGACCACTGAAGTACTTTTAATTAATAATAGTAATTCAAGTACTCATCTTTCAATAACTTAATATGTTAAAGATTAGTCCATTTCTATCCTTTTACTGTCAGTTAGTATCTTGACCAGTGGTATATGCATACTATTATTTTTAACCTTTTTTGTGTAGTCTCTGTGGCCTAGAGCTTTAGCAGTTTATTTCTGATTCATAGATGTTTTGGAAATGATGCTTATCATCACCAACTGTTAGTAAGATAGCTACAGTAAGCGAACTCTCCATAAGCTTCAGATATTGAAAAATAATTTATAAGTATAGGTATTTATTAGGTAGCAAGCCAATATTTTTTTAAATTAGCTAAATATTTTGATACTAATACAAATAACATAATGACAACAAAATTCAGAAGTAATAAAGGGAGCAACCAACCTTATAGTTAGCAACCTGTTTTTTTAATTATGTACTAGATTAATACCTTCAAGACATACGACTTGCACGCCATCTTGCTTGAGTCTTCGCAGCAGGATTCCATGCACTGAGTCCGGGTCACCAGAAGCTCCATCACCATATAAAACAAAAATCCCTCGGGTACGACAGTGAGAAATTCTCGCTTTCAATTCTTTACACTGAACTGTGGATACGAGTTCGATTTTGCCCGCTGCCAATCGCCGTAGCATTATACTCGGTATTGAGAAATTCACAGCAGAACGGATGTGAGATTGTGAGTACTCGTTAGACCCCCGACAATCTATTATCACTATGTCTCTCTCGTCAGAGCGTAGCTTAGCTAATAGCCATTCCTTCGACACCTGGTCGCATTCACATTCAGAAGAGTCTGTAGGCATTTTGAAATTAAATTAAAATGTTCTCTTGTTTACACGAGCCCTTTGCAACTTACGTTATTGTAGCCTGTTGCACTAATTCATTTAATTCGAATGAAGTCCAAATACACCAACATAATTATGTGACACTAGTTAACAACGAAACGTCTAAGAGTAAAAATAGTATTATTTAATATTAGCCATTTAGAATAAACATAAATAGGTAAGTAATGCCTAAGTTTGCGCAACCTATCCACGAGCGGATTAAACGCCGTCCGCAGCGAAACAAGCAAACGCAAAGCAAAAAACGATTTGTGTTGAGAGTTGAGGCATGGGCCGCGTTAGTTTATGTTGGAGCCATATCGATATTTCGTTGAAGCGTTTGGTTAATGTAAATATCGATATTTATAATCAGAGGAAATTTATTGCTATCTCGTATAAAGTAGTTATAAGGTTTTTAGAGACTATAATTATAAACCTGTTTGTTCGATAATAGGTACTATAATGAATTTATTTTAACTTTTCTGTAATTAATGCTCTTACAAATAGAAAAAAAAACCAAAACTTAAACTAAACCTACATATTAAAAACAAAAAAAAATTGACCAGACTAATGACAAATTATTCGTACAGTATCCGGACTAATAGTGTGGCTGACTCTATTCATCCGGTTACTGTTCGAATAATTTGTTATTATTTATCCGGATACCGTACGAATAATTTTATTTTATTAATCCGGCTCTTTTGAAATTGTATATGTATGCCTAAATAATTTCTTTTATTTTAACATAAAACCTATGCTATTATTATTTTTATACAGTAAAAGCTGTTGGTCTAAAAATACCGTAGGAAATTCTATTTTAATTTTTCTGTAAGTAATGCTCTTATAAATAGAAAAAAAAAACAAAACCTAAACTAACCTAAACCTACCTAAAAAAAAAATTATTAATGACAAATTATTCGTACAGTATCCGTACTAATAGTCACTGCGTTTTTAAAATAAAACGCTCAATTGTTATTTTAGAAATATCAAATAAAATTGATTTTGAAATTTTAAGCAACGTATGATTTAAATTTTATCAAAAACATTGTACGGAATTTACTTATTTGTTCTAGATCAAATCAAGTGATCATATTTTAGGATACCTAACTTTGCTTCATCAGGGATTATATTGACTACTTACAACTGATTTGGTAGTTGAGGAATGAAGATGAGTAACATTTTCTGAACTATTGTGATAGTTAACTAATACCAACCAATTATTATATTTTTTGTCGTTTTTCTTGTCTTGTTTTCTAGGACTGATGCACATCTCCACAGTCAGTCACAGTCACATCTCCAGTTAACTCAATTTGGCACCACAGAAACTAGGGCATGAGCACGAACAATTAGGCGGTCCAATATATTTTTGTAGTCCTATTGAAGGTAGATGAAATATACAAAGTGAGATAAATAAATATATATATATACTACTAAATAATAATATATATATACTAAGACTGACATAAATAAATATATATAATTTTTTTTTCTTTCAGTTCACTGATAAAAAATCCGCCATACTTTGCGGGAATTTTAGCGTCAGTAGGTATTATCGAGAAATCTAATATCCGTAATCATTTAATTTATGTACGCACTGAAATACTGTTAAACTATTTTCATGCAAGTGTCAGTGCTGAGTAAGAACGAGACCGATACATGTTTAGTTAGTTAATAATAATTCACTCAATGTGAGTAGGCAAAGGTCGTTGACCATACAGCCATTTCTTATGTTATTTTATTCCTTATCATATAAAAATCTGGAATCACACCATTCAAAAAACTAATGAAAATTTTCAGTCACGCGCGTCCATCTTGGATGTTACATACATGTTTATACATACATACGATACATGTTTATGTATCTGTCAAGTGTAAGCAATTGTACGTATCGAATAATGGGTGCGTTCCACATAAAGCCCACAACGATCGTAACACCCACAATAGCGTTCCACATAAGGCCCGTGGTCGTTGCGAGCGATCGCTCGACGTCATAGATGACGTCACTGTTCGCGACCGCTTCGCGCCCACTTCGCCCGCAAAATATTGGTAGGTCTTGGTGGGCTTTCAATAAAAAATGACATATGTCATCAGAACTTGATGATTTTTCCGAGCCGCCATATTGCTAGCACACAGCGCTCGAGTTTTGCGTTCCACTTATAACATTCGCCCACGATGCCAACGACGTTTTTTCGTTAGTGGAACGGCAATTTCCGCGGTCGTGGTCGCGGTCTTTGTGGGCCTTATTGCCGTTCCACGTCATAGATGACGTCACCGTCATCTATGACGTTGAGCGATCGCTCGCAAAGTGTCAACACTCAACAGTGTCACTAGTGTCAGACAGACGTAACACCGTGGGCAAGTTCCACTAAGCAACCGCGGCGACCGCAACGCCCACAGTAGCGCTCCACATAAAGCCCGCGGTCGAGCTTTTCTAGGTTGCGAGCGATCGCTCGCAACGACCGCTGTCTGACACTAGTGACACTGTTGAGTGTTGACACTTGACACTAGTTAACACTGACGTCTGACAGTTGTATTGAAAAAGAGCGAAAACAGGAAGTTTTAGATGTAAAGATTTATGATTTCGAAATAAAATTCAGATCAGAATAATATTTCTTACTGAATTAATACTATTTATTCACCAGTGCACTAGGCTTGTATTACATCATGGATGTTTTATACGGTGATTTAGAGAACTATAACGAAGTGAAGATTATCGAAGACGTACGTATTGTCGACTAGGATTTAGGCGCCAAAATAATTGACGTAATTTGTATCATAAAATAAAGATAAAAACATAGTTCTTAGATTGAAGTAACTATATTAAAATATAATGATTTTGTTTTTTAGCTACGCGACGAAAACAAGCACTTAAAATTAAAACTTGAAGAATATGAAACAGCTATGGGGAAACTCCAGAAAGTGAGTAATATTACTATGTGTTATGTGATCCTCAAATACGTTCAGGAGGGTAGGATACATAAAAATAACCTGTGTAGATATAATCATTAACATGCCTTTCTTGTATGCCTCTTAACATCAAACAAAATGTTGTTGTTGTATTAATAATATAAGATGATATCAATCCGCATAGATCCACTTGTAAATCTGATACATTGTCATCTAATACTTTGTTATAAAATACTAAAATTTTATTTTTACAGTACAGTTACAGTAATTAGCTGCTGTTAGATAAAGATATTTGTATTTACTAAATATGAAAAATCAGAACCAAATTATAGTCAGTTTGGTATTAGAAATTATAAATAAATTATTAAGATCATAAACTATTCTTAAGCAGTAGTATAAAAATACGAAAACTAAGCCAAGCTATATATTTTTCCTGATTATGACCAAAGTAATTAATATTATTTTTGTAGAAATTCAATTCGACACCACACATTTCACATTTGTACATGTTTATTAGTTTTAAGTAAAGATAACTGACACATTGATGCTATAGAGCTTATTACAGGACTATGACAAATTGACTTTGGAATTTGACACTCTGCAACTGAATTATTCGTCGCTTTTAAAAACCGCTCGCGCTGAAGTTGTGAGGAAAGCTCAAATGATTACTCAACTTAATGCGGAGTAAGTATGTTTTTGTGAAGTGAATGGTAAAACATTCTTTTATACATATTTAGCATAAGCAAAATATGTATTGAATTAGACTCATTATTTATCACAATCAGTATGCTAAAAAAGAATTTTACTGACTTATAAAATTACATGCTGATATAAGTTGAAAGAGAAAAGAGATATTTTTTTTATTGGTATGTCAGCACCTTATAGTGAATTAGTACGAAACTGCTGAAATCAAATCAATATATTTTTATTATTTATGATTTATTTTAATTTGACAGACAATACATGACATAAAATTAATATTATATGAAGTTTTCATTGTTCACTTTTTACAGAAAAGATAAGAAAATATTACAAGAATTGCAAAGGAGGACACAAGCTAATAAAAATGTCAGCAAAACATCTAATACTTATCAATCTGCAGATGCAAAGAATGATAAGGAACCAAAGAATGATTCGCAGAAAAATGAAAGGTTTGATACTTTTATATTGGTATCTGATTATACCAGAATTTAACCTAGAGTAGTTATACATGCATACATATAAAGCACAAAGTTTTCAGTCATCAATATTTATCACACATAACTTCCAAACAAATTTCTAAAAGTTATTGGTATGAGCCCAGATTTGAACCCACAACTTCTTCATTCAGAAGCGGGTTGCGGGTTGAGAACCTAATCATCATTTTTTCATGGGATAGGAAGGCAAACAAGTGGGTTACCTGATGGTAAGCAACTACTCACCACCTATGAACACCGTGGTAGGTTGCCGTCCTTGAAGGGAGTAGGAGGGGAAAGGGGATCTGGCGTCCAGATACCTCTCTAAAAAAATGCGGCACGAGCCACTTATAATATTCCGAGAGGTCGTGGTATTTGACCCGTCGAGCCGACTGATTCATGCAGCGAACTGCAGGGCTCCGCCACTGTTAATCGTACCCATCACATTATACATCTGTGATGAAAGTGCCCCAGTCTTCAGTATCAATATTTTTGTTCATTCCCTTTATAATGAGGTCACTATTCATTAACATTATTTTGTCTATTTGAAGTTAATGTTATATTATTGTTGCAGTTGCAAATCTAGTAATGAATGTACAAATTTCCAGTCTGACAATAGTAAATTAAAGATTATTGATAGAGTTATGGATAAAGTAGATGAATGTATATATAGAGGAGATATCAAAGAAAGTAAATCTGGATATGATTCTAAATACAAAGATTCTCTAAATATTTCTACAAGAAGGAAATCTGTGAATGTTGATGTGTAAGTAAAGTTTTTGATATAATGTCACTATGTCACTGGTGATATTACTTTGACAAAATCGGTTAAAACTTCTGTTGTCTTAAAGAAAAAATATGATGGATAAAATAATGTTCAGCATTCCATGGTGCTGCCATGAGAGATTCTTGCTAACCTAATTAAACTATTTTAATGAAAATTTTACTATTAAGGCGGTGTCCAAAAAATGCGCTTTAACACCCTGAAGTATTTTCTGAAGAGTTGTTGGTTTGGTTCTAGTAAAATATAGGCAAGTTCTTACATATTCTGTCAATTTTTTTCAGGGTTCCTAAGTTTAGTTCTGATGATGAATCTGAGCAAGAAAAAACTGCTAGTCACAAAATAAGAAACGATATTCCTGCCGACATTTCTGCGACAAGCCACGCAAATAAATTCTTGACAAGAACAAGTAATGAGAGATTTAGTATGAAAACATCTGATACATCAAGTATAGAAGCAAGAAGTTTAAATTATCATGAAGAGAGAAGAGACAGTAACAGAAGTAGAAATAATAGAATTTCGGATAATGAAAGGTATAGGCAAACTGATAGGTTTAGAGAAAGTGATAGATCTCGAGAAAGACACAGATATAGATCCGGCGATAGGGATAGAGAGAATGAAAAGAGTAGAGATTATGACACGGGCAGAGTCACTGATAAACAAAGTAAAACATACAGGGAGTTTGATAATATTAGCGGTAGAGACAAATATGAGTCATCTCAAAGGTATCGGAAACATTATAGCCCAGACAGGCCACACAAAAGGTCATATAGAGAATACCAGGACGAATATTATAGGGCAGAACATGGGAGAAGGAAGCAAGAATATTCTCACCATGAAAACTACCCGCGTTATCGGCAAAAAAGTCCAGATCCCCAACCCAATTATGACAGAGATTGTTATAGACGCCCTTACGAAGAAAGACGTGCAAGCAGAAGCTATGAGGAGCCAAACAAACGTCCTAAGTTAGAATATACAATAAGTGTTGCTGAAAACAAACAATTGGCTAGTGATTCGGTTGTAATGTCAACTGGTGATGATTTGGCATATGATGTGCAGCATACATCTTGCCAGTCTCCAGATGTGATGCATCCACCTGAAATACACTCAGACGCGGTACCTACGCATACTATCAAAGGTGATATTTAATTATAGTAACACCCGACTTATGCTACCCCGTTTTACGCGAATACGATGATGTGCGGTTTTTCTATTTAATTGTCGCGGGCCATTAAGTCTCCCGTTTCTATATGTTCCCCTTGGAATTTTACCTATGTATTGTTTTCTTTACCTTCAGCCTTTATTTAAACTTGTACCGATTAAATATTTACAAAATATACTTGTATGTCTGAAAACCCTGGAAGCCTGCTCACCCCCAAACTGTGGCTGTATAACATTGAAGCATCTAGGTCAATACCTAGGCGCATATATAGGCGATATTTGTGATAGTGTATACTCAATAAACCTATCTATAAAAAGTCCTACCAAAGGTATGCTTTGACTGTTGCAATATGTAGAATAATTATTCAAACTCAAAGGCTTTTAAGATCGTCTGGTATGATGGTCTTATTACCGGGTTTCAATCCCCTAGCCTGATCTCTGAAGCCTGTGATGACCGGCGTAGGTGTTTCTCAGGAGTCAAAGTTATCTGCATTACTTTCTTTGCTAATATCTATGAACTCCTTATATAATCTATTATATACTGACGACAACACGCTTGTAGATCATTTGTATCAATGCCATCAAAACATATGCCTTATCAATGTCCCATCTATTGCGTAAGTCCAGGGTATTACTGTAATTATATAGAAGCCTAATCTAGTGTCAAAATGAAATGGTCAAAAGGTTAATAATATTAACTATTGAGGATGAAATTATTTAGCTTCAGTATTACCCAATAGCTTATACTGTTTTTCCACATTAGTGAATAGTTAGTTATGAAACATTGAGAATCACAAATTTAAAAATGAGACTTGAACGTGTTTGAAAATAAATAGACTTAATTTGGTATTTTTTAAATTGGTATGATGTTATTTTTTTCAGAAATTAAAACTACAGCGTTAATGCCTCTAGACGACCCCCGTGTTACAAGTAAGAAGTACATATTAAAGGATGAAAATGATACAAATTTTTTGTACACTGTTTCCAGCCAGCATATAAATATTAAACCGATCGATAAATCATTGTGGAATATCAAGTCTGTCGCCTTGCCTGATGCATTATTGCACTATCCTGTGTCAGATTTTACTGAGGAAACCATTAATGAAATATATACGAGCATAGATAATCCTAACTCTAACGAATCAGGTGAAATTAGTTTTGATTCTCAAGACATAGCTCTTAGACAAAGTAGAAAGACAAAGCCAGAGGAAAAGGCAGCAGTTGAATTTAATAAAAGTGATAATACTTTCACGCCTTGCGAACAAAAATCAATAGAAATATCTACGAGTGTTGAGTACCATGAACAAAATAAAACAGGCGAAATAAGTTATTCTAAAAACAACAACGAAACCGAGGCAGAACCAAATACTTTTATGTCTTTTAATTTAAAGGAAAATATTTCTGAGGTCCTAAACGACCCAGCAATACATGTGCCCGTTGAGAATGAAAGTAGTAACCCAGAGGAAATTTACAATAATTCTGAAAAGCCTCTATTGCTTGATTCCGATTTGGTTAAAAACAGTACTGAAATTTTTTCGAAGGAGGAACCTATCAAAAAGTTTTCAAAATCCTACAAAATTCCAAAATTAAAACGACCTCAAAGTACTGTAAGTAAGGTTTCAGATTTCTGTAAAGGTTTACCTAATATTGAATATAAAGAACCTTACATTCAAAAAACCATATGTACAAAAGACGATGTTCAACCACATCGGAAACTGCCTCATATTGATGTTAACGATGATGTAATATCCTCTACTACAATAAAAGGAAAATATGATTGTAAAATTAGTGAACTAAATTCTAGATTGGTCTCTGATATGGCGATGGTTCAAGATGATTTAGAGTTAAGCGACGAAACAAGTGATAATATAGAAATGCATAATAAATTAACAGTAGACAAAGAAGTTATTGAAAAGCCAGAACCAGATATGGATATAACAGTGAATCATAAAGCGAGGTCACCCGATATTTTATGTGAACCTCGATATGTTGATGCTACAACATTACACACTAAAGAAGTCAATACCAAAGATTTGGACAATCAAAAGAAAAAGTCAAAAAAGAAGAAAATAAAGTGGAAAGAGCTGGGAGAAATTACAGACAGTGCTTCAACAGAGAAGAAGAAATCTAAAAAGGAGAAAGATTCTACGCCAGAGCAAATAAAAAACAAGTTTTCTGACCTTTTTGGTGACAGTAGCAGTTTGATCACACCGGAAGATTTGGGAATACCGATATCCGGTGCGTCTTTCTGTGACGAAAGTCACGATGCAGTGGATATAAAAATTAAACAAAATAATAGACCATCTGAAACTAACTCGGTAACCGTAGAAGCGTGTAGTGGTAGGAACAATAATAGAGAAACTACGCGTGTTACAAACTTCAAAAAACAAAATATAGAAGACCAAGAATTACCAAAAGAACTTGTACACCAATCAGAAAGTATCCAAATAGACAACAGCGATGTTTATCAGAACATAAATTATGATACAACAGATAAACGGGATGTCGTTAAAACTGTGATCATTTCTTCCGGAATTCAACCGCAATTTACATTGGATGACGAAAATAGGACTGTCGAAAATAGAGTTGCTGATGTCGAAGTAAACATTCAAAATATTCCCAATTGCCATCATACAGTTGATTCAACTGATGTCTTAGCAACATCTACACCGTTTAAAGAGTTGTCAAAGAGTAATTCAGATGTCTTCAGCGAAATAGATGGCGGGAGCAGTAATAATGTTGGACATGCTGAGAGTGCTGATAAAACCGGAGCATTTGGTGCTGATCACTCTAATACTCACGATTCTATTGACCTTCCTGATGTGAGAATATTTGTAAGAAGACGTAGAAAAGGTTCCAAAAAAACTTGAGCATAGCTCGTGTGTTTTGTTATGGGATCGATTATTATTTTTAAGTAGCAATATTTTTATTGCAATATCTAGCTGCGAGAGCAGTCTCCTATTTATTAGAAAAAGACTACAGGCCAAAACACAAAAAGAAACCTTATATTTAAGAGAATTATGCACTGAATACTATACAACGTAATTTATACGTATTATATATGATCGCTAGTAATATCCGTGTTTAAAGAAATTAACTGGTTACCATGACTTTAGATATGTAAAAGAACAATTTAACATCTGTTAAAATAAAACTAGGCCCATCGATTAAGTACTTTTTATGTAAATAAACTTTTTTTTCTACATTATTATATTGTTTCAATAATAAAACAGTCATATATATTTATTCCCATAACAGTCTTTATTGTCCTTACGAATTATATTTACAATTTATTAATTATCTATATCATACATTGGAAAGTTATATTTTACATCTAAGCTTACAAATATTTGTACAGAAATTATAATTTATACATTTCTACACATCTAGACTTTTTATGAATGACTTAGAGATTACAATATAACTAACTTATCTGCTTCGGTGGACAAATGAATTATGAAATGTCATTCCAATGTTGAATAGCTAGTCGAGTACCACAAAAGTTTTTATTTCTCAAATCACACAAAGTAGTCACATTATATGCATATATACGCAAATTAATACATATACATAACTTTACGCCCAACTTTCTTGCGGGTTAGGCAGAGACCAGAGCTCCATAAGGCACGATTTTTACACGCCTCATTCCCTTCTTTGACTTAAATAACTCTTTTCCACGCGCATAGATTTTGAAGGCTCCTAACATCACCTTCCTCCAGAACTTTTTCTATTTGGTCGTAACGTCCTTAACTCCTACATCCATCCGCTTTTGCATTGTATATCTTTATAAGTCCGAGACTAACACACTCTTTCAATCCAACATACAAACTTATTAACAAGAGCAAATTAATATCGTTTTAATAAGTATTTTGTACCTATTTTTTTGATTAATTTTGAAAACTTCAAATTTGGAGAAAAATAATGTAAACTTTTTTGTAAGTGGCAGTATTCCTACCATCCATCCCCATAATAGTAATATTTAAATTTAATAATGGTCTATTTTTTCAATAAGTGATGATTATCTGAATAGTTTTTTTGTTTAAATGACGTCCAATTCATTATTAGCGACTCCACAACTGAAATAGATAAGTTGGTAATATTATGACTGTTTGTCAAAGCATATTAACACGATAATACTACAGATAAATCTATACTTGAACCAAAATCGCAAATAACTTTTTTTTTTGACAGTAATAAATCATTTATTCATTTGAATATCGGTAAAACGAGAAAAATCCGTATCCATTAATTATTTCACTAGTTTAAATCTAGTTTTATGAGATTAATTTCAACATATTTACTTTCTAACAATATCAATTTATATTTAGACCTCTGTTGTAGCTGACGGGTACAACAGAACTTTGCTGACCTCGTCCATGCATTCGTAAACACATGTGTATGTATATTGGTTAGAGTAAGTAACGGCGGTAATAAGTAAACTATTCACTAAAATGTTCTATATGTATAACTTCGTACAGTTTTTGTGCACTACACTGTAATTGGAAATGCTCAAGTGATGAAGTCCAAACATGGCTGGTTTGATTCTCACTTCAGCCATCTCTTGACTGACCCATGAAGATTCGCGACATTTGATGAATAATTATCATTTTCTTTCATGATCTAATGGAATTTCTCCTACGTGCTGTAAGAGAAATTCCATTAGATCATGTCATAATAATATTTAGAATTCATCATCATCATCATTAGCCTGTTGTGCAGTCCACTGTTGGACATAGGCCTCTCCCAATTTGCGCCACAACATCCGATTCTCTGCCTTCCGCATCCAGTCTTTACCAGCAGCCTTTCTGAGGTCGTCTGACCATCGGGCTGGTGGGCGTCCTACAATACGCTTACCAAGTCGCGGTCTCCACTCAATTACCTTCTTGCTCCATCTACCATCGGTCCATTGGCAGATGTAACCAGCCCATTGCCACTTCAGCGAGTTTATTCTACGAGCTATGTCGGTTACACCAGTTCTCTGTCGGATGTACTCATTTCTGAGTTTATCCTTCAGAGATACCCCGAGCATATCTCGCTCCATAGCTCGCTGAGCGACATTAAATTTGTGGACTAGCCCCACCGTAAGTGTCCACGTTTCGGCACCGTAGGTCATAACTGGTAAGACGCACTGGTTCAAGACTTTGAGATTTAGTATTAATAGGGTTCATGCCACTCGAAATCCAACCATTATGCGTAGGTATCGCATTCCTGATCAATTAAAAAAAAATGCGTATTTAAAAGAAAATTTAAAATTTGCAGCACTTAGTCTTTAAATCACAACCAAATCATTTTTATGGCAAAAAAATTTAAAGCTGTCAACAAACGCAAACTAAAAATAAAACAAAATCTAAGGGGCTGTCCATTAATCACGTGATCTTTTTTGAGCATTTTTAAACCCCCTCGTCCCCCTTGGTTATATCTGGTGAGATTTAAAACTACCCTACTACAACCTTTCGGGATTTTTGTCAAACTTATCCCCCCGTTCAAGCTTCACGTGATTAATTGTCGCCCAATAGGTATTGAAGTTATTTTCTATAAATTAAAAAGAAAAGGCACATGAGGGCTGTCTTTAACATAATATAGAATACAATATTTACATAGTAAATTGCGCAACCAGCAAGGGATACATCTTATCTCATTTTTCTAGACACTTAGGCCGCAGTCCATATTGATTAAATAGCTTTGTCTTTCCTATGCGGGCTCATCCGCGTATACGTATACCATTTCTACGTACAGTGTAGCGTTTAAGTTTACAAAATCGGAATGCTGCATCTCGTTACCATTTTAACTATGAAACATTTTATGAAAAGAAAATATTTCATGCAAAAACGGTTCATGATACCTAAACATTTTCATTTTCCGCTAAGAAAACACTTCTCGCTCAATACACGGCAAGCTTCATCTGTTGAGACATCGAATCGTAAGTAATTCCCTGGTTTATTCAATAATTGCGATTAAAACGCTGGTCAATTGTTTCACCAATTCATTAAGATTATGTGTCTACATGTAGTCGGTGGGCGCTCGAGGGTTTGATAAAGTTCCTATAATATTATTAGCTGTCGGTATGTCATCGTTTCTAGACGAACTACTCGATGAAGTCCCGGGAGCGGAGGAGCCGGAAGAGGAGGCACGTTTGCCAAGTTTCTTGATGACGGTGGGGGCGGAGTCCGGGGGCTCCGTTAGCGGCGCACAGTGCTGGTAGCACACGGCGGACGCGTGGCCACTGCGCACCGACATCAGCGGCGGCCCGTCACTCCAGCTGTTGGTGGCGGGGTCGTACACCTCCACTATATCCAGGAATGATGTTCCGTCGTAGCCTCCTGATGATAAAACAATAACATATATTATTAATTTGTTTTATAATATAACTAACCTGGCGAAGTTTGTTTCGCCTCAAAAGTAATAAATAAATAAGGTTTAGATTAAATTAAGTTTAGTTAGCGGTATTCACGGCGTTCTGGGACGCAATGGAGCATCAGAACCTTCACTCTACATACATCAATATTATCAAGGATATATATAGAAAAAGCACAAGTCGGGTTAAACTGGACAGGCTAGGCCAAGAATTTAATATTCGTAGAGGCGTGAAACAGGGAGACCCGCTATCACCAAAGATCTTCATTGCTGTCTTACAAAATATAATGAAAGACCTAGATTGGGATCAAAAAGGAATAAATATAGATGGGAATAACCTCAGTAACCTGAGATTCGCCGACGATATAGTACTTTTTGCTAAGACATCAAAACAACTTCAGGAAATGCTGATAGAACTAAGCACTGTTAGCGAAAATATTGGGCTACAACTTAACACCTCAAAGACAAAAATAGCTACCAACGGCACTAAAGATACCATAATAATAAACCGAACAACAATGGAGTACGTAGAGAGCTATACATACCTTGGAAAACAAATTTCATTCCAAAACACAAGACACAGACGAAATAGAAAGGCGCATTAACATGACGTGGAAAAAATACTGGAGTAACAAGGAAATATTAAAATCAAAACTCCCAGTAAGACTAAAGAAGAAAGTGATGGATTCGAGCCTCCTACCCTGCTTAACATACGGTGCCCAAACCTGGATCTTTAACAACAAAAATATGTCAAAAATACGCGCTTGTCAACGGGCTATGGAGAGGAGCATCCTCGGTATAAAAGTTTTAGATAAAGAAAATAGCGAAAAAATAAGACAAAAGACCCAAGTGATAGACGCACTGAAACATGCACTACGCTTAAAATGGAAATGGGCAGGACACATCGCCCGCTCCTCTGCAGACAGATGGGTCAAGCGAGCAACCATTTGGAAGGGCCCTGGAGGTCCTGGAGCAAAAAGAAAAAAGGGCAGACCAACAGCTCGCTGGGTCGACGACATACCAGAAGTAGCAGGAAGAAACTGGGTGAAAACTGCTACCGACAGGAAAAAATGGAGGCAACTGGAGGAGGCCTATACCCGAAAGGGGCCATGACATATTTAGCTTATAATATTTATACTTAAATGTACTTTTTCTTACGGTAACCGATGTTTTGGATTAATAAAGGCTTTATTATTATTATTCACGGCGTTCAGCTTGTTGTCCAGCACAGTGAGCGAGAGGGCGGAGCGCGCGTGCCTCGCGGGCGGGGCAGCTGAGATAGCACAGTACGTACCGAGCGCGTACAGCTTGTTGTCCAGCACGGTGAGCGAGAGGGCGGAGCGCGCGTGCCTCGCGGGCGGGGCAGCTGACATAGCACAGTACGTACCGAGCGCGTACAGCTTGTTGTCCAGCACGGTGAGCGAGAGGGCGGAGCGCGCGTGCCTCGCGGGCGGGGCAGCTGACATAGCACAGTACGTACCGAGCGCGTACAGCTTGTTGTCCAGCACGGTGAGCGAGAGGGCGGAGCGCGCGTGCCTCGCGGGCGGGGCAGCTGACATAGCACAGTACGTACCGAGCGCGTACAGCTTGTTGTCCAGCACGGTGAGCGAGAGGGCGGAGCGCGCGTGCCTCGCGGGCGGGGCAGCTGACATAGCACAGTACGTACCGAGCGCGTACAGCTTGTTGTCCAGCACGGTGAGCGAGAGGGCGGAGCGCGCGTGCCTCGCGGGCGGGGCAGCTGACATAGCACAGTACGTACCGAGCGCGTACAGCTTGTTGTCCAGCACGGTGAGCGAGAGGGCGGAGCGCGCGTGCCTCGCGGGCGGGGCAGCTGACATAGCACAGTACGTACCGAGCGCGTACAGCTTGTTGTCCAGCACGGTGAGCGAGAGGGCGGAGCGCGCGTGCCTCGCGGGCGGGGCAGCTGACATAGCACAGTACGTACCGAGCGCGTACAGCTTGTTGTCCAGCACGGTGAGCGAGAGGGCGGAGCGCGCGTGCCTCGCGGGCGGGGCAGCTGACATAGCACAGTACGTACCGAGCGCGTACAGCTTGTTGTCCAGCACGGTGAGCGAGAGGGCGGAGCGCGCGTGCCTCGCGGGCGGGGCAGCTGACATAGCACAGTACGTACCGAGCGCGTACAGCTTGTTGTCCAGCACGGTGAGCGAGAGGGCGGAGCGCGCGTGCCTCGCGGGCGGGGCAGCTGACATAGCACAGTACGTACCGAGCGCGTACAGCTTGTTGTCCAGCACGGTGAGCGAGAGGGCGGAGCGCGCGTGCCTCGCGGGCGGGGCAGCTGACATAGCACAGTACGTACCGAGCGCGTACAGCTTGTTGTCCAGCACGGTGAGCGAGAGGGCGGAGCGCGCGTGCCTCGCGGGCGGGGCAGCTGACATAGCACAGTACGTACCGAGCGCGTACAGCTTGTTGTCCAGCACGGTGAGCGAGAGGGCGGAGCGCGCGTGCCTCGCGGGCGGGGCAGCTGACATAGCACAGTACGTACCGAGCGCGTACAGCTTGTTGTCCAGCACGGTGAGCGAGAGGGCGGAGCGCGCGTGCCTCGCGGGCGGGGCAGCTGACATAGCACAGTACGTACCGAGCGCGTACAGCTTGTTGTCCAGCACGGTGAGCGAGAGGGCGGAGCGCGCGTGCCTCGCGGGCGGGGCAGCTGACATAGCACAGTACGTACCGAGCGCGTACAGCTTGTTGTCCAGCACGGTGAGCGAGAGGGCGGAGCGCGCGTGCCTCGCGGGCGGGGCAGCTGACATAGCACAGTACGTACCGAGCGCGTACAGCTTGTTGTCCAGCACGGTGAGCGAGAGGGCGGAGCGCGCGTGCCTCGCGGGCGGGGCAGCTGACATAGCACAGTACGTACCGAGCGCGTACAGCTTGTTGTCCAGCACGGTGAGCGAGAGGGCGGAGCGCGCGTGCCTCGCGGGCGGGGCAGCTGACATAGCACAGTACGTACCGAGCGCGTACAGCTTGTTGTCCAGCACGGTGAGCGAGAGGGCGGAGCGCGCGTGCCTCGCGGGCGGGGCAGCTGACATAGCACAGTACGTACCGAGCGCGTACAGCTTGTTGTCCAGCACGGTGAGCGAGAGGGCGGAGCGCGCGTGCCTCGCGGGCGGGGCAGCTGACATAGCACAGTACGTACCGAGCGCGTACAGCTTGTTGTCCAGCACGGTGAGCGAGAGGGCGGAGCGCGCGTGCCTCGCGGGCGGGGCAGCTGACATAGCACAGTACGTACCGAGCGCGTACAGCTTGTTGTCCAGCACGGTGAGCGAGAGGGCGGAGCGCGCGTGCCTCGCGGGCGGGGCAGCTGACATAGCACAGTACGTACCGAGCGCGTACAGCTTGTTGTCCAGCACGGTGAGCGAGAGGGCGGAGCGCGCGTGCCTCGCGGGCGGGGCAGCTGACATAGCACAGTACGTACCGAGCGCGTACAGCTTGTTGTCCAGCACGGTGAGCGAGAGGGCGGAGCGCGCGTGCCTCGCGGGCGGGGCAGCTGACATAGCACAGTACGTACCGAGCGCGTACAGCTTGTTGTCCAGCACGGTGAGCGAGAGGGCGGAGCGCGCGTGCCTCGCGGGCGGGGCAGCTGACATAGCACAGTACGTACCGAGCGCGTACAGCTTGTTGTCCAGCACGGTGAGCGAGAGGGCGGAGCGCGCGTGCCTCGCGGGCGGGGCAGCTGACATAGCACAGTACGTACCGAGCGCGTACAGCTTGTTGTCCAGCACGGTGAGCGAGAGGGCGGAGCGCGCGTGCCTCGCGGGCGGGGCAGCTGACATAGCACAGTACGTACCGAGCGCGTACAGCTTGTTGTCCAGCACGGTGAGCGAGAGGGCGGAGCGCGCGTGCCTCGCGGGCGGGGCAGCTGACATAGCACAGTACGTACCGAGCGCGTACAGCTTGTTGTCCAGCACGGTGAGCGAGAGGGCGGAGCGCGCGTGCCTCGCGGGCGGGGCAGCTGACATAGCACAGTACGTACCGAGCGCGTACAGCTTGTTGTCCAGCACGGTGAGCGAGAGGGCGGAGCGCGCGTGCCTCGCGGGCGGGGCAGCTGACATAGCACAGTACGTACCGAGCGCGTACAGCTTGTTGTCCAGCACGGTGAGCGAGAGGGCGGAGCGCGCGTGCCTCGCGGGCGGGGCAGCTGACATAGCACAGTACGTACCGAGCGCGTACAGCTTGTTGTCCAGCACGGTGAGCGAGAGGGCGGAGCGCGCGTGCCTCGCGGGCGGGGCAGCTGACATAGCACAGTACGTACCGAGCGCGTACAGCTTGTTGTCCAGCACGGTGAGCGAGAGGGCGGAGCGCGCGTGCCTCGCGGGCGGGGCAGCTGACATAGCACAGTACGTACCGAGCGCGTACAGCTTGTTGTCCAGCACGGTGAGCGAGAGGGCGGAGCGCGCGTGCCTCGCGGGCGGGGCAGCTGACATAGCACAGTACGTACCGAGCGCGTACAGCTTGTTGTCCAGCACGGTGAGCGAGAGGGCGGAGCGCGCGTGCCTCGCGGGCGGGGCAGCTGACATAGCACAGTACGTACCGAGCGCGTACAGCTTGTTGTCCAGCACGGTGAGCGAGAGGGCGGAGCGCGCGTGCCTCGCGGGCGGGGCAGCTGACATAGCACAGTACGTACCGAGCGCGTACAGCTTGTTGTCCAGCACGGTGAGCGAGAGGGCGGAGCGCGCGTGCCTCGCGGGCGGGGCAGCTGACATAGCACAGTACGTACCGAGCGCGTACAGCTTGTTGTCCAGCACGGTGAGCGAGAGGGCGGAGCGCGCGTGCCTCGCGGGCGGGGCAGCTGACATAGCACAGTACGTACCGAGCGCGTACAGCTTGTTGTCCAGCACGGTGAGCGAGAGGGCGGAGCGCGCGTGCCTCGCGGGCGGGGCAGCTGACATAGCACAGTACGTACCGAGCGCGTACAGCTTGTTGTCCAGCACGGTGAGCGAGAGGGCGGAGCGCGCGTGCCTCGCGGGCGGGGCAGCTGACATAGCACAGTACGTACCGAGCGCGTACAGCTTGTTGTCCAGCACGGTGAGCGAGAGGGCGGAGCGCGCGTGCCTCGCGGGCGGGGCAGCTGACATAGCACAGTACGTACCGAGCGCGTACAGCTTGTTGTCCAGCACGGTGAGCGAGAGGGCGGAGCGCGCGTGCCTCGCGGGCGGGGCAGCTGACATAGCACAGTACGTACCGAGCGCGTACAGCTTGTTGTCCAGCACGGTGAGCGAGAGGGCGGAGCGCGCGTGCCTCGCGGGCGGGGCAGCTGACATAGCACAGTACGTACCGAGCGCGTACAGCTTGTTGTCCAGCACGGTGAGCGAGAGGGCGGAGCGCGCGTGCCTCGCGGGCGGGGCAGCTGACATAGCACAGTACGTACCGAGCGCGTACAGCTTGTTGTCCAGCACGGTGAGCGAGAGGGCGGAGCGCGCGTGCCTCGCGGGCGGGGCAGCTGACATAGCACAGTACGTACCGAGCGCGTACAGCTTGTTGTCCAGCACGGTGAGCGAGAGGGCGGAGCGCGCGTGCCTCGCGGGCGGGGCAGCTGACATAGCACAGTACGTACCGAGCGCGTACAGCTTGTTGTCCAGCACGGTGAGCGAGAGGGCGGAGCGCGCGTGCCTCGCGGGCGGGGCAGCTGACATAGCACAGTACGTACCGAGCGCGTACAGCTTGTTGTCCAGCACGGTGAGCGAGAGGGCGGAGCGCGCGTGCCTCGCGGGCGGGGCAGCTGACATAGCACAGTACGTACCGAGCGCGTACAGCTTGTTGTCCAGCACGGTGAGCGAGAGGGCGGAGCGCGCGTGCCTCGCGGGCGGGGCAGCTGACATAGCACAGTACGTACCGAGCGCGTACAGCTTGTTGTCCAGCACGGTGAGCGAGAGGGCGGAGCGCGCGTGCCTCGCGGGCGGGGCAGCTGACATAGCACAGTACGTACCGAGCGCGTACAGCTTGTTGTCCAGCACGGTGAGCGAGAGGGCGGAGCGCGCGTGCCTCGCGGGCGGGGCAGCTGACATAGCACAGTACGTACCGAGCGCGTACAGCTTGTTGTCCAGCACGGTGAGCGAGAGGGCGGAGCGCGCGTGCCTCGCGGGCGGGGCAGCTGACATAGCACAGTACGTACCGAGCGCGTACAGCTTGTTGTCCAGCACGGTGAGCGAGAGGGCGGAGCGCGCGTGCCTCGCGGGCGGGGCAGCTGACATAGCACAGTACGTACCGAGCGCGTACAGCTTGTTGTCCAGCACGGTGAGCGAGAGGGCGGAGCGCGCGTGCCTCGCGGGCGGGGCAGCTGACATAGCACAGTACGTACCGAGCGCGTACAGCTTGTTGTCCAGCACGGTGAGCGAGAGGGCGGAGCGCGCGTGCCTCGCGGGCGGGGCAGCTGACATAGCACAGTACGTACCGAGCGCGTACAGCTTGTTGTCCAGCACGGTGAGCGAGAGGGCGGAGCGCGCGTGCCTCGCGGGCGGGGCAGCTGACATAGCACAGTACGTACCGAGCGCGTACAGCTTGTTGTCCAGCACGGTGAGCGAGAGGGCGGAGCGCGCGTGCCTCGCGGGCGGGGCAGCTGACATAGCACAGTACGTACCGAGCGCGTACAGCTTGTTGTCCAGCACGGTGAGCGAGAGGGCGGAGCGCGCGTGCCTCGCGGGCGGGGCAGCTGACATAGCACAGTACGTACCGAGCGCGTACAGCTTGTTGTCCAGCACGGTGAGCGAGAGGGCGGAGCGCGCGTGCCTCGCGGGCGGGGCAGCTGACATAGCACAGTACGTACCGAGCGCGTACAGCTTGTTGTCCAGCACGGTGAGCGAGAGGGCGGAGCGCGCGTGCCTCGCGGGCGGGGCAGCTGACATAGCACAGTACGTACCGAGCGCGTACAGCTTGTTGTCCAGCACGGTGAGCGAGAGGGCGGAGCGCGCGTGCCTCGCGGGCGGGGCAGCTGACATAGCACAGTACGTACCGAGCGCGTACAGCTTGTTGTCCAGCACGGTGAGCGAGAGGGCGGAGCGCGCGTGCCTCGCGGGCGGGGCAGCTGACATAGCACAGTACGTACCGAGCGCGTACAGCTTGTTGTCCAGCACGGTGAGCGAGAGGGCGGAGCGCGCGTGCCTCGCGGGCGGGGCAGCTGACATAGCACAGTACGTACCGAGCGCGTACAGCTTGTTGTCCAGCACGGTGAGCGAGAGGGCGGAGCGCGCGTGCCTCGCGGGCGGGGCAGCTGACATAGCACAGTACGTACCGAGCGCGTACAGCTTGTTGTCCAGCACGGTGAGCGAGAGGGCGGAGCGCGCGTGCCTCGCGGGCGGGGCAGCTGACATAGCACAGTACGTACCGAGCGCGTACAGCTTGTTGTCCAGCACGGTGAGCGAGAGGGCGGAGCGCGCGTGCCTCGCGGGCGGGGCAGCTGACATAGCACAGTACGTACCGAGCGCGTACAGCTTGTTGTCCAGCACGGTGAGCGAGAGGGCGGAGCGCGCGTGCCTCGCGGGCGGGGCAGCTGACATAGCACAGTACGTACCGAGCGCGTACAGCTTGTTGTCCAGCACGGTGAGCGAGAGGGCGGAGCGCGCGTGCCTCGCGGGCGGGGCAGCTGACATAGCACAGTACGTACCGAGCGCGTACAGCTTGTTGTCCAGCACGGTGAGCGAGAGGGCGGAGCGCGCGTGCCTCGCGGGCGGGGCAGCTGACATAGCACAGTACGTACCGAGCGCGTACAGCTTGTTGTCCAGCACGGTGAGCGAGAGGGCGGAGCGCGCGTGCCTCGCGGGCGGGGCAGCTGACATAGCACAGTACGTACCGAGCGCGTACAGCTTGTTGTCCAGCACGGTGAGCGAGAGGGCGGAGCGCGCGTGCCTCGCGGGCGGGGCAGCTGACATAGCACAGTACGTACCGAGCGCGTACAGCTTGTTGTCCAGCACGGTGAGCGAGAGGGCGGAGCGCGCGTGCCTCGCGGGCGGGGCAGCTGACATAGCACAGTACGTACCGAGCGCGTACAGCTTGTTGTCCAGCACGGTGAGCGAGAGGGCGGAGCGCGCGTGCCTGACGGGCGCGGCCAGCTCCCAGGAGCCTCGCTCCGTGTCGTAGCGCTCCACGGTGGCGAGCTGCTGCTGCCCGTCGTAGCCGCCTACCACGTAGATGTACTGGTTCATGGCGGCCACGCCTGCACACAGACACACACACCCTGATATTAGTTCTGCTAACACCAATAGTTTTATTGTGCTACAACCAAGCAAATCCCTGCATGAATAGGCCAGCTCCGAGCTAGGTATCCGACTTCCTGTTCCGTTTGTATCGCTACTATGCCATCCTTATACCATCTTACAGGCCGGCAACGCAATCATGACCCTCTCGGCGTTGTAGACGTCCATGGGCAGCGCTAGTCGCTTACCACCAGGTGACCCGCTTGCTCTTTTGTAGGCTGTATTGTGTATGTATATTCTGTGTAGACTCTATCTAAATAGAAATTGGCCAAAGTAAATATGGATTTACTGAATTCAGATATTCACTTTAGAGACCCTGGCATATCATCATTAGCCTAGATCTGTCCACTGTTGAGGCGGAGGTTTAGGAGACGACCATAAACTACGTGAGGTGTTTAAGGGGAGAAGGGGCCGAGTCAAATCTCATTTAATCTTACGTGAGAGATTACTTTTTTAGATTAGAGCCGAATGCGCGAATCGAAACTTACATTTTGAATTTATGGCCGCCCCCTTAGTACGCACTATATGCACTAAATTTCTTTCTTTCACCTAATTCCATAAGTTTAACAAAAGATCCAGTAGTGTGTAGACTTACCAGCTCCACTTCTGGCTATGCTCATGGGCGCGATAGGAGTCCAGCAGTTGTTCTCCGGATGGTAACACTCGACGGAGGAGATCCTCCTGAAGCCGTCGAACCCGCCCACTGCGTACAGCAGCCGGTTGACGACGGCCACGCCCACGCCCAGACGTGCGCAGCCCATTGACGCCACTGACGTCCACGCGTCACGCTCCGGGTCGTAACTTTAGTGCAAGAATACCGTAATGTACACTTGTGGACATTTATAGATTTGGATGTTAGACATTTCAGATATGCATAATAATGTTATTTAATATTGTCTGGTTGTACAAATATTTTTTGTAGTCTTAAAAAGACCGAATATAAGTAACCAGTAGTAACATAAACAAAAACAATAACAAAAGGCTAATAAATTCACGACGGTTAACTTACCACTCAACAGACTTGTGATATTCAGAGCCTGCAGACCCGCCGACGGCATACAGCAAGCCATCCATAACTGCTACGCCTACCTGACCAACATATAAGGAAACTTTTACATCTCTACTCTATTTGAATGATTATTATTTTAATTGCCGAAAATAACATTGGATAGACGAATTAGACTTTCTAAATTAAATAATTTTAATAATAATAATAATATCTTGGACACAATATACACCGCGCCCTCTAGTTCCAAGCTAAGCAACTATATGCTTGTGTTATGGATATTAGATAACGGATATTAATACATATATACTTTTCTTTTGTAAATACATACTTATAATACATAGAAAATCACCCAGACGCCACACAAATATTCATGTTGTAGTCACAAATATTTGTGCTCGGGTGGGAATCGAACCCCCGACCTCATTGCTGCAGCCGGTAGTTTTACCAATGCGCCACGAGGCCCGTCCTAATCAAGATATACCTACAAATTTAAAAAAATAAAATAGAGTATCAACCAATTTTTTAAATTTAGTAAACTAGCCTAGAAACAGAAAATTATATGGCGCACTTTAACTCGCCAAGGTTAATAACTGAAATATTGCAACCTACCCTGTGTCTGGGAGTGGACATGGGGCTGCAAGGTCGCCAGTGCTCTGTGGCAGGATTGTACACGTCCACCCAGTCACTGTCATAGGAGGAGCCAGGCGATGTGTTGCGACCACCAACAGCGTAAAATAAACCCTATTAGAATAAAACATTGTTGGCATTAGTGTATTGTCCTGAAGTGCCGCACAACAAACTCAATTAGATTATTAATGTAAATGATAATTGTTCATTAAACTCCTCCTCAATAGAGTTCATATTTTCTTAAGTTTATTGACAGGATATGTCTGAGGTGAGGATCAAACCAAACCAAACACTACGTAAACATACAATCTTTGTATTTGATTTTTTACGATTTATTTGAATGCAAAAGCGGATGGATGTAGGAGTCGACGACGGCCAAGACACACATTTCATGAGCAAATAGAACGTGTTCTAAGGCAAGGTGATGTAAGGAGACTCAAAAATCGACGCGCGTGCATGAAAAGAGTTATGAAAATCAATGAAGCGAGTGAGGCGTGTAAGAAACGTGCCTTATGGCGCTCTGTTCTCTCTGCCTACCCCGCAAGGGATTTGGCGGGAATTTTTATATGTACGTATGTATTGTATGTAAAAGTAATGTGCGGTATTTCCTTTCCTGCATCAAATTTGAGACATACTCGTAAGTTGATGAGGTGTTAAAAGTCGTTAAAGATCCTATGTAGGGGCCGTCCATTAATAACGTGATCGTTTTAATTATTATTGGTCTTTTTTTTTTACCTTGAGAAATGCCGCCCCTAATCCCGACCTGGGCACAGTCAACCTCGGCAGTGTTGTCCAGCAGTTATCGTCCAAGTTGAAAGCTTCGAATAAATCTATAGAATGTCTAAAGTATCCACCGGCCACGTATATGATGCGAGGTGTGTTCGGCCTTCGTTCCTTGACGACAGGCTTTTTATGTAATGTCAGATCCTGTACAACAGAACATTAAAAGATTGAGTACCTTTCTAGTCCGATATAAGAATTTTCAAGGAAGAATTATGAATAAAGTCTCGCTGGCCCAGTGGTCGAGCTTCTGATCCAGAGATCCGGGTTCGATTCCTGACACTGCTCACACCAATGACTTTCCGAAATTGTTTTTCGGAAGTTATGTGTGATAAATATCGATGACTGAAAACTTTGTGCCCGGTATGGCAATAAGTTCGCCACCTATTCCATTTGGGACGTAAACATAACGGCGAGACGAGGCTTAACAGCCGCTGCCTACACCTTCGGGTACCAAAAGGCGTGAAGTTATGTTATGTTAATTATGAATTAATTTAACAGAGCCACGCAGTTCGCTACATGAATGGGCCGACTGATTAGTAAAATACCACGACCTCTCCGAATATTTCCGTAATGTGGCTCATGCCACGTTTAACTTCCATGAGAGAGGTATCCGGATGCCCAACCCCTTCCCCAGTCCTCTTCCCGTCCCAATTCCGACCCCTTCCATATCCTATTGTAAAGGCCGGCAAGCAACTGTCACACTATTTGTGTTGCAGGTGTCCATGGGCGGCATAGTTGCTTACTATCAGGCGACACGTTGGCTTGTTTGCCCTGCCCGGATCCATAAAAAAACTTTTAAGTTAATTATTTAAAATATGTAGATAGTTACATTAATGTACCAATAGGTATATAAAAATTCTAAGAATATTATTTTTTTATAGCGGTTAATTTTATAAGGTCACAAAATCCACGTGACTTATTTACCTTTTTTTGTCCTATCATATTATCTGAGTGTTTGTCGATCTACCTGAGTAATCCGTAAAACGGCGGGACAAATTTCAACGGAACTTTCACTGACAGCCAGATAATTAGACTGTACCGACAGTAAACAGAGAATAAACTATAACGCAAAAGAAAAATTTGAGGCTAGGTAACCTGGGAGACTAGGGTCGACGACTGCAACCGAAACCAAAAATCTAAGGGTTTCATCAAAGTCACGGAAGAAAGGTACTTAATTAATACTGGCGGTTGAAATTATTATTATTTACTAACGGACCATTGTATTTCTTCCTCCTAGTAATCCTTACCCTAACACAGTTCCGGTAACACTATACATCAGGTATGGCCATTTCTAGTCTTATATGACGATAAATGGCAAATCATCATGAAAAGACATTTCCATTTCTAGTAAAAATCTGTCTGAGCAAGATATATAGTTAACTCAATTTGAAAAGTAAACTTTGCACTGTCTCATTCAAGTACATTAACACCGGTGACGTCAAAATTGCCTCTGTATATAAAAAAAAAATATGGCCGACGTATGATTCATCACTAGACAGATTATGATGGAACTATGTTTAAAGGTCTCACCTTAAATATCTTGGCTAGATATTCCCTGCAAGCGGGCACTTTCTTCAGTACAGTGCATGTGCTCATCTGCTCTTTGAGGAAACTCGGCGTGAGGTACTGGCACCGCACCGCTTGTAAGATGTGCTCCATGCGCGGGTAACGTCGGTCTTCGTCGTATTTTACCTGTACACAGATTCTTCAATAAAAATAATGCAAGATTTACTAAAAAATATATACAGTGGAAATGCGGAAGGATACAGGAGTCGAAGATGACTACGATACAATTTATATGTCGAAATTAAACGGGTCCTTGCGCATCAGGTCAAATTGAGTAGGATCAAATCGTTGGTGTCTTACAACAACCATGGGAAGACGTGTGGTGGCACTATTCTGAAGACCTGCACCTATTACCCACGCTTCAATCTAATATCTCTCTATACATATTTATTTGTAAGAAGTCTCGGTTGTCCAGTGGTCGAGCACAAGGCTTCTGATACAGAGGTCGAGGCTCGGATCCTGACACTGGCTCATACGCCTCACACCAATAACTTTTCGAAAATGTTTTCGGAGATTATGTGTGATAAATATCGATGACTGAAAACTTTGTGCCTGGTATGGCAATAGGTTCGCCACCTATTTCCATTTGGGACGTAAACAAAATCAAGACGAGGCGTTACAAAGGCGTGATGTTATGTACATATGTATATATATGACAAGAAATGCGACAATTATTATTTGTCTTATGACAAGACAAAAATATATATTTGATAAATACATAAATATAGTGATAAGAGGAAAATTATGTATAAATTATATATATTATGTTTAATTACTGGGCTTTACCTCCTGGTTGTGCTGTGTCATTGTTAAAACAATTTGACAACAAGAATCGTGACTTGCTTTTACACCTTGTATATCTTTTTAGTGGGATTATCCCTAAATATAATTGTTAACATGAAAATATAACTTCACATCGAGTCCCCTTGCTGTATAGGTAGAATTAGCCGTGTGTCATAACAAAGACAAACTTTCGTAAATTTTTTTTTTTTTCCACTTCTGTAGATATGAATTTCATAATCGATATCGATACAAGTAATAACATAATTTCACGCCTTTTTTCTACCCGAAGATGTAGGCAGCAGCTGTTAAACCACGTTTCGCCGTTATGTTTACGACACAAATAGAATTGGTGGCGAACCCATTGCCCGACCGGGCACGAAGTTTATCAACCATCGATATTTATCACATTTAACTTCTGAAAATAATTTCGAAAAGTCATTGGTGTGAGCCAAGTCTCGAACCCGTGACTTCTTGATTCAGAAGCGGATTGCTATAAGCCTATTTATTGCCTATAAATAGGCTTATAGCAATCCGCTTCTAAATACATAGATAGATAGCCAGCGGGAAGCGACTTTGTTCTATAATGATAAAGATTGTAAGCGATATATGTGATCAAAGGTCTTAATAAATGGCGATCAAAGGTCCGAATCGATATCTCTAAGTATCTAATTCTGATTACAGTATTAAAACATATCACATTCTATTGGCTTACACGCATATAAATATCACTACTTGAGGAGTAAGCAAATACTAGATAGTACTACAAAAAAAAACGAGACAAGATTGAATTCTATTAAACTAGCTAATGACATTTAACAATCTTATAGGTAGTTCATTTAATGTTGAATGCATGTAGAAATACTTAAAATTCGACAAACTGACTTATGCAAGGCGATATTATCCTACATATTATCTACTAAATTAAATGTAACAAAGACCATTTAACATCGATGATAATGAACTGATTAAAACGTTATCTGTCAACGACAGAAATGTAATTACGAATTGTTTTATCAGATGATGATGTCAGGAGCGTCGATAGTTGACAAGCGTGTGGGTATTTACGGAGAAATAAATAATAGTTTAAAAAAACTAAAAAACACGCTTTTTATAGAATACCGAACTAAAAAATAGAAAAATAAAAAAAAATATTTTATTTTAAAAAAAGCGTGGGGTGCTTTTTAGATATTAACGAAATGATAATCACTCTACTCATATCTGTCAATAAAATATTTATAACTATTGACACCATGCACCCCACGCTTTTTTTAAAATAAAATATTTTTTTTTATTTTTCTATTTTTTAGTTCGGTATTCTATAAAAAGCGTGTTTTTTAGTTTTTTTAAACTATTATTTATTTTCTATTTTTTAGTTCGGTTTTCTAGTCTAGAACTTTCATAGTTCACAAATCGCACCATCTAGTGGCAATCACCGGAAACTAAAAAAGAAGTCGGTTACAAACAAACATACAAACCTACAAACATACAAACATACAAACCTACAAACAAACATACAGGTGAAGCTAATAAAAAAAAGCGAGCGTGCTGTGTGCAACCCGCGCGCCGTGTGCCACAAAGCGTGAACTTATAAATATTATTAAGTCTATGGAACTATGTGTTATTATTACGGCAACTGCGAAAGTAAATCAGCACGACGAAGTAAATTTATTAAAAATAGCATTAATTGTATCAATAAATACTTTGGTTAAAATTTTCAATGAAATTTAGAAACTGAGCACGGTATGGGCACAAAGTTTTGAATCATCGATATTTATCACACTTAACTTCCGAACACATTTTCGAAAAGTCATAGGTATGAGCCAGTGTCAGGATTCGGACCCGGACCTCTGGATCAGAAGCCGTGTGCTCGACCACTGGACCACCGAGACTTGCAACTATTAGTACACATAAATGACAAAAAAATACAGACAGCTGTACTTGCAAGTACCTTGCTGTACCATCAATACCCAGAGGTAGTAGCTACCTCGCTAATGATACATCGAGACATCGTATTAATTTTCTAGTCTGTATAATTTTCCTGCCCCTATCCCCCTTGTAAGTGGGGTCGGCAAAACATATAATCTTTTCGAACTATCTATGTTGTCATAAGTTTTGGCTGTGGTTTTTTGACCGGCCGATAGCCATGATTTTCTAGTTTGTATAAATAAGTTGAATTGAAATGTATTATATGTCTGTCCATTTGAATATTCTAGTATACATGGTACATAATATCAAACAATAATTACAATCCATGTCTGACGGTTAGACCGATTTTGAGCACACTTTCACTGATTGATAGATGATGTAATAAGAAGCAACT
Organism: Euproctis similis; assembly: GCA_905147225.2. Lineage (NCBI taxonomy): Eukaryota > Metazoa > Arthropoda > Insecta > Lepidoptera > Erebidae > Euproctis > Euproctis similis. The sequence continues at coordinate 5,627,410 of LR990118.1, read as the reverse complement.
TAGTTACTTATTTATCTGACAGTAACTAGGTATGTCATTTTGTGTCGGCAATGATTCGAACTAGGTACGTTGTCAAATCTTTTAGCCACTTCGTACGAAACCCGAGCGGAACTAGAACGGCGTTATTTTTTTTAGGATAGGAGGGCAAACGAGCATGCGTGTCACCCGTTGGTAAGCAACCGACGCCGCCCATGGATGCTGCATGAATGGGCCAGCTGGACCTGTGAAATACCACGGCCTCTCGGAATATCGGCATGAAGTGACTCGTGCCGCGTTTCGTTCGATGAGAGAGGTATCCGAGGGCCGATCCCCTTTTCCCTTCCTTTACCCCCTACTCCCTTAAAGGACGGCAACGCACCTCGGTGTTCATAGGCGGTGAGTAGTTGCTTACCATCAGGTGACCCACTAGTTCGTTTTGCCCTCCTATCTCATAAAAATACTCCATTTATCACGCTATGATAAATAGGAGGGGAACACAAATATTTATAGTGGTAGAAGTAGTTCGCGCGGACAGCTAGTTATCAAATATAATTGATGAACAACAACGTAGTCTCAAACTGCTACAAGCGAAATTGTACTGTAGTGGAAACGTCTGCGTATGGAGGTCGATTTGACCTCAATATCAGTATCGATTGAATTTCGTACAATTAACGTAGATAAATGACTCATAAGCAAATAACATTTTTAAATTCTTTTGACCTCAAGCTCAGTTTGAAGGTCGTATCGTTACATGCATTTTTCACTTCGTTTATTGTTTTTTTTTTAAACAGAAGAGGTAAATTTTTGGCCATTATGTTTCCACCTATTATGTATTATGGAAGTAATTTAGAACAGTGAGAGAATTAGATTTCAATTTGTTGATAAAAAATATATTAATCATACCAAATAAAAAAAAACATAGGTACCTATCATGTTGGAAAGTCTTTAAATTGATAATGTAGCATATTACTTCATTTAAAAAAAAAACGATTATTTCCTGTCTTAAACGATATTTATTATCGTAAATAGAACGATTAAAACATCGAAACAAACTACAACAAACGATATAACACTATTTATTTCTCAGATTTTCGCGAATCACATTCACAACATAACAACTTTTTAGGATTATATCGCGTTTATTTATTTTTATTTATTTCCCGACGTTTCGAATCGAAATAAAAAGTAGTTTCTAAATAAACGCGATATAATCCATAAAAAGTTTGTTTTAATGTTATGATTTAACTATTCTATTGGTAAATTTTTATTACATATATAACTCTCAGCAATATTGATTACCGGTCTTAACTAGTCGTAAATAAAAGCACGAAGCAAATTGCTTTTTTTTTCTTTCTACAATAACAACCCAATCATCTCTCTGCCTACTCCGCAAGGGATTTGGCGTGAAGTTATGTATGTATATTTCTCACCAACGGGGGAGGAAGGCACAAAAAATTAAAAAAAAAAACACCTCACGCAATTTATGGACGCCCCTTTACCCAAAAACACAATTTAACGATAATTATTTTTATTGTAAAATTGTGTCGAGTGGATTTCAAGCAATCGGGTGGGCTCTTTTTGTAACCCAGTGGAAACCTTTTATCACCAGTTTGGGGTAGCTGGTGGTTATGCCGAACTTCCCATTCCCCTGCCGGATACAAATAGGATGGTTATATGGCCTAAAACCACGGGGATGCTCCTTCTCACCATCCATCGCGTACACTTTCACATACAGCCGCAGCCCTAAGCCATCAATTCAATTGGTAATTAAATTGTATCGTGTGCAGCACTGTTGTGTGAGATAATTTACAATATTAATAATATGTAATTATGTACTATTATTAACACATGTAATAGAAACTTATTGGCGCGTCGTATGAACACACATACATATTACGAAACGTGTGACCTTGTGAGATTAGCATAAAAATGTTGAACCAAAACTTAACTGTTACGTTGTTTTCTTTTCTCTAAACAGTTTTAACAAGATCATATTATTCTTATAGTCTCGGTGGTCCAGTGGGCGAGCAACCCGCTTTTGAATCAAGAGGTCGCTGGTTCGAACCCTGGCTTACACCAATGACTTTTACAAATTAATTTCGAAAGTTATGTGTGATAAATATTGATGACTGAAAACTTTGTGCCCGGTATGGCAATAGGTAAATATGTTTATGTACCAAATGGAATGGCGAGTCGAGGCTTAATAGCCACTGCCTACACCACCGGGTAGAAAAAGGCGTAAAGTTATGTTATGTAATAATGTACAAACCTTAAGTTATAGTACAAGTATGTATAATACATACCCAACTCAGAACTGCTTGATAGACCTCCCTTTCTTCTCTCACGTTGAGCTCGTCTTTGCGTATAAGGCATATTAACTCTTGAGGCGTCAACTGCAAAAACTCTTCTTCTTGACACACCTACGATAAAATAAAAGATTAAAAAAAGTTCTGTTTTGAAAGCTTGTTATAAATTTCAAATTATCCACAACTCCACTATATGAGTGGTTTTTTGGACAGCTCATGCCCATAATGTTTCGTATTGTGTATAACATTTCATACAAACAATATAAAAAAAAAAAATGTACTTCATGGACAGTCACCGCTCATTCAGTGATGTGCCAAAAATCCATAGTACATAATATATTCAAAATGAAAACGCGTCGTTGAGTATTATTCCTGAAAGACGTCATAGGTGAACAACACAAAAAAAAACCGTAATCGATAATGTAAATAAGATTTTATAATATCGATTGATTAGTACGATCGATCTTAGTTTCTGACATCACCAACTGTTTCAGTTGGCGACCTGTCAAAAAACCATTCATGGACAGAGTAAAAAATGGCCACGTTTGGTAAGGTTATGGAGATATCCGGAAACCCAACACCTCTAACCCTTCAATATTAAAGGCCGGCAATGCAACTGTAACACTGTCTATATTGCAAGTGTCTATGGGCGGCGCTAGTTGCTTAACATCGACGTGACCTGCTTGCTTGTTTAGCAGATATCTCTTAAAAAAAAGCAATTCTATTTATTTGATGTAGATTTTAATAATGTTTTTCGTTCGTAAGCAGTATCATGCTTTGTCATTATGATATTGTTATCAACTGTAGCTGTATGTAATCAATGATAAACCATAATAATGGTTTGTCATTCGCATCGCATAACATCGCTTGACAAAAATTGAACTTTTTAAATAGAATTATTTGATTATAGATATTTGCCAGGTCTAAACGAAATTTTCAACAATGGCAGAGCCACACTGAGTAAAGTGGCTCATTCACGTTTCGCTCGGTGAGAGAGGTATCCGAAGGTCCAACGCCTTCCCTTCTCCCCTTCCCATGTCACTTCCGACCCTTTCTGCTTTCCGGCTGGCAACGCAACTGAAACACCATGTGTGTTGCAGGTGTCCATGGGCGGCGTTAGATGCTTAGCACAGGATGACACGCCTACTCATTTTCTATCATATCCCATAAAAAAATGAATAACAAATTAAGTCTTTGTAGCTTAAATGATTGAATAGATTTTCGTTTGAAGCTAATTGGCTACATTAATTTCTAAAATTCCTTGCAGGCACGAAATACATGTGATTTTTTTATGTATAGTCGTGTAGCTTTCTTTTTAGTTATTTTTGAAAATGAAAATTAGAAAATAGAGCATGGCGCTGCGTTACAAAAGTTTATCATATGAGTATGGAGGACACAGACAGAGGTCGTTGGCTTGGTCAGTCGGCGTATAAAATTGATATTCCCAACCAAACTGAAATAGGTACATAAATGTATTTATCAAACGAATGATAGCGCGATGTGTACGGAAGATAAACGGAACATGCAAAGTATGAAAATCTAGAAACAGTGCATGAATAGGCCGGCTCAAATACTCGGCCCAACTTTGTTTTTTCCCCCATCCCACTTATATATCTCAAAGGGCAACAGTGCAACAATTGTAACACTTTATGTGTTGCGGGTGTCCATGGGCGGCGATAGTCGCTTACCATCAGGTAACGCACCTGATCGTTTATCCCAAATGCGATTTTAATGAGTTCGGATTTGTACGGGTATTTTTTACCTGTGTGAAATTTCTTTCTATAAATTGATTGGCCCTTTTCTTGAGGTCGATGCAGCCGTGTTGCTCCGCGAAGTTGGCGATGCCGATGGCGTTGGACGGGTCCAGCTGGCGCTCCAGGAAGGCGCAGCACGCGTCTATCACGTTCGATATCTGTCGGCATACAGCTAAAATATGTGTAGATTGCTACATGGTGTTCAATTTATACGTATTAAATTAAAATTGGAGAGATTTTTGTTTTAATAAAAAGCGAAACAATCAATAATAATGTTACAAAGTCAATGAATGGCATGTGTCCATACAGAAACCGATGTCAGGAGCCATATAAAAGAGTTAAGAAAGTCAAAAAAGCGAGTGCGGTATAAGAATCATGCCTTATGGCGATCTGTTATTTCTTCCTACTCCGCGAAGGACTTGGCGAGAACTTATTTCACGTATAATTTTTGTAGATAGTTCACAAAGAATAAGTATAGCGTACAAGTAAAATATACTGTTCTCTGACTCAAAAATTACGAAAGAGAGGAAGAGAAGATGCGGGAAAAAACTAGTGGACGTTATTCATCTGCAATTGAAGAACAGATCATTTCGCAAATTCATCGTTAGTTCTAATAATTACCATGGTTAGCGAATAACAAATGTCCTATATATTTATATATCGTGGACATAAATTTACATAAAATGTAACCATACTAAAATGCCGTGTCACGGTTACAAGTATTTCTCGATATAAACATATACAGTACGTATTTCTTTACGTACATGTGTGAAGTGCCTCGTGTTCATTGAGCTTAGGGGCCGTCCATTAATCACATGATGTTAATTTTATCATTTTTTGACCACCCTCCTCCATGGTGATACGTAGTGACATTTAAAACTAACCCCCATCCAACATCACTTGTATTTTTAGTACATACAAAGAATTTTAAAGTTTTTAGAGTATTATTTTTAATTCATCATCAATCTCGCTGGTACTCGAGCGGCCTGCTTCTGAATCAGAAAGTCGTGGCATCGATTCTGGGCTCACAGCAATCTATTTTATTCTAATAACGTATACAAAATATAAATGTACGGAGATAGTAACACTTCGGGGAAGGATATTTAATTTATTTATGTAATGTTAATATTATCACAGGGTGCGAAGTGGGGCCTTTCTTCGGGGGACACACGTTACAATATGTAAACATTGTAAATTACAAAAATAAATTTGATTAACAAGAATTTCATGTCATTTTTCCACATCACAATCTAGAAATATCGTGCTCAAACTTACAGCATTGTCAAACGGCATGGCAATGCCAAATCTTCGGGCAACGTAGAACACCAAGCCTCTTAATGTCTGAATAATGTAGACAATTTTACAACTGTCTTGAGCAAGTTGACCAGGCTAGATGTAAATACGGAAGAGTCAGTTGTGGGCATTGGATTTGAAGCGATTGTAGCTAGCTAGCTATCTACGCAAAATATTTATTACTCAAAGCAATTATTAGCACAGACATATCTTGCATTAATGGTAATTATTATTATTCTTTACAGAAGCGTAGCCAAAACTGAACAATACTAAGAAAAACTTAGCTGTTCGTCGTTGTCATTACGTATAGTATATTATTAACGTAAATTCGAGTTCGAGTAATTCGGGGAAAAGGTAAATATGCAAATTTCCTTAGTTATAATGTCGCGGCTGGGAATCCTAAATTGCGTATTTAAACATTCTTTCAAGTGGAGATTTGTTTTCAAATATAAAGACTGTCGTGTGGATATCGTTGAAGTCCGATGTCAAATTACACGTCATGAAGTTTTTATCATCGCACTGATAAGACTGCAAAATATTAAACAAACACGAGCCTAGTTCAAGGAATTGCAAACGTAATTGGTATTTCTTTTTTGATATATATATTTACTTACTTGGAACATTGTGGCGGCAGGTAGGAGCTGGCAGACTGTTATTTCGGTAATCCTAATCTTGCCGGTGTAGAGGAAGTATACAAGCCACGCAATCGCCGAAGGACAAACGCCTTGGAGACGCACCCGGGACATTTCACACTCCTTCAAGCCGCTCGTGAACATCGCCTACACAAAGAAATGTCAATAAAATTTATTGTATTAGAAATTATCATCTTTTTTCAAACATAACAAAACTTCACGCCTTTTTCTACTCGGGTTTTTTCTAAGTTCTCGGTGGTTCAGGGGTTTAGTACCCCGCTTCAGAATCCAGAGGTCGCGGGTTCGAATCCTGGCTCACACCAATGACTTTTCGAAATTAATTGTGTGATTAAAATCGATGACTAAATACTTTGTGCCCGGTATGCCAAAAGGTTCGCCACCTATTATATTTTTTGGGACGTAAACATAACGACGAGACTATGCTTAACAGCCGCTGCCTATACCGTCGAGTAACAAAGGCGTGAATTCATGTTAAACAAAATCTGTAAATTTTTCAACATTATCATGTGTAGTGGAGGCGCCTACAAGTTGATAAGGTTTTTGTGGCAATCACTCAAGCCCGGAGACATACAAAAATAAAAATAGTAATTAAAAAGAAACAAAATTCTAGTTGGGTTCTGTACAAATATTATTTAGCCATTCGTGTATGTCTAACCAGTAATTGGATAGGAAGGTTGGCGTAAAACGTGGCATTATTGCCTCATAATCACTTTTAATAATATTATATGTATGTACTACTAGCTGATCCGGCGAACTTGGTTTCGCCTCAGAGCAAAATGAAATTTACTGATTTCTCTAAAATTAAATTAGCTTAAGTTACTCCTTATTACAGTCGCTACCTGTCAATAAAAGTCCAACCATTTCAGAGATTAGTCAGAACAAATACAGACAGTCAGAGAGCAAAAAATAACAAAAAAACGTTATTTTGATGTATATACCTAAATATATTCATAGATTCATACTCATATATTACAAACAGACACTCGAATTTTATTTATCTTAATATATATAAATCTCCTGTCACGATGTTTGTCCGCGATGGACTCCTAAACCGCTTAACAGATTTCGTTCAAATTTGCACGCAATATGCAGTTTGGTCTAACTTAAAAGATAGGATAATTTATATCTCAATTTATTATCGCGATTTTATTTCATTGCATTTTATTTGTTAACTCCAAACTATTCTAACAGATGGCGATATCTGTTGACTGAACGTTTGTCTACTTCATTTATTGGTTCCAAGCAATTCTAATAGATGGTAATAAAATTAATAAATTATTTGTCTTTCATTTCTTTTAGCGATTAGGATATTAAACAAAATATCTTTATCGCTTGGTATATTAAGCAGGACAACGTCTGTTGGGTCCGCTAGTATATATATATAAATTAGTTTGATGCTCGACCGAAGGTGTGGCAAGCGCAATTATTTTGCATTACACCGGAAACAATGTTGTCACTGTTGTCAGTCATAGATATTTATCACAGTTCCGAAAATAATTTAAGAGCTGATGTAAGCAATGTGAGCTTATCATTGGAGTGAATACAAAATCGATCACTTCTTCATTCAGTAGCCGTTCTACTTTACTTCTGGTTCACCGGGACGACTAATTGCATTATCTAGCATATTTTAAATATTTACTACAAATAGACTGTAAGTATAATATATAGCCGACGTATACTTTGAATAATCGAAAATGAGGTCAGCTGAATATATGAAGGAAATAATATATTTATAGCTAGGTATTTATGTCATTTAATTATTATCATTTAATTTTTAATGTCTCGGTGGTATAGTGGTAGAACTCCCCACTTCTGATTCAAAGCCGTGGCATCTATTCCTTCTATTTTTTGCGACGTAACATAACGATTCGACAAGTCGAGACTTAACAGCCGCTGCCTACCTTCCTAGCTACCTTCGACTAGAAAAAGGCGTGAAGTTATTTTCTATCGTTTACTATTTATTTTTTGTCATATAAATGATAAATAAGTCTTGTATGTGTGTACATGCAAAATTAAAATTCATTTACATATATTTATTGCGCACTCGTATTGAGCGTCGAGTTTGGCGTTGTTTCGTGATAATCGAGAATGATTTGCAAATTTGCAAAACGAAATCCGCTGGATATTTTCAATTTAAAAAGACATGATAATAAATTAACTCGCGATAGTCGTTATTGATAGTTTATCACGTATCAATATTGAATTGAACATGTTTTGAATAATGTCATGTTGTTGAAGGCAGACGAACTTCGCGAGAGTACGATAAGAATAATATACATAATAATATAGAGAACTAGGTGACCCGGCGAACTTTGTTCCGCATCAAAAGTATAGTACGTAGTAAGTATAAGTACATTTTGGATTTATGACTTTTTCTTTACTACATCATACATGCATTGTATTAAAAATTGTATTAAAAAAAACGCATCAAAATCCGTTGCGTAGTTACAAAGATCTAAGCATATAAGGGGACGACAGCGGAAAGCGACTTTGTTTTATACTATGTAATGGTGACAAGAAATGCCAATGCCAATGATCAATAGTCCGTTTCTGGATCGGACTGAGTTTGCGGAAATCCTTTTGGGAAGCTATTTGTCTGATGTAGGCATGGTGATCGGCAAAAGAGATTGGATGTTATATTGTCATGGCAAGAAAATACTTGTCAGTTATTTTTTATTAAAAATATAAATTCATTATCTTTTGGCTGGATACAAGATACTCGCATATTACTTTGATATTATAATACCTCAGTTTTACTGACATATTTATGTCAGAAAGAATGACTAAGCAGATATATAGTGCGAATGGCCAAAGTGATTGTGTATCTGAGGATGACGTCATGGAAGGGCTTAAAGCCGATGACCTTGAATCACAAGAGTTGTGAAGGTCGAGGAAGCAAGTAGGTTACAATCTTTTCTAATGGCGCTCTTTCTGGCTATCCCACAGGATAACTGACGTGATGCTGTGCTTTGCTCTGCATGTTTATATTCAATTTCAGAGGGAGTTCGTCAGATCTTCAGTTTGTTGAATGTGTCAAATAGCTTAGTTCTGAAGGTAAGTAATATGCCTACATACATACATAACTTCACGCCAAGCCCCTTGCGGGTTAGACAGAAAGAACAGAGCGCCATAAAGCACGATTATTACACGCCTCACTCGCTTCTTTGACTTTCATAAATCTTAGTGTCATACGTGCTCGTCGATTTTTAAGGCTCCTGACTTCACCTTGCTCCAGTTCTCGTTCTATTTGGCCATGGAAGGTGTGTCGTGGCCGTCCTCTACTCCTACATCCATCCGCTTTTTGCGCTCCTACATCCATCCATGCTTAGTCAATCTTGCATAAGCCATTCTTTCTACATGTGCGCACCATCGGAGTTTGCCCTTTCTTACTTTTACACCTACTTCTTTCTTCTTTTAATGCAACTTCTTCCTCACAACTTCGAGAGTGACATGCCTAATATGGAACATAGATGATAAAACGGGAAAATCCTAAAGGAACTGTTACGAAATAAAAGAGGAACACGTTCCCTGTCCTAACAGTGATTTGTTTATAGTGAGCGACCCACCGACCTGAAAAGGTATATGGCCACTCTCTATGGCCGCACTTCTGGAACCAAAGTTAAAGTGCGGGACCAAAAGCGGTAGGTCTTGCCGCTACCTCAAGCGTATAGCTCTTGATGGTACTCATAAGGAGAGTCGCCCCGTGAATTCCTCTACTCCCCATTTTCCGGTTGGATAAAAGAGGAACAGTTGAGGAGCAAATGTCTATGACTTACTTTGAAGTAGGGACTCCCCGCTGCCAGTACCACTTTGTGAACGTGAAATAGTTCGTTGCCCACCTCCAGGACGACGTCGGTGAGCATGTGGTGCGACCTCATCGTGAACATCATCTGCACAAACAAACAAACAATATCTTATTTATAATACTGTAACAGGATCATGCCTAGAGATATACCTAGGAGAAAAACTGATGCCTTCATAAGAGTAGTGGAAGTTGAAAAAAAAAAGTGGTACGTAAACATTTGGTGGGTCGACTCTTAACGGCCGTTACCTACACTTGTGGTAGATACAGGCGTCAAGTTATGCATTATTAGTATCATAATAATAATATCTTGGACACAATACACACAGCGCCCTCTAGTTCTAAGCTAAGCAACTAAATGCTTGTGTTATGGATACCAGATAACGGATATTAATACATGTATACTTTTCTTTTGTAAATATATACTTATAATACATAGAAAAACACCCAGACACCACACAAATATTCATGTTTGTCACAAATATTTGTGCTCGGGTGGGAATCGAACCCCCGACCTCATTGCTGCAGCCAGTAGTTTTACACTGCCAGTAGTTAATTTTTGCCACGAGGCCTACTTATGTAGATTATTAAGGTAGGAAACAGTTATTACACACCGACACTTTTATTTAGATAAGTAATACTAAACAAAAATGGTGACAACAAAGATCAATCATATTGGAAAGACTCATTCAAGAAATAGCACCAATTACTATGATTGTGATAAGTCGTCATAAAATAAGGAAAAATATGAAGAAAACTGTTATTTTGTTATTGATATTAGTATACCTATATTAAGATTTTTGACCTGTGGTAGGGGTAGAGTCTTACAGATCGTAGCATGAATGGGCCGGCTCGACCGGTCATATACCACGACCTCTCGGAATATCGGTGTCAAAGTCAAAATAACTTTATTTTTATAGGTGTTCACGGACACTTTAAAATAGTCAACAAGTACAGTTATCATTATTAAAAATTAAATACAAACATGACAAATTATTACAGAACGCCTCCACTCCAAAAAGGTGAACAAATTCCAATAAACAAACGCGTTGAGCAAGCAATTTGACGGTCCCACTCCGACTTGACAGTCATGAAGTCGTTGATGGTGTAGTATGCACCACCAATGAGACGACCCTTCACAGCCCGCGATAAAGCGATCATAAGACAAATCCGAATATGCGCAGGTATCCTATTATAAAACTGTACACCCATTCCCAAAAAAGACTTGTGTACCTTGTGCAGGCGATGATACGGTAACTCAAGTTTATGCTTGCCTCTAGTATTAAAATTGTATACATCGCTATGTTTTGTATATTTATCTAAGTTTCTCCTCACAAACATGATGTTTTCATATATAAACTGGGAGATAACTGTTAAAATGCCAATTTCCTTAAAACGTTCTCTGAGGGAGACCTTAGCACCCAAATTATAAATTGCTCGTATTGCTCGTTTCTGAATCACGAAAATGGACTGAATCTCAGCTGCTCTGCCCCATAGCAATATACTATATGACATAACGCTATGAAAATAACTAAAATAAACTATTCTGGCGGTTACAATATCCGTGGGCTGTCGAACTTTTCGAACCGCGTAAGCAGCAGAGCTAAGTTTTCCGCTAAAGACTTTATTTGTGGGCCCCACTGTAACGTATTATCTAAGGTAATACCCAGGAATACAGTAGACTTCACTGGGTCAAGAATTTTATTATTCAGAACTATACTTATATCCGGACCTTTAACACTAGGCATAGAGAACGTTATTATTTTAGTTTTAGTCGAATTTAGAACTAAATTATTACCCGTGAACCATTCATGAATTTGTGTGAGAGAACGATTCACATCAACAAATATACTCTTTTTACGGTCTACCTTGAAGATAAGTGATGTGTCATCGTATCAATAGTACAACATTACAAAACTTCTGTACGCAAAAGGGCAAGTCATTAATATGGATATTAAATAATAAGGGGCCGAGTATCGAACCCTGGGGGAACGCCCATAGTCACCGATGATCCAGATGATCTCACTCCACTTATATCAATAAACTGCAACCTGTCAACCTGTTAAGTAGGATGCAATTAGCCTAAGTGCCGCGTTATTAATGCCATAATGACTAAGCTAACATAAAAGCGTGTTATGCTCCACGCAATCAAAAGCTTTGGAGAGATGACAGAACGCCAATTGCATCCTGCGTCCAAGCATCGAAAATATGTTTTACTAGTTGACCCGGCGAACTTCGTTCCGCATCAAAAGAAATAAATTAGTAATATTTGGATCTTAAAAAGTTCAATTTGTGCTATTTATCGGCACGCGTTTTGGCGCGCATACGCAACTGCTATATACCTCTATGTTAATACTGTAATATCTTCGTAAATATTAGATTAAATTACATGCTGTAAATGGCTATATTAATCTATATTAAAAGCACAAAAATTAAGACTTAATTGGATGAAAATTAATGCTATAATGTTTAAAATTGCTTCGTAAATAAGTCATTATTTCTCGTAAAAAGTAAAAAAAAAATAATAGTCATTGTGGGTTATCCCTAAGACATAGACATATGCCCTCGCGGACTTTTTTATAGGCCTTTTAAAGGTGTATAATAATGTAGTACATTGTTTTGATTTATAACTTAGGGTTCAGGCAGCGTTTTCGATTAAAGTTTTAAATCTTGAAAATTATCATTTTTTTTCACTACACTATTCATGAATTATAGATCAAAACCACCCCGTTGACACCCTCTAACTATTAAAAAAAAACGCATCAAAATCCGTTGCGTAGTTTCAAAGATTTAAGCATACAAAGGGACATAGGGACAGAGAAAGCGACTTTGTTTTATACTATGTAGTGATAAGAGCAGCCCCAGCGTCAGTCGTAGAACGACCTTTAGTGAAATCGTATTGCTCTTTGTGGAAAAGATTATTTAAATTGAAATGGTCTAGTAATTGTCGCGAAATAATTTTTTCAAAAATTTTGCTAAGTGCAGGTAAAATTGAAATAGGACGAAAGTTGGTTGGATCATTTTTACATCCATTTTTAATTAAGGGTATCAATTTGCTGTGTTTCATTAAGTGAGGAAACACACCCGCATCTACACATTTATTAAAAAGTACAGCCAAGCTTGGGGCTATGAGGGCAATAATAGAATCTATCAATTTAACGGAAATGCCCCATAGGTCAGCAGTTTTTTTTAATTTAATAGTTTGAACACTTTTATAATTTCGTAAGAGTCGACATGATCAAATTTAAAAGAAACGTTGCACTCGCGCACACTATCCCTAAGCAGAGTTTCAGCCTGAAGAGGACATGAATTTAACACAGAAGTTGTAGTGGTTTGTGACTTGTGCCGCATTTCGTTCAGTGAGAGAGGTATCCGGAGCCCCGATCCCCTTTTCCCTGCCTATTTCCTTCGACTCTCTTAAATGACGGCTACACGTACCATCAGGTGACCCACTTGCTCGTTTGCCGTCGAATAAAAAAAATGTTTTGAACATCTAAGTAAGCAAACAGTTATTTTGTTATTACGAACAGACAGTTTTATTTATATAGATATTAATAAAAAGTAGCAAAGGTTTCGACGGGCTTCATCAATTAATCATCAGGTGTATGTGCAATTATAGAATAAAAATAGTGATAATAACGATGAATCAGATTGTAAAAAAAACATTTAATTAATAAACTAATTAACGTATGACTGTGATAAGTTTGATAACTAATCGCAGGTCAAAAACACAAAGAAACAATAAATACTTATCATAAAATGCAGAAGTTACTTAACATAACTGCACAATTTACAGTGGTAAAACTAAGCAGTTTGCTACCTCAATGGGCCGTCTCGACCGGTGAAATACCATAACCTCTCAGAATATCTACGTAAAGTGGCTCATGCCGCTTTTCGATCTGTGAGAGAAGTATCCAAAGACCGATCACCTTCCCTATCTCATTTTAAAGGCTGGCGACGTGACTATAACACTATTTGTGTTGCAGGTCATCCATGGGCGTCGTTAGTTGGTTACCATCAGGTGACACGCCTTTTCGTAACTTCCGGAAAACCATGGTGTGAGCTAGGATACCAACTCGCCACTTCAGATCAAAAATTCGCAGGCCGAAATGCAGTTAAGTTATTTTGCATCTATCTTTGTATTTCTAATACCAAATAAATCAATTTCTCTTTCGAGCCGATAAATTAGGTATGCTAGTCAAGTGACGTCATCAGGGCAACTTAGTCATTGAATAATGCAATTGTACAGTAATGCAATCTTGGAAGTTTCCTTTTATGACAGAGCCAAATTCCGTCATCGATTACCTACGTCTTACTTTTTATGACGGATGAAGTGATTAATGGACTGTGACGATAGTTAGATACTATTTAAACTATAAATTACTGTAAAGTTGAATACTTTTGTTTATTTGAACGCGCAATTCTTAGAAATCACTGTTTCCATTTGAAACATTCTTTGTCGGATATCGAATTTACCGAGGAATACTTTAGGCAAGATGTTATAACTTTGTGTATATTACACAAACTTATTATATTATATCAAAAATCTAAAATGACTAAAAATAAGTGATAGTCAAAGTTATTGATGTAAATCTTCATTCATTTATCCATTAGGGGCCGTCCATAAATTACGTGAGATGATTTAGGGGGGTAGGGGGTCGAGTCAAATCTCATATAATCTCACGTTAGGGAGAGGGAGGGTCTCGACAGATATCACGCAATTTTTGTTCTGATTGAAACAAAAAACAAATACTATTTTGGTCCATTCAATCCAATTTGTATGTACATGCTCAAGATTTAACCACTTTAAGAGCAGATGAGTGTACTGAAAATCATATGGACATGTTGGTTCCACTAGTCTCTCTCGAGACCGCGCATAATCTCCATGGACTGAATTAAGAGTAGATATTATTTTCTTTTTATGTCATGATTAAAGTATTCTATTGTTAAAGTTCTCAGCAATATTGATTACCAGTCTTAACTAGTAGTAAATAAAAGCACGAAGCAAATTAGATATAAGTTTATAGTAAAGAAACCCACATTCTGCAAAATCTCACGTGAGATTGGGGGATGGGGGTGGGGGTTGAACAAAATCTCACGACATCTCACCAACAGGGGAGGGAGGGGCAGAAAATGTAAAAAAACACCTCACGTAATTTATGGACGCCCCCTTAGGCAAATGTAGACGGCACGCAGGAGAAAATAACAACAGCATTGCGGTTAAAATACAAATATATTCAAAATAAAAATAAAATATTACAATAGAGAAGATAGTGTTTTGTTATTTTGCAGTATTTTTTCTTTGTGTTGTCTCTAATGTACTTATTGTTATGTACTCTAATTATTTGAAATTATTTAAAAATAAATCCGTGTCCAAAAGAGGTTCATAGCTTTTAACATAATTCCTTCTTGTTAAAAGTTAATGTTGCATCGCTTACACCGAACATTAAATTTTATATTAACTAAACAATTTAATTTATCCACAAGTGGCAAAATTATTAGTTTAACGTTGAAAAAACGTTGTTTCGGACTTTGTCTAGTCAATCAAAAGTTTGATACCAAATCTAAAACAACCCTGAAAGATCTAAGAAAGGTAAGGTGTTACAGTATGGGCAGGGACATTTAGATGGAAAGAATTAATAAGCAGACATACTGGGCCAAAGTAAACGAACCAGTTATTTTTCATGTCCATCAAGACTAATCATATCAGAATCCATTATATTCCTATTAGGGGGCAAATTTTTTGCCGAACTTCACTCCGAAATTAAAATGGCGTATACCTGGGAGGAATAGTACCAGGGCGATACGGCGAAGTCTAAATAGAAACTATAGCTAACTATTTTGAAAATTATTTATAGAATTATCTACATTACATTTCTTCTCTAAACCCGTATAAGTTTATTATGAACTACAAGGTGTAAGTAAGGTTTCCATCTGTCTAAGCAATTCTTGTTAGTAACGCATTACGTATTCCACGGTATCATGACAAAGCATTTATTGCCGCGTCTGTCGACTGGCATAAATAAAGTCATTTTTAATTGAGCAACTGATTATTTATTTAATTGAATAATTGGAATTGTCCGCTAATGTAGACAAGAACTTCGCCTATAAGCGACGATGTTTTTGTCGCGATGTTTTTAGCGCGCTAACACGATACGAATATTCGCCCGCTATTGTAGCCAAAGTATTAGAGGATGTAATTTTATTCTTGGTACATGTGATCGATAGGAGGTATGCAGAAAGGGAATAAGAGGTATAAAGATGTTTTGTAAGTGATCATCATTTTTTTAATGAAATGTATAAAGTACTCCTCCGAGTACCTCTCTCACCGAACGAAACGCGGCATGAGCCACTTTACGTCGGTCTTCTGAGAGGTCGTAGTATTTCACCGGTCGAGCCGGCCCATTCGTGCAGCGAACTGCTTGGCTCTACCACCAATAAACAATATAATAGATAGATATAATAAACAATTGAGAAAGGAATTAAACGGAAGAAGAATTGAGTAGATATAAGAAGTGCATCGCAGCTCACATACCAGGTCTACTTGAACCTCAAGAAAACGTCCAAACCTATTATGATAAAATATGTAGAGCCATCACACAAAGCCTGCAAGACGCTCGAATACCTGAAAAAAATCCTAGACATAAAATCCTATCACAGCCAACGCTAAAACTGTTGAAGAGGAGAAAACTATTACATAGTACCAAGAACAAGAGCAGGTCAATGAAAAACGAACTCTCAGCTTTATATAAATTAATATCCAAGCGCATAAGATGGGACTATTCGAAGCACAGATCAGATATTATTGAGAAACATTTAACACAATCAGGTGGTTCCAAAAAAGCATTTAAAGAACTGAGGATGAGTAGAACTTGGATAGACGGATTGGCATGCAAAGGTGAAACTCTAAGTAACCGTAAAGATGTCATACAAATCGCCACAGACTTCTATAAAACACTCTATGAAGCTCAAGACTTTGGAAATAACGAGTGGTACAACCAGTCGAACGACATACAAACGAGTGGTACAACTTTTGCTGAATCAGACATAGAATCTGCTTTGAAAAATCTAAAAATAAGAAAGAGTCCTGGATCCGACAACATAACCAATGAGTCCATAAAATCTGTACACCCACTTCTATCTCTACCACTAACTCTACTATTCAACAGCATAGTGAAAACATCTAATACACCAACACAGTGGTCGCAGTCAGATATCATACTTATATACAAAAAAGGTGATCCACATGACGTTGCAAACTATAGACCAATAAGTTTACTCCCGTGCATATATAAATTGTTCTCCTCGCTCATCAACCAGAAGCTAAATACTACATTGGAAGCAGCACAACCCATTGAACAAGCTGGATTTAGGAAGAACTTCTCAACTATAGATCACATTCACACTCTAGAGTTACTTATAGAAAAATATCAGGAGAGACAAAGGCCTCTATATATAGCTTATATAGATTACAAAAAAGCTTTCGATACCATTTCACATTCAAGTATATGGAAAGCTCTAACACATCAAGGAGTAGAGCAGGAGTACATAAATATCTTAAAAAACATATACAATAACAACATAGGTAGAGTCAAACTAGAAAGAGTAGGACCAAGCTTTCCCATCAGAAGAGGAGTCAGACAAGGGGATCCATGCTCGCCGACACTGTTTATTGCCGTCCTAGAGCTAATAATAAAGAACATGGCTTGGGATACAAGCGGGCTAAACATAGATGGTAAATATCTAAACCACCTCCGGTTTGCAGACGACTTGGTCCTCTTGTCGGAATCAAGCTCCCAACTGCAATACATGATCCAGTCACTAAATGTGGCCAGCAGGAGTATTGGATTAGAAATAAATCGAAAAAAACTATGTTAATGACAAATAGCACAAAAAATCTAATATTTTTGGATGATGAAAAATTGTTATACACAAATAGATACACTTATCTGGGAAAACAGATCAGCTTCGAAAGGGACAGCAACTACTTGGAAATAGAAAGACGAATTCAATATACTTGGAACAAATACTGGAGCTTAAAGGAAATATTTAAAAGCAATTTGCCTATACATCTAAAATCTAAAGTGATGACGACATGTCTCTTGCCGTGTCTTACTTATGCATGCCAGACTTGGAAATACACAGCAAAGATAAAGAAAAAAATTAGAACCTGCCAACGTGGCCTAGAGCGGAGCATGCTTAAAATTAAAAAAATTGAGAAAGTAAGGCACACAAAAATAAGAAACGTTTCCAAAGTCACAGATGCCTTACATTATGCATTACAACTGAAATGGAAATGGGCGGGGCACGTTGCAAGATTGACGGACGAAAGGTGGACCATTAGGGTGACTCAGTGGCGAGGCCCAAAGGGGAAACGTCACAGAGGAAGACCACTGACTAGATGGGAGGATGATGTCATGAAGACGGCTGGTTCAAGGTGGATGAAATCAGCCCATGATAGAACAAACTGGGGCTCTTTGGAGGAGGCCTTCACCCGCGGAGGGGTTCTTGCTAATTAAAAAAAAAAAAATTCATTAGAATAAGTTACATAGGTATAAGATTAGTTGGAACTTGTTTTAGTTTGCAAGAAATAAAATTGGCTTTTATTATAATAAACAATATTCGGACTTTAAATTGTAAAATTTCCATGTCGGCTATATAAATTAATTACTTTATATTATACGTCCTTAATACCCTAAAGTGTAGGCAGCGGCTTTGCGAGTAACGCTGAATGAAATATTTGATTCCCATGGAATAGTTGCCAAACTTCGGTGCTATACGTTAGTAAAAAAACCTACAAATTTTATCATTTTTATCTCGGTCCGCAAGTCGCTCTAGTAATGTTGTATTGGCAATCATGCTTATAGAGCTAAAGAGCTGTCACCGTGACAAAGCTACTGTACGGTGGGTCACGTACACAATATTTGTACCTAGCAAACACGCTTCGCTTTGGCACGTATGCGCTTTTTTTGTTTATTTTGTTATACTACGCCATTAAGCCCATCTTAATGGGTGATGCTTCCTGACAACTTTAAAAGACTAAAAACAATTATTCCAGATTGATAAATACAAATTTAATGCGAATCAAATACATAGTAAAACATGATGAATATGATGATCCATAAATAGGGGTCCCTGCTAACGAAATATGTGTCGAAATAGGTCTTGATTTACGAAGGGTAGAGAACTAAGAGACACATGATAATGGAATCAGATAATTTTAAGAACAATATTATTACAAATATTTCCTTGTAAAATGACGTACTTGTGCGAATAGGTATTTAATATAGTAGATATATAACAACTATTACGAGCCGGTAAAGGTCGACCTAGACGGACCTACCACCATCAAATCAATACGATGTGTAAGTGAGAGGCTAGGTCAGGAGTGGCCACAATCGACGAGCATGTATGTACGCGATAGTGAGAGTGGAGGAAGCAAGAAATGTATGTCAGGATCGTAGCAAGTGGAAAGAATAGCAAGTGCCTACCCCCATGGGTAAAATGCGTGATTGTATGTATGTATGTATTAAGAGCCTATCGTACGACGAGATCATGACATAGGAGGAATGCCTCACTCATAAAAAATATTTAGAGAGCGCGTGCGAGTAATCAAGTAATCAGTGACTTGATACGTGATATCCGATACGAGAATATTGACACAAAATTTTAAGTTTTTAAGGCTTAATAAATAATTATAATTTGTACAACATGTATGACAAATCAGCATTTCTAATTTTCTATGAAGCAAAATGTAAGTAAGTAATAACACAGTGGATCGGTGGTTTATAGCTCCAGACTTTGCATCTGAATCAGCGGTATTAACATTATTTACAAAATAAATAACACAACATAACTTCACGCCTTTTCTACCCGAAGATGTAGGCAGCGGCTGTTATGTCACGTCTCGCCATTATGTTTACGTCCCCAATGTGCCATACCGGGCACAAAGTTTTCTGTCATCTATATTTATCACACATAATTTCCAAAAATAATTTCGAAAAGTCATTCGACCCAGGATTCAAACCCGCGACTTCTGGATTTAGAAGCGGGGTGCTCGACCACTGGACCACCGAGACCATAAAACATGATGATCCAAAATAAATAATGCCTTTAATTTTGTATTCATTAAATAACTAGCTAGCCCGACGAACGTTGTTTCTCCTCGTAAGCAATAAATAAAAGAATTTTCTAAAAAAAAAAGTAGCCTGTTATTCCTAATTTTATTTATATGTATAGATAATATGAGGTTGAGACATTATAAACAAAATTTTAAAATCCAAAGCCAACTTTAAGACTATTTAAAAAGAACAATTAAAAGGTCTGGTATATCATTAGTACTGGGTACGCACCTTCATGAAGTCGCTAACGTAGTTGCCCATACAGAAGGTCATGTCTCCGATATCGTTGGAGCCGGTTCCAACGTCGCTCTCCAACGATATGTCTCCGCTGATGGGCGGCATGTTGTCCAACATGTTCCCGCGGGACAAGTCCTCGTCCGTTTCCATAACTGAAAAAGAGTTGCCTAATATGAATAAATAATACGACTAACGAATAATACGGTTGCCCGAATTTTTACATCCCAAATTTAATATGTGGCAGAATCTATTGTTATAGATCGGGCATGCACTATTTTGTCAGTCATTGTTATTTACTATGGAATTATGGATTACACGCACCTAAATGGGCCTATTGGTGTCTTGATAAAGTATCGACGTTTCCCGACGTATCCCCACCTGAGTACAATTATTTGTAATAAATGTTTGCATGGCGCTTAATAAGTTTATATTTATTTACGAGTGACATCAGGGGGCATATTATGAGCTCTTAATTCCAGCCAGCTTGTTCGCTGAATAGCGAATTCGTATTTGCAACGACTAATGTCAGCTAATCGGTGACGAGTTAGTCACTGTCAAATTCACTCTAAATTAGATTTTTCAATGACTAATTCTATTTAGTCAGTCATGAGTAGTCTAAACTAGCTGAAATTAGTCGTTGGAAATACAAATTCGCTAGGCAGCGAACAAGCTAGCTGGAATTAAGAGCTCATAATATGCCCCCAGGAGCATTTTAAAAACCAACAAACGTGCATGAAAAGTCAAAGAAAAGAGTGTGGTGTGTAAGAAATGTGTCTGATAGCTCGCTCTATTCTCTCCGCTTATCTCACAAGGGAAGTCTTGATATTTTATGGGGATGTATTTAAAAAAAACTACTTATATGTATTGGGTTTCACAACATAAGCGTTAATTCCTTTGTTTGCGAACCAAGTGACAGTGGGCACAGCATTTGTAATATTTCGATATTAATGGTCGCATTCGCCACAGATATTTTTGACATTCTCCAAAGTCAGATATTATGACCGTACTGTCATCGAAACATATTGCAGTGGAGCAGTGACCCACTGAACTGAATTATGTTAGAAGAATTACGTAAAAAGAGTGTAAAATAAAAACATGCTCATACCCATATCGAGTGTGGGGCATGTCAGCAGATAATCCGGATTAACAAGTTTCATATTATTCAATATAAAACTGTGATAAATTCACTATTGATATCTATATCACAATACAAATAGCACTATATTTACACAAACTTCAGTTATTATTAAAATTTTAACATACGACTTTCACACAACACTTTTCGGAAAAAAACAAAAACAGTTTCAGCACCAGAACGCGGTTCAGCAGGACTGAATATGATAGCGCAAGCGGGTGAATGATGTGAAAATGCTAATCAAAAGATTATAATCAAAAGTACGTTCAATGACTTTGCAAAAGGGGAAAAAATACATACATACATGTATACATATTGTGTTGTGTAACTTGTTGCGTCTGCGTATATATAGTCATAATGACTCAGCAAATTAAACTATACTTAAAAATATTTTAAACTACAGGGTGCGCCAGAGAAACTTACTTATTTGAAAGGTCAATAAAAAAAAAAGTACTTCAGTTATTAATCAATCAATCAATCATTTATTTATTCACAAAATTTTGGGTATTTACAATATGGTGACAATTTATTTTCAGGTTTCTCCAAAATTTGCCAAAGTAGGCGTGTGAATGTTTTAAAAAAAGTATACAAAAAAAAATGTCTAGCGGGATAATCAATAATTTAAAATTTATAAAATGTCAAAAATATATAAAATGTCAGCACAATTGGGAAAATTAGTTACAAAAGTTTGTCATTAAAAAAATCATCTAAACAATAATAACATTTTTCTGCTAATATAGTTTTCACAACATTTTTGAATTTTACTACGTTGTATAGTTTTATTTCCTGCGGTATTCTATTATAAATTCTTGGCGCCATACACAACAGGCTTTTGTTCATCAGAGTTGTTTTCGCACTGTGCAAACATAGTTTCGTATCAACACGTCTATTTCTTTTTATGACATCTGACTTGCGCTGGAATAGATAGGGATTCTTGTGGACAAATAGAGCTACTTCTAATATGTATAATGACGGGAGTGTTAATATTTTATGCTTTATAAAAAGCATAAAATATTAACACTCCCGTATATGGCTTACAGGTGTCCGTTGATTCCAGGCCAAACATTGCTCTTATGCAGCGTTTCTGGGCTATGCATATATGCATAAATGCATCTATAAAATTTGTGGAACTGCCCCAAAATATGACACCATAACGCAATACTGATGCAGCAAGGCCGTAATAAGCAGTAATGACGGCATCAACGCTAACTACTCTCGATATCTTGTACAGGGCATAGGCAGTGCTGCTTACTTTTTTGCATATGTAAGAAATGTGGTCTTTCCAATTCAATTGTCTGTCCATAATAACACCTAAAAACTTTGCAGAGACTGCTTCTTGAATAACATTGTTGTTGTAGCTGATTTTGAGACTGTTAAATGGGTGCGGTCTTTAACAGAAATGAATTAATTGTGTTTTATTAAAATTTATTTTTAAATTGTTACTGTCTAACCAGCTTATAATTGAAGACAGGGAATTATTTATGTCTTTCTGATATGCTATGGTGTCTTTACATTGAATAGAAACGGTACTGTCATCTGCAAATAAAGTCATTGGATGTTCCGTGCTTTTAGGTAAATCATTTATATAAATTATGAATAATAGAGGCCCTAGCACGCTTCCCTGCGGTACACCATACGCTATAGTACGAGATTGCGAAAGGTATGAGACATTATATTTTGTGCGTATATTTACTTTACTTATCTCAGTTACTTGTGATCTACCAGTCAGATAACTTTTTATTAAATTTAATACATTTCCACGAATTCCGTATGCCTCTAATTTGCGAAATAATATACTATGATCTACATAATCAAAAGCCTGGGTCATATCACAGTATAAGGCACAAATAGGGATCCTCGAGTCTACATTAGTAATAATTGTTTTGTAGAAATCGAAAATAGTTTGATCAATACTTTCATTTTGTCTAAATCCTTTTTGTTCGGGACATAATAATTTATTGGATTCCAGGTAGCTATATAATTTATTATAAATATATTTCTCAAATATTTTTGACATAATTGGTAAGAGTGCAATTGGTCTATAACAATCCATCAAGTCTTTATCATCCTTTTTGAATAATGGTTTAATGATGGTCGTTTTCAAAGATTCAGGAAATATGCCACGACTAATACATAAATTCAGTATGTAACTTATATGTCTAGAAATAAGTAAATGTACTGTTTTTATTATTCTAGTGGATATACCATCCAATCCTACTATACTATTCGTGTTTTTTAGCCCATGTATTATTTTCTCTATGTCATTGGGTATGCTTGCAGTCATAAAAAAGGAATTTCTCATTTGTACGATTTTTGAGGTTACATTATTGCCGCTTCCGGGTATGGGGCATATTTTATCAACAAAATAATTATTAAATGCGTTTGCTATTTCCCTGGGTTCACAGATTAAGTTATTATTTAATTTAATTCTCGATATATTATCACGGGGAATGTTCAATCTCAAGGTATTTATTATATTCCATGTAGTTTTGGGTTTATTTGTGGAGTTTTTAATTTTATAATTATTTTGTGCACGTTGAGTCAGTTTTATAATTTTTTTAAACGTCTTTGAATATAATTTGTATGTTGTTTTATTTTTAATGGTTGGATTCAATCTATAACTCCATAACAGCTGTTTTTTTCTAACACTACAATTCTTTAGCCCACGTGATAACCATTTTGGTTTTCTATGAACACGTATATTTATTATTTTGTAAGGAAAACAAAGATCGTAAAATAGTTTAAAGTTGTCAAAAAAGTAATTGTAGGCTATATTTGGATCAGTTTCATTATACATATCAGAGAATGAAAATTGTTTTAGACAAGCTTTAAATTTTTCAATATTTTCAATACACAAATCCCGACTTTTTTTATGCCAAACATTTATAGTAGGGAGTTGTAAACGAAGTTGGATCAGTTGTGCAGTGTGGTCGGACAAAGCGAATTCTAACACCTCTGCCTTGCATGGTTTTGAAAAATTATGAGCAAAATTATCATACAGGTTTTACTGGCTAATCTAGTAGGTTCTTTCACGGCTAAGGTCATGTTGTAATTTAATAATAAGTTGACAAAATCCGAAGTTAGATTATTTGGTTTTATAATGTCAATGTTGAAATCGCCCGCAATGACAATATGTTTAAACGATCTTTACCTAACGAGAAAATTGTGTACGAAAAAAATTCGATGAATTACTACGGTTAAGAATTGGTTTACTAGAGTTACAAACTAGAGGCAAAATATTACTGCTAGATACGTCAATTATATTGTTCTGGTCAAACTTTTTATAGTCAATTAATATATTTGCTAGTACATGTTTAAAAATATTTGTCGGTCCATATTTAGTTAGTTTTCCAGTTGCGTTAGAAAACATGTCAAGTGTTAAGTCTTGATTACTATCGAAAAGATATGCGTACTTGTTATTTTGCAAATCGAGATATAGTAATTTATTAAACATTTCAACTTTGAAGTTATAAATCAGTGACCCTGCTATATAAGTAGGCAGACAAATGACAACATTAGTGTGGGTAACTTTTTGTAAAGATTCTTTAATCTCATTTATGGTTTTTATATGTCTACCCTCGTCACTGACATCTTTTTGCCCAATAAATAATAAACAATAGTCATTATAAGTGTAATCTTTTAATTTATAGCTAATATTACTTGTCAATTTTATTGTTTTAAAATTATATTGTTTTAATTTTTTTTTTATTTGAGAATACAATATTCCAATGTTTTTTTATGCAGTCTTAAAAATGACATCGGATAAATGGCGACCCCCATTGCGCATACACTGATGAAGTCGATTTTTGAAATTCGTATCCACTCTTCGCAGCATATCAATCGGTATGTTGGCAATGGCGTCGCGAATGTTGTTCTTGAGGTGTGCTATGGTCCGTGGTCGATCGACATAAACCAGGGATTTCAAATAACCCCATAAAAAGAAATCGCATGGAGTCAAATCTGGAGAGCGTGCCGGCCATTGGAGATCGCCTCTGAGAGAGATGAGGCGGTCGGGGAAATGTTGTCGCAACAAATTCATTGAGTCTCGTGCTGTGTGTGCTGTGGCTCCATCTTGCTGAAACCACACGTTCCTAACGTTCATTTCTTCGAGTCTTGGAAGAAAAAATTCCTCGATCATGTTCCTGTAACGAGCTCCATTCACGGTAACTGCGCGTTCGTTTTCTTCAAAAAAAATAAGGACCAATTATTCCCATTACCGACACCGCACACCAGACAGTACCTCGCTCACAATTAAGTGGCTTCTGGTGAATCGAATTACGGCCAGGAACGAGTCTGTGAGGAGGAATTTCAAAGCGAGCGCGGAAGGCACGTTGCGTAACAACAAGTGAGCGACCGTTAGAAAAGAAGCTCTCAACTGAGAAGGCCCGCTGCTCTCTAGACCAGAGCATGATGGCAACTGACTGGAGGGAGAAACAAACTTGGGAACTTCCCCCTCCAGATGCCTTGCCTCTTGCCCCTCTACCCGCCCAACTCACTGCGCGGGAATTTTTTCAAATAAGTAAGTTTCTCTGGCGCACCCGTTATAATGCTTTGGCTACATTAGCGGGCGAATATTCGTATCGTGTTAGCGCGCTAAAAACATCGCGACAAAAACATCGTCGCCTATAGGCGATGTTCTTGTCTACATTAGCGGGCGAATATTCGTGTCGAGTTGACGCGATGTATCGTGCCGGATTGGGTTCTTCAGTTTATCGAGATGGGTTCTGTAGTATGCCATCAATGAATCTTTTTTCTTTTTCATTTCTTGTACTGTGGTAGGGCAATGTTCGATGTTATTGTTGTTGTTATTTATAAAACACTAGCTGACCCGGCGAACTTTGTTACGCATCAAAAGTAATAACTGCTGTCCCGCTATGTTAATACTGCAATATCTTCGAAAATATTTGTTTAAATTGCACGCTGTAAAGGGCCAGGATAATCTATATTACATGCACAATCTATTTAAGATACTTAATTGGATGAAAATTAATACTGTAATGTTTAAAATCGCTGCGTAAATAGGCCATTACTAATCGTAAAAAGTAAAATAATAAAAGTGGTCATTGTGGGTTATTCCTAAGTGATAGACATATGCCCTCGCGGACTTTTTTGTAGACCTTTTAAAGGTGTTTAATAATGTAGTACGTTGTTTTGATTTATTACTTAGGGTTCAGGCAGCGTTTGCGATTAAATTTCAAAATCTTGAAAATTATCACTTTTTTTTTACTACACTATACATGAATTATAGATCAAAACCACCCCGTTGACACGCTCAAACTATTATAAAAAACCGCATCAAAATTCATTGCGTAGTTTTAAAGATATAAGCATACAAGAAGACAGACAGCGGAAAGTGACTTTGTTTTATAGTATGTAATGATTTAATGAATTGATAATGAAATTGAAATGTGTTTATAAGTTGTTTAATAATGTCAAGTTGGGGGTCATGTCAAGAGCGTGCACGTCGCGACCCCTGCCGTCCCAGTGGGACGCAATCTTGACCAAAGCAAACAGCCGGACGGGCTGCTAGGGCGTGCCCCGGAAGAGACGGGCACCGATTAGCCCCCGTCGGTGCGGCTGCATGCGCATGCGGCGAAGGGGGGCGCCACCCTTCACGCAGCGCCAATCCTGGCGGCACGAGGAGAGGGGAGTGCCGTATAGGCACGTGGAATGTTAGAGGTAGCATGGCAAGAAAGATGTATGAGATGATGGATGTATTAAATGAGAGATGCCTGGATGCCTTATGTTTGACAGAGACAAAGCGGAGGGGGAGTGAGACCGAGGACCTCCCCGGTGGCATGGTAGCCCTATGGTCCGGAGTGGACCCGGACGTCCGTGCCAGTGGGGGTGTTGGAGTCGTTCTCTCCTCCCGCTTTGCTTCCGGAGTGAAAGATTATGAGTTGGTAGGCCCAAGCCATCTTTGGGTTCGAATAAAACTGGGGATCACGCGAGTTTTCCTGGTCGCAGCTTATGCTCCCGTTAGCTCCGCGGATCCCCGCGAACTCGAGGAGTTTTGGGAAACTGTTAGGGATATTCTGGATCTGGTTGAGGGAAATGAAAGGATAATTCTGTGTGGTGATCTTAATGGGTGGGTCGGAACCAAGCGAGACGGCCTGGAGGCTGTCCTTGGTCCGAATGGTGACAAGAGAGTGAATGATGCTGGTAAGCCGATATTGGACGTACGCCTGGAACGGAACCTCCTTGTGTCTACACATTATTCCGTCATAAAGATATTCACACGTATACGTGGAGACGGAATGAGCAAAAGAGTATGATAGATTTGATTTTGATAGATAGTCGTCTCCGGAATACTCTAAGGGATACAAGAGCCTACAGAGGCCCCACTCTTGATACGGACCACTACCTGGTGGTAAGCCGTTTCGTGGGCCTTTTCAAGAAGTGGAGACACTGGCGAGTGCGTACCCATTTCGGAGAGCTTGAAAGGATAAAATGTGAGAAATTAGAAGATGAAAGTGTACGGAGTATGTATGTAGGCCTAGTCAGTAAAAGACTCAATGAGACGAGTCTTTCTGACCTAGGTGTTGAAGAATGCTGGGAAAGAATGAAAGAAAGTATAGTGAATAGTGCAAAAGAAGTATGTGGTAGTGCAAAGAGGCATAAGATTCTGAGAGGTGACGCCTGGTGGGACGCGGATGTGAAATCCAGCGTCGAAAGAAAGAAAAAAGCATGGTTGGATTATGTCTCAAGTTTGAATCAGAATGATAGTATGACAGAGAAAAAGTATGAGAGCTACCGCCGCTGCAGGAATGTTACCAAAGCCTTAGTGAAAGAGAAGCGTGAAAGACTTGTTGCGAATGAGGAAGTGAGGTTGACGGAGAACTTCGAGGCGAATAACAAACTCTTCTGGAGGGAAGTTAGAAAGTCTCGGGGTTCTTCGTCAACATCCAGAATGGACAAAATTATGTCTAAGTTTGGTGACATTCTTGCAAACCCAAGCGATGTATTGGGCAGGTGGAGTGAGTATTTTGGGGAAATGTACGAGTATGTTCCGGATGTGGGAGCCGCGAGTGAGCCTACGGCTGACACCTCTGCGCCAACATCTGATGAGGACATTACTATGGAAGAGATTGAATGGTCGATACGAAGTATGAAAAATGGTAAGGCAGCTGGAATTGATATGATGTCTGCTGATATGATCAAACACGGTGGAACCTGTGTCCGGGACGCTTTCCTGACCTTGAGCAATCTGTGCTGGAGGTCGGGTAAGGTTCCCATGGACTGGAGGCGCGCTGTCATCGTGCCCTTGTATAAAGGTAAGGGATCACGTATGCAGTGCGCCAGTTACAGGGCCATCAGTTTGATCAGTTTAGCAGCAAAAGTGTATGGGAAAATTATTGAAAGGAGAATGAGGGTGATATCTGATGGAGTGTTGTGGGAGGCTCAGGGTGGTTTTAGAAGCGGACGAGGGTGCATGGATCAGATTTTTTCTCTCCGCAACATCGTGGAGAAACAACTGGCTGTTAACCGGAAGGTTTTCTGCGGTTTTGTGGATCTGGAAAAAGCGTTTGACAGAGTGTTACGAAAGGATCTGTGGGATATACTCCCGGGCTACGGGGTGAGCGGAGCACTGCTGCGCGCTGTGCAGTCCACTTATGAGGGCTGCACAGCGTGTGTGCGTGTTGACGGCGGCTTGTCCCCCTGGTTTGACGTCAATATCGGCGTCAGACAGGGTTACGTGCTGTCCGCTCGACTGTTCATCCTGTACAGTTGAATGCGACGAAAACGAAAGTTATGGTGTTTGAAAGGGAGGAATCCAGAACAGATGCAAGGATAATGGTTGATGATGTAGTGCTGGAACAGGTGAATGAAATTGTATATCTTGGATGCGCTTTTAGCAGAGATGGAAGGTACACCGCGGATGTAGAAAGACGAGTGGCGATAGGAAATAGCGTAAACGGAGCGTGGGGCAGATTCCTGGGCGCAAAAAATATTAGCAGAAAAGCCCAGTTAGCAATCTACAATGCAGTCCTGATCCCAACGCTAACTTATGGAAGCGAGAGCTGGGTATGGCAGAGTGTTCATGAAAGTAGAATAAACGCGGTAGAAATGAGGGCTCTACGCAAAATCTGCGGAGTGACTCTCGCTGATCGCGTAGAAAACAAGGTTGTAAGGAAGGAAGTTGGTTTGAAAGAGAGTGTCGGTGTAAAAGTAAGAAAGGGCATGCTCCGATGGTTCGGACATGTAGAAAGAATGGTTGACGCAAGACTGACTAAGTAGATATACAATGCAAAAGCGGACGGATCTAGGAGTCGAGGACGCCCAAGACACACATTCCAAGACCAAATATAACGTGTTCTGGAGGAAGGTGATGTTAAGAGCCTCAAAAACCGACGCGCGTGCATGAAAAGAGTTATGAAAGTCAACGAAGCGAGTGAGGTGTGTAAAAATCGTGCCCTATGCCGCTCTGTTCTCTCTGCCTACCCCGCAAGGGATTTGGCGTGAAGTTATGTATGTATGTATGTAATAATGTCTTTAAAATCAAATAATGATCCCGCAGACAAATTGTTTGTGCAGTTTTGTACCTCCTGTAACCTCATGTATACAATGAATCTTGTAACTAATAAAATAAATAAATAATCAGTTGCCCACGATGCCGCGATGCGTGGATTCGAATTAAAAATATGCCTAACTAAAAATATGCTATCTTTAATTCGAATCCACGCATCGTGTACAAAGTGTATCTTTTTAGGGTCGGGGTCAGTAGGATTCCATATAATACTCTTAGTTTCATAAAATTTAATGCATTCTAACACGTTTCGTTAGCATGCACGTTTCGTTACTCCATTCCATAGTGTAAAAAAATATAAACACATCCGTCCCGCTTCAAAGTCTGGACGACACTGAATTGCCGCAGATGTAGCCACCTAAGCGAATATTAGCGCGATAAATCCCTTTGATGCGTGCAAGTTTACCGACAGCTCCCCGATAATACATCGTCTTCGCCCGAATACTACCCGATCACACGATAAACCTGGCCACATCTATCGCGCTAACACGAATATTCGCCGCAGCCCGCTAATGTAGCCAAAGCATCACAAATATTAATTCGGTACGATAATCGCTTAGCCTGTCCAATAGGTGATATTTTATTAATGAATGAAACGAGTGGATCGTTTAAATCTAAATTATCTATTCTTATGCATATGTAATGTGTTCGTAACATAACGTAACTTCAAGACTTTTTCTATCCGCAGGTGTAGGCAGCGGCTGTTAAAGCGCCGACTCGCCGTTACGTTACTTCCCATACACACAAAGTTGTCGCTCATCATTATTTATCACACATTATTTAGGAAAAGAATTCCTAGATATCATTGGTGTGAACCCGGAATTGAATCCAGGACTACTGAATTAGAAGAGGGGAGGCCGACCACCGAGACCTTACAATGAAAATAGACGCGATATTCTTATCTAACAAATTTAAAAAAATACATTCAAAAGAATATTTGACACATTTCTAACAGTGGTAGAACCACCCAGTTTGCTGCATGAATGGGCCGGCTTGACCGATGAAATACCACGACTTCTCGGAATATCGGCGTGAAGTGGCTCGTGCCGCGATTCGTCGGTGAGAGAGGTATCAGGAGGTCCATTTCCCGTTTCCCATTCTTAAAGGATGGCAATGCACCACGGTGTTCATGGGCGGTGAGAAGTTACTTACCATCAGGTGACCCACTTGCTTGTTTGCCCTCTTACCCATAAAAAAAACATGAGTTTCTTGCCAAGTTCTTCACCTAATAGTTATTACACACAAAATCAAGCCACTCATAGCAATTGAGTTTGTAATCTTTTCGCGCGGAGTTTAATTTTAATATTGGGTTGGTGTTGAAAATTTAGGGTTGTATGTATGTATCCTGTTTCATAAAAAAAATAAAAAACAGAAATATATCGGAAAATTGAAAAATAATATTTAGGAGAGGGCTACTCTTAAAATTTAGGGGGATGAAAAATAGATAGTAGCTGATTCTCAGACCTACTGAATACGGATATAAAATTTGATAAATATGGGTAAAGCCATTTCAGAGGAGTACGGTAACTAACATTGTAACATGGAAATTTTATATATTAGATTTAATTAAAAAATGGTCTGTAGAGGCTGCACACTTTCTTTTCTTTTGGTTTAACAAAATAATATATATAATAACAAAATAAATAAACATATATAAATGATAAACAAAATAAATGATAAAGCTCAGACATCTCATTGCCACACCAATTTCCGCTTCATACATGGCATAGCTTGCTAATAACTTCATTAAGTGATGCAAGGAAATGATACCAACACTTTCAGATGTGAAAATTTATCATCATTACCAGTAAGGATGAAACACATATTAATTTCAAAGATATAAATGATTATTGTTAAGATTGTAGCTATGAATTAATATTAAAAAAGTTGTTTTTAAATTGATAAATAACATGGTTCTATCATAACTACTTATAACCAGTTTTATACGATATTTATGTTAACATACTTATAGTATACAAGTTCGCAAGCTACCTATCTCGTTTACTTAGAAAAAATATAAAAAATATTGCTTACCTGTACCGACTTCGTGCACTTTGAAACAATTTTGATTCCCAATAAAAACAGAAAAACTTAGATTTCAAAAGAACAACACACCAACACTTTATTTAGTTTTTAAATTCTAATCATACATATTGCTTTGGAAGTATAATCACAGTCGTTTTTTCATATAACTAGTCGATAAATTAATTGTCCACGTTCACTGAATCACATATTATTTTTTTAAGGAAGACGAATGAAGAAAATCTTTTCGTTTTATTAAAACTTTTTCATTTATTTAATGGTCTCTATAAATCACATTTACTTTTTCGATAGACATAGCCACAGACTAAGAATACTACGTTACGCATACGTCACTTACACAGATTAGTTTTTATCTTTTTTTATTATTTTTTTAATTTATTTTCAGTAGTCCAGCTAGGACAGGCTAAAGCTTAGGAGTAATACTGCCTTGTCTGTAGTATATTTTTATTATTTACAGAATGAAACTTAATCTAGCATAAACTAGCATAAAATAACCTAAAATAACTTAAACTAACCTACAAAAACTTTCAAAAATTCGTGGCACCGTATTTACGATATACCAAGGAAGTATTACGATAAGAGGAAGGAAGTATAGGATTAACAGTCTCGGTGGCGCAGTGGGCGAGCGCACGGCCTCTGATCCAGAGGTCCGGGGTTCGATTCCAGACACTGGCTCACACCAATGACTTTTCGAAATTGTTTTCGGAAGTTATGTGTGATAAATACCGATGACTGACAAACTTTGTGCCCGGTATGGCAATAGGTTCGCCACCTATTCCATTTGGGACGTAAACATAACGGCGAGACGAGGCTTAACAGCCGCTGCCTACACCTTCGGGTAACAAAAGGCGTGAAGTTATGTTATGTTATGTTATGTTATGTATTGTACCGTTTTCCACATTTGCAAAATATACGAACAATAAAACGCCACGAATTTTATTCAGTTAAACAAATTCTTAGAATTACATATATAATACAATAATACAAAACCTAAACGCTGACTGATTATAAGATAAAACTTCAAGTTTGTTGTTTGTTGTTGAAGAAACCACGAATGGTATTGGGTTGTCGTTTGTGGTTGTGGTTTTCGCTTGGAAGTATGGAAGAGTAAAGAGTTACATGGACGTTTTTATCGGGCCTTACATGGACCCGATGTGGATAAATTAACATCTGTATCCTGGTTACGTTTTGGTGATCTTTTTGGAGAAACCGAAGGTTTTGTATTTGCGATTATGGACGAAGTTAAGATGACCAATAACTATCGGAAATATGTTCTGAAAGATGTCACAGTTGACATTTGTCAGGCATGTCACTGGCCCTGTGAATCAATTAGACATATTGTCTCCGGTTGCAGTCGTCTAGCTAACGGCGAGTATTTGCACAGGCATAACCAAGTAGCCAGGATAATCCAGCAACAAATTGCTCTGAAATATAACCTAGTGGAAAGGGGAGTTCCGGACTATAGGTATATGTCCGACCCAGTTCTCGAAAATGGTCATATTACGTACGTTATACTGGAATCGGTCTATTGTTACTGACAGGACTGTTGTTGCAAACAGGCCTGATATTGTGATGGTAGACCAATTAGAGCGCCTAGCAGTGATCGTTGATGTCACCATCCCCCATGACGATAATCTCGTGAAAGCTGAAAAAGATAAACTATTGAAATATTTGGACCTTGCTCACGAGATTTCTGATTTCTGGCTTGGTCCCTGTACCCGATACTAGTGGGTTTCACTTATTTTTAGATTTTTGTATTTATATTTAAAAATGTATTTATAAAGTGTAAATAATTAATACAGAGAATAATAATAGAATTCTTTCAATTGAAATAATTCTATGAATATTATTAAGTTTAAATATTTATTATTAAAAAAAATTATAATAATGTTAACATTATTATAATATTTTTTTACTGTTAAAATGGCACGCAATTTTTCTTGACATGTAATTTCCATAGGAGGGAACCTATGGAAATTACATGTCAACAAAAAAACAATTAATTAACCGTGTTATTTTGTTCGTATCATTTAGGAATCAGGCATATGCGGTTATGGAAAAAATTGCTAACCAATCGATATGTATAACTTTTAGGCCGTATTTTGAGGAAACATATAATTAAAAATGCAACTCTATCGCTGTAGCAAATAGATAGTACAGATTGCGATCGGCCAATACTAACTGATGTATTAAAGTGACGACGAGAGACGAAGAAAGTCAAACACTTTAGCTTGCTCATGTAAAATCTTTTTATTGAGGAATATTCGTAATGATATAGACAATAAACGTGGTTATTGAGAAAGGACCAACATGCCAAGATATTAAAATCGCTCAAAACTGGATATTGGCAAATATTGGAATCAAGTGAATCCAACAGCGAAACAAAAAAACTCAATAAATCCAACAATGGCAGACGCTAAGCAAGGTAGTATTTTACTTTACTCATATTTTTAATTTGGTTGTACTGTCTAAAATTATCCAAGTTTCTATGTTTTTAGATCATTGGATTATTAATTCATATCATAAATTTTAGTAAATACACAGAAACCTACCATTCCCATGCTGCATGATCATCCAGTTTCTTTTTGTTAGCTCTAGTGTGAATTTTGTGAATACTAGCCTCTTAGAATTTAGCTACATGTTTGTAAGTATTATAGTGACGTTAATCTAAAAACCGAGAGGTGTTGTTCGGAGGCTGGTCTGCCTTGCTGTCCAAGTGATTTGTGGATCTTATCGTTCAATAACATCGGTGTCGTTGATTAACATATTGAGTTACAAATAAGTGGTTTCACACACGATGTCTGGTAATAGACTCGGCAACTGTTATATTGATTACAATATTTAGGTCTGCAAATAAGGCAATGCTGCCCATGGGTTTGCACAAGGAAGAATTTATGACCATAGGTTGCAGTGATATGGATAATCAATACAATAACTTGATCTAAATTGTATCAATATGCAGCTTCT
The DNA here is from genome assembly GCA_905147225.2 of Euproctis similis. NCBI lineage: Eukaryota > Metazoa > Arthropoda > Insecta > Lepidoptera > Erebidae > Euproctis > Euproctis similis. The sequence goes on along the minus strand of LR990118.1, from coordinate 5,592,593 downwards.
TAGGAAATTCCTAAGAATGGGTTTCAGCTGCAGTAGCTCATAAGTCATTGAATGCTCTTAGTTGTTAGTTTATAGTTGATAAATGAATTGTTATCTAGTTATTTGATATTGATCCAATTAGCATGTCTATTTTTTTTTAATTATGAAGTTATCTGGATATCATACACATTTCAACAGATAATATAATTTTGTAAAGTTCCATTCTAATATGAAAATGTTTAGCCATTATGATACCTGATTTTGTGATTAGTCTGATCTCATAACTCATGCTATTATATTTTTTAGGTAAATCACCTAATGAAGATTTTTGCAATGGGTCATCTCAATCAAGAGTTGTACTGGCAAAACCAAGGCTTGGTGGTTTTAGTTCCGCCAGTGTTGCAACCAGCTCAAATAAAAGTTCTGGAAATCCATTTGGTAAGTAGCATAATATTTGTAATACTATTAGCTTAGTATTTAGTACTCTTAAAGCAAATCTTGAATGTTTCTGAATTTCTTTTCGAAGAAGAACTTTTTGATAAAAATGTTAATGTATTGACATTCCAAATAATTAAATCTACAGGATCAATACTGCGGCCACCACAATTGAAGCCTGGCTCTAATCCATTCCTAAAAGTCACAGGATCTGCACTGAATGAGTCAGAGACAAAAGGAAAAACAGAAGAGGCTATAAAGGAAGAGAGACTCAAAGAGAAAGAGAGTCTGGAGACAGAAGCTCCTAAGTTTGTTCCATTAGGATCTGCTAATGTTACTCCTAGGGTATCTAATGTGCCTACAAGTGTGCAGCCTCCTCCTACCTCATCTACCAGCTTTGTATTTGGACAAAACTTAAGTGCAAGAGTAGAATTGAAAGAGTCTGTGAATAATGGTGAATCTACATCTAAGGGATATAGTTCTTCAAATGGTAGCTCTGATCTATTGTTTAGTAGTGCTGCTGCATCTGTCAAGGAAAACCAAGTTAGTTTGATTTCATTTAATATTAGTGATAAGCAAACATAGGGATGCCTGATAATAGCGGAGTGTCACGTGGCATTTTATGGGTTCAATTTACTTTCATTATGTATTGACAAATAACATTCTGTCCAACATGGATGTGTATTATGTATATGGTTGTGCCTGATAGATGAGAATAGGCATGCCACATATCCGATGGGGCTTAATATTTCATTTGCTGAATTTGACGAATTATGAAATGTATACAAAAACAATTATATATTGTTCAGGAGGAGACAAATTGTAATGAAGGGATAAGCAGCGGAGATGGGTTGGCTGCTGCGGCTGCTGAATATGAACGATCTCATGCAAAACCACCACCCCCTACTACTACCTTTACAATGACTGGTGAAGAGGGGGAGACTAATGTTCTGCAGGTTGGGTCTTACCGTTTTAGCCTATTTTTCTATTCATTTTCTTTTCTCACACACTCAGGATGTATTATTACACACAAACATTTTAACTTTGTTTAGAATCTGATAAATTATAATATAATTTATTTTATTATACTTAACTGCTGTGGCAAAGCTATTAACAACAATTATGAATTATTATCATTAGTGTAATTCAAATATTGATCCTATCTAATAGGATTCTGCTTGACTTATGTAACTGAGTTACAGAGGTCTATGAGAGAAGGAAACCCAAGTACCAATGTTAGTAGTACTGGTCATTTTAGGAAAATAAAAATGTACATTAATTTCTTTACAATTAAGGATGATTTTTATGCTAAAGTGAATTCTTTTGTTTCTCTACCAATTTTGTTTGTTAATATTATTCCGAAACACCAATATTTTTTAAATAACTTACACTTACAATATACATTTTAAAAAATCAAACAAATTTCTGTACAAAAACACTGCATATTGTCATGGCGTCTTGAATGAAGTCTCGCCGTGACAAACATGCGGTTGTGTAAGGATGTTGACGTGTTATCAATGTTTTTAGTGGCGTGACCTCATGCAATAAGACATTTTCTGATTGCCGTTACTTGAGTCAATGCCTGTTTTGTATAATTTTCTGTTTTATACTACATATTAATAATCTTTGCTTATTTTGATAAACCATCTTATTTTTTTAAATCAATATTGTGTGTAACTTAATCAATATTTAGGAACTCTAATCGAGACGATTCATTCTTGTGTATTAATTTGAGTCCGGACTACTACTACTACTGATAGTATCGTGCGCGTAGATATCGTGTCGGCTGTTCGCGTGGGAGGCGGGCAGCTGGCGCGAGCGCGGGCGCGGCGTGCTGCGGCTGAACGACGCGGGCTCGGGCTCGGGCGCGCGGCTCGTGGCGCGCGTGGCGGGGTCGCTGCGCGTGGTGCTCAATACGCAGCTGTGGCCCGACATGGTGGTGGAGCGCGCCGGCACCAAGTCGCTGCGCATCACGGCCGCGGACGCGCAGCAGCAAGTCAAGCTGTTCCTCATCATGGTACCACACCTCACAATATACAGACTAACAGAGTTCGCTGTGTGAATGAATGCGATCGGTGAAATACTACCACCATTTTTATTTGTTTTTATGGGATAGGAGGACAAACGAGCAGGCGTGTCACCTGTTGTTAAGTGACTAGAGCCAACCATGGACACCTGCAACGCATATAGTGTCACAGTTGCGTTGTCGACCTTTAAGGGAGTAGGATAAGACGGGATGGGGAAGGGGGTGGGCCTCCGGGTACTTCTCTCACCGAACGAAACACGGCATGAGTCACTTTTCGTCGATCTTCTGAGAGTAGTGCGCCGCTCACCCCGTAGCCCGGGAGTGTGTCCCACAGATCCTTTCGTAACACCCTGTCAAACGCTTTCTCCAGATCCACAAAACCGCAAAAAACTTCCGGCTAACAGCCAGTTGTTTCTCCACGATGTTGGGGAGTCAATAAATATGATCCATGCACCCTCTTCCGCTTCTTAAACCACCCTGAGCCTCCCACAATACTCCGTCAGATATCACCCTCATTCTCCTTTCAATAATCTTCCCATACAGTTTCGCTACTAAGCTGATCAAACTGATGGCCCTGGAAGTGGCGCACTGCATACGTGATCCGTTAATTTTATATAAGAGCGATGACAGCACGCCTCCAGTCCATGGGAACCTTCCCCGACCTTCAGCATAGATTGCTCAAAGTCAGGAAAACGTCCCGGATACATGTGCCACCGTGTTTGATCGTTTCAGCAGACATCATATCTATTCTAGCTGCCTTACCATTTTTCATACTCCGTATCGACCATTCAATTTCTACCATAGTAATACGATGTTGGCGCAGCGGCGTCAGTCGTAAACTCACTCGCGGCGCCCACATCCGGAACATACTCATACATTTCTCCAAAGTACTCACTCCATCGACCCAATACATCGTTTGGGTTTGCAAGAATGTCACCAGCCTTAAACATAATCTTCTCCATTCAGGATGTTGACGAAGAACCGGGAGACTTTATAACTTCCCTCCAGAAGAGTTTGTAGGCCTCGAAATTCTCCGTCAACCTCACTTACTCATTCACAACTAATCTTTCACGCTATTCTTTCACTAAGGCTTTGGTGACATTCCTGCAGCGGCGGTAGCTCTCATACTTTTTCTCTATCATTCTGATTCGAACTTGAAACATAATTCAACCAGGCTTTTTTCTTTCCTTCGACGCTGGATTTTACATCCGCGTCCCACCAGGCATCACATCTTAGAATCTTATGCCTCGCACAACCACATACTTCTTTTGCACTATCCACTATACTTTCTTTCATTCTTTCCCAGCATTCTTCAACACCTAAGTCAGAAAGACTTGTGTCATTGAGTCTTGCTGACTACTAGGTCTACATACATACTCCGTATACTTTCATCTTCTAAATTCTCACACTTTATCCTTTCAAGCTCTCCGAAATAGGTACGCACTCGCCAGTGCCTCCACTTCTTGAATAGGCCCACGAAGCGGCTCACCACCAGGTAGTGGTCCGTATCAAGTGTGGGGCCTCTGTAGGCTTTAGTATCCCTTAGTGTCTCGGAGACGCCTGTCTACAAGAATCAGATCAATCATACTCTTCTGTTTATTCCGTCTCCACGTATACGTGTGAATATCTTTATGACTGAATAATGTGTTGTTAGACACAAGGAGGTTCCGTTCCAAGCATACGTCCAAGATCGGCTTACCAGCATCATTCATTCTCTTGTCAACATTCGGACCAAGGCTAGCTTCCAGGCCCTCTCTCTTGGTTCCAACCCATCCATTAAGGTCTCCACACAGAATTGTCTTTTCATTTCCTTCAACCAAATCCAAAATATCCCTAACAGTTTTCCAAAACTCCTCGAGTTCATGGGGATCAGCGGGAGCATAAGCTGTGACCAGGAAGACTCGTATGATCCCCAGTTTTATACGAACCTAAAGATGTCTTGGACCCACCAATTCATAGTCTTTCACTCCAGAAGCAAAGCGGGAGGAGAGAACGACTCCCACTCCCCCATTGGCATGGAGTCCAGGTCCACTCCGGACCCTAGGGCTACCATGCCATCTGGGAGGTCCTCAGGCTCACTCCCCTTCTGCTTTGTTTCTGTCAAACATAAGGCTTATGTTTGACTTACTTATGTTTGACATACCTTATGTTTGACTAATGGGTGCGCGTCGCTGTCGGGGCACGCCCTGACAGCCAGCGCGGCTGTATTCGTTTCGGTCAAGATTGCGTCCCACATATGTATATCTTATTTTATGGATCAGTTGTAACATGTGTGTTTCTATTACAGGGCACACCAGTTGACATAGTGCAATTACACAGAGCGCTTACAGCTCGTATTTCAGTCAGCAAACGCACCACGGTGACATCCTCCAACACTGGCTCTCAGAACGACACTTCACAACAAGCTGCTGAGCGGTTAGAGGCTGATACAGACGATAACGATTATCTTGAGAAGACTGATGAGAAGCAAGATGCCGTTGACAGCGCTATAGATGATGATGTACTGGACAATGAAGTAGATAGCAACGATAGACTTGAAGCGAAAGATGAACACAAGACTGAGGAATACGAATCTAACGTAGACGGCATGAAGGAAGACCAAGACTCTACTACCTCACTGAAAAGGAAAGAGCCAGTGGACAACGAGACTCCACCAAAAAGACAGTGTCCGGAAATAATAATAGAGTGATATTATTAACGCATCATAATGCGTTATATAATAAACATTTTGTGCGATAAAATAATGTGGACATGGTTTCGTTTGTTCGACATCCGCTAAAAGCTCTGTCTGTAAATGTAACAAATAAAACATATGTGTAGAAATATTTAAGGTCAAATTAATATAGCGTTATACCATCATTGTTGATTATTATTAATGAAGGTACCATTTTTAATGATTTTTATTAGGACCGCATGCATTTTCAGTACAAATTTTTTGCAAGTGTTGATTATGATTCTGTGTGTCTGCTCAAAATTTCAATTGTAACATTCCAGTCGTTGAGTATTGACCAGAATGGATTATAATCAGGTTCAATCATGGCTGCTATGCCAAATGCAATAATGATGTGGTTTATTTTCTGATAGATTTTTTGAATAAACTGATTCACTTTAGATATATATATTTTATTGACTCTTGAATAATTACTATTGCAAAACTATATACTACTAGTTAGCGATAACTTGACACTCGCCTGGAAACGCAACTCTTCGCACGTTACCCTTCTAACTTCCCCTGAGCCTCTCAAGTTGTACTGTTTGAAACAATATTTTTCTATTGTCTTATGGTCAAGGAGCCCTAGAACATTTTGTTTAAATAATTACATCAAGCTGAATCTTCGTGAATAGCTTCGTTTCGATGAGACGCCCAACAATGTCCTAAAAAATTTTGATTATGGTAGCTAGCAGAGGTAGCCATGACCAAATATGTTTATTTGATGATTCCCAAAAACTTATTACTAACCGATGGTTCCTAGTGTAATTTTTAAGATAATTATCTAAATTATTGGAAAAAATATTTGTCCTACAAAATGCATGGTTTGATTGATTATAGAGGTCCCCTTTTTTCAAACTTGGAAAACGAAGTCATGAAAAATAAATACTAACCGGGTGATTATTTTATTTTTATGGGAACTATATATTATCTCTATATATAAAAAAAAAATGCTTCAAAATTTCTCGGTTTCGGCCGAAACTGAAGTGACAGCCGAACATTCGGTTTCGGTTTCGGCCGGAAAACCAGTTTCGGTCGGACTCTAATAGAAATATTAAGTCGACGACTAAAAAGTACCACAAACTAAGTACTAAAGACAACAGGAAGGTGGTGGATGTTGAGTATTCACAAAATTAAAGCCAACCGTGAAGTAATAGGCGTATGTAATTATTGGCCGAGTGCGTTCGTCGGTCACTCGGCCACTAGTGTACACTTGAACAGAAAAGGTAGAATGGAGATTGGCTAAAGTGATTGACTAGGGGCTCACGGGTGCTTCGGTGAGTATCTGAGTCGAATAAAACGTGAAGAGACGGCGAGATGCCACCATTGCGCATCCGGCCTGGACTCGGCCCAGCACACGCTGGAGGTCTGCCCGGCGTGGGCGGCTGAGCGCCGAGTCCTGGACGACGGGATCGGGCGAGACTTGTCCCCGCCGGCGTTGGTCGCGGCAATGTTGGCGGGCGAGGAGGAGTGGAGGACTGTGGTCTCCTTCTGCGAAGCTGTGATGCTCCAGAAGGAGGCCGCCGAACGGGGTCGGGAGAGAGCCGATCCCGCTCGAAGGCGGCGGCGGCGAGCTCAGTGATCGCCGCCGCCGACGGGCCGCGAGGGCACACACCCCGCGGGTGCGGGTCGCGGTCCGGGAAGGATGACCCCCTGATGCGGCCGGGGAGGGTCGTCGGGGGCGCCGCCGGGCGCGCGCCTCTTTACAGCGCGCGGTCGGGGCTGCCCCGCCCGGGGGAGCTTCCCGAGGTTGAGCTCCCCCTCGTGACAGAGGGGGGGCGACGGCGGGGTGGCCGATGCACTATCCTGGGCCACCCTAACGCCGGAGGAAGGCCGCCGCGAGGTTTTAGTGGGTAACCCTAGGATTGGATTGCAGTTTACTGTTTTGGGAGTCCCACACTACCCCCTGCCGTTAGACGGGGGGGTGTGCATAAAGCAATTCCTCGCGTAAAAAAAAAAAGAGGTTGTGGTTTGCTGTCTTAGGGAGAGGGATGTTAAAAGCTTTACGCCAACGGAAAGGAAAGGAACCAGCCAGTCAACCACTTTATATAAGTATACTAGTTGACCCAGCGAACTTTGTTTCGCCTCAGACGCAACAATATCGCTTAGGGTTCAGCCAGCGTTTGCAATTAAAGTCACAAAATCTCGAAAATTGACACTTTTTGTTTACTACATTATACATACGAATCACCCCATACACCTACCCTCTATCTATTTAAAAAACACATTAAAATCTGTTGCGTAGAAAGATAAGAGAAAGATATAAAAATCTAAGCTTAAAAGGGGACACAGCTAAAAACGATTTTGTTTTATAGGTAGGGGAGGGACGGGCACTTTTAATCATCTTTCTGTAATCAACTTTTATTGCCAATTTTTGTTGCGCACTCATTTGGCTAGATATAATTAAAGAGCTTTCATAAAAATTACAATCAGTCTCAACATTACGTGACATTTTATAAACTAAGTCAAAAGTGCCCAATGCTCCCTAAGGTTGGGAGGCTTGGGCATACCCGGTGGGAGGCTTGGGCGCGGCCTATAAATCAGTTTGGAATCCAAAAATTAGTTCGCAAATAGACTGTTATTAATAACTTTAAACTATACCAATAACAGAAACCAAAAATAAGAGTTAAGAAATAAAAAACATCTTAAACAGCATCTCAAATTATCAGAGATTGGGTATAACCCTTTAATAGTCCTATAAAGGACTTATTAAATTTGTACTTATCAGCTGTTGTTTTTTTTACCCTTTTGATATCTCTTCTGTGGCTGGTAATATTAAATCTTTATGATTTTCCCGTCGCAAACCTTTCTTTGTGAATTTACACTAAATTTGGATTGGATGTGTGGATGTGTTGTGGATTCAAATCCTGGCACACAACAATGACTTCGAAATTTTCGGAAGTTACGCGTGATAAATATCGATGACTGACAACTTTGTGACCGGTATGGCAATAGGTTCGCCACCTATTCCATTTGGATCGTAAACATAACGGCGAGGTGAGGCTTAACAGCCGCTGCCTACACCTTCGGGTAAAAGTGGCGTGAAGTTATGATATGTTAACTAAAAATAAACCAATTGTTAATAATCCTCCTATACTGAACATAGAAAGAGGGAGGGAGCATTGGGCATGCCCAAACCTCCCCATCATCCAAATGCCCATTGCTCCCTCTGTATACATTTTTGACATAGATTACCGGTATTTTTTTGAATCTTCGTATTTGGGCTTAAATTTCATTTTAATTTATAGATTAGTAAATATTCAATAGATAATTCATAAAATATACACATACCCTTCATTAGTTTTATCTTTATTACGATCCGAAACCACAACAAAATATTTGCTTTTACTAGCCCATAATCTTTAAACGTGTCTGTGTTTGACAATTGACAGAAATTACATACACCTTGTGGATTAATAGTGTTTCCAGTCGGTAAAGAAAACTAACCAATCAAGAAAAAAATTAAATCTATGATCAAATCAGAATAAAAGGGGGGTGCCCATGTCTCCCAACTGCCCATCCCTCCCCTACCTCCCATACTATGCAATGATACCTTTACGGATTTTCATAATTAGGTAGGTACATATCTAATTTAATATGGTCCTAACGTGTATTTAATATAATCACCTAGCTCCCTCAATATTTTCTTCTATTCAATTTGTAGACTACATATGTCGCTAATTATGATAACGACATAATTGTCCATTCAATAATTTATATAAACTAGCTGTAATTTGAGGTTGTTGCGAAAATTAACACCTTAGTTGACAAAACAAATCTACTCAAGCTACAACCTGAATATAAAGGAAAGAAAATTGAAAGTAATGACATAAAGATGATGACTTTGATGGTAACAACGAGCTTATCTCAGGAAGTAGATACCTATTGTTCGAATTGAAAAATATTTCTGTTACATTACTCCACATTATTGATGAAGGCTTTAGGTTTTATAATACGCTATGATCAATAGGATTGCAGCACTAATTTCTCTAGTGGTAAAAGATAATGTAGCATTATGCAGTTCGCGCAGTTAGCTTGTTATGTCAAAATTGAGAATGGCAATTTCATAAAATAAAGTTAGGCAAATTGTAAACAACGAAATCTAATATTATAGCCATTAATTCTCGTGTCACAGGTATTAGTTACCGTACTCTTCTGAAACAGCTTGACCGATTCTCATCAAATTTTGTGTGCATATCGGGTAGGTCTGAGAATAGGACAACATCTATTTTTCATCCCCCTCAATGTTGAGAGTAGTATTTTTTCAATTATTTTATGGAACAACATACAAAAATACATACAACCCTAATTTTTCACCTCACAACGAGCAACCCCTATTTTTTATTGATTGATCTTTGGTTTTTTCAAGACGATGTTTGCTGGGTCAGTTCGTTATTTTATAATCTTGCGCCTGTACTTTCAATGAAGTCTTAAGGGGCCATTTAAGTATGCTACCCCCCTTCTTAGCAAAAGTAAGCCAACCCCCTACCCCATAGTGACGTAAACATTTTTCAACTAATATATATCTTATTTTGTTATTGAAACATTTTTTTGCTACCTAAGTGTTGAAGAAAATTAAATAACTACCGTATACCGATGACGTAATTATCATCTAGTCCCCCCACCCCCCATGTCATCAAAAATAAGCAAAGCAAAGACATAAAGAAGACAAAAAATAGTAGGTACAATTGAAAATGAAGAAAGCAGTGCACTTTCTAAAAATGGTTTAATTAATCTTTTACAACTCCCAAGTTAATGTTCAGCTACCACGGAGATTCGTAAGATAAAATAAATAAATTGTATTAATAATAAAAGCAGCTTAACGCTAAAAATTTAAAGTAAAACACCCCGTAGAAATTTAACAAAATCAAACATAGATTTAATTTATTCAAACAGCTACTATGTTGACAACTACTGTGATATACAATTAACGCTTAACTACTAATTCGTCCTGTTATAAAAAAGTTGGAACTAATATCTAACCATAATTTCATTCACTTTCGTTGCACAAATCATAGACATAAAAGTTCTACGTTTGAAAATTTGAAAATGGAAGAGTATAAAAATTATTCCACATTCGAATGTTTTAAGCCCCATTTTAATACGTTAGCCAGAGTGGGCTATTTTAAAATCGTTCCGAAACCGTTATCACACGCCAAACAACGTATGCATAATGTATATAGATTTGTTTCATGTTTTCTTGTAATATTGTATAATTTACAACATCTTGCGCGTGTCATACAGGTGAGTTCACCATTATACCGTTATATCTGCAAGTATGGAATGGGCTTATTTATTCTCAAAACCGTTACGCTTTAATCCTTGACGTTATTACGTTAATATGTATATCTAAAGTTATGTAAAGATATTTGTCAGATTTGATGTCTCGGTGCGCAGTGGGCGAGCGCACGGCCTCTAATCCAGAGGTCCGGGGTTCGATTCCAGACACTGGCTCACACCAATGACTTTTCGAAATTGTTTTCGGAAGCTATGTGTGATAAATACCGATGACTGACAAACTTTGTGCCCGGTATGGCAATAGGTTCGCCACCTATTCCATTTGGGACGTAAACATAACGGCGAGACGAGGCTTAACAGCCGCTGCCTACACCTTCGGGTAACAAAAGGCGTGAAGTTATGTTATGTTATGTAAAGAGAGTATTTATACGGGAGATCACTTTTACAGTTTGATTTTTTTTTTATGAGATAGGAAGGCAAACGAGCAAGCGTGTCACCTGATGGTAAGCAACCTGTGCCGCCCATGAATACCAGGAACACATATAGTGTTACTGTTGCGTTGCCGACCATTAAGGGAGTAGGATGGGGAAGGCGGAGTGGGCCTACGGGTACCTCACTCACCAAACGAAACGCGGCATGAGCCACTTTACTTCGATCTTCTTAGAGGTCGTGGTATTTCACCGGTCGAGCCGGCCCATTCATGCAGCGAACTGCTTGGCTCTACCACTGTTAAACTGATTTTGATTACTTGTATTAAGTACAAGTGGAAGATTTTATTTCTATACTGCTTTTTATGAACATTCTTCATGTTGTCATGGCTCCTTTTAAAAATCAGGTTCGTCACAGCACTGATCAAATCATAGACACTCTCTTCATTTTGCTGACAACCTTAAATACCCTTGGGAAAGAAGCCGCATTTAATTTGAGAAGCCGTCGAATTGATGGCCTTATTAATTTTATAAATGGTTAGTTTTGAATCAACATAATACTAAGTAACTATGTAATAACATAGTCTAAAACACGTTCCACTGTCTATACCTTTAAATGCTTAAAATTTTATAACTACGCAACGGATTTTGATGCAGTTTTTTAAATAGATGTCAATGGGGTGGTTTTTATGTATAATGTAGTAAAAAAAAAAGTAATAATTTACGAGATTTAGCACTTTAATTGTAAACTCTGAAAAAATTGCTTTTCATGGGTAACCAAATTTCCCAGGTCAACTAGTTATTTTTTTATATGGGAAAGGAGGGCAAACGATCAGACGTGTCAGCTGATGGTAAGTGACCAGCGCCGCCCATGGACACATACATATAGTATACTATACACATATAGTGTTACAGTGGCAATGCCGACCTTTAAGGGATTAGGATAGGAAAGGCAGGGGAAATGGGGGTGGGCCGTCGGGTACCTCTCTCACCGAATGAAACGCGGCACGAGCCACTTTGCGTCGATCTTCTGAGAGATCGTGGTATTTCACCCGTCGAGTCAGCCCATTCATGCAGCGAACTGCTTGGCTCTACCACTGTTGGGAAGTTTTCCATAAATTTTACTCATAAATGTTTTTGGACGCAATATCTCTATGCAACGCCATCTAATTTCTAAGCTCAGTAGTGACTAATGCTTGTGTAATGGTATTACACCACAGGTATATTTCTACACAGACCTCTATGATGGTGGAATTTTTTCAGGACCTTATTTTGCCGCCCACAATTCACATCACGTGGAAGTTTTGAAAAGAAACTCTCTGAAAATGTCTCGGTTGCTCAAGTTGTATCACATGGCTGTATTAATCTGTGGTATATCCTGGGCAGTGTTTCCAGGTGTTAACAAAATACTTGGCGAGGAAGTCCCATTCACAGGATATATTCCATTTGACACCACGTCGACTCTTGGGTATGGGATGATCTCTACCTTTCCACGAGCCTAAGTATAGCTCCATTTGTTCAGTTTTCTAAATTCATCAAATAAAGCTAATAATACTACAAGCTAACTTAAGGCAGTCTCGGTAGCGCAGTGGTCGAGCACACGGCTACTAATCCAGGGGTTCGGGTTCGATTCCTGACACTGGCTCACACCAATGACTTTTCGAAATTGTTTTCGGAAGTTATGTGTGATAAATATCGATGACTGAAAACTTTGTGCCCGGTATGGCAATAGGTTCGCCACCTATTCCATTTGGGACGTAAACATAACGGCGAGACGAGGCTTAACAGCCGCTTCCTACACCTTCGGGTAACAAAAGGCGCGAAGTTATGTTATGTTATGCTAACTTAATTAGGTACCTATTCATAATAAGGAAGATCTTTAATTTTAATTAAAGCTTACTTTATTCTGTTAATTAATAAGTGAAAACAGATTTCATTAATTAAATAATAGTTCTTCTCGGAATTCTTTTCGGAAGTTATATGTTATAATTTTCGATGACAACTTTGTGCATGGCGTATGGCAATAGGTTTCACCACCTATTCTAATTCGGACGTAACGATCGGTAAGTCTAGGCTTAATAGCCGCTGTCTACAAGTTCAGACAGAAAAGAAGTTAGTTAGAATTATTATCACGACTGGTTTGAGAGTGAGATTAATATGTTCATTTTTTTTTTCTTTTTTAGATTTGTTTTAGCTTTAGCATATATGAATATTTTGATAACATTCCAAGCTTTCGGTAATGTTACTATGGATTGTACAATAGTAGCGTTATACTCCCAAGCGCAAGCACAAATAAATATACTGAGACACAATCTAGAACAGCTCGTTGTATTCGATGATATACAAATAAATACATTATCATCACATAAATATACGTACAAGGATGATGTACATCACAATGCTAAGTTACAGGAGCGTTTGAAAAATTGCGCCGTACATTATAAAGAGATCTTACGGTATGTTCTGAAAACTTTAGTTTTATGATTAACAATGTTAATATCTAAGGTTTCAGTGACGAAATTCACGGGTAGGTACAAATATAGTATAGGTCTACCAGAATCGGATGGCAAAAAGGGAAAAAAGAAATTGACGCTAGCCATACTGGGGAAATTGAGGTAAAACGTTTTGATACTTTTCGGATAATTTTTGAAAATCTTACTGTGGTTAATGTGAGGTTCGAAATTTAGATGAAAACTTTGATTATTTTGTTCATGAATTAATTAATTAATTAGGCTGTGAGAACTTGAAAATGGTTCCAAATACTGCGAATCCATAAAAAAGTCTTCATCGGATATATTCTTATATATGACATGTTGCTCCATTAAAATAGTCCTGTTTCATTGGCACTTCACGAATACGAATCCGATGTCTTTCAAAATAAGTCTGAAGACAAAATAAGATAGTTATTTTTAGATTACCTGCTATGTTTTTAGACTTTTTAGATTATATTCAAACTAAGCGAAAGTGAAATTCATTTTTGTTACCTTAATGATTCTCTTTCTCCATTGAAATGGATTTGCTCCCGAAGAATTTGTAGCAATTCCATGACAGTGGGTATTTCTTTTCCTACAGTATAAAACTCATTTATTTTGTTTCTGATTTATTCTAAATCAGAATAATCCAAGTTTATTTTTTTGCCAACTTTCCTCTTTTTGCCGGGCGTACTAAATACGCCTCTGTTAGATCGTTAGATTAGAACAATTCGTCTTATGGTTGTATTAGAAACACCTGAAATAGGCCAAAGTTTAGTATACATATACACATGAAAAATTAAATAAACCGAAGTATCAAGACGTGTCATTCCTACTAACCAGTCAACGCTTGCACATGGTTCAATATCTATGATTGTGTTTGTTCTGCACCTTGTTCATCAAATATTTTTTGATAAACATTGAAAACAATATTTCTCGCTTGCGATCGAAGAGTTCTCTTCGACATTTTCACCATTTTATAAAGGAAATTTGAAATTAAACCAGAAACAATTCTTCGAAATTTCAGTTGATAGATGACGTTTTGCTTTTCTTGCCATATGAAAATCGTTATTTTTTTTTTTGATATCATATCCTTAGAGACCTATAGTACCTATAATTGTGTCCTTAAGTTCTGGTAAAGCTACAAAGTTCGCTGCATAAATACGCTGGCTCAACCGATGAAATATGTCTTTATTTCTTTCTTTATTATACACAGACCAGTGCTTGACAACACTTCACCTGTTGGTAAGTGATAGTGAAGTCGTTGTTGGTAAATCGCCCTGGCCTGTTAAAAACCTATTCACTCTATTTTTGAATATTATAGTTATTTGGGAACACCGACGCAGGCAGTTTGTTCCACTCGTTGGCAGTGCGTATAAGAAACGAGGATGCAAACCATTTTTATTTAACAACTTCTCCGGAAGTCGATGTACTCTCAGAAGTTGGACGTAAAGTGGCTCATGCCGCGTCGCTCGGTTTGTGAGGTATCCAGAACACCACCTCTTCCCCTTTTCTTCTCCTTGCCTATAGCATCTTTCCCTATCCCATCTTTAGGCCGACAACGCAACTGTAGGCCGGCATTTAGTAGCCAGCCCATTCATGAGGCGAACTGCATGGCTTTACCGCTGTAAAAGTACTGATGTTGTTGTTTTGATTCTACAATTTTGATTTTACATATTTATCAGATACGTAAAGGAGATTGAGTCAATATTTGGTGAGGCAATGGTTATACAATTTATTATTATGGCCTGGGTTATCTGTATGACAGTGTACAAGATAGTCGGGGTAAGTATTGAAAAAAAATACCTTAAAGAATTTTTTGCCGATATTCATTAATAAACTTTTTCTGGTACATTTTTTCCAGTTGAGCATCACTTCTGCAGAGTTCATCTCGATGGCGGTGTATTTAGTTTGCATGTTGGCTCAGTTATTTATTTATTGTTATTTCGGAACGCAACTTAAGGTTGAGGTTAGTTACATATTTTTATCTACGTATTAATTATAATCATCATCATCAGCCTATTGCAGTCCACTGCTGGACATAACAACTGCGCCACAACATCCGATTCTCTGCCTTCCGCACCCAGTCTTCCAGCAGCCTTTCTCAGGTCGTCTGACCATCGGGCTGGTGGGCGTCCTACGCTACGTTTACCAAGACGCGGTCTCCACTCTAAGACCTTCTTACTCCATCTACCATCGGTCCTTCGGCAGATATGACCAGCCCATTGCCACTTCAGCGAGCTTATTCTATGAGCTATGTCAGTTACCCTAGTTCTCTGGCGGATATACTCATTCCTAAGTTTATCTTTCAGAGATACTCCGAGCATAGCTCGCTGAGCGACTTTAAATTTGTGGACTAGCCCCACCGTAAGTGTCCACGTTTCGGCACCGTAGGTCATTACCGGTAAGACGCACTGGTCGAAGACTTTGGTCTTCAGGCATTGCGGTATAGGCGAGTCGAAAACTCGACGCACTTTGCCGAATGCGAGAGCTGAATCCTTCTGTCGGCCTCCTTGTCGAAGA
The DNA here is from genome assembly GCA_905147225.2 of Euproctis similis. Lineage (NCBI taxonomy): Eukaryota > Metazoa > Arthropoda > Insecta > Lepidoptera > Erebidae > Euproctis > Euproctis similis. The sequence continues at coordinate 5,576,783 of LR990118.1, read as the reverse complement.
TTCATCTACCTAACTGGATAATTTGGCCTAGGTAAACGTATTTGTTTACGACTTCGAGAACTGACCCTTCGACGCTTATCGGTCCGGGCACGACATGTTCATTGAACATGACCTAGGTCTTGTCCAAGTTCAGGCCCAAACCGACACGTCGAGAGTATTCATCTAGGCTGCGCAGCGTTCCGCTTAACTGTTGCAGCGACTCTGCCATTACAACGTTGTCGTCAGCGAACCGAAAATGCGAGATGTACTCACCATTCACGTTGATACCCTGTACAGTCAAATCCAGTGTCTTAAAGACGTCCTCCAGAGTATTGGTGAAGGGTTTGGGAGATATGACATCTCCCTGTCTTACACCTCGATTCAGCTCGAAGTTATGTAATGTATTTTTACCAGCTGAGGCGGCCCATTTATGCGAAGAACTGCGTAGCGTAGTAGATATACCACTGATATACTGATACTTAGGGATTTATTGCGTTTTTTCAACATATCATTTGTATTCAGAGTGAGTTCGTGAACGAGTCGATCTACTTCAGCGGCTGGTTATCTCTGTCTCCTGGGTTCCGACGTCAACTGCTCGTCATGATGGTATATTGTTCCCGTCCAATAGCACCACGTACAGCTTATATAATACCGATGTCATTGGAGACATACATTGCGGTAATTATGAATCACGGATCTTAGACCGAGATTTATTGCGTGTTATGGGCATGTGATGAAGAGGGATGATACACAGGTCGCGAGAAGAATGTTAAACCTGAATGTGGAAGAAAATAGGAGAAGAGGAAGAGCAAAGAAAATGGATGAATTGTGTGAAAGACGACAGGAATACGAAGGATGTTAATGTGGAAAATACGAATGATAAATTAAAGACCTTGCCGACCCCAAATCATGAGAATAGGGCAGGAAGATGTGATACCTACATTTACTCCAGCGAGCTGGGATAATAATCCTGGATTTGTAGGGTAGAACGAAAACTTCCAAAGTTTTTTTTATCTATAATTTCTTATCCAAAAATTGCCTTTAGAAGTTACAGTGCTCCAGTACGTTAGTTATCTATATTAAAGCTGTTTACATAGGTAACATCAGAAACTTATAGGTCGTTTAAGTTTTTCTCCATTTTCCACTAGTAAAATACTACGATTTTCGATCGTAGTTACTTTAATCAAGTATGATTTAAATTTAAGAGTTTGTTGATTGCGTGTTATTTTGATGTTGAAATATTACTTTTCTTTACGAAATCATAGATTCGAGGCTGAGACTGCACTGATAACAATTATTTGCCAAAAATAACAACTTCTAAATCGATTTATCAAATGTGTAAGTTCTTAAGGTCTTCTCTTTAGAGATCACTATGAAATTTTATCACACAAAGAAAATATTTGATGGTTTTTCAAGTATCATATAATACGAGATAAATCGTAAATCGTCTATTTTACAGGTGCTGAGGTTATCGTACACGCTATTTACCTTCTTGAAACGTGAAAATTAAAATATTATTGTATAGTTTAAAAATTGGTCATTAATGATTAAATACGAATACACATATAGGTAGAGTTGTTTTTAATTTCTGCCAACTTGCTTCTACATTTAAGTTCGCTAGAGAAAATTTAAAAGAAACAAAGAATAACATCCGCTTTACTTTCAGAGTTTATCGATTACAAACATACAAATCTTTCCCGTTTATAATATTTTTATATAAAGGCCCTATCGCCTCTCAACTTATACGTCCAAACCAAATATTATAAAATCCAAATTAAGTGAAATAACTTATATTTATACATTTGCAAGTATCTTAAATTTTTTATCAAACATTACTCAAAATGAAGTTAGGCAAATATTCTGTAATTTATTCGCCTCACTTTTTTAATACATTAAATAAAATATATCTTACACCGCATTTAGACTGTCACAGGTGTTCATACTGTGATACTGACGTATAAATTCCGGCTTAGACGAGGCGCGGAAATTTTTATACGATATTTTATTCGGGAACATTAATAATAGAACTCTTAAGATGTGCATTTAATTCTTTTCCAGCGTCACTGGAGCGATAAAATTAATCGTTTAATAAGTATATTTAGTTAGTGTAATAAAAAAATAACTTAAGTAGCTGTAATTGGGGAATAATTCATTAAAAGGAGTTATTTACTTTCGTTCTTTCTACATAATAAGTACATGAAATAAACAGAGTTTCGCGGAGTCTCATGTAAAACTAACTATCTACCGCTGGAATACATAAATTCGTCTGTTTATCACGCTCACCACACTACATTGGCAACGATCTGAGCTTTGTTGCTCTCAAGCCGGAGCTTAAATATAGAATGCGTGTAGAAATTTCAATTTATATTGTTTTCTTGTGTCCCACATCTGCCGTTAGCTCGATGCATTATATGTTATAAGTTGTTTAAAGAAATAGAGTTAAAAGAGAGAAATATCTTTTTTATTAAAAGGAAAAAAATGTGTATAATATTTGTATAATATTAGTGTTAAATCTAAAAGAAATATTTGTACAGTGAGTCATTTTAACTTTATATTATAATAATGCGTGTAGTGTTGTGAGTCACGGAGACTCTGCCAGACAATACAGAAGCCCGTAACCTGGCTGCTCTCAGTGCTACGGACGACGTAAGTGTTGAAAGTCGTGTAAAAAGTTGTATCCGGCTGGGAATAGCGCGTGTGGAATTCCGTTTATAAATACTCGAGTGTCGTGGTACGAGAGTTTTGTTGAGTTCGTGGTAGTGAGGGCGGAGGTGCAGGGCTGGACTCGGGCGGCAATATGCTCTCGGCACGATGATATTCACGGGCGGGGGGGCGCGCCGCCGTCCCTCCCCCGCGCCGCCTCGAGTGCGCCCGCCCGCCCAGCGACTCCTTGCTCACCACGTGAGTGCCAATCACAACAACAATTAATTTGTAACAAATACATTTTCTAATCATCTGTAATCTCCTAACGAATTCAACAGTCGTTCGAGGTTAGAGCTGTATTTGTTTTATCGCACACGTTTTACATTCCGATCGTATTTGTATAGGTTGTTTTGGCTGTACCGATACAGCTGGCCGGCTGACTGACGCCAGCCCTCCTGGGAAATAAATTTGTTCCGGAATAACTTAGATTTAAAATAATTTCTAGAAATTAATAGTAGTTTATCAGAGAGTTATCAGATAGGTGGAAATCTAGATCTACAAACTATTGAGTACTATGTTATGTCGATTTCATTAAGTTCCTAAACGATGTTGATTAAAACAAATCAAAATGCGAAATCTGTCTCGTGCTGACTCATTAAAAAGCTCTCGCTCTTTCAAAAAGTCATATTATGATGATATTTCTACTTACACCGTAAAGATATTTGCAAAAAAACTATAAGTAATAAGAGGATAATTCTCCATTCCAACCGTTGGAAAAGTCAGAATCACATTGTATCCTTTCTTTCAGGCAATTTGCACAAAAAAAATATTAGGTACTATATTTCTTCGTGCCTTAATGCCATCATTTGGGGTCGGTACAACAGATTTCAATTTTCCATATTTTCTTATCATTCATATTAAGATTACGACTTATCTAATTTAATGAAAAAAAAAATGCTAATAGCTAAAATTGTTTCTTCTATTATTCTCTTTATTTTATTAACCCATTACAAATATTTATTGCTTCCAACACACTATTGTTATTAATAACAAAGCATTAGTTAATTACTCGGCTGTCATCTACATATAGCTATGGGCCATTATTATTTTTCTTTTAGACAAATTTATCACAACAATGGCAACAGCTGATTGTCTTTAATTTACACATGATATTTGTTTATTTGAGATTATAACTACCTACGGGATTATTTTGGAAAATCTATGTTCTTGTTGTTGTAAAAATGTATTTAAATTATGTATTATTTCATTAAAATTTGAACGGGGGTATCTAAAGAAGAGTGGCGTTAGGAAAAACTCTCGCTGACCGCATCAAAAACAAGGTTGTAAGGAAGGAAATTGCATTGAATGAGAGTGTCGGTGTGTTCAGAAATGTAGAAGGAATGGATAATGCAAGATTGTAAGCAGTATACAATGTAAAAGCAGGTGAATGTAGGAGGACGGCCGCCACACACTTTACATGACTAAATAGAACAGGTCCCTCAGAAAGGTGACATCAGGAATTTTACAAATCGACGAGCGTATATGACAAGAGATATCAAAGTCAAAGGCGAGTGATGCGTGCAAGAATCGTGCGTTATGGAGCTCTGTTCGCTTTGTCTACCCCGCAAGGGACTTGGCGTGAAGTTATGTATGTATGTTTCACTATTTGCTCAATTAGTATGTAATAGAAACACACACCAGTCCAATTTATTCATTCATTTATTTTTATTCAGTCGGCTCCTAACATACTTCGCTCTACCTTGGTTACCACATAATGCTTTAGCTTGTATTTCTTTCTCCCTTATAATGATATTTTTCATTCGATCCGCAAAGATGAGTGAACACATGTCATACTTGTTAGAGATCGCATTCCCACTTCGAGCACTTCTCTTTCATGATTCGGCTGCCATAATACCCAACACTCATAAGGGATGTCAGAGTTGACCTCCACCTCTTTGAATCGTCAAGCGCTAGCAGTCACTCCCCTTCCGATAAATAAATATTAACCTTGAATCTGTTTTTATTCATTTATAGAATTATGGCGCTCTATTCTCTCTGCAAGGGATTTGGGGTGAAGCTATGAATGTTACATACAGACAATTTTCATAAAATACTTTAAAGGTTCATCGCTAACACTCAACCCAGTTGGACCCGCCTGCGTTGGCGACGTATCCAACCGAGCCCGGCCAGGTTAAGAGGGTTGCAATCTTTAGTAAGATTTCATTAAAAACTAAGCCGATTTTGGCATCAAAATGCGGTTTTGAAGAAGACCTCCAAGAGGTAGAGCCAAAAGCACTCGTCGCACTTGTCGCTCCAAAAAGTGACCGATTAAATACCATCATCTCTCAGAATATGGATTTAAGATGGATCATGCATGCCGCATTTCTTTCAGTGCATTTCCGGACTACTCCGGAGGCCCAACCACTTCTCACTTCCCCTTCATATCCTACTTCTTACCATTTTCCTATTTCATTTTAAATGTTGACAACGCAACTTTAACATTATCAGTGTTGCGGTTATCAATGGGCTGGCCTGGTTGCTTACCATTAGGTGACCTGCTTGCTTGTTTGCTCCCTATCATTTAAAAAAATACTCTAAAGATTCGGGTTATTGTGTGATTAATAATTAACAATGGGAGCAATGCGGAATTTTTAAGGGAGTTTTATAAATTGGCCATTTACACCTTCCCAACACGCAACTTTTTGCAGGGAAAAAACCGAACCATCTCTCGTACGATAAGTGTCGATGATCTATGGTTCAGATCTCCCACTTCTAGTTTAGAGATCCCGTGTACGAATCCTGGCAAGAAATAATTTCAAAAAACGCAGTACGCTGCATGAATGGGCCGGCTCGACCGGTGAAATACCACGACCTCTCGGAAGACCGACGTAAAGTGGCTCATGCCGCGTTTCGTTCGGTGAGAGAGGTACCCGGAGGCCCACCCTCTTCCCCATCCTTTCCTATCCCCTATCCCTTAAAGGTTGGCAACGCAACAGTAACACTATATGTGTTGCTGGTGTCCATGGGCGGCGTTGGTTGCTTACCAACAGGTGACACGCCTGCTCGTTTGCCCTCCTATCCAATAAAAAAAAAAAAAACGCTTAAAAGAGTGATTTGTCAAAACAATCCGGCGTGTCGACGCATAAACACGAAACATATATCTTTATCTATTAAATGCATACATATAATTATATTTGTTAGTTCACAATGATTTCGTGGCGGGATAGTTGAATGAGCGCTGACGCACAGAGTAACATAACAGTAACACCGTATTGTGGGTACCATCTATAAATAAATACACTGTGCATTTACCACGCGCTACCACTCAATTCAACCTTGGTACATACTCAATGTTCGCAGTATTCGATTCTAAGACAAAACTACCAAGTTTATCCCGCCATCAAACTGATTTGTTTACATATTTTAATGGGTTACAACGAAATAATGCGAAGAATGTATGCGAATTTTTTTTCCGAACAACCGGATCTTAATAATGAAATGTAAACAATTTTATATTTGTGTAATGCCATAATGGTTCTTTTGTATTATACTTGGCAGTATGTTAGTCTCGTCATTAAGAATTCAGTTAATTCTTCAATTACTGAGGACGCACAAATAATCTGTATCACCGATGACGCACAACTTTCAAAAAGGTTTCCAAAAAGTCATGAATTTCAACGGAAAACCCGTGTTAAAGCGCTAAAATATCCTAATATATTTAATAATCTAGCTGACGCTGTGAACTTTGTTCCATTCAGAAGCAACAAACGAGTAAATAAAAGATTTTTTCTAAAATAAAAGTAGGCTAAGTTATTCTTTAATACATCAGCGACCTGCCAATAAAAATAAAATTGGTTCAGCCATTTCAGATATTACTAAAAAGAGATTGTTTGAGTATTACAAACAAACACTCTAATTTAATTTATATGTATCGATAAGGCTTAATGTTACATATCCCCTATCAGTACTACAGCTGATACGGTCGTAGGTATGCCTCCAATTTAGAAGTCAGAGGATCAGATGAATTGGAAGAAACTAACGTCCAGCTGTGAACTGTGATAGGCTGATTAGATCATGGACCAGCCTTAGATGTGTGCAATGCAAAAAGGCAATAAATTAAAAGCAAAAATATTTTTTAAAGAAGCTTTTATTTAAAAATAAGAAAATAATATTTCCTTAAAAATTTGAAGTATCAACTTAGAGCCTCAGTATGTACAATTTATATAATAATAAAAGCTTGTCGCGCGAGTTGTAAATAAACTGTACTAATTTTATAATGTCAAATCAAATCAAAATAGCTTTATTTTCTTGGGTCTTCACACACAGTTTAATATAGTCCGTAAATACAGATATTTAACTTATTATTATATTAAAAGCATAACATATTAAAACACGAGCGCTTGAGAAAATTGCCACCTTGGAACAAAAACGCACGGACGATTCTGAGTGTCATGAGAAGAAATGGGCAAAACACTCATGTAAATTAATCTACTAACTTTACTATATTATCTATTGCAATTTAATTACCTACTTACTGATAGGGAGTCAAACCTCGCGACAAGCTTTTATTATTATATAAATTGTACATACTGAGGCTCTAAGTTGATACTTGAAATTTTTAAGGAAATATTATTTTCTTATTTTTAAAGCGCTTAAATAAAAGCTTCTTTAAAAAATATTTTTGCTTTTAATTTATTTTCTTATTTTTAGTTATAGCTGGCTAGGTAAGTGTCATTTCATTCAACGCATCATTATTGCAAGTTAGTTTACCGTTTAATTTCAAACAGTCCAGCTCTTCAATAAGGCGATCATCTTATTCAATTTCAGCTTAGAGCTTTCGTTTCCATGTAATCGCAATGATGATTTTTAATTCATAGCCATATTGTAGACATGCATCAAAAATATGTATGCCGTCATCTTGGATGGTCTACCGTATTGTATTTAGAATGCCGTCACATTATTTTTCGAGTTATTCTCAACAAGCCCTTTCATTTGATACCCATATTGTAGAAATGCATTAAAAAAAAACTGTTCCTCTACCTTGGATGATCCGTTATATTGAATTTAGAATGACGTCATATTATTTTTTCAGTTACTCTCAATGAGCCCTTTCATTTGATACCCATATTGTACAGAAGCTTAAAATATGTTTTCCTCCATCTTGAATATTCCACCATATTGAATTTATAATGACGTCATATTATTTTTTGAGTTACTATTAACAAGCCCTTTCATTTGATACCCATATTGTAGAAACGCAAATATTTTTCCCGCCATATTGGATTTGGAATAACGTCATATTTTTTTTCGAGTTACTATTAACAAGCCCTTTTATTTGATACCCATATTGTAGAAATTCATTAAAAAAACAGTTCCTCTATCTTGGATGATCCGCCATATTGGATTTAGAATGACGTCATATTCTTTTTTTAGTTACACTCAATAAGCCCTTTCATTTGATACCCATATTTCAGAAATGCATTCAAAATATCCATTCCTTCATCTTGGGTGGTCCGCCATATTGGATATAGAATAATGTCACACATCATATCATGTATTGTCATCCAAAGTAAACGTGTATACAAAATTTCAGCTCAATCGGTTGAAGATATCTACTTCAAAATTGAGTTGCAAGATTCCACCGAACATACATACTTACATACATACATACAGTGCAAGCTAAATAAAAGCTTTTAAAAAGGTAATAATTAGCGACATATGTATCTGATTAAAAGCCGGGAGTTCTATTTAACGCTCCCAGTGAAAATGTGCGTATTTAACTGCTTCTTTTATGGGATAGGGAGGCAAGCGAGCAGACGTGTCAGGGACATGGGCTGGAAAGGAGAGAGGGGTTGGGCCTCTGGTTACCTCTCTCGCCGAGCTAATTGCGGCATGAGCAACTTTACCTCGTTATTCTGAGAGGTCGTAGTCAGATTTCACTGGTCGAGCCCATTGAGGCTCAACCACTGTTGGTACTTTTGTGATGAAGCTGAAATTACTAATTCACAACACCAATATTTAAAATAGATAAATACAAAAAGCTGAATAATTGTGGTCTCGGTGGTGCAGTGGTCGAGTACCCCACTTCTCAATCAAGAAGTCGCGGGTTCGAATACTGGCTGACACCAATGACTTTTCAAATTATTTTCGGAAGTTATGTGTGATAAATATCGATGACTTAAAACTTTGGGCCGGGTATGGCAATGTGTTCGCCACCATTTGGGACGCAAACATAACGGCGAGACAAGACTTAACAGCCACTGCTTACACCTTCAGGTAGAAAAGAAAGACGTAAAATTGATTATGTACGCTGTAATAATCTGAAATTGTTTTACGATCTACCTACTAAGGTATATTTTAAAACATGTCTCGGAACAATGACATCGGCAGCAACAAATTTTGTTCATCTTTAAAATATAAAGTACAAAAATATTTTGTTCTAACAAATGCGAACGGAGGTGGTACCAGACGAAGTAGTTCCAGCAGTTGTGCAGTCAACGAACAATTATTCCATTGGAGATCTTTACTTTTGTTGATGTAATATGGACATGATGGGATCTGATCACGTGTATCTCGCTATTATGTTTGACAAAGCAAATGAGAATTTTGGCCATCGCACCTGAGCCATGCATCGCAATGGTAACCACGGGCGTTTATGCCAAGTATATACAGTAATATATAATGATACAATCTTTTTATACAAATATCTATATGTGTCAGTAGAAAGGGTAGGGTATTAATCATAATACCTATGTAAATCACCTCTATAATTCAATGTGTGCAATAAGGTGAGCTGAATATGTCTATGATCTATGGTCAGTGACGTTTGAATTGGCTACGTTTCCAAACTGCGACATTGGAAAATGTCATCTTTACTTTGGGTATGTCCAATTTCTCTGTCAATTCCATTTTGTCCGACACACACATTCTTGGCTTTCGTTTAGTATCTAATCACTCTCCATAAATAAATAAATACAGGTACATTATATACAAATACAATACTAGTATGTCATAGAATTTATGGAAGTATAACAAAAAATCTAGAAAGTGTCTAAATGTAGGCAACATTTAAAATTGATGTTGATAGAACATAAAAATAGTAATTTTTAAAATGTTAGAATATTAGTCTTCTTTGGAACTGGAGACTATTCAGATGTATTTTTACGCAAAAATACGAGGCGTAATGTCCGTATATATTATTCAAAGGGTGAAATCACAAAAATAAACTAATAATTATGACTACTGATTGTATGAGTTTGCTGAGTACCTAAGTATAATTTTCAGGTTTCAAATTGGTAACATGTGAATTTCAATTTCAAACATGTTACAATGCTATATTAAGTTTGGCAAATTAATGTCAAACTCAAATATGGTTTTAATTTTGACAATTCATTTAAAGAAGTAAAATTGATACAGAGTATTTTCATTTCATCCAAATTCCCAACAGCCACTATGTTAAAAAGTATTTATTTGACAAATACTACGTAGGTAGATACTATTGCTTTTAATGCTTGTTAATATTTTCTTCCAAATAATATATAATATAATATTCGGGTGTATCATGTTTGGCGTCATGTTTTGATATACTTAAAACATAACTATGTGTACATTGTTGGCAATATATCAAATCAACGTAACAATTGTTGACTGACACAATTGCTCTGAGCACTTAAACAACAAACACTTAATCACGTCTTTTAATGATTCATTGAATGTTTACCAACTACTGTAATTACCCCCGCACTAGTATAAAGTGCTGTATAAAGTATTGCTGTGTGGCGCCGGCTTAGAATACCGCCACCCCATCTCTTCCCGTGGGTGTCGTAAAAGGCGACTAAGGGAAAAGCTGGAAGAATGGGCAGCAGCATTCTCTCTAAACAAAATACAGCCTACTGCGATCGCCAACCCGCCTGGCTAGCGTGGCGATTATGGCAAAAACCCATGATTGCACAGGACCGGCAGCTGTGGTGCTCTATGGGGGAGGCCTACGTCCAGTAGTGGACCTTAAAAGCCTAGTGATGAGTATAAAGTAGCTATATTTTTTAAATATCCTTTATACGCATTTTATTTGTGTTGAAATCGTTGAAAATCCTTTTGATGGCTTTTTGGTCTTTCGTGCCGAATTATGTGACGGAATGGATTATGTAAATATGATAATTATGCAAAAAATAACACCAATAATGTGTATTTATGGCGTGTTGATTTTATCGAACACTAGCTGAAAGCTGAAACCCTCTATCTATTGCAATAACACATCAAATCAAAATCCGTTGAGTAGTTTCAAGGATTTAAGCATATAAGAGGTCAGACATCGGCAAACGACTTTGTTTAATGAATTTAATGAATAATGATAAGTTCTGAGAAATCATTGGTGGACAAAAGCTCAAAAAATTGAAAGGTTGAGTACTACATGGTTTGGCCTCCGAGACATCTGCTTAATTGCTGGGTGGTATTCCAATGTTGTAAGAGTTGGAATCACTATGAATTTTTTTAAAGTCTTTTTGTATTCTGAGTATCTAAAATCTCATAGTTAGTTTTTTATTTTGATATACCTACAATATTGTGCCTACTACTGCTAACTACTAATTACTACTAACGTAAGAGTAATCGATTCTTGCTTAGAGACACACGGTACATATCTCTCTAAACAAAAACTAAGAGCGCAAATCATATTTAAAATACTTGTACTGAACAGTCGTAAACATGAGTGCAACTCGTGAACGTGTTTTATTATTCACTACTCTTCGAAAGCGCCACTTTTGGCGGATACAAAGGGTAAGAAACTCTCTTTAAATCATCATTATTATTACATAGTATAAAATAAAGTCGCTTTCCGCCTCTGTGCCCTTGTATACTTATATCTTTGAAACTACGCATCGGATTGCGATGCGTTTTTTTAATAGATAGAGAATATCAATGTAGTTTTTAACTACCCCATGAGATAAATCCAAAATTTCGTCATTCATTACCTTTGTTGCGGAACAAAATTCTTTTATAACATAACCTAACATAACTTTACGCCTTTGTTACCCGAAGGTGTAGGCAGCGGCTGTTAAGCCTCGTCTCGCCGTTATGTTTACGTCCCAAATGGAATAGGTGGCGAACCTATTGCCATACCAGGCACAAAGTTTACAGTCATCGATATTTATCACACTTAACATCCGAAAACAAATTTCGTAAAGCCATTGGTGTGAGCCAGTGTCAGGATTCGAACCCGGACCTCTAAATCAGAAGCCGTGTGTTCCGTGTGAACCGAGACCTAAAAAAAAGTGTGTGTGTCCGCTCCGACGCACGACTGGAGTTTACTCCTCAAGAACGATTATAAAATAAAATAATAAATATTTACTGTCTACAAATATGAACACATTTCTTCGTAATAGAGAATGGCGTATCGCTATAAAGAGTGTTTCTATAAAGAGCTCAGGACATTGTATGGAGTGCCGACTCTTATTTATATGCTCTGTGACTATAGCGCATAACGCATTTCGTGTGACATGCTATACTCTCTAGTATGATTTTGGTCCCCATAATTTTCATACCCCGGGCCTATATATGTAAATCGATTCTTAAGGAGTAAACTCCAAAAAATCTTTTATATATTATTATATATTTGAATATAAAATAAGTAATCAAGTTAGTCTCGGTAGCCCAGTGGTCAAGCACACGGCTTCTGCTTCAAGCACACCAATGACTTTTCGAAATTGTTTTTCGGAAGTTATGTATGATAAATATCGATGACTGAAAACTTTGTGCCGGGTATGGCAATAGGTTCGCCACCTATTCCATTTGGGACGTTAACATTACGGCGAGACGAGGCTTAACATCCACTGCCTACACCCTCGGGTAACAAAAGGCGTGAAGTTATGTTATGTTATAAGTAATCAAACCATTTGAATGTTTCTGCTGTTGTATCAAAGTTGCTAGTTTCAGGAATGTTTGAAGATAGTATAAAACCATATATATTTGGTGTATTTATCTCTGAGTAATTGAGCTTAGTCAACATAGCACGTGGCGTAGTAGGAAGTCTACTATTAACGTAGAATGTTTTAAAAATAACAAACACATTAAAAATATGATTACTACTACTACTACGCAAAAGTCGCATTATTTTTTGTTATCGTGATAATTTCTTGAAATAATCCCGTTTCCCGTATCACTATATCCCGTGTCTAATTAACTCTCTTTCAATCCAACTTCCTTCCTTAGAATTTAGTTGTTATCGTTTTATTTTGTTTTTTGTCGGTGTAAAAATAAGAAAAGGGGTATGGGGTCCGCTGGTTCGGACATGTGGAAAGAATAGATGATTGGCAAGATTGATTAAGCAGATATATAGTGCAAAAGCGGAAGGATGTAGGAGTCGAGGATGGCAACGACGTACTTTCCATGACCAAATTGATCGTGTCCTTGAAAATGGTGACGTGATAAACCTTATAAGTTTTCTTTGACTTTTATGAGTACGTTCCACTTAAAGCCCACCAAGACCGCGACCGCGACCGCGGAAATTGCCGTTCCACTAACGAAAAAACGCCGCGGGCGTTGTGGGCGAATGTTATAAGTGGAACGCAAAACTTGAGCGCTGTGTGCTAGCAATATGGCGGCTCGGAAAAATCATCAAGTTCTGATGACATATGTCATTTTTTATTGAAAGCCCACCAAGACCTACCAATATTTTGCGGGCGAAGTGGGCGCGAAGCGGTCGCGAACAGTGACGTCATCTATGACGTCGAGCGATCGCTCGCAACGACCGCGGGCTTTATGTGGAGCGCTACTGTGGGCGTTGCGGTCGCCGCGGTCGCTTAGTGGAACTTGCCCTATGACTCTTGTCATACTCCAAGAGTCTTGACTGACTTTTGAGATTGACTTTTGTGTCGCTCTTGTCATACGCCAAAAGTCAAAGAACCGAGTGTGGTATGTAAGAAGCCCTTAGGGCGTTTTGTTTTCTCTGCCTACCCGGCAAAGGGCTTGGTGCATATTGTTAAGAAAATAAATTTATTTTTTTCAGTGGCTGCCGGGCGGCGGTTGCAGCGAGAGTGGAGAAGGCGTCGTTCGTCGCTCTCGTGGAAAGAGGATCACGCAACGACGCGGCGCTATCAAACATCATAAGTAAGTATCATTTATTTATTGATATAAACAATTTTCGCGACATCGATTTACCAAATTTTAGAAGCCAGTAAAGTTGTGACTTCGTCGGCATTAAATGTAACTTTCATAACCATATGTTTTATGTATTGTTTCCTATTGGGTAATCCCAACACAGTCCGAAATTAATGGTGTTATTTTAGCAGCTAAAATGGTTCTTCAGGTACACTGTGTGTTAGACAGAAGCCATACCTAAAATTAATACTGACTGCTTATCATTCATCTATCTCTTCATTTCAATAAAAATATGTGTCTGTTTGTTTTGTAAGATTATTTAACCGTTGACATCACAAAGAGAGTACGTTCACTGGTGCACACTTCCTCTGCAATATATCACGTTTCCGTCTAATCTTGTGTGTTTTCAAGTTTAACATTTTTGGCTTGAGAATACATGCGCCCACGTAGTACGCGATAATCCTATCTAAACGGGTATTTTACAGCTCTGAGCTTAAAAAAGTCGTCTAGTTTCGTCTCAAAATCGAAAAAAATTGGTCAAATTTGCTGATATAATAACTGTTGGACTGACTTCGTTATTTTTTATGTAATGGATGGATTAGCTAAATTATTTATATTGAACCATTTACTTCTTACTCAATGAACACAGAGATAATGTTCTAAATGCTAATTTATATTTATATAGAACCAAGCAGTTCGCCGCATGAACTGGCTCGACCGGTAAATACCACTACCTCTCAGACGATCGATGTAAAGTGGCTCATGCCACGTTTCGTTCGGTGAGAGAGTTACCCGGAAGCCCACCACCGTCCACATCCTTTCCCATTCTACTCCCTTAAAGGTCGGCAACGCAACTGTAACACTATAATTGTGGTGACAGGTCACGACTCCTGCTCGTTTGCCTACCCCATAAAAAGATTAAATATATTTAGTTATGAAATGAAATTTGTGTAGGATTCTTCAAATTAATATCGGATTTAACTAATTGCACCACTATCCACGAATTTATAGTTATGTGTAAACATAAATTAATTTCTTAAATTAAACGAAGCCGATTCCACCCACGCAACGAGTTTTATTTTCATATTAATATTAAATAGTCTCATTGGTTTGAAAGTAGAGCACCCTGCAGAATCAAAAAGTCTCAGTTTCAAATCATGGCTCATACTAATCAACGTCTTTTCGGAAGTTGTACGTGATAAATATCGATGACTGATCAAATTATATATTTAATGCCCGATATATGGCAATAGTTTCCGCCACCTATTTCCATTTGAAACGTGAAAGTTCGATGAGTTGAAGTGTAATTTTAGTTATCTACGCTTTTGAGTTGAAAAAATGTGTGAAATTACTGGAAAAATTCAGAGTTTTTAAGTGCGGTGATCTCTTTCTACGTAGTATCGGAAATAGACCTTCTGTTTCCAATCTAATCGTTATTATTTTAAGTGTATTATTTCTCGGAGGTCCAGTGATCGAGCTCACCGCTTCTGAGACAGGAGCCCTGGACTCGATTACTAACTCACACCAATGATTTCTCGGAAATATTTTCAGAAGTTATGTGTGATAAAAATCGACGACTGACAACTTTGTGCCCGGTGGGTACAATAGGTTCGCCACCTGTTGCATTTCGGAGGCAACGAAACAATTCGGCTTTAACAGCCGCTACGTACACCTTCGGGTAGAAAAATACGTGAAGTTACGTTGTGTGCATTTTAGGTATATGAGAAGCAAGTATTTATGATTGGCAATATTTATACAAGAATATACTAACAATATTTACTGAATTCAATTTTTTAATGGGAACATGTGAATCACCTGATAGTAAGCAACTACTCACCGCCCATTAACCCCGTGGTTCGGTGCCTTCCTTTTAGGGCGTAGGAGAGGAAAGGAAGGGGAAAGGGGATCAGGCCTCCAGATACCTCTCTCACTGAACGAACGCGGCACGCGTGACTTCACGCTGATATTCCGAGAGGTCGTGGTATTTCCCTGGTAGAGTGGGCCCATTCATGCAGCGAACGACAAGACTCTACCACTGTTTGTCACTGTTTCCTTTTATATCTAAATCCCGAGAAGGTATCTTGATATTTAAAATTGTATTTTACTAATTCTAGGGTCCACGAGGTGAACGGACATCGTTTTGTGGCGACATTCTTCCGTCAGCCGACAATCTGTGCGTTCTGCAAGGATTTCCTCTGGGGCTTCGGTAAGCAGGGCTACCGGTGCTCCGTTTGTCAGACAGCTGTTCACAAGAGATGTCACAACAAATTACTTGGAAAATGTACCGGTTCATCAGCATATTCAGAAAATACTGTGGTGAGAGATTTATTTAAAAATATATATTAGGAACTAGACTAAATATACGATAAATAAATACTAGGAACAAAATTGGATAGAATAAGAAATGAGTATATAAGAGGAAGCGTGAAAGTAGCACCAGTTACGGAAAAAATTAGAAGTGGTAGCTTGGCGTGGTATGGACACATTATGAGAAGGGACGAAAGTCATGTCACAAGGAGAGCGATGGGAATGACTGTGGATGGACACATTACTAGAGGAAGGCCGAAAAAGAGATGGATGGACTGTGTAAAAGTTGATATGAGTATGAAGGGAGTAAGTGTGAACACGACGAGTGTTAGAAGGGAATGGAAAAGGATGACATCTTGTGCCGACCCCACTTAGAGTGGGACAAGGGCAGGAAAATTATGACATATTAGGAACTAGCTGACCCAGCGAACTTTGTTTCGTCAAGGAAACCATAAAATTTAACAATAAAAATTTCTAAAAGTAGCCTAATTTACTCCTTATTGCACCAGCTACTTACCAATAAAAGTTCCGTCTAAATCGGCCATTTCAGAGATTACCCAGAACAAACAGACAGACATAATATAAAACAATGTCGCTGTCCGCTGTGTGTACCCTTTTAATAGATAGAGGGCGTCAACGGGGTGGTTTAAATGTATAATTCATGTATAATGTAGTAAAGAAAAAATGTATTTTTTCGAGATTTAGCACTTTAATTGTAAACGCTGTAAAAAGATTTTTATGCGGAATTAAGTTCGCCGGGTCAGCTAGTAATATGATTAAATTAAAATCTGGTCTCGGTGGTGCAGTGGTTGAGCACCGCGCTTCTGAATCTAGAGGTCGCGGGTTCGAATCCCCACACTGGCTCACACCAATGAATTTCGAAGTGCTTTTCGGAAGTTATGTGTAAAAAAATAGACTAAGATATAACTAACACAGAACTTTGTGCCCGGTATGGCAATAGGTTCGCCATCTATTCCATCTGGGACGTAAACATAACGGCGAGACGAGGCTTGACAGCCCCTGCCGTGAAGTTATGTTTGTAAAATAATATAATCTGCAAAAGTGGCTTTATTTACAAAAATTGTTATTAAAATATCCTAAAACCAATATTATCTCTGGAAATAACTGTGAAAAGTGGTTATAATATATTTCACTGACATATTTACATACAAAGATTGATTTTTACTAACAATCAATGAATTAACAATAAACACATCTTTCTGAAAAGTGTAGCTGTATTAAAAATAACAGTAAGTTTTAGTGTTCAAAATAATGACGTTAGGAGCCACAAAAATCGACGCGCGTGCATGAAAACTGTTATGAAAGTCAACGAAGTGAGTGAGGCGTGTAAGAATCATGCCTTATGGCGCTCTGTTCTCTCTCATCTCTCTGCCTACCCCGCAAGGGATCTGGTGAAGTTAAGTTATGCTTTTTTTTCAAAATAATCAGATCTGGAGTAATCGTTAAACATTTGTCACCTGCTACACAACTATCATACATTTTTGATTGTATAGGAGGGCAAACGTACAAACGGTGACCTGGTGGAATGTGACTAGTGTCGTCCATGGACACCCGCAACGCCAATAGTGTTACAGTTTCGTTAGCGGCCTTTATAGGAATGGGAAAGGACGGGGAAGAGGGTGGGCATTCGAATACCTATCTCACTGAACGACAGGCGGCTTGAGCCACTTGACGTCGATATTCTGAGCCGTTGTATTTTACCGGTCGAGCCAGCGTATTCAGAGATCAAAATTCGTGGTTCTACCACACTGATCGCATCGCAGAAATATACGATTAGAATAAGAATTTTCATCTTTACCCCTTTAATATGTTGCTGGTGTGACACTTTGGACCCCTAGGCCAACTTAACAGAGTATCTATACTGAAAATACTAGCTCCTCAAGGCAACAGCCAATGAATAACAAACACATCTGCCTAAATTTGTTCTATATACGTTTGTTTTCATTGCAGTACCTTCGTGAGCGGTTCAAGGTGGACGTACCGCACAGATTTCGTCCACACCAGTTCATGTCGCCGACCTTCTGCGACCACTGTGGATCCATGCTCTACGGATTTTTTAAGCACGAACTCAAATGTGAAGGTACAAATAAAATGAATGTGAATATTACGCGCAGTGTCTTAAAATCCTCCTTGTATAATACAATGCTCTTCTTTTAGTTACAAAGTGTTAGTCTGGCTTTCTTTCATTCAAATCAAAGTTTTAAGCCTTGTTATATTTAATCTTTTCAACTCAAGTTAAACTGAACTGTTCTTACTGCCTGTTCCGCTGTGGGGGAAGTTAAGAAAGTAAGCTCTTTGCATAATATGAAGTGAAGTCGCTGTTTCTGTCAATATCCTTGCAAACTCTCACTTAGATCATTGAACGGTTATAACGCAGTTTTCTACGATGGATAGAGTAACTAATGAGATAGATTTAAAAACATTTAAAAGATTTGATCAAAACATAATGTGGCAACCCTAAGCTAACCGGCTAGTATTATTTAAATTACTTCTTAAACCCGGAAATTTATTTCGCTTCAAAAGCAATAAATGAGTAAATTTTGGATTTAATGAAATTCAATTGGCACTATTTCTCGGCACGCTATATCCCTACATTTTAAATCTGTAATATCTTTAGAAATCATCATTTTCCTGCCCCTAAACATTTTGTCATCCTTGTCCATTTTTTTCTATCCCTCGTCGTCTCCACATTTACTCCCTTCATACTCATTTCAACTTTTATACAATCCATCCATCTCTTTTTCGATCCTCCCCTACTCCGTGTGACTTGACTTTCTTCAATTCTCATGACACGTACATACCACGCCAGCTACCATTTCTATTTTTTTTCATGATTGGTGCTACTTTCATGCTACTTCTTATACACTTTCTTACCCTATCCATTTTTGTCACACCACACATCGATCATAATATTCGCATTTGTTTGGTTTTTGCGCTCTCCTTTTATCCACTTATTTAATTTATTAAATTCAGATCCATACAATACGTCAGATCTGATAACCCATCTTTATAAGTTTCTTCGAAAATTTACATTACATGATGTTCAGGACCATATTGATTTATATTAAATGCACAAGGCATTCAAGTTATTATATTGGATGAGAATTAATCCTGTAATCGCTTAGCAAATGAGCTATTGTTTCTAGTAAAAAGTAAAGAAACAAAAATGGTAATTGTGGGTTAAGAGACTTAAGAGGGCTTAAGATACGCATACACCTTAAAAACGTCTACATAAAAGACTACGCAGGTGCATACGTATAATAAACATTAAAAAATACACTTTTAAAACCCTCTATCTATGTAAAAAACACACCAAAATCCGTTGCGTAATTTCAAAGATCTAACTCAGCATTTAGGGACAGACAGCGGAGAGCGACTTTGTTTTATACTATGCAATGTATATCTAAATGCAATGTTTATATGTATATCTAAATATCAGACGTCATCTGTGGAAAATAATAAAGTATAAATATATCACAATATAAAGGTCAAATGATTGCACATTATTCGCCTACGGATATTAGATTGATTTCGTATTGCATTCCATTAGATGAGTGGGTTGCGGAAAATATATATTTTTATTCAATGTTTTTATAATACACCTTGTAGACAACTGTGTTACTGAATCATCATCAGTATATCGTGTCCAAGTCTGCTACCATTGATTTATTTGAATACCTGATTTTGTCAGCGACGTCTTACATTTAGTAGATATATTGGTTGGTATTATTTATAAATCTCTTTATTTAAATGGCCCTCTTAAAATCAAATCTATCTTTTTAATTATATTTATTTATGAAGTTATGGGATTCGAATTAATTTTAATAGTAATATTATATTATGTAGTAAAACTTCATGAAAATCTGCTTATTCGTTTCGTAGAATCCGGATTTATGCATGCGTGCAGGATTAACTTGAATAGAGCTGGTGATTATATTTTAAGTAAGACGCAATTAGACAACAATAATACATTGGTGGAAATTGTAATATCCATGAATTTATCCTTTTATTTTATATATTGCGTGTATATATTTAAATAAACACAGAGACTGGCAGATTTATATAAAAAATATGTTTAGATTCGGTAGCTCTAATAAAACTTCCAATTTTAGTTCGTAAGGAAAGACACTGCTGTGTTTTAATATCACATATTATATTTATTTTAAATTGTCTGCTTATTTAACATTACGTGAGTGTGTGTTTGTGTGTGTGTGTGTCTCTCTGTGTGCATGATTGTAATGACACTCAATTTACTAACAATAAGACATACTGTCGAGCTATTTTCTCAATAACACTTAACTTACCTGATTGCCAGAGCGATTGTTGTTAGACTTTTGCAATTTAAATTTAAGGATACCTACGGATAAAAATATAAGGCTTCATACCATTCAACTATATCAAAAGAAGCTGTCAATGAATGGGCCTAAGCATAGATCTCTTGGTGCAGTCGGAAAATAGATAAATTTAGAAATATAATTGAAACTTTCCTGAGTATTCTTAATTCACATTCTTAAAGGGCTACAGGCGCACGGTATCAGTTGTAAGATTCGTAGCACGCTACGCCTTTAAGTTTGTTTGGAGTCTATTTTCGTAGCATGCTACGGATGTGTAGCTCGTAGCATTAGTTTAATAAGTACCCAATAAATTCATGATATGTTGGTGTCTGAGTAAAACGTAACATAACATAACTTCACGCCTTAGTTACCCGAAGGTGTAGGCAGCGGCTGTTAAGCCTCGTGTCTGAGTAATAGTACATAAATTTTATTTTTTTGATAATTCCATGAATGTGACTTACGTAAAAGTGATCTCGTATCACAGTAAATAATCTGGCCGATGTTTAATCTTGAGTCCCTGTAGGCACAGGGAACACAAGAGGGGATTAGATAGCCTGAACTTAATTTTACTATAAAATTTGTCCGTTTATTTATTCTTTTTCAGATAATTTAATACTTATCAAAGGTTTTGAATGTAAAAGGAAAAATATATTTTATATATATGTTATATATGCAGAAATCGAAGCATAAATAATTTTATGAAATCCTTAAAGAATATGCAGTGGATCTTATTTGGTTAACGGTATTGAAGTAATAGAAATGATTTATATTTTTTTAAAGAAATATAATCTTATTTTATTAAACTCAATATCTGCCTAATAAAAAGTATTTCCACATTAAATAAATATCATAGGCTCAGTATTTCTATCTATAGGCATTACTACCTACTAATATCCAATCCCCTTTATTACTTCTAAACTAAATCCAAGAGACGAGGGAGGTGTGAAGTAATCGTGTTTTATATTATGTTTTATACCGTTCTATTTTCACTGCTTACCCCGCAAGGGACTTTGCGTGAAGTAGTAAAACTCAATGAAAAGTATAACGAATTCTCGTATTTATGATAGCTATAACAATTACTGAGTAATGACCTTATTAAAATAAAATTAGACAGTCAAGGTATCGGTACCTACATTTAATAATTTCAGATGTTTGAAATTTGAATTATTTAATAGCCTTAATTAAAAAAGTAATACTTCAAAATATTTTATATTCTTTAATATCTTTCTTAAAATAAAGAGTTATTAAAATTATTAGTTCGTTTATTTCAGAGTTAATGGAATACAGACAAAAGTTTTTTGCTTTATAATATTAGTATAGATAAGACCGTGCTGACTGCCTGTGTGACTGTGCTGTGCCGACTGACTAAAAGAGTGTACGAAGCGAATATGAGTGGCAGAATCGGGATCGTGAGACCAAGACAGAGACACCCCGACCAAATAAATGGTCTACTAGGGAAAATGCGGAGTACCCAAAATCGACGTGAATGCATGACTAGCCGTGACTACTGACTAGTAGATGTATGACTGTGGATGAGGCGAAAGAAGTGTGCCAGGATCATTATCTTGTGGAAAGCCAAAGTGTCTGCCCATCCCTGTAGGGATACAGGCGTAAGTTTATGTTAAGTCAAGTTTAAAATGTTAAAAACACATTTGTTATTTTTACAATAAAAGTAGAAATTTATTTACAATAATTAGAAGAAGTAAATTAATTACATTATTTACAATATATACAATTAAAAAACTAGTTTAAATTAAATTTCTCCACATCTCGGTCTACTCGGGCACGCTGCCCAGAAGTCTGGCCGCATTGCCACGCTCAATGGCAATGCTAATCTTCTGTGCGAAGAATAGAACATTCTCCACGAAGGAATTATCTTATAAGGCGTAACATTGGGAATGATAATAACTTAATAAGCCATGAAGGCATATGACAAATAGGTACTACGATAGACACGGTAGTCAACGTAGCGACAAACATCTGTAAGGCTCGAATATAATGGTACTCAGTAACTGCTGCCCGACCCGTGAGTAAGTCCCGTACGTGAAGTTATGAAGTACCCTCAAATTAGGTGACTTGGGATCAAATGGCCACCTCATTTCTATTTTCACTAAATTGTATAACATTTTTGCTTAGACTGCAAACTGCCTATTTGCAGTCTAAACAAAAATGTATAAGCAAAAAAGTATAAGCTGTACTATACTAGTTACTAAGAGATTGAGGTAGAAAGTCTCATCTCTATTCACCCTTTGATCCCAAATCACCTCATTTGAGAGTACTTGCTATAAATCAATCACAGCCCCTTCCTGTTTATAAAAGAGAAACATTTTTTACTCGGAAAAAACAATTTCCATGATAACGTTCCACTTTTAAAATGCGCGATGGAATGACTGAGTGACAAATTTAATTTTACTATGACTAATATAAAAAAAAATACATAATATTATGACAAAAATAAAACAGATAGTCAATGATGACCCCAATGTGAGACTTTTGTTTATTAGGTATTATACCTACTTTTGATGTAGTTCTTAGAAGTATATATCATTATAAAGAAATAGAACAGCATCTGTATTTTGTGTATCTTCTGTAGTGATTGAGTAATGGTTTGTTGGACATGTTATTATATCTGTACTGCTTACAATTGTAATAAAATTGTAACTGGTCTATCTTAAATACTTACCTACTTTGGAGATATTGAAAAAAGAATACTAATGTGATTGGTATTTTTTATAACTTCACGCGTTTGATTATGACGATGAAGAGCAATAGAGATGACCATAACAGTTTGTAGAGATCTTAAAGTGTCTCGGTGGTGCAGTGGTCGAGCACCTCGCTTCTGAATCAAGAAGTCGTGGGTTCAAATGCGGGTCCAAAACTGAGATCTTACTATATTAGGCAGTTGTAATGTTATCTAATGGTATGTGTTTACTGTTAGGTAATAATAAGTATAAATAAAACATAAAAAAAGGTGTGTGTGCGATTCACACACGATAAAAGTGAATCGGAAGTTATATGTGTTAAATAACGATGACTGAAAACTTTGTGTGGTATGGCAATAGGTTCGCCACCTATTCCATTAGGGACGTAAACATAACGGCGAGACGAGGCTTAACAGCTGCTGCACCTTCGGGTAACAAAAGGCGTGAAGTTATGTTATGTTATATGAAGAACATTGAAATATGAGTTTATACTTAAAATAGGATTAAAAAATATTTACACTTACCATTTATTACATCAGTCATATTAAAATTTATATTTGAACATCTATTTTGATTGTTCAATAATTGTTTTTTACGTGCACGAAACTCGCAACTACGTTCTGTTGAACTTTTTCCTGAATTTTTTTTTATTTTCATTTTATTTTCATTTTTTTGCGTCGATATTGACGACACATTTCGGCATTAGCTTACGGCATCTCATAAAATTTATTATTTAGCACAACAAGATTTAAAAATACTCACAAACACACAGTTAAATAATAACACACATATACATATTATTTTTTTGTGCGACTATGTTAACTAAATGTAAAACATTAAATTTAATAATAAAAAAATAAAAAACCTGGCTCACATCAATGACTCTTAGAAATTATTTCCAAAAGTTATGTGTGAGGAATATCGATGACTGAAAACTGTTCCCAGTATAGCAATAGGTTTGCCACTACTTATTCCATTTGGGATGTAAACATAACGGCGAGTCGAGCCTTAACAGCGAAAGGCATACTTTCTGGTAGAAAAAGGCGTGAAGTTATGTTATGTTATGTAATTATATTTATATTTTATTATGAGGACAGAAGTACCTTACTTAATACTCAGGTCCAACAGTCTGTGACAGTCGACTGGAGTCAAGTAGGTATCATTTAACATTCTTCGGTAGTTCTATAATTTTTTTTTGTCCTGTCTTGACTTAAGACTCATAATTTTCCTGTCCTTATCACACTCTAAGTGGTGTCAGCATAACATGTCATCCTATGATCCTTTTCCATTCTCTCCTATCCCCCGTCATGTCGATACTTACTCTTTTACTCCAGACATACAGTCTACAGATACAGTCTATCTCTCTTTTTCGGTCTTTCTCTACCAATGTGCCCACGCACAGTCATTTTCATCACTCCCTGTGTAACACGACTCTCTTCCCTTGTCATAACATGTCCATACCACACCAGTCTACAACTAATAGTTTTTTCCGTGATTGGTGCTACCTTCATGTTAAGACTATTTTGTTTAATGAACTTTGTTACGTTTGTAGTTTTACTACATTCTCCGAATAAATCTAGAGATCCTGTATAAATAAATATAGTGATACTTTTTACCGCTCCAATCCAATCGCAACGAGTAAATTGGTAGACAAAAGCTATTAATACGCTTACGCATGTCACAAGATGTTTTTATTTATAGACGCTCGTACTTCGATAATAGAATTGTAATAAATAACAAGCTCAGTGTTTAATCATGTCAAATAATTTAAATTTGGAGGCTGAAATAACTTGAATGTATTTAAATTCATCCGCGTTAGTAATTTTTTTCTCTTTTGAAAACTTCCTTCCGAGATGATTACAAAAGCCACTTGTTTCTATTATTGTCTTCTGACCATCATCAATCAATCACTCGGGGCGGTCGCGGGTTAAGGCGGGCGGTGCGACGTACGGGGTGAATACCTGGAGCACGCGCGCACCGGTCACCGCTGGCCAGTCAGCGCCCGCGCTTCAACGTGCGACCCCGGTTGTCGCGCGTACGTTTAGTGACGCAAAATATGCCTCTGTTTTCGGAACATATCGCGAATATGTATTACGGATCTTCATCACCATACACTGGATTGCCGTATAGTTATAGTAGTTCTGTATCTCCACATGGATCTTCATATAGTGCATCATACCTAAATCCTGGTGGGAGTTATAGCAATCATTCATCAATCGGGAGCTACTCTCGTGCCCCGCTTAGTTCAAGATGGATTACAAGTTCGGGCAGAAATTATTCGCCTATGCTGAGCACAATTTCAGAACGAGGTTCGCCTAGTCCGATTCGAATCAATAGCCCTAGACGATTGCCATATTCAAGCAGGACTTATGGTACCCCAAGCTATACGCCGCGTCCTGTTAACATAAACACTGCTGATATTGACGTGTCAAGAGATAAATACCGTCATAAAACCGAAACAATTTCGCCACAATCGTCAATATCGTCTCCAGCACCGCAACAAATATGTACAACTGATGAAAACAATGATGAAAACAGTCCTTTCATGCAACGTGTTGATGGTAAGCCCGAAAGTGTCACCGACGCGTCCTCAGATAAAAAAAGGAGTACCATAAAACGAGGCAGGACAGTTGTAAGACTTTATACAATTAAAAGAAAAGAACGAGACTCCCCACGTAAGCCCACGGAAGTGCAAACTCAAGAGAATTCAACTGATTGTACTGTTGACGATGACTTACAAAAACATACAAAGCAAGATGAAAAAGAGTTTATGAAATGGAGAGATAAACTTTCTAATGACTTGACTTACAAAGAAAAAAAAGAGAAGAAATCTTTAGGTACAAAACTAGTTGAAAAATTTATACTCAAAGATAATGGTGAAAAAACTCTAGAAACACAAGTAAAAATACGGAAAAAGGAATCTGATAATTTCGAAAACAATGTTTCCAGTGAAAACATCGTCGAAAATAAACATTTAGATAGAAGGTGTTCCATGGAGCTTTTAGCAGAACAAGCAAATTTATTAGATTCATTAATTAGAAGTGAAAATCTTAGTACTGAAACATTAGACTTAAGTAAAATCGGTCTCATTCAAGATAACAGTAGTTTAGGGGCATCCAAGTCAATAAAAAGACAAAATTCAGATAATAATAAATCACATCCCTTAAAAACAACAAAATCCGATTATGCCTTGCACGACAACCTGAAGTTTAGTAAAAACGTTAGGGACCCTAAGAACTTTTCTAAAAGACGTAGTATTAAGAAGTCTTCATCGGCAAGTAATGTTCGCAGATTAGACTCTATCACAGAATTACCAAAAGAATCAAAGACTATAATTGATGAAAGTTTGCCAGCAATTAGTGAAACTAAGCCTGTAATCCAAGAAAATGTAAGACAAAAATCTAAACCTAAAGTGAAAAACAAAATTACTGGGTCAGTCGAAGTATCTGCACCTGTAAGTCCACTAAAGTTTGTAGTGGAAAATGTTACTGTAGAAGAAAAGCTGAATTCTCCAAAAAAAGAAATAACATACAGCAGTGTAGTCGAAGAAGTGCCTAGTTCTAGTTTCATTACACAAGAGAATAATAATAATAAAAGTAATGACCTGATTACTAGCAATAAAACAGGAAACATTATAGAACAACAAAATCAAGCTTCACCTGAACCTGAAGGCGGTAATTTTTGGGACAAAATAGGAAAAAGGGAGACTGTATATCTCATAAAAAGAAAACAAAATCTGGAGGAGGCAAGAGAAGTACGTAAACGTACATTGTTTTGGTTTCCCGAAGAGGAAGAGTCAACAAATGTTGAACAAAACAGCTTAAATGGTGGAAATGAATCTATTGATGCTATCATTCAAAACGTATATAGTGAGGGTGATGCAGCCACAAATAAATTATCAAATTCTGTGCTATTAGAAAAAACTAAAGAAACGACACCTGTGGCCATAAAAGGTGATGAAAGTTTTGACATTATGGAAAATATTACAAATAGTAGTTATGACGTTGAAATTTTGAATACAGATGGCTCAGCAAATGATAATAGCGTACCACATACTTTCATAGAGAATGATATTTTAGCTAATTCAGAAACAAAAAATGACACATCAAAATCAAGTTTAAATGAAAAATGTCTTATAAAATCAAATATAGAAAAAAGTGCCTCGCTGGAAACAATTTCCGAAAACAAAGTTAAAATACCGAGTCCAAAGAAAGCTAAGTCGGAAAAGTTAGATAAAATGCAACATAAATCAGAAACGAAATTGATTCAACCTTTATCTTCACAATTAAAAATGACTACTGCGTCATTAAATAACACTGACCCTCAAAATTCATCACAGAATGTCGCAGACAAACTTTATGTAAATTCTGATGAACTCAGAATTGACGTTTGTAAAACAAAAGAAGCGGCTCAAAGTTCTTCAAATAATTCAAACAAAACGTACAGTCATTGTTGTGTGAATGAATCAGACAATGAAAGGAAAGACACGCCTAAGACTGTATCAAAGAAGAAACAGAAAAATATTAATGACAAGAAAGAAACTGGCGAAGAAATATTGGAACAACTACATATTAAAAAAGCACCGTGTCCTATACATGCATCAGACTTACAAAAAATTAAGAAAACTATTACTGCAGAGGCCAATGTACCTGAGAAAGATACATCCAAAGAAAATGAGAAAGTAGGTACTAATAACTTGTCAGTAATTGAAATATTGAAAACTAGTGAAACATTACCTGGAGTCAATAAACCTAAACTTACTAAAACTACCATAGCAACATTAATCAATTCTTCTGAAAGTAATAAAAGTGCTTCCTTGTCTAAAAATAGTATTAGCAAGATAGCTGAAGACGACAAGACTAGTGCGAACAAAAAGCTTAATTCAATCAATCATAAATCACTCAAAAAACTTGAAGCTTCTGTAACAGAAACACAACTGTCTGACTTAAGTAATACATTAAACTTATCGCATGATAAGTTGAATGATATTGGAATAATAAGGCCCATTGAAAGCAATGTAGGTATTAAGAGTGTGCCTTCGATCTTGTCAGATGCCACGGCAGCTGCTACAAGTCCGTCATCCGGTCTGACTTTAGAAAAATCAGTAAATATTGTTAATTTAAGTGATTCAATATCACATAGTGATTCCACACATTTAGATAATCCTGACAAACTGTCAGTAGAGGAAAGAGACATTCCAAAAAACGTTGAAAGTAATTCTGAAACTACAGTACAAATTGAAATTAAGATAGGAGAGACAAATAAGGCTGAAGCGGCTATTGTGATAGATCAGCAACCAGATCGACAAAACGAAGAAAAAACAAACCTACCGTTAGAATCAACGCCTAAGAGACATGTAAAAGAAGAAAAGGCAGTGAGACCCTTAATAGCTACTCCACGTCCATTACAAAAGAAACCTCCGCAAATTATCCACTCATCAGACTCTTCGGATACTTCTTCAGAAGAATCGTCAGAGGAAGACGAGGATTCCGATTCCAGTGAAGATTCTGGAGAATTTTTTGAATGTGAAAATAATCCTGACGGCAGAATATCAACTGGTTCTAACGATTCCGGATTTGATTCTTCGGCGCCTGCATCACCTGCGACATTTTCGCAAATTAAGAAAGGTAAGATTGACCGGCAAAGCTGGTAGAGTGCTACATAACAATCAAATAAGATCACGACATGTGTACGTATTTACATTAACTAATTTGGCATTCATTTGAACGGAATGCATGTATGTATGCTTAAGCATGGCTTCGTGGTAAGCAATGTTGCATGTTATGCTATTCTAAAAGACACTTGAAGCATTGAACCACGCAACAATCAGTGCCTTGTTTTAGACTGTGATGTTAACTGTCACCGAAAATGTGAAAAGCTGACAGCGAACTTATGCGGGGTGAACCAGCGACTTTTAGTGGAGGCTTTGGCATTAAGAACTCCATCAAAGAAAGGTTAGTATACTTCACGACATTGAATAAAAGTGGTGATATCTAGTCGAGAGAATGTCTCGAATTCTACGTTATCACCTCAGCCAAATGTACAAATCGAACGTCATTATTACGTCATTAAAATTCGTTACGACCAAAATAAAATTATTTTATTGGCTAGTGGTACACCGAATGTAAATCGAAGCGTGTCCTCTCAAACAGTTTTATTCAGTTATGGCCACAAATTATTTTTGTTGATATTATATATTCAAATTTTGTATATTCGCAATTTATGACATGCTTGCGATATTGTAAGTAATCAGAAAGATACATAACAAAAATTATTGTATTTGTGTAACCTTACGAAAGTACTCTGTAACAGATTTATTTACACATTTTAAACAATTAGGTATACTTATCTTGTTTTTGCTAGGCTACGCTCCAATGTACAATATATTGGAGCGTAGATACAAAATGTGGCTGTCTGGACCACAGCCAATCGTTTGCTCACCTGTACAACAGTTTTATAGCTAATACATTTCCAATTAATATAAATAACAAAATGACATGTCGATAATGTTATATAACAGCAGGCATAGCAAGCAGGATATTACAAAAAAAATCTAGTCGGTTTGAAGGACTGATGTTTTCTCGTAACCAATTATATTTTCGGAAGTGTTTATAGAATCTACAAAAATATTCGAACCTTCATCGATGCGATGTCGTTTGATGATTGATGTGAGCGCATGTCTTGCGCTCTCGTGACTCTTACAGATAGTTGATTATTCCTATCGATAACTTGGCTACATTTCAAAATATCATTGCATGTACTTTTTACATGACAATATGTGACCTTTTGCTAAAGATTTATACGTTTCGGTAACGAAAAATAGGCACAAGTAACTTTCGAGATTAATAAACAGCATATGTTTGTTATGCTTTCATATTTTAATAGTGTGGAAAAAACCATATAAATTATATTATTAGTGTTTAAATAAATATTATAATTGCATGGAGATATTTGAAGATATTTTTCTTGTCCATACAATACTATCTTCATTCATTATTTTAAGTATCTAATAGATGTCTACAATGGTCATAATTTGATGTTTTGCAATTTTATGTCTGACTGACTAAGCAGATATACAATGCAAAAGCGGATGGATGTAGGAGTCGAGGACGGCCAAGACACACATTCCATGACCAAATAGAACGTGTTCTGGAGGAAGGTGATGTTAAGAGCCTCAAAAACCGACGCGCGTGCATGAAAAGAGTTATGAATGTCAACGAAGCGAGTGAGGCGTGTAAGAATCGTGCCCTATGGCGCTCTGTTCTCTCTGCCTACCCCGCAAGGGATTTGGCGTGCGGTTATGTATGTGTATGTATGTAATAGTAATTTTAGAACTAGTAATTATAATTTAAGTTTTTTACGAGAACAGAAATGGAAAGATATCAAGACTATCAATTTCTTAATAAAGCACAAAAGCATTCTAACAGAGTTATTATGGTCTGTAGCCATATTAAAAAAATGAGGATACTTATTGACCTTGCTTGACCTCTGTGACTTAACCTTGATTCAAATGTAATGTTTCTAAAGCTTTATTTCATTTTCTCTTTCGCAATAAAAGCCACAGCCACATGGCTGATTGCAGACAAGAACTATTCATTTACTATTTTATTACATTATATTTAAAGACTTTTCCGATTCAGGGATAATAAATTCTAATTACTGAACACAGGAATTCTGGATGCCAAATTATGTGATATTCCCAGACTTGCCGACAGCGTGCGTGGTAAACCTATATTGCACGCCTACGAGCAATTTTATTATGATTTTTTCTAATAGGTGCTGATACATCGGCGACAAGCTCGACCTCTACGCCTTCGCAATCAACTAGCACTGACATCGTAGAACAACAGCTCGGTAAGATGTGCACAGATTTCTTTTTTTTTTAATTTCTGTCTTATCCTCTTTGCATTTAACTTTTTTTATGGCCTAGCTCATGTCCTTTGTACATAATATTTAAATAATTAGTGTATATAACAAGTGTACTGCTTGCAGCTATTAACGCATTGTTCCGTAGATGCCAATCTTTCTGTCATCTTTTATTTTTTTATTAATTTTTAAGCTTATTAAAATTAGTTCATTTGAGACATTCTACGTGTTGTTAAGCTGTTTTTATTTAGATGATTTTGATTGAACTAAATTTATTCCTGCAAATCTCAGGAGTTGTGGAAACATCGAGAGATAAATATTTATTATTACAAATAAACAGAATAAATTATAAAGTTTGTTTGGTAAATCAATCAGTCGTTCTGTTATTTAAACTAGGTGTTGATAGTGTTTTTTTTTTTCAGATTATTGTACCCCAATAAATGAAATCAAAAACACTATCGATGTCGATGACTTAGATAAAACGTGAAACAAATTAAAATATCTTTTAAAAATCTACAATAAATGTTTTTTTCTGTGATAAAATTAATAAAAAATTACTTTAAAAAAAAAGTTAAACCGACTTCTAGAAACGTAAACCACAAAATCTTTAAGTAAATGAAAACAGTACCTTCATAACTAAAAAGCGATAAATAACGAAACTTACTATTTTGTATACTTAATACAATATACAAAACGTAATACTTTTATAAAGTAATCTTTAATTGTTATAATATTTACTATTGCCACTCATTATTGAAGTCGGTGCAACACAATAGAGTACGTTACCTGGGCTTGCACCGACTCCAAAAATAAGTGACATTTGTAAATATTATAATAGTTAAAAATATCGGTGAACAGACATAAAAAAAAATTATACATACAGACGAATTGAGAACCTCCTCCTTTTTTCGAAGTCGGTTAAAAACAACAAAGAGAATATATTATTATAATCCGTCGGCGATGTGGCTGGTGACCAGCCACATCGCGGTTGCGTTAAAATTCTGGAAAATAGTTTCTTCGTGACCTTTACTGCACTATCAACCATCGTAGCAAGATCAAAATTTTATTTTCTATCACCTACAACGTATGCACAAAATTTTATTTCTATGATAAAATGGAACAAGATAGATAAACAGCCGAACACAATGAGTCATATCCGCACTTTATAATTTTTTGATAAATTAAAAACTAAGATAGATTACTTTTACGACTCTATATTACAACTCTTTTAACATATACTGATAAAGAGCTGGCAGACACAAATACCGATTTTAATATTATAAAGAGATCAGCACATCAGGACTTATGCAGAAAACACGTCGACACGCTCTACTTAGAGAGTTTGGCTTCCGCGTTCCCCGGCGAATGGCGCTGTTGTACAAATTATGCAATATTCCTGTATCACATAATCTCCTGTTTAAATTCGTACGATTATGACATCACTATACAGATTTAATATACCTATATCATACTTATCACAACTGTTTTGGCGTTTAAATTTGAAGAAAAAAGTAGTAATTATTTATGTCTGGATTTTTGAATTTGAAAAAAAAGATATTATTTATGTCTGGATTTACAAATCAGCATCGACCAGCAGTACATTTTATTACTTTCGTATATTTACAAACATGTTGCAATACATTTCTGGCAATTGTTTTTACAAAAAACAGTTGAACTTATGACAAATATTGGTTTTCCATCCATGCTTAATATAGTAAAAGTATTATTTTCGAAGTCTTGGACTATTGCAAACGCTGGCTAAAAGCCTAAACCCTAAGTGGCAGATGAAAATAATGTAGGTACTACATTATTAATATTATACACCTTAAAAAGGTCTACCTAAAGTCTGCAGTGTATGTTAATCTCTCAGGAATAACTCACTATTACCGTTGTTGTTGTTTCTTTACCCGGTCGACGCGCGTCAACTGAATTGTACAAAATCCAAAATTTATTTATTGCTTTTCAACTAATATATTAAAACAGAAACCCGTGTATGTATAAATTAAATAATACATATTCCCGCTTATTTTTTATTTACAATTTTGCACATAAAATGTACTAAAACTGGAGTTTATTAAACATTAAAATTTAGCATACCGGAAAGCGGTTCTTATTTTTATAATTTTATAAAAATACTTTAGAGATAAAGACGCTTAGACGTTCACAATAAATTATATTTTAATAAGTAAACTGTCAACAGCGTTTCTGTGACTGAAGCCAAACATAATATTTTTTTTTTTTTTTTTTTTTTTTATGGGATAAGGGGCAAACGAGCTTGCGGGTCACCTGATGGAAAGCAATCACCGCCGCCCATGGCGTCTGCAATACCAGGGGCATCACATCAGCGTTGCCGCCCTTTCAGATGGGAATAGGCTCGTTTCTTGAAGGTTCCTAGGTCGTAGCGGTCCGGAAATACCGTCGCCGGCAACTGGTTCCATGAAGGAACAGTGCGTGGCAAGAAGTGCCTGTTAAAACGCACTGTTGTCGACCGCCAACCATTCAGCCAATGCGGGTGGTAGCGTCGGCGCGTCGAACGGTGGCGGAAATCAGCTGGCGGTATTAATCCGAACAATTCCTCAGAGCACTCCCCGTGGTATATGCGGTAGAGGATACATAGAGATGCCACCTCTCTCCGCAACGCCAGAGGATCAAGCCGATCAGTAAGAGCTTGGTTGTCGACAAGCCTAACCGCGCGTCGTTGGATGCGGTCAAATGGAGTAAGCTGGTACTGGGGTGCCCCCGCCCAAAGATGTGAACAGTATTCCACGTGAGGACGGACCTGCGCCTTGTAAAGTTGCAGGCGATGACCTGACGTGAAATACTGTCCCGCTCTATTGAGCACACCAAGCTTTTTGGAAGCCAATTTGGCCTTGCCCTCCAGATGACCGCGGAACTGGACGTCACTCGACAAGTCGACACCAAGAATTCCGATAGCGGCTGAGGCGGGTAAGGGAGTGCTCTCAAAACAGGGAGCTACGACAAAGGGTGTCTTTTTAGCGGTAAACGCGCAAACCTGTGTCTTCTTAGGGTTGAATTGGACTAAGTTTAGTCGGCCCCATTCCGAAACCTGACTAAGCAGAGTTTCGATTTCAGACACAAGTTTATTCCGGTGCTCGTCGACGTTTTCCCGAGAAATACGCGGGTGGCCGGTATATAAGGCATCCCCGGTACTGTCATCTGCATAACAATGAAGATTGCTGCTAAGCAGCATGTCATTGATATGCAGAAGAAACAGCGTAGGGGATAGCACACAGCCCTGGGGGACTCCAGCATTCACAGGTTTTAAGTCGGAGCATGACCCGTCGACAACAACTTTAATGCTCCGAGCCGTGAGAAAGCTGGAAACCCAATCGCATAATTTCTCGGGAAGCCCATAACATGGAAGCTTCGAAAGAAGTGCTTTGTGCCAAACCCGATCAAAGGCCTTCGCTACGTCCAAACTAACGGCCAGCGCCTCTCCTTTACTCTCAACCGCTTCCGCCCACCGATGGGTTAAGTACGCTAAAAGATCACCAGCTGAGCGACCTTGACGGAATCCGTACTGACGGTCACTTATCAACTGGTGCTCTTCTAGATACTTAAGGAGCTGGCGGTTGATGAGTGTTTCCATTATTTTGGAGAATAGGGAGGTGATGGCGATAGGTCTGTAGTTGGACGGATCTGAGCGGTCACCTTTTTTAGGGATCGGATGGACTAAAGCAACCTTCCATGATGCTGGCACAGCGCCGAGAGAGTAGGAGTACCGGAAAAGACGCGTTAGAACCGGTGCCAACTCTGGAGCACACGTCTTCAGCACAATTGCTGGGATTCCGTCAGGCCCACTCGACTTGTGGACATCCAGGGATAGAAGTATGCGTCGCACAGTACTTTGCCGGAAACGAACCTCCGGCATGGCGTGACCGCAATGTGGAATAGTCGGTGCGATGTTACCCATATCGTCCAAAGTCGAGTTGGACGCAAAAAGAGTGCCAAGAAGGTCGGCTTTCTCTTTTGCGTCGTGGGCTAGTGACTGGTCCTCCCGGTGCAACGGTGGAAGAGACGGCTTACAAAAATTCCCAAGAACAGCCTTGGCGAGCGACCAGAACGCACGGGTTCCCGAGGGAAGGCGAACTAGTTTCTCGCCAATTTTGCCTATGTACTGAGACTTTGCTACGGCTATAACTCTTTTGAAGGACCTGGAGGCAAGGTTGTACTTCTTCTTAAGAGGGCCGGTGTCAGAGTCCTGGGACGCCACTGCTTTTGCCCAGGCTTGATAACACTCATGCTTAAAACGTAATGCCGTTTTGCATGAGCGATCAAACCAGGGCTGGGATCTGCCGCCGATTGGCACCACTGAGGATGGAACAAAGAGCTCCATTCCCTGCAGTACCACGTCAGCAACAGAGTCGGCAACGACGTCAGGATCATCCGGCGAGAAGCAAACTTGCCCCCATGGGTAAGATGCGAAGAAATTTCGCATCCCATCCCAGTCCGCTGACCTATAGTGCCACACACGGCGGCGACTCGCAATGTGCGGTCGAAGTGGGCACGTGAGTGGCACCGTACTCCTTATCAGACAGTGGTCCGAAGAACCCAAAGGGGCGTCTACAGAAACCACATATCTGTCCGGATGGGAGGTCAGCAGAAGATCCAACAGGGAAGGTATATGATTATCAACATCTGGGATTCGCGTGGGTGCGGTAACCAGTTGTGTTAGATCATATGCTAGAGCAAAGTCATGAACAGATCTACCCGCGTGGTCGGTGGTGCGAGATCCAAGCCAATCGACGTGGTGGGCATTGAAATCGCCCAGAATAACGATTTCCGCGGATGGGACCTGTTGAAGTACGGAATCTGCAGCCGTTTGAACGTGGTCCATGAGTCGGTCTGTTTCGGTATTACCGCTATGGGACCTATAAAGACATGCGTAGATGCGGGGGTGGTCGTCGCTATCAACACGCAGCCAGAGGGTCGATAGGTCCCTTCCTTCAAGGCTGCCGAGGCGTCGAGCACAGATATCCTCCCGGACAAACACACACACTCCGGCCCGCGGTACAAAGCTGTATTCCAGTTTGTATCCGGGGTATAGGAGATATGAGGTGTCTGCCGGAGAAGATATCTGTGTCTCTGTAAGGAATAGCAAAGCAGGCTTTGCCGTTTCCAGGTGGTGGTGAATGGCAAGCAGATTTGAGTGGATGCCCCTGATATTGCAAAAGTCCACGTTTAGCGTGGCAGGGGGAGTCGCAATGCCCTTACGTTTGCCCCGGACAGTTTTTAATGACGAGCGAGATTTTGCCCTCCCCAGACTACGAGGGGCAGCTTGAGCGTCCACGCCTTGGTGAATACCAAACCGTGGACGCTCAAGGGGGGATTCTCCAGTGCTGTGGCAGCTGGTACCCCCCTGGGGTAAATGATCTTTTAATGTCGCTGCCATTAAGGGGAGGGTGAAGGGGATGGGCCTCCGGATACCTCTCTCACCGAACGAAACGCGGCACAAGCCACTTCACGTCGAAATTCTGAGAGGCCGTGGTATTTCACCGGTCGAGCCGGCCCATTCATGCAGCGAACTGCTTGGCTCTACCACTGCAAAAATAATGCAAAAATAATATAACAATATGGTTTATTTAAAAACAAAATTAATGCTACTGCAAAATATATATTTATAGTTAAAGTGACCGACGCCGGTTGTCGCACTTGGGGCTGACACCAGATGTCCAGATATGGATCAGTTTCAGAAGCGTTTGGGATGTGCACAGATCTACCTTCTATAGGACGATAAACATACATACATAAACATAAGATAAGATAAAAACATAAATAAATGCCAACACACTCGCGCCAGTGTTTTAGAATAAATATTACTAACTAAATAACGACAGACAAAGAATTAAATACAATTTAATAAACACATAAGTCGATTAAGGTTTGAACATTTTTGCAACTGTACTAAAATGTTTGTTTTTTTGACATTCATTACGATACTACTATACTAGGCTCGTATATTAATATCTTCTTCGAGTTTCGCATCAACTGTTTTATGAAATACCTGTGCATAGGATGTTTTTCATAAACAATCTGTTTGTTTTTATTTTAGTCACAATAACTGATGAACTTTATT
Source organism: Euproctis similis (assembly GCA_905147225.2). Taxonomy (NCBI): domain Eukaryota; kingdom Metazoa; phylum Arthropoda; class Insecta; order Lepidoptera; family Erebidae; genus Euproctis; species Euproctis similis. Next base: position 5,539,740 of record LR990118.1, on the reverse strand, counting down.
ACTAAAGCATCTATCTATGAGTGAAGGCCACATAAACATATTTTTGTTTTAACTTTACGATCACAGGGCACCATTTTGCCATTCATTGATATTAAAAAAAAAAACAGAAAATACACAACTTTTTAAAACAATGCCGAATAGTCGTTCTAATCCCGTCATTTAGTTAGATTTTGTGTACTTTTCGTAGTCTTAACTTATGAACATGGAGTATTTGAGTATTTTATTATTTTTTATTATTTCGTATCTTTATCATATTTTTGTAGAAAATCTCGTTCTTTTTTTACAGAACAATCTACGGCCTATGATATCTTCCGGAAGACTGGCCGCTTCACACCTCCAGCACGTTCTATTCCTCGATTCAGGAAATACACGATAGAAGATTTCCAATTTATCAAAGTATTAGGAAAAGGCAGTTTTGGAAAGGTAAGAGACATGATTTTATTATTTGTATAACTATAAAACAGTTCATCGTAACTGAATTTGATGAGAACGGCACTTCCATTAGCCTAACATTTATCTCATGCTATATTTTTTTATGGGATAGGAGGGCAAACAAGCAAGCGTGTCACCTGACGGTAAGCAACCTGCGCCGCCCATGGACACCAGCAACACTTATAGTGTTACCGTTGCGTTGCCGACCTTTAAGGGAGTAGGATAGGAGAGGATAGGAAGGGGGTGGGCCTCCGGGTACCTTTCTCACCAAACGAAACGCGACATAAGCCACTTTACGTCCATCTTCTGAGAGGTCGTGGTATTTCACCGGTCGAGCCGGCCCATTCATGCAGCGAACTGCTTGACTCTACCACTGTTAAAATAACGACTGATAAATATTCTTTAAATGGTATACAGTAAAATTTATTCAATCAATTTTATTATTAAGTAATCTTTACCGGGGATAATTAGGACAGTAGTAGAGCCACACAGTTCTCACACAGGCTCATGCTGCGTTTGGTTCCGCGAGAGAAGTATCTCAATTCCACTTTCGGGTGTTCTCTGGCTCAACTTAAATGACGGAAACGCAACTGTAACACTACCTATGTGTGTTGCAGGTGTGGCGCTAGTCGCTTGCTATCAGGTCGTCACCTGATAGCAAGCGGCTAGCGCCGTTTGATCGTTTTCCCCTTATCCCATAAAGAAAGTCGATTCATTAAAATTTCATATTTGTTAGTGAGCTAGTGGTCAAAAATAATTATCATTGTTCTCTGCCGTTGACCCACATACATCTCGGCATGTGGCATGTGCCAGACTTGTGACGTGTGTTTCATGCTTTAATAATGGACTATATATCACACCGATCAATAAGATAAGAATATCTTCAACAGAAATAAAACTATAATTCATTTGAATCGTAAAATTATTTTTGAGTCCATTTCAAATGTGATGAATCGATACATCTAATAGTGTAAATGTGATCATAACAATGGCAGAGATTTTAAATTTCGAACAATGAAATGCGTCATTGACTTCTTGAGCTAAGAAGTCAGTATGATAGAATTAATTTGTGTTTGCGTTTACTTAGCCATTAAAAAAAAAATCATCTGAGCCGACTTTGTTTAATATTAGTTTCAAGCCAACCTTCCGACAAATAAAACTATTAATTTACTGCACCAAAATCAGACAGCACTAGCTGCACTCATAAAATTATGACATTAACTCCCGAGCCAATATTCTGTATATATTTTCAGAATATGTAAATGTCAATTTAAATAAAAATAAAACTGGTTTTATTTCACATTTCGCTATCTCTGCTGCACACTTCAGTCTTCTAGAACAACAATATAACTGTTCCTAAATCGTTACCAAGAAATAGTTATTTAATGTAAAAAAAGACGTGGTGTATTTGAATCCACCGTCCAGAAATAAACGAAAATTGAAACAAGGTATATTGCCAAAAGTGAAAAAAAACAGCTAATACATATTATATATACATAGATAAGCCTACATAACTATTTGCAGTGAATAACAAAGACGTATATCCGCTGAAAGACATGGACTATTTATAACAGATGATAAATAAATGTACTTCATAAAATACAATATGTTAAAAAAAACTTTAATATTCGACGACTACAAACGTAACAGCTGTTGCTTACACCTTCGGGTAGAAAGAGGCGTGAAGTGACAAAAAAAACATGAAGCAAATAATCTGTTAGGGTTACGATGTGTATGGGTGAGTTCAATTTTTTTCACAAATATCAAGTTTCTTGAATTGAAAAAGAAACACTTAGAAAAAAAAATGCAGGCAAATTACATAAACGTTTTATCAGTAATTAGTTCCTACCTAGTAAGAAAGAGGGTTTTCAATACTCCATTAGGATTTGAGACCTCGATAAAGTTTAATCAGTGTCTATCTCTTTTGTTTTTATGAATCTAATGAATCCTCTCAAGAAAATGCACAGTCCCTTTTCCAATACAAGGTGAAGAGTTTTTCGAAGAATTGCTCGTGTAATGTTACTGTTTTTACACAAAAAAAAATGTATTTATGGCACCTACACAAATATGAAATTAAAGCTGTGGCTTTATAATTACAAATACGTGATTAATAAATATTATTATAATGTACTCTTCTAGATAAAACATAATGTTTATAAAAATAATTGCATCTTCAAGGAAATATTTTATTAATACCGACCGCCTACGCAAAGCAGCGAGTATTTTTATAAAGAAATAATAATAAGAAAAGCATACATCACTCTTGTTAAGACTGTATATAGATACTTCTCAAACTAAAATCCGTATAGTCCAGTCATTATAGTAAGTTCACCTCGGAATTCGAGATACCCAGCTGTAAATCTGTAAATACTTGTATATTGACACCCTAAAAGTGGTCTGAAAACCTACATATGGTAGGGTGTAAGCAACTATTAAATTTCAAGGTCAAAAGTCACAAAAATCGTTTTTTTGCGCTTTTTTTGGAAATATCTCATTTCCTATGGGTTTTTTGCTATTTGTATTTATTATCAATATTGAAGAATACAACATTTTCTACAAATTTTGTTGAAATTTTTTTTTTATACGGTGAACCGTTTTCGAGATAGAGGGCGGAGAGCGCGCGGTCACCGCATCACTTCAGGTCAACCGGTGCCTCCGGTCATATATAGTAACATATAGTATAGTTGATGAACTATCAATAAATCAATGATTATAAATATTTGTTAATTTTTATTAACTATTATATTATATTTTATCATTTTCTTCATGCATTAAATCTATATCTATTCAATAATACTGATAACCGTTTACTAAATTTAAAAAATAATTAAGGGAAAAACTTCTTTTTTTTTCTTCTTTCGTTATTGGAAGAGAAAAACTTAAATTAAAATATAATTATATTCCCATTTACACTAATGACATTTTAAATAGGAAATAATTTAGTGCCTCTTTAAAATCTACAAAGTCCAAGTCTACAAAATAATAAACCTGTGCAGCTTTCAAATATTCCACCAACAAGTGCAGCTGCTCAAGTTGAAACTTGGTTAGGACATGATTTGGAACCCCAGGTATGGGGTTGGGCAATGCGAAATGATTTTCTGGAGCCTATCATGACAATTTTACCACCTGCTCCAGAAGATTTGCTAAATACAATTTTCTGCAACTGCAAAAGTGGTTGTGTTTCGCGATGCGGATGCAGGAAAGCGGGCTTGCAATGCTCTTTAGCTTGTGGCTAATGTAATGGGCAAGCTTGTCTCAATGCTCTACCATATCAGAGCGACATTAATCTTTGATCCCGAAATCATTGATGAACTTGAGACAAATGTCGTTGAAGATGATAATCAAGCCCAGTTTGAAATTTACCAGCAGCCAGAAGACGACGATGAAGAGGAAGAAGATGATTAAAATTATAAATTGTAGTTTTTGTACCCTTTATTCCATTTTTTTACTTTCAATAAAAAAAAAATTCAATGATATTTTTTAATAAAAAGATTAATCCATAATTTATTTGTTTTTTTTTCATCATGTAAGAAGTTATTAATATTAATTAGGTTAAAATTCAAATATATTTCTTATATTTTCATTAACAATTCTGCAATTACATGGGCAGGTAAGTGTTGTTAAATAAATTAATACTGAATAAAAAGTGGATAAGTTAGGAAAAAAATGATAAAATATAATATAATAGTTTATAAAAATTGACAAATATTTATAACCAGTGATTTATTGATAGTTCATCAACTATATATGGCGCGTTTTCGACCGGAGGCAGCGGTTGACCTGAAGAGATACGCTGACCGTGCGCTCTCCGCCCTCTATCTCGAAAACGGTTCACCGTATAAATTTTTTTTTAAACAAAATTTGTAGAGAATTTTGTATTCTACAATATTGATAACAAATACCAATAGCAAAAAACCCATAGGAAATGAGATATTGCCAAAACAAGCGCAAAAAACCGATTTTTATGACCTTTGACCTTGAAATTTAATAGTTGCTTACACCCTACCATATGTAGGTTTTGAGACAACTTTTAGGGTGTCAATATACAAGTATTTACAGACTTACAGCTGGGTATCTCGAATTCCGAGATTCTTACCTAATTTAAGCTTAAATGACTGGACTAGTAGACTATAAAGCATAAGGAACATAGAAGGTATTTAATTAGTATTATATAATAATCTACTGAAAAACATATATCTAAAAAACCAGCTTTTGGTCTATTGGGATAAAAATGATATTATGAAGACATAGATGTTAATTTTAAAACGGCGATGCTGCCACAGCCCAAATAAAAAAAAAGTAAAAGTGTGTGTCCGCTCCGACGCACGACTGGAGTTTACTCCTCAAGAACGATTATAAAATAAAATAATAAATATTTACTGTCTACAAATATGAACACATTTCTTCGTAATAGAGAATGGCGTATCGCTATAAAGAGTGTTTCTATAAAGAGCTCAGGACATTGTATGGAGTGCCGACTCTTATTTATATGCTCTGTGACTATAAAGAGCTCAGGACATTGTATGGAGTGCCGACTCTTATTTATATGCTCTGTGACTATAAAGAGCTCAGGACATTGTATGGAGTGCTGACTCTTATTATTATATATTGTAAATCGATTCTTAAGGAGTAAACTCCAATAATAAATATATACTAATATATACTATGTACTAACATATTATATTAGAAACAAATAGTAATTAGTTTAGAAGAAATAAAGAAATAGTAATTAGTTTAGTAATAAAGAAATAGTAATATATTATGAAATTTAGTAATAAAGAAATAGTAATTAGTTTAGAATTAGTTAACAACGCCATCTGCTGGAATAGCTTTAGTGTTGTTGTCGTTAAAGCAAGTTAAGTGCTCACAATTTAAAATAATTCACATTCGCCAATAGATGTCAGGAATTCCAATAAAAAAGTAAGTTGATGTTTAAGTTAATTATCGATAAAACACGATAAAATGAAATTTTCTAAAAATGATTCCTAGCTAGATCGATTTATAGCCCCCGAAACCCCCTATATACTAAATTTCATGAAAATCGTTGGAGCCGATTCCGAGATTCACACACTTTTTATTAGGAGTACGATGTTGGCGATGCTACTGTGGCGCCCCTCGTTTCATTACCAAAGATCGAAAAATATTATTGATATTTCATTATTTTATTAGTATGTAATTCGTACTTAAATATAATTTTCAAAAAACACAATTTATAAAAACACAATTTATAAATAATATAATTTTTTTTTTCTCCGCCTGCAATACGTACTTACGTATATGTATGTATGTAAAAAACAAACAAACAAACAAACCCGATCCTAGAAAATGTGTCGAAATTGGTAAAGAGGACGGTAATTAGACGATTATACATACGGCCCTCGTGGTGCATCGGTAAACCGCACTACCGATAACACAAGGTCGGGGCGGGTTCGATCCCTCGTCTGGGGGTGTTTTTTTCTACATGTTTTTACGGTATTTATTTACAAAAAACTTGTGTGGTTTTATGAAACCACCGTAAAAGTGAAACTTTTTTTCACATTATAGACATTTAACTAAAAATTTTCGAAATATTATTTTTTTCGAAAATCGAATGTTAGTCACTGTTCACGTATTTTAGTTACCATAAAATATTGGTAACATTTATAAACGATAATAGACGTGAAAGGCGCTCTGACGAGCGCCTTTCACTTTATCCCTACTCCCCGGCCGACCGTCACGCGACATGCAACACGCAGACGAAAAAGTTTGAGACGATGTAATAAAAGTTTCACTTTAATAATATTTCGAAAATTTTTAGTTAAATGTCTATAATGTGAAAAAAAGTTTCACTTTTACGGTGGTTTCATAAAACCACACAAGTTTTTTAATTTCTTCTTTCATCTCTAACATATTCTGGTTTTGTTGTGCTATATCCTGTTGCATTCTTATAAGCATATTTTTTATTTCTTCCATGATCTATTTGTTATGGTATGCGTAGCGACCTCTATGGAGAAAGTTAGGTACTTTTACTTCCAGTAAAACCGGCAATCGACATGCAATCCGTTGATGAATGTGTTTTTGTTGATAGGTTGTAATTTGGGTAGTTATCGATAGATGACGCTGTTATTAGTTTAGTGATAAATGATAAATTGATCAATACGTTGCGGTTTCGAGGTTATAATTTATAATCACTTTTATTTTTCAGCACTTTTATAGCACATTTTCCACCAAATCGTCGCACAAGTATATCAACAGGTTTTATTGTATGTATAATGTCTCGCTTCTCAATATTTCTAGTATTTTGAAAGTTTTTAACGAGAACGTATTTTTAACAACTGCACGGTTTCTCTGGTTGTTCGCTATGTTCTTTATAATTTTCGGGTCGTTTTAAACGTTTATAATGGACTTCTGTATAGTTTATTCACTATTAGTCTCTTCAAATACTTCTAAAACACTTTTTATTAGGAGTACGATGTTGGCGATGCTACTGTGGCGCCCCTCGTTTCATTACCAAAGATCGAAAAATATTATTGATATTTCATTATTTTATTAGTATGTAATTCGTACTTAAATATAATTTTCAAAAAACACAATTTATAAAAACACAATTTATAAATAATATAATTTTTTTTTTCTCCGCCTGCAATACGTACGTACCTATATGTATGTATGTAAAAAACAAACAAACAAACAAACCCGATCCTAGAAAATGTGTCGAAATTGGTAAAGAGGACGGTAATTAGACGATTATACATACGGCCCTCGTGGTGCATCGGTAAACCGCACTACCGATAACACAAGGTCGGGGCGGGTTCGATCCCTCGTCTGGGGGTGTTTTTCTACATGTTTTTACGGTATTTATTTACAAAAATAAAGTGTATATTTGGGTAATTAATTAATATAAATAAACGATAATAGACGTGACGTCACCGTCACGCGACATGCAACACGCAGACGAAAAAGTTTGAGACGATGTAATAAAAGTTTCACTTTAAAAATAAATATTTACTGTCTACAAATATGAACACATTTCTTCGTAATAGAGAATGGCGTATCGCTATAAAGAGTGTTTCTATAAAGAGCTCAGGACATTGTATGGAGTGCCGACTCTTATTTATATGCTCTGTGACTATAAAGAGCTCAGGACATTGTATGGAGTGCCGACTCTTATTTATATGCTCTGTGACTGCATAACGCATTTCGTGTGACAGTCACGTGACTAGTACGATTTTGGTCCCCATAATTTTCATACCCCGGGCCTATATATGTAAATCGATTCTTAAGGAGTAAACTCCAAAAACCTATTATTGTATTTATTATTGGTATAAATATTATACTCGTAATAAACAAGGTGTCGTATTAATAGCTTGTCACAAGGATGATGACTTTTTGAGAGGCGTGATGATTTGACGAGTCATATAATAGTCGTAAACCGCATTCGGCCACAATTAGAGATAGTTAATCGGAACGTGACGTACCCACTACAGTTTACAACCAACATCAAAGCTTTAGGAAATGTCATCTAAAATTTGCGTTTGTTTATTTATTCTTTGAGCGCAATGAACTCGGCGAAATTGATCGGCGGTCGACTGACGGTGAATACAAGTCAAATTAATTTATATAATTACTTTATAAATAGTGTCAATTATTTCTAATACACCGCGAAGTGCCAGACACACAAGGCCTGCTCGTTCTGCGTTGATAGAATTGACAAATCTTACAATGCCTGATACTGTGATTTATTCTTTGAGACAGCCCATAAGTTCTGTATCAATATCTTTTCAATTCGATTCTGACTTTTCGGAGACTAAGATGTCATTGGCTATAGCTAGGTATTGTCCGTCCTTCATTACTGAAAACGATAGTTAAAGCTGAAACAGCTCCAAGCGCGAGAAATTCTGTTCCCAAAATCCATCCTAATTTATATGTGTATCGTGTAGTAACTAATGACATGGAACTAAAAATCCATAGTGTTTTGACATTGCTGTCTCTAAGCATACCTAAATAGATGCATGAAGTTATTTCTTTATGTAATTAGCATATTGAAATACTACGGATTATGTTGAAAACAAAAGACACCCGTGCGCTAGTGTCGGATTATTAAATCAGCCATTTCATACGGAAATAGAAATTGGGACAACCGACAGACGAAGAGCAGTCACTGAACGTACCAACAGCAATAAATAATAAGCGGGATAACACTTTCTTAGAATGGTGCCGCATGAAATAAATAATATCTATTATATTGATGTACAGATTGTGATATACAGATTGAGCTTCTCGCTTCTGAATAAAGAAGGGGTTCGAATCACGGCTCACACTAATGATTTTTATGTGCCTAATGCAAGATAATAGCGGCTGGCCACAGCAAAACGATGATTTTTCAGATGTCGTCACATAAAATCAATATTATCGACAGCTATATCATGCTCAGGCCATCTCTCTTCTCTTTCATATTTATTTCTTTAATCAAATTTTTACGGATAATAATTTAGTTCAGAATCAAATAAAACCAAAATAATCAAATTTGCCATTAAAGGTCTGAATATAAATATATCTCAAAATATTTGAATTCTAGATCTAATGAAGTCTACTGTAAACTTGGATATTACCTTAGATAATAAGCTTTGCTGCTCAAAAGTAACTTTAGCGGGAAAACTTAGCTTTGCTGTTTACGCGGTTTGAAAGATTCGACAGCATACCGATATTTCAACCGCCAGATAAGTTTATTTCAGTTATTTTTATAGCGTTTATTGCTATGGAGTAGAGCAGTTGAAACGAGCTATTCAGGCTAATTGGGGGTTAGTTTTAAGGTAATTGGCATATTTGGAGAAACTTTATGTTTCTTATGGGAGGTTTATTGTGTACAAACGAGCGTCTGCTTCTGGCTCATGTCGAGCCACTTTAAATTACTTGGAGGACGGGGTATTTCACGCTCTGAGCCGGCCAATTTAAGCAGGGGAATCCGTGGCTCTACCACGATTCACCGCAATTTCGTTTTAAAAGATTTATTTTATGATCGTTTTACGTGGAAGACAGTGGTAACATCTGTCGTAATGCATGATGGCAAGTTGCCACCTGCATATTCGCGGTTCGCCGCAATTTACCTGTCGTACTTTAGCAGATACGTTGTGCTATATTTATGTGTATATATATATATGCAAAAACTATTTCTGTCGCCTACATCAGCGGCCACCTTTACATCGCGTCAGCCAACTCGGCACGTGTTATCGGCCTCTTTATTTATCGTCGCGGCGAAACATGTCTACTAGTTGTTAACAAAATAGTCAATCCACTCGTCGGCTGTCAATAAAAAACAATGTTTTTTTTATTGTGACAATGGTTTCGTTTAAGCAGCTGCAATCATGCCTCGATACGCCGACTTTTTGTTCAAATTCATAATAAATACCGAAAACTATTGCTTCATATATAGCCCAACTTTTTAAATCATCAATATTTGTCACACATAACTATCGTAAAATCATTGTTGCTGAATCAGAACCTCCAGAGTCCAGACCACTAAGACGACCACAAATAAATTTATATTAAGTTTATATCAACTGGTGTAGCATTTGGCAGATTCGCTGGGAAATAAACAGAGAAGCAAGTTTCTTTTTGCAATCAGTAAAGTTCAAACAGCACTGTGGCTTCTGTTTCGGAGGTCTCGAGTTTTAAATCTGGCTTAATAAACAAAATTTTCCCCGATATATATGGATGAATTCGCCACCCTATTAACTGCCCAAACGTCACATGGCTAACAATAATTTTAAATAGTCGTTATTTTTATGTCTATAATAAACGACTTAATTTACAAATTGCACATAAAATATTTTTGTTTCATTATTTAATGTTACACTGAGTTAATATATTTATAGGCAATACGTTCCGTGAGCCAGAAACTTAGTCTTCCTGATTCCGTCGGCGTCGGTTGGCCCAATTGCCTCTGAAAATTGGCCAGATATTACAGAGAATTAGAAAGCGTGATATAATAAAATTACATCATTAATAAAATTAAGAATATCTTTTTATACATACAACGTAGGTATGTTATTCTGCGATCTATATTTAAGTTCTTGTTTGATTTCTTTGATTTCTCATTTTGTAACTCGTGGGATTCTATACATGTCTGGCCTCAAGATATAATTGATACGTATTACTTTTATTTATTTATTTTATTTATACTTTATTGTACACAAAAACAGAATTACAGAATAATATAAATTTACAACAGATGTATGTACAAAGGCGAGCTTAACTCATTATTGAGTTTTCTACCAGCAAACCCTTTGAGTAATAGAGGAGATAGTTTTATAGGTAGCCAAAGTGTACAATACGAGAAGAGAAAAAAAGATAGATAGAAAAAAGAAAAATATTTATTAATACATATAATATATACGCACACATATACATATTACATACATACTACATACACAAATACATATATACATACATACCAAAAAGTCATAAATACATTACATAAACATACATATTGCCGATTAATCTTTAGAGAGAAAATATTCCTTTATTCTCTTCTTGAAAACGTCCAGAGAAGTAGTATCTCTTACAGAATGCGGTAGGGAGTTCCATAAGCGAACTGCACGAGCAGTAAAGGAAGAATCGTAACAGCTAGAGGTGCGGGCAGGGGCACGAAGAAGGAGAGAAGACGAAGTACGACAGGGTTTGTTTCTAGGAACAAGGTATTCGAAGCGCTCACGTAGGTAAGAAGGCGAATTAGGATTGTGAAGAATGGAAAATAGGAGATTGAGGATATGGGTTTCTCTACGTTTACGAATTGGTAGCCACTTCAGTTGAGAGCGTAGTTCAGAGACATGGTCATATTTCCGAAGACCATAGATGAATCGTATACCCAAGTTCTGAAGGCGTTCGAGCTTATTTAGATGTTCGTCCTTAGCATCAAGAAATGCAACATCGGCATAGTCTAGGATAGGGAGTAGAAGGGACTGAGCAAGAGTAACTTTAGTATGAAATGGTAGGAATTTTTGAAGACGTTTGAGAGACTGAAAGGTGCCAAACATCTTCCTGCTTACTTCTGCAATGTGAAAATCCCAGGAAAGATTACAGTCTATGTGAATACCGAGGTTCTTAGCAGTTTTTGATAAAGCGATAGGCACGGAGTCATACGTTATAGGAGGAAGAATATTAGTATCCACTCTGTTTAGCATGTATCTTCCGCCGATAATAAGTGCCTGTGATTTAGCTGCGTTGACGAGTAGACCAAAAGATTTGGCCCATGTGCTGATGCTGCTGAGATCATCGTTAATGGCAGCGACAGCCCCCACAGCATCCTCTGCCTTGAAATGACGATATAGCTGCAAGTCGTCAGCATAGAGATGAAAGCGGGAGTTAATAACCTTTGTGATGGCGTTTATAAAAACGGAGAAGAGAAGCGGAGAAAGTACGCCACCTTGAGGTACGCCCGCAGCCAGGTCACACCATTCTGAGGTAGCCTCGTTAAGGTGGACCGACTGCGAACGACCCTGAAGATATGATTTGAACCACTTAATAGCAGAAGGCGAGACATTAAGAGAGGACAGGATGCCAAGCAAGATGTCACAATCAACTGAATTAAAGGCACTGCTAAAGTCCAGGAGTACGAGAATAGTCAAGGACTTATTCTCAATGGCCAGTCTTATATCGTCCGTTATTTTAACTAGGGCAGTTACGGTACTGTGGCCGGATCGAAAACCGGATTGATATTGGCTTAGCAGGCCATTAGAGGATAAGTATGTCTTCAGTTGATTCTGGACACCGCTTTCAAGGACTTTGGATAGGACAGGAAGTATTGAGATAGGACGGAATTGAGTAAACAGGGATGGATTTGGTACTTTGGGCAAGGGTATAACATATGCTTTCTTCCATGATGAGGGAAAGGAGCCTATGCGAAGGGAGTAGTTGATTATATGGGTTATGATAGGAATTAGGTGATTAAGGAGAGGGCGTATCATTTTAAGGTGAAGGCCATCGCAGCCTACGGCTTTGGTAGTGATAGAAAGGATGGTTTTCTTAATGTCCGCTTCATCTATAGGTTGAAAGGAAAAAGAGGTATTTATAGGCAATGGAAGAGTAGAGAGATAGTCAAGTGTAGAAGATTTTACTGAATCAGTTAAGAAGACTGGAGCATTGGCAAAGTGAGCATTTAGAGCATTCAAATTTGTTAAATTGGCATCAGTAGACTTGCCAATACCCAGCGACTTAATGAACTGCCATACCTGTGCTTTATTAGAATTCAGGACGGAAGAATGAATGTGGCTTCGCTTCGCATCTCTACACATCCGATTGCAGCGATTCCGTAATTTTTTGTACAGGCCCCAACTCTCCTCACACGGATCTCGCCTATACCCGCGTTTGGCCTTGTCCCGTTTAGCCATAATTTCCTTGATTGCCTCAGAAAACCATGGTGCAGGAGGGTATTTTACTTTTACCTTTCGGACGGGTGCGTGCGTATCATATAGACCAATAATTATGTTATTAAAGGTAGTCACCTTACCATCTAAGTCACTGCAGTTATAAACAGGAGACCAGTCGACACCATCCACGTCATCACACAAGCGCTCCAAATTAATGTTTTTAAAACTGCGAAATGGAAAATAACGAACTGGAAATAAACAGAGAAGCAAGTTTCTTTTTGCAATCAGTAAAGTTCAAACAGCACTGTGGCTTCTGTTTCGGAGGTCTCGAGTTTTAAATCTGGCTTAATAAACAAAATTTTCCCCGATATATATGGATGAATTCGCCACCCTATTAACTGCCCAAACGTCACATGGCTAACAATAATTTTAAATAGTCGTTATTTTTATGTCTATAATAAACGACTTAATTTACAAATTGCACATAAAATATTTTTGTTTCATTATTTAATGTTACACTGAGTTAATATATTTATAGGCAATACGTTCCGTGAGCCAGAAACTTAGTCTTCCTGATTCCGTCGGCGTCGGTTGGCCCAATTGCCTCTGAAAATTGGCCAGATATTACAGAGAATTAGAAAGCGTGATATAATAAAATTACATCATTAATAAAATTAAGAATATCTTTTTATACATACAACGTAGGTATGTTATTCTGCGATCTAAATTTAAGTTCTTATTTGATTTCTTTGATTTCTCATTTTGTAACGCGTGGGATTCTATACATGTCTGGCCTCAAGATATAATTGATACGTATTACTTTTATGTAAATTATCATTGCTTTTTCTCGCAATGCAAATTGTAACCCAACAAAGTTTTTATATGGAAAGCGACTGCGACTCATGGATATCCGCACCACCAAAGGTTTACATTCGCGTTGCCGGCCTTAATTTATGATCTCACCCAAATCCATTTAGTGGTGTTCGAAATATGTACTTGATTAATCTGTTGATATAAATTATTTTCCTATATTAATATTAAGTTCATAAGAAGCTTTTGAGTGAAGCGTAAACAAAAATTAATACATATTTTGAAGAAATACCAATGTTTCAAATTCTAGACCTCTTCTCTGTTTCAATTTCATAAATTTTGTCGACTCGGTGGTCGAACAAATGGTGCGGCTTCTGAATCAAGAAGTTGTGGAATCGATTCCAGGTTCACACCACTGACGTCTCTGAATACCTACTTTTCTGAAGTTATGTGTGACTGACAACATTGTGCCCGGTGGATTGCAACTTAAACTATTTGGAACTTATAAATTTGGCAACAGCCTTAACAGCCGCAGCTCGGGTAGAAATTTACAGAAAAAATCTTCATCGTCATAATATCGTATTTTTAATATTGGCCCAAGATGAAGACAGTTCAATCTACGTATCTCCGTGTCTGTCAAAAGCCTCGTAGAGCCAAAACTAAACAAATTGGTTTTAATGTGGTTAGTTATTTGTTTGACAGGCGACTTCATATATAATCATGGATGGAGACAGACGGATAATGATGATGATAGAGAAAAAAACATATTACGCATAAAAAAGTTCTTCATTTTTCTTCCTGCGAGTATTCTTTAAAGACTTTGTCATTCCCGCAAAGCGTGCCAAATAAATATATCTACTTGCATATTATACACTTGTTATATACAATAGACGTAGCCATACTTTTGGCCCAGGTGGGCATAATACCCACCATGCCCCTAAAACTAGGGCAGTCAATGTTCATGAATTATTTTTATGGATCAAGCAGATCACCTTATGGTAATTGACAACCGCTCAGAGATACCTGCAACACAGATAGTGTTACAGTTGCATTACCGGCCTTTAAAATAGGTTAGGGAGTAATGCGGGATAGGAAGAGAGGGAAAATTAGAGTAGGCCTCCGAATACTTAGCAAACGGCGTTCTCTGACCGAGAAAAAAATGTTAAGAACAGAGTACCGAGTTCTATTTCGGGCGTAATGTTTTTCTTTAATAATTCTTTGTCTCTCCCTGAGTAGGTATAGAGACGACAATTGACTCGAACTTCCTGTGACCTACCTTTTGTTTCAATGTAAACAATTTATAAATAAAATTATTTAAAAATAACAACTGAGTAGCAACATGTACATAGTAGTAGTAGTAGTACATGTACTGCGAAATGTAAGCTTTAAAAAATGTTAAAAGTAAGACTTAACGAAATCGCAAAAAACGAAGATTTCATCGTTTGTCATTTAGCTTCGCAAATTCGTGACACTGTTATTAAAACCAGATCGTCGTGTCATGCTCTTTTGCCTACCCCGCAAAAAAACAGGGCGTGAAATTGTGCCTTTTATAATAAAGTTGTATCCATTTCCAGGTTCTACTGGCAGAGTTACGCGACACAGAATACTACTATGCAGTTAAATGTTTGAAGAAGGATGTTGTACTAGAAGACGACGATGTCGAGTGCACATTGATAGAGAGAAAAGTTCTGGCACTGGGCACAAATCATCCGTATCTTTGCCATTTATTTGCCACCTTTCAAACAGATGTAAGATACTTAATATCCCCATATTTATTAGATACATTTACAACCGCTCGTTAACTTTAAGAAATATTAACGTAGTTACCAAGAGTCATTCATAGCATTAAATCTATCGTAGATAACAAAGCAGTTGTTAAATGGAGCACAAATGTTATAAATCACACAATAATATTCAGTAACTGTTTGGATATAGATAAATTGAATTGCTTAAGATATGAATTTAAAAAGAGTAGTTTTATTTTCGGAAGCTATGTGTGATAAATATCGGTGACTGTCAACTTTGTGCCTGCTGTATGGCAATAGATTCACCACCAATTCCATTTGGGACATAACGAATTGGCGCGTCGAGGCTAAACAGCCGCTGCCTTCAGTTATAAAAAGACGTGATGATATGTAAAAGGGAGTAGAGACGTGTAGTAGTGAGACGCAATAGAACAAATATTAGGAAATATATGTTTATACACACAAATTGTAGAAAACGTCCAGCAAACATAAACACCAAGTTCTTCACACAAGTAGGTATTTGTAGGTCCTCGGGTAGGAATATTACTAGATATCATATTTATCAAACTATTTTTCTAATTTGGAAGTACACCATACTTATTAGTTAATTCCTTTTTCTAGTCTCACTTGTTTTTCGTCATGGAATACCTGAACGGAGGAGATCTGATGTTCCACATTCAACAAAGTGGTCGTTTCCCGGAATCCAGAGCCAGGTTTTACGCTGCTGAAATTGTGTCAGGACTCAAATTTTTACACAAAAGAGGCATCGTTTACAGGTAGATCTATAACTATCTTTATATCATGTCAAACTGAATATGATGAAAAATATAATAGTAATAATCTTAATAATAGGTATTTTGTAAAAGTCTGTAATTTCATGGCTCCTCGAATCCACACATTTTATTCAGTTATACGAGCAGAATCTGCCTATACCTTTATGTATTAAGCAAATTAAAATATAGGTAAATAAAATGTATATATTTTTTATGATATAGGAGGGCAAACGAGCAGTCGTGTCACCTGATGGTAAGCAACAAACGCCGCCCATGGACACCAGCAACACATATAGTGTTACTCTTGCGTTGCCGACCTTTAAGGGATAGGGGATAGGAAGAGATGGGGAAGGGGGGTGGGCCTCCGGGTACCTCACCCACCGAACGAAACGCGGCATGAACCACTTTACGTCGATCTTCTGAGAGGTCGTAGTATTCCCGAGAACTGCTTGGCTCTACCACTGTTAATTAATATAATAGTAAACAAAATGTTATGGAGTAATAAAGTTGGTTTTAATATAACAGGGATTTGAAACTGGACAACATATTGCTAGACTTCGAAGGTCACGTGCGCATTGCCGACTTCGGCATGTGTAAATTGCAAATATACTTGGACAAGACGGCAGATACCTTCTGTGGTACTCCAGACTACATGGCACCTGAGGTCAGTATGATGAATGTAATAATATTAATATGTATTATGAGGAAGAAATACCTACTGCGCAAAATAGATTAGATTGAGGGTGTCAGTGTAAAAGTAAGAAAGGACAAACTCGTGTAGAAAGGATTGTTAATAAATTAAAATAAATTGTTGCAAGATTGAATAAGCAGATATACAGTTCAAAAGCTGAAGGATGTAGAAGTTGAGGGCGACCACGACGTCCACAACAGACTTTCCATAACCAAATTTAACGTGTCCTCGCGGAAGGTGATGTCAGGAACCTTAAAAACCGACCGCAAGGGACTTTATTTGACGTTATATGTGCCTATTTGAATTAATAATTTTAAGTGGGTTTGATAGAGATGTTAGTAAGGCAGTAATACAATCTCACATTTCTCTTTAAATTTCAGATTATAAAAGGCCTCAAATACAATCAAACAGTCGATTGGTGGTCGTTTGGCGTGCTACTCTACGAGATGCTTATAGGACAAAGCCCTTTCAGCGGCTGTGATGAAGACGAGCTATTCTGGTCTATCTGCAATGAAATGCCATCCTACCCTCGTTTCCTATCGCAAGAATCGCTCTCCATACTTACTAGGGTAAAACATTTTCACAAAAAAAAAACACGAAATTATTTGAACAAAATTTTGTTTTATATTAGAATCTCAAAATGGGCATGTAGATTGTACATACATACAATAAATCTACCTGGATTCTTACTCGAAACCTCTGGGAAAAATCAGCTTTAACACTTATTAAGCCAATTTTAATTTGTATCTAAAATATTTGTTGGCAGCTGTTGGACAAGGATGCGCGGACAAGGCTTGGAGGCACTGAGTGTATGCACGGGGACATAAGAGACCAGGAGTTCTTCCGTCCTATCCACTGGGACCGGCTCGAAAGACGTGATCTAGAGACACCGTTCAGACCGAAAGTGGTGAGTAAATGTGATTTCTGTAATAGCTTGATTGTACATTGAGCAAAAGAGTGCATTGAGGAAATGAGTGATGAGGCAGAATAATATGTAGGTAAGGACGAGAAAATTACTTGAAGACTAAACGAAATGGGTCGTCCCGCTCAGAATACCCAAAGATGTGGACAGTGGCAATAACGCTTATCAGCACGCCGGCACCGTAGGAATTATTTCTGGTTCCATCCTTCAATTAGTGTTCTATGCCACGTGTCGTGCATCTATTCTTATTCAAGAATTATTTTTTAAATCCACAGAGACATCCCATGGACACCCAATATTTTGATCGCGCGTTCACCGGAGAGCGACCCCGCCTCACCGCAGTAGAACCGCATGTACTGCGATCCATGGATCAAGAACCATTCAGAGGGTTCTCATACACCAACCCCAACACAACAGACCGCTAATGACGACACAATAAGCGATGGTGAAATAATTTTGTTATAATAATCGGACGAAAATATGGAACGAAATACTCCAAAGGATTCTGTCCGTGAAGTTTCTGGTACGGCGATGGTAGTGACATGAAATTTAGTTGGATGTACCCAAACAAAAGGCATTGTCGTATAATGTCTAGGTTCCAGAGCTTCAGAGAAATTATTTATGAGTCTAGCTCACAAGATACCAACATCTGGAGATAATGAAATTTTAAAAGTAGGTAGGTAGGTGTAACCAATTTTTATAGGTAGATACCTGTAGCTATATGGTCTCTAACTCGGTAACCAATTTCTTTTCGTAGCAAGAAAATATTTTGAGGCTACGCTCTGATAAACACCAGTAACTCATTTGTCATCCATCTATTACTTAGGTGTCATACTAAGATTGATTTTATCCTCTTTTCTTTTAAGAATTAAGGAAATCCTTGAATAGAAGAAGATTTGAATAGAATTTAAGAGGATTTTATAGATATATTATTTGTACCCAAATTTAGTGTATGATATGGAACTAGTGAAAATGCATATCAATATAAATAAATATGTTTATATATTTTATTTTCTTTATGGTACACTAATTATGTAAAGTCAAGGAAATATAAATATTAGTTATGGATTTTCCTATAGGAGGTCCTTCGAATATTATAGGTAATAAAAATAATAAAATTAAATTTTCAACTTGTAGGATCTATTTTACGAGATATCATAGATATCATATCATAGATATCTCGTAGATATCATAAATCATATTTGCGCAATGATACTTGGCTACCTTTTCTCGAAACGCTATGTCGTTTTTTTTTAACTCTGGCTTGAACTTGAGCTTGCGGAATTATCGTCCTAATATTTAAATGTATTATATATATTAATTGATTCTTTTTTATCTATTTAGTCATAAAATGTGCAACATAATTATTAGTGGTATTAAATGTTGTATTTGTCATGAAAAATAATTATTTTAGAAATTTGTATTTATCGTAAATTCGTAATAGATATTTAGTTAATGTACATTGTTTTGATCGGTATAATAAAATTACCCTTGTAATTTGTATTTTATTTATTTCATAACAATATCAAAAGAAGCATGCTTAAATATATACCTACAAAAAAATATTTATCACAGGTTGTAGATCACATAGTTCGCTGCATAAACGCTCGAATAGTAACTCCAATTATGACCATTTCTTTTGGAAATTTATGGACCTAACTGAGCCACATGTGGGTGTGGCTCAGTTCAGTGGTTTAATATTTTCTTTTCAGTGACTCACTATAGAGAGGAACTTAAGTTTCACAACCTATTTCAAAACAATGTTTTTTTATTATCTTTTGCATTCAGAATGACAGTTTCAGAGAATCATATGATCAAAATGTCAGAATAGATAGATCTTCGACAATTATTACGGCTCGAGTTACAAAAATGTCGGCATAGAGAGGTCTCAAGCAATCGTTACGGCTCGAGTGACCAATATCTTGGCATATATAGATCACCGACAAATGTTACGGCTCGAATGACCAAAATGTCGGTGGGTACTTATAAGTCTCCGACATGCATATTACACACAACTTAATATGTTTTGCGGGTATGTAAGTAGCAGTTGAAACACACGTATTCGTGTACCCACTACCAAAATATGAGAGTCCTCGATCTCGTACACGTTCAGAGACACAATAGCACAATCATCGTCGTTGATAAACTGCTGTATTTTAAAAGAATGAGCCAGGTTCCAGTTCCTTGTATTTTTCTTAGACAAACGAATTTCCACCTGAAGAAATGAAAAATTCTATATAAGTTCGTGTAAGAATCACATTCATTTACATATAGGTACTAAGAGATAGATCAACGAAATATAAACAAAGTAAACATTACCTCGTTATCGCTGGTAGCTAAGATAACATAACTTCACGAATTTTTCTACCCGAAGCTGTAGGCAGCGGCTGTAAAGCCTCGTCTCGCCGTTATGTTTACGTCCCAAATGGGATAGCACAATGTTTTTGATCGATATTTACCACACATAACTATAACATAACAGTCATTGGTATGAGCCAATGTGAGGATTCGAACCAGCGACGTCTGGATTCAGAAGCGGGATGCTCGACAACTCGACCACCGAGCAATATAGCTATAAGTACCTACTTAAATACACATGTTTAGTGTTAAAGCTTTCGGTACTTTTCCGAAAGGCTTTCAGCGAGTGTCAGGAATCGAACCCGTGAGCAACACAGTGTTACAGTTGCTTTGCCGGCCTTAAAAGGAGTGTGATGGGACTCCCTTTAAGGCCTGGGGCTGGGGGACCGGGGTTGCCCCCGGTTCAGCTACCTCTCTCACCTCCATGTTCTGAGAGGTCGTGGTATTTCACAGGACGTGCCTGATCGTCCAGGCAGCGAACTTCGTGGCTCTACCACTGTTATATATGAAATAAATTATAATAAAATTTAAAGCAATATAATCGAATTTAGAATCTCAGATTTGAATCCTTTCTAGCTTACACCATTGACATTTCGGCGTTCTTTACGATCGTTTAATCTGACTGATAACATTGTTCCTGATGTGTAGTAACGGGTTTTGTTTGACCCACTTATTACTTTTGGACTCTAAAATATTTTGTATTTTAAAAGACGGAAACTAATACCACCATCTTAAGCGTAGTCGGGGTTTAGGCACACCTAGACGTATAAATTAAAAAAAAATTAAAACTTATCGTAAAGATATTAAACTCACAGTTCCATCGTTATAGCCGAGTAAAAGTACGTGGTCGTGGGGCATTACGCTTGTCAATTCGGCGCATTGCAACAATGTGGTCCCGGAAAATGCATCATTGTGCACAGTAACTCGCTCATTATTGTCATTATGTGTGACTGAAAGCAGGAATAAATAATACAATGCCTTTTATAACTTCACACATTCAATATGCTTAGATATAGGCAGCATAATCTCGTGCCAACGAATGAAATATACAGTTCCATGCAGGACACATTAACATAGATCCAGCACAAGTTCAGTCCGCAATAACTTACATATGTTTGAATAACAAAAGTTATTGGTGTGTATCAAGGTTCTAGCTTGGGACCTTCCAAATGGAATACATATAATTAGGCTATCAAGGTGAATTACTTAGCGGCTTTAATACCGGAATGGCAACCATGCCTCTTAAACTGTTTTTTTTTATTCCTATAGCCATTGAGCTGTCATCATATACCTAGTAAAATAATTTTAAGATATAAAAAACAGATCAATTTACCAGGTGTACCGGTATGAAATGAGCGTTAAGATACAAATGTGTTGGTAGGGGTAATTTGTTGTGAATAAACCTTAATTTTTTTCTGTTTGGTTGCCATAACAACTGTCAAACATTCAATTAACCTATTTTTTTTTAAGGGTTTTAATGACCTGGTAACTAAGACCTTTAAGTCAAAATTAACCTATTATAACAGTTAGTAAACAAACATCATATTTTTTATTGAGTTAAAAATGACAAATTTTGTGCCGGAAAGTGATGATTTGCGGAAAGCATTAATTTTTTGTTTCCATTTAAAAAAATATGCTGCAGAATCACATCGAATGCTTGTCAAAGCATATGGTGATCATGCTCTATCATAAGCAACATGCAAGAGATGGTTTCAACGATTCAAATGTAATTCATTTTGATGTGAGAAATGAAGAACGTGGAAGACCACCAAAAAATTCGAAGACCCCAAACTGCAAGCCATATTAGATGTAGATGATACTTTGAGTCAGAAGCAAATGGCAGCTATGTTAAATGTTGCACAACAAACAATTTCAGACCGTTTGAAAGCTATAGGAAAAAATCAAAAGTGTGGAAAATGGGTGCCACATGAATTGAATGAAAGACAAATGGAAAACCGGAAAAACACTTGTGAAATTTTGCTTCAAAGAGACGAAAGAAAATCAGTTTTGCATCGAATTGTCACTGGCGATGAAAAATGGATTTATTTTAAGAATCCTAAACGGAGAAAATCTTGGGTTAATCCGGCACAACCATCAGCATCGACTGCAAAACCAGATCGTTTCGGGAAGAAGGCAATGCTCTGTGTTTGGTGGGATCAGAAGGGTGTGGTGTATTATGAACTCCTAAAACCTGGTGAAACTGTTAATACTAGTCGCTACGAACACCAAATGATCGATTGAACAACGCATTGATCGAAAAACTACCAGAATGGGCCAGAAGACACGGCAAAGTAATTTTGTTACACGACAATGCACCTGCACACAAAGCAAAATCGGTTGAGGATACAATCAAAGTACTTAGCTGGGAGTTGCCTCCCACCCGCCGTATTCACCAGACTTGGCTCCTTCCGATTACCATTTATTTTCATCGATGGGACACGCATTGGCTTAGCAGCGGTTCAATTCCTACGCGGAAGTGGAAAATTGGGTGTCTGATTGGTTTGCTTCAAAAGAAGCACATTTCTATTGGCATGGTATCCACAAATTACCAAAAAGGTGGACAAAATGTGTAGAAAGTGATGGACAATATTTTGAATATTTTTTTCTTTTCATCTAATCTAAATTAATATTTTATTTTCACAAAAAAACGCTCATTTCATACCGGTACACCTATGTACATATGAGATCTGAAAATCTGTGTAAGAATAATATGACTACATATAATTCACCTGCAATGACAGTACTGAGTTTGCTAAACATCAACCACTCACATCTGCTAACATTATTAGGAATATCAAACTTATGTACTTTATGTATTACAAGATCAGTAACTTGATGCTGTGGATGAAAATGATAACACCAGACTGTTCCAAATCTACTAGTCAAGAAAATAGACCGATATGTAAGCCATTTTCCATTTTTAAGAATTGGATCCTTCCATATAAATATATTGATAATGGAATCATAATCGCCAATGTAACATCGGCCAAGGAATTGAAGGCTACATTTGTCTGGTGTGTATTCTAAAACTGATAGAATGTTTTCTGTTGATAATATAAAGCATGAATTATGGTATAATCTGTAAACAGAAAAATTAATATACATTTATGCAAAATAATTAGCCACATACCAATTCAAGCTACAGTACACCTGCATTCCATTTGGAGATGATTATGTCTGTAAATAAATATGTTAAAATTACAAAAAAAAAGTTTTTTTTTTATAATTTCAACTATCTAGTCCCATAACATTTAGCTAGCTCTTCAACTGGTTGGTGCCAAATGTTCTTAAAAATATACTTACTTCATCAGTCTTATCTCTAATAAAGAAATAATTTCTTTTGGTCTGTTGAGTCCATCTAGTTTAGTTTTATTATACAAACTGAACTTTTTCATATTATCATCTATCAATGTAAATTCTGCAATCAAATTTTCACTCTCTTCCATATCTATACCTGAAATGAGGTACTGGTCTAAATAAAGGATCAATTACTTACTTAATACTAATAATAATACTTTATTTCTCAGTAGTAATAAACTACATTTAGCTTAAATTATTACTGCATTACTTCTTCATCCTTACATTTAATCTCAGAGACTTTATTAAATGTGTTCATGTCATAACAACTAGCAGAGGAACCATCAAGTAGAATTAATTTACCTGGAAAGAAACATGAATAATGTTACATAACAAACCAAAATAATAATAGACAAATATTAAAAATTTTACTAGATTTAAAATAAAGACACACCGGCTTACCATCAAATACATTAATTTTCTTAACATCGTTTAATTCATATGTGTAGACATGATTAATATGTGCGGATTTAACATAGTTCCAGAGCGAAGCGTTTCTATATAACTGTCTACAATTTAATTTCGATTTTTGTAAAAATGTTGCACCCTCATTTGATATTTCAACTTTTACAATTAACCCCCATAACTTACGTTGCTGAAAAAGGACTTCTCTTTCTTAAGTGTTAGTTGGTCTATTTAATTTTGAAGTCAGTTGCAACTAAAATCAGCAGATATTTCTAAACAATTCCTAGATTAGTAACTATGATCATCGCGTAACTACCTCTAAGATATGCTTTGTGATGTCCTTCCATCTACTATTCACACACATACAAGTTGATAGGGCTGTTATATCCAAATATTCAAAAATCATGCATAAAATTTCTGAAGGGCACACGTTCCAATCTTCTTTTGTAGTCATTATTTCTATCTAGAATGAATAGGTTCTGCAGATTCCTGATGCAAGACAGTAATTTTTAACTATTAACTTAGCAAATACCGACATTAAATGACATAAAATTCTTTTTACAGTAAACACATAAATAGTGGTTAAATAAAAGCAACTATGATCATCCAAGTCAGCCTAAATTGTTTTAAATAAAAGATTTCCCACTAAACTTGGCAAATACCGACATTATATGACATAAAATTCTTTTTACAGTAAACACATAAATAGTGGTTAAATAAAAGCAACTATGATCATCCAAGTCAGCCTAAATTGTTTTAAATAAAAGATTTCCCACTAATCCAACACTATTTAAAGTAACATCATAATTTTATGTTTATCACTGTATCAGTCCAACGAGGTTTCACTTTCAAGTTTCATACTCACTACTAGTCACTACCAAAGAGTATTTCTGAAATACTCTTTGGTAGTGACAGACAGACACACAGTGACAGTATTTCACAGAGCATATAAAGCTCTGTGAAATACTCGTAAATGGAGTATTTAAATACCCCTCACTACCAAAGAGTATATAAATAAAATATATGCTCAAGGGATATGAAAAAATAATCGATTGTTGAAATAATCGATTAAAAATCGATTTTTAAAAGTAAATAGACTAGTCGATTAATAATCGACTAATCGATTAATAATCGATTATTTTATTAATCATTCAATTACATATTACCGATTTTTTTTTTCATCTGCAACGCCCCGATATTAAGTTTGGTCTTCTGGCCCGGAACGAAAACTACTAAAGAACACTTTCTCCATAATGTTATTTTTAACGCCATCTATGACCGCATTCCTTCTATACCTTTGAAACAGTTTAGTTATTTATTTAATCAAATATTCACTAGATGGAGTCAATGAATAATACAATTTTATTAGCCGACATTTGGTTGATATGTTTTCTTTTATTGTTTAGATAAGATAGGATAAGATAATTAATTCTTTATTTGTACTCCATAACAAAACAAAAGAACATACATTAATCATGTTTATTTCCAAATTACTAAATATTACATGGAGACTTTTCTATTCACATACCACAAAAACCATCTGGGGTTTATCAGTGGTATATCATCCATCCCACCAAAAGCCAACAACAATTATGTGATGACTAGGTCGCTTGCAGACATAAGTTCCTTAAGACTATTTTACAATTTTTCTTAGTTAGTGTGTCACGAATTTCGTTAATTTCGGCAGGCAGACATTAATTGTGTCTGCCTGCTGAAATTAACGATTATCAATTAACGAACAATTAATGACATTGTTATATATGTCATTAATTATTCGTTGGTAAAACTTCATTTTTCAAACGAAGTTTTTCGTGATTAAAAGTTTTGTTAAAGTTTATAAAAGTCTTTTTTGGTTTTGTTTTTGAACAATGTCTACGACTAAAAGGACGACAAGTAGATGGCGTCAATATTTCCATGTTGACAATAAATCTGGCAATGCCAATTGTACATATTGCCCAAAAATTTAAAAATTGATGAATTTAAATAAATCGATTATTTTCTTAAATAAAATCGATTATTAATTAATCGATTTTTTCATAGTAATAAATTAATCGATTAATTACAAATCTCACTCACTACTACCTTTTTTTTTTGTTTACGTAGAAGAATGCATTTCTGCATACCCTGCCGACGCCGATGGGATTGATGACAACGACGACGGCGTCGGCAGGGTTATGTGGGACTCACCGGCACGTTATAGTGTGGTGCCGGAATACCCACAAAACCTCTGCGGCACATTTCTTCGTCTTAGCTGGGGCGTCAGAGGCTCGCGGTTAGCATTCTACACCTGACGCCCTGATGGTTGCCCGACCAGCTCCGCAGCGCGCGAGCGCAAAGGGGGACCGGTCAGGCGACGACCTGTGCCCGACCCACCGCGCAGCGTAAAGCGCTGGGCCGGCGAGTTGGGCTGCGACCCTGGAGTCAACTCTTATTAGGGCCCGGCCCGCAGCAGAGTGCGAGGGCGCATCTAGTTGCGAACCAGGTCCCGGATGTTAAGGCGGGGGCGAGGAGACGGCAGAGATACTCGCGTCGCCTCCGCCCTGGCCTCGCTCGGCGGTGCGGGTCCACATCGGCAGCGTATTAACGCTCCCACTCCGCGGCGTCCTTGAGCGAAATTACGGCCTCGCTGAAGTCGGCTACTGCTTACCAGCACCTGTCGCTGCTGACCATGGCACTGGTCACTGCCGGCAGCGACAGGTTCCCGCCTATCAAAGCCACCATCACTTACTACTACCTACCTCAACTACCTGCTAAGTGCGATTACCTACCATAATTTTATGGCTGACTCTATTTATCCGGTTACTGTACGATTTTTTTGTTATTTATCCGGTTACTGTACTAATAATTTGTAATTATTTATCCGGATACCGTACGAATAATTTTATTTTATTAATAAGGCTATTTTGAAATTTTATATGTATGCATAAATAATTTCTTTTATTTTAACATAAAACCTGTGCTTTTATTATTTTTATACAATAAAATCTTTTGGTCTAAAAATATAGTAGGAAATTCTATTTTAATTTTTCTGTAAGTAGCCGGATTTTCTCAAAATAGCCGGATTAATAAAATAAAATTATTCGTACGGTATCCGGATAAATAATTACAAATTATTCGTACAGTATCCGGATAAATAATAACAAATTATTCGTACAGTATCCGGACTAATAGTCACTGCGTAATTTTATTTCCTAAAATTTGTTTTCTATACACATAATTTTCTTTTTTATTTACTGTATGTAATATGATATTTATTTACAATGGCTTAACATGATACGGCGTAGCTGTAAATCACTACAAAGCTTTTTTCAGCAATCTGGATTGCTATGGAGTTGATAGGATCTCCTTTAGGCTTACATGCTGGGTCATTAAAATTTAAAAAGAAATCCTGACTAGAGATGAGTCGCACTAGAAAAAGGTGTGAAGATATATAACATTTATACATAACATGAAACATCACGCCTTTTTCTACCCGAAGGTGTACGCAGTGGCTGATAAGCTTCGACTCGCCGTTATCTTTACGTCCCAAATGGAGTGAAGTGAAGTTATGTTTTTAGTAAAAA
Source organism: Euproctis similis (assembly GCA_905147225.2). Taxonomy (NCBI): domain Eukaryota; kingdom Metazoa; phylum Arthropoda; class Insecta; order Lepidoptera; family Erebidae; genus Euproctis; species Euproctis similis. The sequence continues at coordinate 5,512,337 of LR990118.1, read as the reverse complement.
GTTAGGAGGTAACAAACTAATAATTAATACAGATAGAGAACTGCTGGCGTATTATGAACTCATAATTCCAGCCAGCCAACGCGCTGTCTTGCAAATTCGTATTTTCAACGACTAATTTCAACGTTTTGAATTATGCCGCATCAAGGGCTATAATGCTATTATTGGAAAACTCGGTGAGTTAGTACTTAATGCAAAGTTTATACTTAATATTAAATAATTATAAAATGGTTTGGCAAAAAAAAATACAATAAAGTATTTGCACTCACTACGAGACTATGTTCCTTATTAACCGACTTCAAAAAAAGGTGGAGAATCTCAATTCGTCAGTATGTATATTTTTTTATGTAACTGACATAAAAAAAAACTAATAACATATTTACAAAAGTCACTTATTTTAGGAGTCGGTGCAACACAATACAGTACGTTACATAAGCTAACCTAGGTAAAGTACTGTATTGTGTTTCACAGACATCAATAATGATTGACAAGTGTAAATATTTTAATAGATAAAGAAGACTTTATTAAAGTATTAACGTACTCTCTGGTGTATTGTAATAAGTATACAAATTAGTAAATTACGTTAATAATCACTTTATAGTTATAAAGGTATTGTTTTCATATACTTGAAGATCAGAGATGTGACTAGATTGTTATTTGAAATACTTCTATTTAAAATACAAAATGCAAAATACCTATTTTGTATTTAAATACCTTTTAGTTGAAAGCATTTTGTATTTTATTTGAAATACCTCTCGAGATGTATTTTGTATTTTTAATAGTCATTTCAAAATGCAAAATACTTTGTGATTAATTTTAGCCAAAAATTACCAATCGAATAAAATAAGAGACACGAATGACGCATGTAGGTACTATCGAATTTGACCGATAGAGGCGCCTACGACTACCTTTTAGTCCTGGAAATATTATCTATACCATCTGGTCATAAAGGGTTATGTAGGGACATGTTTTTCATAAGATGCCATTTCTTTTTGTAAGTACAATTTTACTATAGTTTGTTATTTATCGTATGTATTAAAATTTCATAGGTTTTATAGGCTTTTATAATTTTATAGGTAAAATTTAATAGGTGGTCCAGTGGTCGAGCACCCCGCTTGCAAATCAAGAAGTTGTTGTTGTGTCACACTTATGACTTTTCGAAATTATTTTTGAAAGTTATATGTACATACATACATAACTTCACGCAAAATCCCTTGCGAGGTAGGCAGAAAGAAAAGAGCACATTAGGCACTAGTATTGCATGCCTCTTTCGCTTCTTTGATTTTAATTGTTTTTTTTGCAAGCTCGTTTGCCTCCTTCTATGATAAAAGGAGGCAAACGAGCTTGCAAAAAAAAAGGTTCACCTGTTGGAAAGTGACTACCGCAGCCCATGAACATCTGTAACACCAGGGGTATCACAACAGCGTTGCCGGCCTTTAAGGTGGGAATAGGCTCGTTTCTTAAAGATGCCTATGTCGTAGCGGTCCGGAAATACCGTTGCCGGCAACTCGTTCCACTACGGAACAGTGTGTGGCAAGAAAACTTCCGGTGGAAACGCACAGTTGTCGATCGCCAACTCTTCAGCCAATGCGGATGGTAAAATTGGCAAGTTGAGCGCTGGAGAAAATCAGTAGGTGGTATTAATCCAAACAATACCTCAGAGCACTAAAGATGCAACATCTCTCCGCAGCGCAAGCCGAACCACGCGTCGTAGGATGCGTTCAAATGGGGTAAGATAGTAATCATCTTTGAGCAGAGGCACCCCGTACAAAGATGAGAACAGTTTTCCACGTGAGGTCGGAAATGCGCTTTATATAGCTGCAAGCGATGACCTGACGTGAAATACTGTCCTTTTTCGAGGCCTATTTGGCCTTGTCCTCCAGATAACCGCAAAACTGGACGTCACTCGACCAGTCGACCCCAAGAATTCCAATATCGGTTGAGGCGGGTAAGGGAGTGCCCTCAAAAAAGGGAGCTACAATAAAAGGTGCCTTTTTAGTGGTAAACGCGCAGACCTGTGTCTTTTTAGGGTTGAATTGGACTAAGTTGAATCGGCCGCAGTCCGAAATCTGACTAGGCAGAGTTTCGATTGTAGACACAGTTTATTCCGGTACTCATCGACGTTCTCCCAAGAAACCTGCGGGTGGCTGGTATATATGGCATCCCTCGTACCGCATAGTCCTTATCCGCATAACAATGAAGATTGCTGTAATGCAGCATGTCATTGATATGCAGAAGAAACAGCGTAGGGGATAGCACACAGCCCTGGGTGACTCCAGCACTCACGGATTTTAAGTCGGAGCATGACCCGTCGGCAACGACCTTAATGCGCCGAACCGCGAGAAATCTGGAGACCCAATCGCAGAATTTCTCGGGAAACCCATAACAAGGAAGCTTCGAGAGAAGTGCTTTGCGTCAAACCCGATCGAAGGCCTTCGCTACCTCCAAACTAACCCTCTCTTTTACTCTCAACCGCTTCCGCCCACCGATGACATAAGTATGCTAGAATACAATAAGCTGAGCGACAGTGACGGAATCCGTACTGGCGGTCACTAATCAGCTGGCGTTCCTCTAGATAATTAAAGAGCTGGCGGTTGATATTGGTTTCCAAGATCTTGGAGAACTGGGAGGCGATTGCGATAGGTCTGTAGTTGGACGGATCTGAGCAGTTACCAGAAATCAAATTTCTTCGCATCTGGATCTACTGGCAGCGTGCCCAGAAGACCGACCGCGTTTCCACATCAAATGGCAATACTAATCCCCTGTGCGAAGAATAGACCAGCTCCCTGGTCGAGCGAGCCCTCGATCAGTCTCTTTGCAAGATCTTTATAGAGTGTACGAGCATTCGGACCCCATGTTCCTAGAGTCTCAACCCCGAAGGCTGGCCCACTGGACCACTGAGACTCATTGAAGATTTAGTCAAAAAGTATTTTATTTTGAAAAAAGTATTTTGAAAATGCCTATTTTGCATTTGAAATACAAAACGAAAAACTGTTTAATATTTTGCATTTGAAATAGTAAATCAGAGAGGTATTTTCATTTTGTGTTTAAATGCTTTTTTAAAACCATTTTGTACATCTCTGTTGAAGATTTTGTGGTTTACGTTTCTAGAAGTCGGTTTAACTTTTTTTTTTAAGTAATTTTTCTTATATCATGTAAGCCAATTGTTTAAGAAAAGTATTTTCAGTTGATACCAGGGTGTACGTACTGTATAGCAGATACCAAGTAAAAAACCATGGTATTTATGAACCACCTCTAAAATAAACCCGCCTAGTAGTAGTAGTGTGTTTTTTTGGGCGGGAAACTCAATAAGCGCGGATCTCAATTTTTTTCTTGCGAGTTTATTTAATTAAATTGGGTGTAAAAACATATAATTTTTAGCTGCAGTTGGCCGCAAAGATGGATGGAAACGAGGAGGGCGGGGATAACCCGCCCACTTCTTTAAAACGTCCTCGAACAGAGGACGTAGGCAGCGGTGTAAAGGAGGGCGGATCCAGCGGCGGTGGTGAGCATAGCGATTCAGCACCATATATTAAACCAAATTACAAAAGACTATATCCAGAAAATTCACTTAATGCTACTTTCAAAGTTTTTGTGGAATCCACAAACAAAGAAAGAATAGGGAACAAGAGTCCTATTTATTTAAACCATATATTCTCTACGGACATAAAAGGTGTGACGGCTATTCAACGAGTGAATGCCAACAAAATAGCAGTTATATTCAAACAGTTTAATACAGCCAACAATTTCATCAATAACACACATTTTCTTTCTAAACATGAAATGAAGGCATTTATACCAGCAGCACAAATAGAAAAGACAGGAATTATACGATATGTACCAGCAAATATTTCTAATAAAGAATTATACACTAGATTGTCATCAATATATGAAATAATAGCAGTACGTAGGTTTACTAAGAAAATTGGACAAGAGAGAGTTCCACTACAAACTGTGAGCATTACTTTTTTGTCAAATGTACTTCCTGATAACATTCAATATGATTTATTTTCTTATAGAGTATTTGAATATGTTCCACCCTTACAACAATGCTTTAAATGTTTTAAATTCAATCACTCAGCCAAAATTTGTAATAATAAACAAAGATGTTCAATTTGCGGAGGTGAGCATTCATATAAAGATTGTGATAAGCCATCTGAAGTTTGTTGCATAAATTGTAGCGGACCACATCTGGCAATATCTAGACTATGTCCTATAAAAATGAAGAAGATTTTAGAAAAGAAAAATACAATAATTTATGCGAGTGCCACTTCCACAAAAGAAAATATTAAAACAAATTTTCCTCCACTTCCATCTCCAAAAGTACAAATTGTAAATAAGTCTGTACATACACCTAGTATTAAGTCTGTAAATAATAAAAATGTAAATATTGTAAATAAATCAAAAGATGTCTCTACTAAGGAGACTTTAAAAACCCAAATTATCGCCAACAGTGAAGTACTTATGGCCCTAGTACAAACACTGGTGGAATTGGGCAACAAGGGTGATGACACACCTATGACTACAAATTTCATTAAAGATGTTCTAGTTAAAAATCTTAAATAATGGATACAGTTTCTACACAATCAAAATTACGAATTGCTCAGTATAATATTCAAAGTGCAAATAGGAAAAAACCCTATTTAATACAATTTTTAAAAACTCAAAACATTGATGTCTGTTTGCTTAATGAAACATGGTTTAAAGATAATAATTTTAAGATACCTGGATACAATATTTACAATAAAAATTCTAGTAACACATGTAATGGAGTAGCCATATTGATTAAACCATCCATAAAATATAATATTATCAACACTACATTCTATGAAGATATTCAAACTGTTGCTATGTCTGTATCTACAATTCAGGGTAATTTATGTATACTCTGTGTATACTGTCCACCTAGGGGGCACATACAAATTAGTAGACTACGAAACATAATTAACAACCTACCAAAGCCCATATTTGTAAGTGGAGATTTTAATGCCCATCACATTTCATTTGGTTGCAGAAGTACTAAAAGTCGAGGTGAAGCATTATTTAACTTAATTGATGATTTAAATTTCTGTATCATAAATGATGGTACTTATACGACTGTCAATAGGCCTAGTTGTAACCCTTCTGCTCTTGATATCAGTTTTATTAGTGCCAACCTAGCATCATTATGTGAATGGTCTGTACATGATGATAGTATGGGCAGCTATCATTACCCAACTATAACTGAAATATCATTAAACATAAACAAATATCAAATAAATCCACCAGTAGATAGATTTATATACAAAAGAGCTGATTGGACAAGATATAAAACCCTTTCAAAAACAATATTTAATGACTTGGTACTTAAACTACATGATCCTATCTCAACCTATAATCAATTCTGTTCTCATTTAGACACCCTTAAGACATTGACAATACCAAAACTCACTAAATCAAATAAATTTATGAGCAGGCCACCAGCTCCATGGTGGAATGATACGTGTGAACAGACTGTTATTTCAGCTTATAATGCATTAAAACTATATAGAAGAGTGCCAAACATTGAAAATTATATAGACCAGTGGTTCTCAAACTTTTTAAATGACGGAACCCTTTTGGGAAGCAAAATACTTGATGGAACCCTACAATAAAACAATTATTTTTATAAGTGTATTCTTTATTAATCAGCATAATAAAAGTACAATGTATCAGTTACTAATTATTGTTTACTTCACCACTTGGTAAGGACAATAATAGAAAACATTAAAAAAGAAAAAATCTAACTAGTGGGAGGTTTTTTATTTTTCATCAATTGCTTGATATCAGGTTTGATGGAAGAAAGTTGGAGTCTCATATCAGCTTCGGCGTCGAGTCTATTGCGATATTTTGTTTTCGTGGCTGCGTAGGTAGAGAATCCTGTTTCGCACAAATATGTAGTTGGGAACGGGAGAAGAATATCCAGAGCCATTTGGCCAAGCATTGCATATTCATCTTGGATTCTGCACCAAAAATCATTAAGAGGCGTCGTTTTGAACAATGACTCCATACTTGTGTCTGATGACATTTCTAAAAGAGATTCATATATCTCATTTGACATGTTTTCAGGCTTTTCCAAGTTGGGTAAAAAAGGATTATGAATCCAGGAGTTCACTTTAATTTTTGTATTGTGTTCTTCGGGAAAATACTTTTCAAAAGATGCGCGCATCGAACTGAGATATTGGACCAATTCTTCAAACACATTATCTTCAAACATTTCTGAGTCGTTTTCGCTAACAAACTCACTGAGTAACGTAAAACTTTCTATTTCTTTCTTACCAATGCAAATGATCCAAAAATCTAATTTTCTTTTAAAAGCAGTTATTTTATTATAGGCCTGAAACACTGTTGTCTGTTTACCTTGCAACGATAAATTTAATTCGTTAAGTTTTTGAAAGATATCCGCCATAAAAGACAATCGGAACAACCAAGTTTAACCAACCATACAAACGGTCCTTCAAATTAAAAGAAGTATCTGCTGAAAAAAACATTTGTAACTCGGCTCTAAGTTCAAATAGCCTTGTTAAAGTTTTTCCCCGAGACAGCCATCGCACTTCTGTATGGAGCAGCAGTGTTTTATGTTTGCTGCCATAATCTTCACACAATAATGAGAATAATCGGGATTGTAGTGGTCATGATTTGATAAAATTAATTATTTTTACCGGTTCATCCATAACTAATTTTAGATTAGACGGCATTTGCTTCATCGCAAGTGCTTGTCTATGCAGAATACAATGACTGGAACTACAATTAGGCGCTTTATTTTTCATTCGTGACACTGCTCCTGCTGTTTTACCTGTCATCGCCTTGGCCCCATCTGTACAAATGTCAATGCAATTGTTCCAACTGAGATTATGTTCTTCAAAAAATATATTTATTTTATTAAAAATTTCTTCCCCGGTAGTGTTTGTAAGCAGCGATGAACACATAAGCATGTCTTCTTCAAAAGAACTTTTATATGGATATCTCACAATAACCAGCAGGATAGCCAAACCAGCGACATCAGTCGACTCGTCCATTTGCAAAGCCAATCGTGTATTTTGTAGACGTGTAACTTGTTCTTGTTTGACGTAGCTTGCCAGATCATGGATTCGTCGTGAAACAGTATCGTTTGATAGCGGAACAGTAGAAAGATGCTTTGCAGATTTTTCATCAAGCATACATTTTGTTATGTCTAATACACATGGTTTTATTAATTTCTCAGCAATAGTGTGCGCTTCACCTGCTTGTGCAATGCGATAGCTAACTAAATATGATGCCTCCGTGGCCTTTTCGTTGGTAGTTTGTGTTACATGCATCATATTTTTTTAACTTTCTAATAACTGATCTTTTTTGCGAACAAAAAATTCTTTATTCTTGTCTTTAGTCTCGGGGTGTACGGTTTCTAAATGTCGACGCAATTTGGCAGGTGCCATGGAACTATTAGGAAGCAGTTTACTACAGAGCATGCAGAGAGGTGAGCCGTTGGAATCAACAAATCCGAAACTGATATAAGATTCATCATACTTCCTTTTTTTCGTCTTTGAAACCGTCGTGCTTGACGTCGTGGCACTCGTGGCATCATCTTCTGGATCGGTGATTGCTAAATTCTCCGCGCGCATTGCTTTTGAACATTCAGCGTCATTAGAAGATGTTGTTGGAACACGTTTAACACCTTTAAGCCAACGTTCCATTCTTCTTTATTTATAATGTTACAAGTCAGGATAGTGGGGTTTAAATAATGCACAATCGTTACTGCGTATAAGAGACTAAATTTAGAACCTACAGGGAAGAAATGTATAAAACTGAGACAACAGAATACAGCAGGCAGTAAAACAATGGACTTAAATATATCTTTTTAATGAAGCAAATTATTTTGTGGAGAGTTAATACCAAGGTACAAAAAAAGAATTTGAAAAACGACATCATTTTAAATTTTAAAAAATCAAAAAACCCTTATTGTGCGATAACTATAATAGTTAGATATATGCTCTCGCGACCTTTTTCGTAGACAATTATACGCTCTATAAAAGTGTAGTACATTGTTTTGTTCTGTACTCAATAGTTTTCGCAGCGTTCGCAATGTAAGGGTCACGTACTTACACCTTGGGTTACATTATTGGTTTTATAGTAGGGATCCCTAATTTATTTGAAAATATAATATAGCCTAAAACCTTCCTCGATAAATGGACTATACGCCATTAAAAGAATTTTTGAAATCGGACTGGTGGCTTCTGAGATTACCTCGTTCAAACAAACAAACAAACTTTTCCGCTTTATAATATAAGTATAGATTGTACCAGCTAATGTAACACAAGCTTATACAAATACAAATAAATAATTAAATAACATTCATAGCGCGGCCGCGGAGTCCGCACAGCCGCGGAGCGACCAGAGAGAGGTGTTTTGATTTTTTTATTTCTAAATTCTTGCGGAACCCCGACAGAGGTATCACGGAACCCTAGGGTTCCGCGGAACACACTTAGAGTATAGCTGATATAGACTATAAAAGAAAAGTTGCAATCAAAAAAAGAACAATATCAGAACAAAAGAAAATCGGATGGAATAACATATGCAACAGTTTTAATAGAACTACACCCATAAGTAAGATCTGGAATCAACTAAAAATGTTCAAAGGTATTAGAGTTAGTAATAAATCATATAGGGATGAGTTCATTAATCCATTACTAGATAAATTATCTGATAATAACAATTTAATTGATGATGATTTGAGTATATTTTTTGCTAATAACAACAGTAATCAAAATTCAAAATTTTTACTTGGATTCTTTACATGGTCAGAATTCTCAAAAAGTTTACAATCTCGACGCGATACAACACCTGGACTAGATGATTACCCTTACATTATTATTAAAAATTTGGATGAAACCGCTCAAAAAATATTTTTGAATGTTTTAAATTTACTCTGGTACACACAAAAAATTCCACAGGCATGGAAGACACAATGTGTTATTCCTATACTCAAGCCAGATAAACCTCCTGAGCTAGCCAGCTCTTATAGACCAATTTCACTATCATCATGTCTTGGCAAAATTTTCGAAAATATGATTAAAACTCGTCTTGATTGGTATGTAGAATCAAACGGCATTATTCCACATGTACAATATGGCTTCCGTAGAGGACGCAGCTGTGCAGACAGTTTCATTTCTTTAATTTCTGACCTGAAACATGCAAAACACAAAAAATTACAATCTGTGTGTGTATTTCTTGATGTGCAAGGCGCTTTTGATAGTGTAGATCCTGGTATACTAATCAAAATAATGTCCAAATTAGAGATCCCTGGACAACTTTGTAAATGGATTTATAACTTTTTAACAAATAGGACACTTCATATTAAACATAATTACATCCTACATGGGCCAAAGACCACCTCTAAAGGCACTATGCAAGGGGCGGCTATCTCACCCCTATTGTATAATATATACACAAGTGAAACTTGTAAATATGTAAATAATTGTAATGTTAGCATTTTGCAATTTGCAGATGATTTAGTATTGTACAGTAGCAATTATAACTTACAAACAGCAATAGATAATGTTAATCAAGCCTTATTACAATTATTCCATTATTATAATGATTACTTACACTTAAAAATTAATACATCCAAAAGTAGTGTACTTATGTTTGGCAATGAAACCCCTACTTCAAATGTTATTTACAATGGCGAAATTATAAACAAAATAGATTCAAAGAAATTCTTAGGGGTTGTAATTGATAAAAAGATGACTTTTGAACAACATATTAAATACATTTTGAAAAATGCCCTTAAAGGGTTTAACGTCTTAAAATGTCTTGCTGGTATATCATGGGGAGCAGACCCTAAAATACTATCCATTCTGTATAAATCTATAGTAAGAAGCCATTTTGATTATAGCTCTCTTGCATATATGAATAGTTCTCATGTAAAGAAATTGGATATCCTACAGAATAGAGCTTTGAGAATAATTTCTGGTGCAATGTGCTCTACTCCCATAAGGGCCATGGAAGTAGAGACTAAAATAATGCCATTGATATTAAGACGCCTATTGCTATCAGAAAGATATTGTTTAAAATTAATTTACTCTAACAACACAATAGTAAAAAACAAAATAATAGCTGATGCACTCAGAACTCCTGGTCCCTTGGCAACAGGAGAGAGTCTCTTAAATAACAAGCCTCCCAATTTATCGCAAATCTTACTTGAAATAGACAACAATTTTGTTAATGTGAGAAGGCAGTGCCCATGGCCATGTTACACCTTCTCTTATCAGTGTATCTCACATCAAGTCAATATTATAGAACACACAATAAATAATAACCTAGATATGCTACAATTTATAGAAGATAATAAAAAATATTATTTTATATACACTGATGGGAGCAAGGGTCATGGCTATGTGCATGCCGCTTGGTATGATCCACAATCAAATTTTTCTCAAAGCTATATCCTACTTGAAACCTGCTCTATATTCACAGCAGAGATTTATGCAGTATATCAGGCACATTCCAACTCCCACTCACTCACAAAACGATGCAGTTCAAGAAATTACGGAAGATGAAATAGTGAATGCAATAAAAAGTACGAAATTGGGTAAGTCTGCAGGGTATGACAGGATAACTACCGAGATGCTGAAAAGTGGCAAAGGGGTTGTTGTAAGATTGCTGCGACTACTTTTCAATGTGTGTTGGCGTGATGGCTGTGTTCCGGACGACTGGACCAAAGCAGTCATTGTGCCCTTGCACAAGGGGAAGGGGTCGCGGCAGGACTGCAAAAACTACCGAGGCATTAGTCTTCTCAGTGTTGTAGGTAAATTGTATGCGAAGATTCTTATTGAAAGAGTGACGAATGTAACAGATGAGAAATTGTGGGATGTACAAGCGGGATTTAGGAGAGGAAGGGGGTGCATCGATCAGATCTTCTCTCTGCGGACCATCTGTGAAAAACATTTAGCCAAGTCCAAAAAAGTATTTTGTGCTTTTGTAGATCTGGAGAAGGCCTATGATCGTGTACCCAGGAATGAATTATGGTCAACGCTGTCGAATACATATGGGGTTGACGAGCGCCTGGTGCGGGCTTTAAATTCTCTATATGAGAATTCTAGAGCCTGCATCAGGGTGAATGGGGCGCACTCAGACTGGTTTAACATCTATAAAGGTGTTCGACAGGGATGTGTTGCGTCACCGTGGCTCTTCAATCTCTATATGGATAGTTGTCTGACAAATCTGAAAGAGACTGAATGTGGTTTAAGCATGGAAGAGGTGCGTGTCAAGTGCCTACTGTACGCCGATGACCAGGTATTACTTGCTTCGTCGGCGTCGGAGTTACAAGACATGCTAATCTTGGTGAATGAAGGGTTTAGAGAAAGAGGTATGAAAATAAATGTAAGCAAGACGAAAGCTATGGTTGTGGAGAGAGAGAAAGAGGTCACACTGTGTGATATTATATTGGATGGCGAGAAATTGGAGCAAGTGAATGAGTTTGTATATTTGGGAAGTATGTTTACAAGAGACGGAAAATGTGAGGAAGATATTGAAAGGAGAGTGACTGCGGGTAACAGAGTTAATGGTGCACTACATGCCTTGATGCGTAGTCAGGCTGTGTCTGAAAAGGCACGCTTGACGATTCACAATGGTGTGTTGGTACCAACTCTGACGTACGGGAGTGAGTGTTGGGTGTGGCAGACGAAGCATGAAAGTAAGGTGAATGCAGTGGAAATGCGTTCTCTGAGAAGTATGTGTGGAGTCACCATTGCGGATCGAATAAAAAATAGCGTGATAAGGGAGAAATGCAAGTTGAAGGATGATGTGGTGACCAAAGTGGAGAGAAGTATGTTAAGATGGTTTGGTCATATTGCAAGAATGGATGAAAGCCGAATGACTAAAAGAGTATACGAAGCGAATGTGAGTGGCAGGGTCGGGATCGGGAGACCAAGACGGAGCTACCACGACCAAATAAGTGGTCTGTTTAAAAAAGGCAAAATGCGTAGCACCCGAAACCGACGTAAATGCATGACGAGATGTATGACTGTGGATGAGGCGAAAGATGTGTGTCAGGATCGTAGCTTGTGGAAAGCCAAAGTCTCTGCCTACCCCCATGGGATACAGGCGTGAGCTTATGTATGTATGTATGTATCAGGCATTACTGAGAATTAGAGATATCCATAATTGTAAATATTTTTTAATAGTATCTGATTCTTTAAGTATGTTAAAAGCTCTATCCAACCTTACTGTTAAATTTAAATCAAATTTCATCTTATATTTTATAAAAGAAATAATTCATCAATATTACCTTCAAAATATAGAAATCACCTTCCTCTGGGTTCCTTCACACAGAGGTATACATGGAAATGAAATGGCCGATAAATGTGCACAAGAAGTTATCAATGCTGTTGTTGTTAAAAATACAATGGATGTTCCAATGACGGATTATCTGCAATATATCGATAAAAGTATTAATCAGTTATGGTTAGAAATGTGGAAAAAAGATCAAGATACAAAGGGAAAATGGTATGGAAGTATCCAAGAGAACTTACCGACTAAACCTTGGTACTATCAATTAAAAGATGCCAGTCGAGATTTTATTGTTACCATTAATAGACTGCGCTTTGGTCATCACTCCAGTCCGTCACACCTTAAAAGAATTGGAATTGTTGCTAACGACATTTGCCCACATTGCGAATCAACTGAAGGAACCGTTGAACACATGATCTTCAACTGTCAAAAATTTCTCATCGACAGATTAGTGCTTGCTAGTGAATTAAGTGATTCTCATATAATAAGTGATTCTCCATCCCGCCCTCCACTACTTCATCTGTTATTAAAAGACAAAAACTCATACAAACCATTATTCAAATACATCAAGAATACGATTGGAACAGTTTAAAAATGTGTGAAATATTTAATGTGTAATATCTTAAAAAAAAGACTTGACTTAAAGGTCTTAGTTACCAGGTCATTAAAACCCTTAAAAAAAAAAAATAGTAGTAGTGTCACTAATGTCAGTGTCAATGTCCGGCGTGTCCGCTTTTTCCATGTTAAAAACAGAAATCTATGAAATAATTTTTCAGATTATTTCAAATATTAATAAATGAAACAACTAACTTTGAAGAAATTATAAGATTGTTTTACAGGCTTTATTAATTTCATTGTTTAATTAAAAGAAAAAATGTGTAAATAGGTTTTTGCTGTTCGAAAGTTTAACAAGTTGTTTTATTTATTGAGAAATTGATTATTAATCATTTTTGTATCAGTTTTGTTTCTTGTTTAGCTTAATATAAAAATGGTAAGTGAAAAAGTGACAAACGTATTTCAAAATATTTCTTACAACCTACAAATTACTAAACCTTTCAAGATTATGGTCAGTCTTCAGTCAGTTAAGCTATTTTGTACCGACTGATGAATATCCTTTGATATCTATCCTATGTAAATAATGTGAATCAATAATAGATATTGGGGATTGATTGGTAATTGTTTGTTTACGAGTTAGTTACTGTGAATTTGTTATTTTCTTGGACACGACAAATGTGTCCTTACTTTTATTCTATGTAACTTCTAATTTTGATTTTAACATTTTTTTTTACTTTTTTAGGCTCGTAATGCAGAAAAAGCCATGTAAGTACATTTTTTTTATAAGACTAGTACTCTACTTAAAGTTCATTTATTTTATCATTGTATTATAACTTATTGAAATCCTCGGTTTTAAAAATTATATGTCACTAAATGAAAATACAGGTATCATGATTTTATATGCAATTATCTATCTAGAAGTTTATTATTAAAGCTGTTTTATTTGGTGTCATTTTGTAAATTTATGATAGAATTATTGTGGGCCATAGTGTGCCTGCTAATCTACAAAACGAGACAACAGATTTGGCTGAAATTTGGAACTAAGATATTTATTTCATCCCATATTCTCATAGGATTCATTTGGAATTTGGGATGGCAGGGTGGACAAAATGGTTTGAGAATAAGTTGTTATCAATTGTTTATACCTCTAAGTGATAAACCTATTTAATATTAAAACTAATTTTAAGGACAAAACATTTTGTTTTATTAAGTTACAGAATGAAAATACACATATTACTAAATTATACACACTCGTAGGACAACATTGGCGCGTTGGCGTGCAGCCCAAGTTCAAGAGGCAGGTGGGCAACGAGAGAGACGTCCTTACCTGGCATCAGATTGCAATGATTTGCCACAAGCAGAGAAGTGGAGGTTACAAATTGTTAGAGAAATTGCTAAGAAAGTCGCTCAAATACAGAATGGTGAGTATCTTACTATAACTGAGATTAAGATAAAATACAGTAGGCCTCGGTGGTCCAGTGGTCAAACTCACCACTTCTGATTCAGAAGTCGTGGATTTGATTTTGTATGGTATAGGGGGCAAACGAGAAGGCGTGTCACAGATGGTGTTACAATTGCGTTGCCAGTCCATACAATATGACGGGAAGGGAAGCAGGAAAGGGGTTGGGCCTCTGGATCATGGTATTTCACCTCTCAGAATATCAACGTAAAGTGGCTCATACCGTGTTTCGCTCGGTAAGAGAGATATCCGTAGGCCCAACCTCTTACCCCCTCCTTTCCGCTCCTACTCCCTTAGAGTACGGCAACGCACCCTCCACGGTTTCATGTGCGGTGAGAAGTTGCTTACCATCAGGTGATCCGCTTGCATGTTTGCAAGTAACCAAGTAATACCAAATATACCATCTGATCTTATTAAATTTGGCCTCTGTTGTCTCTGGCCTCTGTACATGCGACTTTGTGCGAATCAATCCTAAAGTGGAATAAAACATAATATAACTTTACGCCTTTCTCTACCCGAAAGTGTAGGCAGTGGCTAAGCCCCGACTCGCCATTATGTTAACGTCGCGCATGGAATAGGTGGCGAGCCTATTGCCATACCGTGCACAAAGTTTTCAGTCGTTAATCTATCACATCTATCACCCTATCCCTTAAGGGTCGGCAGCGCAACAGTGACACTATGTGTGTTGCTGGTGTCCATGGGCGGCGTTGGTTGCTTGCCATCGGGTGACACGTCTGCTCGTTTGCCCTCCTATCCCATAAAAAAAAAAAAAAAAAACAACTTTCGAGAAGAATTTCGAAAGTCATTGGTGTGAGCTGGGATTCGACCCCGCCACCTCTAGATTCATAAGCGTGGTGCTCGACCACTGGACCACCGAGACCATTACGTGAAATCATACGTTGGGAAATATTCTTGAAATACTACTTTTCTGTCAAATGTAAACGTAATCATATTCCACTGTAACTATATTCAGTGTATATTATAGTTCTAAAGTAATGTACCGGACGTAGTAAGTTTTTTCTCAAATTATTTTATTGATAATATAAATTTGCAGCAAAAGGTTGATAAAAAAAATCTTTTCGTCAGTAAGCCCGCTATTTTTGAACTTTCAAAAAGTTTACTTAAAAAATTGCAAAAATTGGCTTGCAAAATGCTTTAACGAAACTTAACATCCAACATAGTGCTTAATTTTTTTAATACTTTTTCTCTTGTCAATTTTTATGTTAATTAATCTATAAGGCTATGCCCGTTTTAACATTGGTAGTTTTTAAATATGTGAAAATTTCAGTTACTATATAATTCCGCTTACAAACAATAAAATATTTATAGAATGGAAAACCAAACCGACGGTGCTTCAGAAGGTTACGTATCGCCCAGTGAAAATGTAAAGGCTCCTCAAAATGTACCAGATAATATCTCCGTTGATTATGATAATACATTTCCAGAAAGGGAATCGCAAAATAACGTAAACCCGCCTCGCGCTCCTAGTCCACCTGCTATTAATAACTCTTTGCGAATTGAAAATCCTTCACGTGAAGCCCAAAACTCACCAAGCATCAGAAGTCCAATACGTAATCAAAGCCCACCGTCTTTTGATACACCAGCACGTAATGTTAGCCCGCCACGTGCTCTATCTCCACGTGTCGTTGAAACCTCACCACGTACTATAAGTCCACAAAACTCGAGAAATATTGAAAGCCCACAGCGAAATGGAAGCCTGAAGCTAACAACCCCACCATATCCTAATAACATTGGTAGTGCGATTGGAGGACAGGGATTTAATAGAGGCCAAGATCATTCAAATCAAAGTTCCAACAGTTCAAAATTGCCAAGTTTAAGATCGAATACAAATAGTAACAATAATACGGATCTCGTGAATTCTGTCGCAATCCTAGAGCCTAAAGGTGAACTTATAGAGAAATGTGTCGCAAAATTAAATGATTCGGTGAAAAATCTCGTTCAAAATGTAATGTCGCAAACAAACATTTTACCTGCCAATATAGAGAAAATAGCAATAATAAGCAAAGCCCTTACTGAAGAAGCAAACGCTTTGAAAGATTCAATAAATGCTATAACTAAGGATCTTATACGTGCCAAAAAAGAAATGGGTTGTAGTGAGCCACAAGAGGATATAAATTTTCCATATCACTTGTTCCTTATTGAAATAATCATTAACAAGATTCATATGAAGTGTGAATGTTTTGATATCGATTACAATAATCTTGTAATATCTGCCACATTCCTTGGTAAACATCCGATCGTTTTGTACGATTCGTCTTTTGGAAAAATACAAAACTTCAATAAACTGAATGTCGGCAAATCAACATTGTTCGCTATGACTTACGACAAGATATGTAATATTAAGGAGTTTGTAATCGTTTTGACTTTAACGAAACAGCCACCCTGTTCCACATGTGTTACAAAAATAGGTGAAACTAGAATGGATTATACAAACGAGTTTGTGTCATTGAGAGATGAACTTTGTACTGAGTGGAAGAAGCAACAACCAACGGATAATATATTGTGTACGACATCAACTCCTCTATCAAAAAACATGTATTATTTGTCTTGTGGATCTGGGGAAAACACTGATTCCGTTGGAATTCTAGAAGTCTCCGTGAGAATGTCATTTTTAGGAAAAGAGATTAATACGGCGTTTTGTGCTCAACCCAAACCTCAAGGCACTTCCTTTCTTCTAAGAGGTGATCATGGCATGACCATGTATTCGTCCCATAAAGTAGAAATGGATGATCAGGGTAAAATACTTTTAGATGAGTGTGTAATGTCGAAAAAAGATTCGCCTTGCACGGTGAACAGTCCAAGGAGAATTGAAAGTTCCTCACACCAGAACAGTCTTATTTCGAAACATTCTTACCAACAGCCTCATAGCCCTGGTAGGTATTAAAATATTTAAAGTTCTTTACATGCCCTCCGACAACGCATCTAGTTCTAGGCTAAGCAATCCATGTTTTTTTGGAAATACATATAAAAGCATATTGATGCCACACAAATGTTTGCCCTTAGGTGATGATCGAACCTACGTACCTCTATTTAGCAGCCACTACTTCTATCAAATGCGGCACCATGGTGTACGTGAATCGTGACGGTTTAGCCATGTTTTAGAAGTATTTAGTTGGTTCTGAATTCATTCTATTTGTAACAAATCTTTAAATTGTTTTCATATTATATTTTATAGATCACATATCGAGGTATGATGAAATCTACACAAAGATGAATGTTAACGAGTTGAAAATTAAAGTACCGAAGAGTACTAAAATCGAAAGGACCGGTAAATATGATAAGATTCAAGAATTGTGTTCTTGCGAAGACACACCGTATAACACTGGAGAACAAATCCAATTCGATTTGCCCACCGACTGTATATATCCTGAGAAAACTTATACTTCGAATATGAAATACTCGTTGAAGGGCGTACCAAACTACGGCAAGAAAGATAGGAAAATAGTAAACATAACACCTACTGACTGTCCCGTACCAGTAGACATGTGTAAAGAGGTACATCCACAAAAGGACGTGTTCATTTTAAAAATCGGAAAGAAGTTGGAAACAAAAGATAAGAAAACCGATCTTGAGATAGAGCTTATCACACCAAAATCTGCAATCGAAAAGCCTATAGAGGATTCCTCAGCTAATAATACTTCCTCGCAGTGCATCGGTAGCGACACAAAGAAGCCATCAAAAGCAAAGAGAGAGAAAAGTAAAGACAAAAAGAAAAGTAAAGATAAAAAGAAAGCTGGCAAAAAAGCTGGCAATTTGAAAAAAGACAAAAAAAAGAAATCGCTAAAATAAAACTTACCTTTTTTTAAAGTTTGCTGCGCGAACATTATTATATTAGAAATAAAAATAAACATGTATTATTTCTGGTTTTTGTTTGATACTATGGCCCGTAAGATCAATCACAGTTTAAACTATTTTATCTAGTTTAAACCTCATCTGTCGTTTATTTGGTAAGATCAATGCTAGATAAACCTCCAATAACGGTTTAAACTATAGTTTAGCTTATACCAGAAGATTTTGCCGTTTAAACTGTGGTCCTGCCTAGTTTAAAAATGGCGGTCGTTTATCAGCTGACATCTGACACAACGATTGTGGGTTCATACATAGATTTAGCATAGACTACAATAGATGGCACATGTCAGGAAAAATTTACTAATAGCATCGAATAACTGACAGCGTAACTGCGTATATTAGATTTTGGGAATATTTATATTTCCACCCATTAACATTACACCCAACACTATGTAAAAGTTAACGCTTTGAAGCGCTTTTTACGAACACATCATATCATAAGCCCTTTTGACGTCCACTGCTGGACATAGGCCTCCCTCATAAAGCGCCACAACTGCCGGTCCGCGCAATCATGGGGGGTTTTTGCCATAATCGCCACGCTTGGCAGGCGGGTTGGCGATCGCAGTAGGCTGTAGTGTCTTGAGAAAGAATGCTGCTGCCCATTCTTCTAGCTTTTCCATTTTCCCTTAGAACACATTGATAATAATAATAATATCTTGAAAGCAAATCACACAGCGCCAGTTCCAAACTAAGCAACTAAATGTTTGTGCTATAGTTACTAGAGAACGGATACTCATACATATATACTTTTCTTTTGTAAATATGTAAATACATACTTATAATACATAGAAAAACGCCCAGACGCCGCACAAATATTAATGTTTGTCATAAATATTTGTACTCGGGCGAAAATCGAACCCCCGACCTCAGTGCTGCAGCCGGTTGTTTTACCAATGCGCCACGAGCCCCGTAAGTCACTCACACATTAACAACCCATTTTTGGTCACGTTGTTTGGGTGACTATTGCCGATCTATTTTTCTTAAATCTATGGTCACACTATAAAACTTCATAAAAGAAAGAGAAAAAGAGTTTTTTTCACGAAATATGCCACAGACAATGTACAAAAGAGTGAATGATGAGCGAAATATGGACTTTAAATAACCAAATGTTGCCATCTGTCGAAAACTAAACTTAGTTTACGTAATCTATGTCCATTTCGCTGTTGATCTTACGAGGCAGGTTTAAACTCTAGATTAAAATTGACTATAGTTTAGAAAATCGACAGTTTTAACTATGATTGATCTTACGGGCCTATGTAACTCAAAAAATAAATATATATTACTAAATTTGACTGACAACTGTGCCGTTATTTTAGTTACTAATAATGTATGTTCTTTTAACTATATTTGATACATACAATACTTCACGCCGAGTCCCTTGGAGGGTTGGCAGAGAAAACAGAGCTCTTAGATTTAAAAAAGTAAAAAAAGCGAGTGAGGCGTTCACTCGCTTTTTTTACTTTTTTAAATCTTGTCATACACGCTCGTCGATTTTTAAGGCTTCTGACATCACCTTCTCATAGACTCGTTCTATTGGCTCATGGAGAGTGTGTCGCGACCGTCCTCGACTCTTATATCCATCCACTTTTGCAGTGTTTATCTGCTTAGGCACATGTCCGAACCATTGAAGCATGCCCCTTATTATATATAAGTAGTTAGATGGATGTATATACTTCTCCATGATCAATCGGAATAAAAAAAGGCTTTATATTTTCACACTTAACAATTTTATATTTTATCTTAGCTGGTCTCGGGGAATTCCGAATACGTGATTTGAACGACGAAATCAACAAACTTATGCGTGAGAAACGGCACTGGGAAGTTCAAATAAAATCGTTGGGAGGTCCAGATCATGCTCGGGTCGGGCCCAAGATGCTTGACCAAGACGGCAAAGAAGTTCCCGGGAATAGAGGTTACAAGTACTTTGGAGCCGCTAAAGATTTACCAGGTATGGACACACGCTTTCTTATTGCTAGATTCGGAATAAAAAAACAACCATCTAATAGTTTTAACATAATATTGCACACTTACTCAAAGTGTTTGTTTTCAAGGGGCGTCCATAAATTTCGAGATTTTTAATGGGGGAGGGGGTCGAATCAAATCTCATCTAAACTTACGTTGGAGACAGCGGGGGGAAGGAGCAAATGATTTTACTGAAAATCATGTCGACATGACAGAGAATTTAAAAAAAACAATTCACGTAATTTATGGACGCCCCCAAAGTACATAATTTCGCTTATTAAGTGATGATCGCAATATCGCCAGGTGTACGCGAGTTGTTCGAACAGGAGCCGCCGCCACCACCGCGCAGAACTCGCGCCGATCTCATGAGAGATGTTGATGCCGATTATTACGGGTACAGGGACGACGATGACGGTCTGTTGATGCCCCTAGAACAAGAAGCTGAGAAAGAAGGTAAGCATACCTGCTCTGTTGTCAAAACTGGTACTAAAAATAGATAAATTACTGAAATATTTAAGTACATATGTGCTTTTAAAGTGGTAGTGCAACGCAGCTCTCTGCATGAATAGGCCAGCTCGACCGTTGAAATACCAAGACCTCTTTAATATCGACGTAAAATGACTCATGCTGCGTTTCGCTCGGGGATAGAGGTATCTGGAGGCCCAACCCCTTCTCATCCCACTTCCGACCCATTTCATATCCCATTGTATAGTCAGGCAACGCAACTGTAACATTATCTGTGTTCAGATGTCCATAGGCGGCGTTTGTTGCTTCTTTAGTTGACACGCCTGGTCATTTGGCCCCTATCACAAAAAAAAAACAGAAATTATAGGTTTACTGTGTCTTAATTATTCACAGCGATAGCGAGAGCTGTCGACGAATGGAAAAGAAATAAAGAACAAAACAAACAGCAGGATGTCCCTGACGAAGAAAACATTTATCCTGAAGATGTAAGTTTATGCATTTTAGTTTTTCTACATCTTTTTTGCCAGTGGTAGATATATGCCAAGCAGTTTGCTGCATGAACGGGCCGGCTCAGCTGAACGACCTCTCAGGGCGGCGCTGATCACTTACCATCAGGTGACACGCCTGCTCGTTTGCTCTCCTATCCCATAAAAAATGCAACTGCATCTTCATCATTCATCATTCATCATCATTAGCCTATTGCAGTCCACTGCTGGACATAGGCCTCTCCCAATGTGCGCCACAACATCCGATTCTCTGCCTTCCGCATCCAGTCTTTTCCAGCAGCCTTTCTGAGGTCGTCTGACCATCGGGCTGGTGGGCGTCCTACGCTACGTTTACCAAGACGCGGTCTCCACTCAATGACCTTCTTGCTCCATCTACCGTCGGTCCTTCGGCAGATATGACCAGCCCATTGCCACTTCAGCGAGCTTATTCTGCGAGCTATGTCGGTTACCCCAGTTCTCTGGCGGATATACTCATTCCTGAGTTTATCCTTCAGAGATACCCCGAGCATAGCCCGCTCCATAGCTCGCTGAGCGACTTTAAATTTGTGGACTAGCCCCACCGTGAGTGTCCACGTTTCGGCACCGTAGGTCATTACCGGTAGGACGCACTGGTCAAAGACTTTGGTCTTCAGACATTGCGGTATAGGCGAGCTAAAGACCCGACGCAGTTTGCCAAATGCAGCCCAACCCAGCTGAATCCTCCTTTCGGCCTCCTTCTCGAAGTTTCGTCTACCTACCTGGATAGTTTGGCCTAGGTAGACGTATTTGTTTACGACTTCGAGAACTGACCCTTCGACGCTTATCGGTCCGGGCACGACATGTTCATTGAACATGACTTTGGTCTTGTCCAAGTTCATGCCCAAACCGACACGCCGGGAGGACTCGTCCAGGCTGCGCAGCATTCCGCTTAACTGTTCCAGCGACTCTGCCATTACAACGATATCGTCGGCAAACCGAAGATGTGAGATGTACTCACCATTCACGTTGATACCCTGTCCAGTCCAATCCAGGGTCTTGAAGACGTCCTCTAGAGCGTTGGTGAAGAGTTTGGGAGATATGACATCTCCCTGTCTTACACCACGATTCAGCTCGATAGAGTTCGTCGCCTGGTCCTGTATCTGGACAGCCATCGTGGCGGTGTCATACAAGCATCTCAACACCTCGATATAACGCCAGTCAATCCGACATCGCTGCAATGCATCCAGAACTGCCCAAGTTTCGATGGAGTCGAAGGCTTTTTCATAATCCACGAATGCCATACACAGCGGCTGATTGTACTCTTCGGTCTTCTGTACAATCTGCCGAACAGTATGGATGTGGTCCACCGTACTAAAGCCTTTTCGAAACCCGGCCTGCTCCGGAGGCTGGAATTCGTCGAGTCTTGCAGCGAGACGATTCGTGACGACCCTCGAGAACAACTTGTAGATATGGCTCAGGAGTGAGATGGGTCTGTAATTCTTCAGTAAGGTTTTATTACCTTTTTTGAAGAACAGCACCACCGCACTCCTGCCCCAAGCCTGTGGTGTTATGCCCTGGTGTATGACGGAATTAAAAAGACCTGCTAATTCCTTTAGGATAGGAGTCCCGCCGGCTTTTAGAAGCTCTGTAGTAATTCCGTCATCACCGGGTGCCTTGTTGTTCTGAAGTTGCCCGAGAGCCGCACTAATCTCGCTTTCAGTGACATCGGGAATGTCCTCACTATAGTGACGCGTTAGCGGGGCTCTGTGGTCATCATCGCTGTGTCTCGTCGGCTTGGTCATCCGTGTGGAATAAAGGAGCCCATAAAAAGATTCTATCTCTGCGAGAATCTCAGGCTTAGAGGTGACGACACGTCCATCCGCAGTTTTCAGCTTCGTCAGATGGGGCCTTCCAAGCTGCTGAGCGAACACTTTCGACCCTTTGTTGCGGTCGATCGCGTCCTCGATTGCTCGAGTATTCGACCGACGAAGGTCGCGCCGCATCAGCTTTCTAATACGCTGGTTTAGGCTTTTCCATTCTGACGAAGACATCTGATCGGATGGAGTTTCTCGCCTTTGCCTCATCAGCTCGAGTGTCTCAGCAGAGAGCTTGGATTCCTTTTTCTGCGATCTCGGGAACAGCCTTTGAGACACTTTCCTCAGCGTGTTGACCACAGTGTCGACTTTTTCGTCCACGTTGCCTGTGGTTTCCAGCAGATCGAATCGATTTTTAAGTTCCGTTTGGAACTTTTCGGTTTCGGCTATTTGGAGTGGCGTAGGTCGGAGAATAGACCTTATCTTCCGGGTCCTTTCAGCTTTGAAGTTAATGTTTAGAGAGCCTCGAAGAAGTCGGTGATCACTTCCAGTATTGAACCTGTTGATCACAGAGACATCTCTAAATATATGCTTACTATCCGTAATGATAAAATCTATCTCGTTCCTTGTCACAGAATCGGGGCTTCGCCAAGTCCACCTCCTGTGGAGACTCTTCTTGAAGAGAGAATTCATCAAGAAAAGCCCTTCAGACTCCAGGAAGTTGACCAGCATCTGCCCCCTGTGATTTCGGCACCCCAAGCCATATGGACCGATTTTCGTTTCGCCGCGTTCTTGTACTCCCACTTTGGCGTTGAAGTCCCCCATAACAACGGTGTAGTGAGCCTTGGCGGTACCATGTATTGCTTTTGCAATATCTTCGTACATCGCCTCGGCTATCTCGTCAGAGTATGTCGAGGTCGGCGCATATACTTGTATTACCTTCAGGGTGTACCTGTTGGTAAGTTTCAGGACAAGGTACGCTACCCTGGTCGACACACTACTGATCTCCACAACGCTGCTAACGAGGTCCTTGTGAACGAGGAAACCGACACCCCCCTGGGAGAGCTGATCACCTTCCCGAAAGTAGAGTAAGTTGCCTGACTGTAGGGTTATCGTGTCCTCCCCCTCTCGCCGGACTTCAGATATCCCTAGAATATGCCAGTTCAAGCAACCCAGCTCTACCTCGAGTTCGGTGAGGTGTTGGTCCAGCCGAAGACTGCGTCCATTATAAGTAGCCACGAGTAGTTGTTTTTGGCAGCCTGCCGTAACCCGGAGATTCTTAGCACCCCCTGTCCCACCGTTACCACGACCGCTGCCTTGGCCGGGAATAGTGGGACCACCGGGAACTGGGGGCCGTTGCATTGGTGCTATTTTCATTGGGAGGTTTATGCCCATAGTCCCCACGCTGGGCAAACGGGTTGGAACTGCATCTTATGATAATTATATTCCAGCCGGATGACAAGAGAATAGAAGATGATGATGAGCCGGCGGTCGGCCGGCGTTTGGTGACGTCACACGTAGCGGTACCTTCTCAACAAGACATACAAGAAGCGCTGCTCAGAAAAAAGAAACAGGAACTATTAGAAAAATATGGATGCATGGATGTAGATATAAAAGTGGAAGAGAGCTGACAGTTAATTATTTTTCAGTAATATTAATTACATAGATATAAAATTAATTGTAGCTTTTATTTGTCCACCAAACACCTTTTTGAAAGTACCTAATGATTAATTTAACATAACTTCACGCCTTTTTCTACCGGAGTGGCTGGCTGGCTGTTAAGCCTCGACTCGCCGTTATGTTTACGTCCTAAATGGAATAGGTTAGGAACCTATTGCCATACCGGGCACAAAGTTTTCAGTCATCGATATTTATCACACATAACTTTCGAAATTAATTTCGATAACTCGTTGGTGTGAGCCAGGATTAGAACCCGCGACCTTTGGATTCAGAAGCCGTGTGCTCGATTAATATAGTTGTTATTCAAGGGAGCCCTGTATAAATATGCTTCACATCATCTGTCAATTGGAATCAAATATTTTACACGTGTAAAAAGTCATCAATAAAACTAAAAGGGTTTGTTTTTGAAATTATATTATATGCGAACAATTGTTATTCAGACAGTCAATACAATATTCTAAGCGAAAAATTACACTTTTGCGCTTACAGATGTTCCGAAGGTGAATTATGCTTTATTCACCAGACAGACAAAAGTAATGAATTAATCATGTTTACATTGATGAAAATGTTATCTTTGAATAAGCTGAAACAAAATTACGAGTATACACACAAATACCGACACTACAAGATTTTTAGGTACTGTCTGAAATACCTAATTTAAATGCTTGCCGATGCCTGTCTCCATAGGGTCTTTTGAAGGTCTGTTCTCTATGGTAACAAAGGTTCTGACATGATGTGCAGATATTAGCTATTCTCTATACCATAGTTTATTCAAGGAAACACAAACACGCGTGAAACAGTTGTATCCGGTAGATATCTAGGATGCTACTATATACATATTAATACAATGTGTATAAAACAACGCAAATAATAAGAAATATGTAGGAATGTGAAACTTAAGATTATTGTAAGTTCTAAAACAAAATTATTTTTTCATGTAGCAACACCATTCAAAAATTACAACTTAATTTATGCACAAGGAGTTCTGTTTATTCTCTCTTCGTTCATTTTTAAACAGTTTCATGTAAGTAAATAAGTAAGTATATTGCTATAATAACTAACTCAATATTTTTTCGTTATTTTTATATTCAATAAATCATTTCAACTATTTGAAAGCTCATAATTTCGCTCTAAATGGAATCCCATCGACATTCCTGAGTTATTATATAATACACTACAAATCAGAAATATAGATTAAATATAAATCAATAAAATTTATTGCATTATCTGTTTACTATACGAAGATATTAAAATTAAACTTTAGTTTTAAATGGCTACCATCATACAGTCAATAAAGATCATATTTACTATAGGCACTATTCCTAATTAATGTAAACCTTTGATCAAAATTGACCGTGTAGGCACATATATATATATATACTATGTTAAAACATAACTAGGTATTTATGAAAATGCAAGCACATTAAATGTGCTTGCATTTTCATAAATACCTATTTTGTCCACATAAATAAAATTATTCGATAATACAGGCAGAGCCAACAATTTCCTTATAAATATCAACCCACAACTGCACGATATATCGAAAACAATTTTCGATATCTATAACGTTTTGATCTATATATGCAAACTTATTGAAACGTAACATTTTTAAATGTAACAATGTTTATTATTAAGTAAGAACATCCACAAACACTTTTAAATCTAAAAAGTTTAAACCCATCAATTTTTACTTTTATTTTTAAATGAATTAAAATTTCATAACACCTGTAAATAGTCTCAAGCATTCAATAATTTTTATTGAAACATTTACTATACGAAGATTAGAATATATAAATTGAAAGGAGAAATTTAAGTTCACAAATAATAAAAACACACTATGACATAGGCATTGCAAGAATATAAATTCGACCTCAGTGGTCGAATTCATAGATGGTAACATAGAATAATTTTAATAAAAGAACGTATTACATTTGAGAGTAAATGAGAACAAACAAATTCAATTAAATATTGGTAATTAAGAATCGCAGACCCAGATATCGCTTTATCAAATATCAATCGCTATCCATTAAATATGATGAACACAAATAAACCATCACTTCTCCCAAGGCTCTGCAAAAAGTTTGAAGCAGAAAGAGGATAATGACGACGACAAATCCTCACGTGTATACATGAGGAGCCTATAGCAGCCTAGTCGCGTCGACTTAAATTTTTGACTGAATTAATATATATATATTTATTATTTTATGGTACTTAATTAAATAACATTCATAACTGATGTTACATTACTAGCTAAACTATTTCATAAACTAAGAAATATCACAATTTAAAAATTATTTAAAATAGGGTTATATAATAAAATAAAAATTATGCTAATACCCTCTCTTCTGCAAAGAAAATATTATTTTATGAACTAATTTCCCGGTGTTATGGTGTTATTACTGTTCTGTGTTGTTGAAAACTTCCTGTATTGTGGGGCTATACTTTTTTAAATTACATAATATATTAATCGACAACTTCACACATGAGAGTGATGTGTGAAGTTGTCTGCGTTACGTATACTATAGAACGGGTAAAATTGCGCGTAACTACTATATGTATAGGTATATAATATAGTGTATTTTCAGAACAACAAATATGTAATAGCTAAGATTAGGATTGGAATAGATTCTGTTGTTTGGCGTCGTTCTCGAAGTCGCTCCACGCATTGTTCAGTTCCATGAAGATCATTTTGGCGATGTTCTCGTTAGGTGTTCCCATTTGCTGTAAATAAAAATACAATCAGTATCGTTATACGAAGAATATTATTTTGTGTATAATGATGGCAAATGAGCAAGTGGGTCATCTGATGGTAAGTGACTGGCGTCGGCCATGGATACCTGCAAAACAGATAGTGTTACACTTGCGTTGTCGTCCTTTAAGGTAGTAAAATAGGAAAGGGAGGCGCACTTCCGAGTACCTTTTTCACTAAATGGAACAAATGGCATCAGCCACTTTACGTCGACATTCTGAGAGGTCGTGCTAATTCCGTGGCTCTACCCCTGTTGAAAACCTTTTTTAATTGGCTATAAATTTGAACTTTATATATTTGTTTAAGTTATTAAGTTTGAGCGATATTATTTTCGTTGTGTGATGACCATAATTAAGGAGATAGAAATCACTGAATGAATGGGCCCGCTGGACCGGCGAAATACAACAACCTCTCACAATATCGACGTAAACTAGCTCATGCCGCGTTTCGCTCGGTATGATGGTATTTTTGAGCGACGAATTTAGGTAGGCCAGTTTTAAGATATGTAGTTTTAAGATAGAAACGAACGCAACCACTACTGCTAGCCAGATTGCCTGTGTTACGTTCAGGAAAGTGAGAGGTATAATAACATGTCTTAAAATGGGCTGACTAAATTCCTTGTTTTCCCGACGTTGTTCGCTCTCGTACTAGTTATAACCGGAGGCCCAACCCTTTCCGATCCCACTTCCAATCCCGCCCATATCCAATTAAGGGCCGGTAACGCAACTGTAACACTATCTATGTTCAGGTGTCCATGGGCGCTCGTTTGCCCCCCTGTCCCACACAGGTGTACCTTGTCGGGGTGCACGGCGAGGCAGGCCTTCCTGTAGTTGCGCTTGACGTCCGCGGGCGACACCAGCTGCGCCATGTCGCAGCGCGTCCAGCGGCAGTCCGGCCACACCACCACGTGCAGCGAACACAGCAGCGCGCGGATGTTGGCCTTCTTGCCCTCCGTCTGCGAGAACAATACTTATGTATCACAATACCTATTTAATTAACCCCCCCAACCCACCGTCCAAAGAGACGATATTAACTAGAATTTAATTATGTTGTACAAAAGATCGCTAAAAAGATAGAATTGCATCAATCAAACGTCAACAACACCAGGCCTAGGTGGATCCCAATAAAGCGAATAAATAATATTAAGTTTATGTACATATTATTGTAATTATGAAATACAAGTATTTCTGTGTGACAATATCACATTACATATAGAGGTATTTAAGAATTTCCACCGAATTTACCAAGCA
Source organism: Euproctis similis (assembly GCA_905147225.2). Taxonomy (NCBI): domain Eukaryota; kingdom Metazoa; phylum Arthropoda; class Insecta; order Lepidoptera; family Erebidae; genus Euproctis; species Euproctis similis. The sequence goes on along the minus strand of LR990118.1, from coordinate 5,483,784 downwards.
ATAATAATTTAAAGAAGTAAAAAAGTGTTTGTTACCCATTCATGAATCTTCAGCTTCTCGGGATCCATGTCTTTCACCATTTCTTCTTTGCGCATAGCGTTCATCGTTTTAGGGCCGGTATCCCTTTTTGTAGCGAATTCGTATCCCTGACTCCCGAGCAGATCGCCGAACACGTCGCCTGTTTTCTTGGGCTTCTCGTCCGCCGGTGATTTAGCGGGCTCGAAATGTGCTCGACTGAAATTTGTAAATCCCACTGTTAATTTGATCGACCAATCTGCAGCAAAATGTGAACTGCGAGTTTTTGAGGTTTGCTCTATTTCAAGAGATATTAATATTTTTCTTATCACAATAAAAAAATCTAATTTCAGGAAGACGTTTAAACAGCTCAGAAGAGTAACAAAATAGTGAATAGTTCTAAAAAAACACATGAATCATCATTATAACTATAATAATAGGCGGCATTTGAACAGGTATTTGAAGTCGAGTCGGAGATAATCAACTCGAGTTTGTTCGAGTCACAGAAATAGATCAAGATAGAACGGCGAATAGGCGTGGCAAGCGTGCCAAAACCATGCACTATATTGCATGCTTTTCGAAACTCGCTCTCATTACGCAACGAGCGTTCCTGCCATGCGTTCAGGACGTAAAAAAATAGATAAAACGTCACATATATGCCTTATTATGCTGTGGCAAATTGTAAAAACAAAAGTAGTGAATCAAATATGAAAAAAGGAAATATTTCGTATGATCAGTAAGTACAGAAAATCAGTAGAAAGTATTTTTTTGAGATTATAAATTATTGTTTTACTTTTACTATGTTCAATAATTACGGTCACAAGTTGTATATTTTTTCGTTATGATGAATATCCATTGCTGTCCGCATTCGTTCAAACATTGCGCGTATAAATTATACGCGTAATGTACGTCGAATCGAACGAAATACACAATACACCTGCCAGTTGATCGCTGTGTCTGATAATCGCTGTGATTGGTATTCGAATATTAGAGATGGGCACTCCATGTATCGTTGAGTCTTAGGACTTACCGATAAATTAATTCAATAATAATTCGAGTATCAGCTCATGTCTTGCTTTGTCCCTACTTTATTCTAACACCACAAATTTCAACCAAAGTGCTTCGTAATTACATTGGCAGCAGTTTATTTGACAGTATAAGTTTTCACCAATTTGACCAAAATCATCTCGTTCTTCTCAAACGGGCAGTAACCGAGGTATATGTAGACGTTCGGCTTCGTTATTTAACCAGGACTGTGAGGCCAACCCTTACAAAAAGGCAAATATTTAATAAATATGTATAGTTTCAAGGACAGTAAAATATTTATAATTAAACTTTATATACTGTTGGAAAAATATGTTTTAGGTTTTAATATGTCGGATTATATATATTTATATTATATGTATTTAACATGTTTTACTTTCTATGATTATTGTTACACAAAATCAATAAAGTTGGTAAAATATAAAAATAATAAAATTAACACACGTTGCCGATATTAACATCGATGTGTAATAATCTATGTGTGTGATAATCTAATGTGTGTGTCTCCTAACTAGTCGCCCCGCTCACAATGAAAATGACGTCACGCTGTGGGCGTGGTTTTTCAAAAAAGTGACACGCTCGAAATGTATGGAAATATGACATCGTGGCCGTTCTATCTTGATCTATTTCTGTGGTTCGAGTCAAGATCAATTCGGGTCACCTCGAGTTGACCATCACTATAACAAACACACAAAGTGACATTCGCATATATACACACTTGTAGTCTGGTTGTGATGGCGGCGGGTGGGCGGCGGGCTGCGGGGCGCGGGGCTGGTGCGCGGGGGAGGCGCGCGGCGTGCAGCCCGCGCTGTGGCCTGGCTCCCTGCGCACCCCGCCCCCGGCCCCGCCCCCGGCCAGGGGCACGCTCGACGGACGGTCTGCAATATCGTCATATTAGAAAAAAGGCCACATATGCCCAGGATGCTAAGGATTCTTTGCGTTTTTTTTTGTAAATTCACGCTCATAAAACTCAGCGGTGGCAAATTTGTTTTGGCTTGCCGAATTTCGTCCTTTTCGGTGCCTTTTGCTACTGGACACAATATCAAGCAATTTTTGTAATACAAAAATTATTACTAATTTTTGTAAATTCAAAATTACTAATATTTTTTGTAAATTAAAAATTAAAATAATAATTTTATCGTACAAGCACTCCGATATGGGAAACCTAATTGCAATGTAAACAAAATGATGTCTTACTGTCGTCCTGAACGAGCGGCGCCAACAGGGGCTCTTGTTTCACTGGCACGGGGTCGCTCAGACCGAAAGGATCAAAATTGAGTGGGTCGCTCGAGTTCACATTACTGCCGTCCTTGGGTAGCGTGGGGGGCGGAGGTAGATCACCAAATATAGACTCCGATGCGAAAGGCTACAAAAGTAGAACATTGTGAAAATGACTGTAAAGTAGCCGTAAATTCAATTGAAAATTTATAAATTGTAGCACATCGTGGCAACAATTTCATCGAAGCAATGAAAGCAGATGATACAAATTTATTTATGCTTAGCGTTTTAGTAGGTACACCACTAACATACAACACAACATATCTCACCTCAGGATTGTCCTTCACCTGGCCGCTCAGGAAATCGCCAAAACTATCATCCGTGGTTTGCTTCTCCATCATGCCGAAAAAGTCAAAAGAGTCCTGGGTCCCGAGTTTTTTCTCGGTACGAGTTTCTTGCGTTGGCGCAGGTGCCGAGTTGATGTTAAGTAAGTCAGCCATGTCGTCGGTGTCAGGTTGTTCCGGTTGCGCGGCGGCGGCGGGGGGCGCCTGTGGCGGGGGAGGGCGGTGCGGCGGCGCGGGGGACGGGGGCGCGGGCCGGGCTGGCCGGGGCCGCTCGCGCTCGGGTTCCCGGGACGGATAGTCAGCAGTCACTTAATTAAACATACTACTTAGTTCGGTACTATTCACTACTTAGTTCGGTATATCCTAGTGAACTAGTGGTTACGAATTTTGACAGGATTGAGTGGTCCCAAACCCAGTCTACCAGTATAAAGTGCCTCAAACTACCTACCATTTGGTGCATAATGTGGCATGTTTTAAGATGGATGTGCGTGATAAAAGATTTGATGTGACCATGGCTAATGCTTTGTTAAATAGCATTGAATCAATGTATTGATCGGACATCGGTGCTATAAAAATTGTGCAAAGAATGTCAGTTTACTTTCTAACGTTTAATTTGGATACTAATTTAATACTACTAGTAAGACCAAAATATAATTAGATTTATTAAAGGTATATTATTGGCTAAAAACAAATTTGTTTTCTATTTAATATTATGGCATTAACATTGATTTATTAAAACAATTGGCGCATTAAGAAATTGGCTGTTTGCCAAATTATCCATGCCATTTAAATAATCTACTATGGCAACAAAATCTTGTAAAAGCTATTGTATATTGTTGCATTATTGTCAGACTTTACTTGATGCTAAGATGGTAAGCTATTTTCATTATCACAGTTAATTGTGTATTAATCAGGTATAAAACACTTGAATCTGTACTGTGCATATCGAAGATGTGTGTGTACATGATTTAGCGAAAATAGAACTCAACTCAGTGAATACCTATTTAGGCACTGATCGTACAGAATGATTTTGTATTTGTTATTAGATATTATTTATAAAATTCATTATATAAATAGTTTTTTTAACCTAAATTTATAAATAGGGCCAGCTATCTAATCTTTTCTTAAGACAAAACCATATTTATAGAAATCGCAACGGCATATATTTTTATTATATATTTCATAAGAGCAGATAATCCCACTGCCTACATCTTTATGTGTTGGGTCATGAATTTAAGTTACATAAATGGCAATAGTGCTTATGTTATTCGCTCATTTAACCTTATTTTTTTTTATTCTAAGGCATCAGTGGCTTTTTAGTTTACGTAAAAACAGTTATAGATATTCGTGTGATAGACACCAGAAAAGTGTCAACAATAGTAGGGGACCGCCCATGTTTAACTTAAATACCATTGGGTATTTCTGAAATAATAAGCTCGTTCTGGCTACGAAGCAAGGGGGTCGGCGTGAAGTTACGTGATTACAAAAATCATTCTATAGGTATCTAGCCTAAAATACTACAACATACTTGTACGAGCCGCTGCCGCGGGGTTGTTACGAAGGTTCGCTGCATACACATAAAAATAATTATGTTCTAATTAACTTAAAAATATTAAATTGACTAGGTTTTCCACAAATTTAAAAGGCACCACTATGTGCACAGAGACACCCCATAAAAACTTTATAAACACATAATATATTGAAATTTAAGAAAACAATATATTCATAATAACTGACCCGGCGAACTTTGTTCCGCATCAAAAGTAATAAATGAGTAAATTTTAGATATCATGAGGTTCAATTTGTGCTATTTATCGGTTTTAACTGCTGTCCCGCTATGTTAATACTGCAATATCTTCGAAAATATTCGTTCAAATTGCATGCTGTAAAGGGCCAGGATCATCTATATCACATGCACAATCTATTTAAGACACTTAATTGGATGAAAATTAATGCTGTAATATTTAAAGGTCGCTTCGTAAATAAGCCATTATTTTACGTAAAAAGTTAAAAAATAAAAATGGTCATTGTGGGTTATCTCTAAGAGATAGACATATGCCCTCGCGGACTTTTTTGTAGACCTTCTGAACGTGTTTAATAATGCAGAACGTTGTTTTTATCTATCACTTAGGGTTCACCCAGCGTTTGCAATTAAAGTGCTAAATCTCGAAAGTTATAATTTTTTCTTTACAACATAATATGTATGTGAATTATAGGTCAAAACCACCCCGTTGAAACCTTCTAACTATTAAAATAAACCGCATCAAAGTCGGTTGCGTAGTGTTAAAGATATAAGCATATAAGGGGACAGACAGCGGAAAGTGAGTTTGTTTTATACTATGTAATGATAATGATATTCACTCCAAAACGTCTGAGCGATTTTGTGTCTTTTCTTTGTAATCTACAGATAAATACGGTGGTCGAACTTTTGATGTTTTTGTCTGTCTAATTTTAGCGGTTTTGTTACGAGAAAAAGTTTCTATAATAACTTATCCAAATACCCCGAAGAGGGTTAGCAATAAATATATTACATATTAAATTTACCGAAATTATCGATGGTCTCGTCTCTTTCCAGGTTGGTAGAGAACAATACGTCTGGTGTTCTTATAGGGAATGAATGGTCTTCTTCCCACAGATCTGAGCGCGGCTTGCGTCTCTCTCCGTTCTGAACCACAAGGCTTATGACCGCATTAGTGTTGTTCGAGAAATGATCGTTCATCGGCGTGCTTTCGTCTATACCATCGATTTCTGATCTGAAAATAATTCAAAGTATTTTATTGATTGTTTGTACAAAAGCGGGAGTTAGATATAGATATAGTGTCAAAAACGCGGTCGAGATGAGAGCACATAATTCAGTAAAGCAAAAAAAAAAATCTAACGTCGTGACACTATTTGTGTTAAAATAAGAAAACCGCGCTCTAATGGATTGAGCATATCGAAAGAAAGGAAGAGTAAAGATTACTTAAGCAAATACTGTGCAAAGCGAAAGGATATGAGAGCTAAGGAAGGCTACGTACGGATCATTTCCAATGATCAAATTGTGGGTGAAAAATAACATGTCAGGTGACAGCTGACAGATGTGAAACGAAGAAGGTAAATGTATTTTCTTAAAAATACATTATTCTTCAATAAATAACACAGAACACTAAACCTCTCCAGAAATCGTTTTATAAATAAAGTGTAAGTATAGTGATGACTATTAGTATACTGAACACGCAACAACAACATAGCGTGGTGAACTTTCGCCACGGCCTCGCTCGCCACGGCGACAATTATATTGCCCCGCTCCTATAGAAGTTTCACATCAAAAGTAAGCAACTTTAAGAGCCTTGAAAGGCGAAAGAAGAAAGTAAGAATTGTATTTTTCCGACTAGTTGTTCAATGGGCGTGGAGCGGTACCTGGTGAACTTGATGGCGTGCTGCGCGGGCGCCAGGAAGCCGGTGTGGAAGTGCAGCGCCAGCACCGGCACCGAGTGCACGCGGCCCAGCTGCTGGCGCGCGTGGCGCACGCACACGCACACGTCGCCCGCCACCGTCGTGTCCAGCGGGAGCGTCACCTGGGGGGAGGGGGTGTTGTGATAGTACTAGACCTGGTTTTCAATTCTTTTTTTTTGTTTTAACGACCTGGTTTCTGGCACCTTTAAGTCTTTGTTCATATATTAAACGTCCATTGAAACACAAATTTTAGAAGAGAATTCTCACGTGATCTATGTATAGATCTAGATATCCACAATGGACATCGTTTTGATATTTTTATTAGTGTATTATGAAACTTTTATGTAGCGGACGATTTTAATCATGGTCTCATCATGTAAACAAAACTATTATTACTTAAAATAATGTAACATTTTCTAAGTTTATACTAAAAAAAATTCATATTGAATTGTATCACAAAATATTGAACTCATTTGCGCTCAATTTTGTTTACTTACTTTGCCTTCAGCCATAGTGTAAAGATGTAACCTATCATAATCTTGCAATGTGGACAATAACATTCTGTCTTCGTTGTATATTTCTATGTATGGTCGACAACCGTCTCTGTAAAGAAAACAAAACAGTAAATAAAAAAAGTACGAATAATCACAAAAGCCAAAGTTTATTTTCAAAGAAAACTCCTATGAAACTACCTGTTTTTTGAATATTCAGCTGAATAAAATCATCAAGGATATTAGTGTATCCTAAAAGATTTTTATTATTTTTTAAAATAAAATAATGCTATGATTTGTAAGCGTAGATTTGCCATAAAATATTTGATTACATACCTTGCCTTTGTGAATAGTGGTACCGGTTGAATTGTAAGAGACACAAGTGTCACCGGCCTGAAGTGCGCAAGTATCGGTTCTGGTCTAAAAAATAAAACACATGCTAAGACCACCGCTAGTTTCGATCAACATTTTTGGGCATAGATTATCTAATTCTTATAAAACTTGGTCGCCTATAACAAATTGCAGACAGCTATATTCGAGTTCGGCTCGATATTTTTTCGAAGGACCAATGGTAGATGACTATTTTATACATGTATATCTATCAAAATTTATGTGCATTACATGAATGAACCTCACCTAATAATATTACTAAGATAATAGAGGTATCTAAGCTGACTAGGTGCTATGTTGATAGGTGTTCGTTTCACGGCGAACACTTGAAGCGCGTCTTCCGGAACCGTCACCAGTTTCGCGTAGAGGAGCAGGCCGCACACAAGCATGCACGACATTTGTTTACCGTCCTGGAACATATTTCACGTTTTATTTATGGAACAGGACGTCAAACGAGCAAGCGGATCACCTGATGTTAATCCACTATCGCCGCCCATGGACACCTGCAGCACAATGTTACAGTTGCGTTGCGGGCATTTAAAGAAACAGAATCGTAAAGGGGGAAGGAGGGTGGGCCTCCAGATCCCTCTCTCATCGAACAAAATACGGCATGAACTACTTTACCTGATTTTTTCTACCCGAAGGTGTAGCCAGAAGCTTTACGTCTTGCCTCACCGAATATTTACTTTCCAAAAGGAATATATGGCGGAACCTATTGATATACATTGGCCACGATGATAACAGTTATCAATATTTATCACACATAACTTCGGAAAAGTCATAGATTAAAACAACTTTTAGGATTATATCGCGTTTATTCGCGTCGGGAAATAAATAAAAATAAGGAATAAATAAACGCGATATAATCCTAAAAGTTGTTTTAATCTATGAGTGAGATTCGCGAAAGTCTGAGAAATAAATATGTAAACCAATTCAGAAAAGTCATTACAAACATAGAGAACACTAAAAGACAGGTTCTAATGTGACTTATGTTTAATCTATATCTGACATATCTGTACTTTTTTTTGTAAAAAATATGGTCTTTGATACATATAGAAATGATTACCTGACATGTAATAACTACGGCAGTTTTGTCATCTTTGCCCAGACAGTGATACATGTGCTGCAGCGTCGAGTAGAACGGGGCTAACAACGGCGCTTTATGTACAGGCGTCGGCCAGAGGGCGCGACAAGCGTCCGTTATTGTAACATGACGAGGGAACGTCAGACGCCCCCCACGACAAGCGTTATACACACAGTATTTACCACCCGGATGACGACTTTCTAGAAATGCCTGAAAGAATGCAAACGTTAAAATAAAATGTTCGAAATCAATTTAATTAAAAATAAAATTTCAAATACGATAACTTTACTTTAAATTGGTAAGTCAATGGGGGACACCTGTAAAGTCCAGGTTATGATGCATTCCAACCAAAATACACCGTTTTTACATACCTGTGACTTGACTGGCATCATCTCATGCACACTGGTCAGTTTTTAAGACACCCAACTTCACGAAAGAGGAGTATGACTTTGATCATGGGAGTAATAACAGAGAATGATGCCACTCCATTTCTTCCCTCTTGTCTTATGAGGCGACACAATGAAATTATGTGTTTTTAATTTTGGTTACCAAGGGTGGGTGGTTAAAGAAAAAAAAATGTTTAACTCACCCTAACGTCGTCAATGTGATTGGTTTTATAGGCACTCTCCAATCCTTCAGACGGATAAGGCATCACGATAACACGACTGGTGATGTAACTTATATCCAGATCAGTTCTAGCTATAGATCTGCAACATAATATTTTCAGTTTAAGGACCTATGAAGCATAATTAGGTAAATTCAAAACAATTATGGTCACAAATTATTTTTTTATAACTTACTGTTGTACAGTCTGCATAACTTTTGACGAGGTATCCTTCAAGTTTTTAAGGAAACTACCAGCGCCTCCTTTAATAGATGAAAACAACCCCCCAGAAGCGACAGGCGGTTGGGGCAGTGGTGGCTGCTGATAATGTGGCGCAGCGGGGGGTCGCACAGGTGGCGGGGGACGTGCGGGTTCTGGAGGTCTAGAGTTCGGCACTTCTTGGCTGTTCGACACTGGATCTTTGTTGGCTACAATAAAAAAAAATGATGTCAAATAACCTGTCAGAAAGACATTGGACAGTTTAATCTTTGAATTTATATGATTTTTTTTCCCATTCATGATATAATTATAATTCGCAATACCATAAATCTTGTTGCATGCATTTTATGCATAAAAATAGTGAGTTTATTATGTATTATAAAAAAAACACATTCTTGTTTAAATAATTTGAAGTGTTTGGAATGGTAATGAAGGGTCGCATCGAACTTGCGGTATAGCTTAGGTTCACCGACATATAGTCGGTTTACTGATTGCAAAAAATTCAATTGGTGTAATTCCAAATGCGATAAGATTTCTTTTAATTTTGGAGTCAGAATATCTCGCCACACGTATCAATTAATCAGAACTTTGACTAAGTAAAGATTTTTCAATGTTTGCTAGTAAAAAGCAGTCTGCGTAATGGCACACTGTCGAACCGAATGTTCTAAATAAAATTTTATTTAGTTGAAATCAAATCAAAAGTTTACTTTGAAAAATGTTATGTTAAAAACTCCATCCATAATTGACGAAAATATCGGTGAAGAGACATAAAAAAAATATACATACAGACGAATTGAGAACCTCCTCCTTTTTTCGAAGTCGGTTAAAAATATACCTACAGTTATCCAAAGTCCATCCACCAAACTTTCGTTAAATATGGACAATTTTTTTTCGACATAAATTTGTCGATATTTTTCAATAGTGTTGTGTTATTCTTCGTGGTAGTTTTTTTAAGTACTTTCCTATTTTACACTCAAATATTTCTGTGTGTGTGTGTGTGTGGCTTATTTAGCTTATTCCACATAATATGCAAGGTTATACATTCACAACTTACAAAAACTACAATTTATATATTACTTGATGTTTATTATTTCTATGATTATATATAACTTACATGTTTACACTTACTAAATATTAGGTAACAAAAATATAGCTCATCTATAACTACATGTCATAACTAAAACTAGTCAAATACGTTAATGATATATGAAAAAAAAAACAACCGAAATCACTTTAAAAATCACATGTTTTAACAAAAACAAAAAACGTCCTCATAAAGGAATGATATTTTCAATAAATATTAAAAAAAAAACACTTTACGGATAAATAAAATTATTGTAAAGTCTGTCAATGAAAAAAAAATAGCCTGATGAAAAAAATTTAGTAATACATACAAAAATTCGAGTCATTTAAGAAACATTTATGTCGTATACAAAAGAAAATTTGGGGCGTATTATTAAAGCGTAACTATAAAATTTGACTGTCTACACAAATTATAACATAAACAGCACCTGTTCATCTATTCATAATATAAAGGAGTTGACCGTGTTTAGTTGGACAAAATCTGATTATGAATAAAAAAAAAATGTAACGTAAAATATTATTTCAACATCACATGAATCTATAATGTATTTGTTTATTGAAAAGTGTAAAACACAACTTTTCGCTATGATTTCGTACCATATTTATAAAATCAAAGGGAAAAGTTGACAAATATTTTTATATTTTTCAACTGTGTTCATTAATTTCTTTAAAGATTTATTTCTTTTCTCTTTCATTTATTCCTTTTCTAAAACGAACGAGACATAGTTGTTTAGTACTTTTACTGGAAGTTGGAAAATTTGTGAAGGATCAGAAACACGCTTATAATAAACCAACGACAACGAAAATTTAAAATTTGAGCAAGTTATACAAGTTCAATAGAAACTCTGCATCTACACTTAAATCTGTAGAGTTGGCATCAGTGAGTAGAGTACAATCAGAAGCATTCACCCATTATAAAGTTGTGCTGTAGGTATTTGTGAACTGATGTGAAAACACAAAGTCTGATTAGAAATTAACTATGCTAATTTAAAACTATTTTTCCTTATTTCTCATTTATTCTCTTAAACAGCGCTTTGTTACACAATCACTTTTTGTTGTACTGTTTGTGTCTTCAGTTTTCTCGTAAAGTTTTCACAAGTTACTGTCAAATTAGTCTTTTAAAATAGGTTTTATGCAAAATCTTAAAATGAAATATTAGGAATATTTTCATCTAAAATTGGAAAACGAGAAAGCCCTGAACTCGAAAATTAAATCGCCTTAAAATTTGTCTGTCCAGTAATTGATACATTTATTAAGTAACCTTAGTTTAATGCCTACTATGCAAGGAATTCAAAAATCACAATGGAATGTAATCACTTTGTAAACACTTATAATAATATATAATGTAAAAAAAAATCCTATATTTCTATAATACGGTAACAAATTAATACTATCGCTTGACATCGCATTTGTACATTTTATGGAATGTGAAATATTAAGAGACTGTATTTTAAATGGAATTACCAGTAACTGGGAGAAATAGGTTTCCTTAAACTGTACTTTTATTTATAAATATACAAGTTAAATTCAAGTATGTCCAGGATATCAAAAATGAAATTACAAATGGGGTCAAATTTACAATTAAATGAAGTTTGAAGAGAAAATAAGGACGGAGCTATATATATTATCTATCTAATAAAATATTAGAGTATTTTTAATACAATAAGAATTACAAATTTATTGTCATCGTTAAGTACAGGTTGTAAAAATACATGTAATAGACAATTTCTATACATAGCATTATATTTATATTGGAAATAGGCAATAATACTCGCAAATTAATACACAAACACGAAATAACTCAAAGATTTTACATCCGCAAATTGACACCATATTTCAAAGAAAATATTAATGAACGTGTAAAAAACACACTTTAAGTCTCGGTGGCCCAGTGGTTGAGTACACAGCTTCTGATCCGGAAGTCCGGGTTCGATTCCTGACACTGGCTCACACCAATGACTTTTCGAAATTGTTTTCGGAAGTTATGTGTGATAAATAGCGATGACTAAAACTTTGTGCCCGGTATGGCAATAGGTTCGGCACCTATTCCATTTGGGACGTAAACATAACGGCGAGTCGAGGCTTAACAGCCGCTGCCTACACCTTCAGGTAACAAAAGGTGTGAAGTTATGTTACGTATGTATGTAAAAAACACACATTTAAAGGAGAAGGGATTGTGAGATATATTTTATAAGAAGATATCAAGTACTTATCTATTATTGGTACACTTTTCCCCAGTCTCCTCACAGCAGAATATAGATTGTCTACGATAAGATGGACCGCCCCTCCACAAGTAAGTAAGAATGTTTACAAGATGTTCATTTTTTACGCATGTGTGTGCATACTTGTACATGTAGTGGTAAAAATATGGAGGGGCGTGCCATGTTACCGGAGACGATCTGTAAAAGGTAATATTATAAAGGTATTTTTAAGTAGTAATTAGGAGAGAAACTCCTAAATGTCATTGTAAATATAAATTCGAATTGAATATTAAAATTAGTGACAAAGTATATTTAGTAAGATATATTTGAGTTATTTCTTAAATTAATTTGCGAGAACTTTAATTGTGCTTTTATAGTGGATTTTATTGCATTCTCTATACATACTATATTTATAATTCAGGTTGTTTTGTTATATACGTATTTATTTATTTGATATTATATATATATATGTATATTAATTCGCGAGTATAATTTTGAACATTCAAAGTTCAAAAGGATCATGTGAACCTACGAAACGTAACTTTTAAAATTTTACTACCTATTAAAATCTCTTTCATTAAATCAACAAATATACTAATGCAATTAACAACGTAAACTTTTTTTTTATAATAATTCAATGATTAATTAATAAATTAATATTAAAAAAAAAAAACAATGAATACTCATCATTGCGTGAATATTCCGAGCGTTCTAGGCAAGCGTCATTTGTTTGGAATCCGGCGGTAATGTTTCATAGTATCTCCTCGGGTCATTTAAACGAGAAAACTATTGGGCACCCGAAAAAGTTGAAAACACCTAAAATGAAAAAAAGAAAATGTGATTTGTATGACACATAAATTAATTAATGTTTTTTTTTACTGTCATCCTGCACCTCAATGCCAGTTTACATAGAACAGACATCATATCATTAAAAATAATACAAATTCAATTAAGCACGATCTCCACAGATTATATTTTACGAAACACTTCACACAGATATAATTGATATCTTACATATGAAAACTATTAAATCTTATCGTTATAATCAGTTACAATATTGATTATTTCATTTGAATTATATAATATGATATTGTAAGAAAAATAAAACGTTAAAAAAGAGGCGCAGGACTTCAGTAATTACATACATGCAATGTGTTATGATCATTCCCAAGAAATAAAATTTAAGCTCTGTAATTATGGTAACAGGCCGACATGCATGGCATATATTTAAACAGAAAACTGTATACTGAGAGAAAAAAAAAACATTAATTTTTAGTAGCGTTTAGTTGGCTAAATGACATTTTAAATTTTAAATCAGAATGGCAAGACTTTAAACTTCAAAACCATTGACCTGTCAATCTGCCAATTACTTGTTCATTCGTTCGTAAATAAAACTATGAACCAGGGTATGATACTACTATATAAAACGCCTAATATGTGTTAGTAATAGCAATGCCTTTCGTGTAAGAGTTGAAAATGTACAATATTATAAATTCACTGAAATTTAAAGAATCAATGATCTGGTGAATAATATTAAATTTGTAGAAAATATTTACCTACTCAAAACTAACTATTTTATAGATATTATACTAATTTAAGTTAATTCAATAGTCAATAAACTAGCTACATCATAATAAATTAATATTCCAGTAACATACCTACGCCTAAATCAACTAATAGAAAACAAACACCTTGCAATGTAAGTTATCATTTGAAAAGAAAAAAATATCATAAAATTGTGTATTATTTACAGTAATAAGCAGATATTAAATAAATTAGTAAACACAAAAGAAGTAAACATGTGTAACCTATATTAGAACATTTACCGGCAAGAGACTAAACGAATGTTATAGCAGTTAAAAACAATTAGCAATATAGTTGTAGCCAATTGTACACAATTAACAGTTCGGCCGGATCAATCGGCAAGCCTTGGCAATGTCAAGGCTTGCCGATTGCACGAAACATCATCTATTAATATCGAAAATACTACCAAAAAATGATAAATTCCAAGAAAGTGAAGAAGACTTTTTAATCTTATTTTATTCTTTTGAAAAAAGAATCTCTTTTTAAACTGTAAAATAGAAAAATGAATATTGTCAAAAAAAACTCTATATCTTTCTTTCTTGCAGTTAGTTGGTTTCCCGCGCAAAATGTTTTTTTTTTCTATTTCATATCAGAATTTTAACATTATAATTAACTAGTAAAGTCACTAGTTTTATTAAATGAGGACGATTTTCTTCTTGCAAAATATATAATATTCTACAAAACCAAGTATAAAAAGGACAGTAAGAGTGAATTAAACGATTACATGTAATTTAACAGTTTTACAGAAATTGTATTTACAATGAGCTATATGCTCGATCGAAGATTGAAACAGAGTGAAGTATTAAAATACAATTTGCTACTTTAGCATTTTAGTTCATTTTAAGTGAAAGTATTTATACGTGCATACAGATCTACAGTGCGACTCAGTTGTTAGTTAATTTTATAATAAAGCGAATGTGACTATTGGATCAGTAACAAACACAAAACATTATAAATATATGTGTATAATATACCCACATTTTCCGAAATAGCGTGATCCGTAACTAGAGATTCATAAATTCTGTGCCGATTTGAATTATAATAGAGATAGAAAATCAAACCACTGCTGTGAAGAATATACTCATTTATTTATCTAATGTAAAGCTCGGACAATGACTAAACAACAAAAATAAAATAATCAATGATTTTATGACATATATATGAGACAGCTTTTAATCAAAACAACATCTGCTATAAATACCAATATGATAATCAGTAAATGTTTAACATTATTTTATTATATATAAATCTATGTATTTTTTTTAATTCAATACTTGTACCACGATTAAAGTTTATAACATGTATTTACGTTTCTATATTATAATTTCATTAAATATTGTCAGAAAGTTATTTTCTTTTGGACGTGCTTTTTTTTCTTTTTGGTTTTCACCAACACAGATAAAAATGATCTAAGATAGAAACAGCGTATATGTACACTGTGCTAAATCGACTAGTTTTGTGTACACACAAATATCTTAAAATATATGTTGTCTCAAAACATTTGCCCAAATTTATTGGAAAAAAATTGAACATTTCGTAAAAAAAAAAATTGGGCACACCCATATAGGAATTACGTCCATGCTAAACTAAATCAAACAACGTTTAGATGAAATTATGAAACTCATTATCGAAAAAAAAATTGCTCGCTACTACTTACTGTACAACTGAATAAAAAAAAATAATACATATTTCAATTTAATACTCTCAATAGTTATATATAAAAATAAAATAAATTGGGGCATCTGCTTCAGAAACACCGCATCATTTAAAAAGCCAATATAATAACTACATGTGACAAGTGCTCGGTGTTATGCCCAATGTATCGACCATAATTTATTTTCTCCTGACCCTTATGCAACGATAGCGAATGCCTCAACGAATATTTTCGATTATCGAGCATTTTATATATCGATATAATTAACTGTCTGTTATTAGTTACTAGATAGCAATTGAAAGTACAAATTTAGTGATCGAGCGTTCGGATTCGAATATATCAATTAAAAAAAAACTCATGATCAATACTAGGTACAAGCCACCAATAGGGTTAATATGATACACACTGTGACCAGTTTTACACCGCAAGCCAAATAATGTTAGTACTCGTATATAAATAACACCCTTCTTTGATATAAAACTTATTATAAAGAATATCTCATTGTCTTCAAGATTTATACTAATCTTTTATTATAAGTGATTCTTCTACAAAGTGTTGATTTATCGTAAAAATTCTATCATTTTATATATTTGAAGGGTTAAGACGTTAAATGTTAGAAAATAATGTTTTATATTATTTCATAAATAATAGCCCAATAAAATATAGGAATGTATTCAATAATTAATTATTACACTTAATGATAGTTTTCCAAACTAGCTAAATGTGTATCTTAACTAACTACAATATAATAAAAGGAATGCATTTCATAAATGCATACTGACTTTTCTTTTTGTAATTATACTACATATATTGAAGGATTTAACGAAAATATTTTTATTTTATTTTTTTTCATGTTTATTTTGTGTATAGTATGTATTGTCTAAATAATTTTAGTGATCGCATTGTTCTAGATCACTGCGCTACTTGATCAAGTCTCCTCATTTATCAGACTTAAATATCAAATTAAAGCTTATAATAACTTCACTGTTCATGTTTTTTTAAATAAGTTTGCTAATATTGCACTTAATAAATGCAGTCTAAGCCTCTTTTGTACACATAAATAATAATAACACAAGATTACCAATGTCATGTTGAAACGCATATATCAGCATCGAAGCAAACTAAAATATTCATATTTTTTTTAAATCGAGTCAAATAAATTCTATACTACCTTATTCCATTCAAAGAACAAATTTAAACAACAATAATGCCTTACCTTTGGTTGACGCTCAATTTTTGGTGAAAATTCAAATTTGGAATGTAATTCTCACATTCGTTTTTTTTTTGTATTCGCTTTTTTTTAATAACCATTCTAACGAAATAGGAAAAAAAACAAAAAGTATTATGAGAAAAAATTATATAGAAATAAATTTGAGTGTAAAAAGTCAAAAAATACTTGACCATTTTTAGCTCGAATATTGAATGCAAAATAATATGTATGTAATCATGGGCACGCACGGATTCGATTAATCGAGAAAAACGATGCCACCGTATGTATGCAACTGAACATAAAAGTTCAGATGCGATTAATTCGATTAATCGATATAAAAGTATGCAATTGGAACGTGACGCCGCGACGTTGTATCACTTACGATATGGTAGTGTAGTATTTACTTGACTTCTTATTACCTGGCGAGCTAGTGGCCACGGATTGTTCAACTTTTTTACGCTCAAATTTGAGTGGTTGCTTGAGATTGACGTTATTGGACTCGGCAATCGCGGCCAACCGCTCCAGCACACTGTTTATTGTCAAACGCTCCTCGGGATTTACGGTGAGACATCCACCTGGGAACAAACATTATTAATCAAATCAATATCACTGATTTCCACCAAGAAATCCACTTATTTCTGCAATCCATGTGCGTATTTTTTTTCTACCTAAATCCCAGCACTAATAGGCAAAATAATCTATTAATATTATTAATACAGATCGAACTTAAAGTCATATTTTTTTGGACTAATCCAGGACTATGAGCCCTTGAACTGAAAGCCCTAGACTCTTACGACTCCCACGGAAAGAGAGTATGCCATATCCAATTATTATTACAGAAGTTCCACGTTCAGAGAAGTTCGTAATTTTTTTTAAGAAATACACTCGAGAGCAATGAATCCGTGTCACTTAAAGAATCCTAAAAATCTCGGAAACTAAAAATTCTAGGTTAATGCAATAAATTGTATTTAATAGACAATGTAATACTCCTTAAATGAAGGTATTAAAACTTCTTAGTTATTGTAAAGTTATATCATAAAAAAATCAAATTTGAAAAAGGGCCACTTTCGAAGATGGAACTACGAAATTACAGCATTTGGTTTTGCTTTTGTTTGTAATCTGTCATTTATGTGGGTACATAAACCATGTTGATAGTGCTCTATATTCATTATTCAAGCTGAAATTATGTCGCTTACGCCTGAAGAATGCACCAGAATACTTACAATGCTGGAAACCGGCCGGAGTCAGCGCGATACAGCCAGGACTGTTGGTGTGTCGCTGTCAACAGTACAAAGAGTTCTCCGACGTTACGAAGAAACTGGTTCTAACCTACGCAGACCAGGAACGGGCAGAACCAGGTATACCACAGCACGAGAAGACCGATACTTGGTGAACACCATGCTTCGAAATCGCTTTCTCACAGGAACTGAACTCACCAATCAGTTTCGACGCCTCGGAGGAAGTAACCCAAGTGCATGGACAGTAAGACGTCGGCTTGCTGAATCTAACTTAAAACCCCTTAGACCTGCAAACGGCCCTAAACTGGAGCGTGGGCATCGTATTTCAAGACTAAGATATGCCCAGAGCCACGTAAATTGGAGTATTGAAGATTGGTCAAAAGTTATGTTCTCCGACGAATCAAAATTTATGCTCTAAAAGCACGATGGAAGACACAGAGTGTATCGAAGACCAGGGGAAAGATTCAAGCAAGCATGCATCGAGGAAAAAGTAGCCTACGGTGGTGGGTCTGTACTTGTGTGGGCCGGAATTTCTTCTGAAAGTCGCACAGAGCTGGTGATCATAGAAAACGGCTCTTTAACTAGCGTAAGATATGTGGAAGAAATCCTCAATGATCACGTTGGTCCATTTATGGTCAATTTAGGTGAGGATGCTATATTTATGCATGACAATGCCCGACCTCATACAGGTAGGATTGTGAATGACTACCTTCAAGAGATGAACATTACTCGTATGGAGTGGCCAGCGCGCAGCCCGGATATCAACCCGATCGAGCATGCTTGGGACGAGCTAGGCAGATGCGTAAAACAACGAAACCCTCCCCCAATCACGCTTCGTGAGCTCAAAATTGCTCTCACAGAGGAATGGGAGAATATTCCCCAAAATCGTATAAGGAACTTGGTGTACAGCATGCCAAACCGCGTAAACGCAGTAATGGAAGCACGAGGAGGCAATACGAAGTATTAAAATTCAAGAAAATCGTAATAAAGTTCAAAAATTTCATGTTTCCTATTTTTGTTTTAAGGAGAGATCAGCAGATTTTTTCTTTATGTAATTTTGTGTTAATAAAATGTATGGTGACTCATATTTTTTTTACTTTCATTTAAGGAGTATTACATTGTCTATTAAATACAATTTATTGCATTAACCTATCATTTTTAGTTTCCGAGATTTTTAACATTCTTTAAGTGACCCGGATTCATTGCTCTCGAGAGTAGATAGAACTAAAATCTATTCTAGCAATCCATGGACATTCGAAAGTAATATTACACTTACTTATGATCTCATGGAAACACTTGTAACGTTGATCATTTGGGTTTAGGTTATAATTGCCATTAAGTATTGCGAGCTTGGCTGAATCTTCAAAAGGATGCTGCATGTAGCAGAGTGTGTATAGTATACAACCCAAAGCCCACATGTCTACATTGTGATCGATCCTATGGTTATCCCACGTATCCAACATTTCGGGAGCTCTGTACATGGGTGTGGTGAACTGAGCCAGCTGAAAACATCCAAGATTTTTGTGAATTTGACATCAATAACATAAGTCACCGGTGGGCCGGAGAAAGATCACGACCTTTATGAAAGTCGACGTAAAGATCTTTCACCGGCCCATTCATGAATCGATCTACAGGCTCATTCATGAAGCGATCTCCCTACTCTACCATTTATAATGATACTTCTTCTTCTTCTCTTTGTATATCCGGAAAAAGATCCGGTACAAAATAAAAACCAGAGAGATACTCACCGTTTCCTCCAACATGTTTCTCTGATTTGCACTCCATGACGGATTGGGAGCATAAATATCGGTTGTGGCCGATCCAAAATCACATAATTTAATTGCGCCTAAAACATATGACATTTTATTATTAGACACAATAATATTGTTGAAGCAGCATTACAGTAAGACACCTTGGGGATGCATGATGATATTTTTGATGAGATCAGTATCCTTGTCTGTTGCTAAAGTTATAGAGAACTTTCAAAGACCTAATCTTTATTACCTTATAAGGTAATAAAGATTAGGTCTTACACTTTCCTTTCGGACGCGTTATAACGCGTCCGAAAGGAAAGTGTATTTTTTCAAGTAAGGGGTTCCCAAAGGATCTGTGACAGACACTTACCATCAGGCAAGCCTTGCGCTGGTTTATCACTGTTGCTATAATGTTTGAAAATATATGGGCAAATGCCAATTGTTATAACAGAATATGATATTACCTACCTTCGTGTGATATTAAGAAATTTTCTAACTTGAGGTCGCGATGCGCAATAGGAGGTACTTGGGCGTGCATATGTTGCACAGCACGACATGTCTGATAGAAAACTCTCAGTATAGTTGACAAAGGAAAGGCTTGCCCTCTGTTCTGCAGCGCCTCCATCAAACTACCTCCAGTACACAAGTCTGTCAGCAACAAATACTCTCCCATCCCGTGCGTAGTTTTCGTCTTATCAATAAATGATGCGGCTATATATTTGATTATGTTAGGGTGACCTGACAATTTCTTTAATAAACTTATCTCTTGAATAATATTTTTGTTGGCCTGCTCGTCGGCTGCCATGAGTCTTTTCAGAGCATATTCTGTGCCAGTCGATACATCTTGAGCAACAAACACAAATGCAAATCCACCTGAAATAGAAAATATATGTGATGTTGTGCAAATCAGCAAGCATTTCCTGGTTTTTTTTTTTAATAACCCGTTAGGGATAATTCGCGTGTCTGTTGGTCCCGCAGTCAGTCGATTTACACGCAAACAGACACAGGTCAGAATAATTTGAAATTCGGTACACATATATAACCGGTTGAATTAAGCATGAGCGCGAAATAATAATTAAATAATTTACATACATACATAACCTCACACCAAATCCCTTGCGGGGTAAGCAGAGAAAACAGAGCGCCTTATAAGGCACGATTCTTATAGGTACGCCTCACTCGCTTCTTTGACTTTCATAACTCTTTTCATACACGGTCGGCGATTTTTCAGGCTACTAATATCACCTTCCTCCAGAACACGTTCTATTTGGTCATGTAATGTGTATCTTGGTCGTCCTCGACTCCGACATCCATGCGCTTTTGCATTGTATATCTGCTTAGTCAATCTTGCATCATTCATTCTTTCTACACGTCCGAACCAACGGAGCATGCGCTTTCTATTCTAACTTTTACACTGACACTGAAGTTAGATTGAAAGTCTAACTTCCTTTCTTACAACCTTGTTTTCGACGCGGTCAGTGAGAGTCACTCCGTTGATTTAGCGCAGTGCCCTCATTTCGACCGCGTTTATCCTCCTTTCATGCGCACTCGGCCATACCCAGCTCTCGCTTCCATAAGTTAGCGTTGGGAATGTTAGGATCAGTGCCGCATTGTGGATTGCTAGCTGGGCTTTTCTGCTAACATTCTTAGCGCCCAGGAATATGCCCAATGCTCAATTTTCGCTGTTTCCTAACGCCACTCTTCTTTCTACATCCGCGGCGTGCCTGCCATTCCAGCTAAAAGCGCATCCAAGATTTTCATTCACCTGCTCCTGCACTACACCATCAACCATTATCCTCTCATCCGTTCTGGATTCCTCCCTTTGAACATCATAACTTTTGTTTTCATCACATTCAATTGTAATGTTTCACCAAGCAAAATAATTTAAAAATACATATAATTTGGGAGTAAAATACATAAAGAAAGCATCAACAACTACAACTAGATACAAAATATTTGATCTATAGAAAAAATTTCGCTTATTATATTCTGTAATATAACCAATGAAAGATCTGTTTGTAAAGACCTTAAGTAATTATGAGAGTATATAAATTAAATTCATAAATATATATAAATAAAATATATTTAATAAATTCCTAAATAGTGCACAAATATGTGTCAGAAATGGAGGGAAAAATCTACTAAATGTGGACGGCAATTAGATTGATCAATGTTCGTCGATAACGATAACTAGATCGCGTTGTGTGCCTAATTTCTCACAATTACTGAACTCCATTGTTTACGTTCACCACAGGTATATAAAATATGATAGACTGTGCAGACGGAAATGACATACGGCCGAAACCAATAATCAATCCCAATCCAAATTTTGCTATCTAAGATCAATATTTCAATCCATTTATACTAATAAGCGTGCCAACAATCAATCCATGGATTGATTTTGTTTGGGGAATTGATCGACAGATACACAATGATCTTAGATTGGCTTCAATCTTAGATTGGAGATTGATTATTAATTTCGGCCGATATTAGTGCATCTTATAGACGCGCCATCAGACTCACGACAGGACGCAATCTCGATCACTAGAGATCTTGACCTCCTTTTAAATTATCAATCGCGATTTAGGATGTATTGAGAGAAACACCGCGAGGTTAGTAAGGTCATAGAAATAACACAAATTGGAATAAGTGTACCTGATGTATAGTATCTTTTTGTAATTAAAATTATTGAAATGGTTTAATAGTAAGGAATGCTCCGATAGTTGGGATATGTAGAAGAATGCATGATACAAGATTGACATATACACAGTGCTAAAGTAGAAGGATCTGAGAATCAAGGTATACTATGACCCAATTTCCATGATCAAACTGAATGACTCCTTGAGGAAGGTGATATCAAAAGGCCTAAAACAGCGACGACCGTGTATGAAAGTTACTGAAATGCATGTGGTGCGTAAGAATCGTGCCTAATGGCCGTTCTATCAGCATACCCCACAAAGGACTTAGCATGGAGTTATGTACCTTCTGTGTACTAAGTATCGGGAATTTGTCAATAAAACAAAAAATACAAATTATTCATCTAAATTTATTTTATCGCCTTCAAAGTAGGCCCCATCGCTTGCAATACAACATCTCCACCGCTTCACCCAGTCTTCCATACATTTTTCATAGGCTATTTGCGGTATGGCCTTTAGCTCATTCAGCGAATTTTCTTTTATGGCTTCTATTGACTCAAAACGTTTTCCTCGAAGTGGTAATTTTAACTTGGGAAATAAAAAAAAGTCAGACGGAGCCATATCAGGTGAATAGGGTGCTTGGTCGAGAACGTTTGTTGAATTTTCCGCTAAAAACTCTTTCACTATAATGGCTGTGTGTGATGGTGCATTATCATGGTGCAGCATCCATGAGTTGTGTCGCCACAAATCTGGACGTTTTCGGCGGATACTCTCACGCAAACGCTTTATGACGCCTAAATAATATTCTTTATTCACTGTTTCTCCCTCTGGAAGGAATTCGGAGTGAACCACACCACGGTAGTCAAAAAAAACTGTCAGCATCACCTTGATTTTGGTGCGACTTTGCCGCGGTTTTTTGGGTTTCGGCTCGTTTTCGAGACGCCATTCTGAAGACTGTTGGCTTGTTTGCATGTCATACTCATAAACCCATGTCTCGTCGCCAGTTATTATACGTTTCATAAAGGTCGGATCCGTAGAAGCTCGGGAAACCATGTCTTCAGCGACATGCTTTCGCTGCCCTTTTTGAACAAAATTGAGCTCTTTTGGAACTAGTCGAGCGGCGACGCGTTTCATGCCTAAAATGTCAATGAGAATATTGTGGACGGACTTAAAAGATATGTTCACCTCACTAGCCAACTCTCTCAGACTCATACGTCGATTTTCGAGCACTAGCTTCTTGATTCTGTCGATGTTTTCTTTGGTCGTAGCGGTTGAAGGTCTACCAGAACGAGGCAAGTCTACTACTACTTCTCGGCCTTCTTTAAAAGCCTTATACCATTCATAAGCACTTGTTTTCGATATACATGATTCGCCGTAGGTATTTCGCAACATTTTTAGTGATTCACCACATGAAATATCATTCGAAACACAAAATTTAAGGCACACTCTTTGTTCAACAATATTTTCCATTGTAAAAATCGCCGAGGACTCAAAACTATGACCAACAAAAAGTTTAGTTTAAAACAAATTAAATGACAGATCCCGTTCAAATTTTGCGCGCTAAATCAGTACAGTGCTACCAACATGCAGTAAAAAAATTAGAACGACCTCTTTTACGCGGGTCTCTTTATTGACATATACCCGATACTTTTTACACAGAGTAGTATATATATATATATGGGAACTTCATCTATACATAAAACTGATTACTCTAGGACTCCACAAGGCCTAGTAGCTATTGGGGGAATTAAAATTGCTAGGACTGATCCCACAAATGATCCAACAAAAAATTGTGCTGTATGTATATTTGGTATCTGTGAGTTTTTTTTATTAAATATTTATGTATTATATATTAATTATAATATATATATATTAATTTATTTTTATTTATATATTTATTATAATGTTTATATATTAGTAACAGTCTCGGTGGCGCAGTGGTCGAGCACACGGCTTCTGATCCAGAGGTCCGTGTTCGATTCCGGACACTGGCTCACACCAATGACTTTTCGAAATTGTTTTCGGAAGTTATGTGTGATAAATATCGATGACTGAAAACTTTGTGCCCGGTATGGCAATAGGGTCTCCACCTATTCCATGGGGACGTAAACATAACGGCGAGACGAGGCTTAACAGCCGCTGCCTACACCTTCGGGTAACAAAAGGCGTGAAGTTATGTTATTTATGTATTATTAGTATTTCTTATATCAGTAAGTTAGCTTAACACTAAATGGTGGTGAGCATAGTGCTGGATGCACTATGCTCACCACCATTTAGTGTGAACAGAGGAGGAATGAACAGAGGAAACACGCATCTTTTCATACTATCTACTGATTAAATAGAACACAATATTTAATTTTAAAGAATTCATAGACACTTTGGCTAGACCTTCAACGAATTGGAAGATAATAATATAGCAACTACAACTATTTTCAATTAAAAGATTATGATATTAAATAGAGTATGTACTTTATTAACTATTAAAAAACAACATATTTAATGGGGTCTGCCAACTTGAAAAAAAAGATATATCAAGCTAAAGTGGTTATATAAAATGTACCTAAGCTAGTAATATTTAAATGTTTCTTTCTTAGATATTTTGGGGTGGATTAGCCATATCAAAATTACCATTGGTATTATTTAAAAGATTAAACTCGGTGGTCCAGCGGTTGAGCACACGGTTTCTGATCAAGAGGACCGGGTTCAAATCCTGACACTGGCTCACACCAATGACTTTTCGAAATTGTTTTCGGAAGTTAAGTGTGATAAATATCGATGACTGAAAATCTTTGTGCCCGGTATGGCAATAGGTTCGCCACCTATTCCATTTGGGACGTAAACATAACGGCAAGACAAGGCTTAACAGCCGCTGCCTACACCTTCGGGTAACAAAAGGCGTGAAGTTATGTTATGTAGTTATGTAATTTGTCCTGATGACAAGATTTTGTGAGTTATTTTAAATTCCCACAAATCTGAACTAAATTCTCTCACTAAAGGACAATAGTCCAAACACATAATTATATAATAGGTTGGGGAAAAAGTATTTTCGTATTTTTGTATGAAAAGTCAAGACATTTTTTTCAAAGTTTATTTACATTTATTTACAATATATATGTACCGTTTTGTTGAATAACTTTCTGCCATTTTGTGGGCAGAGACATTATCCCGTTACTGTAGAAACTTTGGGACTTCTGATCAAAAAAACGGGACAAATAGTTTTGGCAGTCCTCTCTTGAGGTCAACCTTACAGAACCTAAAGAATTCTGAAGAGACCGAAACAGGTGAAAATCTGAAGGCGCAAGGTCAGGGCTATATGGTGGATGCACTAGGACCTCCCAGTCGAACTCTCTTAATTTTTGCTGAGTGGCTAAAGATGTGTGTGGTCTAGCGTTATCGTGATGAAAGACCACACCCTTCCTGTTGATCAATTCCGGCCGTTTTCTCTCGACTGCTTCCTTTAATCTCATCAGTTGCTGGCAGTAAAGATCAGAATCGATGGTTTTGCCGGACGGTAAAAGCTCATAATGAACAATGCCCTTCCAATCCCACCATACACACAGCATCACCTTATTTCGTGTTAGGCCAGGTTTGGCCACAGTCTGTGAAGCCTGGCCAACTTTCGACCACGACCTTTTTCGCACGTTCTTGTCGTACGTGATCCACTTTTCATCGCCAGTTATCAATCTCTTCAAAAACGGCTCGGTTTCATTACGTCTCAATAATGAATCGCAAATGAGTACACGGTTCATTAAGTTTCTTTGAGTGAGCTCGTGTGGCACCCAAATATCGAGCTTTTTTGTATAACCAGCTTTCTTCAAATGGGTCAAAACTGTTTTGTGGTCAATTCCCAGTTCTTCAGCTACATCGTAACTACTAATATGCCGATCTTGCTCCACTCTTTCAAAAATGGCGTCCATTTTATTCGTAACAGGGCGACCAGAGCGAGGTGCATCTTTAACATCAAAATTTCCGGACTGAAAACGTTTGAACCAAATTTGTGCTACTCTTACTGACACTGCATCAGGTCCATAAACATCACAAATTTTTTTCACTGCTTGAGTTGCATTTTTGCCTTTTTTATAATAAAATTTTAAAATGTATCGAATTTCTTCATTAGATTCACTCATTTTTACGGAGAGAAAAACAAATGAAAAATAGCGGGAAACAACTTTTTTTTATTTTTTTCTTTTCTTTATAATGTAACCTTTTTAATGTTACCAAAACCAGCCAGACACAAATAGTACAGTCAAAGAAATTTTATAATAAGTTTATACCTACGTTATGCGAAAAGACTTTTTCCCCGACCTAATATTTATCTCTAAGACTTTCGCTAATCACGTTCATGACATTAAAACAACTTTCAGGATTATATCGCGTTTATTTATAACTAATTTTATTTATTTCCCGACGTTTCGAACTCTTTACAGAGATCATTTTCATGATGAACAAAAAGATGGTATTTGTTCAAAAGCTATTTTCATTGATACAGAGAGCACTCACTTATTGGAAATAAAAATCAAAAAGTTGAAATTGAAAATATGATTTTTACTATTGGTAACCCACATCAGACCATGAAACAAAAAAAAAGTAAATACTTATTTATAAGATTTAATTACTAAAGAAAAAAGTTGGTTTGTACAGATCCTTTGTTGTATGATTTAATAGGTAACAGTTGTTATTTTTAATTACTAGCTAATTATCTTATTTCTTCTAAGTAAGTTGAGATCAGAGTATAACTATTATTAAATATTTATTGATTTTAAATTTAAAAGGTAAATATTAAAGGTAAGTATTTGTTAAAAAATCTACCACTGGGTCACAAATGCGGCCAGTCCTGAGAAAGACCCAGCAAGAAAACTCAGCGGCTGTTCTTCAAAACTGATTATTATTTCATTTTGGACGGGCTATTATTTGTGATATTGAGAAAAGAAACTTGGTTATCAAGTTAATAAAAATTATTTTGATTGTATGCTGTACTATTCAAGATTCTACATTATTTTGGTTATATAACAAATTGGTTATAATTAAGCTGAGCAAGCACAAATCATACTGGTATACTAAAACAATTTTACTTTTGTCCTAGATAAACTTCAAGGTTTTTAATATCTATACCAAAAAAATAGGTCATAGTTAAATATAGAGTATAAGTATACATAGCCATGATAAGCTATTTGAAAAGTATTTTTATATTCAATTTTTAAAACATAAAATAAGACTATTTCAAATTCGCAAACATCTCTCTAATACTAAACTTTTTTAATCATAGCTTAATTGAACATAGCCCTCCAGAATAAGCAAGCTATCTTATTACATTGAAATATTTTTTTCTAATCAGAGCAGTAATCTTTTAACTTGTGCAGCAATTAAATTTGAATATAAACCAATTAGCAATTACTGTTGTTGTATATGTTATTAATTATGATGTTGTTTAATACTTACACTTATATGTTTTATATCTTTATTCCATTAAAACAAAAAATACAAGTACATTTATGGCTACATAATGTAACACTATATTACTACACAAATTAAAGTGACATTTAAACATTGAAAATATATTCTCATGTCATTTTAGATATATTAAAATGCTTTCTTTTTACGGAACAAAATTATAGGTGAAGCTAATATTATGTGTCTACAGATCATTATAATAATATTAAGCAGGTAAAAAATAAGTTGCCTGAACATTTATGTAGTAATAACACAAATTTATTTTGTGTTAAGGACAGAGAATATGGAACTCTTTAAGATTTGGAACCAGCCTTGACTTTGCCGTGTACCACGCAAGCACTACATCGCACGGCAAACATTATTAAAGTAAATTGTAAGTAAATATAAATTTTAATTGCCATTGCTGCGAAATGTTAGTAATATAGTAAAGATTGTCGAAACACCAATACGACACTGGGAACCCAAAACATTTTCTCCCGTGTTAATGACCATCAATCCGCCCCCAACGCCGATGACAATTGAACAATAAGATACGCACGAAAGCTAAATCTTTTCTTTTAATGATTGAATATTCACTCCAATCTATATAGGCTCATCAACATAATATCACAATTTAGCATACAACATACCTTCTGCGATCACCTTCTTGACTCGTAACTTCATGTTTCCAATTTCGACAAACTGACCGACGAAATCATTATCACTACCTCCGTTAGCGCCTCCTGAGCTAAAATAGCCCATGGCTGATTTAAAGACGCTCATTTTATGGCGAAATACTGCAGATTATAAACTATATTAAAAAGAAAACTGTGTTTTAATCAGCACCTCTTAGACAGATCCATTTTACAATGACACAGACTAATAACTTGGCATACAAGCACTACAAGCTTTTTTTTTTAATATAATTTAACGACCTGGTTTCTAGGACCTTTAAGTCGAGTCTTATTTTATATTTAACAGCACCATTCTTATCCTAAACTAATCTTAACCTAACCTACCCTAACCCTAAAGCTTAACCTAACCTAACCTAATCATCCATAAAGTCGTGGCACTTTATGCATGATGTTCCGAGGGAGTCCTGACGAGAATGTAGAAGAGCACACTAAACACGATACCTACACTATTTCCCACATTTGCACTCATATACGAACACTTATTCAATAAAACGCCACGAATTTTATTCAATACTATCCATTGAAACACAAATCTGAGAAAATAATGCAAATAGCGGACATGTCTCTTCCACATAGACGTGGGCGTTATTTCACGTCACTAGATACAATAACCTGTGACGCGATATGTAACTGAATCACTAGGTTCGAACCAACATAAAAGTAGTGATTTTTGTAAATGCGTTATTCGGGCGAATCGAAAATTTCCGAGTAAGCGAGAGCGCGTGACACGAATAAATCCAAACTTGCACGTTCCGTGGTATACAACAGAAACAAAACAGCTGAATAACAGTATAGTATACGTTTAATTATCATACGTAGGACTATAGTCATAGATAATACTTTCGAGTGATGCGATGACGCCTGTTGGTAAATAATTTCAACGGCTCGTCCCGTGCGAGAGAATATTTAGCAAGACAGGGCTCACAATTAATAGCTGCCGCACACAATTGAAGATACACAAAGTTGCCCAATTGACGTATTTAACTGTTAATTTAGATCCAAAAAGATTTTTATGTAAATAACCAAACAAACAAAATATCTATACGATGTAAATAAAAGTGAAAAAACAAATGACAGTGAAAACGTTGAAAAAGTGTAAATAAACTTGGAAATATATCAAAAATGTAAATAAACTGTAAATATTAATAATCATTGTATATACAATCAAACTAACTTTTAAATGCGCCTGCATTATAAATTTTATAAAAACCATAGTTTCATAACAAACACTAATCAATCATAAATATATTTACTGCAGTCAGTCCTAAGCCTGAATAAAGTATGAATGGGAGTGAATTTATTGATGTAACTGTATAGCTACAACACAACACAGTGATTTAATTTATTTTCGTTTCGTGTGTATCTGTATAGTTGGTGGACGTATTTAAATGCAAACAATCACGGCAGCTGAATGAAAATAGCTAGTTACAAAAATCACTAGTTTTAAAACAGGTGACGCCGACCAAGTCACTCGTTTCGTTACGTTTCTTGAAAATGACGTAACGACCCACACCTACTTCCACAGTCCCGCCAAAACTCCTAAAGCACCCCTAAAAACCAGCACTACAAGCAGTCAGTACATGAGTACAGATCTATACACGTAAGGTGGCATAGATTACCTAAAATAAACATTTATGTACAAAAAAATGTCGGTAAAAAGAACGCGATTATTTATTAACTTAGTCTTAACCATACATAGGTAATTTCCTCATGAACAAAATCAGTAGAGATTTGCAGTGATTGTTGTTGTAGCAAGTTACCTGCTCTTGTATATTGTCGTCAAGATTCTCTTAGGCCATCACATAAAGTGTCACTAATTGACTTTATCATCATCATTACATAGTATAAAACAAAGTCACTTTCCGCTGTCTGTCCACTTATATGCGCATATCTTTAAAACTACGCAACGGATTTTGATACGGTTTTTTTAAATAGTTAGAGGTTATCAACGGGATGGTTTTAATCTATATATTCATGTAAAGTGTAGTAAAAAAAAGTGATTTTTTGAAGATTTAGAACTTAAATCGCAAACGCTGCCTGAACCCTAAGTGATAAATCAAAACAATGTACAACATTATTATACACCTTTAAAAGGTCGACAAAAAAATCCGCGAGGGCAAATGTCTATCTCCTTGGGATAACCCACAATGACCATTTTTATTTTTTACTTTTTAAAAGAGTTATGAATGTCAACGAAGCGAGTGAGGCGTGTAAGAATCGTGCCCTATGGCGCTCTGTTCTCTCTGCTTACCCCGCAAGGGATTTGGCGTGAAGTTATGTATGTATGTATGTACACATAAACATATATCTGTCTCATTCTTACTCAGCACTGTCACTCGCATGAAAACAGTATAACAGTATTTAAGTGAGTACATAAATTAAATGAATACGGAAAATAGATTTCTCGATAATACCGACTGACGCTAAGATTCCCGCAAAGTATGGCGGATTTTTTGTCAGTTCATCCAGTAAAATAGTGTTGGGAAAATTTTACGCGGTCCCTTTATAAGTTTAAAATTTGAATCATCTTATTTACTGTGGGGCTAGTAAGTCGCTACTATTTACTTACTTTAGAGTCAGCAACTTAATTAAAATAATTTGTAAAATAGAGGTAAGTAGTCTAAGAAAAACATGTACTCTTATTTGGAGATTCAAAACAGAATATTTAGCATAACAATATACTTACTTCTTATTTAAGTATTAATTCTACAAATAATTAATATTCAATTATATTTAAAATAAAATTATGAAAGTAAGTAATTTAAGAAAAACATGTACTTTTATTTTGATATCCAAAACCACATATTAACTTTAATTCTTAAAATAATTAATACTCAATAACGTTTTTAATAACATTAGCCAAGAACGTTTATCGATAAATAGAATTCTTCTGCCCAGCATTAAACAGCCATTTTATGCGGCCAAATGACGTCACACCCTGCTTCAATTTTGTGTCGACATGCCACTTCCATAGGTTTCCTACTTCATTGTTCAATCAATACCGATTTAAATTTGATTGACTTAAAGGTCTTAGTTACCAGGTCATTAATGCCCTTAAAAAAAAAATATTTAAATTTGAATGATGTCAAAAATTGACAGTGAATCCCAAAGTAGGTAATTCATTCATTTCATTCTTTTCAATCTTTTGAATAGCTAAACAACCTAAACACTGACTATATTAGTGCCATTTTTTATTGTAAATAAACAATAAATTATACAAACATTATTACAAAGCAAAACCAATTAGAACAGCAGGCGAATGTTTGTCAATCTAGCATAAAAATCAAATATGGGATTCGAAATCAAAAGATTTCAAGATGACGTTGATGATGAATTGATTTGTCCTATTTGTTCAGGAGTTCTGGAAGATCCTCTGCAGGTTTGCATATTACTTAATTTTTTCATGCAAGCTTCACCTTTGCAATAATTACTTATAGTACTATTCTATATAGGCGCCTGCCTGCGAACACGCCTTTTGTCGTGCGTGTATAACAGAGTGGATAAGTCGTCAGCCTACATGCCCAGTAGACCGGCAGGCAGTCACCGCCAGCCAGCTCAAACCAGTCCCTAGGATACTACGCAATCTATTATCGAGGTAAAAATAAGCTACATAATTTTTTAAATTATTAGGTCACCTTTTATTATCTTATGTGTCCATGTTTAATGTTTTTGGCCTTGAGCTTTTTAAGTTTAAGCTAAATTTTTGACAGCATTCTTATTTAAAATACCATAAATTTCAACCTTTAGGCCACTCATAAGAGATCAAAGCCTTTTAAATACTGTGATTTAAACTGGTACTGTGATATATATATGATAGCCTCTAATTTGTTCTATCTAATAAAGCCCTTGGCAATTATCAAATTTGATATTGTATAATAACTTCATATCTCTAAGAAGGCTTAAGTTTCGGTATTCTATATATTTTATAAATAAGAAGTCATCAGACTGTTCACTAATACAGTGTAAAATCTGTGATTCATTGCATAAAATGAAGCCTGTAAAACTAAAACAAAAGTTTTCTAAGAAGAGTAGTATCAAAGACATTCTTATAGGTGTATACATAATTCAGAATTTCATCAGAGTTAATTAAAGATTTTTTCTTGTTAGTTCCTTATTCATATAATATATTAAATTATTTCTGTTCTAGGCTATGTACCAAATGTGACAACTTTCCTCATGGTTGCAATGTGGTGTTGAAATTGGACTCACTGGCTTCCCATTTGGCAGAATGTGAGTTCGATTAGTTATGCTATTTTAGTAGTTATATCTATCTGCTGCTTCTGCCATTTGGCTATAAGGCTCTGATCCACCAGGCCACTGAGATGAATAAAGATATATAGAGAACTAGTTTATCCAAAGAACTTAGTTCCCCATCAAAAGTATTTTTACAGTGTTTATAATTAAAGTGCTATGTCCCGAAAATTATCACTTTTTCTTTACTACATTATACATGAATTATACATACAAGCTACCCCATTGACACCCTCTATTGTATATTTCTAGGTGAATTTAACCCAAAAAGACCAATGCCTTGTGAGTCAGGCTGTGGATTGGTTATACCAAAAGACGAGCTTGCAGAACACAATTGTGTCCGTGAATTACGGGCCCTCATAGCAACACATCAAGGGAAACTCAATGATTATGAACAAGAGTTGGCTAAACAAAGGCTGGTTATCAATGAACATAAAAGAGAGTTGGCATTGTTAAAAGTATGTATGCACTTTAGTTAAACTGTATCATTACTTGCATCTTGAGTGTCACTCTTCCATAGAGCATTTCCCCAGACTTCACTTGAATTGACTAGTAGGCTCAACAAAGTCAAATTTCTCCACTGTAATATAATTTTTTATTGGGTGGTTAGGAGTTCATGCGCGCTATGCGGCTGTCGAATCCCACGATGCGTGCGCTGGCCGACCAGATGGAGCGCGAGGAGGTTGTCCGTTGGGCTAACTCACTCACGCGCGCCCGAGTCACGCGATGGGGCGGCATGATCTCCACGCCCGACGACGTGTTACAGGTAGTATGTTGACGGTTTTGATATTTATTATTTGAATTAACTAACACACCACAGAAATAGATCAAGATAGAACGGCCGCGATGTCATATTTTCATACATTTCGAGCGTGTCACTTTTTTGAAAAACCACGCCCACAGCGTGACGTCATTTTCATTGTGAGCGTGGCGACTAGTGAGAAGACACACTCATTAGATTATCGATATCGATATCTGAAACATGTGTTAAACTTTATTGATTTTGTGTAACGATAATCATAGAAAATAAAACTTGTTAAATACTTTAGTCAGACATCTTTAATATCACATAAGTATGTAATTCACAATTCAAAATTCAAGCTGAGTATCCTGTTTTCCCAATAGTATATAAACTTTATTAATAAATATTTTATTGTCCTTGAAACAATACATATTTTTATCTCTAAGACTTTCGCGAATCACGTTCATGACATTAAAACAAACTTTAGGATTTTATCGCGTTTATTTATTACCAATTTTATTAATTTCCCGACGTTACGAACTCTTTACGGAGATCATTTTCACGAGTGATGAACAAAACGATGGTAGTCGTTCAAAAGCTATTTTCATTGATACAGAGAGTACCCACTTTTTGGAAATAAAAATCAAAAAGTTGATGTTAACAATATGATTTTTGCTATTGGTAACCCATATAAGACCATGAAACAAAAAAAAATAATATTTATTTATAAGATATATTTCCTAAAGGAAAATTTTTGTTTGTAAAGATCCTTTGTATGATTTAATAGGTAACAGTTGTTATTGTTAATTATTAGTTATTTATCTTATTTTCTTAATTAATTTTGGTACAATAACAAATTGACTGATTGACAATTCACTTATATATATATGTAAATATTTTTTTAGTTTTATTAAAAACTTTACGCAACACGCTTATTAATGTTGTTGGAATAAAGGTAGGAACAAATCAAGACATGAGCTGATACTCGAATTAATATTGAATTAATTCATCGACAAGACTCAACGATACACGGAGCGTCGCATCTCTAAATCTCTCGTTGCAAGCACAAAGACCAATCACAGCGATTCAATAACATATGACCTCTAAGTTGTTACTGGTGCAGTGTATTGTGTACATTGCGCGTACATTAAATGCGCGCAATGTTTTTGTATACAAGCGTTGAATGTGGACAGCAATGGATATTTATCATAATGAAAAAATATACAACTTATTATCGTAATTAATTAACATGGTAAAAGTAAAACAATTATTTAGAATCTCAAAAAAATACTTTCTACTGAATTTCAATACTTACTGATGATATGAAATATTTCCTTTATTCATATTTGCTTCACTACTTTTGTTTTTACAATTTGCCACAGCACAATAAGGCATATATGTGACGTTTTATCTATTTTTTTACGTCCTGAACGCAGGGCAGGAACGCTCGTTGCGTACTGAGAGCGAGTTTCGAAAAGCATGCAATATAGTGCAGGGTTTTGGCACGCTTGCCACGCCTATTCGCCGTTCTATCTTGATATATTTCTGTGTAACACACTTACAAATAGTTATGTATTTCGGCCCACAATTATTAAGATTAAAACTGTTAATATAGGTTTTTAATGTGGATTGGCCCATAAGACTCATAAGAGAGATATACAACTTTATAAAGTCAAAGTAAGCTTTATTTTCATAGGTCTTCACAGACACTTAAAAATAGTCAACAAGTACAATTTAACTTATTATTTCCAATGAAATATTTAACACGGGCGCTTGAGGAAAGTGTGTCGAACAAGAAAACATGGACGCAATCGCCACGAGCGGCCCGATTCCGAGTGTAGGGGCTATCATGAGAACAATCGGGCAAGAAACTCATGAGCCAGATACTCTTTTTCAACTATTAAACATAAATAACAATAATATTAATATCGCTACTGAAAACAAAGCAGTTGACTCGTGCATAAAAGCTAGAATACTCGACCATCACAGTTATGGCCCAAGCAAATTAACATCAACGTCCTAAAAAGAAATTCTCTGCAAATACATAGGTGTACCGGTTTGAAATGAGCGTTTTTTGTGAAAATAAAATATTAATTTTGATTAGATAAAAAAAGAAATTTATTCAAAATATTGTACATCGCTTTCTACACATTTTGTCCACCTTTTTGGTAATTTGTGGATACCATGCCAATAGAAATGTTCTTCTTTTGAACCAAACCAATCAGACACCCAATTTTCCACTTCCGCGTAGGAATCGAACCGCTGCTCAGCCAATGCGTGTCCCATCGATGAAAATAAATGGTAATCGGAAGGAGCCAAGTCTGGTGAATACGGCGGGTAGGGTAGAAACTCCCAGCCAAGTACTTTGATTGTATCCTCAACCGATTTTGCTTTGTGTGCAGGTGCATTGTCGTGTAACAAAATTACTTTGCTTTCTGGCCTTCTGGCCCATTCTGGTCGTTTTTCAATCAATGCGTTGTTCAAATCGATCATTTGTTGTTTGTAGCGACTATTATTAACAGTTTCACCAGGTTTTAGGAGATCATAATACACCACACCCTTCTGATCCCACCAAACACAGAGCATTGCCTTCTTCCCGAAACAATCTGGTTTTGCAGTCGATGCTGATGGTTGTCTCGGATTAACCCATGATTTTCTCCGTTTAGGATTCTTAAAATAAATCCATTTTTCATCGCCAGTGACAATTCGACAAAAATCAACTGAATCTCAGCAAAATACCATAAGACATAACGCTATGAAAATAACTGAAGTAGACTAATCTGGCGGTTGCAACATCGGAAAGCTGTCGAACTTTTCAAACCGCGTAGGCACCAGAGCTGAGTTTTCCCGCTAAAGATTTTACTTGAGGACCCCACTGGAGCATATAAACTAGAGTAATACCTAAGAATAAAGTTGTCTTCACTGGGTCTAAAATTGTGTTATTCAGAGATATATTTATAGCCGGACCTTTAACATTAGGCATAGTGAACTTTAAGATGTAATGTAGAAATTCCTTTTTTCTTTAAAGATAAAGATCAGTTATTCATTTGGATAGGACGCAAAAGGAAG
This sequence comes from Euproctis similis, assembly GCA_905147225.2. Taxonomy (NCBI): domain Eukaryota; kingdom Metazoa; phylum Arthropoda; class Insecta; order Lepidoptera; family Erebidae; genus Euproctis; species Euproctis similis. Next base: position 5,447,393 of record LR990118.1, on the reverse strand, counting down.
GAATGTATTCTAATCACATTTATTGCAAGGCTGAGAGAATTATTTATCGCGATCACCTTTTCAGATGATGATCAAACAGAGTTTGTCAGAGTCCGGCTGTCCACCCCACATAATAGATGATCTTATGGAAAACTGTCACGAACGAAGATGGCCGCCTGGCCTGTCATCACTTGAAACAAGACAAAATAATAGAAGGTATGATCTAATTGTATTCTATATATACATTATTACAATATATTATTATGTATTATATTATTTTAAATATTTGATATGATAGGGTTGGTGGAGCCCTAATTTTTTTTTTGTGGGATTGGAAGGCAAACAAGCAAGTGGGTCACCTGATGGTACGCAACTACTCATCGCCCGTGAACACCGTGGTGAGTTGCCATCTTTTAAGAGAGTAGGAGGGGAAAGGGGATCGCGCGGATCCGGATACCTCTCTCACTGAACGAAACGCGGCACGAGGGACCTCACGCCGATTTTCCGAGAGGTCGTGGTATTTCACCAGTCGAGTCGGCCCTTTCATGCAGCGAACTGCAAGACTACAACTGTAAAGTCATTGCGATACGATCTACGTATGACGATCCATATCAATCAATATTTATCAAACAGAATTTCTGGAATTGTATGTGTAATATAGTGTTTTTATTACAGATTATATGAAAAATATGTATGTAAGAGAGTGCCAGGAAAACAAGCTGTTCTCGTGTTACCTTGTGACAACACCCACGTTGACGAACATATGATGGTGGAGCCGGGCCTTGTTATGATATTTGCTCATGGTATTGAATAGCCACACCGGACAGTTTTTTCTCTAACAATTTGTAAATAATGTGTATTATTGATATCGGAGGCAACCTAACATACTGTTGTGCAGGTACGAGGCAAAGAGAACTGTTATAAATATATTTAAGTTGAAAAGTATTGAGCTGGTGTAATTCATGTGTTTTTCTTGTGAATCAAAATAGATGACAATAATTATATAAACCATATTAAATCAACAAACAGTCTGACATGTAGAAAGAATGGATGATTTAATATTGTAGTTAGGGACTGCCACAATACAAACACCTTCCTTCACCAAATGGAAGACGTCAGCAGTTCTAAAATTGGACGAGTGTGTTTGACAAGAGTATGAAAGTCTAAAGAAGCGAGTGAAATGTGTAAGAGTCGTGCCTTATAGCGCTCTGTGCCCTCTGCCTACCCTTTCCATGCTTTACTTTCTTTAAATTTATAGTGCGCAGTAGTACATTATCCGAGTGCCACACTTGAGGGCCGTCCATATATTACGTCATCGATTTTTTCAGATTTTTGACACCCCCCCCATAATCATCCTATCGTCATTTCTTAAATTAATGACCTCCCCTCGAAAAACAAAGTTTTAAAAAATAATGTAGACAAACCTTGACGACCTTGAAATAAATAATGAGTTCAATAATTAATACCATTAAAATAGGTACTTGCAAAATATCACAAGAATGACGTCATTTTTTCATTTTCGAAACGTCCCCCCCCCCCCCGCTCCCCCCTTTATCTATCATTTACCGTCATTAAGATTTTTCGTAAAACATGAAAATAATACTCTTCATAACATTTTATTAATACAACAGCACATATGGGGGTTGTAATATGTGTATGTATTATTACACTTTAATACAAATATTTTCCTAAATACAAATGTAACCAAATTCTAGTATTCTTAATATTTATTTACAGTTCTTTCACAAACTACGCATATTTGATTGTTATTACCATTGTGGTATTTTAGGAGAGACTGAATAGGTTCCTAAAGGCATTAAATAATAAAATTCTGTGATATGAATATTGATGTTACGGTGCCTCCGAATTAAATGTTCGCTAGTTGTTGTGGGTTGCCAAAAAACAGATCTCGGTGCGACCACGACAACATAATATTTGACAATTAAAGTGGTTTAGAATAAATTTGATATTTGATATTTTCAATGGAACTTTTAATAACTACAAATTTCGTTTTATACTTAAAGATAAAAATACTATCCATATAGATTTTTACGTAACTTTATTTAGTAACAATGTCACACTCTGGTAAATTCGCTAGAAACAGTCAAATTTGTTTTTTATTGTACTTGTAAATGTTACAAGTCAATAATAAAAAACATTTAGCAAATTAAAAAAAAAAATTTTTAGTTATACTTTTGTCATCAGGAAACCATAGCAATAAAGAAAAGAAACCATAAAATATGGGTAGCCTTAACAATATATCCCAGGATCTATTATTAAACCAATGATACTGTACAATATTATACAATAAATAAAGTTTTCACATAGTGTTTAAATATTTTAGTTAGTATTGTGTATTCCTGTTAAAGAAAAGTATAAAAACATATTGGACTCCAAAACATTCCTTTAAATACGAAATTTAATCATTAATGAAGATTTAATTTTTATATTGATTCAGAAATTTTCTGTTATGTAAATAATTAATTAAATATAATATCATGTTATTTTATTCATGTAATTATTATTTACTGTGGGTCATTTTTCCTCTAATTGAAAATATGATTGGATATTATGAGATGTAAATATATCGTGTGTGTCAGTATTGGACAAATGTACAAATGTGGTTTTTGTAGTGTATCATAATCGTAACATAAAAAAATAAAAATAATAAAAAAATATTAAAATATTGCATTTTTTTTTTATAGTTTATTAGTCCATTGAAATGTTACAATTTTAGGACTGAATATTGCATTTCTTAGAGGACTCAATTTTATTTTTGGTATATGTAGGGGGGGGGGGGGGGGGGGGTCGTCAATAGAAGCTTAACTTGAAGTTTGTGGGGTCGCCACTCTTGTCATCCGCCCGCCATCTTGAAAAAGGTAAAACACGTTTATCGCGATATCTTGGAAACTATGTCTTACAACAAAATTGTTTGCATTGCATAATTTGTAGCAAATGCTCATATAACATTTCAATGGGCTATATGTATTATACTACGCACGCCGAATGATGATTCCTATGACAGTTCGTTAGCGCTTAACATTGTACTGACGTCCTGTCACAACAAATCCTTTAGAGGTCCAATAAAAAATCGAAAAAATCATATTTGTATACATTTGTAAATTATAAAAATGATTATTAAGAAATTATTGCGTAATGTTCGGAAATGAATGGCCTTTTAACATTAAAACTAATTATACTACAAGAGCATTTTATTAGCATTCTATATATGTATTTGACGGGCCTCGTGGCGTATTGGTAAAAGTACCGGCTGAAGCAATGAGGTCGGGGGTTCGATCCCCACCCGAGCACAAATATTTGTGACAAACATGAATATTTGTGTGGTGTCTTCTATGTATTATAAGTATGTATTTACAAAAGAAAAGTATATATGTATTTATATCCGTTATTTAGTATCCATAACACAAGCATTTAATTGCTTAGCTTGGAACTAGAGGGCGCTGTGTATATTGTGTCCAAGATATTATTATATGTATTGAAAAGGTTGTATTGCTAATGGTAACTTGATAAAATTTGTGGCAAACAATAAAATGGATACATGTATGGACAGTTAATTAATAGAAGGATCTTAATAACTTGTTAGTAAATATTTTCTGTTAATAAAATACTACTCATGTTTGGTTTTTGTGATTGCAATAATAAACGGATCATTAATTATTAAATGTGGTTTAAGTCATTTTAAATTGGTTAAATTTTAACATAACTCTCGCCTTGGTTACCAGAAGGTGTAGGCAGCGGCTGTTAAGCCTCGTCTAGCCGTTATGTTTACATCCCAAATGGAATCGGTGGCGAACCTATTGCCATACCGGGCACAAAGTTTTCAGTCATTGATATTTATCTCACATAACTTCCGAAAACAATTTCGTAAAGTCATTGGTGTGAGCTAGTGTCAGGATTCGAACCCGCGATCTCTGAATCAGAAGTCGTGTGCTCGACCACTGGACCACCGTCACCTTTTAAAACCTTTTATTTGATGCCAGAAAGTCTTATTACTCAGGTACCAACTATAATAATTATCCTGTAGCTAATATCAGTGATATATAATTTATACTGTGCTGTACTGTTGTGCTTATTTGATATTACATTAGTGAATACGAAGATAAACGTTCTGGTTATTATATTTGAATTTGCACATAACATAACTTCACACCTTTTTCTATACAAAGGTGTAGCCTGCAGATCGGATGTTAAGTCAAGATTCGCTGATAAGTTTACGTCCCAGTTTTAGGTGACAAAGGTCACCTAAAGGTGACCGGTCACAAAGGCTTCAGATATCGAAATTCATAACATGTAACTTCCGAAAAGATTTTCAAAAAGTTATTGGTGTGAGCCAGGATTCGAACTCGTGACTTCTTGATTCAGAAGCGGGGTGTTCGACCACTGTACTACCGAGACTTTTACACATAAATTTAAAAAAACGCATAATTTTAAGTTTTTTGGTATAAGGGGGCAAACGAGCTTGCGGGTCACATGATGGAAAGCCATCATCATCATCATCATCATGAGCCCAGATTAGTCCACTGCTGAACGTAGGCCTCCCCCTTAGCGCGCCATAACTCCCTATCTTGTGCCAGCTGCATCCAGCGACTCCCGGCTGTTTTTATGAGGTCGTCTGTCCATCTAGTAGGGGGACGGCCTACGCTACGCATACCAACCCGTGGTCGCCACTCGAGAACTTTTTTTCCCCATCGGTCGTCAGTTCTTCGAGTGATGTGGCCTGCCCACCTCCACTTCAGCGTGCTAACTTTATGGGCTATGTCAGTTATTCTCGTACGTCTACGGATCTCCGTATTTCGGATCTTATCCCGTAGAGATACACCGAGCATAGCCCTCTCCATAGCACGCTGAGCGACTTTGAGCTTCTTAATACGGCCAGCATTAAGAGACCATGTCTCAGAACCATATGTCATCGCTGGTAACACACACTGGTCGTAGACCTTGGATTTAAGGCACTGAGGAATTTTGGACGAGAAGATATGCCTAAGCTTCCCGAACGCTGCCCAGCCGAGTTGGATCCGTCGGTTAATCTCTTTCTCGAAGTTCGCTCTACCTAGTTGAATAGTTTGTCCTAGGTAAACATAGTGATCGACAACTTCGAGGATCGCATCTCCAACAGTTACCGGTACTTGAATGACATGGACATTGGACATGACTTTTGTCTTGTCCATATTCATTCGTAGGTGATGGAAAGCGATTACCCACAATTACATACCCACCGACACTGCACCACCAGGATCTTCACATTCGCGTTGCCGGCTTATATGATAAAATAACGCTCGTTTGTTTTTAGGCAATTGGGCACACCAAGCTTTTTTAAGGTCATTTTGGCATATAACCTTGGGCGACTACAGCATTCACTGTTATTTATATCGGAGGATGAACTATCGACGATAACCTTAATGTTCCGAATTGTGAGAAAACTGGAAACCCAATCGTATAATTTCTCAGCAAGCCCATAACAGGCAAGTTTCTAAAGAAGTGCTTTGTGTCAAACTCGAAGGCCTTCGCTGCGGCCAAACTAACTTCCTCCCTTTAATCTCAACCGCCTCCGCCCACCGATGAGTTACGTACATAACTATGCTACAAGATCCCCAGCGTACGTGACGAAATCTTTACTGGCGGTTGATGATTGTTTCCATGATCGTGCAGTCGGGGATTCATAGGCCAAGACAAACGATACTACAATCAATACATCAGATTTCAAGATGAAATACCAAAGAGAAGTGTAATTAAGTGAAGAAAACTGTAGTTAAGTGGTCGAGCGCCCCGCTATAAATCTGACAAAATGTGATCTGAATTAAAAAGTCGTGGGATGGCTCCGGGCATACCAATGACTTTTCAGAACTTCTGTGTGATAAATATCGATTACTGACAACATTGTGCCCGTTGTATGGGGCATTAGGTTCCACTACCTATTCCGTTTGGTAGGTAAGTGAAAATTTGGTAAGTCAAATCTTAACGGCCGCTGCCTACCTTCGGGTAGAAAAAAGGCTTTAAGTAAAAAAAAAAGAATATCAGTAGCTAATTTTTGCTTACACATGTTCGAAGTCTCTGTGGCTCAAGAGCACTTTATCATTGATAAGGTGGTAGCTTCTCTCTTCATCTTCTATCTTCGTGATATTTGTAGCATAATAAAAGGTTTCCTCTATTTTCTAAACTATTATCTTCAGAAAAAATTCTTAAAAAATGTGTAAAAGTCGTGGAATAACACAAGGTTTTGCAAAAACCTATTGAAACGTCAAACTCAATCAATATTATTTTCTGTCACTGTCAGATAAGGAAAAAAAAATAACTTATGAAATGGCTGTATGGTCAACGACCTTTGCCTACTCACATTGAGTGAATTATTAAAACAACAACAATCTGTCACTGTCAGTGTTGACTTTATAATTTTTGTTTGTCATCTCATCTCATCTTCGTACTTAATCGTTTGATGATTGATTCCAACAAGTATTGTGAGTGAATATTGTCCTGAAAATGTCTGAAATGGAGGTGACGAATAGTGAGAACGATTGTTCTAATGACTTGTGTAAGTTTATTTATATTGCTAACATAATAGTAGTTTGGTTAAAATATAGGTTAATTCGTCCGGCTGTTTTGTTGCTGTTATTTACATTTCTTTTGTTTGACTAGTGCTCTTGGACCGTGTGTTCCTCCGTCTTGGTAATGCAGACAGCGATGATCAGCTAGAGAGCTGTTTGACACGTTTTCTGCCTCCAGTGATACTGAAATTGTCGTCGCCCCATGAACAAGTTAGTATTATTTATTTGTTTGCAATGATATGGTATCTACTCCGAAAAGTTAAAAGTGTAGGTATTTATACTTCTGTATAGTGTGATATTTAAGTTTTTTATAATCTCAACAGGTACGTACAAAAATCATGGAGCTATTGGTTCATGTCAACAAGAGGGTCAAGTGTAGATCTAATGTGCAGTTGCCTGTTCAGACCCTGTTGCAGTTGTACAAAGATCCTTCATCCAACAGCTTTATTATTGTAAGTATATATTTATAGCTTAGATTTTGTTTGCTGCAGCATGATTATTCACTTTCTATTATTTTATTCAACTGAATGGTGTCCGAATTTTCACACCTCAAAAATCTCAACTTTTTTTAGAATTTCACTATAATCTACATAACAATGGGTTTCCCAAGGCTGCCACGTGATGAACAGATCTCCTTGGCACCAACATTATTAGAAGCTATGGATAATAAACCTCAGGGCCATCAAAACAGGTAAAACTTCTCTAAATTCTTCTCTTCTGATCTAAACTAAATTTGAAAATGTTCTTATAAGGTCACTCACACAGAATGTATATCATACATTTATAGTAATATATATCCAATTCATTTGGAGTACAAGTGATGAATTAAAATATATTACATTTTACCTAATACATAAAAGTGTTACTGAAAGGCTCGACAAGTAAAGAATCAGACGAATTTGGAAGTGAAAAATTTCCTACATCTACTACATACTGTATAAAAAGCCAGAGGTTTTCAATATTCAGAAAATCATATAAGAAAAAGGACAAGTGATGAATGAATGAAAAATCATCTCATAAAGAGAGTAGGCAGTCAAAATAGCATTACCTATATATCTATGATAAGACTGTCTATAAACTTGTTTTAATTATTTTATTCTTTTTTTGTAGTATCTTGATGCTGGTCATGCCTTTATTGGGAGACATTAAGGAGACAAATCTGAATTTGAAGGAGAAGCCAAAAGTGGCCAAATTGATACTTGAATTTGCTACAGATATTTTGCTGCTACCTTACAGGTAAATCTATATTGTATTTATAAAGATGTAATTGTTGTCAAAAGTGTAGGTTTAGCACCCTGCTTCTGAATCAAGTGTTGAATGAATCTCATTTCACATCTATGAGTTTTTTTTGGGAGCTATGTCCCGTAATTAACGATGACTGAGAACATTGCTCCCGAGGTATGGAAATATTCGTGACGTAAAAATCCGGCGAGTCAAAACTTGCGTAGACATCATAGAGACCGACTACGCCTGCCGACAGGAGATTGCGCTAGTTTTCCAATTAAAGCAATAGCGCGCATTATGCGCCATAATGCTTATCATTGAATGTTCCAACTACAGCATCGCTACGCATAATTGGGCACTCTCAAAAGTAGGGCTTTCGCAAGATGCGTGCAATGGACGTGCATACATTACCAACTCATTGACCGAAAATTATTAAGTCTTTTTTATTTATGAACATTTTTATTAAATTATCTTTCGTCATCATCATCATCATCAGCCTATTGCAGTCCACTGCTGGACATAGATCTCTCCCAATGTGCGCCACAACATCCGATTCTCTGCTTTCCGCATCCAGTCTTTTCCAGCAGCCTTTCTGAGGTCGTCTGACCATCGGGCTAGTGGGCGTTCTAGGCTACGCTTACCAAGACGCGGTCTCCACTCTATGACCTTCTTACTCCATCTACCGTCGGTCCTTCGGCAGATATGACCAGCCCATTGCCACTTCTTATCTTTTGTAATATTAATAATTGTTGAAATATAGTTATAGCTTTCGTTTCGTTATAGTTTTTTGGAAATTATCAATGTTAATTTAACTTCAAATAAAAAAGTAATGTAAATATGAGAAAGATGAGGGTAGAAGTATTTTAAAAACCAATTTATGTTCCAATTAAGCTTCAGCATGATTCTGCATTGTGCGCTTTGTTATTGTGTATATTTCCGAAATATTTACGATCTCACACAAAAATTAATAAACACATGCTTTACATTCGGCGTGCCCAAAAAAATAGTTTGCCCTTCGCCCACACCTCTAGATGTCGATTGTAAAGTTGCACAAGTAATTTCGTTCTTAAGTTATAAGACTAAACAACTATATTTGTTAAATTTTGCGTATTTGGTAAAGAAATGGCGATAATGATACCTAAATTTAAGCAATACGCAATTAATTTCCACTTGTAATGCAGAGATTGCTGGTTAAATTTGAGTATAAATTATTGCATTACAATTTTAATTTCTATGCGGAAAACGTTGGTGTAGAAAGAAAGAAGAATAAATAAATTCGTTTTTACAGAGCATTGCCGAACCCCGGTGAGGGTGAATTTAGTGTACCACCAGGTATGACTATGAAATCATACAAGCGTATTGTTGACAAAAATCAATTGAATCCCAACCAATTGGAGGAAGTAAGTTGGCTAATTATTTATATACAGGGTTTGCGTTGTTAGACCATTACTATATTTATTTCAATATGGATAAGAGACTATCAGCAGAAGTTACGGATGTCAGATATCTATGGCTGAAACACGCAGTGACTGGTTACAATTGGATTACCATGTTTACTATTTATTTCTCAGACTTTCAGAATCTCACTCATTTACTCAGTCACAAACAACTTTTAGGATTATATCGCGTTTATTTATTACTTATTTTTATTTATTTCCCGACGTTTCGAACTCTTTACAGAGATCATTTTCACGAGTGATGAACAAAAAGATGGTAGTCGTTCAAAAGCTATTTTCATAGATACAGAGAGCACCCACTTTTTGGAAATAAAAATCAAAATTTTGATGTTAAAATATGATTTTTACTATTGGTAACCCACATCAGACAATGAAACAAAAAATTAGATATTTATTTCTAAGATGTATTCACTAAAGAAAAAAAATTTGTTTGTAAAGATCCTTTGTTGTATGATTTAATAGGTAACAGTTGTTATTTTTTAATTATTAGATAATTATCTTAGTTTCTAAGTTAGTTGAAATCAGAGTATAACTATTATTAAATATTGATTGATTTTAAATTTAAAGGTCAAAACGCGGGTCAAAAACGCGGCCAGTCCTGAGAAAGACCCAGCAAGAAAACTCAGCGGCTGTTCTTCAAAACTGATTATTATTTCATTTTGGACGGGCTATTGATAGTGCTATTATTGGTAATGTTTTGAGACAAAAAGGAAACTTGGTTTCCAGGTTAATAAAATTATTTTGATTGTATACTGCACTACTCAAAATTCTACATTATTTTGGTTTGTGATGTGGGTCTGACCTGACAACTATACTAATAGTATCTCGCTGTCTTGAGCTGTTTGATTGTGGGTTAGGTTTGATGAGACTTATGACCAGCTAGGTGATAGTTTCCAGCCATCTTCTCTATTGAAATTCTTTGGATGTTTTTTGATTTCAATAGCCTCGCGTATCATCCTGGGACGACAATGTTGTTCTTTGACGAGGATTTGTGGTTTGTCAAACCTGATGTAGTGTTTTGGGCCCTCCCTACAGTTTTCACAAACAGCAGACTTATTATAGCGGTTGTGTTTCACAACAGCTATGTATTCTTTGATCTTGGTTTTATTGGACCTCTTTGTTTGTCCGATATAAGAGAATCCACAATCACAGTACAGCTTATATACTCCCGGGTCTTGCAGGGGGTGTGGCACTTGACAGATGGTAGAAATTGACTAACTTTCTTGGGTGGCTAAAGTATGTTTTAATCGAAGCACGTTTTAAAATGTATCCAATTTTGTCAGTGACCCTTTATGTACGGCAAGATGGCAGGTTGGCGCTCAACTGTGGCTCGCTTCACTCGGTTTTTGTGATGATTTCTGGGAACTTTAAGCTGATTGGCATGTAAGACTTTTTTCACATGCTGAATCTCCTCTGCTATGTGTTCCTGGTCACAAATACCTCGTGCTCTCTGAAACAAAGATTTTGACACGGCAGCTAACTGTGAAGGATGGTGGTGAGATTCACCATTCAGGTATCTATCTGTACGGGTTTTCTTTCGATACACAGTGGTGTATCGAAAGAAAACCTAGAGAAATAAAAAGAAAAATATTCGTAACTCTAATAACACCTTGAGTCACACTTGACTCGAGGTGTTATTAGAGTTACGAATAACTAACACATCTAAGAATGCTAGAGAATTGTTAGACTCCAGTTCCATTGTGAATTGTATTTTGGGATTTATGGAGTTAAGATGGTCTAAGAATACAGTTACTTTGTCAGATGGTAAAATTGTGAAAGTGTCATCTACATATCGCTTGTAGAAACGGGGCTTTACAGGTGAACTCACCAAAGCAGTCTCCTAGAAGTCCTCCATGAATATATCGGCCAGGACAGGAGAGACCGGTGAGCTCATGGCCACTCCATCTACTTGCTGCTTGCTTGCTTTTCTGCTAGCTTTCTAGATATAATATTGATGCAGTCCTGTACAGGTAGGCAAGTAAATAAGGACTAAACATCAGAGTGGGTGCTCTCTGTGTCAATGAAAATAGCTTTTGAACAACTACCATCTTTTTGTTCATCACTCGTAAAAATTATCTCTGTAAAGAGTTCGAAACGTCGGGAAATAAATAAAAATAAGTAATAAATAAATGCGATATAATCCTAAAAGTTGTTTTAATCTATGTTTACTATTGTTTATAGCGTCTGTTTACTTTGAGCTGGCGTTTTATTTTTTCTCTGGAAATTAGTATCTTTATGTCGTGTCGGTTGTCTGGTGGTCGAGCACCCCGCTTCTGAATCAAGAAGACGTGGGATCCTATACGGTCTCACAACAATGATTTCTTAGAATTGATTGCTAGTATTATATCAAATGGTTACATTATTTTAGTATTTGGTTGGGCCACCTATTCAATTCTGGATATAAAAAATGGGGGTAGAAGTAAAAAAAAAGTCTAAGAAATTTCTCTAGTGAATTAAAAAGTTACTTTTTTTCTAGTATAACTGACAGAAATGTGTTGTCTCTTTCAGATGAAACTATCTATAGTAAATTTTATAAGTAAGGACATATTTAACGTGAGCGACGTACTGCTGACGTTGATAGTGGCGGCTGCCGACTCGCGGTTCAGTGTTGCCAACCATGCGAACAGTCCCCTAATAAGATGTAACAGGTATGTGCTTTTATATATCATTTTGCATAATCCTAATATTATAAATGCGAAAGTTTGTGAATATATTTGATTGTTTGTTATTTAATCACTAGTCAACCGTTGAACAGAATTAGACAGAGATTATTAGGTCCTTGCATATCAAATTAACGCTTTGTCGTACCTGCCACTTTGATAATAAATATCTGCTGATAATAAATTGTGCACCTTTGTTGATTTGAATTTAGAATTCTGAACCGAAAAGATTTAGAATTCTAAATTCAAATTAACAAAGGTGCACAATATAATAATAAAAAAAAAAACTTTATGTTCATCCTGTACAAAACGCCAATTTCTTAAGTGAGGACTTAATATTACCACATCTCAGGGTAAACATGAGGTGTAAATAAATGACAACTTAACCATGGAACATGCAGTAATTAATGTCATTGATGGATTCCAGTTGGTTAATAGTTACTTTCTATTGTTGGCATCATTGGTTTGTTGTTCGCAAATACCAGCTCTATTTAAGCAAATGTAACGGGTAAAAGTTTCATAATATCTTACTAATGACAAACGGACAAATACAAAAGTGATGATGGGTGAAATTTCATATTGAAACGTCTATTTTAGCTGCAGATTTTTCACTCATTTTATAACATTTTTTTCAGCTCAGTGGAATGGTCTCAGGCATCAGTAGTAGCGCCATTATATTCCTTATACCTGGGTACATGGGGTGGCGTGAAAGTGTCTCCTGAGGATCATAAGGTAATCAAATTTGTACTGCAGAATGTCATCTCCTCAAAAGCTGATGACGTCACCTGTCGAATGGAAATGGCTTGACTAATTAATAATTATACATCCCACGATATTTTTATCTCAAATTTGAAATGCGATCTAATTGATAAAATAATACAAAATTAGCAGCAGAAAGGAACGCTTTTACCGCGCGAATGTACCTCAGTTGTGGCAGGAATTAAATACCTACCTACTATTTTTTTATTTGACAGGTAGCCGCATGTACGAGAGTCCGCTTGAAATTGATACAATACTTAAACAAAGCTACAGGATCAGCCATTATGTTTCCACATTGTGTCCAGGTATGATTATATTTATATATTTTGACGAGCTATAGGTATATATTTACTTCCAAAGACTTGCTTTGGTTTGGTTTTGAACTCGTTACTAAGTACTGGTACATACAATTTAACTGAAAATACTGAAAATTAGACACCATTTACCATGTGAAAATACTAAACAGAAATGCTTTATTAGGAGTTTTTATGGCTGACATAATTTCCATGGAGAAAAGAGGCTATTACCCAACAGCGTCTACCTAATTATTTATCACTTTAAGCTACGACGACATAATTGAAAATCAATTTACGCGATAGCAATTGGACGTAGAAAAAACATTCTTTAAAAATATGGAGAAAGCAGTGGCCGGCTCAACGGATGAATTACCACGATCTCATAGAATATGGACGTAAAGAGGCTTTTGCCGTTTCGCTCGGTGAGAGAAGTATCCGGAGGCCCAACCCCTTTCCCCCTCCCCTTCCATATCCAATTGTAAGGGCCGGTAACGCAACTGTAACACTATATGTGTTCAGGTGACACGCCTAGTCGTTGGCCCCCCTAGATATAAAAAAATGCAGAAACTGACCGATAGAAATCAGTCAGCGCTAGTTAATCGCAGATTGTTTCATAGTAAAGAATTCCAAATCTGTTCTCCTTCAAACAGGTTGTCTTTTCCTCGTTGTTCGATCCGAACACAAATGCACGCCTGCGTAATCTGGCTCTGGTATATCTTCTGAACGTGATCAATGGGTGAGTGATTTGTGTATTCTATTCTTGTTTTAATTGGTTTTGTTGAAAAATGTTTGTTGAATATTATTTGTTAATCATTGGCAAATTGAGCTACCGAAATACAACGACGTCTCAGAAAATCGACGTAAACTGACTCATGTCGCCCTTCGTTTTTTTCGTCATCCCTCCTCCCATTTCACCTTCCTTTCCAGCCTAGTTCTTTAAAGGTCAGCAATGCAACTGCAACACTATCTATGTTGCAGTTGTGGCCATGGGCGGCGGTAGTCACTTACCATCAGATGCTCGTTTGCCCCATATCCCAAATAAAAAAGAGTTATCATTATGTCAGAGATGCCGGTAACAGATATGTATTGTGTGTCTTATGTAGGTTGATCCATGTGCCCTTTCTTGTAGCGGTGATCCCACAAAACTGAAGAAAGTGGCGCCAGTGTTCTTGCAAGGCTTACGGAAGCTTACCACCAGCGAGGCACACGCTGAACATCATGCCAAAGCTTACAATTGTTTAGGTCTGTATATTATTTGTAACTTCACACCCATAAGGTTAAATTGTCATCCCCTAATTCAAGTACAGTTTTGTGATTAATCGGTATTTATCATAAATCTCTATTGAAAAAAAAAAGTATGTCGGCGTATACTCGAAGTTGCTGATTGGGAGTTCAGGAGTACTGTGGAAGACTATGCCACCATAATTTAATGATTTAAATTTAATGAAGACCCGATAATTATAGCTTATTGCACTCCATTAGTAGATCTTTCCCACAAGTATGTAGTGCCACATTTATGAGCCTTCTTTTTGTCCTGTATCATATCCAGGTCGTTTAGCCATGAAATGTCCGGAGAGTATCAACAGCCAGTTGCTCTTAGAAGAGCTAGTGAAAAAAATACCAGACGCCGTTCCTGAAATGAAGACTGCACTCAGGGATGCGTTACTGGAAATATGTACTGCCTACAAGATTAAGAGTGAAGGTTTGTATTTACTCATTATATTACGATTCCGCGGCTTGGCTTGCGTACACGTACTAATATGGAGCGTACGCATACGTATTTGTAATCGAAATTGATAACAATACCATCTAGTAAGATTATCAACTAAAAGGTTGCTAACTCTCTTGCATTACCGAGAGCAATACGGTTTAACGGCTTTACTATACTATTAATGTAGACAATAATAAACTGAGATCTTAGTTCAATTTTCTACCACTGGCTGCGCTAGAATTTCGCATGCACCGATGATTACGTACGTACTTCGCGTTTAGTATTAAACAGAGCTTTCAACGGTGACAAACCTTCCCTCGTAAGGATTTGAACGAGTGCTATTCTAAAGATGGCTCCCTCTAGCGGCGAAAATTTTTTCCACTAAATAGAGACCATTCGTTCAACATAGCGTTCGGACTCTTGTATTTCTATACTTCGCGACCGAGACGTTATTAAAAACGTTCCAGTTAAAGTAACTCGTTAATCTGCAGTTTCCATCTGTAAATAAACAGATTAAAAAGTCACAGTTTCAAAGTAGGTTTTAGTAAAATTATTGCTATTCTACACAACGAATATGTAATACCGAATATCATCAGTGTCCCTCATACTTTTTAAATGTAAAATGAAATAAAAAGAGTTCAAAAAGAGTAGGTATTGACTAATAATGACTTTAACCATTAATATTATTGTTGAAACAGAAGGATCGTCGTCCAACGAGCAGCCGAGCAGTTCGCAGTCAGACAAAATGGACGTTGACGAAACTAAGAGCAGTCCATTCGACGAGCCAGAAGCTTTGGCGCTGTTCGCCTTGTTGAATCAGTAATTAAATTATACCTTTATTAATATTGGCAGATGGGCCTCGTGGTGCATTGATAAAACTACCGACCTTAGAATCGAGGTTGAGGGGTTCGAGTCCGGCCTGAGTATATATATTTATGACAGGCATGAAAGTTTGTATGCCGTCTGGGTCTTTTTCTATGTATTATAAGTATGTATTTACAAAAGAAAAGTATATATGTATTAATATCTGTTATCTAGTTTCCATAACACAAGCAATTAGTTGCTTAGCTTAGGACTAGAAGGCGCTGTATGTATTGTGTCTAAGATATTATTATTATTTCTTATGTTATCGCTTTAATTCTCATCTAAACTGCCTAACCGATTATCATAGAATACTTGTCCTCTTTCGAAATATTCTTTGAGACAAGAAATTGTGCAATTCAAATTTTTCTAGTTTTTTCTTCCACCCATATTTATAGGTATCTGAATAATTACGTTTGTCTCACAGTTCGCACCCGAGACCTTCCAGAAGATGTCTCCGTGCTAAATAATTGGCATCCAGATGACTGAACTTATATTTTTCTATTGAACAGTTACATGCACAGCGAGGAATCGATGATTCGATATATCGCGATGCGTTATGCTGGCACTGTCTTCCCACAGGATTCCGTGCCCTCGAGATATTTGTTGCTGTTGGCCAGTGGTGATAGGTAAGATAGATTTTTTCTCTTTTCAAGTCTTATTAAATTAAATTGTAAAGGTGAAAAAGCCGTGATCCCACAGGAGAGCAATTGCCGTATTGGCGAAAGCATTTATTCCCCTCCACTTATTTTCGATTATTAATTTATATTAGCGCCACCTATTGAAATTCTTTGGCAATAATTAAATAGCAAGAGCAATAAAATCTCACCATGTATCATGTTATTGTGAGCTGAACTAGCTTTTGTATCTAGCCAAGACGACATCTCCACTGAAGCCTTAAAAAGTCTTTACGGCACTTCGCGTCCAGTTGAAATTGAAGATGTTGTGAATAATGTATCCAAAAAAGACTCGACGACAGTCAATATAGACGAGGAGTCCTCGAAGAAGGTCAAGGACAATGTGCAGGAGAACGCAGACTATTTGAAAGTACCAAAGTTTAAAAAAGTCGTGAATTACGTTTGGGAACAAATGCAGAAGAGGAAAGAGGGATCTAACGCGAAGCACAGGTTCGTGATCAGCAATCAAGTGTTGCAGTTCCATCCGAACACTTACCAAGAGGTAATAAATTAGTTTTCCATAGTATATTTCTACACCATGCAATTGTTTGTCTAGTTATCTATTAACGCAGCAAGAGCTACTTTACGTCGATTTTCATAGTATTTTTATCGGCGAGCCTGCCCATTTATTAACTGTTATATACGAATTTTCTCTTTCAGATCTTACGCTACATGCGTATGTGTCTGAACCGTGACGCTGGTCTTGTGGACTGTTCCAACCATCCGAATGCGACGTCACCGCTCCTGGCCAATTACATTTACAACAATCTTTTGGATACGGAAGTTTTGGAGCATTATCTCAGTATGGTCACGTCGCTGCTTACCGCATGTCCAGGTAATTCCTAGTTATCTATAGCTTCATGCTTGTTATACAATAATGATGTAGATAGTAACATTTGGTGCCACGGCACAGATAAATAATAAATTAATCTTACAATGAAAGACAGAACTGAATAATGAACTATATATAATATACCTGGTTAGTCAATCCGGCATCATCCATTCTTTTTACATGTTAAAATTGATGTTATTACTTATAATAATTTACTTGTCCAAATGAATTAAAAAAATTCTATTTCCAGAAATAATGCCGTTAACATGTTTCCTGGACATCGTCGGATGTGTGCCAGAAAAAATGGCGTCCAAATATACGAATTTGCTGCCGTTCCTTCGCACTTTATTCACGACCAGTACCAAAGAGGATATCCGGGAGACCGCTGCGGTTATCTACGCGATTATATCAGTACATATTAGCGATAAGTCGGCGATAGATAAAGAGATCAAAGAGTTCGTGGTACAGGCGCAGAATAATAAGAATCTAGAATCTCAGTGTGGCTATTTGGCAGCCGCCACTAATATGTGCGAACGGTGTATTGCGTTGTCTAAAAGGGGGAAGTTTGGTGGTAAAGGCTTCCAGGTAGTCAACTGGGAGCCTTACCAAGAAGCAGCTGTTGTTTTAGGTGAGTCTTCAATTATTAAGGTTATACTTCTTATGTTATTACTCGCGAGAACGTCCGTTGTAGTTTTAAACTTTAAAGATTTCTTTTTGATAATTCAACTCTCTTGCTTCGTAGGAAACTTCCTTGCAAGTCCACAAGTTCTACTCGTGAACACTTCAGTATATGCGGTCTCATTACTTGTACGCTGCAGCGGTCTGCCTCTACCAGATACGACTACGAAACAAAACGCCATTCTACAGAGCGAGAATCCTTTTAACGTGAACAAGGGCGAGGCAGAAAGTACTGACGAAGTTACGAAGTTTTTGGTCGCAGACAGACTGTTCAGGATAGTCGGAAATGCGAAGCTACCCTCCAAAGTAAAAGAAAAGGCGCTTTATACGCTCGGATTGATGTGTTGTGGGGAGCGGCTCAGCTTTTCCAAACAAATTGTTAAAGGATTCTTGCAGATGGTTAAAGATGTGAGTGTAATCGTGGTTATTCATTTTGAAATTGTTTTATTTTTGATATCGATCGCTATATATCCCACTTCTGATGATAATAAACTGCTCTTCTAACTGACTTGTAACCCACATACTCAATTGGCATTGTTCTTAGGTTTGTTTATCTTGTTCTATCTAACTAACAAATTCTTGTAGAATATTACTATTAATTTTTTTCCCTTACGCATTTTCATCATAGTTTCTGGCGCGATGGCACTGTATATTAATATTTTTACTATATATTTTCTTACAGAGTAAGGAATTTGAAATTCACCTACAGATAGGTGAATCGTTAGTACTGTGCGTGGAAGGCGTTAACTCAAATGAGAACAGAGACTTATGGACTGAACTGCCGAGACAGGTAAATCTTAGCTTAACTACTAACGGTTCAGGCTGACTTTTTTCCCCAAAAACTGCTGAATAACATTCAATTAAGTCCCTTCATTTACTAGTCTTATTTTTTCCGTCGTCCTCACACATTATTGTAAGGTGAATGTGTATGGTCCTTGATCGATAGAGAGATTTTTTCCATGGGATGGCTTTTCGAGAGCGGGATGGGGGTGGTCCTCCGGATACTTCTCTTACTGAACGAAACGCTATATGTGTCAATTTACGTTGATGTTGTGAGAGTTCGTGGTATTTCACCGGTCGAGCCGGCCCGTACAACTGCGTAGCTCTACCACTGTTAAATTCTTAACTCTCTGGCATAGCAGTCCGAGATTGAGAGCATGTTGACGGAATTTGTTTTCAATAAAATTTTCTCCGTAGGATGCAACAAAAGTAAAGGATTCCGACGCGTTAAAAGAGAATGACGTTATACTGGAGTGGTTACTGCATGAGCTATTAACTATTGCGAAACACCCGCATCCACATTCCAGACAGGTAAATAAATATTTTTATATACTCACTAGTGAGAAGTCCGAGGTCCTTCTATTTTCCTCCCGGAAAGGGGAAGGAGCGATAGTAAAGATGCAGATGATTAGACTTGATTCAAAGCCCATATCGTCAAATCCTTACGGGGTAGGCAGAAAATAAATAAATCGTCATAAATAATTTCGATACATATTTGAATTTTATAAATGACTAGCTGACCCGGCGAACTTTGTTTCGCCTCGAAAGCAATAAAGTTCTTTTGTAAAAAAGTAGCCTAAATGACTCCTTATTACACCAGCTACCTGTCATAAAAGTCCCGTGACAGTCCGGAGACAGACAGTATTCATATGAATGTAGTAGATAGTAGTTATTTCAATATTACAAACAGACACTTCCATTTTATTTATTATGTTTAGATATATAAAAATAAACTTATTGCAAATGCTTACCTAATATATCATATTTGCAGGCGACAAGTATATGGCTATTAGCTTTACTGAAGAACTGCGCCGACCGCGAGCCGATCAAGAATAAATTACATGTACTACAGAATGCTTTCATGGACTTTTTGTCAGAAAATAGTGGTATGTGTTTACTTTTTACCCGACTGCACCTTCTGCAGTCGGGTAAAAAGTAAAGTCTAATATAATATTATTACTGTACTGAATATAGATTTAGTAATACAATATTTATGTTTAAATTGGTAATATTATATATGGTATTGGTAAATGTGTGGTGAGTAAAGAACAACATTTTTTTTGATGAAGCTGCAGTTAAATATTTTATTAGTATAGGGGGCAAACAAGCAGGCGTGTCACCTGATAGTTAGCAACAAACGCTGCCCACGGACACCTGAAAACATATAATGTTACAGTTGCGTAGTCGCCCCTTACTATAGGTTATGGGCGGGGTCGGGAGTGGGATAAGAAGAGGAGGAGGAAAGAGATTGGGCTTCCGGATACCTGTCTCACCGAGTGAAACGCGGCAAAAGCCATTCAACTTCGGTATTCTGAGAGGTCGTGGTATTTCACCGGTAGAACTGGCCGATTCGTGCAGCGAACTGCGTGACTCTACCACTAACAGATTTAATTGACTGACAAAATAATATTTTAGGAGCCCACCTTAGACCAAACGATTATAAGTAGTATTATCATATCTTCTATCTTTCTCTCTGTGCATTTTCTTATCAGTGTATTCAAAATCCTTTGTTCTTTTACAGACATAGTTCAGGATGTGGCCAGCAAAGGTCTAAGCTTGGTGTACCAGAATTCTGAAGAGAGTCAGAAGCAAGAGTTGGTGGGGCAGATAATAGAACAGCTAACGAGCGGCAAGCGCTCCGTCACGCAGGTCACAGAGGACACCAAGATATTCGAGGAAGGACAACTAGGAAAGGCACCAACTGGGTAAGAATGATGAATTATAGAAAACCGTTCACCATCTCAATCCTTTTTAGCATTGAACCCTGCTAAATGATTCATTTTTTAAAATGATTTTAAATATATCTTAGAATGATTGTCTTTGTTTATTACTCGTCTCCGAAAGATGGTCATAATATATTAGGATTATGGTTATTGGCTATGTAGGTATTCTATGTATACCTTTGTATCATATTCCTTTGGTCTTCTCTATAGTATAGCTTATATGAATCAAAAGATTTTAATGTACGGTATTGTTAGTGTTTTCTAAAGCATAATAGCGTCTTTACTTTTAAGGTATGCACAAATGTGAGATGAGTCAATTTATTCTCTTCTCTTTCTCCCTCCTTTTTTAACGTTTGGCTCCTTGCCGGTTACTGAAAAAAAAACCAAAAGTTTTATGTATATCGAAGTATGTCTAACTAAAGGCTTCTAGTTGAGAAGAAAACTGTTTCGTGTCAAAGACGTCTCATAGATTCTAATATCACTACCTATCCTTATTGCAGTGGTAATTTGTCGACATACAAGGAGTTGTGTTCCCTGGCGTCAGATCTGAACAAACCTGATCTGTTGTACAAGTTCATGCATCTGGCACATCACAACTCCGTGTGGAATTCCAAGAAAGGTAAGTTAAGTGATCTTAATTCAAGATTGACCTACAAAGCGTTATACAGTATATTATTTGTATATTGATATTGTAACGCGGTCGGGGGTATATAAAATAAAAATTCACTCGACAATTAAAAGTTTTTATTTTAACGACGAGTTGCTCCTCAATTTGTGGCTACCAAATCTTAAGAAGGGAGTAGGTACGACCTGATGCCGAGTGACCCGCGAAGGCTCACTGCAGGGGTGTCCCGGTGCTCCACTGAAGTCTCCTCCCAGATGTTGCCGGGCTGCCTTTCACTGTCAGTTGTTGACAGGAAAAGGTTGAGATGATAGTAGAGGTGAAAGTAGAGATGAAGTTGAGATGAAAGTCGAGATGTGAAGGTAGAGGGCAGCCAGTCTGGAAAACAGCCAGTAACAGCCCCTGAGCATCCCCATTCACTGGCATCGACAATCAGTGCCACCACCGACCCCCATTTCTCAGAATGGGTAGACAGTGGTGTTACATGCCAGTAATTTGGAAAATGCCCAGGGTGGATCAAGCATATAACCCTACAATATATAAACATAAATATACATTTGGAAAAGAGTTAGATTAACAAACTATTAAGCAACATAATTAATTATGTAGGTAGGTTACCACTACCTACTTGATTTGCAAAATTATCTTAATTGTACAGAATAATTTATATAAGAAATTACTGTAATATATATAAAAATAATATGCTGCTATTAGCAGAGTCTGAACATGTATTAATAAACTTTAAGATGAGATATGTGATTATACTCTTTTCCATGATAAAGTAAACTACATGAAATATTTTTAATAAATTAGGCACATCAAGGTCACGGCACTGCAGGCAATAATATCTTAGCTATTAGGGTGAAATAAATTGGTTAAACCACTCACCAATAAGATCAAAAGTTTAGTTGAAGGTTTAGGTTATTCTGGCTCCTTACTCGGTAAAAGTCTCAAATGAAATGGCCGAATATCCCGTCCAATTTTAAAATGTCTGGCCAGTCTCTCATATTAAATAATTACCTACCTACTTTAAAGATTAAGATTATAATTATTAACTTTCGTATACTACCTACAGTTGTATTTTTATTTATGACCCGGAAACCGTGTCTTTGAAGCCTAAATTTATTTTGATGTAAATTGACATTGTCACTCAACGTGACAATATCATCATATTATCAATCTGAAAACACCACTTGTGAAACAAACATTTAGGACTCTTAACTTTCAGGGAACTTTAGATATTAATCTAAGAAACTTCTGATGAGAATAAGATCTACCGATTTCGGCAATATTTATTATAAGTAGTATCCGACCGAAGGTCTATTTTGGCCGAAGCCGATTAATCGGCCATCTCCACAACTTTCGGCCGAAGCCGAAGGTTTATAAACTTTCAATTTAATAATTTTCTTCAATATTATCCACAGCTAAAGAATAATATCGGCGTAAAGTGGCTCACGCCACTTTTCTCTCGGTGATAGCGGTATCCGCACTGAACTAAGTGTAGTCCGGTTTGTCAGTCACTCACTCTTTCGTAACAGTTTGTTTAATTCCGACTGTTTCTGGACCTTCGGCTTCGGCCGAAGCCGAAGATCTCGCCGAAGATGGATTTTTGGCCGAAGGCGGCCGAAGCTTCGATCGGACACTAATTATAGGCAACATTTGAAGTTCTGCAAAATTCAACAACGTAACCTTGTACCGGCAGCCATAAAATAATTTATTTATTACTTTTGTTGGAACTGCACAATTGTTGAACTTTTTCAATTACGATTACATATTAATTGTAATAATGACCGATACCGAGTAATTTTATGATTTGCTTTCACTTATAAACCATTCTAAACATGGCAAACAATATGTGACCTGAAGAGCTGAACTATATATGTTGAAGTTGTGAACTATTATTAGGACAGTGGTTACTAAATGTTGGTATATTGCAGGCGCTGCGTTCGGATTCCACTCAATAGCGTTGCAGGCGGGCGCGCAGTTGTCAGATCACCTGCCGAAGATAGTGCCGCGACTGTACCGTTACAGGTTCGATCCCACGCCGCGCATACAGAACTCCATGCAGAGTATATGGCACGCGATTGTGCCAAACACGCAAGCCACCGTGAGATATTATATTCATTTTATTTTTTCCCGAATACGGCGTGTCCAAATCCGTCGTAAATTACCCGAAACTGATGTGACATATTTTTATGAACTTGTAATTTTTTCTTAGTATTTGCTTTTAGTAAATAAGCATTTTTTATGACTAACGGACGCCATAGCAAGTTATTAAGGCCGTGAAAGTAAAGCTGATATGTTATGTTTATATAATTGCAATGTAAAAAATCTCGTGGCTTCAATGGAGGACTTCTATTTGAGATATCCCCGGTTAGAATCCGGGGGTACACGTCAACGATTTTTTGAATGTATTTAAAAAAACTACGTGTGATCATTGTTGATGTCAGATGTGTGCCGTGTACTGGATTTGGTCACCTATTCCATTAGACTAAATATTTCCTCCAGCTCATGCTGCCCACTGCCCACAGCCCCCTTTTGGTATTAAAGGCATTAGAGCACACAATGTGCAATAGCTTGGAGCTGCAACTTGCTTGAACTGTACTTGAAGCTAGATGCTATATTTCATTCGAATAAATAGACAAATTTTATGTTCAGGTACATAAATATCACAAGGAAATTCTTGATGATCTCGTGGCGAACCTAACATCGAATCAGTGGCGTGTCCGGATGTCCTGCTGTAACGCCCTCTCTGATTTATTAAGGTAAACATTACTATGTTACGGAATACGGTATGAGTCCTTACATACCAAAATAATAAGCTTAAAATTTGTAAAAACAGTTGCTCACCATGCGCACCAAAGATTGTAAAAAAAAGATTTGTAAATTTTCAGAGGTGCCCAAAGCTTGCACGAGTCTCTTGAACAATTGCCAACAATATGGTCCCAATTGTTCCGCGTGATGGATGATGTCCACGAAGGTACGAGACAATCCGCCACATCTACCGCCAATGTATTGTCTAAGGTAATATTAATTACACCTGTTTTATATCTATCAAAAATGTATATGTATATACTACTTCTAGGACAGGTCTTGACAATCAGAAAATTGGTCTTCCCAATAGGGCTATTAGTAGTACTCATATTTCAACTTTACACCGCGCAAGTCCTATTTATTAAGTATTGCATTCATCCTTGGATTTGTTTTCTCTGGCATCGATCTATGGGATAGGAGGGCAAACGAGCAGGCGTGTCACTTTATGGTAAGCAACCAACGCCGCCCATAGACACCAGCAACTCATATAGTGTTACTGTTGCGTTGCCGACCTTTAAGGGATAGGGAAGGATGGGGAAAGGGGTGGGCCTCCGGGTACCTCTCTCACCGAACTGTTATATATTGGAAATGTACCCCTTATTCCTTACCCAGCTCCTATTATCCTCCCCTATGCAAAAACGGTTCAACTCGCAAAAGTGCCATATCAGCAGCACAGCTTCGCATCCAAACCCAGCTCTCGCTAGACCAGTCGCTCTCCATCCTCCGTCGCGAAGACTCATTTTCTATGTCTAATCTTACTAGTAGTGTGTGATTTCTATGTCTATATGTGTAACAATTTAAATGTGTAATTACTATGTCCATATGTGTAACAATTTAAATGTGTAATTTCTACGTTTAAATGTGTAACAACTCATTAATATAAATTAATTAAGTTTCATTCATTTCTTTTTATATTTTTTAATAAACTCAGTGTAATTAAATAAGTTTTTTTTTAAAA
This sequence comes from Euproctis similis, assembly GCA_905147225.2. Taxonomy (NCBI): domain Eukaryota; kingdom Metazoa; phylum Arthropoda; class Insecta; order Lepidoptera; family Erebidae; genus Euproctis; species Euproctis similis. Next base: position 5,422,579 of record LR990118.1, on the reverse strand, counting down.
CTTAATTTTACGCGTCCCGCGTAACAGAACGAAACGCGTCATGAGCCACTTTACGTCGATTTTCTAAGAAGTCGTGGTATTGCACCGGTTGAGCCGGCCCATTCATGTAGCGAACTGCGTGGCTTTACCACGGTCTAAGTGTGATGGCTCTAGTCTCGTAGACGATTATGGACGGCGTTTGTCTTCCTATTTGATTTATATTTAAAAGAGATTCTGTTACAGCTATGCATACGAGCGGCAGATGTGAGTCAGGGCAAGGACGGCAAGGAAATAGTGTCAGTGATCCTACCGATTTTACTGGACACCGGCATCACGAACGTCGTCAAAGAAGTCAGGAGCGTCAGGTAATCAATTCAGAGACGGGATTTGTTTCATAGGAAGAGTAATCGGTGGCCCAGACTGGTTCTTTTCGGGCGATGCTGCCTCCGGTGTGTGCCTTGATATTTTTTATGATATAGGGCAAACGCGCAGTCGTGTCACCTGAGGGTGAGCAACAAACGCCGCCCATAGACACCTGAACAACTATAGTGTTACGGTTGCGTTGCCGGCTCTTACAATAGGATATGGACGGGGTCGGAGTGAGACGGAAAGGGGTCGGGCATGAAATGCGGCAAAAGCCACTTTACCTCGATATTCTGAGAGGTCGCGGTATTTCACCGCTCCATTCGTGCAGCGAACTGCTCGGCTCTACCGCTGTTAATGTAGGTGTCGTGTTGCAGCCTGCAGACGGTGTCGAAGCTGGTGGCGGCGGCCGGCGAGAGCCTGAAGCCGTTCCTGGCGCGGCTGGTGCCGGCGCTGGCGAGCGCGGCGGGCGAGCTGGAGAGCGCACAGCTGTCGTACCTCAGCACGGCGCTGGCGGGCTCGTCGGCGCGCGCGCTGCTGGACGACCTGCGCGCCAGCGCCGCCAAGCACCACTACACCACCGACACGGTCGTCAAGGTACGCGCGGGTCTAGCGTGCCATATGGGGGCAGACGTGTGGCGTATGGCGCCAGCGCCGCCAAGCACCACTACACCACCGACACGGTCGTCAAGGTACGCGCGGGTCTAGCGTGCCATATGGGGGCAGACGTGTGGCGTATGGCGCCAGCGCCGCCAAGCACCACTACACCACCGACACGGTCGTCAAGGTACGCGCGGGTCTAGCGTGCCATATGGGGGCAGACGTGTGGCGTATGGCGCCAGCGCCGCCAAGCACCACTACACCACCGACACGGTCGTCAAGGTACGCGCGGGTCTAGCGTGCCATATGGGGGCAGACGTGTGGCGTATGGCGCCAGCGCCGCCAAGCACCACTACACCACCGACACGGTCGTCAAGGTACGCGCGGGTCTAGCGTGCCATATGGGGGCAGACGTGTGGCGTATGGCGCCAGCGCCGCCAAGCACCACTACACCACCGACACGGTCGTCAAGGTACGCGCGGGTCTAGCGTGCCATATGGGGGCAGACGTGTGGCGTATGGCGCCAGCGCCGCCAAGCACCACTACACCACCGACACGGTCGTCAAGGTACGCGCGGGTCTAGCGTGCCATATGGGGGCAGACGTGTGGCGTATGGCGCCAGCGCCGCCAAGCACCACTACACCACCGACACGGTCGTCAAGGTACGCGCGGGTCTAGCGTGCCATATGGGGGCAGACGTGTGGCGTATGGCGCCAGCGCCGCCAAGCACCACTACACCACCGACACGGTCGTCAAGGTACGCGCGGGTCTAGCGTGCCATATGGGGGCAGACGTGTGGCGTATGGCGCCAGCGCCGCCAAGCACCACTACACCACCGACACGGTCGTCAAGGTACGCGCGGGTCTAGCGTGCCATATGGGGGCAGACGTGTGGCGTATGGCGCCAGCGCCGCCAAGCACCACTACACCACCGACACGGTCGTCAAGGTACGCGCGGGTCTAGCGTGCCATATGGGGGCAGACGTGTGGCGTATGGCGCCAGCGCCGCCAAGCACCACTACACCACCGACACGGTCGTCAAGGTACGCGCGGGTCTAGCGTGCCATATGGGGGCAGACGTGTGGCGTATGGCGCCAGCGCCGCCAAGCACCACTACACCACCGACACGGTCGTCAAGGTACGCGCGGGTCTAGCGTGCCATATGGGGGCAGACGTGTGGCGTATGGCGCCAGCGCCGCCAAGCACCACTACACCACCGACACGGTCGTCAAGGTACGCGCGGGTCTAGCGTGCCATATGGGGGCAGACGTGTGGCGTATGGCGCCAGCGCCGCCAAGCACCACTACACCACCGACACGGTCGTCAAGGTACGCGCGGGTCTAGCGTGCCATATGGGGGCAGACGTGTGGCGTATGGCGCCAGCGCCGCCAAGCACCACTACACCACCGACACGGTCGTCAAGGTACGCGCGGGTCTAGCGTGCCATATGGGGGCAGACGTGTGGCGTATGGCGCCAGCGCCGCCAAGCACCACTACACCACCGACACGGTCGTCAAGGTACGCGCGGGTCTAGCGTGCCATATGGGGGCAGACGTGTGGCGTATGGCGCCAGCGCCGCCAAGCACCACTACACCACCGACACGGTCGTCAAGGTACGCGCGGGTCTAGCGTGCCATATGGGGGCAGACGTGTGGCGTATGGCGCCAGCGCCGCCAAGCACCACTACACCCCCGACACGGTCGTCAAGGTACGCGCGGGTCTAGCGTGCCATATGGGGGCAGACGTGTGGCGTATGGCGCCAGCGCCGCCAAGCACCACTACACCACCGACACGGTCGTCAAGGTACGCGCGGGTCTAGTGTGCCATATGGGGGCAGACGTGTGGCGTATGGCGCCAGCGCCGCCAAGCACCACTACACCACCGACACGGTCGTCAAGGTACGCGCGGGTCTAGTGTGCCATATGGGGGCAGACGTGTGGCGTATGGCGCCAGCGCCGCCAAGCACCACTACACCACCGACACGGTCGTCAAGGTACGCGCGGGTCTAGTGTGCCATATGGGGGCAGACGTGTGGCGTATGGCGCCAGCGCCGCCAAGCACCACTACACCACCGACACGGTCGTCAAGGTACGCGCGGGTCTAGTGTGCCATATGGGGGCAGACGTGTGGCGTATGGCGCCAGCGCCGCCAAGCACCACTACACCACCGACACGGTCGTCAAGGTACGCGCGGGTCTAGTGTGCCATATGGGGGCAGACGTGTGGCGTATGGCGCCAGCGCCGCCAAGCACCACTACACCACCGACACGGTCGTCAAGGTACGCGCGGGTCTAGTGTGCCATATGGGGGCAGACGTGTGGCGTATGGCGCCAGCGCCGCCAAGCACCACTACACCACCGACACGGTCGTCAAGGTACGCGCGGGTCTAGTGTGCCATATGGGGGCAGACGTGTGGCGTATGGCGCCAGCGCCGCCAAGCACCACTACACCACCGACACGGTCGTCAAGGTACGCGCGGGTCTAGTGTGCCATATGGGGGCAGACGTGTGGCGTATGGCGCCAGCGCCGCCAAGCACCACTACACCACCGACACGGTCGTCAAGGTACGCGCGGGTCTAGTGTGCCATATGGGGGCAGACGTGTGGCGTATGGCGCCAGCGCCGCCAAGCACCACTACACCACCGACACGGTCGTCAAGGTACGCGCGGGTCTAGTGTGCCATATGGGGGCAGACGTGTGGCGTATGGCGCCAGCGCCGCCAAGCACCACTACACCACCGACACGGTCGTCAAGGTACGCGCGGGTCTAGTGTGCCATATGGGGGCAGACGTGTGGCGTATGGCGCCAGCGCCGCCAAGCACCACTACACCACCGACACGGTCGTCAAGGTACGCGCGGGTCTAGTGTGCCATATGGGGGCAGACGTGTGGCGTATGGCGCCAGCGCCGCCAAGCACCACTACACCACCGACACGGTCGTCAAGGTACGCGCGGGTCTAGTGTGCCATATGGGGGCAGACGTGTGGCGTATGGCGCCAGCGCCGCCAAGCACCACTACACCACCGACACGGTCGTCAAGGTACGCGCGGGTCTAGTGTGCCATATGGGGCAGACGTGTGGCGTATGGCGCCAGCGCCGCCAAGCACCACTACACCACCGACACGGTCGTCAAGGTACGCGCGGGTCTAGTGTGCCATATGGGGGCAGACGTGTGGCGTATGGCGCCAGCGCCGCCAAGCACCACTACACCACCGACACGGTCGTCAAGGTACGCGCGGGTCTAGTGTGCCATATGGGGGCAGACGTGTGGCGTATGGCGCCAGCGCCGCCAAGCACCACTACACCACCGACACGGTCGTCAAGGTACGCGCGGGTCTAGTGTGCCATATGGGGGCAGACGTGTGGCGTATGGCGCCAGCGCCGCCAAGCACCACTACACCACCGACACGGTCGTCAAGGTACGCGCGGGTCTAGTGTGCCATATGGGGGCAGACGTGTGGCGTATGGCGCCAGCGCCGCCAAGCACCACTACACCACCGACACGGTCGTCAAGGTACGCGCGGGTCTAGTGTGCCATATGGGGGCAGACGTGTGGCGTATGGCGCCAGCGCCGCCAAGCACCACTACACCACCGACACGGTCGTCAAGGTACGCGCGGGTCTAGTGTGCCATATGGGGGCAGACGTGTGGCGTATGGCGCCAGCGCCGCCAAGCACCACTACACCACCGACACGGTCGTCAAGGTACGCGCGGGTCTAGTGTGCCATATGGGGGCAGACGTGTGGCGTATGGCGCCAGCGCCGCCAAGCACCACTACACCACCGACACGGTCGTCAAGGTACGCGCGGGTCTAGTGTGCCATATGGGGGCAGACGTGTGGCGTATGGCGCCAGCGCCGCCAAGCACCACTACACCACCGACACGGTCGTCAAGGTACGCGCGGGTCTAGTGTGCCATATGGGGGCAGACGTGTGGCGTATGGCGCCAGCGCCGCCAAGCACCACTACACCACCGACACGGTCGTCAAGGTACGCGCGGGTCTAGTGTGCCATATGGGGGCAGACGTGTGGCGTATGGCGCCAGCGCCGCCAAGCACCACTACACCACCGACACGGTCGTCAAGGTACGCGCGGGTCTAGTGTGCCATATGGGGGCAGACGTGTGGCGTATGGCGCCAGCGCCGCCAAGCACCACTACACCACCGACACGGTCGTCAAGGTACGCGCGGGTCTAGTGTGCCATATGGGGGCAGACGTGTGGCGTATGGCGCCAGCGCCGCCAAGCACCACTACACCACCGACACGGTCGTCAAGGTACGCGCGGGTCTAGTGTGCCATATGGGGGCAGACGTGTGGCGTATGGCGCCAGCGCCGCCAAGCACCACTACACCACCGACACGGTCGTCAAGGTACGCGCGGGTCTAGTGTGCCATATGGGGGCAGACGTGTGGCGTATGGCGCCAGCGCCGCCAAGCACCACTACACCACCGACACGGTCGTCAAGGTACGCGCGGGTCTAGTGTGCCATATGGGGGCAGACGTGTGGCGTATGGCGCCAGCGCCGCCAAGCACCACTACACCACCGACACGGTCGTCAAGGTACGCGCGGGGCTAGTGTGCCATATGGGGGCAGACGTGTGGCGTATGGCGCCAGCGCCGCCAAGCACCACTACACCACCGACACGGTCGTCAAGGTACGCGCGGGTCTAGTGTGCCATATGGGGGCAGACGTGTGGCGTATGGCGCCAGCGCCGCCAAGCACCACTACACCACCGACACGGTCGTCAAGGTACGCGCGGGTCTAGTGTGCCATATGGGGGCAGACGTGTGGCGTATGGCGCCAGCGCCGCCAAGCACCACTACACCACCGACACGGTCGTCAAGGTACGCGCGGGGCTAGTGTGCCATATGGGGGCAGACGTGTGGCGTATGGCGCCAGCGCCGCCAAGCACCACTACACCACCGACACGGTCGTCAAGGTACGCGCGGGTCTAGTGTGCCATATGGGGGCAGACGTGTGGCGTATGGCGCCAGCGCCGCCAAGCACCACTACACCACCGACACGGTCGTCAAGGTACGCGCGGGTCTAGTGTGCCATATGGGGGCAGACGTGTGGCGTATGGCGCCAGCGCCGCCAAGCACCACTACACCACCGACACGGTCGTCAAGGTACGCGCGGGTCTAGTGTGCCATATGGGGGCAGACGTGTGGCGTATGGCGCCAGCGCCGCCAAGCACCACTACACCACCGACACGGTCGTCAAGGTACGCGCGGGTCTAGTGTGGCGTGTGGCGCCAGCGCCGCCAAGCACCACTACACCACCGACACGGTCGTCAAGGTACGCGCGGGTCTAGTGTGCCATATGGGGGCAGACGTGTGGCGTATGGCGCCAGCGCCGCCAAGCACCACTACACCACCGACACGGTCGTCAAGGTACGCGCGGGTCTAGTGTGCCATATGGGGGCAGACGTGTGGCGTATGGCGCCAGCGCCGCCAAGCACCACTACACCACCGACACGGTCGTCAAGGTACGCGCGGGTCTAGTGTGCCATATGGGGGCAGACGTGTGGCGTATGGCGCCAGCGCCGCCAAGCACCACTACACCACCGACACGGTCGTCAAGGTACGCGCGGGTCTAGTGTGGCGTGTGGCGCCAGCGCCGCCAAGCACCACTACACCACCGACACGGTCGTCAAGGTACGCGCGGGTCTAGTGTGCCATATGGGGGCAGACGTGTGGCGTATGGCGCCAGCGCCGCCAAGCACCACTACACCACCGACACGGTCGTCAAGGTACGCGCGGGTCTAGTGTGCCATATGGGGGCAGACGTGTGGCGTATGGCGCCAGCGCCGCCAAGCACCACTACACCACCGACACGGTCGTCAAGGTACGCGCGGGTCTAGTGTGCCATATGGGGGCAGACGTGTGGCGTATGGCGCCAGCGCCGCCAAGCACCACTACACCACCGACACGGTCGTCAAGGTACGCGCGGGTCTAGTGTGCCATATGGGGGCAGACGTGTGGCGTATGGCGCCAGCGCCGCCAAGCACCACTACACCACCGACACGGTCGTCAAGGTACGCGCGGGTCTAGTGTGCCATATGGGGGCAGACGTGTGGCGTATGGCGCCAGCGCCGCCAAGCACCACTACACCACCGACACGGTCGTCAAGGTACGCGCGGGTCTAGTGTGCCATATGGGGGCAGACGTGTGGCGTATGGCGCCAGCGCCGCCAAGCACCACTACACCACCGACACGGTCGTCAAGGTACGCGCGGGTCTAGTGTGCCATATGGGGGCAGACGTGTGGCGTATGGCGCCAGCGCCGCCAAGCACCACTACACCACCGACACGGTCGTCAAGGTACGCGCGGGGCTAGTGTGCCATATGGGGGCAGACGTGTGGCGTATGGCGCCAGCGCCGCCAAGCACCACTACACCACCGACACGGTCGTCAAGGTACGCGCGGGTCTAGTGTGCCATATGGGGGCAGACGTGTGGCGTATGGCGCCAGCGCCGCCAAGCACCACTACACCACCGACACGGTCGTCAAGGTACGCGCGGGTCTAGTGTGCCATATGGGGGCAGACGTGTGGCGTATGGCGCCAGCGCCGCCAAGCACCACTACACCACCGACACGGTCGTCAAGGTACGCGCGGGTCTAGTGTGCCATATGGGGGCAGACGTGTGGCGTATGGCGCCAGCGCCGCCAAGCACCACTACACCACCGACACGGTCGTCAAGGTACGCGCGGGTCTAGTGTGCCATATGGGGGCAGACGTGTGGCGTATGGCGCCAGCGCCGCCAAGCACCACTACACCACCGACACGGTCGTCAAGGTACGCGCGGGTCTAGTGTGCCATATGGGGGCAGACGTGTGGCGTATGGCGCCAGCGCCGCCAAGCACCACTACACCACCGACACGGTCGTCAAGGTACGCGCGGGTCTAGTGTGCCATATGGGGGCAGACGTGTGGCGTATGGCGCCAGCGCCGCCAAGCACCACTACACCACCGACACGGTCGTCAAGGTACGCGCGGGTCTAGTGTGCCATATGGGGGCAGACGTGTGGCGTATGGCGCCAGCGCCGCCAAGCACCACTACACCACCGACACGGTCGTCAAGGTACGCGCGGGTCTAGTGTGCCATATGGGGGCAGACGTGTGGCGTATGGCGCCAGCGCCGCCAAGCACCACTACACCACCGACACGGTCGTCAAGGTACGCGCGGGTCTAGTGTGCCATATGGGGGCAGACGTGTGGCGTATGGCGCCAGCGCCGCCAAGCACCACTACACCACCGACACGGTCGTCAAGGTACGCGCGGGTCTAGTGTGCCATATGGGGGCAGACGTGTGGCGTATGGCGCCAGCGCCGCCAAGCACCACTACACCACCGACACGGTCGTCAAGGTACGCGCGGGTCTAGTGTGCCATATGGGGGCAGACGTGTGGCGTATGGCGCCAGCGCCGCCAAGCACCACTACACCACCGACACGGTCGTCAAGGTACGCGCGGGTCTAGTGTGCCATATGGGGGCAGACGTGTGGCGTATGGCGCCAGCGCCGCCAAGCACCACTACACCACCGACACGGTCGTCAAGGTACGCGCGGGTCTAGTGTGCCATATGGGGGCAGACGTGTGGCGTATGGCGCCAGCGCCGCCAAGCACCACTACACCACCGACACGGTCGTCAAGGTACGCGCGGGTCTAGTGTGCCATATGGGGGCAGACGTGTGGCGTATGGCGCCAGCGCCGCCAAGCACCACTACACCACCGACACGGTCGTCAAGGTACGCGCGGGTCTAGTGTGCCATATGGGGGCAGACGTGTGGCGTATGGCGCCAGCGCCGCCAAGCACCACTACACCACCGACACGGTCGTCAAGGTACGCGCGGGTCTAGTGTGCCATATGGGGGCAGACGTGTGGCGTATGGCGCCAGCGCCGCCAAGCACCACTACACCACCGACACGGTCGTCAAGGTACGCGCGGGTCTAGTGTGCCATATGGGGGCAGACGTGTGGCGTATGGCGCCAGCGCCGCCAAGCACCACTACACCACCGACACGGTCGTCAAGGTACGCGCGGGTCTAGTGTGCCATATGGGGGCAGACGTGTGGCGTATGGCGCCAGCGCCGCCAAGCACCACTACACCACCGACACGGTCGTCAAGGTACGCGCGGGTCTAGTGTGCCATATGGGGGCAGACGTGTGGCGTATGGCGCCAGCGCCGCCAAGCACCACTACACCACCGACACGGTCGTCAAGGTACGCGCGGGTCTAGTGTGCCATATGGGGGCAGACGTGTGGCGTATGGCGCCAGCGCCGCCAAGCACCACTACACCACCGACACGGTCGTCAAGGTACGCGCGGGTCTAGTGTGCCATATGGGGGCAGACGTGTGGCGTATGGCGCCAGCGCCGCCAAGCACCACTACACCACCGACACGGTCGTCAAGGTACGCGCGGGTCTAGTGTGCCATATGGGGGCAGACGTGTGGCGTATGGCGCCAGCGCCGCCAAGCACCACTACACCACCGACACGGTCGTCAAGGTACGCGCGGGTCTAGTGTGCCATATGGGGGCAGACGTGTGGCGTATGGCGCCAGCGCCGCCAAGCACCACTACACCACCGACACGGTCGTCAAGGTACGCGCGGGTCTAGTGTGCCATATGGGGGCAGACGTGTGGCGTATGGCGCCAGCGCCGCCAAGCACCACTACACCACCGACACGGTCGTCAAGGTACGCGCGGGTCTAGTGTGCCATATGGGGGCAGACGTGTGGCGTATGGCGCCAGCGCCGCCAAGCACCACTACACCACCGACACGGTCGTCAAGGTACGCGCGGGTCTAGTGTGCCATATGGGGGCAGACGTGTGGCGTATGGCGCCAGCGCCGCCAAGCACCACTACACCACCGACACGGTCGTCAAGGTACGCGCGGGTCTAGTGTGTCAGCGGGCTCCTGGTGGTAAGGAACTCACGCCACCCATGTAGTAAGTAGCAAAGGAGCCCAGCTAGTAATCTCCAATGCGGTACTGATCCCGACTTTAATCGACTATCTACGGGATCTACTAGATCTCGCACGACAGTAGGATAAAAGTGGTCGAAATGAGCGCACTGCGCAAAATCTGTGGAGTGACTCTTTGGCTGACCGCGTCGAAAACAAGATTTTAAGGAAGGAAGTTGGATTGAAAGAGAGTCTCGGTGTAAAAGTAAGAAAGGGCATGCTCTGATAGTTCGGACATATAGAAAGAATGGATCATACAAAAGATTGACTGAGAAGATATACAATACAATGCAAAAGTGGATAAATATAGAAGCCGAGGACGGCTAAGCCACACATTCCATGACCAAATAGAATGTGTTCTGGAGGAAGGTGGTGTTAGAAGCTTTTAAAATCGCCTTATGGCGCTCAATTGTCTCTGCGGCCCCGCAAGACGCAATTTGGTGTGAAGCATCATTCACACTGTTAGATTATAAAATCTAAATTATTTATTATTTACAGTGCATGCCGTACGTTGACATAGAAGTGATGAAGGAGATGCTCCCTAAAATCTTGGAGCTGATGAAGTCTCCCCAATTGGGTACGAAGGTGGCCTGCTGTCACTTCATAGTGTTGGCGGCACACTACTTGCGGACGGACCTGGAGCCGGTCGCTGGGAAGATTATGAACAATATGCTGAATGGTACTTTTGACAGGAATGCGACGGTCAGAAAGAATTGTGCCGAAGCACTAGGACAAGTATCAGCTTACGCCAAGGTTTGTTGCATAGATTTAGTTTTTTCTTCAGTTTGTGTTCATGACATGGTGAAATCATATAAAAATATTAATCGATGTTGATTGCTGACGCTACCACCTCATAAGATTTCAATTAATTGATTTAAAGAAAATCGTCAATCTATTTTGAAAGCTATTTTATTTATTCGTGAATACGATTGCAGCCTTCCTCCGTGGAGAAGTTAATGAAGAAACTGGTGTCTCTATACGAGAGTAAAGAGGACGACATGTCAAGACAGGCGATTGCGCTCACCCTCAAGTCCATAGCAAAGGCTAAGTTAGAACACATCAAAGACAATGAGGATGTTCTCGCCGCCATGGTGTTCTTAGCCATGCACGGACCTAAGGATGATGGTAATATTATATATATTATGGTGGAAAGCGGTTGTTCTTGTAAAAAAATTAGAAAAATATATTTTTAACTAATTTTTTTTACATTTGGTATATGTGGACTGAAAGAAAACTTGTATGAAACGATAATATAACATATAAGTAATTAATATTGTATTGTTACAGATTCGAGTACAGTAGAGATGTTTGAAGAGATTTGGACGGACATTAGTCCGGCGCGCGAGAGCGGTATCAAACAACATTTACCGGCAATACGCGAAGAAATTGAGAAGGCACTCAACTCCAGCAGTTGGTCGAAAAAAATACAGGTAGGAGTTATTCGTAATTAGTTTGTTGTCGTTTTTTATCGGCGGTACAGAGTCTTTTAATCCAGATTTTTTTATGTCAGATCATAACCACAGACATATTTATTGAAGTGGAACTTCTAATGTCACTTGCAAAAGCGTTTAAAGCGTTTAACGCCTCCTCGCGGGTATAAATATATATTGTTATAATTTTTAAAATTAATTGCTACTCAAGAAAAAAACAAACCAAAAAATTAAAAATTATTAGGAACATATACATATCATTTCTGGATGTGAACAAAAGCTGAAAGCTTAATAGTCTATGAACACCGAGCCGACCCATTCATGCAGCGAACTGCAAGACTACCACTGTTATACAAATTGTCTGTCTACCAGATTCTACTCAGACCCAGATTAAAATTTTTAACGAGTGGGAATCGAAACCGTCAATCTTGATTCCACACTCGATAGTTTTACTAATGCACCACGAGGCCCGTCGTAATTTATGTAAGATGTGCTCTTCATGTTTCAAAATGTTTTCTTTACCGAGGAGGGACTCCACGCACTATTTTTAATAGGTATAATATTATACGGTGAATCTATTAAATTGTACAAGCAGTTGACGTGATTCAGTTCGCTAATTATTAATGTTATTTAATACGAACACATATGTGCGTAGGCGGCGGACGCAATAAAGACGATATGCAAGGAGGTAACGTCGGGATTGGGCGATCAGCGGGAGCAGCTGATACGCGCTCTGCTGGCGGCTGTGCACGGGAAGACGTTCGACGGGAAGCAGCACATGATCGACGCGCTGGCCGAGCTGTGCGCGTGAGTAGCGGGGCGGGCAGGGCGGGGCGGGGCTAGTGGGCGGGGTGAGTGAGTGACGCGAGTACTGTGCGCAGGGTACGGGCGGGGGAGGCGGCGGTGAGCGAGGCGGTAGTAGCCCAGTGCGTGGCGGCGCTGGTGGCGGAGGCGCGCAAGGCGGAGCTGGGCTACAAGCGGCACGCGCTGCTGGCGCTGGGCCGCGCGCTGCCGCACTCGCGCCAGCACGCCTTCCACCAGCTCTACGACATCGTCAAGGGGATCCTCTCCAAGGTGACACACCACCACTAACACTCGACTCTGACAACCATAGATATAGGAATAATAGATCGGCAGGCCCAAACAACGAAACCAAAAATGGGTTGTTGATGTGTGAGTGACATAACTATGTGTGCGTAAAAAGTGCATCCAAGTGTCAAATTTTACATGTTGAATTTTATACATCCTGAGAATCGCTTACTCGCGGTCCCGCTGTCAGTGATGATTAGTAGTACATTTTTACTGCCATGTGCCATCTACTACAGTCTATGATAAATCTATGGTGACAACTAATTTACGGACGTATACTAGGTATGCCTTTAAGTTATGTCGCATCCATATTTCCCTTCAATTTTGAATTTGAGACCGTTCTATATTTGAATCTGTTTAAATTTGGAATCTCAACACAGTTGAAAGTATTAGGATGAATGCTATTGTTTAGCGAGCCAAAGCCGACTAAAGTTGTTCATTCTCGAAGCACTTCGAAAAAGATGATGATGATAAATTCGTTAAAAACCGGCTATGTTGCGATTGTTGCACTCGAAGATCTTAAATTTTAAACAACCCCACATTAAAGTGGAATAAATGATGAAATAACGTGTAACTTTTGATTGTTTTCGAAAGTATTCAACGTTGAAAAACAATTAAAAGCACTTTAAGGTTCTAGTTATATATCGTTATATTCTCATATGTACCGGAATGGAAGTCATTTATAAATTAATATCGATCGACGACAAACGAAATATGACACAATTTTGTAATTTGTAATAAGAAATTTTTATTCAGTCTGAGACATCGTTGGGTAAAGAATCTGACGAGGAGGACAACGAGGGTGCCCGCAAGAGGCAAGAGCAGCTGACCGCTCTGAAGGAGGCGGCCTACGAACTGCTCGGGAAGGCGTGGCCCGAAGACGCCGACACACAAGGTTACTATTTTATAGTACTTTTAGTTATTTTATTGTTTTACTTTTTGTTATTTTTATAGTACTTTGCTAATATAGGAGTTGAGAAAGATTAAAATTAGTTGATGTTGAAAGAACGGATTATGCAAGATTGACTAAGCAGATATACAATGCAAAAGCGGATAGATGTCGAGGACAGCCTATACACACATTCCATGACCAAATAGAACGTGTTCTGGAAAGTCATGTTAGAAAATCGATGCGCGTGCTTAAAATAGAGTTATGAAAGTAAACGAAGCGAGTGAGACGTGTAAGAATCGTGCCTTATGGCGCTCCGTCCTGTCTGCTTATCCCGCAAGGGATTTGGCGTGAAATTATGTATGTATTTGTGAGAGTAGGTATTGTGATTATAACCTAAACGAATAAATATCTCTCTTTTTGTTTCTTATTGATAGTAGTAGGGAACTTAACTAAAAAAAAACATTACATTAAGTAATGATTTTTTTTACTCTCATAATAAATACTGTTTTTTTGTTGAACTGTCCGCAATGTTACAGAAAAATACCGCGAGGTGTTCTTCGAGCACTGCTGTAGCTCGTACCCGTCCAGCTCGCGGTCCACGCAGCTGGCCATCCTGGGCTCCGTGGCTCTCGTGCTGGACCGGCTGAGCGTGCTGCGCGACGCGGGCGAGCCCATGGACACGGACCAGGCCGCCTGCAGCCGCGACAGCGCCGTCGCGCGCGTCACCGACCAACTCGTCACCATCATCGACTACACGCTCAGTGAGTTACTTCGTTTATAACTGCTGCAATTTATAGTAGTATTGTCTTTTGCAAAATGTAAAACTCCCAAAGGTTTACCCCGATGATAGGTCGCATCCTCGTGAGATATTGGTAAAACTGCTGACTGTGGGATCTAAATCGGCGGGTTCGATCGGCATTCAGTCGCTGTGTGTTATGTGTTGCAACTATCTATAGGCGGCGGTAGTCGCTTACCATCACCGTGACTAAATTGACCGTTTGCCCTTTTATCCCATAAAATAATCGTGATGGATGTTTCTTCGCTGTCTTTATCTATAGTAAGGCCAACGGTTTTCATACAGGAATGAACAAAATTAAATTATTAACAAAATTGCGGACCAACTGTTGACGACTTCGGTATCAACTGCTATCATGTACCACGGAAGTGCGCAACGATAGCCGTTTACGACTAAGTGACGTCTCTATTGCATATGAGTAACAAGGACAGAGATATTAATCGCTCGGATATTCATGTCAATCGCTAATTGTCGCAAGTTAACTCGGTAAGGGTCCGTTTGTTTATAGTTTTTATCTCGTCTCGTTGGCCTTACGATAGACAGTACATGAGAAGCATGTTTTAATATTTTTTTGTAATTTTGTTTTACAGAAAATAGTAATCAAGTAAGACACAGGAGGGATGCACTTATCGTAATGGAAAAACTCACAAAAAAATTAACAGGTAAACTTGATTTTTCATATCAATCCCTTCAATTTATTAGTTTAGTTACCAACTAATAAAAGCGAAAGTATTCATTAGAAACTGATCATACCCAACTAAAATTCAATCAACCAATTATAGTTGGGTCATTTTAATACGCAACATTTGACAGTTCATCAAAATTCAACAACGTAAACTTGTAACAGCGGGCATAAATAATATATATTTTCGTTTTGTTAAGACTGCACAATTTGCTCTACTTGTTATTTTTTTTGAATTACAATCACAATTTATTGTAGTAATGATCTATACAAGAAATTTTACTATTTGCTTTCACATAAAAACAATTGGAAACAAGTGCTTAAGAAACTGAATGTCGTCACAATGTTGCGTCGTCTAAACACCAATCTTTTTCAACGGTAGGGTTGTTACTCTAAAATTCTAAAGCTGATAAGTAGAACCAACTGTATCGATTACTTGTGAAGAGATACCACTGTAAATTAATAAACATGTTGTGGACAGTATTGGGCATTAATAAATTAATCATTCATAAAATCTGTAGAAAATTAAGGAAAACATAATAATGTGACAGGGAATCACCCAAAGATTATCAAAAATTTTCATGTCTGTATCGATTTGTTCACTTCAATCGATGTTTTTGTGCATATCATCTCACTGAATTAATAAAATTGAGAAACGTCAAATGTTGCCTATTAAATTGACCCGACTATAAGATGGCAGAAAAATTATGATGGCTGATGAAGTATTGCATTTGTGTAACACATAAATTAACTTTCTTTGCGGCATGTAACTGCCGCAAAGAAAGTGTGAACAATGTTTTAATTATTTCGAGCTGTTTATGTACTAAAATGTTTTACTTTGGAAAGTGGGAGATACACTTCCACCAATTATACACTTGTTGCTCAATATAAACCACCCGTTTTAATTGACTTTAAATAATTTATGATTTTTATTTCTTTAGATCTCAAGAAAACAGAAGAATTGGCCAAGTTGAGGCACATATACCAGCAGTACGGACAAGAGCTGTCAAAAGAGTCATCACACGAAATAAGAAGTAAAATCGACAGCATTAAAGTTTATTTTAAGTAGACAATTTTATGTATTTATTCTCAAGGAAAAAATAATAAAAAAACGTTTAATAATAAAAAAAATCTTATTTTCGAGTTGCGTGAGCATATGTAATTCAGTATTCAACTTGTACATAAATAGTTTTTAGATTTGATTAAAAAACTTTTTAAATAGTCACTTAGAACATGACTTCGGGTTTAAATGAGTAGAAGGGATTATAAATAATTGTTATTGGAGAAGTGAATTGTGTGGATTTTGATAATAAAACTTCAATCAACAATATCACATTAGTGTTTTAATGCAATGGCATCAAATAAATTTATGGAATGAAAATAACAAACAGTTAAAATTAAACTAAGATAAATTAAATAATGTACAATTAATTTAAAACACAAAAATCAATATAATTGGATAAACGGTATATATACAATCTTTATTATAATAAACATTGATAATTATCAATGTTTTGTAGATAATTTTATTAAAAACCAATTAAAAGCCGGGAAAATTTAAACAGACATAGAAAAAAAAAATTTTTAGTTCATAAAGTTGTATTTTCATTGACATAGTGCAACTAATAATCTGAAAAAGTGTAAAAATTTGGAAACAATTACATTTTAAACGTGTTAAAATTTAATTGCAAACATACCATTTATTTACATTGAACATATTCAACTTTTTGTAACTTCACTACACACTTATTTTACCCAAACGTGTATGTATGTAGATGGCGACAGTTACGACTAGCAGAACTGTTAAGCTTTAAATGAAATTTGTGGCGGAATCTATAACCGGTCACAATTTTTTCAGTCATCGATATTGCTTCCACATGACTTTTCGGAAGTTAGAAGCCGTTTTGAAATATTAACAGCAGATCAAAGGCTGGGTGCTCGCGAGACCTAAGAGATTGCATTTAAATTAAAATAAGTATTCCCTTAACAAAATGGTCTTATTTCTAACATTAGTACATATTCTATATTTTCAGAGTCGCGTTTAGACTCACAGTCATTTGCTGTGTGCTATATTTGTATACACAAGAATTTCATTTTATTTGTCAGTAACCTAAGGTTTATAAGAACTTGAAATTCTACGGTAACTTTAGCCAATAAAAACATGATATACAACAATTTGTGGTACATTTAATATATTTTAAAAGATTAAAAATATGTGGAACTTTGGGTAACAAAAGCCCATTGTCGCGAATGTTGTCGCGAATACAAAGATATCCGTAAATGTATATTTATTTATTATTTATAACATTTAAATGTACATTTATGAATCATATTTATTTATTATGTCCGTCACCATGCATAAGAAAGTATTTATGTTGACTACCGCCGATAATGGACTTTCCCGTTTTTGGCGGGGGGACAATAAGCATGATGGCGGCGGGAGCGAAGCGTCCTGGGGAGGTGCGTCGGAGTGTTAATTAAGATTACAGTAGTGCAGCGTCAGTGAGTGAATTTAT
Source organism: Euproctis similis (assembly GCA_905147225.2). Lineage (NCBI taxonomy): Eukaryota > Metazoa > Arthropoda > Insecta > Lepidoptera > Erebidae > Euproctis > Euproctis similis. Next base: position 5,405,272 of record LR990118.1, on the reverse strand, counting down.
AATTTGTATACATTAATGTCAGAACAGATTAATGCAGAGTTATTTGCTGTGATATATTAATATGTGTCTAATATGTGTCATTCAGATGCCGGGGACATGATGCCCAGGTATATCAGTAGGTTGCAGTGGTTTTAGGAATCAATAGTAACATCGCCACAGGGTGATGTCTCAGTGATATCAAGTGGTTCTAGGAATCAATGGTAACATCGCCACAGGGTGATGTCTCAGTGATATCAAGTGGTTCTAGGAACCAATGGTAACATCGCCACAGGGTGATGTCTCAGTGATATCAAGTGGTTCTAGGAACCAATGGTAACATCGCCACAGGGTGATGTCTCAGTGATATCAAGTGGTTCTAGGAACCAATGGTAACATCGCCACAGGGTGATGTCTCAGTGATATCAGGTGGTTCTAGGAACCAATGGTAACATCGCCACAGGGTGATGTCTCAGTGATATCAGGTGGTTCTAGGAACCAATGGTAACATCGCCAAAGGGTGATGTCTCAGTGATATCAGTAAATCAACATCGTTAGTAGACGATGACTAGTTTAAAGGTATCAGGCTCAGTTGCGAGGCATGGGGTGACTGTGAGGGGAGGTTGGAGGTCACCGGGGGAAACCCCAATTTGTATCAGTAGTATGATAATACAGTTCATGAAAAACAGACTAGAAATCTTATGAGATCAGTATCATTTAGCATATGAGACTGTGAGAAGTCTCATATACCTAATCATCATGTGCATGTTTGTAACGATAATATGTATGTAAGTATAATCAATAATATAAAACAGCCCAGATATTCGGTCAAGTACTTGGAAATAGGTACTTGCCGACATGGTGGAGATGCTGGGATCTGAACTTAAAGTAATAGCTATATTGAAGTACTCTTGCTTAGTTTTCTCTGATGATAAATAATATATCCACAGTGTAGACTAAGAATCACATGATGAGGTTTTCTAATAATGTGTTTATAGAATTCATTTATTAAAATTTCTTTCCTAAACAAAAATGACAATGGTTCATCTAATGTTTTCTTATTTTGAGTGATTTTAGATCAAATTAAAGGTGAAACATAAATGAATTGAGTGAATTGTAAAATGGGTCTTATTATACTGATTCAAATTGTTGTTTGTACATTAAAATTCAAAAAAATACTCATTAATGTGTGATAAAATATAACTTAATATTAGTTAATATAATATTGAGCATACTATACAACAGTTTGTTATACAAACCACCTCAGAGTGTGTTACATCTTCAAAAAAAAAAAGAAAACTATTCATCTGTGGTAGAATAGTATGTACCATCAAATAAACTTACATATAGATAATGTCATCAGTCTGGATCCTTGTGCACACTTGAAAACTACATATAATCAAGTATTAGATTTTATTTCATAACGAATCGGCTAATTTTTGGTTATCAGAAACCAAACATAATCCTCTGTTGTAAAACAAATACAACATGACTTCACACCTTACCTCACTTACCTGGTAGGCAGAAATATCAGAAACATCACAACAAAACCTTTTTTTCTCATTATTGGTTCATGATTGGTATCTTAAATATATAACCTTAATAATCATAATTTTTAACACAGACTGTGGGTGTGAATTGTCACATTGAATCATGGATATGGTTGATACTTAGATAAGTTATATACCTACTTATAGTGAATAGAAGATATTTAATTCTAATCAGTTTTTTCTTATTATTAGTACCTGGTTAAAGTTGGAGTTAAATAGTTCTTTTTTTTTAACAAAGATAACCTGATATGAATGTGTATGTGTACACATAGGGTTTGAAAGGGGTTACTTATAGTGATAAAACCAGTACAAATTTCCAATTAATATTGAGAAATTTCTAGTACAGTATATAAACACAAATGGTAGTAATTATAAACATGAATTTTACATGAAGTAAATTTTGTTTTAGATTCTGTATGCCTTCAAAGGTGTTAGAGCTTGATCAAAAAATTATAAGTGCCTACTTTCAATATGACAGAAGTATTCCTAACCAGGCTGAATGTAATATACGAATCAGCTTTACAGCATATATCTACTGCACAATGTGCCCTAAAGGATGTGCCCTATGATTATAATCAACTAGAACTAATTAACTCCAAACTAAAAAGTGCTAATCTGAGACTCATTACTGAAATTCATAATTACTACAAATTAGTTAGTGAACCAAATGTTGATGAAATAAGAAAATATACAATGGCTCAAATCCAAGCAGAAGATTTAATATCTGGGATAGACATTAAACTTAAAATTAATGACCGAGAACTACATACTCTCTCTGTGGCATCTGCTAATAACAATATCACTAGTAAACTGCCACAACTGGAACTTGCCAAATTTGATGGTGATGTCCTAAAGTGGTATCAGTTCTGGGACCAGTTTTCTTCGAATGTGGATAGCAGAAACATTAATGACGTTGATAAGTTGTTATATTTACAATCCGTCCTTATAGGTGAAGCAAAGCAAGCAATTGATGGTTTAGATACCACAAATAAGAACTATAGTATAGCTGTAGATACACTTAAGAACAGATATGGCAAACCTGGTGCTATTATTGATGCACACTATGTGGCACTGTATAGAATCAAACCGATATCAACTAACAACATTAAGGAATGTAGACAAGTTCTTAACGAATTAGAGAGACACCTTAGAGTATTGAGTTCTTTAGGCGAAAATGTTAATCATAACCATTTAAGAGTGATGATTATGGAAAAGTTTCCTGAAGACCTCATTTATGAATTACGAATGAAGCTGTCTGGTGAAGAAGAAACAATAGACTGTATTAGAAAGTATTTAGAATACATTATATCTGCTAAGGAAACATCAAATAGGTTGAAAAAAGACATTGTAGGTACAAGACTTATGGATAGATCAAGTGATGAGCCGCAACAAAATATAGAAAATTTTACATTGGGTTCCTTACATGTTACATCTGAAAGGGTTGACGGTAGCAAGCAGAGCAGACTTAAGAGCTATAAGAGTGATAAACCTAGGCTTGATAATAAATTTTTTGTTAAATACTCTAACATGCCTACAAGGAAAAGAGCTTATGAGGATTTAAACAGAGTTCGACCATCTAAAAGGAAACTTATCAAATGCATATTTTGTACACAAGACCATTACAATGATGAATGCACCACATACAAAACACTACAAGAAAGAAAGAAGCAATTAGGAAATCGGTGTTACTGTTGTTTTAGCAAAGGACATCTAGTGAAAGAATGCCACTCCAAAAGAAAATGTAGGCATTGCAACAAATTAACTAACCACAATCGAGCTTTATGCCCCATCAAGTTCGTACAATCAACAAAGTCTATTAAAAGCAATAATTTATATGTTCAAAATAACCTCGGTCCTACATTACTGCAGACTAGCATCGCTATAGCAAGCAACACAGAAGGAGAAATTAAACAGCTGAGGTGCAGAATTTTACTTGATTGTGGTAGCCAACGCTCATATATAACAGAAACCACGTCCAGTTATTTGAATTTGTCTGTTGTTGAGAAGGTCAATCTATCAATATTCACCTTTGGAACAAAATCACCTCGTCAAATAGAGACCCCTGTAGTGGTTTGTAGACTTATTACTCGTATTGATGTCATGCGGACTATATATGTTAGTGTAGTTCCCCACATTACAAACGGTGTACGAACACCAACCCTTAAGGATACTGCCAAATTGTTGAACAACTTAAGTCTTTCAAATATCACATTGGCAGATGATGGGGTATGTGGTGATAAAATAGATATATTGATTGGTAATGATTACTATCATTCCTTCATGTCGGATAAAAGAATACAAGTTTCTTCAAACCTTTATTTAGTTGAGACACAGTTTGGTTGGGTTTGGTCAGGACAGATTAATGATACTATTGAGAAGTCTGATCAAGTATCAGTACTAACTTACTTTCATCCAAATACGATAATAAACAAGCTGAATGAACCCGATTTACCTTTAAGGTCAGATGATGTTCAAAAATTGTGGGACCTAGAATCAATAGGTATCACAGATTCTCCAAAATCTACTCATGACGAAGAAGCTCTGCGTCATTTTAATGAAACTGTTCAATATATAAATAATCGATATCAAGTTCAGTGGCCTTGGATTGAATATCCACCAGACCTACCAAACAATTTAGGAATAGCATATGGTCGGCTGAATAGTCTATTAAAACGCTTAGATGCGCAGGAAATAGAATGTTATAATAACGTTATTCAAGATCAATTGAAAGCCGGAATTATCGAAAGGGTACCAGATCCAACTGCTCCTCAGGCACATCCAGTGCATTACCTTCCTCACCATTGTGTATATAATAAAGATAAACCAAATAAACCTCGTATTGTATATGATGCATCAGCAAAATTGGCTAATAGTAAGAGTTTAAATGAATGTTTGTACCGCGGACCATTAATACTAGAGGACCTCACAGGATTATTAATTAAATTTAGAGAGTACCCCATAGGTATATTAGCTGATGTTGAAAAGGCTTTTTTACAAATAGGCCTACAAGTTTTGGACCGAGATGTAACGCGATTCCTTTGGCTTCGAGACAAAACCAGTAAACCTAGTTCAGACAATATTGAGCATTACCGTTTTTGTCGAGTTCCATTCGGCGTGATATCAAGCCCTTTCCTGTTAAATGCCACAGTCAAATATCATTTGTCAAAATCGAACCACGTTAGAATAAAAGAATTAGCTGATGATATATATGTCGATAACATAGTTACAGGGGCACACACAATCTCAGATGCAATTAAGTTGTATGAGGACTCTAGACAAACGTTTTCCGATTTATCTATGAATTTACGAGAGTGGATTTCGAATTCAAAAGAGTTGGTTACGATTATACCAGATAAATATAAAGCTGAAAATAATAAGTTGGTGAAAGTTTTAGGTCTACGCTGGGAGATAGAGCTTGACCAACTTCATTTGAATATTGGTTCGGAGAATTATAATTTAAAACCAGTAAAGACAAAGCGGGATGTTTTGCAAATAATTGCATCCATTTACGATCCATGCGGTTTCGCGATTCCTATAGTACTCCCAGCAAAGTTATTTTTCCAGAAATTGTGGAAAGAAAGGGTTAAGTGGGATGCCCCCTTAAACGAACAGCAAAGTACTGAGTGGCAGTCGATAGTCTCTAAATTCAGTTCCTTGAAGGATATACACGTCAACAGATATTATGCACAAAATCTCAGAGGAGTACAGAACCAGGAAGAAACTCGATACGAACTACATTGCTTTACTGATGCCTCCTTAGAAGCATATGCGGCAGTCGTTTACCTCCGTTGCAGTTCTTTATCTACTAACAACATTGTCAATTTCATTATAGGCAAGTCCAGGCTAGTACCTTTAAAGGACCAGAAGAATTTACAAATACCACGACTAGAATTACTGGGAGTACTAATCGGAAGCAGACTTATAAATTACGTAATGAAATTCTTGCGTATTAATATTAAAGCTCAGTTCTTATGGACAGATAGCCAGGTAGTACTTAGCTGGTGCCACTCAGAAAAACTACTTCCACCTTTCGTTTCACGTAGAATCAATGAAATAAATCGAAACAGAGGTACACAAATAAAATATATACCAACTAAATACAACCCTGCGGATGTAGGTACTAGATCGGAGAGAGTAAAGTTCTTCCATAAATGGCTGAGAGGCCCAGAATTTTTGTCGAAAGATCCTCAAGAGTGGCCTAGATTCCATAATTATGCTGACGAGGAGACGCAGAATCAGGTTTCCTTGGCTGAAGAGGGTTTCCAAAATAACATACCTTCAAACAGCATAACTAGGCAAGAATCGGACAAAAACATGTTAGGAAGGGTATCAGATACGGCTTGTCCAAATTCAGATAACGATGACGTTAAAATTATTTTAGAAATTCAAGCAGAATTTTTTCCCAATGAAGCTAAGGGTATCATAACTGATCTAGCTAAAAGTCTTCAATTATATAAAGACAAGGATGGATTAATTAGATGTAAAGGTCGATTTAAATATACAGACCTCACTCAAAATCAAAAAGAACCCATATTACTGCCAAAGAACTCAGAATTTACCCACAAAATTATTTTGGAAATACATCGTAAAAACTATCACGTGGGTGTCTCACATACCTTAGCGTTATTAAGGAAAACTTTCTGGGTCCCACAAGGTAGATCAGTAGTGCAGAGTGTTATCAAAAAATGCTTACAATGCAAGAAATATGGTGGTGGACCTTTTAAACTACCAGGAATTCCAGATTTACCAGAAGAAAGAGTTAAACTTAGTCTACCCTTTTCCTTTGTTGGTGTTGATTATTTTGGTCCCCTATACGTAAGTGAAACTATAAAAGAAAAACGTTGGGTATGTCTTTTTACATGTTTGACAGTCAGAGCTATACACATGGAAGTTGTCAAAGACTTAACGGCTGAAGAATTTTTATTAGCCGTAAGAAGATTCATTGCAGTCAGGGGTTTGCCGAAACTATTCATATCAGATAATGCTTTGCAATTCAAACTCAGTGCAGATATATTAACATCTGATTATTGTATAGATAACAAAATACAATGGAGGTTTATCCCTGAATTGGCCCCTTGGTTTGGTGGCTTCTATGAACGTCTAATTGGTTTAGTTAAACATTGTATGAAAAGGACTTTAGACAAACATTTGATTAATAATAATCAATTATGTACCATCATCAAAGAAATTGAGGCAGTTTTAAATACTAGACCCCTCACAACTGTAGGTGCCGAACCAGAGGACGTATTGTCTCCGATTGACTTCTTGCGTGTAGGTGGGCCGGTCATACCGCAGACTTCTGATCGTCATTTCTTAGAATCAGCCACCGTAACCAAACAAAACCTCATAGATGGATGGAAACGAGGTCAGATTATTGTTTCAGAGTTTAGAAATATGTTCACTAATCAATATTTAACCAGTCTTCGCGAACGAAGTGACAAGCATCGGCAACCGAGAGTTGTAGTAAATAGAGCACCAAAATTATCAGAAATAGTTCAGTTGAAATCAGATGGTAATAGGGCACATTGGAAAGTAGGAAAGATAACAGAGCTGAGGAAGAGTTCGGATGGACAAATAAGAGTAGCCAAAGTTAAAGTACCTACTGGTGAAACATTCACCCGTTCAATAGGACATCTCTACCCCCTTGAAATTGAGGACGAACAGTATGCAGTAACAAAAGGAATGGGAAGTAGTCTCACTCCTAAAACTATGGAGAAATTAAAGAAACCTCAAGGAGGTGAACCAATACAAGTTCACAGCGAAAAACAATCGGCCAATGTGGGCCTAGACCTTGACTCTCCTAAACTCGGTGAATATATCTGTAATGAAACAGAAGCTCCCATTTCTTCATTAAAAGATACTAATAAACGACCAGTTAGAATCTCGGCAATCAAAGCCAGAGAAAGGGTTAAAGAATGGACTAACCAGTTAATGACTACGTTATTTGAATTAGTTGACTAATACCAGTTTTAAAATTGCTTGTGTCAATTTAATAAATAAAAGTTTCTAATGACCAGGCAGTTTTCTTTCTTCTCGCGGTGGGGAGTGTCGCGAATGTTGTCGCGAATACAAAGATATCCGTAAATGTATATTTATTTATTATTTATAACATTTAAATGTACATTTATGAATCATATTTATTTATTATGTCCGTCACCATGCATAAGAAAGTATTTATGTTGACTACCGCCGATAATGGACTTTCCCGTTTTTGGCGGGGGGACAATAAGCATGATGGCGGCGGGAGCGAAGCGTCCTGGGGAGGTGCGTCGGAGTGTTAATTAAGATTACAGTAGTGCAGCGTCAGTGAGTGAATTTATAATTTGTATACATTAATGTCAGAACAGATTAATGCAGAGTTATTTGCTGTGATATATTAATATGTGTCTAATATGTGTCATTCAGATGCCGGGGACATGATGCCCAGGTATATCAGTAGGTTGCAGTGGATTTAGGAATCAATAGTAACATCGCCACAGGGTGATGTCTCAGTAATATCAAGTGGTTCTAGGAATCAATGGTAACATCGCCACAGGGTGATGTCTCAGTGATATCAAGTGGTTCTAGGAACCAATGGTAACATCGCCACAGGGTGATGTCTCAGTGATATCAAGTGGTTCTAGGAACCAATGGTAACATCGCCACAGGGTGATGTCTCAGTGATATCAAGTGGTTCTAGGAACCAATGGTAACATCGCCACAGGGTGATGTCTCAGTGATATCAGGTGGTTCTAGGAACCAATGGTAACATCGCCACAGGGTGATGTCTCAGTGATATCAGGTGGTTCTAGGAACCAATGGTAACATCGCCAAAGGGTGATGTCTCAGTGATATCAGTAAATCAACATCGTTAGTAGACGATGACTAGTTTAAAGGTATCAGGCTCAGTTGCGAGGCATGGGGTGACTGTGAGGGGAGGTTGGAGGTCACCGGGGGAAACCCCAATTTGTATCAGTAGTATGATAATACAGTTCATGAAAAACAGACTAGAAATCTTATGAGATCAGTATCATTTAGCATATGAGACTGTGAGAAGTCTCATATACCTAATCATCATGTGCATGTTTGTAACGATAATATGTATGTAAGTATAATCAATAATATAAAACAGCCCAGATATTCGGTCAAGTACTTGGAAATAGGTACTTGCCGACATGATATACATTTACGGATATCTTTGTATTCGCGACAACGTTCGCGACACCCATTTTATAAATATTGTGCTCTTGGGTGAACACATTTCGTTGTTCGGACTTTTAATTTCGGTTTCGGCCAAGTTTTTTACGATTATCTCGAGAAATACTGAGTTTATTTGAATATCTTTTTACACAATTATAAACTCCTTAGTATATGATGATTAATAATAAAAAGGAAACTCAAAATATATAAATGTTTTGAATTTTAGTTCTGTATGAAGTACTCTAAAAACAACTTACTAAATTTAAATGATTATTATTAATACCATGCAATACGAAAAGAACAATTAACGTTTACATATATTTATAATATTAACAACCAAAAAAATTCACTTGACTAAAGTGGACTGACTATGTTTACTTTTTTCATACAGTACATTTAGGATTTGTTTATTCTACATTATTATACATATTATGTATTGCCTTGATTCCTTTTGTATACAAAAGTATATCATTTCAGGTTAATAGGCATGGCATTATCAAAAATATAGTGAGAAAGTGGAATTAATAAATATCGCCTACAATAGCAGCTATTCTAATTTCTTACTATTCACTTTTGCCTATAAGTACATAGCTTATTTAATTTAAAAAAAAAAAGTGTAACAGTATATATTAGCGGTGAAACGGTACTGCTCGTTGACATTGTGTTGAAAACAACGATACAGTAAAATTTTCTGTGATGTGTGAAAGACAGATGAAGTTATTAAAAATTGTACGGCTTTGGCTGCTCTTTCGACTTTTTTTATTAACTATCTTCATTGTGCATACATTATTATACTACAATTTATGCTATAATTAACAGGCTAATTTAAGGAATATGAATTAAACTGTTTTTCTTTTGGGTAACGCAACTCACTTATAATTTAGGTACAGCAATCTATTCATAGTCTCAGGTAAGTGTAAGATTTGACATAGAATTTCCCAATTAAAAGCGAAGAGCAGAGGCCGTATATTATAATCTAGTATACAGCAAATACTTAGCATTTTACAGTGGTAGAGCCAAGCAGTTCGCTGCATGAATGGGCCGGCTCGACCGGTGAAATACCACGACCTCTCAGAAGACCGACGTAAAGTGGCTCATGCCGCGTTTCGTTCGGTGAGAGAGGTATCCGGAGGCCCACCCCCCTTCCCCATCCTTTCCTATCCCCTATCCCTTAAAGGTCGGCAACGCAACAGTAACACTATATGTGTTGCTGGTGTCCATGGGCGGCGTTGGTTGCTTACCATCAGGTGACACGCCTGCTCGTTTGCCCTCCTATCCCATAAAAAAAAAGCATGATAATAGTTATTCTAAAACTAACTTATAAAAAAATACAAAACAATTTTAATCTAAATTGCACTTTTATACGTCATCGAACAAGCCACGTGGCGGCATGGTCATCTTGTCTCTCCTCCTGTCATCTCCGTCTGTCCTTATCGATGGCAAGGTGCTCTCGCCGAACCTCTGGTCCAGTTCATCATCGAGGGTCAAGTGTGACCTGTTGTATGGGATCTCGGCTCGTTGGTATCCAGTCAGCTGTGGCTGTATTCTCTCCGGGCTCGGCTGGACGTAGTAGTCTGAGTCCACGTCGTTCAATAGCCCGGTGTGGGCTGAAAGGTGAGCCAAATGACCAACATCCGATAGCATTAATGATACGGGACGAACGCTCTGTTTATTATAATTTTATTCATTCTCATGCATTGACTTTGGCTTAGTATTAACTGCTAGAAAGCTTTTGAATATAACTTTGCCAATTCATTTAACAACACCGCAAGCTTGCAATATTTTTTTTTCTATTATCTACATTTTTATGAATTATTTTTTGTTCAAAATACTGTTTTATAATAAACAGAACTATTAAGCGTTAGTTGGATGATAATGTTATGGATTACACCTAAAATAAAATGACAATGTTTTGTTCGCCTAGTGGTTCTAAATCCGAAGTCCCCGGTTCGAATCTTGGCTCACACCAGTAACTTTTGGAAAGACGTGATAAAAATCAATGACTGCCGACTGACAAAATGATGCTCGATTATATGTTCCACCATTGATAGAAATCGAAAAGATATCACCACGCGTCGTTTTTTTTGTCCCAACTAATAGGAGCCATATATTAGGTACAAGATGGACAGAAGACTCTTCTATGTATTACTTAATCTCATTCTGATGTGAAACATCTATAGGCGAGAGTAAACTCTGATGTGAAACATCTATAGGCGAGAGTAAACTCTGATGTGAAACATCTATAGGCGAGAGTAAACTCTGATGTGAAACATCTATAGGCGAGAGTAAACTCTGATGTGAAACATCTATAGGCGAGAGTAAACTCTGATGTGAAACATCTATAGGCGAGAGTAAACTCTGATGTGAAACATCTATAGGCGAGAGTAAACTCTGATGTGAAACATCTATAGGCGAGAGTAAACTCTGATGTGAAACATCTATAGGCGAGAGTAAACTCTGATGTGAAACATCTATAGGCGAGAGTAAACCTAATTGTTCACGTGGTGATACAGTCCGTGACGACGCATCGCCAGGCTATCTGTTTATAACGCAATATATATGTATATATACTATACGTAGGTAACAATTTTTTAATATGAAAATTAATGTATATGAGCTGAAGTGTCATCATTAGAGAGTATTTTTTTATTTTGACATATTTAGTGCTTCATAATCTGTTACTTTTGTGCTTATTATTGTACAAAATAATTTCGATATTTCACCTCTGCCAGGCGTTGCGTGACGCTCACAATTGTCTATTGGTTACCGGTTCATTGATTCTTTTTTGTCATTTCACACTATTTTATACTCCAAAGGTATAGGCAGCGGCCGTTACGCTTCAAGTTTCAAATTCAAATTCTATTCGCTTCAAATTTTAAAGTTATTACAACTCAATTCGGGATAGGGGGCAGGACCAGTTGCTATACAGGGGAGACAATTCTCTTGCTTTAAAGCAATTTTTCCTAAGATACATCTTTATTAATTGCTATGTTCTAATTTCGATCTAGGCATAAACAGTAACTATAATGATTATGTAAGACATGGTTAGCGATGAGGAAGCATATAGAGGATTAATTAAATAGTCAAGTGAACAATATGTGCATGGTATTACCTCCGTCCTGGTTGTCTCTGGCGCTGTGGTAGTTGGCGAATCTCTCGTTGTAGTCGCGCCGACGTGACAGAGACTCCTCAAGTCTCTGCCGCTTTCGTTTCTCTGACGAATTATTATTAATAGAATTAAAAATTATTATTTACATTATATGAAATAGTATTATATTATTAAAATTAAAGAGTATAATATAAAGTAGCTTTCAGGGTATCAACAGAGTGGTTTGTATGTACAATTCATATATAATACAGTTAAAAAAACAGTTTTTACTATACAGATTTAGAACTTTCATTGTTGACGCTGGCTGAACCTTAAGTGATAAATCAAAACAATGTACCACATTATTATACACCTTCAAAAGGTCTACAAAAAAGTCCGCGATACTGTAAGTCTATTTTTTAGGGATAACCCACAATTACCATTTTTATTTCTTCTTACTGCTTCTGAAGCGAAACAAGGGTCGCTGGGTCCACTAGTTAAAATATATTTACTAATTGATATTTTATTTTTTCATCTTTAAAGGCAACGCAAAACTATATCAAAGATACGACTAGAAGACTTACGTCGAATGTTTAGATTAGACAGAAAATTCTCGCTGAGTTAAGTACGGGTTCGTTTCAACTAATTGTGACCTTGACAGGCCACTATTTTGTTCAGATTTTTTTTTACTTTTGGTACTTCTTCGTAGTCACGTTTACTCACCTCGCTTGATAATCTCCCGTCCCTCATCCACCAGGTCCGTGGTGAGTTCATCATCGCCGACAAACTGCTGGAAGCCGCACAGCGACAGCAGTCTGCTGCCGAGCGAGAGATATGTCGCCACACATAATAACACCACAAGCATTGGGAAATAAATATTGAATCCTTCAGCGATGATGCCCAGTACGTCCATGTGACCCATTATCTGTAATTGTTTCATACTAATTAAAGCTATAGGTTCCGCCACGAATTATATTTCAAAGTAGAGAACTAATCTGGGGTATCGAGGGATAATTGTCGCTGCCTACATCTTTTAGTACATACATACGCATACATAACTTCATACCAAATCCCTTGCGGGGTAGGCAGAGAGAACAGAACGCCATAAGGCACGATTCTTACACGCCTCACTACTCGCTTCGTTGACTTTCATAACACATTTCATATACGCGCGTCCATTTTTAAGGCTTCTAACGTCACCTTCCTCCAGAACACGTTCTATTTGGTCATGGAATGTGTGTCTTGGCCGTCCTCGACTCCTACATCCATCCGCATTAGCATTGTATATCTGCTTAGTATTCATTGACTAATGTTATATTAAACGACCGTTTTGGCCCACGTGTCCTTTCTAATAAAAAGAACTTTTCTCACAGATGTCAGATTTTAATGTAACAAAGCGCTCTAAGTGATGTGATGATTTGGGATACTGAGAGCATGCAGTATTGTTGGTCCAGTGGTCGAGCTCCCCGCTTCTGATTTAGAAATCATGTGATCGATTCCAAACTCATAACAATGATTTTTCAGAATTCTTTTCGGAAATTATGTGTGATAAATATCGATGACTGACAAATTTGTGCCCGGTTGTAATGGCAGTAGGTTTAGTGGAAACGAGACGTAGAGGCTTTAACAGCTATCGCCTACACCTTCGGGTAGAAAAAAGCGTAAAGTTACGTTTTAAACTAAAACTTTTGATGGACTAACCTGCGTGTAATATGTCTCCATAACTCTTTGTTTGATGACATGCGAGTCCATATGTATGAGACTGAGGAAGTTGAGACACATGGCCGGTGTCAGTCTGCAGGCCATCATGCCGGAGAATATGAGAGAGTACTCGTTGGTCTGGTGATGGGGGGCCAGATAGTACAGGTTCAGGAGACGGATCTTCAGCACCGTTGAATAGGCACAGTAGAACACATACGCTATCATTAGCGTTGATATTGCCTGCAGATAAAGGAAATATACATTAGTTAGCTATTAGTTAAAGCATTCGAGGTCGAATGGGTGACCATCAATTCTCATAAAGCACAAAATGTTCTTTTTTTTAGTACTATTCTTTATTAACATTAAATTATTATTATTTCAATCATCGATATTTATCACGCATAACTTCCGAAAAGTCATTGGTGTGAGCCAGGATTTGAACCCGCGACCTCTTGATTCAGAAGCGGGGTGCTCGACCACTGGACCACCGGGACTGTTCTTGACGGTAAACTTTGTGCCCGGTATGGCAATAGGTTCGCCACCTATTCTTTTCTATTTTTATTTTCATTATTTTATTTTTTTGTCAAAGAACCGCCTGAGTCATGTAAGAATCGTGCCTTATGGCGCTCTGTTCTCTCTGCATACCCCGCAAAGGATTTGGCGTGAAGTTATTTATGTATGTATTCATTATTACACTGTTTGTAAGATCTCTCAATTTTGAATTGTAACTTTGGTTAGGGGGCCTGGCATCTGTCTGACAGGAAACTATTTCCTAGTACGGATGCCAGTCTCACACAAATTTGTATTTTCCGTGTTATTATTGTTTCTTTTATGTCCTGTTTTTTTGTGTGAGAAAAATAAACGTATTATTATTATTATTATTATTATCAACATTAGTTTTATATTCAATGAATAATGCAATCATTTCTGTAATAAAACACTATTTTACTTCCATTTTCGGAACTCGTAATATTTCTTTTTGGAATCCCAGCTACCTAACTACCTAAAAAACTCTGGAAAATTCTAGAAAATATGCTGAATGCTGTTGCAGTTTTATAGTTTTCAGCATTTCCTGCCTATTGCGTAAAGGACATGGTGTACAATTATGTACATATATATTCAAATTATTTATATGTACTTAGTCTGGCCATAAATACTGTTACAACTAAAAATAAAAATATATTACATTTGAATTTCGAATCTGTCATTTTTATACGATTGTTCATTGTGTTTTCTCGTTTTGGCGCCAGTACATTGTACAATATTTTGCGATATTAAAATGGAGTGGGGTGATAAAGAGAACCGAATCGCTGTGATATAAAAGTAATAAATGTTATTTGCAATTAAAACATTTTTTTTTTACTTTGTTACAATATTTATGGCATGACTAAGTATACTTACCTCAATGGTTAAATAGTTGTAGTTGGCCGCGGCGGCATTAACAATATTAGCGAATATCGAGAGCACGGGTTGTTTGCAGAAAAATGTCATTTCCGACCAGACAACCGCTATGGACATCACACCGGTGATCACGGCCATTGTCTTCAAGAAATATTGCTTCAGGAAACACTCCCAATACCATTCTGTCCAACATAAAATGCACTACTGTGAACACTAAAGCCAACCAGATAAATATAAATGAGTTGGCTCAACCGGTGAAATATCACGACAAAAAAACAGGTTTTTTACCCAAATGTACCAGACTCGCCGTTATGTTTACGTCCCAAATGGAATAGGTGACGAATCTATTATCCATATCGGGCGCAAAGTTTTCAGTCATCCATATTTATCACACATAACTTCCGTGTGAGCCACGATTCGAACCAGAACATCGAAGTAAAATGACTCATGCAGCCTTGTACTGTAAGAGGTGTCCGGAGGCCCATACCACTAACCCCCTTTCCCATTCTACTCCCTTAAACACCAGCTATGCAACTATATGTTGTTGCAGATGTCCATGGGCGGCAGTAGTTGCTTAACATTAGGTGACCCGCTTACTCGTTTGCTCTCCTATTCGATAAAAAGAAGGTATTAATAGCTATTAATACCCTGGTCCCCTTTAACATTACGATTACTGATGTAGTCCAGAAACATTCACACATAGGAAAACAGTTTTCAGTAACGAGACAAATCCCACTTGTGTCCTACCCCTTAAATACTATTGGAGTAATTGAGTTTAATATTATGAGTGAAATATTGGAATTAATGAATCATGGTGATTTACCAATGATGGGCGGGTAAAAAATGCGCTGCAATCTTGGCCTGGGCGTGTGGAAAGTATGTTGGAATCTGTGGTCTGGTGAGCGTATGTTGGACGCAATATCTTCCAGATGGAATATCTTCTCCAGCATAAGACCCCATTGAGTCTCTGTGCGTTGGAGTACGTGGAGGGCTTTTTTTGTCTGTCATAAAAAAACATCACACATAGAATTTGCTTATTAAGAATATTTTAATTTTTTTTTTACTGGTTTTTGTTCTGTTTTAATACTATACAGTTACCTTCTTATGCAAATTGATAAGAGACTTGAGAGAAGGTATCGGTGGTCGCTCGGGAGGTACACGTCCGTTGAATCTGTCTCGTAGTTGTATCGGCAACTTCTGTATGATTGTCTCCACATGATGGCACAGAGGATGCCCTGATCCAACTGCTGCATTCGCGGCTTTCAAACTCTGTAGAAGAAAACATGTTGTCAGCCAATACAATTTATGTTATTAAGCTGATTTCGACAGCCTTCAAAGAAAAATAAAACAGTTTCGTATTAGAGAACATAAGACTTAAGTTTTAAATTATGTTCATTTTAAAATTATGTTAGTAAGTTTATTATCACACATTCTTTGAAAAAGTTTTATTTTATTGTTGAAGGTATTGGTTAAGATTTATGGAATGGTGCAAAGTTTTGTCAGTAAATCCATTCTTATTAAAAATAAACACTCACATCTAAAATATCATCAACTGTCTCCTCGGCTTCACATTTGTCAGTGCTCAGTTTTGCAATTTTGAAATAGCAGTAAGTCAATGTGTAATTCTTCTTTGAATTATTCCACAGGCCTCTCGGTACTTCTACTAAAGCATATCCTAGTAACAAAATCAATAGGAACAATCCCCAAGTGTTACTTGCTGATGAAGCTATGGTCTTAATTTTCGATAGATCCAAAGACACATCTGGTTTCAGAGCTATATATATGAGTAGGATTCCGCATATGAGAAGATATGATCCATAATATATAGCATTATCAACAAGTGCTGATTTAAGTTTTCCTTTCACTGTGAAATCACCGGCTTTACTATATGACTGCATCATTGGCATTATCAACCTAGAAGAAAATAATATTCATGTATATGTATAGCAAGCAATATGTATGTAGATATATTAATATTAAGACAGCCAGTGACAAAGTAGTCTGTTTGGCGAATTTCAGGAAACAATGCCAACATTCTGAGAGTGGTAGAGTCTTGCAGTTTGCTGCATGAATGGGTCGACCAGTGAAATACCACGACCTCTCTGAATATCGGCGTAAAGTGGCTCTTGCAGTGTTTATGGGCAGTGAGAAGTTACTTTCCATCAGGTGACCAAGTGGTTTTTTATGGTGTACGAGGGTAAATGAGCTAGTGTTCGTTTACCCTCCTATCCCATAAACAAAAACATTTTAAGGTCTCTCATTTGTTGTCCACATAATGTTTGATATTTTTTATTGTGAACATTCAATCTATTTTTTAGTAATACATTTAGCTATAGAAATGATAGCTTATGCTAACATGAAAGTATTTTTTTTATCTCAATCCTAAATGTAACTCAGTTCTTATAACCACATGCACAATTTGTACCAAATAAGAGTGAGGCTGCATTCAAACTTGGAACCTCTACAGTAGAAATCAAAGTTTTGAACCACCAAACCATCATTTAAGAGATAGGTATCTGCCAAATAAAACAATTATTTTTAACACCTTGGAAATTACTAATAAAAATATCACTGATTTGTAATGATAACAAAAACTGATAATTTTACACAAAATTAATGGTTTCCCAATTTATCTTTAATTATTATTGATCCTACATATTTGTTGTGAATAATATTTTACTCAATAAATACATTTATTATTATAAAAAAATATTAACATAAATGTTATTGAGTCACTACTAGCGCCAGTTTGATGCAACTCATGTAGCATGATAATATGTTAACTTTGACAATTGAATACGGTCTATTGTAACCATTGCATGTATTATCATACTAGCATCCCCCATAAAGCAGCAAAAATACTATGCCTGTGGCATTATAAGGGTTCATTGCTCACCCCCAATTAGTCTGATAACATGATAATATTTGTATATGTGTTGACCAGATCTCCTGGCTATATTTATGCAAAATTGGATGTAAAAGCATGCAGTACTTTTAGAGTTTATTCGTAACAAACATACAAATATCCTAAAAACCATATTTTTGGATTGTAGATCATGTCCCAAATATTCTAAAGAAAATAATATTCAATGTACAATTTCAGCTTTCCTACGATTTTGTTACATGTATAGATATTAATTTAATAATTACCAAGTGAGGCATTGTGATGTCCAATAGACCACTCTCCATAAACTAGGAAATATGTCTGTGCTCACTAATGATGAAGGCTTTTCACAGTCATTTGCCGGATTTGGTGTTGTGGTAACATCCTGAGCCCCGACTGGAGTGGTTGTTGTGGGTGGTACAATATTGTCCAGACATTGTCTATATACAGTCTTGTGAAAGCGAAAAAAGACATTTTCTAAATTAAATTTATTATTTCACTATCAAATAAAATCATGATTTGAATTCAAAATGAAGGATTGCGTATAACACTCAGAATGCCACAATGAATGTATTAATTGAAATAAAACGTTTAGATACTTACCGAGGATATATCCAGTGGTAAAATAAACATAATAAGAAATGAGAAATACCATGCTGTCAGTACTGATAATGTCACTATTATATGGTTCCTATAACAGTCACCATAGCGGTACAGTAATGTAGCTGCTAGTATGAATGCTGATATTAACTCTATTACAAATATTGTGTAAGCCATTTTATTAAATTTATATGCAGTGAATACAGTTCAAAGTCAATTTTTCTTAGCAGTTTTCTGCCTCTCTCGCCAAACTCTTGCGGCTTCGTATTGTAACTGTTCGAAGCGAATTTGTGTAGCAGATTTCAGTGGTAGTAATCTAGGCCGTTCTATTTCATAATCTGCTGGACATTCTTCATAAAATAAAACTCCAGAATCAGGTAAGATAGGGTCGAACTCGATAGTAATTTTTTCAGGCCCCTTTGTTTCTGTCATATTTTAGTTAAGTACTATATGATGATAATGGCATTGTTGAGTGAAATTTAACCACTTTTCAAGACAATAATCGTAGTAAACAGCACGAAATATTTTAATGAACACGACAAAAACAGTACATACGATGACAAAATGATAAGACCAAGCGAAACGTCAATAACAATTGACACTTTATTTTTTTAATATTTGTCTAGTTTAGACAGGCAGGCTTTTAAGCCATACTGCCTTGTCTGACGTGTTAATTTTTTTGAACAAACCTAGACTAACTTAATTTAACCTAACGTAATGTAATGCGATTGTTTAAATAGAACAAAACGTATCGTCCATACAAATAAGTCAATTATACATAAATTTAGCATAGAATGTAGTAGATAGCATATGTCAGTAAAAGTGTACTAATAATCATCACAGACAGCGCGACCGCAGGTAAACGATTCTCAGGATGTTTATAATACAACACATGCACAATAATTAGGAGAAGTAGACACTTGGAAGCACTTTTTACGCACACATTAATAAGTCTGAGTGACTTATCAATCACATCAACAACCCATGTTTGTTCTCGTTGTTTGGGTGACTACTGCCTATCTATAAATATTATATCTATGCAATGACATCATAATTATGTCAAACGGGGTGAATAGGGCCCTATTTGAACTTTCAGTACTAAAAATATTATATTGATTTCGTTTACAAAACTTTAGTCTTATAAACAATGTATGCTACAGTGATTAAAACATCCAGCTTATAATTATTTATAAATTAGAGCATGCCCCTATTTAAACAAGAATTGGGGTGATAAGAGAAGGACATTGAATACTTCTATCTTGGATTCGAACTGACATAGTGGCGTTTGTCTACGTCACTACGTAAACTTCAGCTCTTCGATGCATCGATAGTCGTTGGCACCGCTGAAGGCTTTCTCATAATCCGACGCCGCCAAGCACAGAGGTCGATTATATTCCTCGGTCTTCTCTATGATCTGGCCTAGAGTAAGGATATGGTCTATGGTATTAAAGCCGCTTCGGAAACCGGCTTGTTCAGGAGGCTGGAAGTCGTAGAGTCTGCGCGAGAGTAGATTTGTAATGACTCAGGAGAACAGTTTGTAGATATGGCTCAGGGGCGAAGTTGGCCTATATAGTTCATTGAGCGTATCCTGTCACCCTTCTTAAAAAACAGCACCACCATAGTCCTGGTCCATGCCTCTAGAACGTTGCCCTTAGCACGACAGAATTGAATGGAATCAGAACAACAGGTATAGCTGTCCATAGAATCTTTGAACTTATCTCAGGATCTCATCTTTATAAGAAATGACGATGCTGTCTTCAGCTTGGTCAATTGACTCTACCCAAAAGACAGATCTCTTGTGAATACTTTGGTGCCGTGGTTACACTTTATGGTCTCTTTAATACGTACTGCATTGTACTGGTGAGTATCGCGTCGAATACTTTTGGAGATCTGCCTATATATTATCCTCTGGTCGGACCATTCAGTTGAGGACTGCACCGACAATTTCTATCTTTTTTCCATGAACGGCCCAGTAGTTAAGCATCCCGCTTCTGAATCAAGAGGTCGCGGGTTCGAATCTATGCCTTTTTCTACTCGAGTGGCAGTGGCTGTTAAGTCTCGACTCGCCGTTACGTTTACGCCCTATTGTCATACCTGGCACAAAGTTTTCAGTCATCGAAATGTGTCACACTTAACTTTCGAAATTTATTGATTACTTAAAACCACTTTTAGGATTATATCGCGTTTATTTATTACTCATTTATATTTATTTCCCGACGTTTCGAACTCTTTACAGAGATCATTTTCATGAGTAATAAATAAACGCGATATAATTCTAAAAGTTATTTTAATCAATGAGTGAGATTTTCGAAATTTAATTCGAAAAGTCATTGGTGTGCGCCAGGATTCGAACTTGCCCCGTGGCGTGAGTGTCGTTTGCTACGCAGACGACACTCTGGTGGTCGCCACAGGTCAATGGCAATCGTCGTCAGACGGATCAGCCGGGGGGTTTTAGTGGGTAACCTAGGATTGGATTGCAGTTTACTGTCTTTACTGTTTTGGGAGTCCCACACTACCCGCTGCCGTTCCCAGGCTGGGGGTGTGCATAAAGCATTTCCTCGCGTAACAAAGAAAAAGGTTGTAGAAATGTTGTTCGCGTAATTCTGGAGTTCCAGTAGGTACCTACATATCTATTTTTTTCAAAATAATCAATTTCTTAGATTACACGTCCCTTAAAATTTTACATATGTCATATAACTCTGACGGTAATAGTCCAATAAAAATGCATATTGATGAGTAGTAGGCAGTATCTGGGTAGGTACCAATGACGTAACGTAGGTCTGCTTAGAGATAAAAATATATATACACAAACCGCGGATAAAAGTAATACGCAAGATATAACGTAAATACCTCGTAGATACATAAAGACGATAGGAAGAAAACTAGCAAAACTTGTACACAAAGGACTGGTCAGTATAGAAAATAAATGGAATGGAAGACGGGATTATCGGAGTTAGGTAACTTCGCTGTCTATATTGAATAGGGCTCCACTATCTTTAGGTAATAACGTGAATTCCTTGTGGGACGAAGATAATGTGCTTAACAAATTAATCCGTATATACGTATATATTTATTGATGAACATATTATATTATTAATGCTTTTGATGATTGGTACATAGCTAAAGCACTTGGGGGCCGTCCATTAATTAAATTTTGACCCTCCCTCTCCCATGGTGATACGTAGTGACATTTAAAACTACCCTTCCTATCCAATACATAAAAATAATCTTAAAGATTTTAGAGTATTATTTTTAATTCATCATCAATCTCGCTGGTCGAGTACTAGAAGCGGCCGTACTTCTGAATCAGAAAGTCGTGAGATCGATTCTGGTCTCACAACAATCTATTTTATTCTAATAATAAGGTGGAAAAAATAAATACACGTGATATCTTACTACACCCCCTCCCCCTCGTGATATTTCGTGATATTTTTAGACCCCTCCCCCCTTTCTAACCTCACGTGATTAATGAACAGCCCCTTGCTGGGTTGCTTTTTTGAAATAATACATCGGACTCCTGTTTTCACAACCTAGTTTCGTGTTTCTAAGCCTTTTAATTCGACGCGACGTTGAAGTAAAATTATGGTCTTGTACATTTTCTTTGTTAAAATAAAACCGGGATAAAAGAAACATCCCATTTGGCTGATACATCTAAACGTGGTTGGCGTGATGGCACGGCAATTTTGGCACAAATGCGTGAAAATTTCAAATGTAAATAGACATTCAAGATAATTTTATGAATTGTGTCTATACGAATACATCTATGTTATTAAAACAAATTAGGTAATATTATAGAAGAAGGATATGTTGCTACTTGCTACATCAGGTATCTGTCAGCGAAAGTTCACTAAAAATCAATCACGCCGGTAAAAATTAGCCGGAATAAACAGACAGACAAAAATTGTATATTATGTACTCAGTGGTCCAGTGGTCGAGCACTACGCTTCTGATTTAAGAAGTCGCGGGTTAGAATCCTGGCTCACATCAATGACTTTTAGAAATTCTTTTCGGAAGTTGTGTGTGAAAAAAACGATGACCTTATTCCCATTTCGGACGTAAACATAACGTAATGTAAACTTAACAGCCACTGCTTCTGATAGAAAAAGGCGTGAAGTTATTTAATATATCAAACAGACAATTTAATTAATTTTTTTGTTGTTGTACGTTTATCCATGTATTGTAGGTAACCAAAGAGTTTGTACTTTATAAATAATACCTAGTACTTATGTAAATGACTCATCATGAGTATGAAATATGAACAGTACGAAATTACAAGTATCCTTTTTCTTTAAAAAAAGTTAACTTAATAAATAATACCATGTTATATGTAGGTACATAAATGTATTAATTATTATTGTTTAGTACTAGTAATCGTGTCGCAATTAATAATCACCTTTTGTACAATTAAATATTATATTTGCGTACACAAAAGTAAACAGAACAATAGAGTCATAAATTTGAATATACTGACAAGTTTGAACGTCTCCATAATATGTAAATAAGACATATAATGTTATCGGTAAAACATATTTCTTTACTAATTCTCTTATTCGACTTTACTCATATTATATTGATAGGATTAATAACTATACTACTGGAAAAAATTAAGGGATCAAAAAAAAATTCCATATTTTTCGGTAGTTTTCAAC
The DNA here is from genome assembly GCA_905147225.2 of Euproctis similis. Taxonomy (NCBI): domain Eukaryota; kingdom Metazoa; phylum Arthropoda; class Insecta; order Lepidoptera; family Erebidae; genus Euproctis; species Euproctis similis. The sequence continues at coordinate 5,382,244 of LR990118.1, read as the reverse complement.
AGGCCGCAACTTTGAGAGAAATGGTCGTACAGGAAATAAAAAAAAAGGAAATTGTAGCTCCAAGTGTCTAGTTTTTGGATTAGAACTTCAAAGTTTTGTAGCCTCCGCAGTTTCTGAGTAATCGTAGAAAAACCAGCAGCAAAAAAATTCTCAAATTTTTTTTAGTTTTTTTTTTGGTCTACGGGCGTGGAAAAAATTTTTTTAGCTTAACCACCATAAAGATCGGATACTTTGTTCAGTTAGCTTTAATTTCTTTTTTTAAACACCCTGATATGTCCACTCCTAGCTGAGATATCGGTCTTCAAATGGAAAAGGATCTTTTTGGCTTTGATTATCGATATCTCAGCAACCAATGATCGCACAGAAAGTTAGAGGTGGGTTTCAAGAACTTAAATGAATTACCCTTAACAGCTGTCCATTGTTTTTTCGAAAAAAAAATTTTTTCGTTCTGTCACATGAATTTGAAAATGCAACAAAAAAAGGGCTTTTAGTGGTTTTTTGGAAAATCAAGCGCTGGATCGAAAATATTGAGGAAACCGCTAATGTTAAGTGTGCCTTTTACAGTTCAATATGTCCACAAAAAGCCTACAAAGAATCAAATTAATCCAGCCAGCCGTTTTTTTGTTTCACTTGATCGAATTTATGAAAAAATTAAAGGATCACGTTTGCTCTGAAAAGCTTATAATTTTTAAAAATGAGAAAAAACAATTGTTTTTTTCGAGCTTTTTCCACATTATCGTTTCAGATGGACAGCTGTTAAGGGAAATTCATTTAATTTCTTGAAACCCACCTCTAACTTTCTGTGCGATCATTGGTTGCTGAGATATCGATAATCAAAGACAAAAAGATCCTTTTCCATTTGAAGACCGATATCTCAGCGAGGAGTGGACGTATCAGGGTGTTTAAAAAAAGAAATTAAAGCTTACTGAACAAAGTATCCGATCCTTATGGTGGTTAAGCTAAAAAAAATTTTTCCACGCCCGTAGACCAAAAAAAAACACTAAAAAAATTTTGAGAATTTTTATGCTGCTGGTTTTTCTACGATTACTCAGAAACCGCGGAGGCTACAAAATTTTGAACTTCTAATCCAAAAACTAGACACTTGGAGCTACAATTTCCTTTTTTTTATTTCCTGTACGACCATTTCTCTCAAAGTTACGGCCTGTTGAAAACTACCGAAAAATTTGGAATTTTTTTTGATCCCTTAATTTTTTCCAGTAGTGTAGTTGACCTGACGAACTTTGTTCCGCATCAAAAGTAATTTAGGTAGGTATTTGGACTTTGTTTTATACTATGTAATGATATATCGAAAATAGAGCTCGTGAGTGGAGCCCGCTCCGTTACAAGTTGCCCGAGCGGTGGTGGATGACCACCGTGTTGGACTATAGCTTCCCAATAACGTGAGAAATCTACAACTACCAGCAGATTAATTATTGTAAAATATGGCAGTGTGCACTATAATGACACAGACCTTTTACAGATACTCATACAAAGAGAGGAATTTCGGTTTTATTTGGTGGCTGTCCGTTCACTTCTCCGCAATCACCAGAAGTGCGTCTCCATATAACTGCGAATTCCTCCCTCTTATAATCGTCGGCTAACTGTGCAATACCAGTTCCTAAGCGTTCGCCTACCCTTATTATATCGAGTTATGAAAACATAAGTAGTTCACAAATACTCCAAAATTGGCGCCACTGTGTTCATGCTCAGACATTTATTTATGCTATATTTTCTACCCCAAAAGTTTAAATAAATAGGAACTCGCTGAATTTTTACATCCCAAATAGAATACGTGGCGAAACATAGTGACCATATACTGGGCACAAAGTTGTAAGTCATCTATATTTATTACACATAACTTACGTAAATAGTTCCGACAAGGGATTGATGTGAGCACAGATTTGATCCCGCGACTTCTTGATTCAGAAGCACTGACGACTGACATATAAGGTGTGAGAGGTATCCGGAGGCCCAATCCTTGCCCCTCTTCCGTTCCCATCCTACATACGACCCCTTCCATATCCCTATTGTAAAGGCCAGCAACGCTAACGCTGTAACACTACCTGTGTTCAAGTGTCTATGAGCTTTGTTGCTTGCCATCGAGTGACACGCCTGCTCGTTTGCCACCCTAACACTGTAAAAAAGTGTTCCTATGCACGGTATTTGGATATAAAAAAATGAGCATTACTTATTCTCTTGACATGCAATCGGTTAAGCTGAATAAAACATATTTAAAGTCGAGATAAAGTCCGTAAGAGGGTATTCCATTGTTATGCGTGTTGTTTGAGAAAGCTTAAGAGCGAAATTGTATCGGAGATTCTCGATTTTTTCCGCTGGCAAGAATTATTTTCCTATAATAAAATCGTGCCTTTAATATAAGTTAAAACAGGAGCTATTTTGGTGATTACCTTTAGTATATCGTGATAGACACACAAAATTCTAAAACTTTGTTTTTTGGTTCTTATATCCTAAAACGGTACAGGGTTTTCTTAAATATTTCCAATGAAATGACGTCGCGTTTTCGCTCTTTTATAACTTTCTGATTTCCGTCAACCTTTTTTTTATAGTTTATCAGCAAACATTCATATTATTTGACAGTACCTATTGCTAATACTGACTCAGTCATTTCGATTGCAATTGTAACAAACATACAACGGAATAAATTTTTCCACTTGCTTTATCTTATAAAAATATTTTAAAAACAGTACCAACAACAGTAATTTGATGTTTATTTAATTGTACAAATCGAATGTAACATTTAGGTATTTTATCAAATTGAGGTAGGTATTATTATTACTTATTACTATATTCTCGGTGGTCCGGTGGTCGAGCATACGGCTTCTGATCCAGATGTCCGGGTTCGAATCCTGACACTGTCTCACACCAATAACTTTTCGAAATTGTTTTCGGAAGTTAAGTGTGATAAATATTGATGACTGACAACTTTGTGCCCGGTATGGTATGGACGTAAACATAACGGCGAGTCGAGGCTTAATAGCCACTGCCTACACCTTCGGGTAGAAAAAGTGTGAAGTTATATGTTATTACTATATATCTATTTCTAAAAGGAAGTTACATATCTTCACGCCAAGTCTCTTGCTGGGTAGGCAAATTACAAATTATTACAGAAGTTATAATTTGTACATATATATATTTACGAGTTATAACTTCCAGTATTGTACTTACTTATACTTCATTAAATGTACGTTCGTCATTTTGAATAAATAGATGACGAACTTACATTTAATAGTGTACAAATAAGACTTAAACTTAGTCCCTCGAAACGGTAATTATAAGGATAGGATAGGATGTATGAAGTTCCATACTAATCTAATATAGAAAATTTCCATGTCACAATGTTAGTTACCGCACTCCTCCGAAACGGCTTTACCGATTTTCAACAAATTTTATATGCGTATTTAGTAGGTCTGGGAATAGGCTACTATCTATTTTTCATCCCCCTAAATGTTAAACATATGTTTTTAATTTTTCGATATATTTCACTTTTTTTTTTATATAACAGGGTACCAAAATACATACAACCCTAAATTTTCAACCCCCTACGATCAACTCCTATTTTCTAAATTTTATTTTTTGGCAAGACAACGTCGTTGCCGGGTCAGCTAGTGTGGTCTATAAATTCTCTCAATTGTATATAAATTTCTTTCTCTACCTTGTAGAGTATACAGATAAAATTATATTAAGTTAAACTGCAATTCACTTAATTTAAATTTGATAATAATTAAAGATTTCATGTAAAATCGTCTGAATCGATGAAATTGCCTCGGGATTTATATTTGGTTTAGGTATTATATTCTGAAAGTTGAAAACTTTTCCAAATTGAATAAGAAATTTCTCTCATTACAAAGTACTATAAGAACCGATTTATTAAGTTTAGGATTAAAACAATCGATTAAGAAAATTCGGTATTTTCGGTATTTGAACACTACTAAAGGTTTTGTCTAAAAACTGCCGTCAGCTCTTGGGCTATTAGCGGAATGTTCGTATGAATTATTTATAGACAGTGCCCGGTGACGAAATATGTAAAAGTTATTATTACAGATGTCTGTGATTATCTTATTTTAAGTTTCAGCACAATTATAATATAATATTTTTCCAATCGAGTTAGTCAATAAGTTTGACAAAAGTAAAATTAATTCAGTTATCATTATCAGGTCTGGCTTTATTTAGCCTTATTTTGTGGTAATATGAAACTTTGATGCTATAACATTTTGTATAAAAATGTGAGGAAAGTTGATCCAAATGAGCTGTTTTCTTATAATGGACAGGCGGAACAAGCGACACACCTACAACATAGATTTTGTCAGAGCAGCATTGTTGGCCTTTTATGTTAAGTTGTTGTGTTATTTTATGTTATGATATGTGGTGTGATTAAAATGGATATGATAAGAAATGAGTATATGAAATTATGCCTGTAGCACTGGTAATACTGTTAGGTCTATTCTTCTTCACAATTGGCAGTAGTTGGTAGTATGGAAGTTCTGTGGAAAGACGAAAGTTCATACTGGTAATACTCAAAAAAATAATAATTGGATTGTGTAAGGATGGGTATGAGTATGAAGAGAGTATTTGTGGATTTGACGAAAAGAAAACGGAAAACAATAACATACGCTACTGATCCCACATAAAGTTTGATGAGGGCATGAAGATAATGATGATGAAATTTTTAGACATAACCCAATTAAAGGTTCACAGACAATAAATAAGAAAGTTTATTGTGCCCATTCCAACAGGTAAGTATGGCCTTTTCAATAAAAGGAAATTGAACTAAATTTTACAAATTCAATTACATGTATTGTATGTTTGTTACACACAAACGCACACACACACACGCAAAATTTTCCGCCCCGCACCCTTCATTACGAGTGTATCTAACGAACATTTTTCAGAGAATGTACGCACACAGAGAATTAAAAGAGCGCAACAATAGGTTTGTTTGAACAGCTTTTTCGTTTTAGTTGTTTATTTAAGTTTATCCAGTTTTGACAATGAGGAGGGCCATGAGGTTAACAGTATTGTGAGAAACGGCGTCGATGTAGTTCATTATGAGTTGTAAAATGATACTGTATTGTGTTTTGATTGTTGGCTTTCAGTTTGTCGGTAAGTTTTTTTTTTATGGGAAAAAGGGGCAAATGATCGAGCGGGTCACCTGATGGAAAGCAATCACCGCCACCCATGGACATCCGCAACACCAGGGGTGTCGCATCAGCGTTGCCGGCCTTTAAGATAGGAATACGCTCGTTTCTTGAAGGTTCCAAGGCCGTGGCGGTCCGGGAATACCGTTGCCGGCAGGTGGTTCCATATAGGAGCAGTGCGTAGCAGGAAGTGACGGCTGAATCGCACTGTCGTAGATCGCCAACTATTAAGCCGATGTGGATGGAAACACTGGCGAGTCGGGCGATTGCAAAAGTCAGCAGGCGGTATAAGTCCGAACGATTCCTCAGAGCACTCCCCGTGGTATAAGCGGTACATGATGCATAGAGATGCAACATCTCTCCGCAACGCCAACGGATCAAGCCGATCGGAAAGAGCTTGGTTGTTGACAAGCCGAACCGCGAAAGTGTTTTGTTACTTATTTGTGTTGGCTTTTATTTACATGTGTATAATTATGTACAAATTCAGGGAACAGTCGGTCATCTGTTGTATTGGATTCTATTCATAAATAGGATGGGTAGGTTTTAAAGGGATTGATTGGGATTCTTATTGCAAACGGCTATGGACCACTCGTTTTTTTTTATGGTATAGGACGGCAAACGAGCAGGCGTATCACCTGATGTTAAGTAATCAGCGCCGCCCATGGACACCTGCAACACATATAGTGTTACAGTTGCGTTGCCGACCTTTAAGGGAGTAGGATAGGAAGGGATGAGGAAGGGGGTGGGCCTCCGGGTACCTCTCTCACCGAACGAAACGCGGCATGAGCCACTTTACGTCGATCTTTTGAGAGGTGGTGGTATTTCACCGGCCCATTCATGCAGCGAACTTCTTGACTCTACCACTATAGTCATCCACCACTCGTAATCTCTTACCAGATTTTGGGCGAATTGCACAAAATGTTATTCTTGGGCATAATATTTCATTACCTTACAGGTTCAACTCCTTTTTCTAAGGAAGCAGATCGACAAATAAGGCCTGCGACAAATCATTGGCAACGCAAGCAAAGCAATCATGAACGCTCTCGGAACTATGATACAGCTGACCCACAAACTCAAAACGCTCATCATCTTGTTACAAAATCACCAAATCGATTTGAAAACGAGAATGAATATGTCAATCACGGTGGAATACGGCAACGCGAAGACTACGGTCTTCAAAATCATAATATTCCTATTTATCAATCTCAACCAATAAACAACAATAATCCAGACTATCATGCCGTTCCCAGTGATCGTCACAGAAATGGTTATCCTTTATTAGATAATGTACATACAATAAAGACAACCCATCGTCCAATCGACGCGGAAAACATTGGATACAACCATCAAAACAGGCCCAGAAAAGGTCAGTTTCAATCCCTCACGGCAGCAAGAGAAAGAGATATTGCTAATCCAGAAATTCTTTTGCTACCACTAGAAGAAGAATCATATCCTGGACTAGAAAATAGTAAAGTACAGGATATTCCACGCTATAATCACCGTCGACCTTCAAATGGAAATATCCCTTTTAACCCACCATTAAAACCAACCTATCAAAAACACGATTTCAGACACTTCCAGCATGCCGAATCTAATTCCAGATCTCAAAGCGGGGCTGTTGTATACGAAAATCACGATGAAGCGCCCGTTATAAAACATAAAAGAGCAGATTTCGAAAGACAAAGAGATTTGGGGAATCCTTCCCCGCATTCTGAACCTGGCTACGTGCCGCATGTAAATCATTATCAACCTATAATACCAAATACCTTAAAAAAAGAGGGGAACTATTACAACAAAGGTGATAGGAGATCACTTCAAAATTATCCAGAATACATTAGCCCACAGCGTGATAGATTTTCTGATGTATCTACTTCAGAAATAGACAGTTCTAAGAATAGCAAATTCTTGGAATATCCTGCCAGCGGTCCTGGACCAAGTTATCAAGGTACATCTATGAATATTTTTGTACAAAATCCCTCTACATCCAAGTATAACTATAATGCTGATCCGGCTGATGAAACAATTGATATTGCCGAAAATAATAAATATTCTACTAGCAGTTCAATTGCAGACTTACCAAGACAGTCTTACCAAGATTTATTTAAACATATCTCGATAACTCCAAAACGTAAGTAGATTTCATAAAGTTACAGCGTACAATTTCTGGAGACTTTTCGTTAATTTTGATATGGTACGTTAACCGCAGACAGGCAGTTGATAATAAAACTTAACCCTCTCACTATTGTTTCTGCAATCGCAATATGGTTTGTGCTCCGATCAGTCCACTATATTTTATGGCCAGTGGGCAATGGGATGCTGACATCTCAGGAAGATGATTGTTTAAAACATCATCTATAAAGTATTCAAATATTTATGTTAGTTGGCTGTCCAAAAATATAAATTTTTGATTTAAATTAGGCAATACTGAGGTTATTCATATCATCCATAGTCTTGCCTTTTAATAAGTACACCGTGGCCTGTATGTAAACTTAACTTTACGCATTTTTTACCCAATGGTGTAGGCTGCATAAAGCATCAACACGCCGAATCGTTACGTTACGTCCCAAATGGAATATTACCATACATACACCAGGCACAAAGTTGTCAGTCATCGATTTTTATCTCACAGCTTCTGAAAAGAATTCTGAGAAATCATTGTGAGTCCGGAATCGCACCCACGACTTCTGAATCAGAAGCGGGGAGCTCGACCACTGGATCACTGAGACTACAGTGGCCTGTACAATCTCTATTTATTTTCAGACGATAATATGAACAGCTATTATGAAAATCCGAATCTTAAACACGTAATAATTCCACAAGGCCATCGTTTTATGGTTATACATACTAATGGTACTATAGAGTATATTGACCAAATTGAACCTATTCTGGAGAGATCTCATCACAGTGAAAAAACTGAGGACGATTTTGTTCTTTTTGAAGAGGATAGGGGTAGAAATAATTACAATACTCCGTCTCAGTCAAGAGGGCAATCATTGGAAAAACAAACATCATCCGATAATCAAAATAAGGGTTATTCATCTGCTAATGGCGACGATAATACAGATTATAACAGAAATAAAGAAATCACAAATTACCCTTCAGATAATTCATATAATAATGCACCTACAAAAGATTATGATTATCGGTCAAAAGACTCGCTTTATTCATCAGATGACAAGGATAAACCATATAAATCGACAAGTCCTCCAACATCAACAACAAGTAAATCATTTATATCATCAACTACAGAATCTAACCAAAGCTTAAAGGAAAAAGAATTAGAAGAATATCTAGATTCGATATCGAATAACAAGGAGGACGATACATCATCTAGCGATAAGAGACATAATCCACGACAAAGTCATAACACATCAACTCCGCGTGCCCACACCTCGCCAAACTCACGCGCCAAAAACACCCCGCCAACCTCAACTACAGAATCTAATCAACGCTTAAAGGAAAAAGAATTAGAAGAATATCTAGATTCAGTATCGAATGATAAGAAGAAAGATATATCATCTGGAGAACAGAGACATAATTCGCATCGTCAAAGTTATAAAACATCAACTCCGCGAGCCCATACCTCGCCGAACTCACGCGAAGAAGATAGATCGGTACAAGAATTTCTTGAATCTCTATCTGAAAAACCTATTTCAAAACAGAAACCAACAAAATCAACAACAATGGTTGATAGCAATACAACACCAGTCCCAGTAACAACTACTCCAAGTACTAAATCGAGTGAGTGTTTATTTTATGAATTGATATTATTATGTTTTTAGATAAACTTTCAAAAATATTCAGAATAATGTATTATTTTACTAGTGGAAAGTTTGTCATATGTTAAAACATATAAATGTGTACACTTTTCTCAAATAGTTTGTTGTATAGGTATTGTTACCAGCACTTCACGAGCGACTCCAGCGGAGGAAATTATCACGATATCGCCTATAGAAAGGGCAACAGAAGATATTGTAAACAACAATTATCACCAATATAAAAATCCAACCAAAAGTCATCCACATAGATATGACAATGAAGATTTTCACGATATTGTAGATGAACTGATTAAAAAGGGCGCTAAACGAAGTGACGATACAGAACTGAGTTCAAAGGATATCAGTAACAAACACAGTGAATCAAGTGAGTTTCTATTTCTAATACCTCATCCTTACCTTAGTGTCCTTGAGCCTGGTCTGGCAAGGAGCCTCCTAATTGGCTCCTGTGGTCCTTAGTTCTACCTCCGCGACGGTAGACCGTAGTTGAGCGTAGCTTGTACGTTCCGAGTCAATGAAGTAGGAAACCTATGGAAGTGGCATGTCGACACGAAATTGAAGCCGGGTGTGACGTCATTTGGCTGCATAAAATGGGGGTTTAGTGCTGCGCAAAAGAATTTTATTTATCGATAAACGTTCTTGGCTCATTTTATTGTAATTAATGTTGAGGATTACTCATTTATAGAATTAACACTTCAACAGGAAGTAAGTATATTGTTATGCTAAATATTCTGTTTTGAAAGTTAAAATGTTTTTCTAATTTTACAAACTATTTTAATTAAGTTGCTGACTCTAAATTAAGTAAATCACTACTGCAACACATCTCTAGATAGGGATGCCCCACAGTAAACAAGAGTGATTCAAATTTTAAACTTATATAGGGACCGCGTGATAAACAAAACGAAACATCTTCAGAACATTTTTTTAGTTACAAATGCATCTCCTAAGACTTTCAGTCTAAGATCAGTTAATTATTACATATTTAGCGAATTTACAATAGGTTTTTATTCGTTACGAAATAAAACTAATTTATTTAGATAATTCCGCAAAGAAATTATGTCGGTAAAATTTTTCCCAACACTTTTTTACTGGCTGAACTGATAAAAAAGGTAGGTAGGTAGTAAAAATACACAAGGCAGCGGCCGATCATGCTAACTACTCAACCAGGCTTTAAGACTCAACACTTGCTTAATCAAATTCCGGAATAAGTTTACCTATGAGGCAGAAACTTAACTTGAGCAATTTTTGCTGGAGATCAGATAGATCCATGGACTAGAGGCAAGTTGTCAGTATGGTATTATACAAATTAAAAAAAAACGGAATCAGTACCCCAGTTATCAGGCGATCAGTACAATCAGCTTAGCAGTGAAAATGTATTGGGAATAATAGCGGTAAAGTCTTACTGTTTTGTAAATCTGGAGGGGATTGTATGTAAGGATAAGGAATGTAAGGATGTGGAATACCTTCTGAGGTTATCGCGTGAGCAGTCCACTTAAGAAAGCAACAAATACTTCTCACACCGAATGACACGCGGCATGAGCCACTTATAGTGGATATTCTGACACGATATTTCACATTAAGCAGCGAACTGCATGACTCTACCTCTGTTAAACTCTGTAACCTAGCGGACAAAAATCACGCTGTTTACAGTGGTATACCACTGTAAACAGCGTGTTTTTTTTTTATTTTTATTATATTTCAGCGGACAAAAATCACGCTGTTTACAGTGGTATACCACTGTAAACAACGTGATTTTTGTCCGCTAAAAACTTAAAACTTGTGCCTGATTAGATATATTTCAATAATGTGGTACCAAAGCGAATTAGGTCGTGAGTGTTCATGAAAGTAGAATAAACGCAGTCGAAAATAAGGTATTAGGGCTGATAGTTGGATTAATAGACAGTATTGGTGTTAAAGTAAGGAATGACCCTATTTATTTAATATTCAAGCATATTAATAGGTTTTCTAGTACGATTACATACATACATACATACATACATAACTTCACGCCAAATCCCTTGCGGGGTAGGCAGAGAGAACAGAGCGCCATAGGGCACGATTCTTACACACCTCACTCGCTTCGTTGACTTTCATAACTCTTTTCATGCACGCGCGTCGGTTTTTGAGGCTCTTAACATCACCTTCCTCCAGAACACGTTCTATTTGGTCTTGGAATGTGTGTCTTGGCCGTCCTCGACTCCTACATCCGTCCGCTTTTGCATTGTATATCTGCTTAGTCAGTCTTGCGTCAACCATTCTTTCTACATGTCCGAACCATCGGAGCATGCCCTTTCTTACTTTTACACCGACACTCTCTTTCAAACCAACTTCCTTCCTTACAACCTTGTTTTCTACGCGGTCAGCGAGAGTCACTCCGCAGATTTTGCGTAGAGCCCTCATTTCTACCGCGTTTATTCTACTTTCATGCACACTCTGCCATACCCAGCTCTCGCTTCCATAAGTTAGTGTTGGGATCAGGACTGCATTGTGGATTGCTAACTGGGCCTTTCTGCTAATATTTTTTGCGCCTAGGAATCTGCCCAACACTCCGTTTACGCTATTTCCTATCGCCACTCGTCTTTCTACATCCGCGGTGTACCTTCCATCTCTGCTTAAAGCGCATCCAAGATATACAATTTCATTCACCTGTTCCAGCACTACATCATCAACCATTATCCTTGCATCTGTTCTGGATTCCTCCCTTTCAAACACCATTACTTTCGTTTTCGTCGCATTCAACTGCAAGCCTTTAATCATGCAATCATCTTTCATAGTAGTGACTAGTGTTTGCAGGTCCGACGGCGATTCGGCTAGAAGCACGGCGTCATCTGCGTAAAGCAGGCAGCTCACAACTAGGTCACCCATTCGCATCCCTACATCCATCGATCTCATTCTCTGGAGACAACTGTCCAGGTACAGGATGAACAGTCGAGCGGACAGCACGCAACCCTGTCTGACGCCGATATTGACGTCAAACCAGGGGGACAAGCCGCCGTCAACACGCACACATGCTGTGCAGCCCTCATAAGTGGACTGCACAGCGCGCAGCAGTGTTCCGCTCACCCCGTAGCCTGGGAGTATATCCCACAGATCCTTTCGTAACACTCTGTCAAACGCTTTTTCCAGATCCACAAAACCGCAGAAAACCTTCCGGTTAACAGCCAGTTGTTTCTCCACGATGTTGCGGAGAGAAAAAATCTGATCCATGCACCCTCGTCCGTTTCTGAAACCACCCTGAGCCTCCCACAACACTCCATCAGATATCACCCTCATTCTCCTTTCAATAATTTTCCCATACACTTTTGCTGCTAAACTGATCAAACTAATGGCCCTGTAACTGGCGCACTGCATACGTGATCCCTTACCTTTATACAAGGGCACGATGACAGCGCGCCTCCAGTCCATGGGAACCTTACCCGACCTCCAGCACAGATTGCTCAAGGTCAGGAAAGCGTCCCGGACACAGGTTCCACCGTGTTTGATCATTTCAGCAGACATTATATCAATTCCAGCTGCCTTACCATTTTTCATACTTCGTATCGACCATTCAATCTCTTCCATAGTAATGTCCTCATCAGATGTTGGCGCAGCGGTGTCAGCCGTAGGTTCACTCGCGGCGCCCACATCCGGAACATACTCGTACATTTCCCCAAAATACTCACTCCACCTGCCCAATACATCGCTTGGGTTTGCAAGAATGTCACCAAACTTAGACATAATTTTGTCCATTCTGGATGTTGACGAAGAACCCCGAGACTTTCTAACTTCCCTCCAGAAGAGTTTGTTATTCGCCTCGAAGTTCTCCGTCAACCTCACTTCCTCATTCGCAACAAGTCTTTCACGCTTCTCTTTCACTAAGGCTTTGGTAACATTCCTGCAGCGGCGGTAGCTCTCATACTTTTTCTCTGTCATACTATCATTCTGGTTCAAACTTGAGACATAATCCAACCATGCGTTTTTCTTTCTTTCGACGCTGGATTTCACATCCGCGTCCCACCAGGCGTCACCTCTCAGAATCTTATGCCTCTTTGCACTACCACATACTTCTTTTGCACTATTCACTATACTTTCTTTCATTCTTTCCCAGCATTCTTCAACACCTAGGTCAGAAAGACTCGTCTCATTGAGTCTTTTACTGACCAGGCCTACATACATACTCCGTACACTTTCATCTTCTAATTTCTCACATTTTATCCTTTCAAGCTCTCCGAAATGGGTACGCACTCGCCAGTGTCTCCACTTCTTGAAAAGGCCCACGAATCGGCTTACCACCAGGTAGTGGTCCGTATCAAGAGTGGGGCCTCTGTAGGCTCTTGTATCCCTTAGAGTATTTCGGAGACGACTATCTATCAAAATCAAATCTATCATACTCTTTTGCTCATTCCGTCTCCACGTATACGTGTGAATATCTTTATGACGGAATAATGTGTTAGACACAAGGAGGTTCCGTTCCAGACATACGTCCAATATCGGCTTTCCAGCATCATTCACTCTCTTGTCACCATTCGGACCTAGGACAGCCTCCAGGCCGTCTCGCTTGGTTCCGACCCACCCATTAAGATCACCACACAGAATTATCCTTTCATTTCCCTCAGCTAGATCCAGAATATCCCTAACAGTTTCCCAAAACTCCTCGAGTTCGCGGGGATCCGCGGAGCTAACGGGAGCATAAGCTGCGACCAGGAAAACTCGCGTGATCCCCAGTTTTATTCGAACCCAAAGATGTCTTGGGCCTACCAACTCATAATCTTTCACTCCGGAAGCAAAGCGGGAGGAGAGAACGACTCCAACACCCCCACTGGCACGGACGTCCGGGTCCACTCCGGACCATAGGGCTACCATGCCACCGGGGAGGTCCTCGGCCTCCCTCCCCCTCCGCTTTGTCTCCGTCAAACATAAGGCATCCAGGCATCTCTCATTTAATACATCCATCATCTCATTCATCTTTCTTGCCATGCTACCTCTAACATTCCACGTGCCTATACGGCACTCCCCTCTCCTCGTCCCGCCAGGATTGGCGCTGCGTGAAGGGTGGCGGCCCCCTTCGCCGCATGCGCATGCAGCCGCACCGACGGGGGCTAATCGGTGCCCGTCGCTTACGGGGCACGCCCTAGCAGCCCGTCCGGCTGAGTTTGCTTTGGTCAAGATTGCGTCCCACTGGGACGGCAGGGATCGCGACGTGCACGCTCTTGACATGACCCCCTAGTACGATTATGTTATGTTAGTATCCCTAATGCCCAAAAAATATTATTTCTCTCAGCAAGAAGTTAGTCAAATGTACAAGTATTTAAATGTGTACAATTTTCTCATATAGCTTACTTTATAGTTACCAATTCTCCACGAAATACTCCAGCGGATGAAATTATCACGATATCACCTATAGAAACGGTGACAGAAGGTAGTCTAGATACTACAACCAAAAGCCATACTGATATATATGACAAGGGAAATTATGATGATAATGGAGATGAATTGAGTAAAAATGGTGCTAAAAAGGTTGAAGATTCAAAACAGAGTTCAAAGGACAACAAGAAAAAACACAATAAATCAAGTGAGTGTCTATTTTCAAAGTATTTTAAAACAATGCCAATTGTTTTTTCTATAGGCTGTGTGAAATTCATAAAATTCAACGTTTCTTTTTGATCAGCTACTGACGATTACTTAGCAAGTTCTGATGATTTGGGCGATTTTGGTGATAATTCAACTAGCGCAACACGTTCTACAAAACAAAGTGATATGAACACAGATGAATCTATTCTCTTGAGTGATATAAAACTTTCATTAGACGTACCGAATGACTCTGATGGCACTCTCAAAATCACTGTTAATACTCCTGACAGTGCAGGTGATCAATTTCGTCTTTGAATTCCACGGGATGTTTATTTTATGTCATTTAAAATAATATTTCTTTGTATCTACAGGAAATGATGATAAATCAAGTAATGGTACGCTACACATCCATATAGATACAACAGATTACAAGGACAAGAAACATAATACTACAGTAGTTGATAATAAAAAATGCGAGAAAGATACTAAAGATCAGAATTCTTTATCCGGTAGGTCGCTATTGATTTAAAAATAAATTAATAAGTTGAATGAAGTGCAATCCATAATAACCTTACTTTGTTTCTTCCAGATCTATTAAACAATGTTGTGTTGAATAAAAATTCAGACAAGGACTTCATCAACCAATTACCCTCTGATAATTCAACAATCAATTTATGGTATTTAATTCAAATGCCACGTCGAAGTCACCAAAGAGTGGAGAAAAATACGAAGACCACTATTTATCCCAATGGGACTGTTGTAGAAGAATTCATGGAGACAAAATGGCAGGATGAAGATGGTACAAAATAGAGACATTTTGACCTAATACTTATAGAAATAAATTTGTTAATTTAACTTTTTTTATGGGATAAGAGGGCAAACGAGCAGATGGGTCACCTGATCGTAAGCAACTACTCACCGCCCATGAACACCCTGGTGCATTGCCGCCCCTTAAGGGAGTAGGAGGGATAAGGAAGAGGAAAAGGGATCGGGCTCCGGATACCTTACTTACCGAACGAAATGCGACACGAGCCACTTCACGCCGATATTCCGAGAGGTCGTGGTATTTCACCGGTCGAGCCGGCCCATTCATGCAGCAAACTGCAAAACTCAACCACTGTCAATGTTAAACTTGTTACTGTGTGTATGTAAATAGAACATTTAAACATCATTTTAATTTGCTACGTAATTGCAGTTGTAAAAATTAAATTTTGGACTATTATCAAGAGTTTTTATAAGTTTATCTCATATTAACTAGTATGTTCTAAATAAATGACAAATTGAAAAAAGTATGCTAACATTAGATTGAGTTTTATAAATTTCTCAAGCACGTAATTTATATCATAGTAAATTCAACAATTTTACAACTTGTTCTTGTTGTTTGTTTTTTACAAATTCTTTAATTGTTATTTTTTGGTTATGCGATTTGACTTTTTTATTTAGTCATAGTTTTAACATTTTATTATTTTCTACTTTTTGTTTATCACACATATACTAAAGCATTATCTTACTTTCATAAACAGAAAGCTTTTAATCAGCTCAGTCTTAATTGTTGCAATTAAAATATCAATTAGAGTAGAGGTTGTGTGTGTTTTTTTTAAATAAGAACTCAAATAAAATAACAATTTAATAGTTAATACGATATGTATGAATAAATATAGCACGGAAGAATACACTATTTATTAAATATAACGTATGTTTCAGATTCAGAGCCGAATGTAGTCAAAACTACGAAAATATCCCACAAAGATCATAAGAAACACAATTGATTTATTTGTAAATAATTAAATTGGATGACAACTGAACATCTATACTGTCGTACCGTGGTTTTTTTCTACTAAAGTACCTACCTGAGAGAGGTACTATTAAAACAGTACAAACCAATATCTTTGTTTTATTATTAATAGCCGTTCATGCGGAAAAAATGGTTCTATATTATTTGTCTATTGATGTGTCTTTTAGAAATATAAAGGTCCAATATACCTCATGTTTTAACTATAAGCGGTAAATAATAACAACGTGATAGCAAAGCAGGATTGTCGAGCTTTGTATGAATATTTTGGTAATTATAAAGCACTAATTGCGATCGCGTAGCAATCGATGGAATCTGATTACCATTGAATACGTAATGTGAATTATAAAGCGTATTAAAGCAAGGCGATCGTTTAGCAATTTTGCTTGCTTTATATAATATACAATTACTAATAGGTAATCACCCCATTGAAGTATATTTATATATAATCACGCAAGCTTATAGAGATAGCCATATTTCTATCCTAGCCTATTACTATCTTCAAGGTAAGCAACGAATATGTGATTGAAGTGGTGGCCATGGGCGACAGAAGTCGCAGTTTGTCAGTTATACTTAACATAACATAACTTCACGCCTTTGTTACCGCAAAGTGGAGGCAGCGGCTGTTAAGTCTAGTCTCGCCGTTATGTTTACGTCCCAAATGGAATAGGTGCCGAACCTATTGCCATACCGGGCACAAAGTTTTCAGTCATCGATATTTATCACACTTATTTTCCAAAAACAATTTCGAAAAGTCATTGGCGTCAATTGGTGTGAGCCAGTGTCAGGATTCGAACCCGGACCTCTGGATCAGAAGCCGTGTTCTCGACCACCGAGGCTATTGGTAACGAAAAAAGTAAGTTTAACTGACATGTTTGTCAGTTATACTTTTTTCGTAAAAATTTAGTTATTAATAACAATATAGAGACTATATATATTAAAGTATGTAGTTTTATGACGACAGAAATCTGAGACACGATAACATTTTACAAGATAATATTTCTAAGGTTGTCAATCCTCCCCTCTTTCTAAATTGCGTTCGTTTTTTTTTAATATAAAAACAGCGACTCGCCCGTCAGTTCTTACGCAATAATAAATCTAAGTCAGTGATTGATTGCTCAATAACACAGACGACAGAATAAAATAAAAATGCTAGAGTTTTAGATATTTTGATAAATTATATTATTGTGGAGTTCTTAAGAAAATGTCGTTGAACAACATAACTGTCCTTCTGGCGCAGACACATTTATTAATGAAAATTTATATTTTCGAAGGCTGGCTATAGATATTTTTTTGGTCATTAAACGTAATTATTATAGTTGTATAAACATAACGGCGCGGCGGCGAGACGAGGCTTAACAGCCGCTGCCTATACATTCGGGTAGAAAAGGGAAAAGAATAAGATGCAAGGTGGAAAGAAGTATGCTAAGATGTTCTAGTCATGTTATAGACAAGAATGAAGGAAAGCCAACTGACTAAAATGAATTAATTCGAATGGGATTGGCAGAGTCGTGATCGGTAAATCAAGAAGGAGACTACTAAATAAATTGGCTATTTCAAAAACGAATCCACCGTGATATCCTGAATTCGACTTGAATGCATGATCAGATGTATGACTGTGGAAGTGTGTCGGGTTTGAGCTTGTGGAATGGTAGACACTACCTGCCCCTATGGGATACAGGCGTGAGTTTATGTGTGTATGTACCAGGAGAACTTAATTAATGCATTCAATTGAGAACAGGTGTGAGGTTGTGCCGTATCATCAAAGTACTCAAAAGAACTATTTATCATCCATATAAGTTGTTACCGGCATTGATCATGTGACAAAAACAATCTTGATTTGTTTGAAACATTTGTGACAGAGATTGAAAAATAGCCTTATGAAAATTTCAAGTATCCCCATAAATCAAAACAACACTTTGTTTTATCATAAGATCATAGTAAAAAAATAATAAATATTAAATTAAAACTATCCTATTTTTAAAATGGTATAAAACTGCACATGGTGTTAGGTACAGATATTTTTTCAAATCGGCTCAGTAGTTTAGGTATTGCGGATTTTTTTTTTTTTTTTTACTGTGGGTACTCGACCTAGATAGGGAGGTACACCATCAAAATCACAATCTAGCTCATAGAGGCTAATAAGCAATATTAATTTAACTTAATCTACTAATTCTTTTAAAGTCACTAAGAATAATGTCCAATGAATTTTCTTAGAGTCTATTAAGGTGAAGCACTTAGTTCATGTGTTCTTTATTTAGGCCACTATCACTGTAACACTTTCACTAATAACTTTACACTAACTCAAAGGGTTTAGTCCTTTTTAGTCTTCTCACTAGGTCGGTGACGTCGAGGAGTTGGAGGTATTGCGGATGAGTATTTTTTTTCTAATGTCAATGTTAAAATGTTATTATTGTGGTGTTAATTTTGTAGTCCAAATTTAACACTATATCTACAAGAAAAAGGCATCAGCAGTAAAACAATCAAGACGAAATGGAGGTGCGGTAAAATAAAATTAATTCCAGCACAGAAAGAAAATTGAGGCACCATGATGATAATTTAGTTTTTATTCTGCCTCAGCTTCCTTGATTAATTTTCTGTACGTGTGCTGACTGCGCAGTTATGATTTTACACATCAGCAAAAGAGTACATAGATTCAATATAATATAGTTAGGTACTTGGATAAAATTGCTCTTTTCTATAAAACAAGGTTTTCTACAAAAGTAAAAATAAAATGGCACAAGATCAAAACAAAACCGACAAAATTAGTATTGGAGGACATTATCGGATTTGTTGATGAAAAAAATCGTCATAGACGGCGAGCAATTCAAAAAGTATTATTGGAATTCGAGACAGAGACTTGGAAGATTAAAAGAAAGAAGAATCCAATTTCCCCCAACACAAACGAGGAGGAAAATCTTTGATTGGCTTGGCAACTTTAATACTGAAAGTGTTTTTTGCCAAATTAATAAGAATTAATTCAGCAAGAATCATGTTTAATTTTAAGCCTGCCTTTGAACGCCTGCGATACGCCTTCTATAGTGTCTTTTAAAACTTGCATAGACAAACTGCACATCTTCCTTATCTACTATTTTTCCATTTGTTAATAGTCGACGAAAAATGTGTCAACAATACTACCGACCCTAAAATAATTAAAATAAAAGCTAAAATGTCCCCTAGTTACCTGGCACAGCAAATAGTACCGTAGATATTGATTAAGTTATATATATTTATTTCGAAGACTTTCGCGAATCTCACTCATAGATTAAAACAACTTTTAGGATTATATCGCGTTTATTTATTACTTATTTATATTTATTTCCCGACGTTTCGAACTCTTTACAGAGATCATTTTCTCGTGAAAATAAAAAGTTGTTTTAATCTATAAGTATGTATTTGTTAAAGTAAAATCCTATCGGTAGACCATCAGTTGTAATACTTACTAATATTACAACTGATGGTTTCACTGGATCACTTTTGTATTATGAGATATACTTTAACAGTCTCGGTGGTCCAGTGGTCGAGCACTCGGCTTCTGATCCAGAGGTCCGGGTTCGAATCCTGACACTGGTTCACACCAATGATTTTTCGGAATTGTTTTCGGGAGTTAAGTGTGATAAATATCGATGACTGAAAACTTTGTGCCCGGCATAGCAATAGGTTCGCAACCTATTCCATTTAAGACGTAAACATAACGGCGAGACGAGGCTTAACAGCCGCTGCCTACACCTTCTGGTAACAAAAGTTGAAGTTATGTTATTATATGTTATGTTATATGTGTATGTTATTCATAGGTTAATTCCTTATTTGCATACAATTTTACGTCACTGACTTCTTTTGTCTATGATAATATATCTACTTACGAGAATTTTATAATATATTCTCTCCGGTATCTTCTCATTGCATATTCATCTGGTATTTAATCAAACATAATAATTGTATTATACAAATGAATATTCCCGTTAGTTAGTGTGAAGTGTCTCTACACGTGAAATAGACGGTGAATACCTCAATCAGCGGTTGTAAATATACGAGTATATATGAATTTTAAACGTTGACGAAACATCTATAAAATCTTCAGTAGAGTCAATTATTTATTGATTGTTTGAATATTATTTGTAAATTGTGTTATGTAATATATTTTATATGAGCGAGAAAATTAATTGAAATAATTTTTTATACTAGTTATTTAATTAATCTTCAGTGGTCCGTGGTCGAGCACCCCGCTTCTGAATCAAAAAGTTGTGGGTTCGAATCCAGCCTCACACCACTGACTTTTCGGAAAACCTCTTCGGAAGTTATGTGTGATAAATATGGATGACTGACAAGCTTGTGCCCAGTTTGTATTATACACCGCCACATATTCTCATACCTACACGAAGTCATCAATGGGTGAAGTATGGTTATTGATGCAGATAACTACGTGGTTTTATTACTATAAAACTATTAACTGCATTAACCCTTAAATGGACAATGTTGTTTTTAAACAACATACTAAACATCACAGATAAAATTATCTTTATTTTATTTTTTTGTTAATTTTGACAACTAGTTCTTATTTCTGAACGAATTTTGTACTTTTTTTAATGTTGGCACTATCCAATATTTTTATGCATTAAAAATAAATGAATGTCAAATGTCACTTTGAAGAAAACTTTTCTAGTGGCGCGAAACTAAGTTTTGAAGCTGTGTTCGGACTTTGATAAAATATAATGTAAGTATATAACATATTTTTATTTGCTTGATTATATCTTCAATTACATGTTCATGTTGTAAAACATTGAAAATTACTTGATGCTACTGTCGAATTACGCGAAATCTGGTATGTTGTAGGAAAACTACAATGCGCATTGCCTGCTAAATAAATGCATGTTTGGTGAAGGGTTTTTATTTTGCTTTTCAGCATGCCGCGATTACTAGAAAGCGAAATTACAAAGTATTTAGAAACTCTTGAAGATTCAGAAGATGGCTTAGACGGCTCGGACTCCGAAGTAGAGGATGAAGGTCACTATTATCAAACAGCTCGAGATGTTCTTCGGGACCTTGAAAATAGTGATGAAGGTGAGAATGCCCAGTCTGATGAAGTGGATGCTGATCCTCCTCTCGTAATTGACAACGATCAAAATATGCCAGACCCTCCTATTTTGGAAGCCGGAGAAGCAGTACCCCAGAGTAGATCACAAGGGATTTCTAAGCGACCTCTGGTTTGGCGAAAACGGAATCTTGTTACTGCTGAAGACAGCCTTATTTTTAGGGGAGAAACTCAGATAACGGAAGCATTGATGTCTTGTAACACGCCGTATGATTTTTTTTCATTTTATTTTACATCAGATCTAAAAAAGCAAATTGTAGAACAAAGTAACTTATACGCGGCCCAGAAACAAATATCCAATCCTGAAATTATAAATGAAAATATCCTAAATAAATTCCTAGGCATTCTGATTTACACCTCAGTCATAAAATTTCCAAAAACCAGGGCTTACTGGAGTGATAAATTTGGTTATGATCACATAAAAAATACGATGCCGTTAAAAAAATTTGAAAAAATAAGATCCACTCTCCATTTTGCCGACAATACGCTATGCTTACCCAAAGATCATCCAGACTATGACAGGCTATTCAAAATAAGACCTCTTGAGGAAATGCTCAACTGCCAGTTTGGAAAGGTTCCCTTAGACCAAAGGCTTTCCATAGACGAGCAGATGTGTGCAACCAAAATGAGCCATTACATAAAACAATACATGCCCAATAAACCCCACAAGTGGGGGTTCAAATTATATCTCATCTGCAGTCTACAAGGATATGCTCATAGATTTGAGGTTTACAGTGGAGGGGGCTCCAAAAATAACATCTTACCTGGTGAGCCAGATTTGGGAGAGTCTGGAAATACAGTCGTCAGGTTAGCTAGAATGGTACCACGCAATGTGAATCACATTATATACTTCGACAACTTCTATACTTCTGTGCCTCTCGTCACCTATTTAGCTAAGGAAGGAATTTTCTCACTGGGAACAGTAAGAGTAAACCGATTGAGAAACTGCAAATTGCCTGACAAAAACACTATAATGAAAAAGAACGTACCCAGAGGATTCTATGAGGAAAACGTGGCGACTGTGGATGATATTGACGTAAGTGCTGTTGTGTGGAAAGATAACAAGCCCGTTAACCTTCTTTCCACTTACGTAGGAGCAGAACCAGCAACCACAGTCACGCGCTTTGATAAATCGAAGAAAGAGAGAGTTGCTATTCCATGCCCCAAAGTCATCAAGGAGTACAATGCTCACATGGGGGGCGTGGACTTATTAGATTCATTTATAGGTCGTTATCACATCACAATGAAGAGCCGCAAGTGGACCATGCGCTTATTTTATCATTTCCTGGACCTCGCAGTTATAAATTCATGGGTTATGTTCAAGAAGGTAAATAATATAAAAGGAAATGATCAACTTCTCAATTTGGGTACATTTAGACTAGAACTTGCCGAAACCCTCTGCAAATTGGGTCTACCTGCAAATGGCGCTAAACGTGGTCGACCTAGTGGGAGCACAATACAAAGAGAACTTGTAATGAAGAAGTTCCGAGGACCAGCTCAAGCAATTCCTTTGAAAGACGTCAGATTGGATCAGACATGTCATTGGGCAGTTTGGCTGGATAAGCAGCAGAGGTGCAAATTCCCGAAATGTTCAGGATTTACGTTCAAAATGTGCCAAAAATGTCGTGTATCTTTATGTGATACGAAAAAAAGCAATTGTTATAAGCTTTTATTTAACTTGCACTGTATGTATGTATGTATGTATGTATGTATGTAAGTATGTATGTTCGGTGGAATCTTGTAACTCAATTTTGAAGTAGATACCTTCAACCGATTGAGCTGAAATTTTGTATACACGTTTACTTTGGATGACAATGCACGATATAATGTATGACATCATTCTATATCCAATATGACGGACGACCCAAGATGGCGGAATGGATATTTTTAATGCATTTCTGCAATATGGGTATCAAATGAAAGGGTTTATTGAGTGTAACTCAAAATATAATATGACGTCATTCGAAATCTAATATGGTGGAATATCCAAGATGAAGGAATATATATTTTAAGCTTTCGTACAATATGGGTATCAAATGAAAGGGCTCATTGGGAGTAACTAAAAAAATAATGTGACGTCATTCTAAATCCAATATGGCGGATCATCCAAGATAGAGGAACAGTTTTTTTAATGCATTTCTACAATATGGGTATCAAATGAAAGGGCTTGTTAATAGTAGCTCGAAAAATAATGTGACGTAATTCTAAATCCAATATGGTGGAATAAATATTTGCGTTTCTACTATACCATTTGGGCCATTTGATACCCAATCAAATGGCCCTTTCATTAAAGAGTCATATGAGAACTTCAAAAACTATGTCTCGGTGGTTCAGTAAACTAGCCCGCTTCTGAATCAGGAAGTCTTGGGTTCGAATTTGGCCTCACACCAATGTCTTTTGAAATTCCTCTCGAAAGTCATGTGTGATAAATATTTTTGACTGACCACTTTGTGCTCGCTGTATGGCAACAGTGGTAGAGCCCAGCAGTTCTCTGTATGAATGGGCTGGCTCGACCGGTGAAATACCACAATCGGCTCACGCCGTGTTTCTTTGGGTGAGAGAGGTACCCGGAGGCCCACTTCCCCATCCCTTCCTACTCTCATATCCTACTCCCCTAAAGATCGTTGAGACGTAAACATAGCGGCGAGTCGAGGCTTAACAGATGCTGCCTACACCTTCGGGTAGAAAAAGGATTCGAGCTATGATATGTTATTAATTCATGTTTTAAACAAATTAGAATGTGTATAAATATTACATATATCATAGGGTTTTCAATATGAGCGGCTAGATATTAGTTTGGGCTATTTAGTTATTAGTTTGGATATTTGTTTGGGCGGTGTCTGTCGATCTGTTGTTTACTATTCAGTCACTGATGCCAAATCACCATGTCAAGATACAGGGTTAAGCGGCTCGTCCAAATTTATAATCAAAATGAGTTAGTGCTAACATTGAGAACCTTACGACCACTTTACGGCTGAGGCGGTAGTCCATCACAGTCGACGGCTTTCCGTTGACCTATGTTTTAATAGTTAACAGTGTTTTAATTGGTGTTTTAATTCATGCAGCTGAATGCTGCATGAATGGGCCGGTTCGACCGGTGCAATGCCATGCCCTTTCAGGATACCGACGTAAATTGGACAGGATTTAATAACTATAACATGATTGCTACACTAACTAAATTAAACACAGTGGATGATGGGAGCGAACTATAACTTTTATTACAACACACTCCTATGTTACACTCAGGTCGGCAAGTATAGAGTACTGATTAAAACAACAGATGGCGTTACACATCACAAGTAGTTAAACATATTTTGTTATTAAACAACAGTCCCACATAACAAAATTAAGCTGCAAAATCAACAAATAAGTAACAAAAAAAATTGTTTACTTAGGCTCGAAGCTCTTTGCTGCTGGTCAAGCATACGTGGCCTTAAGTAGGGAAAAGACTTTAGGAGGTCTCCTCATTGAAGAGTTGGACTGTTCGAAATTAAACGACCTTGTAACAATAATGGTTTGAATGAGATGAAGAGACTGAGAAACTTACCCATCGATAACTAAAAACTTGAAAATAATTTAAAGAAAAAAACTTTTTCAAAGAAGCTTTTATTTAAACGCTCTAAAAAGAATAAAATAATTTTCACCTTAAACATTTTAAGTATCAACTTATAACCTTATTATATACAATTTATGTGATAATAAAAGCTTGTCGCTATGTTTAACCCAACCCTTCCCCCTTCCTCTTCCCATCTCAATTCCGACCCCTTCCATTTCCCATGGAAAGGGCCGGCAACGCAACTGTAACACTATATGTGTTCGGGTGTCCATATATATTATGTTATAAACCAAAAAAATATATTTGGATAATGCGATCCGTCACAGTTTTCACTAAATCTAAAATAATATTTCTGATTCTGATAGGTAATTAAACATAGCGACAAACTTTTATTATCACATAAATTGTATATAATAAGGTTATAAGTTGATACTTAAAATGTTTAAGGTGAAAATTATTTTATTCTTTTTAGAGCGTTTAAATAAAAGCTTCTTTGAAAAAGTTTTTTTCTTTAAATTATTTTTATAAATATCATAATTTAGAATAAATAAACACATTTCAAAAACAATATCCACTCTTATTTTACCCATACTTGCAAAATGTCATTGAATGCGCAATGTAGTTTATAAACAACACTCACATTATTGCAAAAAAAAAATAGTAAATTCATGTCTAGATTTTTTTACTCATTTTTCCTAGACAGTAATACATGTCTATTATACAAATATATTTTTTTAAAACGTAAAAAAAAAACGTCCATTTAAGGGTTTAAATAAAATTAATTAATGTTGCTTGCAAATGTTTCGTTCTTTCTGTTAGCCGACAAACTTTATCAATCAGTGGGCACCGTCAAGCCTGGCCGCCACTCCACAAACTCATCCCAAAAGTTTCCACTTAACAGATAGTTTCGGATTCCCGAGCGGAAGTCAATCAAACCACATAATGCGGATTATTCTCTAAGTAGACGTGACACTTTATTAAGCAGAATTGTTCCCACGAATATATAATAGTCTACTATCTGCTCAATCCTGATTACTCAGCTACATATTCATAGGTTATCACTTCATTACATAGTTATAAAATAAAGTCCCCTCCGCTGTTAGTCTCCTTATATGTGCTTATATTTTTGAAACTAAGCAATGGATTTTGATACGGATTTTTAATAGATAGTCAACGGGGTGGTTTGTATCTTTTATTAATTTATTATGTAACTAGCTGACCACGCGAACTTTGTTCCGCATCAAAAGTAATAACTGCTGTCCCGCTATGTTAATACTGCAATATCTTCGAAAATATTTGTTTAAATTGCATGCTGTAAAAGGCCAGGATCATCTATATTACACGCACAATCTATTTAAGACACTTAATTGGATGAAAATTAATGCTGTAATGTTTAAAATCGCTTCGTAAATAGGCCATTATTTCTCGTAAAAAGTAAAAAAATAAAAATGGTCATTGTGGGTTATCCCTAAGAGATAGACATATGCCCTCGCGGACTTTTTTGTAGACCTTTTAAAGGTGTATAATAAGTACGTTATTTTGATTTATCACTTAGGGTTCAGGCAGCGTTGCGTTTAAAGTTCTTTATCTTGAAAATTATCACTTTTTTTACTACACTATACATGAATTATAGATCAAAACCACCCCGTTGACACCCTCTAACTATTAAAAAAAACCGCATTAAAATCCGTAGCGTAGTTTTAAAGATATGCGCATATAAGGGGACAGACAGCGGAAAGTGACTTTGTTTTATACTATTAAATGATAATGATTAAGAAAAGGTGATAAATCTAAAATTATTTATTACTTTTGATGCAGAACAAATTTCGCCGGATCAACAAGTTATTAGTATTTTGTTTTTATTATTTGTTGTAAGTGATAATTATGCCTCGAAACTCCATTTCACTCATGATGTAACTAGCGATATCCAAAGTTATGTATAAGCTACTCGTACAATTGTGTCAATATTTCAGAAAAGTGTATAGGTTCTTTACACTTTTACGACCTGTTTTAGAATTTTAAATAGTCTTTTTGAATTGCGGAGATTAAAATGTAAATAATTTACTTCAGGCCGATACCACTATAAAGTTTACTGTCTACTATCCCTATTATTTAATTAATAAAATATTACCTCAAAGAAACCAATCTTGAAGGATGGCAAATTGACTACGGCAATTCGAGGTCTCCGAAGTACGTAATAAAAAGCATTTTTGAACTCGAGGAAAAGTGCCTCTTTCCGTTTTAGTGTTGAGTATAATTTTTTATTGTCTTTGAATCACGACTACTTGAAAGCGTGGCCTATTAACCTGTCTTGTATCTTCAGGCTCTTAATACGATAAGAGAGAACTAGTGTTAAGGCCGCTAATAATTCTTTTTAATAGAGTCGTTTACGTAGTGCTTTTGTATTCTACTTCTCATTCCGAGTGCTAGTATTCGAATCCAAGTATGCAACAAAACACTAGACTGGCAAAAAAACTGCTATCTTAATAGTAATTAAAAATAAACAAAACTTCTGCACTTCAAAAAGTTTACGTATTTGTATAACACCTATCTATGAATAGGAATGATATTCGCTTGCACTGCTAACACCATCTATAACATAATGACAAAATGATCCCAAAATGCGGCGTTTCGAGGCATAATAGCCGCTGGCTACACTTGAGGGTATTAAAGTGATGTGTACGCTTTTAATATTCAAATGTGTGGAGGCAGTGTTGCAGTGTCCGTGTCGCCGAATGAAATATTTAGCGATCGAACTCGTCGCCCTCAATTCGGCAACCGTTATATTAACTAATTCACCACAAGTTTCGTATTTGGATAAATAACTCACGTGAGTTATAGCAATGTATTGTAGCTGATACTTTTGTAAATATGCACAGCAATCGCTTCATCATCATCATCATCATCAGCCTTTCGATGTCCACTGTTGGACGTAGGCCTCCCCCATAGAACGCCGTAGCTCACGGTCCTGCGCCTTCCGCATCCAGTGGCTGCCAGCAATCTTGACCAGATCGTCGGTCCACCTAGTGGAGGGACGCCCTACTCCACGTTGCCCAGTACGTAGTCGCCACTCGAGAACCTTTTTCCCCCAACGGTTATCGGTTCGTCGAGATACCCCGGATACCCCGAGCATAGCCCGCTCCATAGCTCGCTGAGCGACTTTAAATTTGTGGACTAGCCCCACCGTGAGTGTCCACGTTTCGGCACCGTAGATCATCACCGGTAGGACGCACTGGTCAAAGACCTTGGTCTTCAGACATTGCGGTATAGGCGAGCTGAAGACCCGACGCAGTTTGCCAAATGCAGCCCAACCCAGCTGAATCTTCCTTTCGGCCTCCTTTTCGAAGTTTCGTCTACCTAACTGGATAGTTTGGCCTAGGTAGACGTATTTGTTTACGACTTCGAGAACTGACCCTTCGACGCTTATCGGTCCGGGCACGACATGTTCATTGAACATGACCTTGGTCTTGTCCAAGTTCATGCCCAAACCGACACGCCGGGAGGACTCGTCTAGGCTGCGCAGCATTCCGCTTAACTGTTCCAGCGACTCTGCCATCACAACGATGTCGTCGGCAAACCGAAGATGTGAGATGTACTCACCATTCACGTTGATACCCTGTCCAGTCCAATCCAGTGTCTTGAAGACGTCCTCCAGAGCGTTGGTAAAGAGTTTGGGAGATATGACATCTCCCTGTCTTACGCCTCGATTCAGCTCGATGGAGTTCGTCACCTGGTCCTGTATCTGAACAGTCATCGTGGCGGTGTCATACAAACATCTCAACACCTCGATATAGCGCCAGTCGATCCGACATCGCTGCAATGCATCCAGAACTGCCCAAGTTTCGATGGAGTCGAAGGCTTTCTCGTAATCCACGAATGCCATACACAGCGGCTGATTGTACTCCTCGGTCTTCTGTACAATCTGCCGAACAGTATGGATGTGGTCCACGGTGCTAAAGCCTTTTTGAAACCCGGCCTGCTCCGGAGGCTGGAACTCGTCGAGTCTTGCAGCGAGACGATTCGTGACGACCCTCGAGAACAACTTGTAGATATGGCTCAGAAGTGAGATGGGTCTGTAGTTCTTCAGTAAGGTCTTATCACCTTTTTTGAAGAACAGCACCACCGCACTCCCGCTCCAAACCTGAGGGGTTATACTTTGGTGTATTACGGAATTAAAAAGACTTGCTAATTCCTTTAGGATAGGAGTCCCGCCGGATTTTAGAAGTTCTGTAGTAATTCCGTCATCACCGGGTGCCTTGTTGTTCTGGAGTTGCCCGAGAGCCGCCCTAATGTCGCTTGCTGTGATATCGGGAATGTCTTCACTATAGTGACGCGTTAGCGGGGCTCTGTAGTCATCATCGCTGTGTCCCGTAGGCTTGGTCATCCGTGTTGAATAAAGGAGCCCATAAAAAGATTCGATCTCTGCGAGAATCTCAGGCTTAGAGGTGACGACACGTCCATCCGCAGTTTTCAGCTTCGTCAGATGGGGCCTTCCAAGCTGCTGAGCGAACACTTTCGACCCTTTATTGCGGTCGATCGCGTCCTCGATTGCTCGGCTATTCGATCGACGAAGGTCGCGCCGCATCAGCTTCCTAATACGCTGGTTTAAGCTTCTCCATTCTGACGAAGACAGCTGATCGGATGGAGTTTCTCGTCTTTGCCTCATCAGCTCGAGCGTCTCGGCAGAGAGTTTGGACTCCTTTTTCTGCGATCTCGGGAACAACCTTTGAGACACTTTCCTCAGCGTGTCGACCACAGTGTCGGTCCTTTCGTCCACATCACCGGTGGTTTCCAGCAGGTCGAATCGATTTTTAAGTTCCATTTGGAACGTTTCGGTTTCGGCTATTTGGAGTGGCGTAGGTCGGAGAATAGACCTCATCTTCCGGGTCCTTTCAGCTTTCAAGTTAATATTTAGAGAGCCCCGAAGAAGTCGGTGATCACTTCCAGTATTGAACCTGTTGATCACAGAGACATATCTAAATATATGCTTACTATCCGTTATGATAAAATCTATCTCATTCCTTGTCACAAAATCGGGGCTTCGCCAAGTCCACCTCCTGTGGAGACTCTTCTTGAAGAATGAGTTCATCAAGAAGAGCTCTTCAGACTCCAGGATGTTGACCAGCATCTGGCCCCTGTGATTTCGACACCCCAAGCCATATGGACCGATTTTCGTTTCGCCGCATTCTTGTACTCCCACATTGGCATTGAAGTCCCCCATAACAACGTTGTAGTGAGCCTTGGCGGTACAATGTATTGCTTTCGCAATATCCTCGTACATCGCCTCCGCTATCTCGTCAGAGTATGTCGAGGTCGGCGCATATACCTGTATCACTTTCAGAGTGTACCTGTTGGAAAGTTTCAGTACAAGGTACGCTACCCTGGTCGACACACTGCTGATCTCCACAACGGTGCCAACGAGGTCCTTGTGAACCAGGAAACCGATACCCCCCTGGGAGAGCTGGTCACCTCGAAAATAGAGCAAGTTGCCCGACTGTAGGGTTACTGTCGCCGGACTTCAGATAACCCTAGAATATGCCAGTTCAAGCAACCCAGCTCTACCTCGAGTTCGGTGAGGTGTTGGTCCAGCCGAAGACTGCGTCCGTTGTATGTTGCCACGTGTAGTTGTTTTTGACAGCCTGCCGTAACCCGGAGATTCTTAGCACCCCCTGTCCCACCGTTACCACGACCGCTGCCTTGGCCAGGAATAGTAGGACCACCGGGAACTGGGGGCCGTTGGTTCTGCACTCTTTTCATTTTGGGAGGTTTTTGCCCATAGTCCCCACGCTGGGCAGACGTGTTGGAGACCGCAGGGGTTCACCTGTTATTGATAGGAACGCTGCTGCCCGTCCCTACCGAGAATTTTTGGGTTAACCCTTGTTTCGGTATGGTTATCCCGCCATTCTTCGGTGTTAAGCTATGTAAGCTTGTCAGCCATACGTTTTTCTTTTTCTCCCGGCTGACTGCGAGATTCTCCTGGCTGACTGCGAGATTCTCCCGGCTGACTGCGAGATGACACTTCGATATACCGGTAGTCAATTTGGCATCTCTGGAGGGACTGCAGCACTGCCCAAGTTTCGACGGAATCAAAGGCTTTCTCATAGTCCACAAACGCCAGGCACACGGGTCGATTATAAACTTCGGTTTTTTTTGTATAATCTGGCAAAGTGTGTGAATTTGGTCTATGGTACTAAAGCCTTGACGGAAACCGGCTTGTTCAGGAGGCTGGAAGTCGTCAAGCATGCGCGAGAGTCGATTTGTAAGGACCCTCGAAAACAGCTTATAGACATGGCGCAGAAGCGAGATGGGTCTATAGTTTTTTAAGCGGGTTTTGTCATCCTTCTTAAAAAACAACACCACCACGCTTCTGGTCCACGCCTCTGGAACGTCGCCCCCGAGTACGACAGAATTAAAAAGCTTCCGAAGGGCCTTAAGGATCGGTTTACCATCCGCCTTTAGAAGTTCAGTAGTTCCATCGTCACCCCGTGCCTTCCCGTTCTTTAGCTGCTGGAGAGCCATTCTGATCTCGTACAAACTGACGTCCAGGATGTCTTCGCTATAGTGGCGAATTAACCTGGATCTGGATCTTGAGCCAAGCTGACAACAGGAGTCTGTGAAGAGTGGTATAACTGTCTATAGAACTTCTGAACCTCTCCCAGTATCTCCTCCCTAGACGAAATGATGGCGCCGTCATTCTTTTTCAATTTGGTCAATTGACTCTGCTCAGCAATCGCTTACTATCGCGTAATCGCGTTTTGTTTCTCCTCCTATCGCATATCACTCCTTTAAAGATAGGTAATGCAACTGTAACACTGTCTGTATTATAGGTGTCTACGGTCGGCGCCAGTTACTTGCCACCAGGTGACACTCTTGCTCGCATATCCCATAAAAAATCAACCAACAAGCAAGCATCACAGTTTTCTTCAGCGAAATATAAAATATATGAATGAATTAACAACATATCATTTTTTTTATAAATCTTAATGTAAAAACACGAATGGATTTTTTGATTCCATCAGGTCAACACAAGAAAGCGGATTTGATTAAATTAATTTTCTTTGTTAGAAAAATGTTGGACGATACGTGCCTTTGTTATTAAACGGTCTATTATTTTTTAACGTTTGTAGCCATCATTCGTAATTCGTATAACCACAGAATGGCTGAAATTGTCTGGGCCCGTACCTATTACCTACTCTTTGAATTCGAAAAATCTCGTCGTAAAGTATCTTTACTCTATTTACGTAGACTCCAACTGTCTAGATTCTAAAATTAGAATCCTTAGCGTTAGCGAGGGAGTCAAAAGAGCACAAGGTGAAAAATCTTTGCACTCGAGTGCAACACGTAACTTTTCATCCCCCCTCAGCGAGGAAATGACTAAATGCAAAATAAAATATTTACAATCACAAGATACTTTTATTTAAGTGTAGGTGCATATTTACAACAACATTATGATATGTAAATATTACACAAATAAACTTCTTCGTCGCTGGAATCACTAATTTTCGTTTTTTTTTACTTGTTTTCAAGTTTTTTATTGTTAACAATACGATATCAAAACAAAATGGCGCGCGTCAAGAAAATTAAAAACAAGTACACCAAGGAGGTGCAGAGTCTTGAGTTTTTAACAAATTTAAAAAAAAGTTGTACGATAAAAACGGTACCATGGAGATGGAAGTAAATAGGTTTAATGATGTTTTGAAATCACATACCGTGCATGCGATGTTCTAAATTCAAATTTACTTTAACCTCAAGCGGGTAAAAACGGCTTCTGCGCTCAGATATCGAATAGCAAAAATACCATTTCCGAGGTGGGGGGATAAAAAGGAAATTCTTAAATAAGTAGCTTAAGTTACTCTTTATTACATTAAACAATTAATTACCTGCCAATCAAAGCCCCTTCAAAATCGCTTCAGCCATTTCAGAAATTAGCTAGAACGAACTGATAGACAAAAATCGAAAAGAAAAGTTACACATATTATACTCTTTTACTAAAACCTTTATTTGGTATTTAATCAACTAATCCAACCCAAGGCACTTTTTATGTCGCAAAATTAAACGAGTTTTTAGTTAACAACAATATTTTCCTTTGTTTAGTGAACATTAATAATAATTATGGCAAAGTTGCAGTTCAAATTACTTTTCGTGAAAGTTAAACGATATATTTAAATACTTTTCTGAATAAATCTTACTTTTATTTATATGAGATTGTTAAAATGGTATTAATTTAAGTTAAGGCTATTAATTTAAGCTATTCGTTGCGCTTATCAGATTTTACGCTATTTAATATTTACGTCGGCTTGCCTTACTGGTTTAGCACTGCGTTTAGTGATTATGTGCGTTCAAATCCGAGTATACGTAGCCTTACTGGAAAATTTTTCTTTATGAGCCACTCCGCCAAAAGATAGTGCCATCATGATGGTTATAAATATATGCACCAATACCACGACCTCTCAGAAGATCGACGTAAAATGGTTCATGCCGCGTTTCGTTTGGTGAGAGAGGTACCCGGAGGCCCACTCCCCCTTCCCTATCCTTTCCAATCCTACTCCCTTAAAGGTCGACAATGCAACAGTAACACTGTATGTGTTACTGGTGTTCATGGACGTCGCAGGTTGCTTCCCATCAGGTGACACGCTTGCTTGTTTGCCTTCCTATCCAATAAAAACGAATCTCTTCATAACCTTGGATAATATTTAGTAATATGATATATGTAGTTAAGCAAGTCGATTTTTTTTAAGAAAAATAATACCAAGTTTTTTCTGCCGATTCGTAGATTGCGCTAGCAAGTTGTTACATTGACATACTCCGTCTTATTACAAAACACAGACTAAGGAAAGAGTCAGGTTTATGACAAGTAACAAATAAAATTCTTATTACAAAATGAAGACTAACGCAAATAGGTGGTCTATGTTTAGAACAAAAGTTAGTCTCACCAGACCCCTAGTTTAACGATGGTACCAACTGCTTAAACGTCAAAATTGTTTACTTTTGAGGTTAGCTTGAGTTGTTGTATTGCTCATCATTAAAGAAATATTTTTTAAAATGTAAGACAATAGGACTGATTAAATTAATTTTGAAGATTTAAAATTAATCCAAACTATCCACCGACCTCTAAAACAACAGTCTCATATGAATACGTAAATCGTTTACACGAGTAAAGTGATGACAATTTTCGCAATCAATATAGAAGATTTTGGTAAACAGATTATTAAATTAATTAGAGGATTTATCCAATGATTCTCGTGGAGACGTTATTGCCCCCGAAATCCAGGTAGCATGTGCATTGCGAAGTTGGGCAGTAAGTAATAGTGTATTTAACATAATAGTTTACGGTTGTATTCCTTTATAAACATACATAGCATAACTTCACCTCTTTTTCTACCCAAAGGTGTAGGCAGTGGCTGTTAAGCCTTAACTCGCCGTTATGTTTACGTCCCAAATAGAATAGGTGGCAAACCAATTGCCATATCGAGCACAAAGTTTTAAGTCATCGATATTTATCACGCATAACATTCGAAATTAATCTATTTCGAAAAATCATTGGTGTGAGCCAGGAATGGAACCCGCGCCCTCTGGATTCAGAAACCATGTGCTCGACCACTGGACCACCAAGACTATATATTCTTACAATAACTAGTGAATTTATTTTTATAGGTTCATAACATTTCCATTGATAAGAAGGAAGGCTTGTTTCCAGCAGAAGATGACAATGTTGGTGGCCAAATGTAGTGGTCTTGAAAGAATACCACCCATTGTAACCAATGCTGTACATGGAAATATTAAAAAAAAAACAATCAATTCCAAATTACTTTTAATATGTCTTAAAATGGTATCATTAATTATAATAACTCATTTAATATTAATGGATAAGTTGAAAGCAGCGGAAATCTGTAAGCAAAACATGTTAGTAATTATTATTATCCTTTGATGGTAATAGGTTAAAAAAATATAGTTAAAAGGAACATTTTAATTATTAACACATATGTATTGTTTAGTTGACCTTTTTTCTATAATTAAATTTATCTTATTGTCTAGGTAGCAAATCCATTTTTATTTTTAATTTATATTGACTATTTTAATATTATATGAGTGTTCAACTTTCAACAACTACAACTATTAGATAGCAATAATGAATACAAAAAGAAAACCTCTTTAACAGAATATCTTTTAGTATCTTTCCTGTAAATTTAAATAAAATTACTTTTAGTAATAAAATACAATATTTATATATAAACATCATAAGAAACCACATGTATTAAGTATAAGAATATTTTATATACATATTTTTGTGAATAGAAGTACTACTGATATTCTGCACTGTTAAGAAAAGAATTTAGGTTTGTTTCACTGTGCTGAAGTAATCATTTGTAAAATATAGAATATTTTATTAAATTGAAAATACATTTTATAAGAAATTTTTTATCCTGTTGCACCAATAAAATTAAAAATAATATTACATTATTAAATCAATTAAAATATTGTTTTAATCACTAACCTTTTTTCTCAATTCTTGGTTATTTTCTATGTCAACGGGTGTTTCTGAACTACATACAGCTCAGTTCACTGACAACAACATCTGGACCATTATAAATCTATAGCAAAATAATATTAAGTACATACTTTACTATAATAAAAGAATACATATCATTAAGTTAGTATGTACTGTTGCAACCCGAAGAACTTAAATCATTGCCTGCACGGCATCACTGTCAAAGTTAACACCACAATACCATAATAATCACGAGGACAGATTTTAATTACTGCTTGGTCCTGTGAAGGTGATGGTGGGTTTTCACTACCAGCTCTCTGAATCTGTAGTTGCTAAAAGATGATCGCCTTTTCCAAGCCAATTTAAGTTCAGTTTCTTAACTTGTGTTCCCTGTCAGTATGTATAATCTAGAAATTTAACATCATATAAAATTGCTTAATTAGTGCAAATTATAGACAGCAAATTGTACTTACTTATTTAAAATACTCTCATTCTTTTTGTTTCTTCAAAGTTTTATTAGAGATTAAGAATTTATATTCTACTATATGTTTCGACTCGGAATTCAGCTGGCGTTATATTTCCTGTCAAGATATATTTCAGGACTCCAGTTTTACCACTTTGTATCTTTTATTGATCCATTTTAAAATATAAAAGCTATATCCATGAATCTAAAACGACCTAATGACAAGAAGTAGTCAAAGATACTGAATGCTTGCGTGGCGTCCAGTTCACACACTTATTGCATCATTTTACAAATATATTACAATTGTTATTTACATTCCGGGACAATAAATTGCTTTATCAAGGCTTCTTTCGTTATTGGCAAAGTGGGGACCACTGGACCACCGCCAGGTTATACCTTTCAAAACTTGACTTAAAGGTCTTAGTTACCAGGTCATTAAAACCCTTAAAAAAAACCTTTCAAAACTGAACGATAAGACCGAATTACATTCAAATCAATGAATCATTGTGTACTCTACTCTGTGAGGGGAGATGCCAAACTTAGTGCAATCAAGACTTGGTATAGTTTGCGATTTGTAATGAGGAGGAGTACTAACCATTTGATATCGAATCAGACCACGATCTTATAAACCAGCCTAACTAGCTGTTTTAGTACATCGTTTTGTAATAAGACGGCATAGGTTTAACACTGTTTTTCAATTAACTTTAGGCTTAGTTTTTAAAAGGGCGAATTTCAACTAACGCCATTTTTTTATCGTATACGTTAACTTTTGCTTTTATATATATTTCTTTAGGATATTCAAAATTTAATATTTGGGGATATTTCAATTTAAACATACATACATATTCCTAAATCTACGCAACGGATTTTGATGCGGTTTTTTTAAATAGACCCAGGGTTTCAACGGGGTGGTTTATATCTATAATTTAAGAACATAAAATGAAGTAAGGTAGGAGGAGGAAGGATAAATCCAAAATTTACTTATTTATTACTATTGATGAGGAATAAAGTTTGTCGGGTCAACTAGTCAACAATAAACACACTCTTCCAACCACTGAACACGTTTTAAAACACAATATTATATTTACATACATACATAACTTCACGCAAAATCCTTCGCTGGGTAGGAAGAGAGAACAGAGCGCCATAAGGCACGATTCTTACACGCCTCACTCGCCTCGTTGACTTTCATAACTGTATAATATATTTATATATAATATATTGTATTGTAAGGTGAAATAAATAAATAAAAAATTTAAAAACTAAAATTATATACGTACGTTCCGTATGCTCACGGAACCTTTTCATTTATGGACAATAAAATGTAAAGAATCCTTACGAGGAGAGTTAAGTTTGCACTTTATTAAGGTCAAGTTTACGACTTGCCTGAAAGCAGCGATGTTTTGTACCGAACATCAAATGTTTACTTCTACAACTTCCACTTTTACAAATTATATTAAATCCGCGTACATAAAAGATTTTAATTTGTACATTCTAAAGGTAATTTGTAAGAATATATTTTTTAATGGAATTGGGGGCAAACGAGCCAACGGGTAACAGGCAAAAAGCACCGCCCATAAAAATTTGCAATACCGATGGTGTTACAGTTGCGTTGCCAAATTTTAAGAAGAAATAGTGAAGGAGTTGTAATTGGGAGTGGGAGAGTTGGATCATCCGGATATCTCTCTCACCTAACGAAACGTTACTTAAGCCCTTACGTCGTTATTCGGGGAGATTTTAGTATTTTATCAGTTGAGTTAGCCCATTCATGCAGAGAACTGCGTGGCTTTGCCACTCTTAATATTAGTGTAGATGTTGTTAGTCGGTCCCAGTTGTGCTATAAAACAAAATTATAGTGATACTCTAATTTGTTTAACTGACAGTGTTTTAAAAGAATGTTATCTCTGTTTACTGTAAGGATTAAATAAATTTAAAGTGACTTATTAACCTATAATCTTTCCAGTTATCGTGGTAATACTTTTCCCATAACTATAATTGATTAAAAAATATTATTATTTTATCCGTACTTATATTAAGAACGCAATGATAAATCTGTCTGTTAGTTAGCTATATTTATATTTTGATACCTACCTATATTTCATGGATTTAGGACCAACGAACTTTTTTATTGCAAAGGTTTTTTTTTCGGCCATTTATCAGTAATAGGAGCTTACGGAGGTTAGTACATGAAAGGTGAAATACCACGGCCTCTGAAGAAATCGACGTAAAGTATTTTATGACAGGTTACATTTGGTGGGGCATGTGTCCATAAACGTTAATAGGGTATGGGAACTTTTGGTCGGCATTTTTGATAAATTGCAATTTAAGCAAAGTATATTTAAAACAATTCGTTGAGAAAATCTATTTAAAAATAATATAGAAATGGCTTTCGAGCAATTGTCTTCGGACAAGTCGGTCTAACAATTATGAAATTCTATAGGAAACAAAATGTGAATGTAAATAATGAGATGTAAATGTAAACAAAGAAATGTAAATGTAAACAAAATTCAAAATAAACTCAAAGACGTGCTGAAATATTATTATTTACTTCTGTTTCAAGCCACGTCTTGTCTCTATGTAAACTGAAATACCGTTTGAACGTGACAGTTTTTATTAATCAAATTTTATTTTGGTAAAGAAATTGAAGAACAGCTGTCGAAAGCCATTTGTTTTTCTTATCATTTCGAGATGGTATAACATTGATGACGAAGAATTCTTCAGTTTGGACAGTTTACTTGTCACGAAAAATAATTTATTATATCGACGAGCCTCGTGGTGCATTGGTAAAACTACTGACTGCAGAATCATGGATGGCGGATTCGATTCCCACCCGAGTTCAAATATTTGTGACAAGCATGAATGTTTGTATGGCGTCTGGCTGTTTTCTATGTATTATAACATAACATAACTTCACGCCTTTTGTTACCCGAAGGTGTAGGCAGCGGCTGTTAAGCCTCGTCTCGCCGTTATGTTTACGTCTCAAATGGAATAGGTGGCGAACCTATTGCCATACAGGGCACAAAGTTTTCAGTCATCGATATTTATGACACATAACTTCCGAAAACAATTTCGAAAAGTCATTGGTGTGAGCCAGTGTCAGGAATCGAACCCAGACCTGTGGATCAGAAGCCGTGTGCTCGACCACTGCGCCACCGAGACTGTATTATAAGTATGTATTTACAAATAAATGTATTAGTATATGATGCTGAGTGACGTAAGACAAGGGTTCTTACACATCTTACTGGTTAACTTGCTCTTCATAAAATCCTGTTACTCCTAAAATCCCTTTCCGATAAGACACAAAGGAACATTTATACCTACTGATAATATATTGACTGATTCTGAATCATGCATATCATTTCATTATTATTTACTTACATAGTATAAAACGAAGTCGCTTTCCTATTTCCGCATACACACGCGTCACCGACTCGGTATACCATGTGAGATTTCCATGTATGTGCAGTCCAGGCGGATTGCAATCATGCTCAGGATGCTGTTAGCGCTGCCCCGCACCCTGCGCACCAGGGAGGCACACCTCTTATTCATAGTGGACAGGAGGCAGTCAACGTGTGCGTCAGCGAACATTCCTGACGCGCTACAGAAGCGTGGCAGCTCCACCAGCACCCTGAACGCGTAGTTATATGCTTAGATGTTTAAAACTACGCAATGGATTTTGAAGAGTTTTTTTTTAATTGAAAGAGGGTGTCAGCGGGATGGTTTGTAATAGTTTGTATGTATAATATAATACATATATACTGTATATGTATACAGTATATAATTCATATATACTGTAGCAAATAAAAAAAGTGATAATTTTCGAGATTTAGCAACTTTATTGCAATTTTGGGCGAACCATAAGTAATAGATCAAAAAAATGTACTACATTATTGTACATCTTCGAAAGATCTACAAAAAAGTCTGCGATTTTAAATACGTCTTCTGTTAGGGATAATCCACATTGACCATTTTTATTTATTTTCTGAGGCAAAACAAATTTCGCTGGGTCAATTAGTTGACTATTAAACAAGAAATCGTTTTTAACTTTAATAAGAAATTCTTTTCGACGGTTGAAATACCTTACCAAACAACCTTCAAAAAAAAAAACTTAGTCATTGGTGTGAGCCAGGATTCAAACCTGATACTTTGTTGTCATATTATAATGGAACTCGTAAACAGACAAACAAACATACAGTAAAGGAGACTTAAAGTTTTATAATATTGTATACTTCATAATATTATTTCTTTTGAAACGAAATATTTAGAAAGTTCACTTAGGTGTAGAATCCTATTTAGGTAAAGACGAATGGGATCCTTTGTCGTTGTAAAAGTAATTTTGCTAACTCAATTACAAACTTCGTTAAATGTGAGTCTACGGAGGCAGGTTTTCGCAAAAATGTTTTACAAAGAACCAGTCCAATATTATATTACTACTCCCAAGCGACCAACAAGGGTTTAGTTAGATAGGATATTCTGCTTTATACGTGGAACGTGTTGATTAGTATTGTACCATAACTTCACAGTCATATCTGTATGTGTAGACAGCGTCAATTATACCTTGATAAACTGGATTAATTTTCTAACCCATAATAATAAAAACAGATTTTCGGACGGAATGTCCTTTAAAAAGTTTGTTTCATATAATTAATAATTTTGATAAATTTGTTCTTGGAATTTTTGAAAATTACTTATTAAATATTAGCCAGAACTCACTGTTCTTTTAGTTTCTGGTAACTTTCTGTTATTCTGATAAATCGGGTTGGCCATGTTACAATCTCATTGTAAGTAAAGATTTAAACTAGATGTGAACCAAAAAATACCATTAGTAGATACCTATATGTATCTGTATAGTCTTGTTTCTTATCACTAAACTAGTGATTAATGATAATAGGGCTGGTTCGCAAAAAGTGCGAGACTATTTCTTTCAATTCCCGACAGAGACCTACAGTTGCCAGAAACCGATTCACAACATATACTAGCTGGTAAGTTAATAGATTCTATAAAAAAGGATTTTTTTGTTGGTACAATAGTAAAATAGTCTCGGTGGTCCAGTGGTTGAGGACCCCGCTTCTCAAATTAGAGGTCGCGGGTCCAATCCTGACACTAGCTCACACCAATGATTTTTCGAAATTAATTTCGAAAGTTATGTGTGGATCGATGACTGAAAACTTTGTGCCCGGTATGGCAATAGGTTCACCACCTATTCCATTTGGGACGTAAACATAACGGCGAGACGAGGCTTAACAGCTGCTGCCTACACCTTCGGGTAACAAAGGCGTGAAGTTATGTTATGTTATGTTACAATAGAAAAAGTCGTGGAACATGGCTGGATAGTGAAAATATTACACATTTTTTTTGATAACATATTACTAAAATGGAAGGGTAGACGTCACTCTAAAGAAAAAACATTGCTTCCGTGCTTTCTCATAACAAAAATAAATAATAGTGCCTGAATCAATAATTAAACCACAAAAGTCGAATGTACAACAAAAGATTTACATCATACAGTGAAAAACAAAGTAACTAGACAGGAAAGTGTAAATAAAATCGGCAACTAGTTATCTGTTCAAAGACAGAGATTATTGAATAAATAATAACGAGAATTAACCAGCAAAAAGTAAAGTGCTAGGGAATAAGTATTATGGACTACAGGGAATAATATTGTCTTATTTTACTTGGTAAATAACTGTGCAATTAATAATAACCTAAAAACTAAGAATACAAATTTAATAGTTTTCTCCTGTGTTATTACCGCCATCTATATTGCCCGAGCTGTACCACGTACTCCAATCGACTAGTAAATAATATTCATCTAACTCAATCTACCACCTGATCTACTATTCACTACAGTAACTAGCGGAGGTGTGGTAACTATTTTAGTATTAAAGATGGAAGACATAATGAACATTCTGCGGAAAATACAACAAGAAATGGATGAACAACGAAATGCAATTTTAAAAAGCGGAGAGAAGGTAACGGAACAAGTTACAAAAAATATAAATTGTCTATTGGAGAAAAAGTGTCAATTAATGGAAGAGAAATTTAAAAATTTAAAAGCAGAAATAGATAACCAAGAAAAGAGATTATATTTTTTAGAGAAACGGGCAAGACAGAGGAATATAGTCTTTTTCGGCATAGAAGAGACAGAAACATCATATTCTAATCTGGAAAACAAATTAATAGATTTTTTGAAAAGGAACTTAAATCTAGAAGTGGGACGCAGGGACATCCAGCAAGTAAGAAGAATTGGGAAGAAAGGAGATAGAACCAGACCACTTTCTGTCACTTTTGCTTCGCTAGGTCTAAAAATAGATATTTTAAAGCAAAGGAGAAAATTAATTAATACTATATACTACATGGAAGAAGATTATCCACAAAATATATTGGAGATAAGAAAAGAACTAAAACAACAGGCCAAACTTGAGAGAGAAAAGGGGAACTTTGTAATAATTAAGTATGATAAACTCATAACACTGGACAGATACATGAATACAAATAAAATAGGCCACAAAAGAAATCTCTCATTGTCACCAGAAAACAGTGGTTCTCAACAAGCTACAGAAAAAAAGCAAACTAACAAAAAGAAGATCCAACCACCAGCAAAAAGACATTCCAGTATGGTATACCCAGAAACTACTAAAGAACTAGGCATGCTTAAATTCTTAACTAGCAAAGATCACAACATCTCCCAGAGACAAAATTACGATACAAAGGAATAGCAAATATCCTACCTCTCAAATATGAAGAAAAATAAAGAAAAATAAAATTATAAGAAACAAAAAACATCTCCCAAGCCGGTTGGTCACCGTGGGAGAATAAGACCACAACCCTCAAAGAACCACACATACTAATATAATA
This sequence comes from Euproctis similis, assembly GCA_905147225.2. NCBI lineage: Eukaryota > Metazoa > Arthropoda > Insecta > Lepidoptera > Erebidae > Euproctis > Euproctis similis. The sequence continues at coordinate 5,339,512 of LR990118.1, read as the reverse complement.
CAACATTATCCAAGCCGCAAATACAGAAATAAATCTTTGAGGAGGCCTTTACCTGAGAGGGGTCCATGCTACCACTATGCTACAAAGAATTCTATAACTTTTTATTTAAGTGATTATACTGCATGTTATATTTTATTGAATATTTTTAATTTTGTTTTGATTATTGGTTAATAACATTATTTGTTATTGACTGATGAATTATATTGTATTATTGTGTTATTTTGATTATTGGTTGCATAATGAAATATTTTATTATTGCCTATTGATTATATTGCATTATTTTTATTTTTATCGCCTAATGAATTGTTTTGTTGTTGTCTATTTGATTATATTTTGTTATTATATTGTTTTAATTATTTATTGTTACATGAAATATTTTTTATAACTTGTTGACGAAATAGTAAATTGTATTATATATTACCTTAATTTTGTTCTGATGATTGATTTCTGAATGAAAATGTATAGTAACGCCTTCAATTATGCTTAAAATTTAATTATGACAAAAAACACAAAATTATTATCATTTATGCAAGTGATTAAGCACACGTTTAAGCAGAATTAATTTAAAATATTTTTAAAATTGGATAACTTGATAGAGATGAAAAGTTAAACTCACTAATATAAAACCAGAAAACTACTAACAATTGTTTGTAAATTATTATAAATCTAGAAACAGTTTTTGACAGTGCTAGAGTCTTGCAGTTCGCTGCGTAAATGGGCCGGCTCTACCGGTGACATACCACGACCTCTCGGAATATCAGCGTGAAGTGATTCGTACCGCGTTTCGTTCGGTGATCCCGATCCCGATCCCCTTTCTTTCCTTTCTATCCTTTTATTTACTACTCCTTTAAAGGACGAGAACATACCACGGTGTCGTGGGTGGTAAGAGGTTGCTTACCATCAGGTGAGCCACATGCTCGTTTGTCCTCCTATACTATAAAAAAGGTAACATTTTTGCTAAATTCCACTTATCCTTAGTATTTCCTATTTGCTTGATATCGCATACAGATTAAAAAAAAAGTGGGTAAGTAGAAACTATAAAACCTTTATACATTGTCCGTATACACTTTATACATTACGTACATAAAATAAATGTTTTTTCGTCTGTCGACAAACTTTATCAATAAGCCGCCACCACGTTGCCATGGCTCCCGTTAAGTTTCACGAAAGTTCTCAACCAAGAAATAGACAGTTTTGTTTCTCCAAGCGTAATAGAGCCGAACTAAGCACTGCGGTGTTAATGTATATGTTACCGGAAATGTATGAAACCATGGAATTGTATGCAAATCCTAGGAAACGTGTACAATTCCAATACTATTTAGGAAATGTATAAATTTCCTCGGAATTGTATATAATTCCAATATCGTATTAGGAAATGTGTGAAGTAAATCGTCTCTCGAACTCTTGGACACACATTAATCTGCGATCGAGCATATAATTGTTTTAAGATACCGTTCTTGGTACCAATCTAATAGAGCTCATCATTGGTTTTAGTCAAAACTACACCAATATTGATACGTGCATCACCTCGTCCTCTATCAACCTCAGGAACTGCAATTCGTAGTGAAGCGCCAATAGGTACAGGGGCCAACTTCTTTTCACTCGATTTCAGCATTTTTTTTTTGTTGTAGGTTTTTTGTTTAAAAAAATAACAATAACCTACACATTCTGATTGCTATTTAGGAAATGTATAGTTTTCCTAGGAAATGTGTAGCGTGTAATTTATTTCACACTTTTACGTGCAATTTTAGGAATTACATACGTTTCCTAGGAATTTTATACAATGATGGATTTCATACATTTCCGTTAACATATATATATATAAATAAATCTGACTTATCCTTTCTACTGACTTCCAAACTAATAAATGATGTACCTTCTCGACCTTGGTAGTGTAAAGCGTGTAAATGACTAGAGAGATGATATGCGTACATGTTGGAAATAGAGAAGGTGTGAGTGAGTTTGAATGGCCGGAGCGATGGTGTATGACTCTGATATAGATGAGCTCTAGTATAGCTCTCAAGAAACCTGAAATTAGCAGAATTATGATTGTCAAATTTGGTAGTGTGCATCAATACGACTCCGGTAGTTACTGTCGCATCTCAACGACAATATTCTGCTACCATAGCACGACCAACGAGAAGAACTTCGGTTTTTTGGTGGCTGTCCGTCCACCTCGCCGCTGTCACCAGAAGTCTTATAATCGTCGGATAACTGAGCAATTCTAAAAGTTCGGCCCACGTGATCGGCACGCTATCTACCCATACTAACCGTATTATAATGAGTTATGAAGACAAAAGTAGTTCACGAATTCTCACACACGCACAGCAGTGCGCCGCTCACCCCGTAGCCCGGGAGTATGTCCCACAGATCCTTTCGTAACACCTTGTCAAACGATTTTTTAAGGTCCACAGAACCGCAGAAAAACTTCCGGCTAGCAACCAGTTGTTTCTCCACGATGTTGCGGAGTGAAAAAATCTGATCCATGCACCCTCTTCCGTTTCTAAAACCACCCTGAGCCCCCCACAACACTCCGAATAAAACCTCATTTGAATTCAAAAAATAAATCTCGTTCCGTTAACCAGTGACGAGGAAAATCTTTTATTGTTCCTGAAATACGTCAATTTGAAAATCAATTGTCATATTTATTCATACATAAACCCTCGCCTGTATCGTTTAGGGGTAGGCAGAGGCTTTGGCTTTCCACAAGCTACGATCTTGACACACTACTTTTGTCTCATCCACATCTCATCATGAATACACGTTTTTTTTATGGCATAGGAGGGCAAACGAGCAGGCGTGTCACCTGATGGTAAGCAACCAACGCCGCCTATGGACACCAGCAACACATATAGTGTTACTGTTGCGTTGCCGACCTTTAAGGGATAGGGGACAGGAATGGAAGGGGAAGGGGGGTGGGCCTCCGGGTACCTCTCTCAAGTCTCACCAGACGGAACGCGGCATGAGCCAGTTTACGTCGATCTTCTGAGAGGTCGTGGTATTTCACCGGTCGAGTCGGCCCATTCATGCAGTGAACTGCTTAGCTCTACCACTGTTACACTGTCCACAATTGTTAATTGGCCTTATATCACATCCATTACATAATTATTCTCTTAAATAATTGTTTATCTACAAACACATAATTTCTAAACGACTAAAGTTTTGTAATAATACATTAAGGAGACTATCTGAACTGCCTACCGACTGTATACGTGTAACTATTGTATGATTTTCAGTCTTGATTTATTGACACTTACTCCTAACCTAACCTAGACGTTTCATTAAAATATGACGTCTGTGAAAACCGTTATCCTCAGTAAAAAAAGGTCTCGCAGTCTGGAGCTGCGCGAAAAATAGTATAATATTCTTTAAATTACATATAGTTTAAGACTTGAATGTTTTCTCAAATAGACAATACAATTAAAAGTGTTTTTAAAAAAAATCAATTTAATAATTTAGTTTAAAATATACATTCGTTTCAACATAACACATACAGCATTTTGTACCAAATGATATCCTAAAATAACACTTCCAAAATAGGAGACGCGTTAAACAAAAATGTATCCCTTTATTTAATAATAATTCGTTTGAGATTAAAACGAAAATAAGCCCAGGCTTCTTTCTCTCTGTGGGATGATAAAATTAGTCCCGAAGTAACGAGTTTTGTTAAAACACACGACGTAATTAAATAAACAACACTTTTACATCCCCTGTGTTGATATAAAATACCCTTTTCTGTGAATAATTGTTGAAAATTTGGAGCTAAATAAGGAATTAAAAAAACAGTTATGTTATTTTATCTTCATAGTTATTTACACTATTCTCTTACGCATATTTTAATATCAAAATGTCTTAATTGTTAGCATTGTTTCATGTTTAAGTAATTATGTCGCTGTATAATAATTTATATAACTTATAGGCTCAGTGGTCTAGATCTCGCCGGTAAGTATGGTAGTGGGATCAATAATTCCAGGCGCACCAATGATTTCTCGGAATTCTTTTCGGAAGTTATATGTGATAATTATCGATGACTGATCACTTCGTGCCCGGTGTATGCCAATAGGTTCGACACCTATTCCATTTGTGACGCAAACATAACAATTCAGCCAGTTGAGGCTTAACTGCTGCTACCTACAGGCAGAAATAGGCGTGAGGTTGTGTTATCTTTTTATAACTTCCCTAAATTTAATTCGGATAGCTCTGCACTTCAGGTCACATGTTGTGTTCGTTATTTAATATATTCATTTTTTTAACGTAATTCTGTTCATTACTTCAAAGTAGTCCAGTGCTAAGTCATACACAAATTAACAAAGGAGATATTTACAAAGTACCAAAACTAACTACCGTGTCACTAAGCTCGTAACATACCAAAGCACGTACTTACCGCTTACCTATTTGACTTAATGTTTTTGTAACATCATAGCCTTAATACAGAAAGATGATGTCCGCAGCATTATACCCCGAGGTCCAAACCACATTTTCTTTGGAACATTAAAATGGCGTATTATATTACACAATCTTGATATTCATGTGTCAAATAACACATTGGTAGACATTTAACAGTGGCAGAGCCAAGCAGTTCGCTGCATAAATTGGCCGGCGTGATCGGTAAAATAACACGACTTCTCAGAAGATCGACGTAAAGTGGCTCAGGCCGGGTTTCGTTCAGTGATAGAGGTGCCCGGAGGCCCATCCCCCTCCTCCATCCTTTTCTATCCTACTCGCTTACTTAAGGTCGGCAATGGTCACTTACCATCTGGAAGCACGCCTGTTGGTTTGCCCACCTTTCCCATAAAAAACATAATGACACATAGTCAAAAACAACATTGGCAAAACAAACAAGAGACTAAGCAGATATACAGAAGGCCAGGAAGATGTTTAATAGAGGAAGGCCATGCTTTCCATGTCCATATTGAACGTGTCCTATTGGACGGTGACGGTGAAAAGAGCTATGGACCCTAAAGAAGCGAGTGTATTCTACAGCGCTGTGCTTTCTGTGTACTCTCTGAGTTACCTGGCATGAAGTTAAATAAATAAGTGCAAAATTGTAACTAGCTTATTATGTTTAAGTAGTACTTACATAATGTTAGTAAATTTAATATCTCATTTCGGCAGCTAATATCGTACTTACGTATCAAGTGCTAAGTGCGTACTACTACTAAGTATGGTATATTACAAACTGAAATCTAACTCTGTAATGAGCAATAAGGTTGTATATGTGTGTATTTTGTGTAGATTATCGTTATAAGGAGAGAGGGAGACTGGGACAAATACAAAATGTTGTATCTTGTGAATATGTTATCTAAAATACAAATCTTTTGTTTCTAAATCGTCTAAGACATATCTGTATTAGTTTCTCGTGAAAGTCTTCGAACGAAAAAAACATGTAAAAAGTTTTTTGTACCTTTACTATTTTAATATGTGAAGATGTAAACGTCTCTATATTGTTATACTAATTAAAAAAATCATTCCAGGGAATAGCTGTTACCCGAAAGTTCAAAAGTTAAACGAAGAGGGACAATTAATATTTTAATAATTAGATATTCCAACGATATCAAAAACCAATTTTGATACCGACTAGCCGCGGTTTTAGAGATTAGCCACAACAGACGGACAAACAAAAATACTTAAACTGTAAAAAATACAATTTTGTTATATGAATTTATTTTAACGTGTAAACAGCTTATACTTAGGCCCGTAAGATCAATCATAGTTAAAACTGTCGATTTTCTAAACTATAGTCAATTTTAATCTAGAGTTTAAACCTGCCCCGTAAGATCAACAGCGAAATGGACATAGATTACGTAAACTAAGTTTAGTTTTCGACAGATGGCAACATTTGGTTATTTATTGTCCATATTTCGCTCATTGTTCACTCTTTTGTACATTGTCTGTGGCATATTTCGTGAAAAAGAAATCTTTTTGATTCCTATTTGTATTTTTTTTTACCTATCAACTAATAACAAGAAATAACATAAGAAATGGCTGTATGGTCAACGACCTTTGCCTACTCACATTGAGTGAATTATTAAAACAAAAACAAAGAAATCTTTTTCTCTTTCTTTTATGAAGTTTTATAGTGTGACCATAGATTTAAGAATAATAGATCGGCAATAGTCACCCAAACAACGTGACGAAAATGGGTTGTTAATGTGTGAGTGACTTACGGGCCTCGTGGCGCATTGGTAAAACAACCGGCTGCAGCACTGAGGTCGGGGGTTCGATTTTCACCCGAGCACAAATATTTATGACAAACATTAATATTTGTGCAGCGTCTGGGTGTTTTTCTGTGTATTATAAGTATGTATTTACTAAAGAAAAGTATATATATATATAGATATATAAGTATATATATATGTATTAGTATCCGTTATCTAGTATCCATAGCACAAGCATTTAGTTGCTTAGTTTGGAACTGGAGGGCCCTGTGTGATTTGTGTCCAAGATATTATTATTATTATCAATGTGTTCGTAACGTTAACTTTTACAAAGTTAATGTTTATGTGTGGAAACGTAAATAAAATATACGCGGTTCCCAAAATCTAATATAAGCGGTTGCGCTGTCAGTGATTCGATGCTATTAGTAAATTTTTCCTGACATGTGCCATCTATTGTAGTCTATGCTAAATCTATGTATGAACCCACAATCGTTGTGTCAGATGTCAGCTGATAAACGACCGCCATTTTTAAACTAGGCGGACCACAGTTTAAACGGCAAAATCTCCTGGTGTAAGCTAAACTATAGTTTAAACTGTTATTGGAGTTTTATCTAGCATTGATCTTACGAAATAAACGACAGATGAAGTTTAAACTAGGTAAAATAGTTTAAACTGTGATTGATCTTACGGGCCTAAGTCTGGCCATAAATACTGTTACGACTAAAAATAAAAAAATATTACATTTGAATTTGGAATCTGACATTTTTATACGATTGTTAATTGTGTTTTCTCGTTTTGGCGCCAATACATTGTACAATATTTTGATATTATTATATTGATATTAAAATGGAGTGGGGTGATAAAGAGAACCGAATCGCTGTGATTGCCTTATACAAAGTAGGTATGGAACCAAATGCAATTTTTAAAACTCTCCATACACTTGGTATTAGTCAAATGTTTGTGTACCGGGCTATTAATAGGTACAATGAGACCTCCTCTGTTTGTGACAGAAAAAACCTGGCCGTCCACGTAGTGTTCGTACGAAAAAGGTGGTTAAAGCAGTAAGGGAAAGAATTCGAAGAAATCCTGTCCGCAAGCAAAAGATTTTATCTCGGGAGATGAAGATAGCACCTAGAACAATGTCGCGTATTTTAAAAGATGACTTAGGACTTGCAGCCTATAAAGGCGCTCTGGTCATTTATTAACTGATAATTTAAAAAGAATAGGGTGTTAAAATCTAAACAACTACTGAAGCGGTACGCAAAGGGAGGTCACAGAAAAATATTGTTTACGGATGAAAAAGTTTTTACAATTGAGCAACAAACAAAATGACCGTATTTATGCTCAAAGCTCTAAGGAAGCTTCCCAATTAGTTGATAGAGTGCAACGTGGGCATTATCCGACTTCAGTGATGGTTTGGTGGGGTGTTAGCCACGAAGGAGTGACTGAGCCATATTTTTGTGAAAAAGGTATCAAAACATCGGCACAAGTGTATCAAGATACCATTCTTGAAAAGGTAGTCAAGCCCCTTAACAACACCATGTTCAATAACGAAGTATGGTCCTTCCAGCAAGACTCGGCACTGGGTCATAAAGCTCGGTCCACGCAATCTTGGTTGGAAGCGAACGTTTCGGACTTCATTAGAGCTGAAGACTGGCCGTCGTCTAGTCCCGATCTTAATCCACTGGATTATGATTTGTGGTCAGTTTTAAAGAGTACGGCTTGCTCTAAACGTCATAATAATTTAGAGTCCCTAAAACAATCCATACGATTGGCAGTGAAGAATTTTCCCATGGAAAGAGTGCGTGTTTCTATTGATAACTGGCCTCAACGTTTAAAGGCTTGTATTGCAGCCACTGGAGACCACTTGGAATAAGCTTTTTATATTTTATTTCGTTTTATATTTATGTATTAAAGTAACACACTGTAAATAATAATAAATGTTATTTGCAATTAAAAATTTTTTTTTTCTTAGTTATAATATTTATGGCATGACTAAGTACATATGTTTAGTGAAAAGAGGTTAATTTACTCGTATCACAATGTTGTTATCTGTTTCTTTGTTTTTATAGAACATCGTAGTAACATAACTTCACGCCATTGTTAGCTGAAGATTCGTAGATTTGGATTAGGCAGCGGCTGTTAAGCCACGTCTCGCCGTTATGTTTACGTCCCAAATGGATTAGGTGGCGAACCTATTGCCATACCGGGCACAAAGTTTTTAGGCATCGATATTTATCACACATAACTTCCGTAATTAATTCCTAAAAGTTATGGATGTGAGCCATTGTCAAGATTCATACCGGCGACCTCTGGATCAGAAGCCGTGTGCTCGACCACTGGACCACCGAGACTCATACATCGTAGTAACAGTATATATTTATGTCGAAGATTTATGTTGGATAACAATATAAGTGCATTGTGTGTTTCAAATTGTGGACGACAAACTTCACCACCAACTGGGACCGGCTCCAAGTGGATTACATCTTCAGATACTCAACGAAATTGCGCTCAACTGTATCACAGATATGTTCAGAAACTGTTGGATTTGCATTTCACTTATTGTGTTTTATTTTTAGAATGAAAAAACAGTAGTATAAAACATACATTCCCTTTGTATTAGATACATCCAAAAGAAAATACTAAATCGAAATAATGAGAAGAAGACAAGTCTTTATTAGAATAAAATTAAGTACCACAATTTTGGCATTATTGTCCCAGTGGCCTGTATGTTTAACAACCCGATTCTGGATCTGAATTCTGAGGTATAGGGCTCATATCTTCGAGTTTTAATTGTTCGACAGGTTTATTGTTTTTTTTTCTAATAAGGAGTGTTAATATCTGTATAAAAAGCCCTGTTATAGTTCAAACAAGATGATACGCTCTTAATTGTAAGACAGATGCAGGAATTAGGAATTAAGAGCTTATTGTATCGTATTTATGATAGAGAAATTATGTAAGATCATATTGTGTAAGTAAGATTTAATAGGATTATATTCTGACGCTTGGAACAGCTCCATTATAGAGAGGCTTTATACGAATTGAGTTCAAATCTGCACTTGTTCAATAGGTTAGGTTCTTCCGTATTCATGCGAAGTGCGATCCATTCAGTTCCTAGTTCAGCCTCCAGCGCAGCGTGACTCATAAAAGACTACTTACATTGAATGAGACTCTATGGAGATTCATACCAAAAATATTTGTAAAGGTGTAATTTACAGATGTATAACTAGGTATATATTAGCTGACCCAGCAAAAGTAGTCTTTCCAAAAAAAAAGTTTTTGATCAACAGATAAAAAATAGATGTTGATCGTAGAGAAGTGAACATTTAGGAGTGTATGTATATTGGTATGTTGTTTGATAAACAAATTAAATTAAAAATAACATCCAAAAAAGAGAATTAGGTGTGGGCTATCCTTAACAATTAGGATGATGAAAAATAGAGGCAGTCCGATTATCAGACCTACCTACGATATGCACATGAAATTTCAAGAGAATCTGTCAAGCCGTTTCGGAAGAGTTTGGTAAATATTGTGACACCAGGATTTATATAGTATTAGAAAGATAATAATATAATGGAACACACTTTACTGTACACCATTTAAAAAAAAATTACAGTGAGAGGTATATAGTAAATGAAAGGCAAAGTACAATAGGCGGTCATATCACTTAATACGATCTAGGTATGCTTCTGATGGTGTACCTTTACTCGAGTGTCACTAGGAGATCTAGAGAAGATGTAATTTAGTAGAAGATTATCACAGATTTTGCATGAATGAACTGGCTCGATTGATGAAATTCACGACTCAAGGAAATCGACGTAAAGTGGCTTTTGCACCTTTTCATTCGATCAGAGACGTATGTGGAGGTCCCATTCAAGAAATAAACTGGGTGGTGTGCTTATAAGAATTGGATAACCGCCATATAATTACTATAATTAATTATATATTCAGGAATAATTTTTGAAGCAATTTTGCATACTTAACGGTACAATAGTGTAAGTACCTAATCCTTTTAGATCGTATTTAATCTGCTCGTGAAGGTTACCGTTTACAATATTAAACAGTTACTGCGCTAATAAACTTAATTTTTCTATATAATTTGATTTACCAGAAAGACGTGAAGGACGATTATCTATGTTTCTTCACAATAGATTTAGAATTATTGTTCCCGTGTTCTAAAGACACAGAAACTCATTTTTAGGTCATTCCAGTATCGCGGGTGCAACATTTATACGCCTGTTTTAGTTTAATATAGTTAAATAAAAAACATTTTATAAGAAATTAGTCTTTAAAATCATATTTTCATAGTCAGGAGAAAAGTTCAAAGTGGCATAGCGGGTGCAACAAATTTGGTCCAATCCTCCAGTTTACAAATAAAAATTACATGACTCCGTTATTTCTTAGACATTAGTACCTTAATATTCAGAAATGTAATAAAGCAACTAAGAATATAAAATAAAGACTCAAAACAAAAATAAATAATTCATTATTATATTTTTTAACTGTCGCGGGTGCAACATCAAATTATTTGATATATATCAGATAATCTTCGGATGGTAATATTTTCAAACGCACAAAAATGAAATTTGACGTAAAATGAAATAAAAATATAAATACTACTAACTTTTATGCACTAATAATAAAAAAAACGGCTGACTGCGTGATTTAAAAAATCATGTCTGAAATTTTGTAGTTGCAAGGAAGAATGCCCGTAATACTAAATGGTTCATGGAGCTCTGAAACCTTAAAATAATAACGCATGCGTTATTAATAATAATAATAATATCTTGGACACAATACACATAGCGCCCTCTAGTTTCAAGCTAAGCAACTAAATGCTTGTGTTATGGATACTAGATAACGGATATAAATACATATATACTTTTCTTTTGTAAATACATACTTATAATACATAGAAAAACACCCAGACGCCACACAAATATTCATGTTTGTCACAAATATTTATATGCTCGGGCGGGAATCGAACCCCCGACCTCATTGCTCCAGCCGGTAGTTTTTACCAATGCGCCACGAGGCCCGTCTAATCTTATTATTTTAAGTCTGAAACCTTTTTCGCATTCTGGAACAAAACATCATAAAAAAAGTGTAATCTGGCTGCTGTGCCGTGCAAGGCAATTTTTGTAACTCGGGCTGCTCTGTTATCGATATCGAAAAAAGTCGCCCACTATTGTCATAAGGAAAATGTCATTTTAACAGTGGTAGAGCCAAGCAGTTCGCTGCATGAATGGGCCGGCTCGACCGGTGAAATACCACGGCCTCTCAGAATTTCGACGTGAAGTGGCTTATGCCGCGTTTCGTTCGGTGAGAGAGGTATCCGGAGGCCCATCCCCTTCACCCTCCCCTTAATGGCAGCGATATTCAAAGATCATTTACCCCAGGGGGGTACCAGCTGCCACAGCACTGGAGAATCCCCCCTTGAGCGTCCACGGCTTGGTATTCACCAAGGCGTGGACGCTCAAGCTGCCCCTCGTAGTCTGGGGAGGGCGCAATCTCGCTCGTCACTAAAAACTGTCCGGGGCAAACGTAAGGGCATTGCGACTCCCCCTGCCACGCTAAACGTGGACTTTTGCAATATCAGGGGCATCCACTCAAATCTGCTTGCCATTCACCACCACCTGGAAACGGCAAAGCCTGCTTTGCTATTCCTTACAGAGACACAGATATCTTCTCCGGCAGACACCTCATATCTCCTATACCCCGGATACAAACTGGAATATACCTTTGTACCGCGGGCCGGAGTTTGCGTGTTTGTCCGGGAGGATATCTGTGCTCGACGCCTCGGCAGCCTTGAAGGAAGGGACCTATCGACCCTCTGGCTGCGTGTTGATAGCGACGACCACCCCCGCATCTACGCATGTCTTTATAGGTCCCATAGCGGTAATACCGAAACTGACCGACTCATGGACCACATTCAAACGGCTGCAGATTCCGTACTTCAACAGGTCCCATCCGCGGAAATCGTTATCCTCGGCGATTTCAATGCCCACCACGTCGATTGGCTTGGATCTCGCACCACCGACCACGCGGGTAGATCTGTTCATGACTTTGCTCTAGCATATGATCTAACACAACTGGTTACCGCACCCACGCGAATCCCAGATGTTCATAATCATATACCTTCCCTGTTGGATCTTCTGCTGACCTCCCATCCGGACGGATATGTGGTTTCTGTAGACGCCCCTTTGGGTTCTTCGGACCACTGTCTGATAAGGAGTACAGTGCCATTCACGCGCCCACTTCGACCGCACATTGCGAGCCGCCGCCGTGTGTGGCACTATAGGTCAGCAGACTGGGATGGGATGCGAAATTTCTTCGCATCTTACCCATGGGGGCAAGTTTGCTTCTCGCCGGATGATCCTGACGTCGTTGCCGACTCTGTTGCTGATGTGGTGCTGCAGGGAATGGAGCTCTTTGTTCCATCCTCAGTGGTGCCAATCGGCAGCAGATCCCAGCCCTGGTTTGATCGCTCATGCAAAACGGCATTACGTTTTAAGCATGAGTGCTATCAAGCCTGGGCAAAAGCAGTGGCGTCCCAGGACTCGGACACCGGCTCTCTTAAGAAGAGGTACAACCTTGCCTCCAGGTCCTTCAAAAGAGTTATAGCCGTAGCAAAGTCTCAGTACATAGGCAAAATTGGCGAGAAACTAGTTCGCCTTCCCTCGGGAACCCGTGCGTTCTGGTCGCTCGCCAAGGCTGTTCTTGGGAATTTTTGTAAGCCGTCTCTTCCACCGTTGCACCGGGAGGACCAGTCTCTAGCCCACGACGCAAAAGAGAAAGCCGACCTTCTTGGCACTCTTTTTGCGTCCAACTCGACTTTGGACGATAGAGGTAACATCGCACCGACAATTCCACATTGCGGTCACGCCATGCCGGAGGTTCGTTTCCGGCAAAGTACTATGCGACGCATACTTTTATCCCTGGATGTCCACAAGTCGAGTGGGCCTGACGGAATCCCAGCAATCGTGTTGAAGATGTGTGCTCCAGAGTTGGCACCGGTTTTAACGCGTCTTTTCCGGTACTCCTACTCTCTCGGCGCTGTACCAGCATCATGGAAGGTTGCTTTAGTCCACCCGATCCCTAAAAAAGGTGACCGCTCAGATCCGTCCAACTACAGACCTATCGCCATCACCTCCCTATTCTCCAAAATAATGGAAACACTCATCAACCGCCAGCTCCTTAAGTATCTAGAAGAGCACCAGTTGATTAGCGACCGTCAGTACGGATTCCGTCAAGGTCGCTCAGCTGGTGATCTTTTAGCGTACTTAACCCATCGGTGGGCGGAAGCGGTTGAGAGTAAAGGAGAGGCGCTGGCCGTTAGTTTGGACGTAGCGAAGGCCTTTGATCGGGTTTGGCACAAAGCACTTCTTTCGAAGCTTCCATGCTATGGGCTTCCCGAGAAATTATGCGATTGGGTTTCCAGCTTTCTCACGGCTCGGAGCATTAAAGTTGTTGTCGACGGGTCATGCTCCGACTTAAAGCCTGTGAATGCTGGAGTCCCCCAGGGCTGTGTGCTATCCCCTACGCTGTTTCTTCTGCATATCAATGACATGCTGCTTAGCAGCAATCTTCATTGTTATGCGGATGACAGTACCGGGGATGCCTTGTATACCGGCCACCCGCGTATTTCTCGGGAAAACGTCGACGAGCACCGGAACAAACTTGTGTCTGAAATCGAAACTCTGCTTAGTCAGGTTTCGGACTGGGGCCGACTAAACTTAGTCCAATTCAACCCTAATAAGACACAGGTTTGCGCGTTTACCGCTAAAAAGACACCCTTTATCGTAGCTCCCTGTTTTGAGAGCACTCCCTTACCTGCCTCAGCCGCTATCGGAATTCTTGGTGTCGACTTGTCGAGTGACGTCCAGTTTCGCGGTCATCTGGAGGGCAAGGCCAAATTGGCCTCCAAAAAGCTTGGTGTGCTCAATAGAGCGGGACAGTATTTCACGTCAGGTCATCGCCTGCAACTTTACAAGGCGCAGGTCCGTCCTCACGTGGAATACTGTTCACATCTTTGGGCGGGGGCACCCCAGTACCAGCTTACTCCATTTGACCGCATCCAACGACGCGCGGTTCGGCTTGTCGACAACCAAGCTCTTACCGATCGGCTCGATCCTCTGGCGTTGCGGAGAGAGGTGGCATCTCTATGCATCCTCTACCGCATATACCACGGGGAGTGCTCTGAGGAATTGTTCGGATTAATACCGCCAGCTGACTTCCGCCACCGTTCGACGCGCCAACGCTACCACCCGCATTGGCTGAATGGTTGGCGATCGACAACAGTGCGTTTCAACAGGCACTTCTTGCCACGCACTGTTCCTTCATGGAACCAGTTGCCGGCGACGGTATTTCCGGACCGCTACGACCTAGGAACCTTCAAGAAACGAGCCTATTCTTATCTGAAAGGCCGGCAACGCTGATGTGATGCCCCTGGTATTGCAGACGCCATGGGCGGCGGTGATTGCTTTCCATCAGGTGACCCGCAAGCTCGTTTGCCCCTTCTCCCATAAAAAAAAAAAAAAATACATGCATGCATGTTTTCTAAAATGGAGTTAAATACATAGGATTTAGAGTCCAAAAGATATATGGATTCCAAATATTACATACATATTTGCATATCTTTTTTTCTTATGACGAATAGAACTCGTTGTTATTTATGCATTCTTTTAAAAGGTGTTTATAGGATTAAAGAAAGATTATTTTTAAAGTGGACCAATTATTAAAAAGCGCTGTACAAAGTTAATGTTAATACACTCGAGAGCAATGAATCCGGGTCACTTAAAGAATCCTAAAAATCTCGGAAACTAAAAATGCTAGGTTAATGCAATAAATTGTATTTAATAGACAATGTAATACTCCTTAAATGAAGGTATTAAAACTTCTTAGTTATTGTAAAGTTATATCATAAAAAAATCAAATTTGAAAAAGGGCCACTTTCGAAGATGGAACTACGAAATTACAGCATTTGGTTTTGCTTTTGTTTGTAATCTGTCATTTATGTGGGTACATAAACCATGTTGATAGTGCTCTATATTCATTATTCAAGCTGAAATTATGTCGCTTACGCCTGAAGAATGCACCAGAATACTTACAATGCTGGAAACCGGCCGGAGTCAGCGCGATACAGCCAGGACTGTTGGTGTGTCGCTGTCAACAGTACAAAGAGTTCTCCGACGTTACGAAGAAACTGGTTCTAACCTACGCAGACCAGGAACGGGCAGAACCAGGTATACCACAGCACGAGAAGACCGATACTTGGTGAACACCATGCTTCGAAATCGCTTTCTCACAGGAACTGAACTCACCAATCAGTTTCGACGCCTCGGAGGAAGTAACCCAAGTGCATGGACAGTAAGACGTCGGCTTGCTGAATCTAACTTAAAACCCCTTAGACCTGCAAACGGCCCTAAACTGGAGCGTGGGCATCGTATTTCAAGACTAAGATATGCCCAGAGCCACGTAAATTGGAGTATTGAAGATTGGTCAAAAGTTATGTTCTCCGACGAATCAAAATTTATGCTCTACAAGCACGATGGAAGACACAGAGTGTATCGAAGACCAGGGGAAAGATTTAAGCAAGCATGCATCGAGGAAAAAGTAGCCTACGGTGGTGGGTCTGTACTTGTGTGGGCCGGAATTTCTTCTGAAAGTCGCACAGAGCTGGTGATCATAGAAAACGGCTCTTTAACTAGCGTAAGATATGTGGAAGAAATCCTCAATGATCACGTTGGTCCATTTATGGTCAATTTAGGTGAGGATGCTATATTTATGCATGACAATGCCCGACCTCATACAGGTAGGATTGTGAATGACTACCTTCAAGAGATGAACATTACTCGTATGGAGTGGCCAGCGCGCAGCCCGGATATCAACCCGATCGAGCATGCTTGGGACGAGCTAGGCAGATGCGTAAAACAACGAAACCCTCCCCCAATCACGCTTCGTGAGCTCAAAATTGCTCTCACAGAGGAATGGGAGAATATTCCCCAAAATCGTATAAGGAACTTGGTGTACAGCATGCCAAACCGCGTAAACGCAGTAATGGAAGCACGAGGAGGCAATACGAAGTATTAAAATTCAAGAAAATCGTAATAAAGTTCAAAAATTTCATGTTTCCTATTTTTGTTTTAAGGAGAGATCAGCAGATTTTTTCTTTATGTAATTTTGTGTTAATAAAATGTATGGTGACTCATATTTTTTTTACTTTCATTTAAGGAGTATTACATTGTCTATTAAATACAATTTATTGCATTAACCTATCATTTTTAGTTTCCGAGATTTTTAACATTCTTTAAGTGACCCGGATTCATTGCTCTCGAGAGTATAATAGCACGTTGACACAATTTAATGAAAATGCCTGTGGTTCACTAGTAACTGTTTCAAATAAGGAAGAAAGATAATTTATATTAAGATAATTTTACTGAATAAAGATTTGGAGGGAGTTTTGGCGGAAATGTAAAATTTTTCTTTGCATTTTTCTCTAAAATTTGTCTTTGATTGGATGTCCATTGAAATACAATAGGGCTGTTTCAGCCTTTCAAACACGTGTTACATTCTTTTCTACACTATGTATATAAAACATAGTAAAAGTAAAAAATAAATTGTCTACACGAAATGGGATCACAATATTTGAGAACGTCTTGACCTTAGTAGCTGAGATGTTCTCAAATATTTTGTAAGATGCGCACCAAATACAAGTCACATAGAAGGAGACAGCTATCGTGAAATGTGTCCAGATGTACTTCACATAACTGGAAGTGAAAATAGGAACACAATTGCTTCGTAAATGATACTATTGTTCATTAGTCGCTTAAATAAATTTGGGTTTCTGTTCTTGTTCTAAACTAATACGTTTTTAAGACTAAGTTGTTTTCAACAACAACAATGAAATTTATGAAACATTTTTTGTTTTTCCAAGAAAAGGTTTGATTTAAACGTGACAACTGTATGAAAATCTGTTGAGTATTTTCGGAGATTCTCGATTTTTTTCTAAATAAAAATATAAATAAATCTCTTTCTATAAAATATAAATAAATTTTGTAAATAAATCTCTAGCTTGGGAGAAATCTTATTAAAGATAATAGAGTATTTATTATGTGATGTGATTTTGTCTATTTAAGACAGATGTCTTATATTTGTAACCCAAACATAAGACAGACAAATAGACAAAAAACTGACTTAAATTCAGTCTCTAATTTATACAAATTTTTCTCCTGTCCCAATCTTTAATGCAAAAATATAATTTTGTTACAATATAAAATAATAAATTTAATCCCGAGGATAACAGCGGAGTTTTAAAAAATCGCCCGAAGTAAGTATAAATTAGTTTGTTATATTTTTAATCAGTAAATTTTGCAACTTAATTTGCCACCTAAGCAAAAAATTTTGTGTAAAAAATGGATTGTATATCAAAACAAGGAAATTGCACTAGAAAATTTATGATCCTATAGATGGCGTTCTTGTATCAGGCAATTCATAAAATTGACCTTAATAAAGTGCAAAGCCCAGCTTCTCTCGTCGTAAAGATGCCTCTCTGTCGAGATCTTATTTTACTGTCCATGAGATGACTGTCTCAGTAAACAGACAGATACTGTCCCTAAAAATGTTTCATATCGTATACACCATCCGTTTTATTTATGTGACAATAAAATAAAGGAGTGGTTTATGTTGAATAAATTTGTTATTGTGATACCATTCGCGTAACTAAAATACTTTGGCTAACAATAACAAATGTATTTGAAGAGTAATTTGGCCAGATCTTGTGTTTTTCGTGACTATAATATGTGTTATATATGATACAATTATTCATATAGAAAAGAACTTAGAATTATATATAAGAATAATATTATATGTATTAGAATAGGTTTTCTTGAGTTTAAGCTTTCAATAACAATTTATTTTGCTACTAGCTGACCCAGCGAACATTGTTCCACATCAAAAGTAATAAATGAATAAATTTTAACACTGCAATACCTTCGAAAATATTCGTTTAAATTGCATGCTGTAAAGGGCCAGGATCCTCTATATTACATGCGCAATCTATTTAAGACACTTAATGGGATGAAAATTAATGCTGTAATGTTTTAAATCGCTTCGTAAATAAGCCATTATTTCTCATATAAAGTAAAAAAATTAAAATGGTTATTGTGGGCTATCCCTAAGAGATTGACATATGCCCTCGCGGACTTTTTTGTAGACCTTCTGAAGGTGTTTAATAATGTAGAACATTGTTTTGATCTATCGTTTAGGGTGCAGCCAGCGTTTGCAATTAAAGTGCTAAATTTTGAAAATTATCATTTTTTCTTATAACATCATACATGAATTATAGATCAAAACCACCCCTCTAACTATTAAAAAAAAACCGCATCAAAATCCGTTTCGTAGTTTTAAAGATATAAGCATATAAGGGGACAGACAGCGGAAAGTGAATTTGTTTTATACTATGTAATGATGTGTATCTTCAAACTGTACACTATTAAGATTAAAAAGACTATAAAGTTAAATAAAATATAATTTTGATCGTAACATCACACCCTTAATGCCGGAAGGTATAGGCAGTGGCAATTATGTTTCGACAAATCAGCCATATCTTCCGGAAAATCAGCCATATTGTGAGCTAGGATTTGATCTCGGGTCATTTGAACTAGCGTTGTTGAACTAGTTCAATCACTGTGTGGATTTTCTAAACGCCATGAAATTAAAATCTAGTAAGTATGTGTTTAATAAAAGTTTCTAATTCTTCATAGTATAATTTTCATTTGCTTATCTTGGATACTAGATGGCGCTAAGTAAATTGCGCCTAAATAAATATACTGTTCATAGGTCGTGAGGACTTTCTGTGACCACGTATCAGTTTAATATCTTCGTACAGCCGAAGGTCGGCAGAATGTAACCAGGAGAGACAATTTAATAAGGTTTAGTGTTAATATTGGAGGGGTCTCATTTCCTGTAGCACGTGACTTGTGGAGTAGTTGGTTCGTGCGTTTGCTACAAGCTCTAAGGCTGATATAGAACG
Organism: Euproctis similis; assembly: GCA_905147225.2. NCBI lineage: Eukaryota > Metazoa > Arthropoda > Insecta > Lepidoptera > Erebidae > Euproctis > Euproctis similis. The sequence goes on along the minus strand of LR990118.1, from coordinate 5,320,321 downwards.
ACGAATATGTAAAATATACGTATTTTAAATACCGCTTCTGAAAATAAGCATTCCTAATTATTTTGCGGTCAGTCTTTAATGGACAAATATATTAAAGAACGTAAATTCTAGATTGTATCGAATGTCATAGATGTTCGAAAATCACGTGCAGAAATGTTTTGAAAGTTTATTTATTCGTAAATGGGGCAAGAGTATGCATTTCTGAAAGCAAACTGCAAAGCTAATTAAGGATTTTATTCCTCTCATATGGAGAGTTGAGATTTTTTAACAGCCTGTGCTGACTGCCAATAATAATAATAATCGTAATTTTCCTGACCCTATCACAGTCTAAGTGGTATCGGCACAATATGTCATCCTTACGAACTATCCATGTTGTCAAAAGTTTTGACTGTGGTTTTATGACTTGCCGCCTGCCTGACGGCAACACTTCTTGGCAACGTTAATTAAATTCTTGGTAGCTCTCAGCGAGTTACAACTGCTTGTTAAATATGTGCATGCTATCGCGAAGCTATGAGTCATTTCTAGGCTATATTCCTGTTTGATCAATTATTTTCAATTATGTGGGTAGTTTTTACGGCTTTTTACACGAGTATATCTATAGGTAGCGGCGGTTAGACCTCGACTATCTAACTGTTTATGATTCCTATAATAAGATCGTGAAATCTATTGTCTCACAATTTTGTCGGTCATTGATATAATATAAAAGAAAAGTCCTTGGATTAATTCAGTAGTAATGCTCGATTTTCAGATTAACGACAGGATATTTTCTTTACTAAAAATATAACACAGATAAAAAATTCGTAGTCAAAGAAGATTCAAAATGAGAAGAGAAAGAATAGAAGAGAAGTTTAAAAATGATTCGAATACGCTACAGCGAGAATTGTATTTTTCTGTAATCTTAGAAAACTGAATTAGAATGTCAAGTTGACATTTCGTTGGGATTAAAATCGGTATATTTGCTTAATTTCTAGGTCAATGGTCAATACGCTACGAAGCTGTTGTGAAGATGTTGAGACTAAAATTATTCCGATTATACTCGGTCCACTATATGAGTGGTTTTTTGACAGGTTACGCCCACGAAGTTTCGTATTGTGTCAAATAACATTTTATACAAACATCATCATTTTCCTGCTCACTCTAAGTGGGGTCGGCACAACATGTTATCCTTTTCCATTCTCTTCTATCACTCGTCGTGTTCACACTTACTCCCTTCATACTCATATCAACTTTTACACAGTCCATCCATCTGTTTTTCACCCTTCCTCTACTAATGTGTCCATGCACAGTCATTCCCATCGCCCTCCTTGTGACATTTTATACGAACATTACAAAAAAAAAAGTACTTCATGGACAGGCACCGCCCTTTTAGTGTCGTGCCTAAACTAACGATTTATACAATTATGCCACAGAAATAGATAATTAATCGGTATATCATCGATAGACTTAAATGACTAGCATCTAAGTCTACCGATATATGTATGATGATGTAAATAGTATGTACTCTATACATATAAATTTTTCCATTGTACATATTCAAAATTAAAGCGCGTTGAGTGTTATCCTGGGAAAAAAGACGTCATAGGTGAACAAAAGAAAACATTGCGTAATCGATTATGTAAATAAGATTTTATAATATCGATTGATTAATACAATCGATCTTACTTTCAGACATCCCAACTGTGTCAGTTGGCGACCTGTCAAAAAACCATTCTTATCGTGGACAGAGTACAATTTTAGCGTTATGTTTGCACTAGTTCGTTCCGTAAGTAATCTAGTACCTATTACCGGTACCAATTATGTCATTATTGTCATTCATTGAATGAAAAAAAAAAACCTTTTTGATTTACCCAGGTAACGAACATATTTTCTGTTGGTTTGCAATAACAACGCTTTATAATTACCACAATTTGATTTTATGTCAACAAATCGTGTAATCAGATACACCTGTTCACGGGAACTCGTGTAAAAAATTATACGCATTCATTTAATGAAATATGCACACGACATGAGGGTGAGCGGTCAAAAATACAACCACTATTGTAAGAGTAGATAGATACCTACCCTGAAAATATGTATCACGAATGGTTCGTCATGGTTCTGAGTTTATTTTTCAACTTGAATTTTACGCCTTTAACATCGGAAGGTGATGGCGGTGTAGATTATTCATTGATAATCATTCCATGTGTTTTTGGTAGCGGAACTACAACGTGGTTTTGACGATATTTGTGACCCACTATTCCGGATATGGTTTCCCAAATCGTCATTGTTTTGATTCCAACACAGGTACTTTGCATCGGAAATGAAGTAGGCCCTTAGGATTTTACTGGTCGTCAAATAACGTGAATAAAATTTGAAAGCATGTCCTCATATAAAAACTGATTTTCTTCAAATTGTATGCAAGTTAAATATTTTGGTAGTAACTAATTAATGTATTATGTAAAAGAATTGCAATCAATATACTAAAAACTATATTTATAAATTATTTTCTTTTCTTTTTAAATTAAATTTAATGCAAACAAATCCATTTTGTATAAAAGACCTCTCCAAAAAAGTCTCAAAACTACGCAGTCTTTTTTTTTCTTTTTTGCGAATTGCCGTGCTCAATATTTCGCACTAGTAACTCATGTCTCATCATGTACCGCAAAGATATTTAGGAGGGTCGTGTATTCATTATGTCGTCACAAGGTTCAACATTGTACCGGATCAATTACGTGCCAAGTCCCTCGTGTAATTCCTGATAAGGTGAACTTTCGCTCTGTCACTTCCTAATCTAACATGGTCTCATGACTATTCATGAAACTAAGCGCTCTCAACTGGTTATTGATGGGAATGTAATTGAAGTTTGATCATGAATTATTTTCAGGCAAATTTGTACTTATTGAATCTTAAGTCATTTAAGAATTAACAGAGCGCCAAAAGACACGATTCGTACACAGTCCTCCTGCCTGTTCGACTTTCATAAATCTTGTCATACACACTCAGATTAAGGCTCTTGTAAGTCCGTAAGGACACATTCAATTTGGTCATGGAATGGTATCCTTCTGCCTTTCTACTGTAACTATATTAAGCAAGTCTGTATTAACAAGAAAATAAGCAGATTTGTGTTCTTCAAACAACGTTTTAAGGGACTGCAAACACGATGTTCTTTATTGTTCGTCGTGTATTTTTATTAGCTTTTTATTAGCTTCACCTGTATGTTTGTATGTTTGTAGGTTTGTTTGTAACCGACTCGTTTCAAGTTGATAACGTAGACTTTCCGCTGATTGCCACTAGATGGTGCGAGACACTTCTCGCACCATCTAGTGCGAGAGTACTAGAGTTCCTTGTATAAGTCACAGATGGTGCTATTAACGCGCTTGTTATAGAAAACCGAACTAAAAAATATAAAATAAATAATAGTTTAAAAAAACTAAAAAACACGCTTTTTATAGAAAACCGAACTAAAAAATAGAAAAAAAAAAAAATATTTTAAAAAAAGCGTGGGGTGCATGGTGTCAATAGTTATAAATATTTTATTGACAGATATGAGTAGAGTGATTATCATTTCGATAATATCTTAAAAAGCACCCCACGCTTTTTTTAAAATAAAATATATTTTTTTTTATTTTTCTATTTTTTAGTTCGGGTTTCTATAAAAAGCGTGTTTTTTAGTTTTTTAAACTATTATTTATTCTATACAAAATTGTTATTTGTTCGAAATAGATTAACAGCGATATTAAACGACGTAAATATTAATATTAGAATTTCATAAATAAGAGTAACTCAACTCAAACCAACTCTTCATTTTGTATACAAGATAGCGTGTAGAATGTGTAACATTTTGAAATAGTTTGTTGTGGTTGATGATGTTATATATTTAGCTGTTGATATCGTCGTTGTAAATTTGAGTCACATTTCAATTTAGACGTTCCTTGTGACATTGTACGTTGTACTTACGTTACTTTTATATTATTCTTTGAACCTAGTTAGTTTGATGTAACTGGTGTTAAATATGCTTTATTCAAAAGTAACATATTATGACTGACAACTTTGTGCCCGGTATTGCAATAGGTTCGCCACCTATTTGGCACTTAAACATAACGGCGAGTCGAGGCTTAACAGCCACTGCCTACACCTTTGGGTAAAAAAAGACGAGAAGTTATGTCATATATTGCTAAGTTTGGTACTTGAGATGGCCTCGGCTTCAATTCCGTATTCGTACACAAAATTTCTTTGACTTTTGACATGCACTTTTCCATGGAATGAAATATTCTATTTGACACTGAAAAGCTGCCTGCGCTTTCAGTTAAGCATGAAAATATAAAGAAAATCCAAGCATGTTGATAATTTAAGATATAATATCATTTTTATTCTGACGGGTAACAAAACTGAAAATGTCAAGGTATAAAAATATGGAATTTCATGCGTACATAGAATGTTCAATTTATTCCCATCGTTCAAGGAATATCGTGCGTGTCTTAAAATGGCCTGAGATCGTGTCAGTCACTATATTATTGGATAAGTTTCTTCTAGAACCTCGACGGGTAAACTGCCTCCGCACGGTCACATATAACGAAGTTTGTGATTGAGTTAACAAGTATTACTACTTTTTTTGGGACGACAAAGAACAGACCTAAATCTTCATTACTTAAATTAGATTCTCCAGATAGTAAGTGTATATATAGGTTTTTGTATTTAACATCGTCCCAAGTCGCTTGCGGGATAAGCAGATAACAAATAAGGCACATTTTATTTTTAGCTGTTTATTATGATGTTTTTTATTGCGGATCATTCACCGCTTCACCTTCTGGGTTAACATAGCTTCACGCCTTTGTTACCCGAAGGTGTAGGCAGCGGTATAAATATTATAGATATTATTTCTAAATTAAAGATACCTTTGTTACAGCAATAAAACTCATAACATCAGTTTTTAGAAATGTTATTTGTTTATCTGACTTTCTGTATATTTTATTAAGAAGGATTCTAAACTTCATAGGGTGGGCCTTCAGACCACTGTTCTAAGTAAAAACATACATGGGTCAAGGATAAGTGGGGCCCGATTAAACAATAAAACGGCTTAATAATATGTTATGTCCCGTCGCTCCCGTCTTGGGAGTTGTTTGTGTCTCTTATTGTTTAAGATTTAACTGTGTTATTTGAATGTATTATACAATTACTAATAGTACTTATATCAGTTCAGAATACTCCTTAAATAATTACTTAGCTCATTACTTTATAAAAAAAAAACTGTTAAAAGCATCGGCTGTTTAGAGTTTTTGTTCCTCTACTGGATAAAGTTTTTAGTGTCTGAAAGACGGATGTTTATATGCCGTCTAGGTAGCTTATTTTTACGTAGATATTTAATAAAAAAAAAACTACAGTGTGACCCCTATACCATCTTCTATAACTGTGGCACTAGATATATTTTCAAGTAAGCTAATTAAGCATGTTAAAATTGGAAGAGCACCTAATGAGCTAATATAATTCGCTTAACCTAGCATAAAATTGCTTCAGCGACGTTTAAGAGCGGAATAAATTATAGTCATGTTGAAGTTCCTCGAGTACATTTTGCGGCAAACGATTGACAACAGAGACTTAAGTTAGATATAAAAGGGCAAACAATTGTAAAAGAAATACAAAAATCTGTACATCTGTAAGACAATTTCCATTTCTTTAGATAAAAACTATATTAATGAAACACGATTACGATTCCTAGTCACATAAAATTTTACTGACTTTTAAATTTCAACGTGTAAAACGTTGTTCTTTTTAGTAAACTTACGCCTTATTCCTTATTAGATTGCGTATGGCGATCCGGCCGACATTTGTACTCCTAGTTATAAGACTTTTGTTTATAGTTTTATGATGTAATGTATAGTAGTACAAATAAAGTGTTATCTATTTACCTTCGGATGAATTACTCGAATTTACTCGATTTTCGATTTCGTATTCGATTACTCGAAACTAAAACTCTGTTACTCGAATCACCGTTTTAATACATACATATCAAAAATCAAAGCCATTGATATACAGCGGGCATAATGGCAATTAGTTAGCAATCGATATTTATCACTTATTACTTTCGAAAATAATTCCAATATGTCACTGGCATGAGCAGAATTCGATAATTGGAACTTAAAACATTTGATTTCTTTACAAATAAGATTTATGACAATCACAATCAATATGATACACAATATAAACCTTATGCAAAACAGCTGGCCCGGAAATAGGCTGTAATAAAAGTGAACAAAGCTCACCGAAAGTTCCGAATAAATAACCGAAGTAAGAAATTCTCGATTCTGAATGTAATGCCGGTTTTATTGTGAGTTATTACCGAACACAGCAAGTCGTAAATTTTCTCGGATTTACATTGTAATTGTTAAATATAATTCGTAAGCGCTGTTGGTTGTAACCTTAGTTGACGAGGTTATGTTTTTGTTTACATAATATTTTAAATGATATAACATAACATATCAAGATTAATATTTTCACATAATCCCTGGCACTAATTATAAAGGTCATATGATCATAATTTATCCCTCAAAAGATAGAGAATAGAGGAAATTATGTGCTGAGAAAATGGAGTAGCAAGTCTTCGAAGAAAACTACATTCAAATAACACAAATTTTCATTCTATTGTGTTCTTAGGTGTAAATATGGTATCAGGGAAGAAAGACTTGTCTATAATAAGCCAGTGTTCCTGTAGCTCTTACTTTGGTGTACTCTCTCAAATGCCTGCATACGAAGCTTTTCATAAGATCGATAATAATTTTTCAATAGACGGGTAAAACATGTGGCACGCCGCTGATATTGCATGCCAAGATATACGTTCAGTATCAGGTGGTTCGTTTGTCGGTTGGCTACCGTTTCATTTTAGGACTTTAGTTACTAACACGCGCAACTTATAGCTAAATTGAGTCTCGGTGGCTCAGTGGTCGAACACACGGATTCTGATCCAGAGGATCCGGGTTCGATTCCTGATACTGGCTCACACCAATGACTGTTCGTAATTGTTTTCGCAAGTTATGTGTGAAAAATATCGATGACTGAAAACTTTGTGCCCGGTATGTCAATAGGCTCGCCACCTATTCCATTTGGGACGTAAACATAACGGCGAGACGAGGCTTAACGGCCGCTACCTACGCCTTCGGGTAACAAAAGGCGTGAAGTTATGTTATCTACCCTGGACGATCTAATTCTACGTAGTGGCTATCATAATCTATGGGATAGGCATACGAGCAGGTGTGTTACCTGATGGTAAGCAACCAATGCCGCCCATGGACACCAGCAACACATATAGTGTTACTGTTGCGTTGCCGACCTTTAAGGGATAGGGGAAAGGAAAGGATGGGGAAAGGGGGGCGGGCCTCCGAATACCTCTCTCACCAAACGAAACGCGGCATGAGCCACTTTACGTCGATCTTCTGAGAGGTCGTGGTATTTCACCGGTCGAGCCGGCCCATTCATGCAACATTACCTATTATAGTTCCAATCTTTTTCTCTTCCCAAACGTTGTCTATATTTTACTAAACCTTTGGGACTACACTTTACGGGATGTCGTAGGGAAGGGTCGGGTATTTCTATCGACTCATTCTTAAGGCACATAGTACCTGTAAGTCCCTCATTTAATCAAACCCAAAATGAAATACGAGCATAAACCTGTCATCGTCATATCCAACCTAATTTGTGTGACGTAATGATACCAGTAGATTGATCATAACTCTTTAAATGCGAGTCGAGCCAAATTAATGAAACCACCCTTTTAAAAAGCAATTCTTGTAAATATAAGAAGATGATTAAGTATGTATCGGAATTTCTCGTTTAAAGGGCAGTTTCATATATATATATATATATATATATATATATATATATATGAATATATTATATGGCATATATTATAATATATATATCTCTCACCTTAGCATCAGCTCTAGTGGTTTTTATGATATTTAGTTAGTACGTAGGGTGTTTTGGCGAGGATGATGAACCGATCTAGCTAGGTACCATTTTTAGAAAACGTCTCGGTGGCGCAGTGGTCGAGCACACGGCTTCTGATCTAGAGGACCGGGTTCGATTCCTGACACTGGCTCACACCAATGACTTTTCGAAATTGTTTTCGGAAGTTATGTGTGATAAATATCGATGACTGAAAACTTTGTGCCCGGTATGGCAATAGGTTCGCCTCCTATTCCATTTGGGACGTAAACATAACGGCGAGACGAGGCTTAACAGCCGCTGCCTACACCTTCGGGTAACAAAAGGCGTGAAGTTATGTATGTATGTAATTTTAGCAGTTATCTTGCAAGTAAATTCGGAATGGTCTACAAGTTTAGTTAGCTCCTAAGAAGACCCTGGTTTGAATACCAATAGTGGTAGAGTCTCGCAGTTCGCTGCATGAATGGGCCGGCTCGATCAGTGAAATACCACGACCTCTCGGAATATCGGCTCAGTGGCATCAGTGGCTTGTGCCGCGTTTCGTTTGGTGAGGGTGGTATCCGGAGGCCCGATCCATTTTCCCCTTTCTTTTTCAACGCACCGCGGTGTAAATAGGCGGCGAAAAGTTACTTACCATCAGGTGACCCACTTGCTCGTTTGCCGTCCGATCCCATGAAAAAAATACAAATGAGTACTAATTTTTCATCTTCCTCCTCGTCTCCCAGGTACCGCAATTGAAATAATGTTTATAGCTAAACTAATACGAGTATTACCAATAAAAAAATTGTTAATATTTTAATAAATCTTAGTTATAGAATTTAAAATATAAATCTTTACATATTGCAAAGAAAGGATTAGATAGAACTCGACATGATGCGAAGCTTTTTTCAAAATCTGCTAATCGTATAAAATCCACAAATTTAAATATAACTAAAACCTAGCTAAGTTTAAATTTGTAGCATAGTTTTTTTTTTCTTATTCGCTATTGTGTTTTTTACATCTATTTATGTAGCAATAAAACATCGGTTCTAGGTCATAAACCTAGTTTAATACTCAGATGATATATTATTGGAACGAAGTTCCTTATCGCACGTTGTGAAAGGGGGCTAGACGGAAAAAATTGTCACGACGCTTTTTCCATGCCAAACTGCACTTTCAAGTATCGGCTTATTTAGAATGAATGAATGAATAACTACCCAAATGGTCTAGTTGCTGGGATACCTTGCTCTCATACAGGGGGCTCGGGTTCGAATCCCGGTATCGGAACTCTTTTTGAAGTTTTATTTTCCATGTTTTCATATTTTATATATGTTTTTTTTAGTTCTAAAATTTTATTACAATTCCTTCACTAATTAATAGAAAGGAACTTCGTTCCATCCGGGTGTCCCTTGATACCTCTCAAGTTTTTTAATATTAATCATTTAAAATATACTTATATAAAAATGACTAAATTAAAAAGTTACAAAGCAGATTTGCCTATCTCCAAATCTAATCAGGGTACTCGTAAAATTTACTTTCGTAGTATCAGTTAAGAAAACTCTGGAATAAATATACAAGATATTAACATTTACTAAAACTAATTTAGATAACGACTGCGCATAATAATTATTTCTTTTGCGGCAACTGAGAAATGTAATGTTGTTTAATTCGAAACTCGTTTCCGTTATAAAGAGGAGATGCCTCGGGCGAGTTATTTGAAACAAATTTATTTCAAACGGATGTTTTTACTGATTCTGAGATTTTGTGATATTTCTTCTTTTTAAAATTAAATTAGACGTTATACTCCGGTAAAAGGTTTATTTGGAGTTTTCCTTTTATTATGCGACTGTTTGTTTTACGATTATTGAATATAAATAAAAGGAATGTCGTCAGTATGAAGGAAAAAACGGCTAAATCGCGATTTCAAATTGAAATACAATGTAAATTAGAAACACTATCAACTCCTTATGATATTTAAGGCGTGAATATTTTTTCATGGTAAAAGTATTTATTGTATCTATAAAGTATCTCATACTTTTTTTTTATGGGATGTGAGTGCAATCGAGCAGGCGTGTCACCTGATGGTAAGCAACCAACGCCACCCATGGACACCAGCAACACATATAGTATTACCGTTGCCGACCTTTAAGTGATAGGGGATAGGGAAGGATGGGGAGGGGAGGTGAACCGAACGAAACGCGGCATGAGCCTATTACGTCGATCTTCTGAGAGGTCGTGGTATTTCACCGGTCGAGCCGGCCCATTCATGCAGCGAACTGATTTGCTCTACCACTGTTATAGCCCACTTCGATAACCACCGAGCTATCGACGATCGAAGTACTCGATTCCAATCGAATATCTGAGTTATTTCTACCAACAAATAGTAACAACATGATTTTTTTGAGCCACACTATAAGGAGATTCAGTTTTACTTCGTCAGAGATACCCTGTCCTGAGGGCAAAGAAGCTTGTTAGTATAACTGAGTTATATTTGCACTGAAAACATTTTGCTACCATTTCGGAATAAGATGTCTCAATATTGCTCGAGATATAAGAACCACTATATTATTGAAAGAGTATTAGTAACAAACAGCTTTTTTCGTATGAACTAAAGTTTTATTGATTTATCTTAGTATGTACCACACAGCTAGTAGGTATTACATGTACAGTGTATCTTGAAATTGTAAATAATGTAATGTTTTGGGAACTATATTATACTATGTACCATTACGCTTTTATCCAAAAGTGTAGACAGTAGTATTATTAGATCTTGAATCATTACCTTATATTTGTTACTCAATCATTGGTCAAATATTAAAAAGTACCTAATAGATAAAATTTGACACATCAATAGAGAGTTAAGGAAGTATGTTTACCAGAGACGGAAAATGTGAGGAAGATATTGAAAAGAAAGTAACTGCTGGTAATAGAGTCAATGGTGCATTACGTGACCTGATGCGTAGTCAGGCTCTGTCTGAAAAGGCACGCTTGACGATTCACAGTGGTGTATTGGTACTAAGTCTAACATACGGGAGTGAGTGTTGGGTGGGGCAGGCGAAGCACGAAAGCAAGGTGAATGCGTTCTCTGAGATGTAAGTCACCCTTGCGGATCGAATGATAGCGTGATAAGGGGGAAATGCAAGCTGTAGGATGACGTTCAGACCAAGGTGGAGAGAAGTATGTTAAGATGGTTTGGTCATGTTGCAAGAATGAATGAAAGCCGATTCACTAAAAGACTATACGAAGCGAATGTGAGTGGTAGGGTCGGGATCGGGAGACCAAGACGGAGCTACCACGACCAAACAAATGGTCTATTTCAAAAAGGCAAAATACGTAGAACCCGAAACCGGCGTGAATGCATGATGAGATGTATGACTGCGGATGAAGCGAAAGAAGTGTATCAGGATCGTAGCTTTTGGAAAGCCAAAGTCACTGCCTACCGCCATGGGATTCAGGCGTGAGCTTATGTATGTATGTATGTAATAGAGAATTTCCAAAATTATCATAACAGTATTATACACTATTCATCCCAATCAACATTCAACAAAACTTTTTAGTAAACGGTACCTTAAATCCAAAACGCAAAATAATACCGACGATTAATGACACTCCGATCTTAGTTACCACCTATATTTTATTTAAATGGCATTGATTCCACGAAGTCATGGGTAACCTGGTCTAGAATAAAATAAATACTACATTTTAATACGTCGACCAAAGCCCATGAACAGTATATCCTTGCAGAGGAAATATTTAAATGAACTACATGGCGAGTTGCCATGTTTTCTTATGTATAAATATAAAAAAACCAACAGCAATCAAAATGGAGATAGGTTCGTAAATGTTAATGAACACCTTAACTGTTGTCGTTATGGAAAACAGTAATAATGGCTGATGTATTTTTGAAATGAAACAATATTTGTTTTTTTTCTTTTAATATTTATTCAGGCGTATTTTTAGATGGCGATAGTGGATTCTTGTTCCGGAATATTAAGATAGTCTCTACTATTAGGCTGCCAAAATTCATAAAGGTCTGTATTTTCGAGCGAAAAAAGTAAGTAAAAGATGCCATAGACAAATTAAGAACTGTCAACTATCAAGTGTTTCAAAAGACTTACATTTGAAATGTTGTTATTTCACCTATTATAGTTCAACACATGAAATATAGAAAGACAGGAGTCGGAACGTAATATTGTACGAATGGTCTGCAAAATAATTTCGCCGGTAGAGGGCGCCATCTTTCGAGAAGCACTGGATCAAATCTTTAGGCGTTAAGTTTTGTCACCGTTGACAGCGCTGTTTCATTATATATCAATCGCTTCGTACGTGCGTATTTATCGGTGCGTCCGAAATTCTAACGCAGCCGGTGGACAGAAAAAAGAACTAAGATCTCAGTTTAATTTTGTATACATACATTAATACTATCTAAAAACCTAGAACCCTAACCCTAGAACGTTCGGACTCCTATACCACGCGTAGAAAATGCGAAAATTTTATAACTTTCCTTACATTCTTAAGTTTAATATTATTAAAAATATAAAGTCTATGGCAGGAAACTAATCTCTATCAAACAAACAAATCGGTGGCCCGGTCTCTTCTCCCACTATCCTGATTTCCGCTCTCATCGTCACATTGCCTAGAGATGATTTTAGGGTGGTACCTACCACCTATGGCATCTTTGAAAGTGTCTCATACCATCAACCGTCTCAACCTTTTTTAATGTTACTTATATGTTTATTGCACCAAGACTCGAAAACTTTAAAACTTCCTTGCCATTGTAAAATTTCCCTCCCGTTAATTTTTCCAATTGTAATGTAGTTTTTCAACTTATCTTCAGTATATCTTACATGCAGTATAACTTTTATTTTGCTATTGAACTGCATATAACGTCATTCAATATAGATACCCACAAAGGGGTAAGCTGAAAGCCGAGCCTAGTCGTGAACTGAATCCGGCCTCACATGAATGACACCACTCGCGATAACTATTGAAGGCATGCAATATTGAAACATCTGTAAAGCCTCAGTAATAAATCGTTTTAAATCTTTTTATGTGGAAAGGGGAAATCCGGCCAATTAGTGGGTACTAATTGGCGAAAATAGCGTAAATGGAACGTTGCGCAGATTCTTGGACGCAAAGAATGTTAGCAGATAAGCCCAGCTTGCAATCGACAATACTGATTCCAAAGCTAACTTAAGGAAGTGACAGTTGGGTATGGCTCTACCATACCCAGCTGTCACTTCCTTAAGTTCCTTAAGTGCACGAAAGTAGGATAAACGCGGTAGAAATGAGGGCACTGCGCAAAATCTGCGGTGTGGCTCTCGCTGACCGCGTGGAAAATAAGGTTGTAGAAAAGAAGTTGGATATAAAGAGAGTGTCGGTAAGAAGTAAGAAAGGGCTTAGGGAATTGCTTTGATGGTTCGTAAATGTAGAAAGGCTGGATGTAGCAAGATTGAATAAGCAGATATACAAGGCAAAAGCGGATGGATGTAGAAGTTGAGGACGGCCAAGCCACATATTCCATGACCAAATAGAACGTGTTCTGAAGGAAGGTGATGTTAGGAGCCGCAAAAATCGACACGAAGAGAGTTGTGAAAGTCAACAAAGAGACTGAGGCGTGTAAGAATCGTGCCTTATGGCACTCTGTTGTCTCTGCCTACCCTGCAAGGGGTTTGGCGTATAGTTATGTAAGTATGTGTATGTAGCACCCTGACTGGTAAGTGACTAACATGGGCATCTGCAACACCGGAGATTAATTGTTTTCCCGTGTCTCGAAATTAAATATTTAGTTCCGTAGGCCCATAGGATAGGTGCCGATAGGATCCTGCCCTATCATACAACGCACATATGATACACTACCCCTCTAACTCCCTGTGACAGAATACAATCGAATATCAAATACTTTTTGACGTTAAATCAATATACCTTCTTACGTTAAATACTTGCTTTATTATTTCATTTCGTATTTCTCCGTCACAATACATATGTAGAATTGATAAAAAAGATATAAAGAAGGAGTATTCTCATCACATTATGTATGGCGTGCCATAAGTTACGACGTCTTTCATCGTGGTGTGGGCTCAGCGTTAGTTATTAATTCACCTAATTAAGCAAATGCCTGAAGTAATGAAATTGCACGAACGCGAGTGACACTCTTGTGTTTTCAATATCTGCCAGAAACACCTGTTTCGATCGTGCCGCTGTTGTTCTATTCTATATAAACAGTTGAAGCGATAAATCGATAAAGTAAAACAAATAATCGGAAAGTTATTTCTAGATATTCAACATAGTTTTTTTACGTGCAATAAATGAGATAGAATACAAATTTGATCAGTGTTTTTTTTTAGCATTTTTTTAATATTAAAACTCACAGCAACAATAGTCAAAATTATACAATTGTTGTCACAACACGCAGGATCATTATTTTCTAGACCTAAATGTAAACATGTCGTCATACATTCAACACAATTTTGTAATTAAACTAAATCAGCTCAGTGGCGCAGTGGCTAGCACCCCGCTTCTGATTCAAGAAGTAGTGGGTTCAAATCCTGGCACACACCAATGACTTTTCGAAATTTTCGGAAGTTACATGTGATAAATATCGATGACTGACAACTTTGTGCCCGGTATGGCAATAGGTTCGCCACTTATTCCATTTGGGACGTAAACATAACGACGAGACGATGCTTAACAGCCGCTGCCTACACCTTCGGGTAGAAAAAGGCGTGAAGTTATGTTTATGTTTGTAACTCATCGATATTTCTTACACATATGCTCCGAAAAAGACATTCGTATGTGTAATAACTGTGAACTAGAAAACTTTGGAAATAGAATAGGCCAAATCAAATAGGTCGAGACACAGTCGGCGTCAAGTCGATTTCCTTAATCGCCTCTTACTACACCCATGACAAGAGATGGAATGGGACCATATCTTGACGTCTTCGATTTATTACATTAAGGTATAAAATTCGTTTTTTTTTACGATTGGTCAAATAAAACTGTATATAAATTACTTGCCACATTGTTTGCAAGATATATCTTTATTATAGACTTTGCAGCTGGCTGCTACCCGGATATACTGCTATCAAGTGCTGTAAATAGTATTAGTTTGCTGTTGAATGAATTATGTCGCAAGTTAAGTAGTAGTGGTGGTGTCTAATTAAGTCGGAAAACTTCTCCTAAGCAGTACATGTCCTTGGGTATTGCTTGAGTTTACAGAAATTTAGTTAAGTCATGTCACCGAGTCCCTAAGGTCAAACTTGCTCAAGTTGGTACCGTGTTTGCAATTGTCAGTGCGGCAATTTCGTAAGGGATATAAAAATAATTCATAAGATTCAGCAGTAAACTAAGTTTAAATCTTCGCGATGTCAATAAAGGATTTAATCCGTAACCAAATATAAGTAGATCCATAGTCAATGAGTATTTCATCATTTATGTTTTATTACAAAAAAAAATTGAAAAGTCTCTTTTTATTAAAATTTATATTGGTCTCGACTCAATTCTTAAACCGTATACACAAGATTTTTACACTGAAATGTGTGATTCACAGCTTGGAAAATCGATATTGTCTTTACTAGGCTTGTGTATCTTATAACTATACATAATATACATATCGAGGGGTGAAAGGCTATTTGCTTTAAGCGACATTTTGGGCGATATAGAGTTAAATACATATTTGGAATCAGCAAATTTTTCTGCGTCGACTGATACAAGTTTCATTTAAATCGGAGCACTTTTTTGGCGCTTAAAACATCCCTGTTTTTGGGAAGTTTCCATAGTAGCAGTGTTTTAAGCGACATGGATTTTGCATTTTTTTTTAAATTAGTTACTTGAGCCATACAATCATTTTAAAAACTGAGAGATAAACCAATTAGCCTTTCCCAGGTAAATAAGTCAATAAGACTTAAAACATTTTTCCTGTTTCTAAAATTTACTAGGTACGGATTTGAATTATTTGCACTTCCACCAATTATACCGTGTAATGTCGCTTAAACCATTTAGTCTTCACCCAAATAAGACGTGAAACGTCGCTTATACCAATGTATTTGGAAGAACAGAAGCCAGAGGATTGTAAAAAATTGAAAGAACATTTAGTAAAAAAAAGGCACAATTATAATAAAGTTCTGATTGAGACTGTTCTAATTTATAATTATTATACTAAACAAACACTTTAACTGATGTTGCGTTAGTAATTTATAATTTTAATAAAAGAACGTGAGATTTTCGGCAATTGCGCTATATCCAGGTTGTTTTAACAGCCGTTTATAGCCTTATATGTTAATAAATGGAACACAAAACGTTATATTTTCAATTTTATATGTTACATAATTTAATAAG
The DNA here is from genome assembly GCA_905147225.2 of Euproctis similis. NCBI lineage: Eukaryota > Metazoa > Arthropoda > Insecta > Lepidoptera > Erebidae > Euproctis > Euproctis similis. Next base: position 5,304,088 of record LR990118.1, on the reverse strand, counting down.
CCGCCTACTCATTTTAGTCTAAAGTGGTGGTTGACATAAATAGCTTTCTACTATTAATTCCGGGTCATGTCATTTCATTCTTATAGACTTACTCTGAAAACATAAAGCATTGTCGCTTATTTGTTTTTTCCTGAAGCTAATTGTAGTTTTAAAGTCACTTAAATCATTTTTCCATTCCCTGAAAAATCAGGGCTTAGGGCATTTTGAATTAAGCGACACGTATTTTTGTCATTACAGGTCGGTTTAATTTAATATTAGCATCAGCATCTAAATATTTTTAATTGAATTTCAACAAAGTTTACCCCGTTCAAATAGCTCAAGAAGTTTTTAAGTTATGAATTTTTTTTCAAAATTTCAAACTTTAAATGGCTCTCCTGTAAAGTTGCAAAAATGTCGCTTAAAACAAATAGCCTTTCACCCCTCGATATATAACTTCACGCCAAATGCCTTGCGGGGTAGGCAGAGAGAACGGGGCGCCATAAGGCACGATTCTTACACACCTCACTCGCTTCGTTGACTTTTATAACTCGTAACTTACATAATATATGTATATTTAAAATTGCTGGAAGTCCTTTGTTCATATAATGAAAGAGATAATGTTTTGTTTGTTTTGTTTAAGTGTGCTACTTACTTACCACCAGGTGACCCCATTACTCATTTGTCCCTTATCCAATAAAAACATGAATGCAGAAAAGAAAGTTCTATACAATATAGAACACATCAACATTCCGTCATTTGGTAGTACCTACCTCTAAATAGCCCGTGTAAGAATCAAACAGTTCTATAGCATATAAACAGGGTTATTCTCAGTTCAATATTGAGGTGAGAGATTATGATCATTCCCTGATCACTCCCGGAATAGCAGTACATTTAAGTCATTTACTAAATATTTCATCTAATGACGTTTTTATGTGTCATAAATGTACGGAAAATGTTTGATTTCATGGGAGCCAATATTCCGAACAATGCTGTCGTGCCTTAGAATAATAACAGGAATGAAGATAATAAATACGATACTAACAAGAATCTATTTCTAGTATACTGAACTTTTGGCCATACATGCGATTATCTACCAGGAATGCGACATCCGGTTTCAATACAAGGCGAAAATATTTTCGTAGTTCGGGCGGTTGGCATAAATATCTTTATGCCCTGCCGTGTATTCTATAAAATATAGTTTTATGCCGCATAAAGTTTTCTATTTCAGACATAATATATGACAACACGCTAGCGGACGGACGTTTTCCTGCATGGTATACCAAACGATTAGAATAATATATCAATAAAAAATAAAAAAAAGTAATTAAAAATTTAAAGACTTAAAATTATATTTTAATTTATTTTGCTATTTTGAAATGACGTATTTTTTTTTTTAAAAACAATTCAATATTATCAGTGATGTTTGTATAATTTTATCCTAAACGATTAGATTCAATAAGCCCGACAATTTACTACAGTATAGATAAATAACCTACCGCAGCGCCATCTGCCGGGCTTATTTCATTAGCTGTTCAGTCGTTTAGGAGCAGTTCCATGTCAACACTTGTACAGAATAATGTCGGTTATATAATAATGAATAAACAAGTAATTGAATAATTACTTGTTGCCAGCAACTGAGGTGATAAGAGGGAATCGTCTTGGGTGGTATGGGCATGTAATGAGGGATGATACACACGTTGCGAGAAGAATGATAAACCTGAATTTGGAGGGAAATAAGAGAACTGGGAGACCTAAGAAAATATATGTAGAGTGTGAGAGACGACATGATTATGAAAGGTGTTAGTGTGGAAGAAGTGAATGATAGGAAAAAGGAAAACCTGTTGTGCCCACCCCAAATAATGGGGCTAGGGCAGGTAAAAGATAGACTATTATTAGTTGCCAACAGTAATTTTGTTTTCTATTTGTAATTGTTTTTTGTTCAATATTAAATTAAAAGTAAATATTGGACTTAACTTTATGATTTCTCGTTCTACTTCTGTATACCTGTATACACACACACATACATAACTTTTCTCCAAATTCCTTGCGGGGTAGGCAGAGAGAATAGAGTGCCATAATGCACGACTCTCACACGCCTCACTCGCTTCTTTGACTTTCATAAATCTTTTCAGGCACGTGCGATTTTTAAAGCTCTCCCAACATCTTCCAGAACCCGTTCTATTTGGTCTTGGAAGATGTGTCGTGGCCGTCCTTGACTCCTACATTAATCCCCTTTTGCATTGATAGATATCAATTTAAAAGTCAATATTGCGTCATCCATTCTTTCGATATGTGCGAACCATCGAAGCATGCCCTTTATTTTCTTACTTTTACATCGACGTCACTTTCAATCCAGCTTCCTTCTTTACAACCCTGTTTTAGACGCGGTCAGCGAGAAACACTCTGCAGATTTTGAGCAGTACCGTCATTTCGACCGCGTTTATCCTACTTTGTGCACACTCTGCCACACCTAACCATCGCTTCCATAAGTAAGTGTTGGGATCAGTACCACGAAGTGAATTGTTAGCTGGCCTTTACTGCTAACTTTCTTTGCGCCCAGGAATCTGCCTATCGCTGTTCACACTGTTTCTTAATGCCACTCTTCTTTCGATATCCGCGGTGTATTTAGTAACTAAATCTGGAATAATCTTTACTGATATACCAGAAGGAAAAATTAAGTTCACAAATGCAGACCTAATCATATCAGAGATATACTTTTCTTGTTTAAATGTGTATATAACCATACTTCAAACTGACTTAATATTGGTTTTTATTGTGATTTAAGTTCTTTTTACTAAGTAGAGATATTAAAAATATTTTTTATAATATCTGACTCCTAAACTCCTAAAGCTGCGTAACTGTGTTATAGGGGCCAAAAATATACAAGTATATGTATACATATAAGTAGATTTATTATATAGTAGTTGTGATGCTGTCCTGTGAGAATCGATGCAGATTTATAATCGATTTAAAACCCGCTGTTGTTCACAGACTAAGTAATCGAGTAAACAGAGCTTTCAACTAACGACAATCCTAAAACAAAAGTTTGGACTAATTCCGTATTAACCTCTTTCCAGATTGAATCAAGTTGTTTAAACACTATTTTGCTTTACTTTAAAGTTCAGCAACTGTGGCAGAATCAAGTATAAATACATATAAAAAATTAAAGTGTTAATTTGTAATATTTAAATGTATGTGTAATATATGTAATGACTGAAAACTTTGTGCCCGGTATTTCAATAGGTTCGCCACCTATTCCATTTGGGACGTAATATAACGGCGAGACGAGGCTTAACAGCCGCTGCCTACACCTTCGGGTAACAACGGCGTAAAGTTATGTTATCGTATGTTATAATATTTAAATAACCCATTTTTACTACTTGTATATGAATATACATACGGTACATAATTTAAAATAATATTTTTTACAATTATTGTCTGTCTGTCAGTCTGTTTGTTCGAGCTAATCTCTGAAATGTCTAGACCGATTTTCATTGGCAATTAATGGAGAGTAACTTAGGCTACTTTAATTTTAATAAAATTGTTTTACTAATTCCTTTCTTGGTTCTGAGGCGATAAAAAAAACACTGAGTTATTTTGCATAGCGGATGTATAAGACTATAAACTAAAACCTTGTATTGTATGAAGCGAATATAGAATTTAATTTGATAGAAATCACTCGCATCATATGTTATCGAGTTGTTATCGTTCATTGAACAGATTCCGACAGGCTTATTATATAGAACATGATATTACATTCGATAGCTTTTTAATTAAACGCTGCCTACGCCTCGAAGTAGAAGAGGTAAGAAAGAACATCTTTATTTATGTCATTATAAAATTTTATCAGCTCTAGCTTAAAACATAACATAACTTTCTTCATCTCACGCCTTTTTCTACCCAGAAGGTGTAGGCAGTTGCTGTTAAGTCTCGACTGGTCGTTATGTTTGCGTCCCAAATGGAATACTGGCGTACCTATTGCCAAAGTTTTCTGTCATCGATATGTATCACACATAACTTTCGAAAGTAATTTCGTGAAGTCATTCGGGTCAGTTAGTATTCGAACCCTCGACCTCTTGGTTCAAAAGCGGGGTGTCAACCACTAGAACAGCGAGACTTAAAATTAAAAATTATCTTAAAATTAAAAGTAAACCTTGTTTATAACCATATTGCACTCAGATCTTTCTGTTTACCTCGCAATGGACTTAGTTGAAGGTATTCAAAAAAACCTGTGTTTATACTAGTTACTTACACTTATTAAAACAATATTCGAAATAATGTAGTCTGTGGCACTCACACTAACGACATCTCTGTAGAGACTCGGAGTTGTCAGAGAGTGCTATTCTCTCTTCCAATCTCCTTCTGTCCACACTTAGTCAAGTATTAGAAGCATGCAACCATTCAGGAGCTCTTGATTTTTATATAAATTGATATAAAATATCTATTATTTTTTATTATTACACTTTAAATAGGCTTTTCTTCAAAAAACTCACTCATTTGCCTGCCCTTATCAAAATTCAAGTCGGCACAACATGTCATCCTTTCGCACTAGCATGTTGTCAAAAGATTTGGCTGTGGTTTTATGAAACACCACCGGTCTGACGTCAATCCTTTTTGGGGATGTTTTCGTTGGTGGATAAAGGAAGTGGGATGGGGAGTGGACAGGCGAAGGAGTTGGTCCTTCTAGATACCTCTTATGCGGCATGAGCCACTTTATCCCGATATTCTGAGAAGTCGTGGAATGCAGCGCGAATGCAGTGAACCGCTTGGCTCTACCACTGTCATATTATTATTATGTAAATCAATTGTAAAATATAACTTACAAAAAAAACATTTAATATATAATTTTTAAAAAAGTCTCGGTCGCGCAGTGGGCGAGCGCACGGCCTCTGGTCCAGAGGTCCGGGGTTCGATTCCAGACACTGGCTCACACCAATAACTTTTCGAAATTGTTTTCGGAAGTTATGTGTGATAAATACCGATGACACCGCCTACACCTTCGGGTAACAAAAGGCGTGAAGTTATGTTATGTTATGTTATGTTATATAATTTTTTCTTTCTCTTAGATAAGCGCAGAAGAATTAATATTAATGAGATTTTTAATTATTAATGACTTCCCTTCCGAGAAAGACAATTTAGAACGAAATATTCCGCTTTGTATTATGAAAATTGTCTTTTCATTTTGATATTACATTTTCATTACTGTGATGAACATCGTAGATATTAAAGATACAAAATTAGTTTTATTCAAACATTGTTTAAAAGAAACTGTTGTACTTGTATGTCTGTAAGTTTAAATAATATTCCAACTCTCTCTTAGAAAAGTTGAGGAAAAAATAAAATTCAGTGGCGTCCAATTTTACATAAATTCCGGCACAAAAGAAATTAGCGGCTGGCGCCCAGACGGTGTCGAGCGAGCACTGTAAATTACAAACACAGCGCCGGCTATTTGTAGGAGTCGCCAAGAATGGATTTCATTAACAATTCACGATGAAAGAAGCCCTCTATTGAAAGAGATTTGATGTCGAGCGTCCTTGTCACGCTTGCTTATTAATTAGGGTCCCGTTAAAAGGTGGCGAGGTCCACTGGCTGTATGGCGCAGGCTCCTGCGGCAAAGCTGGCTACCATCCAGTGTGTACTTAAAGGCCGGAGCGGGCGGCCGCGCCTCGAGGCGCCGAGAACATCGTTGTTACCCGACAGCTCTTGTCACAGACAATTGAATCGATCTTATATATTTTTTTCAAATCCATTCATGTGTGTGAAAACTCTCACGTGCCAGTATTAAATATTATTTTTATTTTTTAAATATAGAAACTCTTTTTTTTCTTTTAATACACATCGGATTATTTAGCTGGTATGTACTTTATTATAAGTCAATTAATATTCACCATGAAGTTCGTATATTAGCAAATTTTGGAAGGTGAATTTGAATATTTTATTAATTTCAAAGCTTCTAATAAAGCTGCAGAAGCTTGATGAAGGGGAGAGTTATTTATTAAATATAATTTAGACCTTATGCTGATGTACATAAAGATTCACAGGATTGTCATAATGCGTTTCCAGCAGATTTTAATGCCAGTCAAATCATGTATTCGAGGCGTTGGGCTTAACATTAATCCTTATAGAGCTGTGTTTGATTCCTATGAGTATTTTCGGGAATGGTCATTGTAATTTAAATTGTGTAATACCAGAAGTGACGTATTATTAAAAAGTATATATATATTGTTGTATACCTTAAGAACGTTTTTTTTCTGGACCCTAATTACTCTCATTTTTGTAGACAAATACTATTAGTTATACTTTTATGGAACTTTTGAGAGGTCACTCGCATACTTAATGGACTACATTACAATAAAGATTTGGATTTTCATGATGGGTTGCTTTAGTTATTAGTTACTAAAACAAAATTAAGAAATAGGTTATACTGTTTTACAAATATACCTACTTTTAATGAAATAACTATATCTATACTATATATTTGATTATTAAGGCTGGAGAAATTTTCAAACGATATAATTGGAATTGAATAATTATGTTGATTATTTATTATATTACAAAACATTCCTTTAAGTCTAATAATTTTAGATTAAATCTGGGTAATGTAATAATTACGTTAGTAATTTGGGGATTTTCATTTATATCTATGAATTTATATCTACTTAGGTACTTAAACATATTATTTTGGTATTTAATTTCATAATTATATATATATATATAAATTAATCATTTTCAAATTGTTAATTAATTAATATCGCGGTTTCGATGCCATTAACCCGATAGCAGGGGTGGGGGTTTGAACATGATTTGAGTGGTAAAGAGCATTAACTTTGATTAAGCTTCAGTTTTCATGGATTTAATAATCAAGTACTTATTAGCATAACGGATTAATAAATATTTGAGATGGTTAAGTTCTAGAAGATCAGAATGGGGAGAATCTCTGAGAAAGAAAGGGAAGATCTGTTTCCACCAATAATTTAAATAACACCATATAAGCACAATCTTCTCGATAGAAGTTTACATAAATTACCAAGTAAGTCATTAATTTGATCATAAATGGAAAAAAAATATTGATCAATCAAAGCGAAAGTGACGTCAATGGTTTCTGTATGTTGAAAACATTTCAAATAAAATAGATTTTCCAATTTTAAATTCGTCTAATTTTTTTTTAAACAGCCCCCAGCAATAAAATTTTACTAAATTTGAGTTCTGTCACTCGTGTCTTACTTTTGTTAGAAATGAGTTCTAATATGTTTCAAAAAAAATACCCAAAAGTCAATGTTGGTGTACTTGAAAAACATTCATGAAGATAACAGAAGAAGAACCGAGTAGAAGAACAATTTAACCTGGATAGTAAAAATTACAATAAATATTTGGGTAGATGACATTGTATGCCGAAATATCCTATATCTGAAATACGAGCTTTGCTTTGAGAAATACAAAAGAGTAATTGCTTTTGAAGTATTGTTGTTGTTATTTATTTCGTAAAAGATACTACTATATTATATGGGAGATAATGACATATAAATCTTCTCAAAGAAGAAGTATTTAGAAGTCTTTTCCTCTTCAACTTTTTAAAACCCACAGACGTAGGTTGTTTAGTAATTATTATTCTGTTCTTAATAGTAATTTCAACAAAAAGTACAACAAATAACAAATAGTATAAAACAAAGTCACTTTGCGCTGTCTGTCCCCTTATATGCTTATATCTTTGAAACTACCCCATGGATTTTGATGCGGTTTTTTTTAATAGTTACAGGGTGTCAACGGGGTGGTTTTGATCTATAATTCATATATGATGTTGTAAAGAAAAAATGATAATTTTCGAGATTTAGCACTTTAATTGCAAACGCTGGCTGAACCCTAAGTGATAGATCAAAACAATCTTCTACATTATTGAACACCTTCAGAAGGTCTACAAAAAAGTCCGCGAAGGGATCTTTTAGGGATAACCTACAATGGCCATTTTAATTTTTTTACTTTTTACGTGAAATAATGGCTTATTTATGAAGCGATTTTAAACGTCACAGCATTAATTTTCATCCAATGAGGTATCTTAAATAGATTTTGCATGTAATATAGATGATCTTGACCCTTTACAGCATGCATTTAAATGAATATTTACGAAGATATTACAGTATTAACATAGCGGGACATAGATGTTGCGTTGCGCGCCAAAACGCGTGCCGATAAATAGCACAAATTGAACTTTTGAATATCCAAATTTTACTCATTTATTTCTATTGATGCGGAACAAATGTCGCCGGGTCAGCTAGTTATTTATAAACCACAACTTTTCAGAAGATAGGTAACAAACATACAAGTAGAAGCCATACCAATTTTTGAGACAAGACGTTATTACATGTAACTAGCTGACCCAGCGAACTATGTTCCGCAACTAATATAAATAAGTAAATTTTGGATTTATCACAGTTTATTTACTACATTGTACAAAAAAACCACCTCGTTGACACCCTCTATTTATTAAAAAAACCGCAGCAAAATCCGTAGTGTAGTTTCTAAGATATTAGCATATAAGAAGACAGACAGCGAAAAGCGACTTTTTTATACTACCTAATGAAGTAATACAACCATACTTTTTGAGTTAAGTTAGTATAATATTAAATAAGTATTAACCGTTCAAGTTGGTCGACTTCCTTCCGCTTTTGCACTGTATATTTGCTTAGTTGACCCTTGCATTATTCATTATTTCTTCATGTGCAAACCACGGAGCTTGCCCTTTCATACTATTACACCTACATTTTATTTTAATCCAGTTTCCTACCTTACAACTTTGTGTTCTAATATCAAAACCTACAAAATATTAGTATTCGGGCGTTGAAGGAACCTACTAAACTTTACACAGTAGCAAATACCCCAGGGCCACTACGCTGCAAAGTCTGTGGAATAAATTGTATACAAAAATTTATTCATAGTCGACTAGTTGCCAAGAGCGTTGTTTGATGTTTCACTAGTTTTTTAGGATTCCGCACCCGGACGATAAAAACAGGAACCAGTAACTAAGACTAAACTGTCCGTCGGTCGGCTGTCTGTCACTGGGCTGTATCACGTCTGAACTGTGGTAGCTAAACAGTGACAAATTATCTATTTCTGTTCCAACTCAAATAATAAATACTACACAGAAATGACATCGAACCTTTGGTGAACAAGTCGGACATGCACTAGGCCGGTTTTTAGATTCGCTTTTCGTATAGCGTTACTAAATAAAAATAATGTGTATAAATTCCATGTCTTTCTGTGTTTAAAAATAAGGTGTATTTAGAATAAGGTGTATTTAGAATAAGGGGCAAACAAACAATGCAAGAAATAAGCGGGTTACTTGATGATAAGTGGTAATTGCCGCCCTGTGACACTAAAACTGACACAGTTACGTTACAGGATAGGGATAGGGGGAGGGAATGGGAGTGACAAAGGGAAAGGGGTTCCGGGTTTCTTTTTCATGGAACAAAATACGTCATTAGTCATTTTACGTCGATATTAGTTGTAGGAGTCGAAGAAGGCCAAGACGCACATTCCATGACCAAATAGATCGTGTTCTGGAGAAAGGTTATGTTAGGAGCCTCAAAAATCGACGCGCGTGCATGAAAAGAGTTATGAAAGTCAAAGAACTGAGTGAGACGTGTAAGACTCGTGCCTAATGGCGCTCAGTTCCCTCAGCCTACCCTATGGCGATGAAGGGATTTGGCGTGAGGTTGTGTATGTATGTAATAGTATGCAGGTATGTATGCATTAGAAGAGGTAGTATAAAGATCTTTTGATAAAAGAGAAACGCAGATGAGTGATCATGGTACGGCTTAATGACATAATTCCTTGTATACCACCAAGTCAAAATTTATATCGTATTTAATATTACAGGTTACGTTAAAGACCCCCAATACAGTTTGCTCCGAACCTTAATAAGGTTACATTTAATTGATCACGACGACTATGATACAAGATATTCTCTTGTACGTGACCCGAATATGATACTATTTGGCATTATCATTACATAGTATAAAATAAAGTTATTTTGCCGCTGTCTGTCCCCTTATATGCTTATATCTTTGAAACTACTCGAAGGATTTTGATGGAGTTTTTTTAATAAATTCATTCACGTATGACAAGTTTTTTTAATAAATTCATTCACGTATGACAAAGTAAAGAAAAAAATACTTTAAAAAAAAAGTTAAACCGACTTCTAGAAACGTAAACCACAAAATCTTTAAGTAAATGAAAACAGTACTCCTATAACTAAAAAGTGACATTTGCAAATATTATAATAGTTAAAGATGACTTTATTAAATTATTACGTTTTGTATATTGTATTAAGCATAGAAATTAGTAAATTACGTTATTTATTGCTTTTTAGTTATAGGAGTACTGTTTTCATATAATTAAAGATTTTTTGTTTTACGTTTCTAGAAGTCGGTTTACCTTTTTTTAAAGTATTTTTTTCACGAGTTTTAGTGATATTAATGAGTTTTGAACTTCAATAAAAGTTAGTTCATTTACATGGCTTTCATTTTATTAAATATATTATCAATAATTACAAGTCCGTTTGTTAAATGGTTGATATTTTTAGGGAGCTATAATTGTCATAAATAGGTACTTAGTTAAAAGAGTATGATAATACTTGCAAATATTATATTTTTGTAATTATCATGGGTAGACCCAATAACACTACAGCCCGTCATCATCATCAGCCTATTGCAGTCCACTGCTGGACATAGGCCTCTCCCAATGTGCGCCACAACATCATCACACAATCACAGCCCGATTGAAGGCCAATCGTAGCCTGGAAACAAAGGCGAAAAAAAACATTTTTTCAGAATTGTGTCCTAACTCCTAACCGTTTAAGAGTTCTGTAGCTTCATCATCAGCACAACAGTATCAGAAGTTGATTCAAGCATACCTCCCAAGCAACACGTTAAAACAAGTTGGTTAAAAAGTGATAAATCCGAAATTTACTCATTTATTACTTTTGATGCGGAGCAAAGTTCGCCGGGTCAGCTAGTATAATATATAATTGGATCATAACTTATATTTTTTATATATTCTATTATTTACACCCAAGAATTTCATCTTCGTGAGGTACGCTTTAGTGGTAAGTGTATGTAAGGAGAGTGACTAAGTAGATGTAAATAAAAGTAGGCCTCGTTTTCATAAAAGTGGATACTCTTTCCTCGGTAAGCTTTTTATGAGATTAAATATCACAGAGAGAACATTATAGGTAGTCCAGTGGTCCCGCTTCTGAATCAAGAAGTGGCGGGTTCGAATCCTGGCTCACACCAATGACTTTTTGAAATTGTTTTAGGAAATTATGTGTGATAATATCGATGACTGAAAACGTTGTGCCCGGTATGGCAAAAGGTTAGCCACCTATTCCATTTGGGACGTTAACATAACGGCGAGTCGAGGCTTAACCGCCGTTGCTTACACTTTCGGGTAGAATAAGGCGTGAAGTTATGTTTTAAGAGATTTTAAAGAATATAAATATAACTGCTGTTTTATTATTAAATGTTTGAAGTAGGTAAATACATTTTGAAAGGTGAATTTTTTATCTAACTCTGTAAGAAATTTTCGTGTCAGCAAAATATTCTGTTAACCGTAGTTCGGAATGGTCCAATTTTTTTGATGGCCTAGTTACGTCAAAGTAAATTGTGAATATATATTTAATCCTCATCTCTCTACTACTAAAGATTCGAGCTGATGGGGAATATACCCTATATTCTCCATCAGCTCGAATTTTCGCTTCGAAAAATTCGCTTTCCTGCCCCATATTATAACTCTTAATAGCCTCAATAGTCATGATAGTGTTAATCGCGTCCACGTGTGATATATGTCGATATTTCAATTGCGTCTAGAAGGATTAATCTAGAAAATTGTTTCAGCTTCATATTATCTCTTTGCTGGATGTGAAACTCATTTTTGTTTTATTTGAAAAACTAGATATAAAAGACGTATCTTTTATATATCTCTCTTAGTAGACGTAGATATAAAAGACGTATCTTCTATATATTATCTCTCTATAGTAGTTTACGTAGTTTACATTTTAAACAAATTTATTCAGTACATTTCTATTCTTTGCACAAAACGCGGGCGTTCCGTCACGCTCAACGAAAGCCATTGGTAATAACTCAATTTCGAGTTGAACACAGTTAAGCACTTGGTTGTTCGAAAAATCAATGCAAGACTTTGTAGGGAAATTTTAAGTAATCAACAGAGAGAAAGAGAGAGGGGATAGAAAAGGGAAAACGAAAGGGAGAGAGTACGAGAGAAATTAATCTTCAAATTTTATAAAGATGTTACAATGTATATCAAGATACCATTTTGTCTGTCTCTATGTTCTGGTTACTCTCTGATACGACTGAACCTAATTTTGATGAGATTCTGTTGTTATATTTGTAATTTCACGCTATAATATCAAAACAATACCTCAAGGAATTATATATGCTTTCAAAATACCGTTTCTCATATCTATCTATATTAAATATATCTTCTAATCACTTCTGAAAAAATAAAAAGATAGTTCCTGAACTGAACCCCTGGGTTTTGAACATTTTTTCTTAATTATGTGAAAAAAACTAATATAGCCTATGATACTCACAACGTGGCTTTCTAATGGTGAACCAAACATATTTTCAATAAGTTCACTAGTTCAGGTTCACTACCCCTATATCATTACATAGTATAAAACAAAGTTGCTTTCCGTTGTCTGTCCCCTTATACGCTTGTATCTTTGAAACTACGCAACGGATTTTGATGCGGTTTTTTAATAGAACGAGGGTGTCCACGGGGTGGTATCTATAATTTATGTATGATATTCTAAAGAAAAAGTGATCAATCCAAAATTTACATATTTATTACTTTTGATGCGAAACAAAGTTAGCCGGGTAAACTAGTTATAATATACGTTTAAATGAATGTAATTTAGTACGAAATAATTAAGCTTGTTCAAATAGTTTCACAACTATTAACAAATTGTTCCGCAAGCGTTTCTATTATTAGGAAATGTGTAACTTTCAACTGTTTACGGAATGTGGCGACAACATGGCTGCGCTAGACGCCTGCGGCTATTAAAAGTGTTAGTGCCTGCCTTTAAGTTATTAGTAAAATAAATTAAGTCTCAAAGCATTTATAGTTTATTGAGCGCCCGACTAGCTTTCTCTCTCTCTAACTCGCATACATATTTTGAAACTTCACATGAGAGTAAGAGAGATAGAGCTAGTCGGAAAGAAATAGTTGAATTCTGGCGAATCTAAACAAGGCTATCGGATGTTTTGAACAAATTATTGCTTTGTCCTCAGTCTCTGGTTTAAATAAAATCAGATCGTTCAAAGTACGAGAAAATCGAGTTCAAAGAATATGATTTCATACATACTCACATATAATAGGTTGGGGAAAAAGTATTTTCGTATTTTTGTATGAAAAGTCAAGACATTTTTTTCAAAGTTTATTTACATTTATTTACAATATATATGTACCGTTTTGTTGAATAACTTTCTGCCATTTTGTGGGCAGAGACATTATCCCGTTACTGTAGAAACTTTGGGACTTCTGATCAAAAAAACGGGACAAATAGTTTTGGCAGTCCTCTCTTGAGGTCAACCTTACAGAACCTAAAGAATTCTGAAGAGACCGAAACAGATGAAAATCTGAAGGCGCAAGGTCAGGGCTATATGGTGGATGCACTAGGACCTCCCAGTCGAACTCTCTTAATTTTTGCTGAGTGGCTAAAGATGTGTGTGGTCTAGCGTTATCGTGATGAAAGACCACACCCTTCCTGTTGATCAATTCCGGCCGTTTTCTCTCGACTGCTTCCTTTAATCTCATCAGTTGCTGGCAGTAAAGATCAGAATCGATGGTTTTGCCGGACGGTAAAAGCTCATAATGAACAATGCCCTTCCAATCCCACCATACACACAGCATCACCTTATTTCGTGTTAGGCCAGGTTTGGCCACAGTCTGTGAAGCCTGGCCAACTTTCGACCACGACCTTTTTCGCACGTTCTTGTCGTACGTGATCCACTTTTCATCGCCAGTTATCAATCTCTTCAAAAACGGCTCGGTTTCATTACGTCTCAATAATGAATCGCAAATGAGTACACGGTTCATTAAGTTTCTTTGAGTGAGCTCGTGTGGCACCCAAATATCGAGCTTTTTTGTATAACCAGCTTTCTTCAAATGGGTCAAAACTGTTTTGTGGTCAATTCCCAGTTCTTCAGCTACATCGTAACTACTAATATGCCGATCTTGCTCCACTCTTTCAAAAATGGCGTCCATTTTATTCGTAACAGGGCGACCAGAGCGAGGTGCATCTTTAACATCAAAATTTCCGGACTGAAAACGTTTGAACCAAATTTGTGCTACTCTTACTGACACTGCATCAGGTCCATAAACATCACAAATTTTTTTCACTGCTTGAGTTGCATTTTTGCCTTTTTTATAATAAAATTTTAAAATGTATCGAATTTCTTCATTAGATTCACTTATTTTTACGGAGAGAAAAACAAATGAAAAATAGCGGGAAACAACTTTTTTTTATTTTTTTCTTTTCTTTATAATGTAACCTTTTTAAATGTTACCAAAACCAGCCAGACACAAATAGTACAGTCAAAGAAATTTTATAATAAGTTTATACCTACGTTATGCGAAAAGACTTTTTCCCCGACCTAATATACAGGTGAAGAGTATTAAAAATAAGATGTTTAATTTACATATTGGGATGGTGTATGGCGCTTTCTTATTACATGGCCTAAGGTAGGAATATTTGGTTAGTTCATGGCCATTCTTCAACATATTTTTATGCTGCATCGTTACATAGTATAAAACAAAGTCGTTTTCCCCGCTATACCATTAAGTCTTTAAAGCTACGCAACAGATTTTATAGATACAATAATAATAATAATACAATAATAATATTATAGATTCAAATTTAAAATGCAGGGCTATAGCAGTTGCGTCGCTCGGCGATACCCGCAGACGCGTGCCGATAAATAGCGCCAATTAAACGTAATAAATGCAAAATTTACTTATTTGTTGCATCTGAGGCAAAAAAAAGTTCGCCAGACCATTAAGTACGCTTATAAAAATAAATCTCCATTTTTTTTAACAAGCAAAGTGGCATTTTTTTTTAATTTTGAAGCTGTCAATGCTTTTGCTATTGGCAAAATTAAATGGATTTGAACTCACGACTTGGTACGACTTTCTATTATACTATTCCTATGTCACATATTCTGTCGTTATAATTGCATTGAATATGCTACGCCTAAATGACTTAAGGGATCTTTCTAAATAAGTCGGTAAGAGGAAGAAAAATGGCGTTTCGTGTTTTTTGTATTTTACTTATTATTTTGGATATATTTATGTAAATACATACATTAAAATTTACACAAGTCTTCAGAGTGTCATCTAATATTAAATTGACACTTGATGGATATAATTTCTGAGCTTTCTATTCCTATAAGTTTAAGTGAAGCCTATTTCTCGAATCTCTCTTCAGAGGTCTGTCACATCAAAAGTTGGAAACGCCCGACAGTTGAACGTCAGCGGTGACTACTATCTATAAAGGCTGTTTAGTTTTGGCAATTAGAATAGCCGAAATACCTACATAGATGAACCCACTTAGACATTTTGTGCTCATGTTATGAGTATTATTATGGACATTAAGCCTTTGTATTATATTTGCTGATATTTTCATAGGAGACTTATTTTATATTAGCTGACCCGGCGAACTTTGTTACGCATCAAAAGTAATTATAGTGTTCACAATTAAAGTGCTAAATCTCGAAAATTAACAATTTTTCTTTGCTACATTATACATGATTTATACATAAAAAACAGCCTGTTGACACCCTTTATCTATAAAAAAAACCGTATCAAAATCTGTTGCGTAGTTTCAAAGATCTAAGCATATAAGGGGACAGACAGCTTGTTTTATACTATGTAATGATTTTCTGTGTTAAGCTCAAATTATAATTTGTAATATTTGAAAGTCGCATACTTAACCCTCTAATGTGGTAGTGATAAAAATATCCTTCATTTTATAATGAATTCTGTCTAATGTGACAGCTACTTAAAAGCTTAAGTAGCGCTTATATATTTTAGTGGCTGTTCAGTATTCGGGCTATAGTCGATTTAACTAATCATTACATAGTAGAAAATAAAGTCGCTTTCCGCTGTCTGTCCCCTTATTGAAACTATATAACGGATTTTGATGCGGTTTTCTGTAGAGGATATCAACTGGGTCGTTTTTATTTATAATTCATGTATGATGTAGTAAAGAAAAAATGTTAAATCCGAAATTTACGTTATTACTTTTGTTGCGGAACAATATTCGCTGGGTCAGTTAGTATTGTATATTTTCAGGTCCAACACAGTAATAATAATAATAATAAGCCTTTATTTCCGAGAATGTCTACAGTATCTATATTTACAATACTAAAGGAAACACTATAGAATGTCTCTTGTTTCGGTGTGTCTAACGGGAAAGGCCTCCTCCAACTCCTTCCATTGTTGTCTGTCTGACGCGACTCTGGTCCACAGGGGCCCTAAAGTCATTATTAGGTCTAGGCATCCTCCCATCGCTTAGCTTTACGACCTCGACTTCTAAGTCCATCCCTAGGGTACCAGACTGTCACCTGCTTACTCCATTTCTCCTTTTTGCAGCGGAGCATATGTCCAGCCCACCTCCATTTAAGTTGGTCAATACGCGACAGTATGTCTGTTAATTTGGTTTTGTTTCTGATTTCTATACTTCTTTCTTTGTCCAGTAGTTTTTAACCTAGCATGCTCCTCTCCATGCCTCTCTGGCACCTTGCTAGTTCGTCCCTCCAATACAATAAGTATATCAAAAATGTACGGGCCATTAGATAATTTTTTTTTATATTTTTCAATAAATAATCACACAAGTTAGTAAATATACGGTATCGTAATATTCTTCCTCGTCCCAATGAATTGAATGTACATAGTCAGTTACCATTGTTGTGTAGATCAGCCCTTTGATCATGAGGAACATAAATCAATCTAAACTCTACTTTTATATAAAGGGATTGTTTTTATTAATAGACTTATCGACTAGGTTTTCTGTAATGCTGTGATGATAGGTAGTTCTTATTTTTACCGAAATAAATCTCAGGGAAACTCAGAGAAAGGTCTCGGTTGTCCAGTGGTCGAGCACCCCGCTTCTGAATCAAGCGGGCGCGGGTTAAAATCCTGGCTCACACCAATGATTTTTCGAAATTAATTTCTAAAGTTATGTGTGATAAATATTGATGGCTGAAAATTTCGTCCGCAGTATGGCAATAGGTTCACCACATTTGGGACGTAAACACAAAGAAGTTGAAGCTCATCAGCCACTGCCTTACTCTTAGGGTAGAAAAAGGCGTGAAGTTATGTTATGTTTTAGATCTTACCCTGTTATTTTACGTCACCTGCGTGTCACCTATATTCACCAAAATCGGTCCAGTCATTTCAGAAATTACCCAAAAGTAACAAATAGTTTTATATATAAACATCTACTCTCGTCATTAACATGACTTTGTACCTATATGGAAATGTGGAAACTGTCCCAATACTGATATTGTAATAATATATGTCCTGAACACTTCGCGCTAACCGAAAACAGCAGAGTTGTAAGGAGGGCAATTAAAAGTTGACTGGTTACTGCGCAACTTACAGCAGTTTGTACTATACAGGGCGCTAGATCTTTCTTTGTTTGAAAGCGCTGAGCTCAGGAACCACTTGTTCGAGTCAAAAAAATATATTTGTGATGAATAGTCCATTTATCGAGTGTGTCGAAGTATGGTCAATAGGACACGAACAAAATATTTTAATGTTAAAAATAAATAAATTAGGGATTATGGAGTTCGCATGGTTAGCTAGTGGCACTCACTCTCACCGGCATTAGCAACTTTACGTCGATATTCTCAAAGGCTGTGGTATTTCACCGGTCGAACCAGCCCATTTACTCAGAAAACTGCCTGGCTCTACCAATGTAACTTTAATACTGTCCGAGGATTTTCAATTTAGTTCATATAAAACGGGTCGTATGAGAGAACTTTTTGAAGTCGGTTACTACAAATTACTGATACCATTGAATCATTTTGTCGGATGAATTGCTCAATAAAGCTTCACTAATTCCCTTTCATTAGCGAAATAATCGCCTCATTACGTGCCCAAGATTCAACATCGTTATACCAAATTACATCGGCCTAAAATTACAGAACTCCCCCACAAATTGGAGAACAACGACAGATTTCTTATTTTATTCAACAAAGTCAGATTTAACTAATCCTTCATCAGTCTGTTCAAATATATTTTCGAGATTGACTTTTATATTTAAGAATTGGATTGAAGAATTCTTGGATATTGGAATTGGAGCATACTTAATCCAACGAAGTTTAACTGGTTGCCGTATCATAAAATTGAAATCTTGTTCTATCTCATCATGGCATCATTACTTCGCAAACTCGCGTATATTTCGTTTACAACTTAACCTCATATGCTATGGAATCAAATCGTAACTTTTGTAATACCCTAAATTTGGTATGGTTTGTGTATATTATTATTATTATTTTTGAACTCCAGCAGCAAATTGGGATATAGCCTTCTTGGTTGACTTTAGAACAGGATACGTGTACATTAATTTAGAAAAAAAATGTTCAAATTTTTTGGAAGCTAATGCCATATTCATCTGACTGGCAATATAGAAAAGTGTCACAGACAAGTAAAAAAACACTTTTTTAAAAGAACAGTAAATTTGAAAATGGAATTGTAATGGATATTTTGCCAGATTAGCTGACTGATTGATGATTAACATTGCTCTTCTGGTTTCATACTGGACTGGATAAACAGTCTATTTCCACCAAAAATAGCTTTTCAAATGACAAACACATATAATGTGTATTTTTTTAATAGAACGTTTTGATTGACAATAATTCCCGCACACTCTGAGCTTGTTGGATATGTTGACCGGATTAGAAGTACGTTAGATCAGCTGCCAGAGGAATGGTGGCACAACATGCGAGCTTGTATGCAATTCATTAAGCTAGGCCTCTGGTTGTTTGAGATGCTTCACTGCTGTCATGTGACATTCCGCTTTGCGTGTTGGTTGTGTTGTTACTGGATTTAATAATAAAATAAGGCCATTTTATGAGGAGGGAAGAAATTAATAGTACTAAGAGAGTGATGAAAATGAATGTGGATGAATATCGGTAGAGAAAGGCCCTAAAAGAGATAGATTTGTTCAGTGGCAGAGTTACGAAGTTCGCTGCATGTTTTTTTTTATGGGATAGGAGGGCAAACGAGCAGGCGTGTCACCTGATGGTAAGCAACCAACGCCGCCCATGGACACCAGCAACACATGTAGTGTTACTGTTGCGTTGCCGACCTTTAAGGGATAGGGGATAGGAAAGGACGGGGAAGGGGGGTGGGCCTCCGGGTACCTCTCTCACCGAACGAAACGCGGCATGAGCCACTTTACGTCGGTCTTCTGAGAGGTCATGGTATTTCACCGGTCGAGCCGGCCCATTCATGCAGCGAACTGCTTGGCCGACCGGCCGACCGGTGAAATACCACGACCTGTCAGAATATCGACGTAAAGTGGCTTTTGCCGCGTTTTACTCGGTGAGAGAGGTATCCGGAGGCACAACCCCTATCACCCTCCCCGTCCCATCCCACTCCCGACCCCGTCCATATCCTATTGTAAGGGCCGGCAACACAACTGTAACAATATATGTGTTCAGATGTCCATGGGCGGCGTTTGTTGCTCACTATCAGGTACACGCCTGCTCGTTTGCCCCTTTTACCATAAAAAAAGTAAACAAAAAAGGGTATAGTCACATTCCATATTTCCTAAGTTTTGTTTTTATTTTTGACAAATTTCCTACTGTTTTCAATTATACACTAAAAAAACTTACAGTACTCATATTATTATAGTGTTTAAAAAGTGCAGTGTGATTATTAACAGTAGCGTGCTATAAAAAGAGATCAACTTTTGTGATGTCAGTGACAAATTATATAAACATTGATACAAAAATGCAATGGGCCGGCGGAGGGAGTAGTGATGCTGAGGATATTTGTGGCACTAATATATTGTATGAAATAATTCATTAAGTGAAGCTCCAGAAGAATACATCAAAATGTCAGCAGGTAAGTGAATTCAATTTGTTAACTAAACCATAGTCTCGACTAAGCAGATATATAATGCAAAAGCGGATGGATGTGGGAGTCGAGGATGGCCAGGACACATTCCATGACAAAATAGAACGTGTTCTGGAGGAAGGTGATGTTAGAAGCCTTAAAAATCGACGCGCATGCATAAAAGAGTTATAAAAGTCAAAGTAGCGAGTAAGGCGTGTAAGAATTGTGCCTTATGGCGCTTCGTTCATTCAGTCTACCCCGGAAGGGATTTTGCGTGAAGTTATGTATGTATGTACCTAAACAACAATATTCGATTCTCAGTCACTTGATCGCGGGTGATTGAGCACTCTGTGGTTCAGAACTCCACCTTCTATTTGAGAGGGCCAGAATTAGAACTATTTGACTTTTTTAAAGACTTTCCGGATGGATCCGGATTTTCCGGATGTTATGTGTGGTGAATTTAGGTGACTAACTCAATCGCACCTAATGTTTAGCAATAGCATACCTCCCTATCAAATGCCTCAAAGTATAATTTCAGCTGCTTACTCAATCATATTATACACAAAGTAACAGTCATGTTTGTAACAATTTCTTGTTTTAAACGATAAATGAAATAACTTTCCAATAAAAACAGGAAATCGTTGCAACTATTGAATTCAGTCATTAATATTTATCACACTTAACTTCCAAAAATAATTCCGAGAAATAATTGGTGTGTGCCAGGAATCGATCCCACGACTTCTGAAATAGAAGCGTAAAGCTACCATCACTGGACCACGGAGAATGATAACCAGCAACAAATTTGTGCCCGGTGTACGGCAAAAGGTTTTGCCACCTATTTCAATTAGAATGTAACGAGTCCAGGCTAAACGCGAGAAGGCGTGGAGTTATGATATGTTATTGAGTTGAGGAATAGATGCGTGATTTTCTCATGGTTATCTTTTTTTTCTATATTAAAGCAGGTTCAGCTGTTGCTATGATCGGAGCGAACCTTCGCTTTGGTTCTGGTGGCTCGACAAATTCATCTATCACCAATAATACGAGACACTGTCCGCCTGGTGGTGCCGCCAGCGCTGCGGCCCTATTGGCATTATCAGGCTTGGGTATATCAGCAAATTTGGCACTGATGACAGTTATACTCAGCAAAAAGCAGTTGAGAAGGTAAACAAATTGCTAAAGAAATGACATAATTCGTTTAAGATCTGGTAATAAATAGAAGAAAAGCATATAGAAAGTGTCTGCCGATGAATATGGCAGCCATAATCCTCAAGAGTAGATTATCATTAATTCAGTTTTTAATGGTGGTATTTTGTAAACTAGATATCAATAAAAGCAGTTAGTAAAATTATAATATACCAGTTAACCCAGCGAACTTTGTTTCGCCTCAGAAAAAAATAAAATGGTGATTGTGGATTATCCCTAAGAGACAAACATCATCGCGGACTTTTTATTAGCTTTTTATTAGCTTCACCTGTATGTATGTTTGTATGTTTGTAGGTTTGTATGTTTGTATGTTTGTTTGTAACCGACTTCTTTTTTAGTTTCCGGTGATTGCCACTAGATGGTGCGATTTGTGAACTATGAAAGTTCTAGACTAGAAAACCGAACTAAAAAATAGAAAATAAATAATAGTTTAAAAAAACTAAAAAACACGCTTTTTATAGAATACCGAACTAAAAAATAGAAAAATAAAAAAAAATATTTTATTTTAAAAAAAGCGTGGGGTGCATGGTGTCAATAGTTATAAATATTTTATTGACAGATATGAGTAGAGTGATTATCATTTCGTTAATATCTAAAAAGCACCCCACGCTTTTTTTAAAATAAAATATTTTTTTTTATTTTTCTATTTTTTAGTTCGGTATTCTATAAAAAGCGTGTTTTTTAGTTTTTTTAAACTATTATTTATTTGTATAACTTTTGAAGGTCTATATTAATGTAGTAGATTGTGATAGCATATAAAGATATAGCATTTATATGGACAGACAACGGAGAGCGACTATTTTATATTATGTAATGTAGACGGCGAACTATGAACGAAATGCTATATAATATGTACATACCTTCTAGTGTTTTGAGGTTGTTTCACAAATGTTCCTGAGACGTTATATAAATTAATTAATTAAGTATTTAAATTTGGTAGTAATTTATTTAGGATTAGTTATTTGAGATAATTTAGTACATTGTCTGATACTAAATTGAGTAATGCATGCAAGTAATGCAAGTAATGCAGTCTCTGTGGCGCAGTGGGCGAGCGCACGGCCTCTGATCCAGAGGTCCGGGGTTCGATTCCAGACACTGGCTCACACCAATGACTATTCGAAATTGTTTTCGGAAGTTATGTGTGATAAATACCGATGACTGACAAACTTTGTGCTCGGTATGGCAATAGGTTCGCCACCTATTCCATTTGGGACGTAAACATAACGGCGAGACGAAGCTTAACAGCCGCTGCCTACACCTTCGGGTAATAAAAGGCGTGAAGTTATGTTGTGTTATGTTATGTTAAATTGAGTAATTTCACATCGATATAGTGTAGAGTCGTCTTGAATGTATTTATATACAAAAGGTACAGCTTAATCGCCCCACAAGCCCTAACGGATGTAGGTCAAGTTACGAGATTTATAAGGTATTTCGGTGTCTACTATTTCTGTTCCAACGTATTGTAAGATTACTTTGGCTTTCATGTCTGGGTTAGTTTCAAATCTATATCCATGTAACTTGATTGATTAAAGCTGTCTATTCAGCTTTTCATTTTGATACTCGACTGAATAATTTTATTTTCATACATATAATTTATTAGTCTTTCTTCTATCTGCTATTTAATTATGAACGCGTTTGTGAGTTATTGACTCCTGAATGGACTACTAAATGGACTTACTTACGATTTTGCACAGTAAGAGAAATTGTATTCAATTTTAAAGATACGATTGTTGTTGTTGTTTCTCCTATGACACCTAATATTTAAGAATAATTTTGACTTCGTAAATTTATTACAAAATTTTACTAGGTCAAAATTATGTTTGGTTATAAAGTGTGTCCTATAATTATAACCAAGAATAATTTTGACCTCGTAAATTTATTACAAAATTTTACGAGGCAAAAATATTCTTGTATATTTCGTGTCTCCTATTATCTAACTTTTGCCTGAAACAATGTACATGAGTTTGCTAAAAATAATTTGAACTATGTTTTTTCTTTAGGTGGTCCCATGGGCTACTATTTCATCAAGCTGTTGTGGACTGTGCACGTGCAGCTATATTGTTACCTCTTGGGATTGCGGTGTTTCGATGTCAGCCAGTATACAAATGTTCCTTAGTCGAGACTGCATTTTTGTTACTGGTAATTGCATTTGTACTGTATCCATACACTTAGTATTAAATTTAAATTGAGTTCCCTAAAATATGAACAGATTAAACTGTGAAGCTACCTTAGGCGGGTTCGCACCTAGCGACAACTATTACTACAACAATGTGATAGATAGCTCGTCCAATAAGTCCTTATAAAGACTAAAGCTTAAATGCATACCTTAAAATTAATAGAGGCAATCAAAATACTGAATATAATTTTTTTTCCTTTAAATATTGACCCAGAAACTACGATTCCAAATATTGTATAATTTTAGGTAACAGTTTCAACAGTTAATATGCTCACAACTGTTTTAAACGATAGCCCAATATTCCCTGAAAATGAAGAAGAGCAAGCAGATTTGTCAGCACCGTTACTGATGGACAGTCCGCAGGTAAATTTATTCTTATTTATTTTTATTTTTGTCAGTACTTTTTATTTTATGAAGAAACGTTTTTTAAGGTTCCGTGGTTATAGGATGCATAGGGAACCTTGTTATTAAAACTTTACTGTACCACTAGGTTTTACTATTTATCGGAACAGTTAGACAGTTAAAATTTTTGAAATTGATAAATTCAACAAATACTAAAAACTTAACAAAATCATAGTTTTGTTATTCAACGATGACTTTCCACTTTTTAACATAACAACATAACATTGCTTCACGCCTTTGTTATCCGAAGGTGTAGGCAGCGGCTGTTATGCCTCGTCGATATTTATCACACATAACCTCCGAAATTTCGAAAAGTCATTGATGTGAGCCAGTGTTAGGAGTCGAACCCGCGACTTCCGGATTCAGAAGCGGAGTGCTCGACCACTGAACCACTGAGACTACATTTTAATGACGACCACTGAGACGACTTTTTAATATCTTAGTAAATAGCAATTAATAGCATTATAATTCTATTTAGTAATTTAAATATCTTCAAATGACATTTGTGTTTGAAAATTAGTTGTTATTGTTTAATAACGTAAGTCCTTTTTCCAGTGTGTACTGTTCGGTACATTTATGATATGGTTCGCATCGATCACAATCAATCTCGGACCCACTTTCTTATCGGGAGCTTTGGCCGCTAGCGCAGGCTCTTACGGATCATACGGACCGGCGCCGTCATGTCCTTTAGTACGAGGGCCCTTCAGGCATTACGTACTTAATGCTCTGTGGATTGGAGTTAACGCTGTCTGTGTTGGATTGACACTTTTCCACTTGAAAAAACTACACCGAGATCTCACTAAGGTTAGTTTTATCACAGTGTTCGGTAATATTATATATATTAGCACGAAACGAAAACACAGATGGCATGGAGAGGTTAGTTCTGCAAACATTTTTTTTATTATTTTATGTTAATATAATTTGTTTCTTCATTATTCATTTAACCAACTTCTCCATGATCATCATTTGATTGTCCACTAATGTTGACCATAACATCGTCATCCATAGCTTTGATAATAGTATTATAGAGGTCATTGATAATAAATACAAGTCAGAAGTAAGGCTGTAGAGTATTATTAATGAATGCAATTTTGGGTGTTATAATTCCAGTGGACTGTCTGAATCAAGAAATAATTTATAAATTCACTCACAATTCAGGGTAGACCCAGACATTATGTTTCCGTCATCTACAGGTATTATTTTCCTTGGTTCCTGGTCAGAAAACCTCGTGGGAGTTTATGCTGGAAATAAGATTTAAATTTTAATAAGTATGAAACGTGAATAATATCATTGCCAAAGTGCGGTGCAGATTTAAGTAGTCAATAAATTTAAATCTTATCGCATGCAGGCTAACGTAGAAGCAGTTCGGGTAGCTGGTTTAGTGACCACGCTTGTCAGCATGGCAGGAGACAACCGACGCATGGATTCACTACCAAACAGCGTTGGACCCAGGGTAAGGGTGCATGCTTACCTCATGCATCTTGTAGTTACTATCTGATCACTAGTTTTTCACTCACAGCACATACTCTTTTATATTTTCTTTCTTTATTTAGTTTTTATTTTATTATTTGCCTTACTTCTTCTGCTTTGAATCTAATGATCTGAAACTGTTAATCGACTGTTAGTTTTTAAAAACCGAAGTTATTTTCCATACACAGGGCAATTAATAATTTATTTGAAACAATTAAATAAATAATTAGAGAATACTTAAATATATTTTTACTCGATCAATAAAAAATAGTCAGTTTTGAAAATGTAAGAAAAAGTTTTCGCCACATATTAGAATAAAATTAAATCTCGTCTGGAAACTCTGTAAATAAGGTCTCAGTATGTGGCCCAAACGTGTGACCTAGTAGCTGAATTGAATATTAATGCAGTATAAACTAAATTGTATCGTAGGTAATAGTTTGGAAGTTTGCTGTAAGCTCCTATAATTGTTTCGAGTATTGTAATTTGCTGGATGGATTTAGCTTTAACTGCGAAAATGCAATGACTTATTTCAACATGTTTGAAGCATTTGTCTACAGAAATAAAGATAACGAATGCAATGAATTTTTAAAGATTAAAGAAATCAATAAAGTAACTAGACTTTAAGAGTTTAAGTCTTCTCTTCGACATCACTATTTTGACTTCTTGCTAGTAAAAGACGTTTCACAACAAAATCTATTGTTGTGAAACGTCTCTCTATTATTTCAATATTCGATTTAATATTTTTGAATTGTTCTGAATTTTTATTACTATTATTTGTAATGCGTAGTGATCTGATATAGATTATAGAAATAAGATATTCTTTTGCAGACTGTTGATGGAGCACTATCGGACAGTCAATGTCGTCCAACTGGTAGTGCCAATCTGCCACTTGGAGGTGGACGTCGTCTCCGCGGCTATTTGGCTCGGGTGGAAAGGGAGGGTGTTCGAAGAGTGCGCATGTTTCTTGTAATAACAGCGGCGTACGTTCTATTTTGGGGACCTCTATTCTTAATTACTCTGTTGCATCATCCGGCGCTTACATCCCATATTGCTTATGAAGTAAGTAGTCCAGTTTTAGTTAATAATTGATATTCCAATATTCCTTTGTAGATTTTTCTATGAAACACTATGTGTTTATAACCTTTTTAGTATTCCATCGATTATAATTTTAAGAGTTTAAAAATTTGTGTCAATAATTATCGTATACACTTTGATACATACATACATAACTTCACGCCAAATCCCTTGCGGGGTAGGCAGAGAGAACAGAGCGCCATAGGGCACGATTCTTACACACCTCACTCGCTTCGTTGACTTTCATAACTCTTTTCATGCACGCGCGTCGGTTTTTGAGGCTCTTAACATCACCTTCCTCCAGAACACGTTCTATTTGGTCTTGGAATGTGTGTCTTGGCCGTCCTCGACTCCTACATCCGTCCGCTTTTGCATTGTATATCTGCTTAGTCAGTCTTGCGTCAACCATTCTTTCTACATGTCCGAACCATCGGAGCATGCCCTTTCTTACTTTTACACCGACACTCTCTTTCAAACCAACTTCCTTCCTTACAACCTTGTTTTCTACGCGGTCAGCGAGAGTCACTCCGCAGATTTTGCGTAGAGCCCTCATTTCTACCGCGTTTATTCTACTTTCATGCACACTCTGCCATACCCAGCTCTCGCTTCCATAAGTTAGTGTTGGGATCAGGACTGCATTGTGGATTGCTAACTGGGCCTTTCTGCTAATATTTTTTGCGCCCAGGAATCTGCCCAACACTCCGTTTACGCTATTTCCTATCGCCACTCGTCTTTCTACATCCGCGGTGTACCTTCCATCTCTGCTAAAAGCGCATCCAAGATATACAATTTCATTCACCTGTTCCAGCACTACATCGTCAACCATTATCCTTGCATCTGTTCTGGATTCCTCCCTTTCCTACACTTTGATCACCGTTTAAAACTAAAGATATAATTCTAAGCTCTCGCTTAGAAAGCTTTTTAGCGAAAGTTCTGAGTTTCTATACTTTAAGTGTGACGCGTTTGAATGTTTTGTCTAATTATTATTAGGAATTAAGACAAGCTGAATCGATACTAAATTTTGTATCAATCATATTACCACGCCCGACATTTAATGGCCTCAAATTCCAGCAGCGTTTTAAGTTTATATGCGGGACATGACAAATGTTTTAAAAATAAAGTTTATTGAAGCGTTTGTTATGTAAAAGCGTTGAGTTTAATTATTTTTATTTTTTGCTGAAAACGTACAAGCCTGGTGGTAAGTGGCTCACGCCGCCCGGGGACATCTGCAAGACAAATAGTGCTAATTGCATTGCTGGGCTTTTAGACAGTAAGATGGAAAAGAAGGGGAAAAGGGACGAGCCACCGAATATTGCTCTCCTTGAACGAAACGTGTTTTTTTTATGGAATAGGAGGGCAAACAAGCAGACGTGTCACCTGATGGTAAGCAACCAACGCCACCCATGGACACCAGCAACACATATAGTGTTACTGTTGCGTTGCCGACCTTTAAGGGATAGGGGATAGGAAAGGATGGGGAAGGGGTGGGCCTCCGGGTACCTCTCTCACCGAACGAAACGCGGCATGCGCTACTTTACGCGAATATTCCGAGAGTTTGTGATATTTCACCGCTCGAGCCGGCCCATTCATTTGAGTAATTTAATCATAAACGGAAATTTATAATACAATACAAAGAGTAATGTTTTTTTTTGTAGATGTACTTCCAAATCACTTTACATATCTCGTATGTACACGCGGCGGTGAACCCACTGCTGTTTATGGCACTACACCGAGCACTGCGCAGGGCTGCTCTGCAGCTGTGCTGCGGCTGCTGTGTGCACTGGAGCCAATTTGTTTTGGCCTTAACAGCTGCCGGTGAGTATTATCAAGGGCGAATAGAAGAGGTTTAAAGCTGCCATAAATATAATTAATACATCAATAATGTTTATATAAATTGAAAATCGGCTTGTAATTTAACACATCCAATAATTTTACATTCTTTTATATTTTATCTCCATTTGGGTTAGTCTTAGGGTGAATATGTTTTTGTAGCTCAATCCCCATTGGCGCCATCGTCGTTCTCGCCAGCCGCTGTGTCTCCGGAACCGCCCCCGGCGCCCCCGCCTCCAATGGCACCCCCGGCGCCAGCGCCAGCTCCACCCGGTCCCCTGCCACCACACACGATGATGGTAATTACTTCTTATATGTAAGTGTTGACACCGTAATACGTGGTTTACTCACTCGCACAATCCCGCACGTGTAATCCTTTTAGACCCTCGCGACTCTTTGTCCAAGAATGCCTGTGAGCGGATGCATGACGAGGATGAGTTCGAAACTGTCTACCTATAGTTTCTGCTTCCGTGATAGTGGCTATCCTAGCTGTCCTACGCATAGTAAACGATATCAAACTCTCGATCTCAGAGTTGGGAAGTTGAGGAGTGTGATGCTGAGAGTATGTCGAGTGCACGTGTGCAGGGAGACGAGGATATGATGGGGGAGGCGTGGAGTGGCAGCGTGCGTCGAGTGCCGCGCTCACCGAGCCCGCTGCTGCCCGCGATATGAGCGCGCAGTCTGCTCCCCGCGCAGCGCGCACTCACCTTCCTGCGCTTCGAGCCTCCGCGTCAGAGCCACGCACATCTTGCCCAACATATCTCACATACGGCTGACATACTTCTCTGCCACAAGACTACTCTGTAAATATACGTCACAAATAATTTCTAGATGTGTCTGTAGTTGTGAACCTCTAATTCTATCTATATACTGTTGAAGGGTACTAGTAAATATTTATAAGTCAAAAATTATATTATTAGTAATAAAAAATAAAAAAAAAACAATTCTGTAGATTGTGAAATGTGGTGATGTGTACTCATTAGAAGTAGGTTTTTGAATGTAAATTGTGTAATTTAAATTCTAATGTTTATCGTGTGTCAATAGAAAGCTCAATTCTAAAAAAAGATATATTATTATGCATTTAATATATTAAATGGCACTTACAATTTTAAATCGTTTCGTAGTGAATATGCACTTCTATAGAAATCGAAAAAGTTAATGTATATTTTTGTGATTAAATAAATAAATAAATATAAAAAGAATATAAATTGAAGCATTAAAACGAGACACCAAGTAGATAGGTATAAATTATGAAAATAAAGTATATATAGTCACTAAGTCGAATAATTAAAACAGTGCCAGTCGGGTCCTCTCTAGATTTAAAAAAAATATAAAAAATCTATATCAATTGTAACAATTAAAAAGAAAAAAATCTATAAATGTATATCTATAACTATTTTAAAGACTGATGTTTGTTTGATAATTAATTTTATCTTATATTTGTGTGACTTTTACTTCACTAATATCAATAATTCAACTGACCGTTTAAGTTTTATTACTTGTTTTTTTACACCTACATTTTTGAATTCATGTAAAATATTTTATTCAAACACAACCATTTTCAAGTTTCTATTTGACATTTTATTCTGAGATATTTAATTTTTTGTGAAATACATGGTTTTCTTTTCTAAAAAAAAACATAGAATATGTTCCATAAATTGCGTCGTAATATATGATGACATAAATTGTACCAACAAAGTCGGCCCAAACTCAGCACTTACGCCTTAAATTTAATAAATGGAGTCATATTATTTATTTTGACATTTCTTTTTCCGTATTATGGAAGTAATCTTATTTTGCTGATGCTGGAATATAGATAATACTCTCATGGAATACAGAGATGGTAAAGAATATTATTCCTATGCTTCGGGTAAATTTTGTACCGTCATCAATGTACTACAGCTTATTGAACGGTTACATTGATTGGCTAAGCTTACATTTGCTTCACTTTTGAAAAATAAAATCAATTCCCCAGGAAAATTGAATACCTCAAAGTTGTGTTTATTTCGACAATATTGATGACTTTGGAGACCCTCCGGTTTCTTAACCTAAGTAAAAGCTAGAACAGAAGCTATAAATATAATTTCATAGCACTTTATTTTTAAAAGACAGTTAATTTTGGTAATTAAATAATTAAAATTGCATATTATTGTGTATTATTATTAGTTATTATACAAAACCATAATTAATTGTGCCAAAGACCGAATTAAACTCATTCTACATAAGAGATATAATAAGCTCACCAATCAAATTGTATCGTGTGCCACAGTCATTAGAGTTTAGTTATCTTACTTATGTTCAGCAAATAAACTATGCACTTTGATAAAATTATATTTTTCTTGTCAGCTTTATTTTCGTGTACTATATTATATTTTATATTAAAATCCACAATATTTTGTGTCCATCATAACAGATTTCATAAAAAAATTAACCCAGCAGATATTGCGTAAAAAGAACTTATGTGAAGTCGTCCGTCGTCGTCGTTTACAATTTCATAACAATTTACAATTTTACTTATAGTTAGGAAATATTTGTTGTAAATCGATGTATTATAATTATTATAATTATAAAAATGGTTGTTATATATATTATTATTATTATATCTAATTCTTATTGTATAAAAAAAATAAAAATATAAAAGAACTAACGAAAAAAATATAAGATTGTGTTCTCGAAATTATAATATGAAAAAGGGGAAATTAAATGATCAATAATAAAAAGATTTAATAATAACTTTCTTTTTATGTTTTTTCGTCTCTCATTTCACCGATTTTTTTTTGTATAGGCTAAGAGTGCAAATGGTAAGTAACTAACACCTGCACCACAAATAGTGTTACAGCTGCGTGTTAAATAAGAACGTTTTCAGAAGTGGGATGGGGAGGGGTCAGGAGAAGGGGTTGAGCCACTTTACATCGATATTCTGAAAGGTTTAATGATTGTCAACTTTTAGGATTTTTATACTTTGCATAAAAATGTCTCCTAATTTGCTTTTATTTCGTCACGTCTATTTACTTTATACTAAAAGCAATGCTTTCCCGTTTTCCGAAAGAAATATTGGACTACAGTTATAGTTAGTAGTAGATCCAAGCAGTTCGCTGCATGAATGGGCCGGCTCGACCGGTGAAATACCCCGATCTCCCAGAAGATTGACGTGAAGTGGCTCATGCCGCGTTTCGTTCGGTGAGAGAGGTACCCGGAGGCCCACCCCCGTCCCCATCCTTTCCTATCCCCTATCCCTTAAAGGTCGGCAACGCAACGGTGACACTGTATGTGTTGCTGGTGACCATGGGCGGTGTTGGTTGCTTACCATCAGGTGACACGCCTGCTCGTTTGCCCTCTTATCCCATAAAAAAAACATGTGGCAAGGTCATATCAAACTCGATTCGTTCAGTTATCTATAATAATTCACACATGATCTCCGAATAATGAACAATTTGAAGTCACTGACATGTTCCAAGAACCTTAAGATTACCATGGGAACAAGATTCATGGGAATATTGCGCGTTTCATTTCGTGGGAGAGATATCCAGAGGCCCACCGACCTTCCCACTACTTTTAAAATGTCCATGTCCATGTCCTGCAGATGTCCATGGGGGTCACATGGGTCCATGGGGGGGATTCACTTACCACCACGTAAACTGATTGCTTGTTGGCCTATTATACCATGAAAAAACACATCCAAACTACATAGACATTGCATTGGCTTTTATACAAAATACATAACAAAGCTATAAAATATTTTTTTTTTAAATTTTCATTTATTTATTTAAATGTAAGTGCATAAAATGTACTTAATTTATCACAGTGGTAGAGCCAAGCAGTTCGCTGCATGAATGGGCCGGCTCGACCGGTGAAATACCACGACCTCTCAGAAGATTGACGTAAAGTGGCTCATGCCGCGTTTCGTTCGATGAGAGAGGTACCCGGAGCCCCACCCCTCTTCCCCATCCTTTCTTATCCCCTATCCATCAAATCTCGGTAACGCAATAGTAACACTATATGTGTTGCTGGTGTCCATGGGCGGCATTGGTTGCTTACCATTAGGCGACACACCTGCTCGTTTGTCCTCCTATCCCATAAAAAAGGATATCCTAGGGGGGTAGGAAAGGATCTTTTTAAAATTCGAATATTCGGTCATAATTTTTATTATAAGTACCCAGAGATACGATAATAATTCTAAATTCCACCGTGGCAAATTCAGGTTAGAATGTTCCACTAATTATTTTTTATACGCAACGATAAAAATAATAAAAGCATGAAACGACACGACACCGCTGATGAAAAATATAATGTCGTCATCCTAAATTCAATATAACGGGCAAAATGTTCTTATCAACCCTCAACGATACTGGGATTAAATAAAACCTTTTGCCCAGAAAGTTTATTTTAGTAAAGTGTTTGGAAATTATATTTTTCGATGAGATTGCTGTTCTTGAGTAAAATTGTCAAGTAAACTGAACAGCCAGAAGTCCTGTTTTGTTTTAAATTAAATATAAATGAATGCAATATAGCAAACCACTTATTCCACAAAAGCGATAATGGTGACCCGAACAAACGCTGCCTACACTCTAACGTAATTAATAGCGTGAAGTAATAAACAAATAACAAAAACAATAGAAAGCATTTAATAAAGAAGAATTTATGGAGTGGTAGGCATGTGTAAGCCACGTATGATATTTTAGTGCACGCTTTATGCGACAATATTAATGTTATGTGTAACAAAGTAATAAATACATGAATTATAGACACAAACAACTCGATGACACCTGCTATCTATTAAAATAAACTGCATCAAAATCCGTTGCGTATTTTCAAAGATGTAACCATATAAGCGACAGCAGACAGCAGTAAGCAACTTTATACTATACAATGATAAGTACGATTTTCTTACATTTTTCAAGAATGGTACAAAGGGAAAGGTTATGTTATTACGAACATTTTTGGCTACAGTTTTTTGCATCCACTGTAACCTAAATGGCGTGAAGAATTCGTCTTAGTCTTGAAAGTGACGTTTGATTTGTTTCCGGGAAATGCCCACGGGTACAAGAGTTATGATCTTTATTTCGTAGTAATGATTTTTGTAATGTTTTCCCCAACGATAGTAGATATAATAGCTAGTTACTTTATATATATATTCTTATTACATTATTACATACATATAAAATAAGAATTACGCTTATTTATATGGTATATTTTATTTTATATAATTCCAATTTGATATATTTTATTCCAAAATATTCAGTATAAAATCACCTAAGGATTCCTTTGGATAGTTTTTATTGGGTGTATTTTTTTTTAATAATTAGATTAATATTAAATATATAGGACCTTATTAAAAATAGACATACAATAATGTTAGGCGTATACTACTGATAATTATGCCAAAATGGAAGTTTTAGATATTTTTTCATAATATATGATTTTTAGAAAATAAAATACAAGTAGTGGGCTACACTAGTTGCAATTTTTATTGTGTGGTGAAAAAGTTATTGTTCTTATTTGTTTTGCTTATAGAATTAGTGTCTGCCTATCCCCATGGGGAAATGGCGAGATTGTATGTATATTTGTTAACTGTGTATATTACGATAAAAAAACAAAGTATTTTTTTTAATTAGATAAACATACATACATACATACATAACTTCACGCCAAATCCCTTGCGGGGTAGGCAGAGAGAACAGAACGCCATAGGGCACGATTCTTACACACCTCACTCGCTTCGTTGACTTTCATAACTCTTTTCATGCACGCGCGTCGGTTTTTGAGGCTCTTAACATCACCTTCCTCCAGAACACGTTCTATTTGGTCTTGGAATGTGTGTCTTGGCCGTCTTCGACTCCTACATCCGTCCGCTTTTGCATTGTATATCTGCTTAGTCAGTCTTGCGTCAACCATTCTTTCTACATGTCCGAACCATCGGACATGATAAACATCTTAAACTTAAATTACAACCAAAATATCAAAAAAAGGCTACATCATTTTAAGAACAACAGTTCGAAAGTAAATAGTTGTAGTTAATTCAAAGTCTCCGCTATTTCGTGTTTGCAATTTATAAAGCAAAATGTTCTTGGATTTATCTGAGGACAGCTTTGGAATTGGCCTCGTGCCACGGCGACTCTGCTAGGTCTTTGGTTCAAGATGTATATTTTTTATTTACATAACTTGCCAGTTATCATGCATTCATATTGCAGCTAAGTTATTAGAATAATTATATTATTTAACTGAATGACGATATGAAAGATATTTTCTGTTTACAATGGATTTGATGCGGTTTTTTTAATAGAGGGTGTCAACTGGGTGGTTTATGTTTAATTCATGTATTTTATAGTAAGGAAGAAGTAATTAATCCGAAATTTACTTATTTATGACTGCTGATGCGGAACAAAGTTCCCGGGTCAGCTAGTAGTAACATAAATCACGCCTGTTATAAGATTTCATATATCATAATTATATAAACTACTATTATATTATTATATATATTATATAAACTATGGCTTTTGATGATTTTAAACAGCAATAGATTTGATTTGATTCAATGAATGAAAATTATATTCGCTTAATATATACAATAATATACAAGCATATATTAAATTCAAAGATTTAATCGAAAGAGAATGTGTCGGTAGAGTCTGTACTATCATAAAAAAGCTATTCTAAATAACTAAAAAGAATAGTAATGTTTTTTTTAGTGAATGCCATTTCTCTTTAGCATGAGTGTAGATATTTACATTTTGTAAGAACAAAGTCAGAGTTTACAAGTCCTCTGTGTGTATTTTGACCCTACTAAAACATTTATTTGCATATGTAGCTACTAAGAGTTTAAGGGCAAGAGTTAAGCTAATACAGCTTACAAGCTTCATTCATCTTGTTTACTTTGAAATTAACTCGTAACAAGGGTATATGTACGGATAAGCTGGCAAATTTTGTATGAAATCTCCAAACTGGTATATAAGTGATCAAATTGACTATGACCATGTTGGTGACTGCAGGTGCTTTAAAAGCTGACGAGTATGTGTGATTATAAATAAGAAGATCAAAGAATCGTGTGAGGTGTTTTTTATGGGATAGCTGAGCATGTCTCTTGGATATAAGTGATTAACGCGGCTCATGCATATTTTCAATCCATAGACGCAATTTTATTTCCAGTCCAATCCCAGATGGGACAGATGAGGGTGCAAGGATGGACCGAGAAATACGTCAGCCTCTCACCAAACGCGAACGCGGCATTAGCAACTTAACATCGATTTTCTGGTTGGTCCTGGTATTTCACCAATCCAGCGAATTGGCTCTCTACCTCTGTGGTAATAATTGTCATTCTAAACTTAACAAAATTCAAATAAATTTATAACATCCAATTTTCAGTTTTATTCAAATATATATCATGATCCATTTAAAACCAACGCTTCAAAACAAATGTGGCTCTTTGATAAATCCAACAGAGCGGCATAATGGTCGTCCGATTTGTTTGAAGGAGGTCGTAATTCCGAATGTTCCTATCGTTTAGCATTTTCATTTTGTTCAATTACAGATTGTCTGTCTGTGGCGGCGTTTTCCAACTTCGTGCTTGATAATTTTCCCATATATATTTACATAATGTTTGCAGTAAAAAGAAAATGCTTGGTTCTTAACTTGTATATAAAAACTAATTTGCAATATTTCAAACGATAATTTAATCTGTGTTGAAAAGTCTTTAAATTCTATTACAATTTTAGAAAGCCTTAAATAAAATCATAAAATACACATATTTTCAAATACATATTATTATAATATATAGTTTGTAAGCAACGCAACATTAACATTTGTTAAGAAGGATTTTTGTAAAAAATGATGAACCTCTTTTGAAGGGACACGGATTTATTTAAAATAAAATAAAATAAAATAATAGCCATTGTTATTTTTTCAGTATTTTCTTTGATTTTGTCTCCAATAGACGCTTTTATATTCCCATGAATTTATTTTGTTTTTGAATATATTTGCATTATTTTAACATCGCGGCTGTTATTTCTCTTGCGTGTCGCCAACATCAGAAGTGACTATAAACTATAAATAACTATAAACTATAAAATTTTGTAAGTATAACTTTACAAAACTAAATGAGCCGTAGGTTTAGACTTTATCTACGTTTTATTCCCACAAATTTTCAGGAAATAATCAATATCGTGATTGTTTTCTGAGGGATAGAAAAAATATTTTTAGTGTCAACAAAAGCCGCGAACAGAAGCCAGTCTCTTAATGCAATTAATAGGTATTCATGACAGCAATAATCTATCTCCTTTTACTTAACTACCTTGTGATTAATTAATTAACACTCATTTATATCCGGATTTGTGAGTGTTCAACCTGATAACAGTTGTTCAGCTAACTAGGGTCAGAATTCGATATCCGGTCGAATTGAGAGATATTTTTGGGCACCTTCTCTTCATAATTTATTAGGGCTAGTAGCCCTAATAAATTAGGGCTTCTGGAATCAGACGACTGATGCTTTACGCTAATACATTTATCATTTTTTCTATATTTAGGGTAGAATAGAATCTTTCGCTGTCTGTTCATCAGCTGATACTGCTAACCACCGCACAACCAATTGGTAGTCAGAAGACAGTTGCCTGAAAGTGGTTTATTTTCGTAGGTCTTTACAGATACTGACAAAATTTATTAGCGCTTGAAAAAATTGCCTCCGTGGAACATGGCATTGAACGTGGCATTGCAAAAGATTTAAAATTAAAATTAACAACATACTACATTAAAAGAGTTATGAAAGTCAACGAAGCGAGTGAGGTGTGTAAGAATCGTGCCTTATAGCGCTCCGTTCTTTCTGCCTACCCCGCAAGGGATTTGGCGTGAAGAAGTATGTATATAACAACATACTACAAAGAGAAAATAGTTTTGTGTTACGCTACCCTCAAATAACATTTCAACTTTTACCATAAAGAGTACAAGCTGAAATGTTCGTAATATTCCAGACTTGTTCAAACTTGCCAAGAGTTGCGGTAACTCACTTACTTTCAGGTACTAACAAGTCGCTTCATGCATATATAACGTAAGGTCAAAGCAACGTTACTAACGGTCGGTCACACATTGTTAGATTGTAATATGTTATGAACCTATTGCCATATCGGGCACAAAGTTTTCAGGCCTCGATATTTACCACACATAACTTCCGAAAATAATTTCGAAAAGTCATTAGTGTGAGTCAGTGTCAGGAATCGAACACGGACCTCTGGATCAGAATTAAAAGAATTAATCAGAATTAAAACAAAATATATGAAAAGCTAACTTAAAAGCACGCCGTTATTATTTATGTTTCACTATGTGTGCACACTATTGAAGCAAGCTGCCAGCCCCCGTATTTGGGACGTGTTTTTCTTCTATTTTTTACTTTCGCTAGTATAATTTGTCTATTTTTCTTATGTCTACATAATAAACACCTAAAAATATATTATACACATGAATTATAACCTAAAATTTAGTTAATATATTATTGTAGTTAGGAATAGTTTCAGTTACGAAATAAAATAAAAACTTCTCGTTTCTCCTCACCCAACATTTATCATGAGAACTTGTGACCTGAATACGTAATATGATGTTATAAAATAACAAAGAAATGGCGGTCATGAGATTATGAAGTCTTCGTTTTATAATACCGTTTCTACTTGTGGGTGTAGGTTGTGGTTATTAAGTCAAAATAGAATTATTGGTGGAACCCATTAGTATATACCGGAGGCCATCTTGTTAGTGATTGGTGTAAGCCCGGGCTGCATCTCAAGACTTCTTGGTTCAGAAGCGGAATGCTCGACCACCAGATCACCGAAACGATTTATGTAATAATGAATTGAAAATGTCTTGTTCATTTTTAATAGAATTCTTTTTATCTTTATTTAGATTTGATATACAAGATATGCATATCCTTTTCTTCACCTTTTATCACCAGTCATAAAACTCGTAATACCCTTCTTGTAAGTTTGTGACAAATTACTTTCAACACAAAAAAGAACCGTTTTATCAGATGTGCTGAGATTCAAGCCAAATTTTTTTGAGTTCACATCCTGAATGTGATAAACTTGTGTCGTTTAAAAAGTTTATTATCTATTCAACTTTGGATATAGACATTATACTAATCTGTGAGGAGTGTAGGGATGATGATTTAACTTAAAAAAGTGCCAGCGGGAATTCATTGCGAATTAATCTTTTACTTTTTTTTTTATTTTGCTTCTGAATATCACTGAAGTCCATGAGACGAGGCCCAGTCGGTTTCAAGCTAATATTGTGTGTATACCAATATTGTTGTGCTTAAGGCGAGATGTGCGATATTTTTCACTTGTAACCCATTTTTATGTTTAATAAATATGTCAATGGAGACAAAGGGCAGCTTTCTTAATAAATCTATATAATAATAATATTTTTTTGAAAGAAAGCAGTAGGTACGTTCAATAAAATTCGTAAAATCTAATATATAAAATTCTCGAGTCTAGATGTGCGTAATTGAACTCCTCCGAAACGGCTTGACCGATTCTCATGAAATTTTATGTGCGTATCGGGTAGGTCTGAGAATAGGACAACATCTATTTTTCATCCCCTTAAATCACAAGGGTAGCCCACCCCTCAATTTTTTTTTTAATTTTTCGACATATTTCTGTTTATTATTTTTTTTATGAAACGGGATACAAAAATACATGCAACCCTAAATTTTTAACCCCCTACGATCAACCCCTATTTTTTAAATTTTATTTTTCGGCAAGACAACGTTTGCTGGGTCAGCTAGTCTTTTATCTAAAATTTCCATGTCACAATGTTAGTTACCGTAGTCATCCGAAATGGCTTTACCGGTTTTTACCAAATTTGATATGCTTATTCAGTAGGTCTGATAATCGGCTACTATCTATTTTTCATCCCCCTAAATGTTAAGGGTAGCCCCCCCCCCCACTTAATTTTTTTTTCAGATTTTTTAATATATTTCTATTTTTTTTATAAAACAGGATACAGAAGTACACATAACCCTAAATTTTCAACCCCCTAC
This sequence comes from Euproctis similis, assembly GCA_905147225.2. NCBI lineage: Eukaryota > Metazoa > Arthropoda > Insecta > Lepidoptera > Erebidae > Euproctis > Euproctis similis. The sequence continues at coordinate 5,264,801 of LR990118.1, read as the reverse complement.
GGTGAACTCCTATTTTTAAAATTTAATTTTTTGGCAAGACAACGTTTGGCGGGTCAGCTAGTATCCTATAATATGATATTATCTACCTTAGGAAAATTACCAATAAATATCTTTTATTAATTTCATGTTAATGTCAATAGTTATCTATCTCACACAACGCGGCTGGTCAAATTCAAATTCAAATATTTTATAGTCGTTTTCAATGATCAAAACAAACTTATAAAATAAACTTGCATAATTTGATTCCATTAGAACACCTGTAGCTAAGATATATAAAGTTTGCAATTCTTCCTTCTCGTAAACTTCAAATGTAATCAGCTTACGAAGCAATTTTGCGCTCACAAAATGTCCTTTTATACCAATTTTGGTCCCTTTTCTATTCTTATCGGTTAGGACTTACAAAAAGTTTTCGTACAGAGAAACATTTCAGCGAGTTATCAAACAAACTTAAGTAATAATATAGTGAGATATAAATAAAGGTTCTGGTTCTATATCGATTAAAACGTAAGTACATTTGACACCCATAATATGCAACGACAATTTTTCTTCGATACGCCGTAATAAAATTTCAGTCCCAAATTTATATAATACTAGCTGACCCGGCGAACGTTGTTAATACTGCAATATCTTCGAAAATATTTGTTCAAATTGCATGCTGTAAAGGGCCAGGATAATCTATATTACATGCACAATCTATTTAAGAGACTTAATTGGTGAAAATTATTACTGTAATGTTTAAAATCGCTTCTTAAATGGGCCATTATTTCTCGTAAAAAGTAAAAAAATAAAAATGGTCATTGTGGGTACTCTCCCGTACTTTTTTTGTAGACCTTTTATAGGTGTATAATAATGTAGAACGTTGTTTTGATTTATCACTTAGGGTTCAGGCAGCGTTTGCGATTAAAGTTCTAAATCTTGCAAACTATCACTTTTTTTTTCAACACTATACATGAATTATAGATCAAAACCACCGCGTTGACACCCTCTAACTATTAAAAAAAACCGCATCAAAATTCGTTGCGTAGTTTTAAAGATATGCGCATATAAGGGGACAGACAGCGGAAAGTGACTTTGTTTTATACTATGTAATGATTTGTAGCTTAATCAATAAGAGTGGTAGAACCAAGCAGCTCGCTGCATGACTGGGCTGGCTTGACCAGTAAAATATCACGACCTCTCAGAAGATCAGTCACAGAAGGTCAGAGAGGTATCCGGAGGCCCACTTCCTTTCCCCATTCTACTCCATTAAAGGTCGACAACGCAACTGTAACACTATATATGTTGCAGGTATCCTTGAGCGGCGTTGGTCACTTACCATCAGGTGACACGCTTGCTCGTTAGCCTTCCTATCCCATAAAAAATAATCATATTGCCATGGATGGGGGCTTTTAAATTATAATAATATACATAATAAACAGAAATGTGTCTGGATATATATGTTATAAAATTTAGTCATACGTATACAATAGTCGGCAGGGAATAAGTCGATTGATGTTCAATATTACCTTCTTCTCTTTACAAAATAAAAATGTTCGCTGAAAAATGAAATAGTACTTCGCTTCACAAAATAAAAATGTTCGCTGAAAAAGTATTGAAATGTGTACATATATATTGAAGGTCCCGAGCTGCAATTCCACTCGTATGTGTAACTCTTTTGAACTCAGCCAGATACTATAAAGTTGCGAATGCGTTTTCATAAAATTTAATATACTTTAGCTGTCTCTATGGACTAGTGGGTTAGAACTCTGACTTCTGATTGAAAAGTCTTTATTTTCGAAGCGAATGAGGTGTGTAAGACTCGTAACCTTATGAAGCTCTGTTCTCTCTGCTTACCCCACAAGAGACTTTGCGTTATGTATGAATCGCAAATAAGCCCCTTCATACAGTGTACATACACAACTTCACGGCAAATCCCTTGCGGGGTATTCAGAGATAACAGAGCTCCATATGGCTCAATTCTTACATGCCTCATTCGCTTCGTTGACTTTTATAAATCTTTTCATTTACTCGTGTCGAATTTTCGAGGCTCCTAACATCACCTTTCTCCAGAATACGTTTTATATGGTCACGGAATATTTGTCTTTATCTTGTCTTGTTCTCGACTCCTACATCCATCCGCTTTTGCATTGTATATGCTTAGTCAATTTTGCATAATCCATTCCTTCTACATATCCGAGCATGCCCTTTGTTACTTTTACACCGACACTGTCTTTCAATCCAACTTTCTACCTTACAACTTTTTTTTCATCGTCTACTGGTAGCGTGACCAGAAGACTGGCCGCATTGCCACGCTGAATGGCAATGCTAATCCTCTGTGCGAAGAATACACCAGCCATCTGGTCGAGAGAGGCTTCGGTCAGCCTCTTTGCAATAATGTATTAAATAAATTTAATTGTTGTAAATGTTGTATAAATGTACCCGAACGGAATCTAATATTCAATACATTATTCATATCGAGTATAATAAGTGCTTTTTAACTAGAATTATAAATGGAACTACCGACCCTCGTCAAAAAAGATTCTATTGTTGATAGATCTGATCAAATCCATTGTGTGGAGAATGTGCTGTGATATGAAGACAGAAATATCCATAAGGATATTTATATCCATATAAATGGAATGCCAACAAAGGATAATTATCGTATCGGTGGTCTGAAGATATAGCACCCGGCTTCGGAATCAAGGAGTCTCTGGTTCAAATAACTTTCATAATTCTTTTCTGAACTTATTGGTGTAACGTGATGCCCAAAAAAGAAGTATACATATGCACCTCAGTTGACATAGTCTTTAATAACATACATAACTTCACGCCTTTGTTACCCGAAGGTGTTGGCAGCGGCTGTTAAGCCTTGTCTCGCCGTTATGTTTACGTCCCAAAAAGAATAGGTGGCGAACCTATTGCCATACCGGACATAATGTTTTCAGTCCTCGATATTTTTCACACATAACTTCCGAAAAGAACTTCGAAAAGTCATTGGAGCCAGGGTGAGGATTCGAACCTACGACCTCTAGATTTAGAAGCTGGTGCTCGACAAGTGGACCACCGAGACTATTTTGTCTTAATAATATATGTGTACTAGCTGACCCGGCAAACATTGTCTTGCCAAAAAATAAAATTTAAAAAATAGGGATTGATCGTAGGGGGTTGAAAATGTAGGGTTGTATGTATTATTGTATACCGTTTTTTTTAAAAAAATAAGAAACAGATATATATCGAAAAATTTAAAATAAAAATAGGTAAAAAACTTTTTAATTTAAACGGTTTTATGTTAAACATACATTGCAATGTTTAAGATAAATGTACTAAAAACCAAAAAATAATAAAATAGATACAGTCGTGGGAATTATAAACATATGCATAGACTAGACTAAAATAAAACCGTGGGGCACGTCAATTGTCTACAATCGTTGATTAAAATGTTTGTTTTGTAATGTTACACTATAATTAGGCAGTTGTTCAACCGACAACGATGGATGTGTGATAAGTAGGGCTAGAATGTGGAAACAAGCTAGCAAGCTCGATTATAAGCGAGTTTTAGGGTTTCATAGTGGTGAGCGAGTAGTACTTTTATCATATGTTTTGTCGATTAAAGACAAACTACGAGCAGTGAAACGATTCCTCGCCAGCCAGCAGTGTGAATGTCCAACGATAAACTAGTTGAAACATCTCTTTTATTTACATGGAGTGTATAACTATTGGAATTTCCATGAGCAAGAAAATAGTAAGTAATTTCCTCACCGTCTGCGGGCCAACTGCCTAACGACGAATTAAACGATTCTTCTATCGCACATTAAGTCGATAATTTGTAGACAATTGACGTGCCCCACGGTTTTATTTTAGTCTAGTCTATGCATATGTTTATAATTCCCACGACTGTATCTATTTTATTATTTTTTGGTTTTTAGTACATTTATCTTAAACATTGCAATGTATGGTTAACATAAAACCGTTTAAATTAAAAAGTTTTTTACCTATTTTTATTTTCTAGTTTTTAGTTTTTATTTCGCATTCTTTACCATTTTGTTCCCACGAGTAATGGACATTTAAACGGTCGACCCCCCCAGAGGTCTAATAAAGGGGCAAGGTTATGTACAACAAGATGCGCCTGAGTCTTGAGGGGAAAACGCTAACGACATATCATTTTTATCCACCCTAATGCCATACAGTTCTCGGCGCGTTTTAACCTTTCACCTTAACTTGGGTGGTGTACCGCTAACGACGTATCATTTTTAGTCACCCTAACGCCACACAGTCCTCAACACGATACAAAATCTTGACTTGGGTGGTGGATTCAGGCTGGATTAATCAGATACCTAAATTACAGATTCAATTTCTAAATTTAAATCTTATTATTATACGCCATTTAGTGGCTGCGCCCATCTTAAATATTGAGGTTGTATAGTGCACTGTATTCTTCTTGTCAAGCCCTTTTATTTGATACCCATATTGGTGGGATTGATAAAAAAATGTTATCAGCCATTTGGTAGCGGCGGCCATCTTAGATTTCAATTTTGCATAGTAAATTGTATTCTACTTGTTGTGACCTTTCATTTGATACCCATGTTGATGGGATTGATAAAACCTAAGTTATCCGCCATTTTGTAGAGGCCGCCTTGGATTTCAATTGTTTATAGTATATTGTATTCTGCTTGTTGAGCCCTTTCATTTGATACCCATATTGATGGGATTGATAAAACCTACGTTATCCGCCATTTTGTAGCGGCCGCCATCTTGGATTTCAATTTTTTATAGTATATTGTATTCTGCTTGTTGAGCCCTTTCATTTGATAACCATATTGATAGGATTAATAAAACATAAATTATCCGCCATTTTGTAGCGGCGGCCATCTTGAATTTATAAAGATAATGAATAAACATAATTGTATTGTCACCAAAATCCAAAGTGTATACAAAATTTCAGATTAATCGGTTGACAGGAAGAGGGTGAAATTTGAATTAGTAAATTTGACCCAAGAATAAAACAAACGGGGTGAGCTAAATAAAACCGTTTAAAAAAATTGCTACCCTTGTGATTCAGGGGGATGAAAAATAGATGTTGTCCGATTCTCAAACCTACTCGATATGCATACAAAATTTCATGAGAATCGGTCAAGTCGTTTCGGAGGAGTATGGGAACGAAAATTGTGACACGAGAATTTTATATATTAGATAAGCTATTAAAGAGCTTCAAAGAAACAATAAGAAAAACGTGTGTATCTTCGGCTTCATTGTGTACTCATTAATATTTCATGCCCGGCTTGACTTAGCATCGCCTCAGAGTTAGAACCGCTAAAATGTTACTCAGCCATTGAAGGAATACGAATTAGTTTATAGAATACTAGTTGACCCAGCGAACTTTGTTTGGTCTCAGAAGTAATAAGTAATAAAATAAGAGATTTCCACCTATATATTGACTCATCACGATATCTCTGGAACCATAAGGCGTGGCGTGGCGACTTGAAATTTGGTAGGATTATTCCTTTCGCCGAGTAGAGGTCAGCTAAGAACGGATTTTACGAAATTCCACCCACAAGGGGGGTTGCGGGGGTGTTAACAATGGAAAATTCCCATTTTTAACCTATAGCTGCTATCGACTTCAAATTTGTCGAAGATATTGCAGTATTAACATAGCGGGGCAGCAGTTATTACTTTTGATGCGAAACAGAGTTCGCCGGGTCAGCTAGTAAGTAATAAATACAACATCGAGCACTTTTTAGTAGTCATTTTTTAAAGGTGTATAATAATGTAGTACCTTGGTTTAATTTATAGCTCATGGTTCAGCCAGCGCTTGCAATTAAAGTTTTAATTCTAAATAATTATTCCTTATTTTTACTTCACTATATTATTAAAAAAAACCGCATGAAGATCCGTTGCGTATTTACAAAGATCTTAGCATTTGAGGGTACAGACAGTAGACAGTGATTTTTTTTTGTACAATGTAAGAAAGAAGATATTTTTTTATTTTATTTTTTATGGGATAGGAGGGCAAACGAGCAGGCGTGTCACCTGATGGTAAGCAACCAACGCCGCCCATGGACACCAACAACACATACAGTGTTACACATACATGTATGGATAGGGGATAGGAAAGGATGGGGAAGGGGGCTGGGCCTCCGGATACCTATCTCACTGAACGAAACGCGGCATGAGCCACTTTACGTCGATCTTCTGAGAGATCGTGGTATTTCACCGATCGAGCCGGCCCATTCATGCAACGAACTGCTTGGCTCTACCACTGTCAATGGAAATGAATGAGTGAATTTCGACACAAAAGCTACACATTTCCTCAATTTTGAAGTGATATTTTCAGGAGTCTCAATATTGGGTAGTAAGAAGGATTTCCACCATACCACGAATCCAGCCTACAAATAAAAATCCAGTGTGTATTCGACACATATAGGTAGTACTAAATTCGTAATGAGCGTCATATTATAGCCTCGTAGATAGAACTGGAAGTAGAGACAAAGAAGAAAAAAGCCTTCGGGTGAGTGTCGCTTTCACCGATTCTCTTTGTAACATTTGTACAGGTTCGTTATAATGTTACGTCCTCAATCTCATAGTAGGTACCTACACAGATTTATTTTTAGAATTCCGTATGAAGCAGATTCGAACACTTTCGGTCAATACGAATGTCTTTGTAATTAGCCTTTTTCCTGGGAAGATTAAAAAAAAATCCGCTAGGGGCAGCACTGGTAGGGGGGTACATATGTTTTGAATTTTCTATTGACAACAACGTTAAACGTAGGTGTTATTACTAATAAAATAAAGATATATATTGTGATCAAACACATTATTAAAAAGTTATTATGCCTACAAAACATTGTGCTTTTGCTAATTGTACGTCTGATAGTCGTTACAAGCAGGATGGTGTAAAATTCGTGCCTTTTATAAAACCACAAGTTGACAAAAAAAAGTGTTTGGAGTGGATCAACTTATCTCGACGAGCGGACTTAACAGTAGAGAAAATAAAAAAAACATTCTTATATTTGTACAAAACACTTTATTAATCCAAATGGGCCCACAACAGAAAATCCTAATCCATTGCCATTGATTGGGATGCTGGACACTGACACTGAGCATTTATAATGTTGCTATTATTCTTATTCAAAGCTATACTTATTTTATATTTCACAGTAACTCTAAAAGAAGATTGTACATCTGCTCTTAAATAATATACCAAATCATTCGCATTATCTTCCATATTCAACATAAAGTCACTCAAACAATATTGTCGTCCTCTTTCAAGTGCTTTCGAGTTTCCACAATTCGGAAGCTGTTCATCATCGTCAGATAAAGTAGCATTTAAATCTAAAGTATCAATAGGACCCGTAGTTATATAATTATACATGACAGCATAGCAAAAAGAACGAGGGATAGCTTGGGATGGAAAATTTGCCCAGTTTGTAGTAGGAAAAGTGCAGGATGTTGAACTTGGTAGGGTTGGATTAAGTAATTTCATGCGTAGCTTTTTATCTGCTAGACATTTACCACCATCAATTCCAATGAAATTTTTTTTATCATTACCATTTGCAATGCATTCTTCAATTCTTAAATATACCATAAAAAAGAAACAACAAAATTTATTTAAAATAATCAAAATTCAAACCACACAGTGACATATAGGATAAAATTTAGAAACCAACTAACCTTTCAACTAGGACATTTTTATTACCTAACACGGTTAAACCACGACATGCAAGCCATCGTTTTAAGTCCTGGACAAGATGATCTTGCACTTTTGCAAATTTTAATTTCGCCCCAGGTACATCATCTTCCGTTAATTCCATAATTATTCTATATACTTAACGTTGTTGTACCCCCCCCCCCCCCCCCGGTGCTGCCACTAGCGGATTTTTTTTTAATCTTCCCAGGAAAAAGGCTAATTCAAATACAAAAAGATCTTTACGTATATAGTTTTTTGTATGTTAAAGCAATAGACTCTGCCACTTATTTATGGGATCAAAGATATCGAAGTGTTAAGGTATAGTTGCCACTACCCTTACACCTTTACACCACATTTGAGTGTTGAATATATAATAATATTTTTACATCTACACTATAATATTATAAACAGGAAAGATTTGTATTTTTGAATGTAACGAATAAAACTCAAAAAGTACTGGACCGATTTAAATAATTCTTTTTTCTTTAGAAGGCTACATTATCACTGAGTAACATAGGTTATATGTAATTATCGTCGTCATCGACGTTTTATTTACATACAATATAGCGATACGAAGTTCGCGCGGGCTGTTAGTTAATTATAATTTAGGATCTTCAATAACCAAGTGTATGCTCTATTACCGTTAAAATAGTGATTGTTCTGTGTATTCTAAGTTTTAATAAATTAATAAATATAATAATTATTGTGTTATAGATACTTATTTATTAATGTTTACATAAGTACTATACCTATGTATATTTCGTTTATAAATCCTAAGTAAACTGAATGACAAACTTGGTCGCTACTAACACAGAAATTTCAAAACATAAATAACCTGAAATTGAAAGTACCAATACTTTTTTCCATTATTCGCTAAAAGTCATTGTTAGGGCAAAACAAAAAAAAAACAACTGCAGGCAGTTAATATTGCGGGTTAACGAATTTACTGAATTCGCGTTTTTTTTTTATTTATACAAAGCAATAACAAATACAGAGATGAAATTTTGTACGCAGTAGTTTTAGTAGCAGTAGAAGGTAAAGGGGGTCAAACAAGTCAGCAGTTCCTCTGGTGGTATCTTTACCTCCTAATCCTGAGGTCCTGTAATCCTGAGGTCATAGTCGTATGAAATTATAACGCTAATAATCTCTTTAAACACAAATATACACAGAGGACGAACAATAGAGAACATCCTTTTGAAGTATATTAAAAATTTGGTTGAAGAACAGAAACTTGTGAAAAAACTGTATCAATAACAAAACAATTGTTATTGATACAGTTTTTTATTTATATTTTAGTTACAGTTCAAAGGAAGAAAGGTAATTTTCCATGACCAAATTGGACGTGCTCTAATAGACGCTGATATCAGGAGCCTTAAAAACAAACGAGTGTGTTTGACAAGAGTTATGAAAGTCAAAGAACCGGGTGAAGTGTGTAAGAATCGTGTCTTTTTTAGGGCTTAGTTATATCTGTCTACCCCGCAAGGGCCTTAGCGTGATGTAAGTACCACAATTTGCCTTAAAATTATCTATGATGAAACTTCAATTACATTCCCATCAATAACCAGTTGAGAGCGTCTAGTTACATGAATAGCCATGAGACCATGTTGGATTAGGAAGTGACAGAGTGACACTTCAGCTTATCTGGAATTATACGAGGGATTTGCTACTTAATTGATCCTGTACAATGTTTAAGTTGGTTTAAGACATAATGAATACATGACCCTCTGCTCTAAATCTCTTTGCAGTACACGAATGGAATGAATTAAAAGAATAAATAATATAAATGAAAGGATTAATGCATGAACATTTGAACCAAAGTTCTAAAAACACGGTCAAAGTCACCTCTAGCCACGTTAATTAGTTTATGGGACATCTCTTTTTTATTTCGTGACAAATATCGATGAACTTACAAAATTGTTCTTACCCAAAAAAAAGTGCGTGGAATAATTGTCGATGAAAAATTGGTCGCAATCTTCCCCTTTCGACATTAAACGCGCGAAATTCGAGTTTATAAAAAAAACGATAAGAATAATGAAATAAATTAACGTTCTGCACAAAATATTTTCTGGGTATCTATCTACCCTTACAATTATGGTGATATTTTTGACCGCTCACCCTCATATCGTGTGCATATTTAAATAAATTTTTTACACGGGTTCCCGTGAACAGGTGTTTTCGATTACACGATTTGTCGACATAAAATCAAATTGCAAGCCAGCGTTATTATTGCGAAACAAAATAAAATATGTTAAGTCTTTCGCAAAAGATTTAAATTTAAATCAAAAGATTTTTTATGCAGAATGACATTCTTAGTACCGGTAATAGACACTGGATCGCTTACAAAACTCACATAGCTAACTTAAATGTGTTAGTCTTTATATTTTTTTTTCATATAATGTGGGATATTAAATTTAATCACAACGAAATATCCACTAGATCTTTCTAAGATTACAGAAAAATACACTTTGCTGTAACGTACACGAGTCATTTCAAAATGCACTGCTCTTTGAGGTTTTTTTTTATGGGATAGGAAGGCAAACGAGCAAGCGTGTCACCTGATGTTAAATGAACAGCGCCGCCCATGGACACCTGCAACACTTATAGTGTTACAGTTGCGTTGCCGACCTTAAGGGAGTAGGATAGGAAGGGATGGGGAAGGGGGTTGGGCCTCCGGGTACCTCTTTTACCGAACGAAACGCGGCATGAACCATTTTACGTTGAGCTTCTGAGAGGTGATGGTATTTCACCGGTCGAGCCGGCCCATTCATGCAGCAAAATACTTGGCACTACCATTTCTAAAGTGGTACGAATTCTTCGTCTATATTGTAATTTTAGTAATGTAAATATTCGTCGTTGATCTACAAATTAAGCTGTACTCTACTAAATCTGAAGATATTTCATTCAAATCATTAGTTCAGTGGCTTTTCTTGTTATAAATATCCATGTCTGACAAAACCGGTGTCCAATGTAGGGCAATATTACATTGAACATAATTAAAAGTGTCAACAAGTTAGGGCCTTGCTGCCGGTGCCTACACTAACTGCCTGAAGAGTAGAGCTCAAGCTCTACTCTTCAAGTCTTCAAAGACTTGTAGAGCCAAGCAGTTCGCTGCATGAATGGGCCGGCTCGACCAGTGAAATACCACGACCTCTCAGAAGACCGACGTAAAGTGGCTCATGCCGCGTTTCGTTCGGTGAGAGAGGTACCCGTAGGCCCACCCCCTTCCCCATCCTTTCCTATCCTAGGGGTTACTGTTGCGTTGCAAACCTTTAAGGGTTGGCAACGCAACAGTAACACTATATGTGTTGCTGGGTGTCCATGGGCGGCGTTGGTTGCTTACCACCAGGTGACCCACCTGCTTGTTTGCCCTCCTATCCCATAAAAAAAACAAAAATGTTAATTGATAAGTAAATCTCCAATTAACCCTGCTATTTGTTTTCGGAACTGTTTAAATTTAAACCGATTCGGAATAGTTTAGCTTACGTTATAAAAGCTTACGGTTTTCGACTGTGAGCATCTGTGACATTGGATGTGGTATAGAATTTACATTCTGTAGTATATTGGTCCATAGAAGCTGACCGCAATACAATTAGGAATGCTAATGTTCAGACGCAATACATACACGTAAATATCGTTCTATATCAGCCTTAAAGCTTTGTAGGAAACGCACGAACCAACTATTCCGCATGTCACGTGCTACAGGAAATGAGACCCTTCCAATATTAACACTAGACCTTATTAAATTGCCTCTCTTGGTTATATTCTGCCGACCTTCGGCTGTATGAAGATATTAAACTGATACGTGGTCACAGAGAGTCCTCAATACGAGTACATTTAGAGGTCGCAATTTACACAGAGCATCTAGTATCCAAAATAAGCAAATGCAACTTGTACTATGAACAACGAATACTAATACACAATTAGATACTATTAATATGTAAGTTTTAAACGTTCTTAACTACTAGATTTTATAGGCGTCTATAGAATCTACATAGTGATTGAACACAATAACCTCTAATTCAAAGTTCACGTGTTCGTAACCTAGTTCACATCTGGCTGACTTTCCGAAAGATATGGCTGCACTGTATAAACATCGCTGTCTACACCTTCGGCATTAAGAGTGTGAGATTGAATTATAAGTTAATTTTCTTTTACTTCATGTGTAGTTCGAATACAAATCTTAATAGTGAACTGTTTGACGACATTTATAAAAAAATACATTTTGATAGAAAAGCTCAAACATAGGAAAATCTTTCCTTAATTTCCATTCTATATGTATAGTTGTATTATAAATACAGTAACAAAAAACACAAAGTCCGACCAAATTGTTCTTCGAAATACATTTAATATTGTGAGCCAAAGTATTCTAGTTACGCGAATGGTATCAAAATAACAAATTTATTCAACATAAACCACTCCTTTATTTTATTGTAGTAAATAAAACGGATTGTGTATATGTTATGAAACATTTTTAGGGACAGTATCTGTCTGTTTACTGTGACAGTCATCTCATGGACAGTAAAATAAGATCTCGACAGAGAGGCATCTTTACGACGAGAGAAGCTGGGCTTTGCACTTTATTAAGGTCAATTTTATGAATTGCCTAATACAAGAACACCATCTTTCGGATCATAAATTGTGTTTCTCTTTTCTGTTTTATTTACAATTCATATACAATGTAGATGAAGTATTTTGCTCTGTAGACTTAGAAATTAACTAACAATAATCAATTGATACAGAACATAACATACTAATTTATACTTGAACAAGCTGACCCGGCGAACTTTGTTCCGCATCAAAAGTAATAAATGAGTAAAATTTGTAATATCTTCGTAAAACAAAGTCATTTTCCGCTGACTGTCCCCTTATATGCGTGTATCTTTAAAATTACGCAACGAATTTTGATGCGTTTTTTTTTAATAGTTAGAGGGTGTCAACGGGGTGGTTTTGATCTATAATTCATGTATAGTGTAGTCAAAAATTGTGATAATTTTCAAAATTTAGATCTTTAATCGCAAACGCTGCCTGAACCCTAAGTGATTAAACAAAATAATGTACTACATTGTTATACACCTTCAAAAGATCTACAAGAAAGTCCGCGATGGCATATGTCTATCTCTTAGGGATATCTCACAACGACCCTTTTTATTTTTTTACTTTTTACGAGCACTAATCGCTTATTTACGAAGCGTTTTTAAACATAGCATGAATTTTTGTCCAGTTAAGTGTATTAAATAGATTGTGCATTTAATGTAGATCAATATTGCCCACCAATATTGCGCAAATTGGGAGAGGCCTATGTCCAGCAGTGGACTGCAATAGGCTAATGATGATGATGAATATTGCCCTTTACAGCATGCAATTTAAATGAATATTTGCGAAGATTAAAGTCGATAATAGCACAAATTGAACCTCTTGATATCCGAAATTTACTCATTTATTACTTTTGATGCGGAACAAAGTTCGCCGGATCAATTAGTTACAAATAAACTTGTTCTTATAAAGAGAAAAAAATATCATGACAACCTAGGGTAAGAATCACCTATATAGATAATTTTAGTTTAGGTAATATACAACATGAAACTAAAGTCAAAGTCAAATAAGCTTTGTTTTTTATAAATCTTCACATACATTTATAAATAGTCAATAAGTACAGATTTAAAATATTATTTAAAATAAAATACTAAACACGGGCGCTCACGGAAAGTGCCTCCCTGGAACAAAAAAAACACGGCCCAATCGCCACGAGCGGCCCGAGTGTAGAGGCTATCATGAGAAGAATCGAGCAAGGCAAAATTTATCTAAGTGACTAATGAACAATAGTGTCATTTACGAAGCAATTGTGTCCGTTGTATTTTCACATCCGGTTAAATGAAGTACACATCCTTCTTATGTGCCTTGTATTTTGTGTGCGTCTTACAGAATATTGCAGATCATCCTAGATAGTAAGTTGATGATATTCAAATATTATGAAATTATTATGTAGTGATAAATTTATATATCTATGTACTATTTTATATTTATTACTGGGCCGAGACAACATGATATTGTATCTAAACAATTTTTTTTTTAATAACGACAGGATGTGTAATTCTTGAAAAAATTGGACCTGGGCTTGGTAAACGCGAAGTTTGATGTGTCAGCGATAGCACAATTTTTTAAGGTTTATCTTTTAATACAAAAAAACCATTGATGCAATTTTATGCTTGTTCTTAAGGGAAAAAGAGGTTGTGTATTAAATAGAGGTTTATATCGAACTACGAAGGCACAAGCAATAACTTTCATTGATCGTTAAGTGTTATTTCATTGAAAAGGCTTTCTAAAGCACTTTATGTCTACTTTGTTAATTTAAATTATTAATTGATTTTATCTTTATCTTTAGACCTCTTAGAATAATGCTGATAATTACTAGTTCTATTTAGGGCGGCTGTTTTTGTGAATTCCTAAACAAAACAGCCCGAGTTGGTAGTTGTATAAATTGCCTTGCAAAGCACATTAGCCAAATAACACTATTTTTGTGGAGATTTGTTCAAGCGCGTGAATAACATTTCAGAGGTTATGCGCTGCGTTGATAACTGGTTACCATCTAGTATCACCATTTGTTACCATTTGTTCTCTTACAACCATAGTGATTAAATAAATGGAAGTTACACTAGAAGGATATGTATGTAGAATTAATTTATTGTCATTCACGGCTTTCTTGTTTTTATTAAATAGCAGGGCAAACGAGCAATCCTGATATTAAGTACATACCGCCGCAACGTATATTACAGTTGCGTTGCCGGCCTTTAAGGGAGTAGGATGGAAAGGGAGGGGAAAAAGTGTAGGCCTCCGGAGATCTCCCTCACTAAACGAAATGTGGCATGAACCCCTTTACGTCGATATTCTGAGAGGCGGTGATATATCACCGGTCGAGCCGGCCCATTTATGAAGTTATCTACCGCTTCGCAAAGTTTCACTTTCACAATTTCTTTTATATACAATTGTAATCAAAATTTAAGATTATGAACGCAATATAATAACCACTTAATATTCTGAACGACAGTTTTAAGCAGCAGCTAAAACACGGTTTAAAGGGATTACTTAAACTATTGTACAGTGATGTACGCTCTGCGAAATTGTCGAACTAGGTCATGACTCCAGCATTATAGTAATTACATGGCGGTAAGTGAATTATTTTAAGCTAACGCTGACGTAGTTTACGGCTTGAATAGGCTCTCCTGATATATCGCTCATGGAAAGAAACGGGGCATGAATAACTTTAATTTTCTAAGAATTCAAATAATTTCACTGATCGACCTGGCCATCAAATCTTTACATACAATTAATACATAACTTCACGACGAATCCCTTGCGCGGTAGGCAGAGAGAACGGAGGGCCAAAAGGCACGATTCTTACACACCTCACTCGCTTCGTTGACTTTCATAACTCTTTTCATGCACGCGCGTCGATTATTGAGAATCTTAACATCACGTTCCTCTAGAAACTGAGTGGAGTTCTACTACTGTAATATGTCTTTCTATATATCTCTTTTTGGCTATCTAGTAAAAGTAGACAATTAGAATTAGAAATAGCTAAACGCGATTATAGAAGTACAATTAGGCAAGTACAATAGACGGGCGTCTATTGTACTTGCCTAACATTTACCATGTACTATTACCCTCTGGAACGTATTCTTTAAATCGTCTCCGTAGTTTGAAAATTAACTAACTCGAGTTGGGCAATTTTTATATATTTGTTTGAAAAAAAAGGCGTGTATAAGTCACTTTCGTCCGTCACTATGTGAAGTATTTTTCATAAAGATATTCATGAACCGATTACATCAATTGAATATCTCTGAAATACCTTCTTAAATAAAACCTTATTTGAATTCAAAAAATAAATTTCGTTCCGATAACCAGTGACGAGGAAAATCGAGGAAAATCCCTGCAATATGACAATTTGAAAGTATTCAATACGGGAGTTATACGGGACAATGAGGCTAATTATACATGAATAAAGGTAGGCAGAGGCTTAGGCTTTCCGCAAGATGTGATTCGGACACACTACTTTCACCTTATTCACAGCCATACATCTCATCTAGCATGATCATCATTTTCGGATGCAGCGTTATACTCCTTTTTAAATCAGACCACTAATTTGGTCGTGGATGGTCCTTCTTAGTCCTTGAACCTCTCAGATTATCGTACACTCTTTTAGTCAGTTGGATTTCATTCAGTCACATTATTTATTTGTTTAATTATTATTGGGCCACATCCATTACAGAATTATTCTCCTAAATAATTCGTTATCTACAAACACATAATTCGTAAACGACTAAAGTTTTGTCGTAATTTAAGATTCGTACCGTAAGGAGACTATCTGAACTGCCTATTGCTTGTATAGGTGTAACTATTATATAATTTTTGAGTATCGACAATACCTGTAACACCTGTAACCTGTAACAGCCTACTCTTTGAAAGAATGTCATGGACGTCAGTGGTAAAGAACTGTCGCATTTTTCTATCAGATTTGCATATAATTACTACTATAGTACCTATTTAAGCTTTATTACGCTTGGAATAACAAAACTGGCTAGTTCTTGGCAAGAACTTTCGTGAAACTTAAAGGGAGCTTTCGCAACGTGGCGACTGGCGGCGGCTTATTGATAAAGTTTGTCGACAGACGAAAAAGCATTTCTTTTGTGTATATATAAATATACGTGATGTATAAAGGGTGAGTCGTTCCTGATGATCCACTGATTTTAATTGAATCTATGTGAGATGTTAAGCAAAACAAATACTAATGGTCAGATGGATGATGCAAGATTGCAAAGGAGATATAAAATGCAGAAGCGGAGTAGGAGTCGAGGACGACCAAGATACACATTCCATGACCAAATGGAGCCTCAAAAATCGACTCGTGTGCATGAATAGAGTTATAAAAGTAGACGAAGCGACTGAGGTGTGTAAGAACACTGCTTTATGGCGCCCCGTTCTCTCTGCCTACCCCGCAAGGGATTTGGCGTGAAGTTATGTATGTATGATCGGTGGAATTTTGTCAAAAATATTGTCTCTAGTAATTGTTACATAATTGTTGACATACAATTGTCTATTAACTATCGTTACTGCTTTTATACTACTGAGTTTCAAGCCTTCATCTCCTCATTTTATATTTAATTGATTAGTAAACTATTTGATATCTCAATTAAACTAAATTAAATTCTACTTCAACGTATGCTTATATGATTCTTGCTTACCCAATTGTATCAAATCATAATAGCTAAAAGAACGTAGTGTATGGTACCTAAAGGTATTTATTGTTTAAATATCCTAAGTTTGTTCTCGTCGCCATTAAATATTAAGTGTAACTAAATTTAATATATTTAAGGTTTATTTTACAAAAAAGAAATGTTATATTTTCGTTACCCTCATAATCCCTGACTTTTATCTGTTGTACTAATACATTTTTCTTTTTATATAGAAGCTATTAACTTCTCTGCTAGTCCATGTTGTTAATTGGTCTCTGACGACTTTGGGTCTCTGTCGAAAACTGAAAGAAATAGTTTGGCACAGACTCGCTTAACTTTTTGCGAACCAGCCCTATTAACATTAATCACTAGTTTAGTGACAACAAAGTAGACTAAACAGACATATATATATTGATGGTATTTTTTGTTACATATCTAGTATAAATCTGTACTTATAGATAATAAGATTGGAACAAGACCGTACCGAAGTTATTATTTTTTTAATTGAATGATGGTTTTTAGAGGAAGGAGGGAAAAAGGCGGTCTGATCTCTATACTAAAACAAAAATAACAGAGAGTGTTTATTGACTAAGGGAGTGATTGAGTGTTTTTATTGTAACCAATGTTTACTGGGTAGTTTTGAAAAGTTCCAAGAACGAATTTAATATGTTAAATTCATGGCTACTAAAAATAATGGGCGTCAAAGAATTATGCAGGATATCATTTCTTTTTCAAATAATGAAACGTAGTCTTTCAAGAAGATTCAGTCGGGACGTCTACATTTATAACTCGTGGTTTAGAAAATTAATCCAGCTTGCAGTGGTATAATTGACGATAATAAAGGCTTATTAGAGGCATTAAGTTACAGTACAATACTGATAACCTTTCTTTTCCTAGTGATAAGTTCTTACATAAGCTCACGCTTATGTAAGAACTTATCACTTATCAGTATAATTGACGATAATAAAGGCTTATTAGAGGCATTAAGTTACAGTACAATACTGTTAACCCTTTTTTTCCTAGTGATAAGTTCTTCGAACACAAAATATCAAGATCAACTAAACCTGTGGTAGAGCAAAGCAGTTCGCTGTGGCTAATGCCACAGTCACCAGTCACTTCACTTACCATCAGGTAAGCCTTGCCCAATAAGCCAAGTTTCCCCTCTTATCCAATATAAGAACCGTTGTTGGTCGCTTGGGAGTAGTAATATAATATTGGACTGGTTCTTTGTAAAACATTTCTGCGAAAATCTGCCTCCGTAGACTCACATCTAACGAAGTTTGTGATTGAGTTAGCAAAATTACTTTTACAACGACAAAGGATCCCATTATTTACCTTAATAAGATTCTTCATTTTAAAAAGTTCATTTCTATTTAAATGATAAATTTTTTTTTTATGGGATAGGAGGGCAAGCGAGCAGGCGTGTCACCAGATGTACGATGGTAAGCAACTAACGCCGCCCATAGACACCAGCAGCACATATAGTGTTACTGTTGCGTTGCCGACCTTTAAGGGAAGGGGATAGGAATGGATGGGGAAGGAGGTGGACCTCCGGGTACCTCTCTCACCAAACGAAACGTGGCATGGGCCACTTTACGTCAGTCTTCTGAGAGGTCGTGGTATTTCACCGGTCGAGCCGGCCTATTTATGCAGTAAATTGCTTGGCTCTACCACTGTTAAACCACTGTCATATGTCAGAGAATTAACATAACATATCTTCACGCCTTTGTTACCCAAAGGTGTAGGCAGCGGCTGCTAAGCCTCGTTTCGCCGTTATGTTTACGTCCCAAATGGAATAGGTGGTGAATCTATTACCATACCGGGCGTAAAGTTTTCAGTCATCGATATTTATCACACTTAACTTTCCGAAAATAATTTCGAAAAGTCATTAGTGTGAGCCAGGGTCAGGATTCGACGGACCTCTGGATCAGAAGCCGTGTGCTCGGCCACTGAGACACCGAGACATTAATATAAATACTATTAAAATAGTAAAAGTCTATTTTACTGTCTGGTCATTTGTCTCTTTACGTGTTTTATCATATGTCAGAGAAGTATTAGGATTCAATCCTGGCTCGCATCAATGCCTTTCGGAAATATTTTTGGAAGTTATTTGAGAAGGTATTTGTATTAGTTCTGGTGATCAAGTTGTCGAGCTTGCGCTTCATAATCAAGTAAATCAAGATTTACACCAATGTCTTTTGGGGATTATTTTCGGAAGGTGATAAATATCGCTGAAAACATTGTAACCGGTGTATGGCAATAGGCTCTGCAACCTAAAAGAGCCGTTCAAGTATTACGTAAACACTATAAAAGAACGGGGGTCTTTGCTTTATTTATTCCGTCATTGGTAATTTTTTTTACACATATAGCTACCCAAATATAATCTTTGCTAGACAACTTATAACCATTTTCATAGACTGAAAACTATTAGGGAATTTGAATTTATAAAATTACCAAAAATGTTTTTGTTTTATGGGATGGGGTGGGTGGCTAGCGCTGCTTATGGACATTTGCAACTCAGATATTGTTACAGTTGCGCGGATTGGTGGGATAGGCTGGGAGATGGAAGGGTTAAACTTCCGGATAATTCTTTCATGGAACGAAACCGCAACATGTGCTACTTTAAGTTGATATTTTGAGAGGGAGTTAGTGGTATTTCACTGGTCGAGTTTTTCCTTAAAAATATTTCTTAAATATTATAAGAAGGTATAAATGTTCCTTTCTGTCTTATCGGAAGGACTTGTTAGGAGTTATAAGAGTTATGAGAGGCAAGGTAATCAGTAAGATGTGTAAAAACCTTGTCTTACGTCACTCAGTATTAAACTTTCGGAAATTATGAAATATCTTTCGAAACAAGAGAACTGTCCAGACAAGTATTGTTCATCATCAATATTAAACGATCTCTAGATAAACAAATGGCTCTCGACAGCTGTTCTTCAATTTTGTGTACACATCAATATTTTGATTTATAAAAACTGTCACGTTCAAACGGTATTTCAGTTTTCATGGAGGCGAGACGTGGCTTGAAATAGAAGTGAATACTTCACCATTATGTCTGTGATGTTTATTTACACTTTTGTTTACATTTACATTTCCTTGTTTACATTTCTTTATTAACAATATTTTATTGCCTATAATAATTGAAATGTTAAAGAATAGAATATAATAGAATACACTTTATTTTACACCATTTAAATAATACATGTCAGTAAATAGTACATGGAAATAATTAGGCTAGTACAAAGGCGGTCTTATCACATGCTGCGATCTCTTCCTGACAACCTGGACATGTTGAACTAGAAAGAGTATTACGCGGTTATACTGACCTGTCTGAAAACGGTACTATTTATTTTTTATCTAAAAAAACCATTCAAATAATACAATTTTGTGCATGCAATATTTTATTCTTTTTTGTGGAAAAGGTGGCAAACAGGTAAGAAGAAGAGGGGTCAGAGTTCTGCTGCCAGATTTTTAGGTGGGAGGGTGGTCCTTTGTACACTTCTCTTACCAAACAAACTACAAGCTACAAACATAAGCTACGTTATTTTTAACTTTTACCAGGCCCCTTTAACGTCTCGACTGGTGAAATACCACGACCTCTCAGATATCCACGATGATTGGGACCCTTTACTTATTCCATTTTACAAGCCGGCAACGCAACTGTAACACTATCTGAGTTGCAGGTGTTCATGAACGGCGTTAGTTGCTTACTTTGTCCTAACTTCCTAAAACATAGGTTTTAACTTAAAGATGCAACAGATACAGATCTATCCTTGAATTAATAATTTTAGTAGAGATATTATATTTTTAACACGAGGGTCCCATCATGGTGCTGAAACCTGACGCCATTTCATCCATCCCACATACTTCTTGTGAACAACAAGAAGTATGTGGGTATATTACGGTCATGAAAAAGCTAGCCAAGACATAAGCTATTTTTCTGTTAATTTGTAAAAGGTTGCAGAAGTATAAAATTGATGTTCAGAACGAAACAGCGCTGCTTTCAGGCAAGTCGTAAACTTGACCTTAATAAAGTACAAACTTAACTCTCCTCGTAAGGATTCTTTATATTTTATTATCTATAAATGAAAAAGTTCTGTGAGCACACGGAACCTTACGTATATAAGTATGTATAAAAAAAGAGATATCGTTCGATTTAAAATATCCTGGGATTCGAACTAAGGAACGCGCATAATCATTAGTCATTCAGTCTTTTTTATGGGATAGGGGGCCGAACGAGCAGGCGTATCAAACGATGACAATCAACAAACGCCACCCATAGACACGTGCACACAGTTATTGTTGCAGTTGCGTTGCTGGACCTTACAATGTAGTATGAGAGAGGTCCGAAGTTGGATAGGACGGGGAGGGGAAAGTGGCTCATGCCGCGTTTCGTTCGTTGAGAGAGGTACCCGGAGGTCCACCCCCCTTCCCCATCCTTAAAGGTCGGCATCGCAACAGTAACACTATATGTGTTGCTGGTGTCCATGGGCGGCGTTGGTTGCTTACCGTCAGGTGACACGCCTGATCGTTTGCCCTCCTATCCCAGAAAAAAAAATATTGAACGAAAAATCTGATAATTACTACAAAATTGCCAAAGGATTTATTCGTAGCAATAAATAAAAATAATATCATTTTTGAAATCTCAAATTACGTAAAATAAAATTAAGATTTATTATGAAAATTATCAAAATATATCGTATAAGTTTCACGAAAAGTAATTTGAACAGCAACTTTGCCATAGTTAGTATTAATTTTGCCAAAACAGTGGAATTGTTGTTGTTAGCTAAAACTCGTTTAATTTTGCGACATAAAAGTGAACGCCTTAGGCAAATTTATAGAGATTGGTTGATAAAAAAAAAATATCAAACATAGGTATTTATAAACACACTGATATTGTACAAACTGATACTGTTTTTATAATTAAATGGTTTTGGTAAGTATATGTATGTTAAAAGCTTTTATTTAACTTGCACTGTATGTATGTATGTAAGTATTTATGTATGTATGTAAGTATGTATGTTCGGTGGAATCATGCAACTCAATTTTGAAGTAGATATCTTCAACCGATAGAGCTGAAATTTTGTACACATGTTTACTTTGGATGACAATGCATGATATGATCTGTGACATTATTCTATATCCAATATGGCGGACCACCCAAGATGGAGGAATGGATATTTTGATATATATGCATTTCTGCAATATGGGTATCAAATGAAAGGGCTTATTGAGTGTAACTCAAAAATTAATATGACGTCATTCTAAATCCAATATGGTGGAATGTCCAAGATGGAGGAAAACATATTTTAAGCTTCTGTACAATATGGGTATCAAATAAAAGGGCTCATTCAAAAAAATAATGCGACGTCATTGTAAATCCAATATGGCGGATCATCCAAGATAGAGGAGCAGTTTTTTAATGCATTTCTACAATATGGGTATCAAATGAAAGGGCTTGTTAATAGTAAATCAAAAAAAAAATATCACGTCATTCCAAATCCAATATGGCGGGAAAAATATTTGCATTTCTACAATATGGGTATCAAATGAAAGGGCTTGTTGAGAATAACTCAAAAAATAATGTGACGTCATTCTAAATACAATACGGTGGACCATCCAAGATGACGGCATACATATTTTTGATGCATTTCTACAATATAGCTATGAATTAAAAATCATCATTGCGATTAAAGGGAAAAGAAAGCTCTAAGCTGAAATTGAATTAGAGGATCTCCTTATTGAAGAGCTGGACTGTTTGAAATTAAACTGTAAACTAACTTGCAATAATGATGCGTTGAATGAAATGACACTAACCTAGCCAGGTATAACTGAAAATAAAAAAATAAATTAAAGCAAAAACCCCTTTTAAAGAAGCTTTTATTTAAGCGCTCTAAAAATAAGAAAATAATATTTCCTTAAAAATTTCAAGTATCAACTTAGAGCCTCAGTATGTGCAATTTATATAATAATAAAAGCTTCTCGCGAGATTGGACTCCCTATCAGTAGGTAATTAAATTGCAATAAATAATATAGTAAAGTTAGTAGATTAATTTACATGAGTGTTTTGCCCATTTCTTCTCATGACAACCTTACACTCAGAATCGTCCGTGCGTTTTTGTTCCAAGGAGGAAATTTTGTCAAGTGCTCGTGTTTTAATATGTTAAGCGTTAAATACAATAATAAGTTAAATAGCTGTATTTACGGACTATATTTAACTGTTGATTTGACATTATAAAATTAGTACAGTTTATTTACAACTCGCGCGACAAGCTTTTATTATTATATAAATTGTACATACTGAGGCTCTAAGTTGATACTTGAAATTTTTAAGGAAATATTATTTTCTTATTTTTAGAGCGCTTAAATAAAAGCTTCTTTACAAAGGGTTTTTGCTTTAATTTATTTTTTATCTAAAAATCACGATCATCATTGAAAAATTTTCACTATCATAATACTATTTATTATATAATTCGAGTATAGAACCAGACGATTACTACCATTCCTTGGTTAAATAAATTACGAATTATGGCTCGAAACGTTTAGAAATAATAGATCGTTTAATCACAAAGACACGTATTGTCCAACATTTTTCTAACAAAGAAAGAGGCTCGTTTAATCAAATCCGCTTTTCTTCTTCTCCCGTACAATTGTCTGGTTGATCTTCGGAAATCCGATAAATTCTATCTTTACATTAAAAATTATAAAATAGAATTTTGGTGAAATTATTTTGATACTTTATATTTCAGGTAACACGCAGTTCATGAATGGCTGCATAAATGGGCCGGCTCAACCTGTGAAATACCACATTCTCTCGATATCACGACCCATCGAGGTAAAGTGGCTTATGCCGCGTTTCGCTCGAAGTGAGGTATCCGGAACCACAACCCCTTTCTTTTTCTCCTTTCTATACTAATTTCGACCCCTTCCATATCTCATTGTTTTGGCCCGCAACGGAACTGAGACACTACCTGTGTTCCGATGTCCATCGGCGGCGTTTGTTGCTTGCCATCGGATGACACGCTTGCTCGTTTGCCCTCCTATACAACAAAAAAATATTTTACTGAAGGCAGTAGCAGATTGTTTTGTTTTTAAATACAACGGTAGCAAACAGTGATCTTTGCTTGTGGGTTTATTTTTCATAGGATAGGGAGCTGAGTGACATCCGTGGGGGCAGACGAGCAAATGGGTCACCTGGTGGTAACTGACAAGCACCAACAGTGGACAACAGAATCACAAATAAGTGTTACAGTTCCGCTGCCGCCCTTTAAGGGAGTGGTAGGGGTTAGAATTGTGAATACGCCATAGTAAGAGATTTACAAAAGTATCTGCTACAATACATTGAAATCACTCAAATAAGTTATTTATTCAAATCGAAGCTTGAGGTGGATTCGTTAAAGTAACAGTTGCCAAATTGAGAGCGACGAGTTCGATGGCTAAATATTTTATTCGGCGACGCGACGACACATTTGAATAATAAAGGCGTACGCATCACTTTAATACCCCCAGGTTAGCCAGCGGACATTATGCCTCCAAACACCGCATTTTTGGGATCAATTTGTCATTAGGTTAAAGATGCAACCGAATGTCATTCTTAATACACTTTTCTTTACTGATTCTCCTACGGCCCGCTTGTCTACATTATTAGATAATTACTCAGCAATATTTGTCACACCTATCTTGCAATAAGGCACTGTTGCATACTTGAATTCGAATATTAGAACTTTGAATCAGAAGTGGAATGCCAAAGCACTAGGCTAATGGCTCTATTAAAAAGAAATTATTAGCTGCCTAATGGACACTAGCTCCCTGTTGCCGTACAAAGAGCCTGAAGTTAAAAGACAGGTTAAGTATACCATGCTTTCAAGTAGACGTAAGTCAAAGACAATCAACAATTTTACTCCACACTTTTACAATTTTCCTAGAGTTCAAACAATGCTTTTTATAACGTACTTCGGAGACCTCGGAATTTATGTACTCAATTTGCCAACCCTGAAGATTGGTTTCTTTTAGTTAATATTTTATTAATTCAAATAAATTGATCGCAATGCGAACTTTTATAGTGGTGTTTACCTGGTTACATTTATTTACGTTTTAATCTATTCAATTCTGAATGTACACATTTAATGGCGTCGTAAGAAAAGACAACCACTGTTCGGAAATCTATTAAAAAAGTAATCAGTCAGATAGTTATAAATATGGAAATGATAAATTATGCTTTATACATAACTATATGTGTCACAAGCTCTCCAAAGACCATGCGACATATCGGGATAAATTACCACTGCTTTTACCTTCAGGTATCGAGAGCACAAAATATTAATAATAAACTATAAATATGTAGCTGATAGAGTAATCAAGAGTGAGAAGATTATTATATATTTGTCGGAACAATTCAGCTTAATAAAGTGTCACGTCTAATTAGAGAAGCATTATGTGGTTTGATTGACTTCCGCTCGGGAATCTGCAACTATCTGTTAAGTGGAAACTTTCGGGATGAGTTTGTGGAGTGCTGGCCGCCCTTGTCGGTACCGACTGATTAATAAAGTTTGTCGGCTAACAAAAAAAAAACGAAACATTTGCCAGCAACATTAATAGTTGTTATAATTAACAGTTTTATAGTGATAAAACCCCGCTGCATGAATCTACTTATTATCTAATCTGACGGGCCTCGTGGCGCATTGGTAAAACTACCGGCTGCAGCACTGAGGTCGGGGGTTCGATTCCCACCCGAGCACAAATATTTGTGACAAACATGAATATTTGTGCGGCGTCTGGGTGTTTTTCTGTGTATTATAAGTATGTATTTACAAAAGAAAAGTATATATGTATTAGTATCCGTTATCTAGTATCCATAGCACAAGCATTTAGTTGCTTAGTTTGGAACTGGAGGGCGCTGTGTGATTTGTGTCCAAGATATTATTATATTATTAATCTTGTATCGAAAAATGACTAAAATCGGCAGACAATCGGCATAACTTAGAGCAAGAAAAGAACTGCACGGCGAATGGCAATGCTTGCATTATTTTTCTCGTGCAAATAACATAATTTCAAAATGATATTCAAACAATCAATAAATAATTGACTCTACGGAAGATTTAATAGATATTTCATCAACGTTTAAAATTTATATATACTCGTATATTTACAACCGCTGATTGAGGTATTCACCGTCTATTTCACGTGTAGAGACACTTCACACTAATGAACGGAAATATTCATTTGTATAATACAATTATTATGTTTGATTAAATAATAAATGAATATGCAATGAGAAGATACCGGAGAGAATATATTCTGCGATTTTCGTAAGTAGATATATTATCATAGACAATAGAAGTCATTGATAATATAAATATCGGATGAGAAATTTTATATAAAATGTATTAATTGTTGCTTGATAATTTGATTTGACAGAAACGTCAGTAGACGATAAAACAAAGAAACGCCTCATACATAACATAACATAACTTCACGCCTTTGTTATCCGAAGGTGTAGGCAGCGGCATTTAAGCCTCGTCTCGCCGTTATGTTTATGTCCCAAATGGAATAGGTGGCGAATCTATTGCCATACCGGGCACAAAGTTTTCAGTCATCGATCTTTATCACACTTAACTTCCGAAAACAATGTCGAAAAGTCATTAGTGTGAGCCAGTGTCAGGATTCCAACCCACGCCTCTGGAACAGAAGCCGTGTACTCGACCACTTGGCCACCGAGACTTCTTTAAAGAGCAAACAAACATAACTAAACGGTTTTTCTTTCGTGTATTTATCATATACTATCTGATTAGCGGCTTCGCTCGCATTAAATCTGTAATATTACTATCTGTATACCCATATAAAAACCCTGATACCTAATCTAAGGCCAGAAAATGTTCTTTGTTTTTCGGAAAGCATTCACGGTAAAATAATCTATATATATAAAATTCTTCTGTCACAGTGTTTGTCCTCGAACTCCTCCAAAACGGCTGGACCGATTTTAATGAAATTTGGTATACATATTCGTTAGGTCTGCGAATAGGTTTTTATCTATTTTTCATCCCCCTATGTCACAAGGGTAGCCCACCCCTCAAATTTTTTTTTAAATTTTTCCACATATTTCTGTTTCTTATTTTTTTATAAAACGGGATACAAAAATACATACAACCCTAAATTTTCAACCCCCTACAATCAACCCCTATTTTTAAAATTTTATTTTTCGGCAAGACAACGTTTGCCGGGTCAGCTAGTATCTACATAAAATTCAAAATACACGATCCCGACGAGCTCGTTTCAGATAATTCATAAAATAGACTTCTATAGAACCCTAATAAAGTACAAAGCAGACATTTGCCGCAATAAATATGCTATTGTAAAGTTTTCTTTATTTTATTAACCATAAAAAGAACGAGCTTTGTGTGCTTTGTGAAATATTGAAAAAACGACGGAATGTATCAATTTTTAGAAAAGATTTGCTGATTTGTTCTTTTCCTTTGCTTACGCTTATTATAACATAACATAACTTCACGCCTTTTGTTACCCGAAGGTGTAGGCAGCGGCTGTTAAGCCTCGTCTCGCCGTTATGTTTACGTCCCAAATGGAATAGGTGGCGAACCTATTGCCATACCGGGCACAAAAGTTTTCAGTCATCGATACTTATCACACATAACTTCCAAAAAACAATTTCAAAAGTCATTGGTGTGAGCCAGTGTCAGGAATCGAACCCGGACCTCTGGATGAGAAGCCGTGTGCTCGACCACTGCGCCACCGAGACTTATTATATTAGACGCTTATTATATTTTTAAATTTAGTTCAAAACATAATATAAAAATATAAAATTTGTTTAAAAAATATTTAGTCCAAATATTATCACACAAATTGAACATCAATATCAATTTGAAATAGATTTTCTCTGACACATGAAACAACTATTTATTGGTAAAATAACTTACCACGGATAAGTTGTCATAAGTTATTAACGTCTTTGACTGAGTGCACAAGTTTCTTGTACGAATTGAAAATATACATACATACATACATAACTTCACGCCAAATCCCTTGCGGGGTAGGCAGAGAGAACAGAGCGCCATAGGGCACGATTCTTACACGCCTCACTCGCTTCGTTAACTTTCATAACTCTTTTCATGCACGCGCGTTGGTTTTTGAGGCTCTTAACATCACCTTCCTCCAGAACACGTTCTATTTGGTCATGGAATGTGTGTCTTGGCCGTTGAAATCTATTTCGTGTTATTGTGGCAAGATATGTTATATTCAGTTATTTTTAGTAAAGGTTACGTGCGTTGGAAGACAGAATTAAAAATAAATATGCCTCTGGCGGAATCAATTCTTATTAATTTAGTAAGAAATATCATTCATTATTACAGCTGCAGAGCCAATCAAAGATTTTTCTCTTCGTTTGTGTTGGGGGAAACTGGATTCTACTTTCTTTTAATCTTCCAAATCTCTATCTCGAATTCCAATAATACTTTTTAAATTGTTCGCCGTTTGTGGCGCTCTTTTTTATCAACAGAAAATTTCGTCGTGTTTGCTTGATCTTGGCCAATGTTTTTTGCTTTCATTGCCAACATTGTTATATTGAGAACAGTACCTATATAGTAGCTATGTTCTTTTTCGATACAAACAATCATAGCTACACAGTCAGCACACGCACCAAACTTTAATCAAGAAAGCTGATAATAACTTTTCTTTAACATATCAAATTGTTTTCTAATAGTTGTTCTGTTGTAGAGGGGCTCGCTTAATTTGAACTAGAAAATGAATACAGCATGATTTGCAGCTGCCTACTTGGGGTCTTAAAAGTTTGACGTTACATTTATATCGTGGCATTAGATAAACTCCTAAAGTTGGTTTGAAGAAAATTTTGCATACATGCAGTTTTATATCATTCGAAATGTACGATAGTTTACATTTTTTGTTTAATTATTTTCTACTACAAATTCATAACAAAAGCAAGTATTGATTTGCAGATATATTTTAAATTTCCATAAATGTAGGTTTTGGGAGTCGATGTTTTAAATCGATAAAGATTACCTCGTGATCGATGTCGGTAACAGCTTATATGAATGACAAATTGCTCTTTTGAGTTCTTTTGATGGCACAGCACCGCGTCACCTGTTCTCGATTGAATGCGTTAATTAAACTGCGCGAATAAATATAAACATATATAAAATCACGCCTGTATTCCATTGGGTATACAGCAGTTTTGGCTTTCCACAAGCCACGGTACTGACGCTTCTTTCGCCCCGTAGAAAGAGCGAAAGAAGTCATATATCTCATCATGCATTCATGTCGGTGTCGGGTTTTCAAATCATTTATTTGGTTACGATAGTCTCTCGATCTTGACTACGACAGTCACAAACTCTTTGAATCAGTTTCTTTCATTCATTCTTGCAGACCAAAACGTCTGAAAATACTTCCCTCTGCCTAGCATCTTGTGCATGTAGCATTAATTAGTTAAAAATAATTATATAAAAAATTTAATAGTTGTGTTTAGTGTCAAAAAAATAGCAGTAGATAGGTCAATCTTCGACAACATAAACTTACATTAAAAAATGTGCTTCAATGACGAACTGCGTCAAAAGCAGAATTATATTGAACAACGATTTTTTCTTAAGACCATCTCAATCTATATTTATACTTCCATACTAATATTATATAGAGGAAAGATTTGCATTTTTGTATGTAGGTAACTAATAAACTCAAAAAATGTTGAACCGATTTCAAAAATCCCCAAGGACCAGTTTATATTAGACCAATAGTTCTCCTCTTCAAAATATAACATGGACAGTGATAGAGCCAAGCAGTTCGCTGCATGAATGGGCCGGCTCGGCTCGGTGAAATACCAGCACCTCTCAAAAGATCGACGTAATGTGGCTCATGCCGCGTTTCGTTCGGCGAGAGAGGTACCCGGAGGCCCACCCCCTTCCCCATCCCTTTCTCTCCTACTTCCTTAAACGTCGGCAACGCAACTGTAACACTTAATGTGTTGCAGGTGTCCATGGGCGGCGCTGGTCACTTAACATCAGGTTACGCCTGCTCGTTTGCCCTGCTATCCCATACATTAACATTATAGAAATAAAAATAAAAGAAAATTCCTTTTTTTTATAATTGCGATCAGGCAAAATATTATTATTTTTCTATATGATATATAAATATAATAGATGGTAATTAACTATATGCTGTTAGAATCACAAAAAAAATGTAAGAAGATTAATTGACTGGGCCTCGATTCGTAGATTTTGCAGTTTTTATGTCTAACGGGACTCCACTATATATACAAAGTATAGAAAATAATGTAGCACATTTTTTAAGGGATGATGAGGCATAATTTCCAAGTGAAAAAATAAATAAAAATTGTTTCACTGTTGTGATGTAAATAAAATGCACGTAATAAAAAAATTCAATAACTAAATCTTATTTAGAATCTATCAAATTTTTCAGCTCAGAAATAATATACTCCTTTGGGACATGAACAAAATAAGTCTGTCAGAGTCTGTTCATTCATCGATAATAACTCTATAACTTATGATGCGAGATATTTCTATCCGATTAAGTTCTGTATTTGCCTTATACAAATAGGTTCTGGTTGTTATATGGTGGCAGTCTTATATTATAAATATTTTCAAATCAATTTCTGTAACAGTACCATTAATCCGCCACAGTTGTTGAACTCTTAAAGTAAAGTGGAATAGGGCTTAAGCTACTTAATTAAATCTCGAAAGAGGCTTATGCTGAAATAGTCGAAACTTTTGTTTTAGGATATTTGTTAGTTAAACATTAGCGGGTTTTGTAATAACTATAAATATGCGTTTTTACGTAATTACTGCATTGACCATGTTACCACACTTTTAAGAAAACTTTTAAGATGACTTTTAAGAACGTACTGATTAGGAAAAGTTTTCTGAGTAAATTTTATCTCATCACTTATACCAATTTGTGATGTAATTCATATAACATCTTTATTTATACTAATACTATTTACACTTACTTGATGAACATCCATCCGCAAAATTAAAAGTTAAAAAAATCAAGTTGGAAAAAATTGCACACCAGGCGAAAAAAAGTGTTAAAACCTCTTAATTATTCAGTCAAGGGGTTCAGTCACTTCAGGAGTGGAACAGAGAACGTGACAAGTAATGTAAATATAGGTACTTTCATTTTAACGAATATTCGCATTCAATCATCACTGACAGCGCAACCGCGAGTACTCGATTCTTAGGATGTATATCGACAGCGGAAAGCAAAAACGTAACGCCAAAAAACTTTGCCACTTTTTTTCAAAAAATCATAACTATGGTATTTTTAAATTTAGAATCCAGTTTTTTTTATATTAGATTTGTTTTTTTTTTTCTAATTATAATTCTAACTCTCAAATTTCATTATAACAATTATTTGCGAAAGTTTTGTTGATTACGACATTTTGAACTATTTTTACAGAATGATAAAATGGTGTAATTGCACTATCGAATTGTAAATGCTTTTTTTTGAAGAAAGCGAAAATGTGGTTAGCATCAAAACTAAGACTAGGCCTGTCTAACTGAACGTTGTAAACATAGATATCCTATCAAACTAACGTCTTTGATATGGCGTAAATTAAAATATTTGCTGAACTGTGGTAGGAAAAATTGTGTTACACCTAAAATGATTTAAACATGATGGAATGTTAAAACGTAGAATTTAACATACTACAATTTCTATTTAAAATGTTTATTAATATAAAAACACATGAATAAGTATTTAATTGTTTACAATATACATGTACAGACAATATACATCGTAACCATTACGATGTTCATTTACGAACCTATCTCCATTTTGATTGCTGTTTCCTTTTTTATATCTACATAAGAAAACATGGCAGCTCGCCATGTAGTTCATTTAAATATTTCCTTTGCAAGGATATACTGTTAAAGGATTTTGGTCGTCGTAAAAAAATGGTGCAATTATTTTATTCTAGACTAGTTCACTATAGTAAATAAAGTAGTCTTTATGAAAACAAATCAATGACATTTAAATATTAAGGTTGCACTGCGATGTCACGGGAATGAATCATAGCTTCTATTTTGTGTTAAAGGGTATACATTCACTCATAAAGTTATGTAAAAAATACATTTGGTAGAAATATTATTATAAGTCAATAGATGATTGGGATGAAAAGTGTTAAGGTTAATTTTTAAAATTTTCTGTGTCAAATTTTATATTATACTAGCTGACCCGGCGAACTTTGTTCCGCATCAATAGTAATTTTTACTGCTCTTGCAATTAAGAATCTCATCTCATCTCAAAAATGATCACTTTTCCTTCACTACTCAATGTATGAGTTATAAATAAAAAAAAGCCACCCCGTAGATACCCCTGTATTAAGAAAACCGCATCAAAATCCGTTGCGTAGTTTTAAAGATATAAGCGTATAAGGGGACAGACAGCGAAAAGCGACTGTTTTATACTATGTAATGAAGTACTGTTGAATGGTTGCCCAATAATTGAGTAACAAATATAAGTAAAGGGTCATGATCTTATAATACTACTATCTACACTTTTGGGTAAATGCGTAATGATACAAAATAGATTATTGTGCCCAAAATAATACGTTTAATACAAGTTCAAGCTACAACGTACAGTTATTACTTAGTAACAGAACTGCGTTACATACGAAAAAGCATAAGCTGTTTGTGACAAATACTCTTTCAATAATACAGTGGTTCTTATATCTCGAGCAATATTGAGAAATCGGATTCCGATATGGTAGCAAAATGTTTTCAGTGCAAATATAACTCAGTTATACTAACAAGCTTCTTTACCCTCAGGACAGGGTATCTCTGACGAAGCAAAACTGAATCTCCTTATAGTGTGGCTAAAGAAAATCATGTTGTTTCTATTTGTTGGTATAAAAAACGATTCGATTGGAATCGAGTACTTGGAACGTCGATAATTAAAAAAAATGGGCTTATATTTTATACGTTACAGATACACAACTCACTAATCGTTCGCAATTTAATTGAAAAAAAAAGGAATATCACAAAAATCTGAATCAGTAAAAACATCCGTTAGAAATAAATATGTTTGAAATAACTCGCCCGAGGCATCTCCTCTTTATAACGCAAATGAGTTTCGAGTTAAACAACATTACATTTCTCAGTTGCCGCAGAAGAAATAATTATTATTATAGCGCAGTCGTTAACTAAATTAGTTTTCATAAATGTTTTTTTCAAGTGTTATTATTTAAGTACTATATTATTTAAGAACTGCTTTTATATAATAAGCACTTAAAGTACTTAAATAATATCAGATTGGAGATAAACAAATCTGCTGTGTATTTTTTTAGTTTAGTCAGTTTAATCAAGTCGCATAACGAAAGTGTAGGCAGTGGTTGTTAAACCTCGACTCGCCGTTATGATTACGCCCCAAATGGAATGGGTGGTATGAACCTATCGTCATACCGGGCACAAGGTTTTCAGTCGTCGATATTTATCACACATATCTTTTAAAATTAATTTCGAAAAGTCAATGGTTTGAGTCAGAATTTGAACCCGCGACCTATTGATTCAGAAGCGGGGTGCTCGGCCACTTGACTACCGACACTCTTAATAATAATCACGTTATATATACTCGGACTGTTAAACTAGGTTTGTGTGTAAACAATGGAATTATATAAAAAGCTATCGTTCTCCTAATAATCACTAGGTGCATTCACATAGAATATAAAGCTCTCATCTGTCAATCAAACGTCATCTGTCAATTCACTTTGCACTCAATGACGTTTGATAGTCCAGTCATTATAGTAAGTTCACCTCGGAATTTGAGATACCCGGCTGTAACTCTGTAAATACTTATATATTGACACCCTAAAAGTTGTCTCAAAACCTACATATGGTAGGGTGTCGGCAACTATTAAATTTTAAGGTCCAAAGTCACGAAAATCGGTTTTTTGCGCTTTCTTCGTTAATATTTCATTTCCAATGGGATTTTTGCGATTTGTATTCAGTATCAATATTGTAGATTACTAAATTCTCTACGAATTTTGCATAAAATTATTTTTATATGGTGAACCGTTACGTAACGTAAACGTACGTAACGGGAAAGTTAAAATAGAAGATAGATAATTTTTTCTTTGCATATATACAATAGCTAATACAATATCGAAGCAAAAGAAAGCTGTCTCTTTCCAACCAGGGTTTCTATATATTTATCGATGTCGGAAAAGCTTCGCAACATTTCGAGTTCTATTTAACGAATATATGGATGGGATTATTTTTTTACGCTCAAAGAGAACATGTTTTGAGAATGTTGTTGACTACTAATACATATATTTTAAATCCGTCTTGGCATATATTTTAAATCAAAACTGAATTATATTTTATATTCTGTCACGATGATTTTGTAAATATTGATGAAATCGGTATTGCCGATACTATTTTTTATGGGTTAGGTGGGCAAACAAGCAAGTGTGTGCCCTGAGGGTAAGCAACTTCTCATCGCCCATGAACACCGTAGTGTGTTGCTCTCCTTTAAGGGAGTAGGAGGGGAATAGAGGGGGAAAAGCGGGACGGGCCTCCGGATACCTCACCAAACGAAACACGGCAAAAACCACCTTATGTCGATATTCTGAGAGGTCGTGGTATTCATCGGTTGATTCATGCAGTGAACTGCAGGAATCTACCACTGTTAAATACGTAATATATATAACTAGTTCTAACTATAGTAGGTAAATATCTTAAACGATAGGTCCGGTCTTAGAAACTAGGATTCCTGAAATGATGCTTAACTAGATCACCAAAAAAGTCTGCGTGCTCTATTATCATTAAAATCCAAAATTAAGATAAAGTCTAAAGTTTAATTGGAGAAACCGTCCTTTAAACAAGCAAACCTTTTACCTAATTTATACAAGAAATTTTCCTTTAAACGGTGGCTCCATTGATTCGGGTCTACACCGATTAAATAATTATGATCAATCAACTCGAATCATTACGTCTCACAAATCATATTGGATATGATGATGACAGGGCTATATTCGTATTTCATTCTGAATTTGATTAAATTGGGGACTTATATGTATGTACTATATTTCGTTGTGTAGGTAGTCGGTGAAATTACACGACCCTTTCCTACCACATCCTATAAAATATAGTAGCAATAGGGTAGTGAAATATAGAAAACCTTTTGCTTATAGCAGGTCGTACAGAATTAATTGAGATAATAGAAGAAGCTACATGAATTTACATTTCTAATTGGATGCCATTCTGATCGCACTATTGCATATATAAGTTTTAATTCTCGTTTATTTTTATATAAATGAATAGGTACTTACTTTACTGCAAACAATAGTCACTACTATGAAAGATGATTGCATAATTAAAGGCTTGCAGTTGAATGCAAAGAAAACGAAAGTTATGGTGTTTGAAAAGGAGAATCCAGAACGTATGCAAGGCTAACGGTCGATGATGCAATGCTGGAACAGGTGAATGAAATTGTATATCTTGGATGCGCTTTTAGCAGGGATGGAAGGTACACCGTGGATGTAGAAAGAAGAGTGGCGATAGGGAACAGCGTAAATGGAGCGTTGGGCAGATTCCTGGACGCAAAAAACATTAGCTGAAAAGCCCAGCTAGCTATTCACAAAGCAGTCCTGATCCCAACGCTAACTTATGGATGCAAGAGCTGTATTGCAGAGTGTGCATGAAAGTAGGATAAACGCGGTAGAAATGAGGGCACTGCGCAAAATCTGCGGAGTGACTCGTTGACCGCATCGAAAACACGGTTGTAAGGAAGGAAGTTGGATTGAAATAGAGTGTCGGTGTAAAAGTAAGAAAGGGTGGTTCGGACATGTAGAAATAATGAATGATTCAAGACTGACTAAGTAGATATACAATGCAAAAGCGGACGGATGTAGGAGTCGAGGACGGCCAAGACACACATTCCAAGACCAAATAGAACGTGTTCTGGAGGAAGGTGATGTTAAGAGCCTCAAAAACCGACGCGCGTGCATGAAAAGAGTTATGAAAGTCAACGAAGCGAGTGAGGTGTGTAAGAATCGTGCCCTATGGCGCTCTGTTCTCTCTGCCTACCCCGCAAGGGATTTGGCGTGAAGTTATGTATGTATGTATGTGTATATATATATATTATATATTGAAATTATGTATTGTAACTATGTATTGTATTGTAACTTTATATGTATTTATGGAACAACATGTTCAATAAATACATGATTATTGTCTGAAATAAATGATTGATGATTATTAAATCAAAAAATCAAAATCAAAACTCATTTATTCAGTTTAGGTCTTGTCAGACACTTATGAAAGTCACTTTTTTTTTACTTCTGCCAATTCGATTACTCTCGCACTGAGAAGAATTGGCTATATTAATTATTACACATTATTTACTGTGTAATTATTTATGTTAAGAAAAAAAATCGTCGTCGAACAAGGTTATGTTACACATTTCTTGCAGATTATATTTAACAATTACAATGTAAATGCGAGAAAATTTACGACTCGCTGTGATCGGTAATAACTCACAATAAAACCGGCATTACATTCAGGATCGAGAATTTCTTACTTCGGTTATGTATTCGGAACTTTCGAAGAGCTTTGTTCACTTTTATTTAAACCTATTTACAGGCCAGCTGTTTTGCATGAAAAATATATATGGTTATGTTATGTAGTATTAGTTATGTTATGTAGTCTCGG
The DNA here is from genome assembly GCA_905147225.2 of Euproctis similis. NCBI lineage: Eukaryota > Metazoa > Arthropoda > Insecta > Lepidoptera > Erebidae > Euproctis > Euproctis similis. The sequence continues at coordinate 5,228,220 of LR990118.1, read as the reverse complement.
TGGTCACTGAGTTGGTAGAGCACACGGCTTCTGATCCAGACGTCCGGGTTCGAATCCTGACACTGGCTCAGACCAATGACTTTTCAAAGTTCTTTTCGAAGGTTATGTGTGAAAAATATCGATGACTGAAAATATTGTGCCCGGTATGGCAATAGGTTCGCCACCTATTCCTTTTGGGACGTAAACATAAGGCGAGACGAGGCTTAGCAGCCGCTGCCTACACCTTGGGGTAACAAAGGCGTGAAGTTATGTTATGTTATATATATATATATAGTAATTTTATTTTGATTAATTTTTATCGCGCACCTATTGCAATTGTGATGTTTAAATTAGTAAGTTGAGTAAAAACTGCTTCACCTTCCGATGCAATAAGGCGTAAAAGTTACGAAAAATATTTTTGTTGACTTGGAATTACAAACATGTTTGAAAGTTGCAGTTGCATAGTTTTTTCTAGTCTATTTATTTATTAAAATGCTCTCCTATATCAAATTTTATCTTCTCTTACCAACGATTTGACGTAAAACATAGTCGGGGAACTTCAACATGACCATAATTTATACCGCTCTTAAACGTCGCTGATGTAATTTTATGCCAGGTTAAGCAAATCAGATGAGTTTATTAGATGCAATATTTAAACATGCTTTATTAGGTCAATACAAAGAGAAAGATCTAGTCCCACGGTTACAACAGGAGGTAGAGGGTCTGCACTCTTCATAATAAGGTCTAATGCCAAGACTAGACAATGGTTATAATGATTGGTATTTTGTGAAGAAATGTCTATGTAAATATAATTTAACTAGACGCCATGCAACGACACAAATAACTTATTCTTGTAAAGGAACAGTCCAAAATCTCTGCACCGCCACCAACTTTAAATAGTTTTTAAAAATTATTGAGCTAAGTAATAAGTTGAAGAGTATTATAAACTGATATAGCTACTATTAGTAACTTTTTTTATAGGAGGGCAAACGAGCAGGCGTGTTACCTGATGGTAAGCGACCAACGCAGCCCATGGTCACATGGAGTGCGTATAGTGTTAGCATTGCGATGACGACCTTTATGGGATAGGAAAGGATGGCGAAGGGGAGTGTGGATCCGAGTACCTATCTCACCAAACGAAAAGCGGCATGAGCTATAAATCTAAATATACGTAAATCTTCTGAAATATCGTGGTATTTCACCGGTGGAGCCGGCCATTCATGCAGCTAACTGTTTGGCTCTACCACTGTTAAATGTAATACAATATCAAGTATACTGCATCAAACTAACACAATGAATCTTAAACCATATTAGACACAAAGAACTCTCAAATAATGACATACCATATTATTATGCGGTTTTATTGTTGGGACGGTCTACTTAAATACTTGACCGAATGTATGTTTTTACTTAGAACAGAGGTCTGAGAGTCTACCCACCGACTTATACAGTCCCTCATAATAATTGTTCTACGACAAACTTTGCGAATTTGTTCTAAGAAATATTTTCACAAATAAATATATATATAAATAAATAAATACCTTGGTTTGTGCTAAAATGTAAACATCGGCTGAAAATTTGTTGAATAATTTCGGAAATACCGAATGTTACAGCGGAAGTAAATGATGTTACTATGCTAAAACGTGCCTGTACGCCTGTACCAAACAAAATACTATGCAGTTGTCTTTACGTGATGCGCGTACAAATATACAGACAGTCAAACGGGCATAGAAAATTTTTAATATCTGATGTGTTCAGTTTTATTGATATTATATCAAAGACTATCGCTAGGTAATAATTACCTATATTATCTATATTTTTTAGTATAGAATAGACTATTTTAACATCTTTGATGAATTTGCCATTTAGTTATGGCTATTTTAAACCTTGGAACGCTTTCTATAAGTTTTATTTAAATTAAGATTGTTCTTCTAATAGCACACAGTTTGTGTTACAAACGTTGGTAATGAATACGCAGTCGTTTTTTTTTCAAATTTTTACCATTAAATAAATAATCTGTGTCTTCATAAAGATCAATCTTTATTCAGAAATAAATTGAGATGAAACGTTCTATATATGTTTCATCTCAATTTATTTCTTACATAGTTAATAGGTTGGGGAAAAAGTATTTTCGTATTTTTGTATGAAAAGTCAAGACATTTTTTTCAAAGTTTATTTACATTTATTTACAATATATATGTACCGTTTTGTTGAATAACTTTCTGCCATTTTGTGGGCAGAGACATTATCCCGTTACTGTAGAAACTTTGGGACTTCTGATCAAAAAAACGGGACAAATAGTTTTGGCAGTCCTCTCTTGAGGTCAACCTTACAGAACCTAAAGAATTCTGAAGAGACCGAAACAGGTGAAAATCTGAAGGCGCAAGGTCAGGGCTATATGGTGGATGCACTAGGACCTCCCAGTCGAACTCTCTTAATTTTTGCTGAGTGGCTAAAGATGTGTGTGGTCTAGCGTTATCGTGATGAAAGACCACACCCTTCCTGTTGATCAATTCCGGCCGTTTTCTCTCGACTGCTTCCTTTAATCTCATCAGTTGCTGGCAGTAAAGATCAGAATCGATGGTTTTGCCGGACGGTAAAAGCTCATAATGAACAATGCCCTTCCAATCCCACCATACACACAGCATCACCTTATTTCGTGTTAGGCCAGGTTTGGCCACAGTCTGTGAAGCCTGGCCAACTTTCGACCACGACCTTTTTCGCACGTTCTTGTCGTACGTGATCCACTTTTCATCGCCAGTTATCAATCTCTTCAAAAACGGCTCGGTTTCATTACGTCTCAATAATGAATCGCAAATGAGTACACGGTTCATTAAGTTTCTTTGAGTGAGCTCGTGTGGCACCCAAATATCGAGCTTTTTTGTATAACCAGCTTTCTTCAAATGGGTCAAAACTTTTTTGTGGTCAATTCCCAGTTCTTCAGCTACATCGTAACTACTAATATGCCGATCTGGCTCCACTCTTTCAAAAATGGCGTCCATTTTATTCGTAACAGGGCGACCAGAGCGAGGTTCATCTTTAACATCAAAATTTCCGGACTGAAAACGTTTGAACCAAATTTGTGCTACTCTTACTGACACTGCATCAGGTCCTTAAACATCACAAATTTTTTTCACTGCTTGAGTTGCATTTTTGCCTTTTTTATAATAAAGTTTTAAAATGTATCGAATTTCTTCATTAGATTCACTTATTTTTACGGAGAGAAAAACAAATGAAAAATAGCGGGAAACAACTTTTTTTTATTTTTTTCTTTTCTTTATAATGTAACCTTTTTAATGTTACCAAAACCAGCCAGACACAAATAGTACAGTCAAAGAAATTTTATAATAAGTTTATACCTACGTTATGCGAAAAGACTTTTTCCCCGACCTAATAAATAAAGTCTCGGTGGCGCAGTGGTCGAGCACACGGCTTCTGATCCAGAGGTCCGGGTTTGATTCCAGACACTGGCTCACACCAATGACTTTTCGAAATTGTTTTCGGAAGTTATGTGTGATAAACATCAATGACTGAAAAACTTTGTGCCCGGTATGCCAATAGGTTCGCCACCTATTCCATTTGGGACGTAAACATAACGGCGAGACGAGGCTTAACAGCCGCTGCCTACACCTTCGGGTAACAAAAGGCGTGAAGTTATATTATGTTATGTTAAATAAAATAAATTATTAATATAGGCTTTTACAATGATGGAGGATTGACTAAGCAGATACACAATACATAAGCGGATGGATGTAGAAGTCCAGGACTGCCAAGACACCCATTTCATGACCAAATAGAACGTGAGCCTCAAAAAACGCTTGCATGAAAAGAGTTATTAAAATCAACGAGGCGAGTGAGGCTTGTAAGAATCGTGCATTATGGTGATCTTTTCTCCCAGCCAACCACGCAATTGATTTAGCGTAAAGTTATGTATGTATGTATCTATACTTTTATTTTATAGAACACTAGCAGACCGCGCGAACTTCGTACCGCCATATTTTATACATTTTTCACTAAAAAGATTATTGCAGCGATCATATTAATACCCTAAAGCTTTCCTCATAAATGGACTATCTAACACTAATATTTATTTCAATTCAAGTTCTTGATACATACATACATAACTTCAGGCTAGATCTCTTGCGGGGTAGGTAGAGAGAACAAAGGGCCATAAGGCACGATTATTACACACCTCACTTGCTTAGCTGTTGATATTAGCGACTAACAACCAAGATATATTATGGTGATAATATTGTCAATTTCAATCAACACTTTATAAGTAATATTAATAGAATGTCAGGGACTTAGTCCGAAGCTTTTTGTCAACTTTTAGTTTTTTTTTTTTAATACTACTTAAACCGTTTTTTTATTTGGTCATTGTCTTTCTACAAAAAAAAGACCACATGTTTTAATCAGCATGTGTTTTTCATAATTTAAATGGTGTCGATTTGGCACCTTGGTATTACTCTTATCAAAATAAATTCACTACATTTTAAAAGAGATCACGATATTAAAAATACTAATAGATGGGCAACTCTATGTGGTATGATGAAGACCGTAAAGTCTTTATATTTTAGCAAAATACGCCAAGTCTAGATGCGTGGGTATATCTTGCGCTTCGTCCATTTTTATGAAGTTGCAATATTGTAAAGAATTAAAAATAATATTATCATATTATCTGCTTAGAGAAGTAACTGTGAACTAACGCTACCTTTGACCCACGACTTTGGTTACATAGATAAAATATTTTTAAATAGTATGTTCGTTTTAGATATATAGATCACATTAAAGGAATTAGGTACTCTTAAATAGACAGTGGTAGAACCAAGCAGTTCGCTGCATGTATGGGCCGGCTCGACCGGTGAAATACCACGACCTCTCAGAAGATTGACGTAAAGTGGCTCATGCCGCGTTTCGTTCGGTGACAGAGGTACCCGGAGGCCCACCCCCCTTTCCCCATCCTTTCCTTTCCCCTATCCCTTAAAGGTTGGTAACGCAACAGTAACATTATATGTGTTGCTGGTGTCCATGGGCGGCTATCCCATAAAAAAAATACAACTTTTAGGGTTTCGCGTTGCATATTACATAAATATAATGAACGGGAAATAACGCCACACGTTTAGGTAAACAAATAATCCAAAAATATATAAAAATCTAATTTACGTGTCTTATGAGACTCGGAAATCATCATCATTTAGCAAACCACGCGAACTATGCACCGCCATATTATCTACATTTACCTATAACTAAAATTTATTGTCCCACTCTTATTAATAACTTAAACTTTCCTCAATAAATGGACTCACTAAAACTAATATTTTTTTTCAATCCAAACCAGTAGTTCCTGATACATACATACATAAATTCTCGCCAAATTCCTTACGGGGTAGGCAGAGAGAACAAAGTGCCATAAGGCACGATTATTACACGCCTCACTCGCTTAGCTAGTATGTGTTAGCGTACTGACAACCAAGACATTGATAATATTTCCAACTTCAATGAAAGCTTTATTAGCAATGCCACATAAGAACAATGAATATAGCAATGAACTTGTCCCAAGTTTTTTGTCAACCTTTAGTTTTTTTTAATACTACATAAACAACTTTTTTTATTTAGTCACTATTGTTAACTTCGACGAAAAAAACGGGACACCATATGTTCAAACCGGGGTAGCTAACTCACAGTGAGTGTTTTTTTTTTATAAGTCAAATGATGTCGGTTTTGCGATTAAGCTTATTGAAATAAATTTACTACATTTTAAAAGATATCACGATCTTAAAATTGTAAAGTTTATTACATATATCTAGAATGTATTATAAATCAGTCACACCTTGTCAGTGGTAAAGTCACACAGTTCGCTGCATGAATGGGCCAGCTCGACCCGTGGAATACCACGACCTCTCAGATTATCGCTGAAAAGTGGCCTTAGGCGCGTTTCGCTCGCTGAGAGAGGTATTCGGAGGCCCAAACCCAGTCCCGACCCCACCCATATCCCATTGTAAGGGTCGGCAACGCAACTGTAACACTGCATGTGGTGAGGTGGCCATGGGTGGCGTTTGTAACTATCATAAGCCTGCTCGTTTGCCCCTTATACAATAAAAATGTAACCTAATTCCTATCCTATCCTACTTCTAATATATAAAATTCTAATATATAAAATTCTCGTGTCACAATTTTCGTTCCCATACTCCTTCGAAACGGCTTCACCGATTCTCATTAAATTTTGTATGCATATCGGGTAAGTCTGAGAATTTTCAACCCCCTACGATCAACCCCTATTTTTTAAATTTTATTTTTTGGCAAGACAACGTTTGCCGGGTTTTATACAAATGTGAATGTAAGTTTGTTTGTGTGTTATACTTTCACGCGTTAACTACTCAATCGATCATCATGAAACTTTGTACACATATTCTTTGAGGTAATTTACATATATTTGAACCCGAAGGAAAAACTTATAAATAGTCTACAAAATATCCTACATACTCTTATAAAATTGTTACAGTCCAAAATTATTTATTTTTGTTACCGAGAAATATATTTTACCTTAAAAAAATGTTGTTAGTTTTTTAAACGTCATTGTAAGTAGTAATTTTAAAAATTAATAATTCCAGCTAAACAATAAAACAGAGTTATCATATTGATTAACTTCCATAGTAATGATCTTTGATACCTATTTAATGGATTTAATGCGAGCGAAGCCGGGGGTAAAAGCTAGTAACTTTTAAAAATAAAAATACCACAAAATACGATTAAATACTACAAATTTTAAATTCTAATTAAAGTATTGAGCGATATGATGACAAAGAGAGAAACAACAACACAACATAACTTCACGCCTTTTCTACTCGAAGGTGTAGGCAGCGGCTGTTAAACCTCGTTTCGCCACTATGTTTCCATCCCAAATAGAATAGGTGGCGAACTTATTGCCATACCAGGCACAAAGTTTATAGTCATCGATATCTAAATACACATAACTTCCGAAAACAATTTCAAAAAGTCATTGGTGTGAGCCAGAATTCGAATCCGCGACTACTTTATTCAGAAGTGGGGTTCTCGACAACTGGACCACCGATACCTTTTAGCAAGAAACAAACGTAAAAAAATCTACCTGCTAGCTGTCGCAGTCCGAGCTGTCCGAGTCGGATACATCATCCGTAGTGTAACTAAATATTTCCCTATGAAATGAATACTTACATTTTGTATTTTGCGATATCTTTTGAATTAAATGTCCGAATTAAATTATTCAAAAAGTTCTAGAAAGGTATTGAATCTATCTTTTTATTGAAGTAATTTATTTTAAGGAGAATTAATATCAAGGTACAAAATAAAGCATTTTTGTAACGACATCAATTTAATTATTTTAAAAAATTCAAAAAACACTTATTGTGAGATAACTACAATAGTTAGACATATGCCGTCGCGGACTTTTTTATAGAAAAATTTATGTTCTGTAAAAGTGTAGTACATTGTTTTGTTCTAGAATCAATAGTTTTCGCAGCGTTCACGATGTAAGAATTATTTTCGAGTAATTTTCTTACACCTTGGGTTACATTATTGGACTTATAGTAAGGATCCCTAATTAATTTGAAAATATAATATAGCCTAAAGCCTTCCTCGATAAATGGACTATATACCACTGAAAGATTTTTTAAAATCGGACCGGTGGTTTCTGAGATTAGCGCGTTCAAACAAACAAACAAACAAACAAACAAACAAACAAACTCTTCCGCTTTATAATATAAGTATAGATAATAAATAATGATTGTAGAATTAAAGTCGAAGAAGCGAATGAAGTATGTGAGAGAATAGTGCCTTTGTTCGAAGTTAAGTAAGTTACATACAAAAACCTTTATATACCAATATATATATATATATACGCTTACTATCTGGGGAATCTAATTTAAGTAATGAAGATTTAGGTCTGTTCTTTGTCGTCCCAAAAAAAGAAATAATACTGTTAACTCAATCACAAACTTCGTTATATGTGACCGTGCGGAGGCAGTTTACCCGTCGAGGTTCTAGAAGAAACTTATCCAATAATATAGCGACTGACACTATCTCAGGCCATTCTATGACACGTACGATATTCTTTGAGTAATTGGAAAAAGATATTCAAATAAAAAACATACGCAAAAATCTAGTCTTCATCTACGGCAATTAGGTAAAACTATTTAAACAGACTGCTTATCTACCTGAAACGGAACTGAGACAAACTAATATTGAACTTTTATTATACCTTCAATCTTTTAATACCAAAAAACGTAAGCAGCATTTCACCGTATCACCGGATGAAATATATTCATATCATTGTATATCGCCACACGTCAGCCGTCATAATTTTCAGACAGCGAGCATTATCATATAAATCACTTTCGGAAATTTCATTTCATTTGATTATAGTTCACATTTTCGTATTCCTCTACACAATTATTGGTTCGATAAAAATATATTTGAACGTAGCCTCAAATCGTTTTTCAATTACGTAAATAACCTGCTCTGTAATTTAAATAGTTAATGATTTATTTTGTTATTCATAAAAATGTTTTTTTTTTTCTTATCGCTTGGAAAGCAAGGTTGTAAGGAAGGAAGTGGGATTAATAGAGAGTGTCGATGTACAAGTATAGAAGCAAATACTCTAATGGTTCGGACATGTCGATAGAATGGACGTTGCAACATTAACTAAGAAGATATACAGTGAAAATCCGAAGAATGTAGTGGTTGAGAATTCCCTGTCACACATTACATGACCAAATTGAACGAGTCCTTGAAGATGGCCTTAAAAACTGACGAGCGTATATGACAAGAGTATTAAAAGTTAAAGAAGCCACTGAAGTATGTAAGGAGGAATAAATGTGTAAGAATCATGTCTTGTAGCTCTCTGTTACCTCTGCTCTGCCGAGCCTGCAAGGTACTTAGCGTGAATTTATATACGTATGTAAGTAAAAATGGTTTAGTACGTAGTGCTTAAATGCGTTTCGCGTTTTAAAATGTCTGTCGTATTTAAAATGTACAACTTACAACTTGTCCTAGAAAATATGGCTTTTAAATATGTTGCGCCTTCTATTTAAACTTATATTTATTATATAAAGTCTCGTGTCACAGTGTTAGTTAACATACTCCTCCGAAACGGCTTGACCGATTACTTATCGGGCAACACAAGATCAAAGTCAAATAAGCTTTATTTTCCTAGGTCTTTTTAAAGGTAGGCAAAAAGAAAGGCAAAGATTAGGCTTTTTTATGGTATAGGTAGCAAACTAGCAACAACAAAAATTGAAATTGACGTGCCCCACGGTTTTATTTTAGTCTAGTCTATGCATATGTTTATAATTCCGACGACTGTATCTATTTTATTATTTTTTGGTTTTTAGTACATTTATCTTAAACATTGCAATGTATGTTTAACATAAAACCGTTTAACTTAAAAAGTTTTTTTACCTATTTTTATTATCTCAGTTGTTATTGATTACCTTTATAATGTCTAATATACCCTTAACTTCCACAAGTATTTCTGGAGTTTTACTTTTGAATTCAAAAAAGGCTCGGTGGTCCAGTGATCGAGCAACCCGCTTCTGAGTCAATAAATCGCCGGTTTGAATCGTGGCTCACACCGATGACTTTTCGAAATTGTTTTCCGAGGTTATGTGTGATAAATATCGATGACTGAAACCGTTGTGCCCGGTTCGCCATCTATTCCATTTGGGACATAAACATAACGGCGACGCGAGGCTTACCAGCCACTGCCTACACCTTTGCATATAAAAGGCGTGAAGTTATGTTGTGTTAAGAGTTATGTGACTTTTAGATTAAATATAAATTATGACCTCATTTCACAGTTCAAACATCTATTATGGAACAAAATGTAACATTTTCATTAAGAATATCTTTTTGATCAATTTATCCCAGTTATAACAATTATTTATTTACCATTAATGGAGTGAGTACTCTTGAACAGAGAGGCAGTAAAGTGCACGCCATGTTGTTAATAAATAATAATAATATCTTGGACACAATATACACAGCGCCCTCTAGTTCCAAGCTAAGCAACTATATACTTGTGTTATGGATACTAGATAACGGATATTAATACATATATACTTTTCTTTTGTAAATACATACTTATAATACATAGAAAAACACCCAGACGCCACACAATTCATGTTTGTCACAAATATTTGTGCTCGGGTGGGAATCGAACCCCCGACCTCATTGCTGCAGCCGGTAGTTTTACCAATGCGACAAGAGGCCCGTCAAATGCCTATATATTTAGCATTTAATTGAAATAATTGTTGTGTATCAAGCATCTATTGGTTCTTCCAAACACGATGTAACAAAGCTCCATTATATTTGAAAAATTCGTTACAAAGTTTATCTGTAGATTTTATTGCCAGGACCTACATTATAACTGTAAAAGATCTTTATAAGATGGAACTGTATTATCATAAACGGACAAACACCAACTGTACATTTAACATCCTATTTAACTAAAAAGTAATAAGAGTTAAACATACAACGAAATATCTCGAAAGGAAATAATTTATGAACCAATTTACAGACAAAATTAATTTATGCTTCAGATAATTTATTGTGGAAATATTAAAGAAAATTATGGTAACGCTTGAAATTGTATTTCATAATTATTTGTATTTAAAATCCTTTTCTGACTTATTTGTCAAATGCGTTGTGCAATGTGTTATGTGTGTGCTACGCCAAAGGGATTTGGGCTGAGGTTAAGTATGACAGGAAGTAAAATACTACCTAAATATGTCGTAAGCTCCCGGTCTAATATTTTAAATACAATGTAAAATTCTTAACAGCCCTGAAATACGTACCGCGGACATAATTCGTGCTCATATTTATTCAAATGTGCAGTACATTATGTAACCTCAACTCTGCGGCGAGTCTCTTGCAGCAAAAAGCATTAGCATTTGATATGAGCCATATTTTTATTGAGATTGCGAAGTGAATTTAAATAGGTGGTAACTTTATGGATAAGCTCATAGTCAGTTGATATGTAAAATTGCTTAGCAAAGGAGCTCAATACTCGGTCGGTGGAAAATCATACCCTCTCAGAATATCGACTTAAAGTAGTACATGTCGCGTTTCATTTATCAATTGTGCCTAAATATCCCAATCACTCAAAATACCCATCCCATTCTACTCTCTCCCTAACCTATCTTAAGGGCAATCCAACTGTGACACTGTCTGTGTTGCATGTGTCCATGAACAGCGCTACTCACATACGATCAGGTGGTCCAATATCACCTTTTTTGCCTATACATACATACATAACTTCACGCCAAATCCCTTGCGGGGTAGGCAGAGAGAACAGAGCGCCATAGGGCACGATTCTTACACACCTCACTCGCTTCGTTGACTTTCATAACTCTTTTCATGCACGCGCGTCGGTTTTTGAGGCTCTTAACATCACCTTCCTCCAGAACACGCTCTATTTGGTCTTGGAATGTGTGTCTTGGCCGTCCTCGACTCCTACATCCGTCCGCTTTTGCATTGTATATCTGCTTAGTCAGTCTTGCGTCAACCATTCTTTCTACATGTCCGAACCATCGGAGCATGCCCTTTCTTACTTTTACACCGACACTCTCTTTCAAACCAACTTCCTTCCTTACAACCTTGTTTTCTACGCGGTCAGCGAAAGTCACTCCGCAGATTTTGCGTAGAGCCCTCATTTCTACCGCGTTTATTCTACTTTCATGCACACTCTGCCATACCCAGCTCTTGCTTCCATAAGTTAGTGTTGGGATCAGGACTGCATTGTGGATTGCTAACTGGGCCTTTCTGCTAATATTTTTTGCGCCCAGGAATCTGCCCAACACTCCGTTTACGCTATTTCCTATCGCCACTCGTCTTTCTACATCCGCGGTGTACCTTCCATCTCTGCTAAAAGCGCATCCAAGATATACAATTTCATTCACCTCTTCCAGCACTACAGCATCAACCATTATCCTTGCATCTGTTCTAGATTCCTATCTTTTTTGCCTATCTTAATGAGATAATAAGTGTATTTCCATGTCTATACTTAAGAAAAAAAAGTCTCGGTGGCGGGTTCGATTCCTGACACTGGCTCACACCAATAACTTTTCGAAATTATTTTCGGAAGTTATGTGTGATAAATATCGATGACTGAAATCTTTGTGCCCGGTATGGCAATAGGTTCGCCACCTATTCCATTTGGGACGTAAACATAACGACGACACGAAGCTTAACAGCCGCTGCCTATACCTTGGGGTAACAAAAGGCGCGAAGTTATGTTATTTTATACTTAAGAAATAAGGCATTATATCTTTCATCTAATAGTGTAATTAGAGGTTGTATGTTAATCCCGAATTAAATATAAAACTTCTTTATTTTCACAGATTGAGACAAAGATCTCGGTGGTCCAGTGGTCGCGCAATCGGCTTCTGAATCCAGAGGTCGCGGGTTCGAATCCTGGCTCACACTAATTACTTTTTGAAATTCATTTCGAAAGTGATATGTGATAGATATTGACAACTAAAAACTTTGTGCTCGGTATGGCAATGGGTTCGCCACGTCCTAATTGGGACATAAACATAACGTCGAGTCGAGGCTTAACAGCCACTGCCTACACCTTCGGGTAGAAAAAGGCGTGAAGATATGTTATGTTATTTTCGCAGCGAGAGTTCCTCTTTTATTAACTGGTATATGAGGGTATTAAATAGGCTGTTAACATACTCTGAGTTTGCATAAAATACAATTACAAAATATATACTCCAATTTAATATCGCCCATAAAACATGTTTGATTATGTACTAAAAGTAACTGCCTCTTAAGTTCATGTTTTGAACATGAATGCGAGTCAAATAAAGCCTTGTTTGTAATAAAATATATTAGATTTGTATCTGTAATATGTCTACTGTATATTTTTTTGGTGATAAACGATACCTTTTTCTATATTAATATAATTATAGACTATTGGTTTATTAGTTTTAGAGTGGTAAAGAGACGCAGTTTCCTGCATGAATGGGCCGGCTCAATTGGTGAAATGCCACGACCTCTCAGATTATAGCAATACAGTGGTACATACCGCATTTTGTTTGGTAAGGGATGTATCCGGAGGGCCTACCTCCGTTTTCCTCCTTGTAACAACGGTAACACCATCAAAGCAACTGTTACAATATCAGTTTTGCAGGCGTCCATGGGCGGCGACAGTCACTTACCACCAGGAGACCCGCTTGTAAATGATATAACTTCAGGTTCAGAACGCCGCCGCCAAACTTAGATTAATGTATATACTCGTATTTCATGTACGGTAAACCGTAGGAGCGGAGTTGCAGAAATGTTATTCAAATACACAAGAACAAACATTTATTCTCAAATGTATTTATACTGTACTACAAGTATTCTGTGTTTTGTTATCTACCCTGAGCCTCGGAAGGAGACAGTTTATTTATTTAAAACATCCCGCAATATTGACTACTGTTCCTTGATGTATTTTGCGCAAAGCTCGAAAATACATACTAAATGTGAATTTACAAGTCTTTCGAACCCCGATATAGATAGAGCGTCTGATATGCTATCATTATCCCTTTTGGTCGCTAAGATCATACAGCTGTTTCTTTTTTTAATAAAGTAGTTCTTTTTCGAGTGTAACTCCTCATTCTTCGAAGATGGGCCTAAAAAAGTTTAAGGTTTTTCCGTCGTGATGCTGTCTATAATGCGCAATTATCGAGTTGCATATACATTTTTAATGGGATAGGAAGGCGAACGAACTGGTGGGTCACCTGATGGTAAGCAACTACTCACCGCTCATGAACTCTGTGGTGCGTTGCCGTCCTTTAAAAGAGTAGGAGGAGAAAGGAAGGGGAAACGGAATCGGGCCTCCGGATACCTCTCTCACCGAACGTACCGCGGCGCGAGCCACTTCACGCCGATATTCCGACAGGTCGTGATATTTCACCGGTCGAGCCGGCCGACTGATGCATCAAACTGCAAGACTCTACCACTTATGATTTAGTCTAAAACTTAAGTTACCCACCTCAGTTACCACTATATAATTATTATTAATAATTGAAAGAGGAAATATGTATACAATTTAAAAAGTTTCAAATATCAAAGAAAATAAAGTGATATATCATGTAAGAATAGTATTAGTGATCAGATGTGTCTACCCACCCCTTAAAACTTGGCAAGAAGTTGCTTGTTATTGTGAAATGTTAATTAATTGCTGTAATAAGTATGGGATTGTAGTATCATTAATTATTGGATGTCATAAATACGAACATGACTCGTGTTCGTGTCCATACTGTCCATGTTACTGAACTAACAATCCTTTTGTCACTGACTTTGAATTTCATATTGGAATTAATTACCGGTTACCTATTGATGTATTGCTAAATTACTGAATTTTATTATTTTCCTTAGGTAAAAAAATACGGTGAACCTTCTCTATTTTTTATTTTTTTTTAATAATATCGTTTGTCACTATAAGTTTTTATAACATAACATACCTTCACGCCTTTTTCTACCCGAAGGTGTAGGCAATGGCTGTTAAGCCTCGAAACGTCGTTATGTTTACGTCCCAAATGGAATGCGTGGCAAACATATTGCCATACCGGGCACAAAGGTTTTAGTTATCGATATTCATATTGGAATTAATTACTGATGTATTGCTAAATTACAAAATTTTCTTATTTTCTTTGAATAAAAAAATACAGCGAACCTCTTTATAAATCGTTCTATACTTGAGGGGCTTTGGTCTTTTCAAATTGTAAATTCAAAATTATAACTCCTGTCACATGATTAATTTGGTCCCGTTAGGGTTGGTTTCTGTACACAAGGTATACCAGTAATATTTAAAATTGGTTTAGATTTATGTTAGTATACATATCTGTGGTCATATAAGCCTTATTCTATCTATCGCATTACGTTCACTGAACCAGTATGCTCTCATGGCATCATGCCAATTGGTATCTCTGATCGCTTGCGAATGCAGCATGTGCACAATAAACAGGAAAACAGATTTTTTTGGAAACATTACATTTTTAAATTAAAAAACTATAATAAATGTTATATTTATAGGGATCAAAGGGCGTGCCCATGCCACATTTCGCCTGTTGAGAGAAGTATTCGGACAACCCTCTCTTTCTCTGTCCTCCACCCCCTCATCTTACTCCTTATTCCATTTTAAAAGTCAGCTGTGACATTCTAGATGTTTCAGGTGTATCAGATATTGCTGACGTTCCGATAGATCTTCTCTTTGATCCCATTTCGGAAGTCAGAAGATTATGGCCTATTTTATTTACTTACATAGATAGTCCATATTTTGAACGCTTAGCGTTTTCACCTTGTCAGGTTTCAGTTTTTTTGATAATTTTGGCGGCGCCTTCCAACTTTGACCTTTCTAATATTGAGGTGAATTTGCTTTTGGAATCGTAATTATATACTTGAAAGTGATGTAATTGAACTTTTGTGTTCAACCAGTTCTCTAACCGCCTATTCAGATTTGACAATAGTAGCGATTAGAGGATACAGTAAGGATTAAACTTGCTGAGTTTTCCTTATGACTTGGTAAGTTAGGTACCATTTTGGTACCAACTTACCAAGTCATAGAGAAAACTTGTTTCTTTCTTTTTCTATTTAAGGAGTGGCCAGATAAGTTTGTTTTCTTTTCTTTAATTATCATTTTAAGTTATGTAATTTTTAGAATAGTATTACCTTCTTAGACCTTAGTGAATCATAAATCAAAACAGTTTTTGGATTATGGTTTCTTGGGTTTTTGATTTAATTTGGCTGCCCAAAAGCAGTTATAGAGCTATTCTGGTAGCATCTCCACACCAAGTTACTGTATTCTTGTAACAACAAGTAATTAAAAGAAATAATATCTTTGACACAATACACACAGCGCCCTCTAGTTCCCAGCTAAGCATCGAAATACATAAATATTTTTTCTTTTGTAAGTACATACTTATAATACATAGAAAAACGCCCAGACGCCATGCAAACGTTCATACTTGTCAGAAATATTTGTACTTGTATTGGACTCGAACCCGGCAACCTCAATTTTGCAGTCAGTAGTTTTACCAATGAACTACGAGGCCCTGTTTCTTCTGTTGGATCGATCAATACAGAATAACATGATCTCTTGTATACCCTACTTCATCCTGGACAGTGAACGATGAGATTTTTTGTACATTAGCGTTAATGATCTTTTACAAGAGCTGACACTTTTTTCCTACAGTTGCTTAGAAAATGGTTAGAATACACCTAAAATATCACACAAATTTGTAGGCAATTTCATAGTCTCGGAGGTCTCGTGTGGCCGAATGACCTATTTAGTCCTAACGAACAGAATTAACGATCTAATTGTCATATGACGAACACAATTTGTTTATTTATCGATAATTACCTACCAGGATTAATTCAAGGGGGGAAATTCGTATGATAAAAGAGTAAAAATCTTGACAATACTGTTATTTTATTGGTATATTATTAATGAAGCCTGAAGCAATTATTGTTTCCAGATGATTAACTAAAAAATTACAGCAATAGAGTATGTAAAGTCAATAACAGGCAACATAAATATTGCCAGTTTGATTTCCATCCAAAACAAACATGACAGTGAAATTTATGTATGTACGCCCATGTATTTATCTTACCACTAAAAACGATTTATCGAGACAAATACAGGGTAAATGTATTTTAAGTCCGTTATTCTCGAACACAAGCTGCAGGATTAATTGGGGGATTAAATAGAGTCATATAGGAAGTGATCTTTGGAAAGGTGCAACCAAATACCAGCTTGACCTATTTGACACCCCACTTAAAGAGATAAAGTGAAGTCACGTGATGTTTCACAATCTGTATAATTTGTAGTAATTTGCCAGATGCACGAAAAAGCCGTTTGAACTTGAATTCTTGTCACTCTTGAACCGTCTTATCTTTTGACGTTATTGATAGTATACTTAATTTATTAGTTGAGCTTCTTTCCCAGTTCTTCTCAAAATACACATAAATCTAGTGGTGCATGCTTATATGCTATACTCTTCCTCTGGGGTATTTTTTAATTAATACATTTATTGATGTTTCTGTAAAACCTTTTACAAATATTTAAAAAAAAAACAATGAAAACAATATGCTCGGTGTATATAGGCAATAGGTTCCACCACCTATTTGAATCATAATAGTTCAGCAAGTGGTGGCGGGTTGGTTGCTGCCTACACTATCGTATAAATAAGTGCGTAAAGGTAAATAAATACACGTAAAAGATATTTATATCCTCTTTCTGTCGCAGTCGAGTAATATCTAATAAAACATTCGTATCACATAACCGTTTTATCTACTTATTATACGTATTTTTTCCGCGAATTAATAGCGTTCATCCGTCAACTCTGTCATGGCTATTTCTTTTGTTTTGTTATAGAAGTTTCTGAGACGAAAATATTAGGTAACTACGTAATTTGAGTATAACTTTAGTTCTAACTAGCGGCTTCCCTTGCATATATGTACTGAAATTTAAACCATTTAAAAAACTATAAGCGATCCTATCTTCCTCCGCGCCATTCACGAAAACGCTGTTAAATACACAGCAATGTGGAGCATACGAGGTGGCGAGCTACCTGACGGTAAGTAGTTAGCGGCGACCATGGTACTCTGTAAAACCAAGAAGGTCACCGTTTTATTGCCAGCCTTTAAGATGTTGCTGGATGTGCTGTCCTCGGCATGAGAAACTTAGGTACCTGAGGTAACTGCGTAATTTGTGAATAATTTTAGTTCTAACTAGTGGCATGAGATACTTTTCGTCGAATAGAAAAGAATATCCACCCACGAGAAAATATTAAAGCCGTATTTTTATACCGAAAATCCTTTAAATCACCGTTTTAAAACTTTACCGGGTAAATTTGACAAATCTCTCCCATTAGAGCTGCGAGATGCAAATTTTCATTGTTCAGTGGAGCACAGGGAGAGCACATAATTAATGATATTAAAGTGTTAGAGTACTTAACCTGTAACTATAGTGGCATATGTTTAAAATTTCTCATTTTTTTTTATTAAATAGTTCTTACGGTGATCCATGCAGTTTGCTGCATGAATGATCTGGCTTGACCGGTAGGTACTAGGACCTGTCAAAAACTCGACGTAAAGTGGCTCAAGCCGCGTTTTGCTAATTTTGAAATGAATGGAGGAGGCCCACGTTTAACTAATTCTTGTAGTGATTTCTATTTATACCTTTTCCTAACCAAAGGTGTAGACAACGGCTGTTAAAGTCTCGACTCGCCGCATCGATACGTTACGACCCAAGTGGAAATAGGTGGCGAAACTGTTGCCATTACACCGGGTACAAAGTTGTTAGTTATCGACGCACAAATTCCGAAAAGAATTCCCTGAAGTCATTGGTACGCAATCCAACCCACGACTTTTGAATTAGAAACGGGGAGCTAGACGACTAGATCACCGAGACTACTAATATCTAGAACATTTGTATAACAATAATATTTTCCATGAGAAGAAATTTTCTTTTACGGAAATAAACAACGGATATGAAACACTTAATAGTAAACACTATACTTTATTTTATTTCAAGCATACCTATTTAACAAGATTTATGAAAGTCAAATAAGCGAGTGAAGTTTTTAAAAATTATAACTTATGGTGCTCGGCTCTCTCTGCTTATCCCTGTCAAGTAAGTAAGCAAGCTGTACATACATTTACCTAAAATATAAAGAAAAACTGTATTCTCTAAGCACAAATGTTGGACCCGACCTCCATTCGGCAACCAATGTCAAAATAAAGTAAATAGAAAATTGACGAACGGCAAATTGAAGTACGGCAGGACCCGAGATAGTTTAGTTGTTAGAGGACCGCACTTGTAATATAAAGCGTCGTTGGATCAAATTTAATTCGAGCATCACTTGTAAATATTTTAGTAAATTTAATTAGAGATATGGATGTCAGGAATCTCACAGAATGTCATTTTTAATGGCGTCCGCTCTTTTGAAATGATTCTCTGTTGGACATTTTCTACTCGTTAAAATGTAGATTTGAAGATGGCTCCCCGTCCTCAGTGGCGTATTCGGAATGCGCGCTAATGGATTTTGATAACTTTTGACTTTGAATTGCACAGACTTTTTATCGGACAAGGAATTTAGAATGAAAGAGATTCATCTTTTTTGTTTTAAAAAGAACATTTATTTGAAATTTCCTTTCATTGAGACGTCAATGCATTATTTGTTATTATTGGCTGTGTGAGCTATATTCAAACTTGTTTTTATATAATTATACCAATAAAATTAACTAGAAATTTGGAAAATAAATCTCTTTAATCAAAATACATATACCTGAAACACATATAACTGATAAGTATAAAAATTTGGTTTGCTTAGAAATTTCAAACTGTTCCATATTCACGACTCGTTGATAACTGTTATCTCGTGAAACGGGAAGTTTTCCAAAACAATGTTATTAATATCGATTTTGAACATAGAAATTGCAATGTTTGATTGGTATGTGATAAAAAATCATCCAAACAGACAGGAAGTCTCGGTGGCGCAGTGGAAGAGCGCACGGCCTCTGATCCAGAGGTCCGGGGTTCGATTCCAGACACTGGCTCACACCAATGACTTTTCGAAATTGTTTTCGGAAGTTATGTGTGATAAATACCGATGACTGACAAACTTTGTGCCCGGTATGGCAATAGGTTCGCCACCTATTCCATTTGGGACGTAAACATAACGGCGAGACGAGGCTTAACAGCCGCTGCCTACACCTTCGGGTAACAAAAGGCGTGAAGTTATGTTATGTTATGTAAACAGACAAACCCGGATATTGTATATGTTTTTGGTTCATCAAAATAAGAAAAAAAATCCAAATAAAACTTGAGATGTATTTTTTACCAAACAAAACTTCTTAATAACGCCGTATATGTATTAACATACTATAGATACTTACTTACAGCGCCTTGCTGTAAGTAAATATCTATAGTATGTTAATACATAGAGAGGTAAGATTGATAGATTGTCAGATTTGTCCATAACGATCGGCTTTTTATCATTCTCACAGATTTTTATGTGGAAATTTTGTTAAATAAACTAACTCGTAGCTAAAACTCCAAACATGAATGTAATAGTCTATCCGCTGAGCATCTAAATACTAATGAAAATAGAGAACGGATGCCACTAGATGTATACTTTTGATTTTTATAAATCATCACAAATAATACCTACATAAAAAAAAAAATCTCAGTCGTCATAAACATATCTATATTTCTCATAAATATTTTGTACTCTACTAGCGATCCAATCTTACTCAACAATTAATTATTATTGTCTCACCAACGCACGTTAGGTCCCGAATTCTAGACGATTTCATAGCATTTCTTGTTTTAAGCCAAGTCACTAATGCTTTAGCTATGAACCGGATAACGGACATAAATATACAAATATTTTCTTTCCAGGTGAGCATATATCCTGCTGGTATCAACACAGCAGTCGGTATCACACGGTATCAGGAAATCCGTCAGTTTAATGGTTCTCAATTGTAGCAAGTTCTATTCGGTCCATTGAGTGTAATTACCGCAATCGCTGGGATTGTCAAAATGCCCAGGTTTCTCCAGGGTGTAGAGTGGGTTGACCAAAAATATGATTTTATATTTTACTTTGACAGTAACCATTCAAAAGCTATAAAAAGAGAGAGATATACAAGAGAACTATCGTTCGTACAAGGTGATTGAACTATCGTTACTGTATATGGGAATTATAATATTTGTCAGTTCTTTTTTATTTGAAGCGCTATTAAATTTTGTTTAAGGCTATTCTTATCTATTGTAATGAGTCGATTATCCAAATGAGTCGAGACATAATTAACGCTGCCTAAACTGCTGAGCACTAACGGCATGAATATACAGAAATAAATTCTTGAGATAAAGCTTTGTTCATGTGTTTTGGTAACGTGTTTGATATGCGCATAGATAATGCCATTAGAGTGAGTGCGTACATCCCTCTATATCTTTTATATATGCGCTCAGAAAAAGGTATTACTATGTAAATATTAAGGTATCAAAAATACACTGTATAAAAAAGTCTCGGTGGCGCAGTGGTCGAGCCCACGGCTTCTGATCCGGAGGTCCGGATCCGAATCCTGACACTGGCTCACACCAATAACTTTGCGAAATTG
Organism: Euproctis similis; assembly: GCA_905147225.2. NCBI lineage: Eukaryota > Metazoa > Arthropoda > Insecta > Lepidoptera > Erebidae > Euproctis > Euproctis similis. The sequence continues at coordinate 5,207,094 of LR990118.1, read as the reverse complement.
TTTTCGGAAGTTATGTGTGATAGATATCGATGACTGAAAATCTTTGTGCCCGGTATGGCAAAAGGTTCGCCACCTATTCCATTTGGGACGTAAACATAACAGCGAGTCGAGGCTTAACAGCCACTGCCTACACCTTCATGTAGAAAAAGGCGTGAAGTTATGTTACACTGTATTTGTAAGACAAAATAAATAGAAAATTTAATCTGGCACACTCACATCACGAATAAAATGCCCAATCCAAAGCACTAAACTGAAGCTACATTCATTGGATTGCATATCAAGAGTTCTTTTTACAAAAAATTCGAACTAGGCGAAACTACCACCATCAAATCAATGTTAGGTTGGTGAAAGGCCAGGTCAAGAGTGGCCACAACCGACGAGCATGTTTGAAAGCGATGATGATAGTAAAGGAAGCAAGAAATGTATGTCAGGTTCGTAGCAAATGGAGAGAATTAGTCTCAACCTATCCCTATGGGAAAAAGGCGTGATTGTATTATTCCATACGGTTTTGACGAATGTATTGCCTGATCGAATTTAAAATAAAGACACATTTTTACTTCGAATTTCCCTGCAAGAGATAAATAGCAGAATAGCTCAAGACAATTACCTGTAGTTACGAATAGGATTGAAGCGACCATTATGGCTTAAAAATAAGAAAACAGGAAAACAGGTAACAGTAGAACTACGTCGTTTGCTGTATCGGTGGGCCGGCTCGAAGGGTGAAATACCATGATCTCTCAGAGTATCGACGTAAATTGGAACATGCATTGAGACAGGTTTCCATCCCACTTCTTTAATGGACAACTACGAAACTGTAACACTATATTGTTTTCCATCAGGTTACCCCGCTGGCTCTTTCTAGAAGGCTCGTTCTAAAATGCACGTTTGACTTGGCTAGCAAAAGTTATTTGTCTATAATAATATATTTTCCAAGTGTAAATAATCTTTCTTTTTTTAATTAAAGAATAAAACTATTAAGTCTAATTTTATTTACATAATTAATTCTATATTTATTTATTACTTTTTCAAATAATTATTTTAAGAAATACATAGTTGACTATTTTTAAGTGTCTGTGAAAACCTATAAAAATAAAGTTATATTGACTTTGACTTTTGACTTTGACATATCATATTACTATTTATATTATATATTTATATTTTATATATATATATTATTTCTCAATATTGATAAGCTGAATCTGCCATTTTAAATCAAAACTGAAAGCGTTAAAATCAGAAGTTTGTAATGTTTCGTGTATTTCTAGACTAAAATTAATCTTTGAAGTCTTGTTAAACTTTCAAGATATGCGTCGCTAAATCTCTTCACCAAGTTGTAAATCACTTCCCGTAACGTTAAATATGGAGGACAAAATTATACGATGTTGTTCAGGGACACTAGCAAATTTACTTTGGTTGAAAATGTAAATGTAGTTTAGGCAGAATTGTAAAACTATTGTATTCATTTTACACGAAAAACGGTTTCTTTTTCCGCTGTCTGCCATTTTTTTTTAAACATTAAAGACACTGAACAACTGACCGCTCTCCATTTTTCTGTTAGATTTCATCTGAAAGCTACATTAAAAGCATATTTGATAGTTTAATGTCTTTAGACACACAAAAAATCCATCGAGATTTGTTGAATATTGAATGGAATCTTATTGCATCTTTAGTGATTGATTTTATAGCCTCGGTGGTCTAGTGGTCGAGCACACGGCTTCTGAATCCAAAGGTCGCAGGTTCGAATCCTGGCACACATACCAATTACTTTTCGAAAGCTATGTGTGATACATATCTAAGAGTAAAAACTTTGTCATCGGTATGGCAATTGGTTCGCCACCTATTCCATTTGGGACGTAAAAATCAATCAAATATCAATCAAATCAAATCAAAACTCATTTATTATTATAACATAATTTAGGCCATATACAGACACTTACGAAGGTCACTTATTTAAAATCCGCCAATTCGATTACTCTCGCGCTGAGAAGAATTGGCAAGAAACTCAGGGGAGTCTTTTTTTTTACTTAACAGTACTATGCACTAAAACACAAATTATTTATTATAGAGAGCAAAATGAGGTCTCTCTCGTCAAACTTAAGACAGTACGATAACGGCGAGCTGGGGCTTAATAGCCACTGCCTACACCTTCGGGTAGAAAAAAACGTGAAGTTATGTTATGTGTTATTGATTGTCAATCAAATATTACTTATCTATAGTAGAAATTCATGCGATTTATAGGAAAGACTGTTAATAAAATTGTCAACAGTGGACATCTTCGCCTTGCATTATGTGTGGACATAGTCTTTTTTTATGTGTATTAAATAAATAAATTAAAATTCACTTTTACTTTAATAAATAATAAATTTTATATTCAATTCTAGGTAGGCTTTTCGACTTGAGTCACAAAATGTTATTCGTATTCAATTCAGAAACATCAACCACGAGCCAGTTCAGCCAAAAAGAGACAGCGTCTCGTTAATTAAAATCTTTCTTAACTTCTTGGAATCTAGGTGCTTGTTTTGTAACTTTGTTAGTAATCTTGAATTATAATTTAAGATTTTTACATAAAATAATTTTTAAGACTTAACGTTGTTTTAAAATTAAATTGCTTTATTACTTTGTACCTTTATTAATAAAATTATGAATTTGTAATTCGATTTACGTAATTCCAGTTCCAGTTATGGAAATAGATTATAAAGTTCTATCATGAAAACTTCGTGGAAGATTGAATAAAATCAAGAATTTCCTAAAACTTTGTTATAATTATAATTTTTCGCTTGAGCTTTTTTAGTTTGACTGATTCATATTTTAATATTTCATATAAACGTCAGACTACGGATTAGTCAATCACAGGAATAGATTTGTATTCGGTGACTGAAACCTAATGTACAATAAATAAACATTAAAAATACATACACATACAAACATTAAAAATACATACATATGACGGCGAGTCGAGTAAATCAACTCGATCCAGCTAGTTGATTTTATGATTCTATAATTCAATTAATCGATTGTGTGTTTTTTATGATTTCCGAACGAAAACAGAGTTGTCACTCTTGACGTAACACCAGTCACTGGAGAGGCTCTTAAAAAAACGAATGTTTTTATCTTGGGAACGTCACTACGAGCATTCCACACGGGTGGAAAGCAAAGGTACTTGGTATGCGACATTAGGCGTCAAAGTCAACTCCAAACCATGGTTTTGCGCGAATAACACATTTATAAACAAAAAGTTTTACTCCACAATTTGTCGCCTGCGTTTGGGACACTGCAAATTGAATTACCATCTCAATCGTCTCAAAATGTCTGACTCACCTTTTTGTAATCACTGTCAATCTGATATTACGCAGACAATTGATCATATAATTTTTGAATGTTCATCTTTCAACACTCAGCGCCTTGTGCTGATGGATGAGCTGTCATCAATATGTGGCAAGCCCGCTTCTATTCCACAAAATATCAAGGAACTGCTTCTGAATGTCTCGACTTACACATGTTTATACCAATTTATTGTAAGTTCTGTAAATTCAATTTAGTTCTAATTGTAATTTTCTATGTTGTATAATGTTATTAGTCTAGTTAATGATAACTTAACACATTGTACGTCAGACTAGGCTGTATGGTCTAAAGACTTTTGCCTGTCCTATAGGATAAATAAATTAAAAAAAAAAAAAAAAAAAAATCACTGGAGAGGCGGTCATCTTGACTTGAGTGTCACTGTGGGTAGATCTTCTTGAGCATCGATAGAGTGCGCACGCGTCCACGTGATCGGTGGACGTTATATTTTGTTAATCCTTAATTATTTAAATGATCTATAGTAATTTTAGTATTGTGATCTTATTAAAGTAATTGTGAATATACCTTCAATTATTTCAAGAGCGTATTTTATTAAAATAACATCTCCTTGCCCGATAACTCACGCCACAATATCTAACGGACAACCTTTATACAATGGAGGGCCATTCTGATAAGAGCGACGAGCCTTTACATATGTTTCATTTCTTAAAAAAATAACTGGATACAGTCTAAAATATTATTATTCTCTCGTAGGTATTATTTTAAAATACCTTGGACTGGTTTAAAAATTAAAAAAAAATTTTAAAGAGAACCTTTTAAACCCTATCCTTTTTTTGCGAATAATATTTTTTTAGCTAACGATTTTGAGGTATTTGAATTACAAATGATACTTATTGTTCAAATGAATAGCTACTATCAATGTGACCCGATAACATTAGTTAATTAATTAATTGAGGTCACGTGATAGTTAATTAAAATTAATACCTAATTCCGTTACGACTTTCAGTCTCTGACTTAATGATGAACAAATCCAATCACACATAAAAAAATATAATTACCTATGCCTTTAAAATATATATGTTCTTTTCGCCAGTTATATTAAAAGAACTGTTAATGATTTGATGCCTAATCACACATCTCTTTTTTAAGATTAAAAGAAAATTATTCACTAGAACTATATGTTTATTTGTGTCTCAGTGTTCTTGTTTTTGTCACATAACTTCACGCCTTTTGTTGCCCGAAGGTGTAGGCAGCGGCTGTTAAGCCTCATATCGCCGTTATGTTTCCGTCCCAAATGGAATAGGTGGCGAACCTATTGCCATACCGGGCACAAAGTTTTTCAGTCATCGATATTTATCACACACAACTTCCGAAAACAAATTCGAAAAGTCATTGGTGTGAGCCAGTGTCTAGAATCGAACCCGGACCTCTGGATCGGAAGCCGTGTGCTTGACCACTGCGCCACCGAGACTATTTTTGTCACACTCTCAGTTATACGTATATATTATGAAAAGTTACATAAAACATATCTGTTTTCCATCTCTATATAAACTTTTACTTCGTGTCCACACGACTTTTACAAAAACGGACCCAAAGTTTTCGTTTCTCGCATTATTAAGTAGATGGGTCGTAGGATATCCGATGAATCGGAAACCTGTTATGAATATTGTCCTATCTTTTTATTAGAGTTTCTTAGTAAAACCCAAAGTTAGTTTTGAGCTTTACATAATAAATTTAGTTTAACTGAGTTCAAGGTTTTCCAAATTGCGTATTGGTTGTATTGGAGGTATCGGCAGCAATGAACAAGAAAATTAACAACATGACATAACGTCACGCCTTTTCTACGAAAGTGTAGGCAGCGGCTGTTAAGCCTCGTCTCGCCGTTATGTTTGCGACCCTAATGGAATAGGTGGCCATTTGCCATACTGAGCACAAAGTCCTCAGTCGTCGTTACCACACAACTTCGAAAAGTCATTCGTGTAAGCCAGGATTCGAACCGGTGACTTGACATGATTCATAAGCGGGATGCTCGACCCAGTGGTCCAGTGACCACCGAGACTATTAAGAAAATTACAACACAAAAATCTTGTTTTGATCGAAATTGTGTACAAATAACAAACAAAAATAGAATCTTTTTTTGATGAGGGTCAGCCCCGTTCACTCATGTAGTTAGTGGTATTGAATGTTGTAATTTTAGTTATAATAATATTTATAATCTATCTTGCATTAGCTAACATAATATTCTTATTTATAATAATATAAAAAATACATACATATGTTTCATTTCTTAAAAAAATAACTGGACACAGTCGACAATATTATTATTCTCTCGTAGGTATTATTTTTAAAATACCTTGGACTGGTTTGAAATATTATTTATTAAAAAAAATACCTTTTTACCTATTTTTTATTTATTATTTTTTATATTTTTAACTATTACAAAGAAATAGGTATTTCTCATGATAAAAGCCAGATACTGAATTTTTTTTTAAATATATTTCGTCTGTGGTAGAGTCACACAGTTAACTGCATGAATGAGCTGGCTAGACCTATGACATACCACGGCTTTTCTTTTAATGCGGCGTTCTAGAAAGATCCATGATCTGAACATGGATTTTTTTATAACATTTATAACATTGTACAGAATCAGAGGTATTCTTGGTTAGGGATTAAAACCTATAATCACGTTATGCAGCTATCGGTATACTTCCACGATACTTGCACCACGATGTCGGTTGGATATTAATTATCAAATTATATACATTTCAAATTATTTGTGCAGCCTTGTATAGTATAGGTAGGTATCGTTATTATTACTTCATTCCAAAATATTCATTTCTACAGCTGCACATTGTCTGCCTGGATTTATTTCGATTTTAGCCTGACAAAATTTATAGCCTGCCATGAGAGATCATGTTATTTATTATTTTATAAGACTCATAAGAGAACATGTTAATATTTTATGAATAATGAATAGTATGAAGCAATTAAAGAATCAAATAGTTAATAATCTAATGAGTTAAGATAATAAATAATAGCTGCCTATCGTATAAATAAGAATATTATGTTAGCTAATGCAAGATAGATTATAAATATTATTATAACTAATATTACAACATTCAATACAACTAACTACATGAGTGAACGGGGCTGACCCTCATCAAAAAAAGATTCTATTTTAGATATATCTGGAAACTTCCATTGTGGTACACCGCTTGTGTGATGAATAGAAGAAACCTTCTTGGAGTTTCATAAAGTTCAGATATTGATGGCTGTATTTTTATTATATTATCATGAACATATAATTATGTCGAGTGAAAATATTGAAAATATACAACAATAAACGAAACATCTTTGGCCCTGCATATCTCTTTAAATGTTTTTATGGGAGTGGGAAGACAAACGGGCAAAAGGATTGCCTGGAGGTAAGCGAGAAGTCCAGCCCATAGAAATCAGCAATACCTAGATGGTTTAGTTGTCAAATTCAAGATGAGGCTTACATTCTACGACTTCTTTATTCAGAAGCAGGTTTAGAGTTTGAGCACCCTGCTGAATTTCCAGATTATCGAAACTCTAAATTATTATCAAGAAAGTATTGATAATGTTGACAACTAAAACACTCACTTTTAGTATAAGCCTTATTCTTGTTTTAATCTAAAGCAACGATATAAATAATTACCTATTACGTAAAATAAAATATGCCTTCAACAGCTCTATATACCCAGCTATTGCAGAAGTGATGCCTTGACCCAGTTATATCTGGAATGCTAAGTGGTCGGATAGAACACGTCACAGGGTTGACAGGATGAGGCGAGGTGAAACACGAATTTGTATTGGTATTCAGTGTTATTCTTTTAGTTTTTATTTTTATTTGATGCTCTTAGTATAAGTTATTTTTTTTTATTTAGAAGTAAGAATTAAACAGGCATGCTTATGTAAGCCAGGCTAGCCTTTTTGATAGGAAAGGGGATCTGTTTAACAAAGTTTAAATTATGATACATAATCGTATCAATTATTATTTTAATATCAAATACTTATATTAAATGATCATTGAAAATAATATTTTCGATAAATGGCAATTCAACAATAATTACATTACTAATAACAATTCTTGGCAATCTGCAGACAAATAAAATATTTGGCTCTGCAGAACAGGAAGAGGGCCTATTCTGTTGGGTGAAATATTTCATTTATCTGCAGATTGCCAGAATGAAAAAAAATAAAAAGAGAAAATATAAAGAGTAATATTATTACTACAAGAACTAGGAGGTAGAGTAGTCGTGTTAAACTGAAAGGTTTTATGAAAAATCCTTACCTTACAAGACGAGAATGACGCCATTAACGGTACAGCGTGATCTTAGGATCACTTTACGTCAACTAATGCCATTATACGAGGCCGTGAGGAAATTTGCCACCGAAAATAAGATCAAAAGAGATTAATAAGAAGAAGGGGATGAGTGATTTAGCAATACTCATATTAATAATAGTTAAAAATTAGTAAATATCGTTTCGATCACCTAATGGTCTATAAGTCCTCTCTTTTAATTGAAAATCTAGAGTCTAGAGTTTCGAATTCCGGACATACACTCTTCTTTTTAAGTTGTGTGTGATAAATTAATAACCTTATGCTTTAGCATTTTGACTTTTGATTGAGAAGTCCCGGGTTTAAATACGCATCGATCACTTTTCGAAAGTTATGTGTGATATATAACGACTTGGGTGTCTACTTAATTAATAGGGAATTATTTCAATCGCCAAATATTAAGCCCTAGATATTGTTGCTAAAGGTGTTTGTGTGACAATTGTATCAAAACATAACTTCACGCCTTATCTGCCCGGAGGTGTAGGCAGTGACTGTGAAGCCTCGCCTCGCCGTTATGTTTACGTCCCAATTGGAGTAGGTGGCGAACCTATTGCCATACCGAGCACAAGGTATTCAGTCGAAAGCTTAAAGGTTATTTGTTGTCTTTTCAGAAAACCTAATTCTTCGCCTTTCCAGCACTTTTTCACAAAACTATTTTGATTTTTATTCACAGTTATTTCACTTATGGTTTTAGTCCGCGCAGTGTTGTATACTTGGCTAGTAGGTTATGTTATGTTTATGGTATTTTATATTTAATTATGTGTTGGTCGTTTTGCTGAAGTTAACCGTTACACTATCATGAATTTACTTGATGTAGCTTATCATTTTTATATTATATTATACGTGTACAGTTTATCTATCTGTGTGGCGTTCCGGGTATTATCTACCAACGGTGCTGGCTGAAAATCAGCGCTGGGGTGTCTAACATACATCTCAGCATTATGCTGAGCTAGTGTCCAATTTGTAACCACAATGACACACACTATTTTGAACCTTTGTATTGTCCCATTTTTTTGTAAAACATTTGTGTGTCTTGTGTTGTGTAAATAAATTTATTTTCTTTCTTTCTTTCTTTCAGTCATCGATATTTATCACATATAACTTTCGAAAATAATTTCGTCAAGTCATAGGTGTGAGCCAGATTCAAACCCGCGTCTTCTTGATTCAGAAGCGGGCGCTCGACCACTGGACTATCGAGACATTTTGTTTAGGTACAAGATGAAAAATAATTGCATTTAAATGCAATATCATAAAACTTAAGTTGACACGATATTTCATATTTTGAAAGGGTGCAAAATATTAAAGCTTGATGATTTGGTCAGGTTTCTAGGCCGCAGTAAGTGCTTTACACCGGCTGCGTATTTTATAGTTCACGAATTTGCTCAGTCGTTTTTAAGTACTTCATGTTGATCATGACATTATATTACCAACTAAAAAATATATATTTTTATTAAAGTAAAAACAACTAAGGCCCGTAAGATCAATCACAGTTTAAACTATTTTACCTAGTTTAAACCTCATCTGTCGTTTATTTCGTAAGATCAATGCTAGATAAACCTCCAATAACAGTTTAAACTATAGTTTAGCTTACACCAGCAGATTTTGCAGTTTAAACCGTGGTCCTGCCTAGTTTAAAAATGGCGGTCGTTTATCAGCTGACATCTGACACAACGATTGTGGGTTCATACATAGATTTAGCATAGACTACAATAGATGGCACATGTCAGGAAAAATTTACTAATAGCATCGAATCACTGACAGCGCAACCGCGTATATTAGATTTTGGGAACCGCGTATATTTTATTTACATTTCCACACATGAACATTAACTTAGTAAAAGTTAACGTTTTGAAGCGCTTTTTACGCACACATTGATAACAATATTAATAATATCTTGGACACAAATCACACAGCGCCCTCCACTTCTAAACTAAGCAACTAAATGCTTGTGCTATGGATACATACTACATAACGGATATTAATACATATATACTTTTCATTTGTAAATACATACTTATAATACATAGAAAAACACCCAGACGCCGCACAAATATTCATGTTTGTCACAAATATTTGTGCTCGGGTGGGAATCGAACCCCCGACCTCCGTGCTGCAGCCGGTAGTTTTACCAATGCGCCACGAGGCCCGTAAGTCACTCACACATTAACAACCCATTTTTGGTCACGTTGTTTGGGTGACTATTGCCGATCTATTATTCTTAAATCTATGGTCACACTATATAAAACTTCTTAAAAGAAAGAGAAAAAGATTTTTTGCACGAAATATGCCACAGACAATGTACAAAAGAGTGAATGATGAGCGAAATATGGACATTAAATAACCAAATGTTGCCATCTGTCGAAAACTAAACCTAGTTTACGTAATCTATGTCCATTTCGCTGTTGATCTTACGGGGCAGGTTTAAACTCTAGATTAAAATTGACTATAGTTTAGAAAATCGACAGTTTTAACTATGATCGATCTTACGGGCCTAAATAATTGACAAGTTTATAACTTCACGCGCTTGATACCCGACAGTGTAAGCAGGGGCGATCAAACCACACCGTTTTTTGGACATTATCATCCATTTGTCAGTCATGCATATTTATGTATTACTGATTATATTGAGTCATTGGTATCCATTCGGATTTGAATTCGTGACTTAAGAATCAGAAATCTGATGGCCATAGGTCACTAAGACTATAACAAACTGTTACAAATCTACAACCTATTATTTAGCGAGGTTACAAGGATTTCTTAAACATAATTTTTAAAAAACTTAGCAAACGTTTTTGAAAACCAAATAAAAATAGGAGTTGACCGTACAGGAGTGAAAATGTGGTTTATTTATGTAGGTATGCTGATAAATAAAAAAATAAAAGATACATCTCATTAATCACCTTTAACATTTAGGGGAATAAAAATAGATGTTATCCGATTCTTACTAGGAGCCTCAAAAATCGACGCGCGTGCATGAAAAGAGTTATGAAAGTCAACGAAGCGAGTGAGATGTGCAAGAATCGTGCCCTATGGCGCTCCGTTCTCTCTGCCTACCCCGCAAGGGATTTAGCGTGAAGTTACGTATGTATGTATCCGATTCTCAGACTTACCATACCTTAGATATGCACAGTACACACGAAATTTCTTGAAAATCCGACAAGCCATTTCGGAGGAGTATGGTAACCAACACTGTGACACGAGATTTTTATATATTTGATTATTTTATTTAATAACAAATGCAAACTAAATTCTGTTCACTCATGGTATACTTCATTCCGCTAACGTGCAGGCTTACAATAGTGACAGTTAGAATTGCAACTCACGTCACATACATTACTGCAAATGTGTGCAGTTCTCGATCTTAGAGTGAATTTATCAATTTATATGAGCCTTGTTTTCTAACTGTTGAACGACGAGCGTGTATGAGACGAGTATTGAAGTTCAAAGAAGCGAGTGAAGTTTGTAAGAATATGGCGCTCTGTTCTTTCCGTCTACTCGGCAAGGGACTTGGCGTCAAGTTATGTATGTACTCGTATGTAATTTTAGCAGAGAGTGCTCGTTTCAGGGAAATTTAAAATTTAATACACTTATGCCCGAATACTGAACCGCCACTCAAATATGACAATCAATAAAGTGCTACTTACTGCTCAAATTTCATGTATTCAGTCTAATGTGACAGCTACTTAAACGCTTAAGTAGCGCTTATATATTTGAGTGGCGGTTCAGTATTCGGGCTTTAGATCAACGTATATGTGGAAATTTTTATACGTTATTTTCATAGTATTTTAATCTAGAATATAACCCTAGGAAGCGCTGATAAATAATTGTATTATTTTTTTCGTTCAATCCTTCCAAACTTAAACAACGTTATCCAATACCTAGGCTGTGTTTTTTTTTTCATTTTCATCAAGATACATTGATAGTCTTATTGAACGAAAATAGGTACCAATCTCCCTTTGTGAATCGGGATCTAGATCCAGACAACTGTTTTCAATCTTCATAAAAAGATTGCGAGTACCTTTATTAACTAAGATATTCGCTTACATTTAGTTGAACTTTCTTAAAATATATACTACAGTCGTGAGATTAAATAACAACTATTAATAATAAATAAACAGTCTCGGTGGCGCAGTGGTCGAGCACACGGCTTCTGATCCAGAGGTCCGGGTTCGATTCCAGACACTGGCTCACACCAATGACTTTTCGAAATTGTTTTCGGAAGTTATGTGTGATAAATATCGATGACTGACAAACTTTGTGCCCGGTATGGCAATAGATTCGCCACCTATTCCATTTGGGACGTAAACATAACGGCGAGACGAGGCTTAACAGCCGTTGCCTACATCTTCGGGTAACAAAAGGCGTGAAGTTATGTTATATGTTAATAATAAATTTTCTTAATAATAAAAATATAATACATACACAAGCCTTTAATAGGTGATGAGGGTATGGCATCTTGTCCCAAATGTATTCAATAAAGGTATGACACACATCATAAATACCTTAAAATATAACAACATTTTCACATCGCGTTATGTATTGTCTGTTCCCGAGAAAATAGCATGTTATGTACATATTCAGCATATTAGTTTTATTTAAGGCCTATTACGATATTCATTGCTTAGAAAGGACTCCGAATCACTTCAAATCTTATAAAAAACAGACAAATATGTGTAAAATTTTTGGCAAGTTATCTATCACGTTCTATAGAAGTCATTCTCTTGATGAGCCGTATTTAAGGATACGCGTTAAAAATTTACCATTTAGTACTTTAGCAGTGGTAGAGCCACGCAGTTTGCGGCATAAATGGGCCGGCTCGACCAGTAAAATACCACGACCTCTCGAAAAATTGCCGTGAAGTGGCTTGTGCCGCGTTTCGTTCGGTGAGAGAGGTATCCGAAGGCCCGATCCCCCTTTTCACTTCCTTTTCCTTCCTACTCCCTTAAAAGACGGTAACGCTTCACCGTACTCATAGGCGGTGAGAAGGTGCTTATCATCAGGTGACCCACTTGCTCGTTTGCCCTTCTATCTCATATTAAAAGTAAGGAATTCCTATATTAAGTGCTGCTGGCGTTCAGCAATTTCATCTTGTCAAACTGCAAATCGTTTGCCATATATTTTGAGTTGGAGTCAAAGATTGCACTGATTTATCGTTATGAAGTTTCGAAGAATGTTAGTTTGAAAAACGTGTGTAAGTATGGTGATACTATCTATTTACGTAATAATATTATTTGAGATATCATTGCCTTTGAAATATCCTAATGGTTTATCATATCGGCTTTTGATTATGTATGCATATTTATTTCCACAAAACAAGGCAACTCTGTGCACAAACGTATGGTTATAGTAAAATTTGGAATAATCAAATAATAAGTTAAATTTATGTAAATTATATAAATTACAAAAAATAGAGTGGAAAAAACAAATGATCTAATTGGGATCACTATTAAATGAAAATTAAAAACTTTAGGAGTTAAAAATACAATAACACAAATTCAAAACTAATACATTTAAATTCACACGAACAATTTCGTTGTTTCAATATCCGGCTCGTTTACATATTCATAACCGGTTGGCGACTGTTATCTCGTCAAACAGAAATTTTCAAAAATAATATTTCAGATAAATGAAAGTACAGGCGCGGGGTTGTTTGATAAAGCCTGAAGGCTTCTCAAAACAAACAACAAAACCGGTGTTCAGTTTCGGAACAGCTGGAAATGGAAGTTATTAATAGTTTTTCGATGCTCTGTATAACTCCAAATGTTACAAGTAACCAAATAAAACTGATATTTAAGTCGTAATGATTTTATGTTATAAACCGGTTAGCGTACAGACTTTGGATTGCACTGTGTCTGGAATGCAACTACACTTGAATTCAACTGTTGAATTTCAGAGGTTACAGTAAACATTATGTATTTAAAAAAATATTTGTTCACCATACACACAGCACTCTCTTATGGAAACTAGATAAGGGATGTTGATCCATTATACTTTTATTTTATTAATACATACACACAGTGTCGGTTTGGGCATGAACTTGGACAAAACCTAGGTCATGTTCGATAAGCATCGAAGGGTCAGTTCTCGAAGTCGTAAACAAATACGTCTACATAGACCAAATTATCCAGTTAGGTAGTCGAAACTTCGAGAAGGAGACCGACACTAGGATTCAGCTGGGTTGGGCCGCATTCCGCAAACTGCGTCGTGTTTTCTACTCGCCTATACCGGAATACCTGAAGACCAAAGTTTTGACCACTACGACTTACCGACACTTACGGTAGGGCAGATTCACAAATTTAAAGTCTGGGTTTCTCTGAAAGATAAACTAAGGAATGAGTATATACGACAGAGAACCGGAGTAACCGACATAGCTCGTAGAATAAGCTCGCTGAAGTAGCAATAGGCTGGTCATATCTGCCGAAGGACCGATGGAAGATGGAATAAGAAGGCCATAGAGTGGAGACCACGTCTTGTTAAACGTAGCGTAGGACGCCCACCAGCCCGATGGTCAGACGACCTCAGAAAGGCTGCTGGAAAAGACTGGATGCGGAAGGCAGAGAATCGGATGTTGTGGCGAACATTGGGAGAGGCCCATGTCCAGCAGTGGACTGCAATATCGATACCCTAATTCGTAAATCTACTAACTCTACTTTTTCTCGAAAATGAAAATTTTGATGTCGATAGAATCTAGATAATGTCTAGTTTCTGCCGGTATCAAAATGCCATTTTTGAAAAAAAGTGGAGTTATTAGGTTTGCGAATGAAGGTATCGATATGCTGATGATGATGATGGCATTAGGTTCGCCACCTATGCCATTTGGAACGTTAACATAACGGTGAGTCGTCAAAGCTTAACAGCCATTGCCTATAGCATCGGGTAGAGAAAAGGCATGAAGTTATGTTGTGTATGTTATGAGAGTAACTAAGGCTATTTTGTCCATTTTACGCACTGATTTCTACGCAGATTACGTCACGGTACTGCTAAAATAAAATAACCAAGGTCGATGGAGACGTCTTTCTGTTGACAGGAATACACAAAATGAGACGACATAAATCAAGAAAGGAAGGACAATACAAATTTAGGACAAAAACCCTTCGTGGTCACAACGATTAATAATCTGAATTTAAGCCCTCGGAGACAAATTCCTTCTCTGTTATACCAGCTTTCCGATTCTCGAATATAATAGAATGTTTTTAGTGGTCGAGTACACGGATTCTGATCCAGAGGTCCGGGTTCGATTCCAGACACTGGCTCACACCAATGACTTTTCGAAATTCTTTTCGGAACTTATGTGTGATAAATATCGATGACTGAAAAACTTTGTGCCCGGTATGGCAATAGGTTCGCCACCTATTCCATTTGGGACGTAAACATAACGGCGAGACGAGGCTTAACAGCCGCTGCTTACACCTTCGGGTAACAAAAGGCGTGAAGTTATGTTTGTAGATTTAGAATACCTACTATTACTAGTTCTCGTTCGATTAATATAATTTGAATATTTGAAATAAACAACTTAATTTCTAAATGTATATTCAAACTATATTATATAAATGAATTTAGCGAAAACTGTCTTATAAGTATATTTTAATTACGCGTAACATAATAACTCATTGAATGATATTTTCGTCTTGAATTTCTAAATACAAACAATAAAGCCTCTTTGTTCTAAGGAACGAGGTTTGTTAAATAGGGCCTGTTTCCGATGTCATTGTAATAACCTACGCCATCTATTGTGGGAGACAAAGTGTGAGAGAGAGGGAGGGAGTAGGTACTGCGGATTAAAATGTATTTTGATAGTCCATTTTGTTGCACCGACTTCAACAGTAAGGGACAATTGTAAATATTTTATTAGATAAAGATGACTTTAATAAGTTATTAAATTTTGTATATTGTATTACGTAGATAAATTAGTTACTTACGTTATTGACTAGAATTTTCTCTTAAGTGGAAATTTATCCAGCAGTTTGTCACATAAACCTAAATAAAATCTAAAATCACCACAAAAATAACAAAAACATCACAATCATTGAATTAATTTGAGACCTATGAGAATTGTTCCTGTTTTTGTTTAAGATCATTGATCTAAAATATTCGACCTATATTTTCATTAAACATTCTTGTGTCCAAGATATTATATTATTAAAAGGTCGAGCCACAGTAGATACCCAAAGGTCTTAATTTTTTTTTCTGTCTTTGAATCCAATTTTAGTCAATGTTCTGTCCGCAATTTTCGAAAGTCTGAGGGTATTTTATGGCGAACGGTAATTCGGGTCACACTGGGTCGGCCCAAGCACTATTTTTGTTATACTTTTTCATGACTTACAGATACATTATTATTTTACATTATTATAATTTAATTACTTTACTTCACGACAAGTCCATTGCAGATCTGGCAGAAAAAAAATGCCAGAGAACATGATTTATTACAAACCTGAGTCACTTCAACGTCTCATCTCTCTCTCTCGTCATCCTTGGTAACTTACGCCTTTGATATTGTTCTGAGGGTATTGGGTATGTATTATTGACATTACATATGTATTATTGACATTTTATTAATCATCATCTTCGTCTTTAAATAATAAAATAAGTTATAACAAGCTTTGTTTCGATGGCATGTGTAGAAATGCGTGTTCACAACCTCCTAATGCTGTGTGGCGCCGGCTTAGAATACCGCCACCCCACCTCTTCCCGTGGGTGTCGTAAAAGGCGACTAAGGGAAAAGCTAGAAGAATGGGCAGCAGCATTCTCTCTCAAGACAATACAGCCTACTGCGATCGCCAACCCGCCTGCCAAGCGTGGCGATTATGGCAAAAACCCCCCATAATTGCGCGGACCGGCAGTTGTGGCGCTCTATGGGGGAGGCCTATGTCCAGCAGTGGACCTCAAAAGGGCTTATGATGATGATGACGAACCTCCTAATTTTCAGGGGGTTACGTTAGGGGTTAGAAACATCAAAAAGCCTAGCATTATCCCCTTCCTTATGTTCCACGCTTTTTAATATAATTACTCCTCAGAGTTTAATTATAACAAAATAAATATATGTTCCTCGTGAAAAAAATTTTCTTATCTTATTATTTTCTTTAAATTAAATTCCTTTCTAAATATTCTTCTAAATAAATGGCATTTCAGAAAAGTAGATGAAGGCCTCGTTTATTCAACTAAATGTGTTTTTATATTTATAGTGTTATTATATTTCTACGATTATTAAATAGTGGTAGAGCCAGACTGCCTGCTTGAACGACGATCTCTCAGATAATCAATGTAAAGTGGCTTATGCCGCGTCTTATTGGGTGAGTGAAGAATTAGGCGAAATGGAAATTGCTTAATTCATGGACTTGGACGTATCTTATGCCGTCCATCATTCTCCTGCACTAAGCTCACTCCAGATAGTTTTGGCTCAAAATGCTATTCTTTTCTCGTTAATAATCGTCGTCCTCACACTTTATACTCAGATCCAGTCACACACAAATCGTTCAACTGTTTTTCAGCATTTATCTACAAATATCCTTCAGTCTACATCCATCTCATCATTCTTTTCTGCTATTATTTATCTATATCGATGGGAAAAATTCTTTATGTATTTGAAACCCCACTTATATATTTCATCGTACCCAAGATATCGGAAATGTGTTCATAAATATCTACAAACTGGACCAATATTTCTTAATCCTGTTTCGGTTTATCGTTGTCTCGTTGCCCAAGTGATATAGTTTGGTAGTTTATGTGTAATAAATATCAATGTCTGACCAAAATTGGGATAGAATTATTCCAATAGATTTTACCAACTTATTACATGAAAGATAAAATCGGCTATTCGAAGAATGACAGCCTACATGACTACATGTTACTAGTACTACTACAGCCTAGACCTACATGTTATTAAAGGCTTGGCGTTATAATAAATAAGCAAGGTAGAAAGAAGAATTCATATAATTAAAGAAGAAATGTCACGGAATAGAAGCAATAGATATGATTTTGCAAGGAATATAATTAAATATTGAAGTTTTAATTAGTTACCATTGCCGAATCATCGACTTGACACAACAAAAAGGTTAATTGCAAAACAATTTAACTTTCAGACAAACAGTGTTTTGAAGTTGACAAACAAAATATACCGACGCCATTTATAGATT
Source organism: Euproctis similis (assembly GCA_905147225.2). Taxonomy (NCBI): domain Eukaryota; kingdom Metazoa; phylum Arthropoda; class Insecta; order Lepidoptera; family Erebidae; genus Euproctis; species Euproctis similis. The sequence goes on along the minus strand of LR990118.1, from coordinate 5,189,298 downwards.
GTTGCTTTAACTAATTGTGAGTGACGAACTCTTTCACTTAAATTTTTAATTATTCTTTGTTTCCTTTACTTCAGCTACTCCATTCTAAGCGAGTATTGATATCTTTGACAAATAGGTTAGACTAGTTGTCCCTCGTAGCTCCTTTTGCTTAGGTTTTTTGATAATATCAACTTCATGCATAGACATCAGGTTTAATGTCAATTAATCTCTAGAACAAGGGAAGAATTTATTGCTTATATCCTGTTATCATTTTCCAAAAACTCATAGATATTTTCTTGTAAATAATGTTCAAAACAAATCATATCGAGTGTAGGAGTTAAAATCGAGAGAACAAAAAATCTTTTTTAATCACGTTTAAGGTCTAACAGTTAGCAATAGGGGAAAACGAGTAGGCGAGTCACCGGATGGTAAGCAAATAACGCAGCCCATGAACACCTGCTACACAAATAGTGTTACAGTTGCGTTGCCAGACTTTATGGGAGTGGGAACGAGAAGGATACCTCCGGAAGGGACCTCTCTCACCGAACGAAGCGACGTGCCACTTTATGCCGAGCCGGCTCATTTATGCAGGAAACTGTGTGGCTCTATCACCTATTGTTTACTTTTTCCACTTCAGAATCGAATATTTAAACGAGTTTCAGACTGCAAATCTCATCAATATTGTGTAAACAAAATACGGATGTCTGCATACATTTTAACAAAACAAATATACAAGCCAATTACAGTCACATAAATAGCTACAGTATAAAGGTATTACTTTGAAATAATGGAGCCACTTATATTATGTTCTAAGGTTAAGTTACTTTGATTCTTGTTTTGATCATTCAAACGGGTACATACGCCACGCCAAATCCCTTGTAGGGTAGGCACAGAGAACAGAGCGCCATAAGACATTCTTACACGCCGCACTCTTCACTTCTTAGACTTTCATAACACTTTTCATACAAGCTTGTCGATTTTTAAGGCTTCTAACAAGCTGCTTATTCAATAATAAGATATTTATGTTAACTGACTTACAAGAGAAATTGGTCTCGATTTGAATGCTGTTTGTGTGGAATTCAATTATATTATATATACACGGATTCGTGGTGCTGCTAATTCGTTGCCAATGAATCGGATTTTGTTTTCTAAACTAATCTGAAATTGTGAACGTGGGGAAAATCTATATCCGCAAATAGGACATGAACCCATGCCAAGCCGTGGTGCCGTTCAAACCATCTGCTCCGAGTCACCACGAGAATGAGCCCAATGTCAAAATTTCACATCCAGACACTAAGATATTCATATTATTACTATAATTGACATTAATAAATATTTTAATTTAAAATATAAAACTATAATACTATTCATATAAAAACAATTCAATTGCAAATTTATCTCTAAGACTTTTGCGAATCACGCTCATGACACTAAAACAACTTTTAGGATTATATCTCTCGTGAAAATGATCTCTGTAAAGAGTTCAAAACGTCGGGAAATAAATTACAATAGTAATAAATAAACGCGATATAATCCTAAAAGTTGTTTTAATGTCATTCAATTGCAAATTGGTGTTGGTATATATATTAAATATTTCATTTTAATATTATCTTGGACACACGACCTCTCAGAAGACCGACGTAAAGTGGCTCATGCCGCGTTTCGTTCGGTAAGAGAGGTACCCGGAGGCCCACCCCCCTTCCCCACCCTTTCCTATATCCCTATCCCTTAAGGTCGGCAACGCAACAGTAACACTATATGTGTTGCTGGTGTCCATGGGCGGCGTTGGTTGCTTACCATCAGGTGACACGCCTGCTCGTTTGCCGTTCTATCCCTTAAAAAAAAACAATACATATATCTCTAGTTCCATACTAAAGCAACTAAATTCTTGTGTTATGGCTAATAGATAACGACTATTAAAAATATTATTATTCTTCAACTTATTTTTATTTTCTCCATCTTTAAACTGTTAATATTTATTCTTTCTAATATATGAGCTAACGGTAGAGTCAGTTTAGTAATCATCACTCTCTTACGCTTATCCCACAATAATTGAGGTCAGACATGATGATCATGTCATGTCATTCTCCGTTTTCCTCGCCATTCGTCACATTTACACTCCATTCACGTCCACACGGCACAATCTATCCAACTCTTTTCATCCTATCTCTACCGATTTATCCATCCACATTCATTCTCAATGCTCTCATAGTAACATGACTAAATTTTACAACTGATTATTTCCGTAATAATATAACATGCATAACATAGCAAAACTTCACGCCTTTTTCTACCCGAAGGTGTAGGCAGTGGTTGATAAACATCGACTCGCCGTTATGTTTACGTCCCAAATGGAATAGGTGGCGAACCTAATGTCCCCGGTATGACAAAGTTGTCAGTCTTCTATATTTATCAAACATAACTTCCGAAAAGAACTTCGAAAAGTCATTGGTGAGAGCCAGTTTGAGGATTCGAACCTCGACCTCTAGATTCAGAAGCATGTGCTCGACCACTGGACCTCCGAGACCAACAACTAACAATATAGTTTCAGTATATTCAGGCTATCAAATACTATCCAAGTCTAGTCTTGTCAGATGCTGTCCGATGCTGTCTAACGCCACTCTCTTGCACAATATGATGACGTTGTTTAGTGATTACGGAACCGGATATTAATTAACGAGCCTCAGTTCACTATCACAAAGGAACAATGGGCTTTCTTGTTTGTTTTAGCAAAGGAAATCTGAAAATAAAACGTAGTAAGTGACGATGCGATTTTATTTTGAACCAGTAATTCTCTGATTGAATTGAATGAAATAATTCCACGTTCCTTCAAAATAAAGTGAATGCTGGTATAAGATTGTTATGTTTTTTTGAATGCGCTAATCACAGTTGAGTAGTATTACTTATTACGGAAGGCTCTAAATTATATATTGTCACGCTATGAACAACAGAGAACACTAAGAGAACACTAAGACTTGAGTTTTTTTATTGTTGAGAGATCTTTTGATTGAAAATAATGCGTTGTTGTTGTTGTTTGTTGTTTATGTTTAATGCGTTCTATAAAATATGTATATTCCGTAGATATAATATGATTTTGTATCATAAATAGTTCTTCTTTCGTGCTTTTAGAGAGCACACTACATGGGCATTGAAGGAAATACTAAAACAATATCTGGCAGATTTTAATCACGTGGCATAGAAGAAATCCAATGTATATTGTCCAATATTTGGACAATATATCCCGCTTGTATCTACCAGTTTTTAATATATCTTAAAAGCCTTTCAAATTGCTGTTTTCAAATATAGAAATAATTTAAATTTTCCTGCGAATCGAGCAGCTGTCGCACTGGACACAGTCCCCAGGCATCGACGATTCAATAAGATGAGTCAAAGAATGATATTTGTTTGTATCCGGTTACTACCATGGCGGCTTACTATGTTGGAGACTACCAAAGTCTCCAACATGTGTTTGAAACTCAAGTTATTAATGGAATACTATAATAATATCTAGGACACACTACACACAGCGCCCTCTAGTTCCAACCTTGTGATATGGATACTAGATAACGGATATTAATACATTTAAACTTTTCTTTTATAAATACATACTACACACATACATAGAAAAACATCCAAACGCCATACAAACATTTATTTGTCACAAATATTTGAGCTCGGGTGGGAATCGAACCCGCCAACCTCGATTCTGCAGTCGATAGCTTTACCAATGCTTATTATTTTATGTAGACAGTTAACTACATGAATGGGCCGACACCAATGGGGATATATTTCCGTTGGCCTTACCTAACAACGAACAACCCTTACCTTTTTTTATGGGATAGGAGGGCAAACAAGCAAGCATATGTCGCCTGATGGTAAGCAACCCACGCCGCCCATGGACACCAGCAACACATAGTGTTACTGTTGCGTTGCTGACCTTTAAGGGATACGGGATAGGGAAGTATGGGGAAGGGGGGTGGGCCTCCGGGTACCTCGCTCACCGAACGAAACGCGGCATGAGCCACTTTACGTTGATCTTCTGAGTGGTCGTGGTATTTCACCAGTCGAGCTTGCCCATTCATGCAGCGAACTGCTTGGCTGTACCACTGTTAAACCTACTTTAAGTAATTGAAATAAGGGTAGGTGATAAATGTAATCACGATTCTAAACTTGTAAATATGTTTTCAGGGAAGCTATTATTTTTAAAACTTCTCACCTTCTACCCTAGTCATAACTTTCGAAAAGAATTCCCAAAAATCTTTTATTCGTGTACCGTTAGCCATAAAAACTGCAAAATCTAGGAATCGAGGGCCAGTCAAGGAATCTTCATAAGATTTTATGTTATATGTTTCTCTAGCAAAATTTAAAAAAGTTTTTTTTTTATTTATTTTAGTTTAAATATATAACATAATATATAAGTATATTTTAGTTTAAAGTTATATTTTGAAAAGACTGCAGGTACAAAGATGAGGAGTGGAGGGAATTATAGAAGGAATAACAACAAAACCTATGTTTTCTGCTTTTTGGAAGTAGATATGATTTTTGTTTATTTTCAATCTATGTATATTTATTATTTTGCAGTTCATGCGATAATAGTTAATTACTGAACATAATTGTGTTTCACTCCCTCCACTACGTGGTGTAAGCCCGAAAACGATCCCACGACATTTGAATCAGAACCGGGAGCTCGACCCCTTGACCACTGAGACTATGATATGTTATGTGCCGTGACTTTGATGATGCCTATAGTGAGAAAAATCATCATTGTATTTGTATGTTTTCAGGTTCAGTAAAATATCTAATATCTTTTATTGAAAAATTCTTCGTAACATTAAAATCTAATATATAAAATTCTCGAGTCTAGATGTGTGTAATTGAACTCCTCCGAAACGGCACGACCGATTCTCATGAAATTTTGTGTGCATATCGTGTAGGTCTGAGAATAGGATAACATCTATTTTTCATCCCCCTAAATCAAAAGGGTCACCCCTCAATATTTTTTTTTAATTTTTCGACATTTTTCTGTTTCTTATTTTTTTTATAAATCAGGATACAAAGATACATACAACCCTAAAATTTCAACCCCCTACGATCAACCCTTATTTTTAAAATTTTATTTTTTGGCAAGACAACGTTTGCGGGGTCAGCTAGTAAATATATATAAAATAATTCTTCGTACTTGATCCTTGAATAAAAACAAATGCTTATATGCTCCTTTTTTTGTTCTTATCATTCAATCTACGAAACTTACATGTATTTTATCTATATTTTATATTTCTAATAAATCTAATACAGCTTTACGACCTTAAGTTTAGGTATACTTTAATAAGCACTTTAGATCCGTAGTTAAATGAATATAAATTTGCCTTGAAATAATGTCAGTCACTGCGAGATGCTCGTTTTCCCGTACATCCTCCGATAACAACGGTTTAATGTCTCCTTACAAAGCTTAATGACGTCTGCTAGAATTACGTGGTATCATATAAGATATTACTGCCACCATTACACGAAGCCTTCAATGTTTAGACAGACAGCTTTCAATGTTCGTAGATATAAAAACATGTTGAATCACGTTACGGAAAGAAAATGTTTTTCCTTTGTGTGTTTTCATATGCTTAACAAATAAGATACAGTTAGACCTCGCTACGTTGAATTCTTTGATGCTGTAAAAATAGCAGGCGAAACAGCTAATAAAATATGTAATATGTATTAATAATTCGAACTCGAGTCCTTTTAAACAGAAGCGGAGTACATATAATTAGTAAATAAATAAATAACTAACGCAGTGACCCAATAGATTTTGATTAAAGGTTCTTTATCATTAGATACTTAAGAAACAAGAATTATTTTTATAATTAATATATATTTGATGTAACCTTATTAAGTAACGGATGTTTCTATTATTACGATCTGTCAAGTATTTAATTATTATTCTTATATAGCCTTTAATAACTTATACTAGTGACCCAGCGAATCATTTTTGTTTCACATACACACATAACTTCACACCTTTGTTACCTGAAGGTGTAGGCAGCTGTTAACCTCGTCTCGCCGTTATGTTTACGTCCCAAATGGAATAGGTGGCGAACCTATTGCCATAACGGGCACAAAGTTTTCAGTCATATTTGTCACACTTAACTTCTGAAAACAATTTCGAAAAGTCATTAATGTGAGCCTGTGTCAGGGTTCGAACCCGGAACTCTAGATCAGAAGCCATGTGCTCGACCACTGGACAACATGATAATGGAAACGGATGATGAAGAAATAAGAGGGCGATGTAAAGAATATTTTAAGGAATGAAGAGAATGAATGTATTGGTATATTAATATAGATATGGTGAATGAAATTAGGGTGGAAGAAGTACAAACAGCAATACAAAATATGGAAAATAGTAGAGCAACAGGAAGATTCTCGAAGCTGATGTATGGATATGGCTGACTTTAATCTTATAGACGTGGCTGACTTTATAAGCGGTCACATGAAGAGACTATCCCAGATGAGTCGCACAATAGCTATACTAGCTCATGTCACATAACATTACTTCACGCCTTTTGTTACCCGAAGGTGTAGGCAGCGGCTGTTAAGCCTCGTCTTGCCGTTATGTTTATGTCCCAAATGGAAATAGGTGGCGAACCTATTGCCATACCGGGCACAAAGTTTTTCAGTCATCGATATTTATCACACATAACTTCCGAAAACAATTTCGAAAAGTCATTGGTGTGAGCCAGTGTCAGGATTCTAACCCGGACCACTACGCCACGGAGAATGTGAGACTCATGTCACATAGTATGAAAATATGGAAAAAGGTGATAGCTTTTACAACTGACTATCACAAAACAGAAGTAGTATTAGCTGTTTTCTTTTTACTTAATATGTTTTAAGGAATTTTGAGTGATAAAATTAAGTAAATAAAATAAAATACAGTAGTAGCCTGGTGAAAAACCTATCGCTACGGTTTTGAGGTTGAAACTCCAACATTTTAGATTTATAACGATTGCAATTAATATTCAAAATAGTCTCCCAATCAGAATAGCAAAAAAATCTTTAGTGAGAACAGCAGTTCGAAAGAGAAACTGCTAATTCAAAGTCTCCGCTATTTAGTGTTCGCAATTTATAAAGCAAAATGTTCTTGGATTAATCTGACGACAGTTTTGGAATTGGCGTCGTGCCATGGCGACTCCACAAGGTATAAACCTTTGGTTCAATATATATTTTTTTTTTATGAAATAACTTGTCACTTAACACATTGCAACTTAACTTCTAGAATAACATAACATAACTTCACGCCTTTTGTTACCCGAAGGTCTAGGCAGCGGCTGTTAAGCCTCGTCTTGCCGTTATGTTTACGTCCCAAATAGAATAGGTGGCGAACCTATTGCCATACCGGGCACAAATTTTTTCAGTCATCGAAATTTATCACACTTAACTTCCGAAAACAATTTCGAATAGTCATTGGTATGAGCCAGTATCAGGATTCGAACCCGGACCTCTGGATCAGAAGCCGTGTGCTCGTACCACTGGACCACCGAGACTTCTAGAATTTCTAGAATAATTATGTCATTTATCTGATTTATTTATTTTACGACAAATGTTTAATTAGAAAAGTATCAAAATCATATTACATACAATCATATATATGCATAATATACACAATTGCAAGATTTAACTAAAAGAATATGCGGAAGTAGAGTTTGCTATTATCTCATTTATTTATTTTTATTTTATTTTTGGGATAGGACGGTAAACGAGCAAATGGTTTACCTGATAGTAAGCAACTTCTTACCGCCCATGAAGACCGTGGTGCGTTACCGTCCTTTAAGGGACCTGGAGGGGAAAGAGAGGAAAGGGGATGGGGCCTCCGGATACCTCTCTCACCGAAAGAAACACGTCACGAGTCACTTCACGCCGATATTCCGAGATGTGGTATTTCACTGGCCCTTTTATGCAGCGAACTGTAAGACTCTATCACTCAAGCAAATTATTAAAAAACTTTTAAAATTTTCTTTTCTAAATGTAAATACAGAACATTATAGTTGTAGTGTTTTAGAACTGAATGTCATAATTGTTCTATAGTATGATAGTATTTACCTTTTGAAAGAACAAAGTCATTATTTACACGTCACTTGTGTGTATTTTGACCCTACTAAAACATTTATTTACATATGCAGCTACTAAGAGTTTAAGGGTAAGAGTTAAGCTAATACAGCGTACAAACTTCATTCATCTTATTTACTATGTAATTAACTTGTAACAAGAACACGATCATGCCGACATAGTCATTTAATATACTCTTTTTTGGAATAGGAGCACAAACGAGCTACTAGGTCAGTAGCTAGTGGTGTGTTGCCGTCCTTTAAGAGAGTAGGAGGGGAAAAGAAGGCGAAAGGGGATCTGACCTCCGGATACCTCTCTCACCGAACAAAACGCGGCACGCCGATATTCCGTGAGGTCGTGGTATTTCACCGGTCCCATTCATGCAGCGAAGTCCAAGACTCTACCACTGCAAAAAGTAGAATTCATTGTAGAATTCATTTAAATGACCATGTTGACCATGTTTGGTGACTTCGGGAGCTTTAGAAACCGATGAGCTTGCAGTGTGCAGCGCGATTCATGAAAGGCAATGAGTGAGGAGTATCTTTTATTGGGAAGGGGACAACCAAAGAGTTACCTGACGGTAAGCGACTAACGCTGCCCATGGACATCAGCAATCAATAAATTCCTAGTCATATTTTTGTTGTATCGCAAAGCCCACCTGCCTCTAACACAGCTTAAGTTTTATTTCAGTATAATTGGATAATGATCAATTTAAAACAAACGCTTGATAAATCCAACAGAACGGCTTAATAGTCGTCCAATTTGTTTGAAGGAGGTCGTAATTCCAAATGTAGCTATCGTTTAGCATTTTCATTTTGTTCAATTACAGATTGTCTGTCTGTGGCAGTGTTTTAAAACTTCGAGCTTGATAATTTTCACATTTACATTCATATAATGCTTTTACTAGAAGGAAAATGCCGGTTCATAACTTGTATATAAAAACCAATATGTTTTATATATAAAACGAAGATAAGAATATAATCTATGGCTTATACATTAAGATTTTTTTTTCTTTTGTTTTACGTATATTTTTATGGTTTTAATTAATAATATCTTTATTTTTATTGACATTAAACTTGACTAATGCCTATAACCTCTTAAAGAACAATAAACTCAAGGCGTCCCTTTTAATACACGTATTAAAAGGGATTATTTTAATAGAAATCTAATATTTTACTCATTCATTATCAGAAGAGTAAACAATATACTCAATATGTTTTTGTTGTTATCATTTTCTGAAGCAGATTCTAATAGCAGAATTACTTTTAGTGCTAGCTAAAACCGCAAAAAGAAGCCAGTCTCACTAAGCAATTAATATTCAGGACAGCAATAATCTATCTCTTTTTACTTAACTACCCTGTGATTAATTAATTAACACTCATTTATATCCGGATTTGTGAAGTTCAACCTGATAACCGTTGTTCAGTTAACTAGGGTCAGAATTCGAAATCCGGTCGATTTGGGAGATATATTTAGTCACTTTCTCTTCATAATTTATTAAGGCTACTAATCTTCCCCACGTTATCTATACAGCGCACTCTAGTTATAAGCTAAGCAGCAAAAGCTATTGCTATGAAATCCGACGACTGATGCTAAGCATTAATCTTTGTTTTATTCAGGCGAGAATTGAATCAGCGTTGCCAGCATTTAAGATAGAAGTACACTCGTTTCTTGAAGGTTCTTAGGTGATAACTGTCCGGAATTACAGTTGCTAACAACGTTTTCCATAGCGAAACAATGCGTTGGAAGAATTTCAATACGTTATTACAAACAAATATTTGTATAAAAGTCTAGTTTCACTTTATTTTAGCTACCTGAGATTCCTGTACATTAAGTTAGCCGTAAGGTTGCGGTCTGGACGCTATCTATCAACAAAGTTCACTTACTTAATGAAAAAATAAGATTCACCAAACTGCAATGAGTCCAATTTAATTGAAGTTGTGTATCATTTGCTGATGGACTGTGTTCGGAACCGGCATGAAAAAAAGGTGTTGATCAGTGAGTTTAATTTGAATAAATTAGATGTAGGTATGATTCAGGCTAATATGGCAGAATGGCAGAACCAAGTCTGATGTTGCGATAAAAATGTGCCATCTGGTAAACTACATTGATTGATACTCTACTTCTAATCTTTAAATAAAACTTAATTGTTAAGAATGTCATAATGAACTCACTCATGTGAATAAAAACCCCGTATTGCAACTCCATTAAAGAATAAAAAAAGTGAGAGTGGAAATTCAACTCAGTGTGTTGAGCTGATCAAGTATATAAATACCACATCTCGATTCTCGCAGTTTTTTCCGCTTACCCCGCAGAGGACTTGGCGAGAAGATGCTTTTTTTATGGGATAGGAGGGTAAACTAGCAGGCGTGTCACCTGATGGTAAGCAATCAACGCCGCCCATGGACATCAGCAACACATATAGAGTTACTGTTGCGTTGCCAACCTTTAAGGGATTGGGGATAGGAAATAATGTGGAAGGGGGTGGGCCTCCGGGTACCTCTCTCACCGAACGAAACGCGGCATGAGCCACTTTACGTCGGCCTTCTGAGAGGTCGTGGTATTTCACCGGTCGAGTCGGCCCATTCATGTAGCGAACTGCTTGGCTCTACCGCTATGTGTGGATGTTAGTTTTAAGTAGCGTGTTATATATTCTTACATTATAAATTATACATTTTCGTTAAGTTTTCAATAATGATGATGATTCTTGAAAAAATATATTAAAAGGAACCATAACTCATGCTGTCAGTAGACCGCATAAAATATCGATGTACATAGAAATATACATTAATCATTCCATATGTTGTCACTCTTAAAGGTACCTCTCAGATAGTAGACGTATTTCTAATCTTAATCATTTACACGTTCGTCGGTTTTTAAGGCATCTGATATCGTCTTTAATAATATATGTGTTAGCTGCGTACAATAGTAAAGCGCTGACAATCTTCAAAGTGACAATAAGAAAAACGTGTGCCCAGACATCTTCGGCTTCAGTGTGTACTCATTAATATTTCATTTCCAGATTGACTTAGCCTCGGGCTCAAAGCTAGAACCGCTAAAATGTTACACAGCCTTAGAAAGAATAAGAACTAGTTTATCTTATATAAAAAATTCTCGTGTCACAATTTTCGTTCCCATACTCCTCCGAAACGGCTTGACCGATTCTCATGAAATTTTGTGAGCATATTGAGTAGGTCTGAGAATTGGCCAACATCTATTTTTCATCCCCCTAAATGTTAAGCCCTAATTTTTTTTTTTTTTTTCAGACAAAATTTTTAGTTTTTATTTTTTTATGATACAACATACAAAAATACATACAACCCTAAATTTTCAACCGCCTACGATCAACCCCTATTTTTTTTATTTAATTTTTTGGCAAGAACGTTTGCCGGGGCAGCTAGTTTAATATATAAAATTCGAGAACCCACACTATGTCGAAAATATTTTTTTTTTATTTTTAGTGATTTATTGGTTTGCTACTGTTTTAGAGGTCTTCAGTTCGATTCAGATTACTCACTAGTGGTTTTTATGAAGTTAACTGACAAAAAAAATATCAGATATGCATTTAGAACCTACAAAAAATATGTATTTCTTGTACACCATATTCAACAAACTCATTCAATTTCGTTTATAACTCTTAAGTCAACTCAACGGCAAACTCTTTCGCTGCTAACACATAAATTTCGAAACATAAATAACCTCAAATTGAAAGTACCTATATTTTTACCATTATTCGGTGAAAGCCATTGTTAGGGCAAAAATAAAAAAGTACTCCGGGCCGTTAACATTGCGGTTTAGCGAATTTGCTGAATACATGTTTTTTTTTTTAAATGAAACATGTAATTGAAGTGGATCTTCTAATGATTCTTTCAAGTGTTGAACGCATTTAACTCCCTCATTCGGATTACTTTGAAACCGGTCATTAAAATAGATAAGTTCCGAAATTACTTAGCTTGAATCTAAACCGCACAGATACGTCTCGAGTTTTAATTATACATCCGAAGCACTAAATAACAGTACAGGGACTATATTTTATGACTCGTAAAGGGTGGCAAACGAGCAAATGGGTCACCTGGTGGTAAGCATTTGTGGTAAGCGTGTTTAACCAATAGACAACAACAAGGTCACGGTAACATTTTGTAGCCGTCCTTTAAGATGGGATAATAGCGGAGCGCATCACTCCCAACAAACGAAACACGGCTTAAGCAGTGTTACGTCGGTTTTCTTATAGGTCGTGGTAAGCCACCGGTCGAGCTGGCCCATTTATGCAGCGAAGTGCGTAGTTCCATTACATGGAAATTAGCCAATCTATAATGATAATAGAATTCTACAGAGTTTCTTTATTTGAACGCGATATTACGAAGAAATAATAATGTAATTTAATAAATACTCTTTGTGTTAAGTAAATGGCTAATGAATAATTGAAGGCTTTGCCGGCTATAATAATATTATTATGTCAGTTTCAAGCCACTGGATTACAATTGTCGTCTCCCGCAGATATTGCACAATGAGGTGGGAATACTTTATTAGTATTCGACTCAGTCTAGACTTGTAATTAAATACGATATATAGCCTGAAGAAAAACCTATCCTGAAACTAATTTTCTTATTTGAAAATGACATAAATACTCTCATATCTCTCTCGATCTTAATAATGATGATAACTTATTTTATGGACCAATGCTTGTTACTTTTCTAAATATTATAAACCACATTATTTTTAAATTCTTACCAGAATAAAATTACGCGTAAAACGTTCGGTATCGTAATGTTAAATGTATACATAAAAAATGATTTAAAAAATCATTCAAATCAACGTCGACATATCGTTTCTCCGCGATGCCTTCACTCTGAACAGCTATATATTTTGACACGTCATTATTATTCTACGCTCGTACCGATCACGTTACTTTGAACGTACTCTCAGAAAAAGAAAATTATCATAATACTATATTTATAAGCTTTGCCACAGCTCATTTTTTTTCGTTTAGCTCTAAGTAACTTTTTTCATTCAGTTAAGTTTATAATGCATCATATTTAACGAAACGATGGAGGTAATACATTCACATACATAACTTCGTGCTACGTCCCTTGCAGAGAGAACAGAACACAAGGCACCATTTTTAAACACCTCACTCGCTTCTTTGCCCTTGACAAACCCTTGTTTAAATTGAACGAGGCCTTAAAAACCGACGTGCATGTCTGCTCGGCGATTCGTGCCACGTCCCTTGCGAGGTGGGTAGAGAGAACAGAACACAAGGCACGGTTTCTACACACCTTACTTGCTTCTTTGCCCTTGACAAACCCTTGTTTAAATTGAACGAGGCCTTAAAAACCGACGTTCATGTCTGCTCGGCGATTTTTTAGGCCTCGTTCAATTTAGTTTTTCACCTATGTTACCTCTGCGAACATAATTTCTTTAGCTGTTAGTAGTTAGATAGTGATAAGTTGAACAGTTTAACCGCAATTTAAAAGAGAGATAGGGTATTTTATTTTATTGTAGATAAACAATTGTCAGAGGGATAAAACTGTATGATAGCTTTGGACAATTATATTGTTCTTTGTGTGGTGTCTGGGTGTCTTTCTATGTATTATAAGTACGTAATTACAAAAGAAAAGTAACTAAATATATGTATTAATATCCGTTATCTAGTATCCATAACACAAGCATTTAGTTGCTTAGCTTGGAACTAGAGGGTGCTGTGTATTGTTTCCGAGATATTATCATTTGCTATTCAATTTAAATTGCAATCATGATTTTTAGAATAAACTTAAATTTTTTCCGACTTGTTTCGAATTATATTCGACCCATTTTGTATTGAGATACAGCCTGGTAACAGACAGAAGTATGGACGGACGGACAGCAAAGTCATAAGGATAGATAGTTTTGGATAACGAACTCTAACAAGACGATGATGATCGAAGAAGCAAGTAAGTTGCTTGAAAATTGTATCTTGTATCATTACACTCTTTCTGCCTAACCCGCAAGGTATATGTCATCAAGTAAACTAAGTAACCAAATAAAATGCTATCTAAATATGTCATTAGCTCCCGGGCTAATAGTGAAAATACAACTTAAAATTCTTAACAGCCCTGAAATAGAATAGAATAGAATAGAATATACTTTATTGTACACCATATAAAGAACAAATTACAGTAGATAGTACATAGTAAATGTAGGCAAGTACAGTAGGCGGTCTTATCGCATGTTGCGATCTCTGCCAGACAACCTTTAGATGGACATGCTAGCTAGGAATGTGAATATGCGGTGTACAGTTGTTTTTTGAATATACATGATAAACTTTTATATAGATAAATACATACATACATACATACACATAACATATAAATACATACATACAAAAATACATACATACATAAATACATAGTATAATATAGATATATACTGAGGATATTTAAGCACGTATAGGACATCAAGCATACGGACTAACTTAATTATAGTGACAAGTAGTATTCTTGGAGATATTTTTGAAAGTTGCCAGTGTCTGTGCGTGACGAATATACTGCGGCAAATCGTTCCACAATCGTGCAGCCTGGACGGCGAAAGATTTATCAAGAAAATTTGTGGAATGCGCTGGTATTTCCAGGGTCAAGCTCGCTGATGATCTCAAGCATCTTGCATGTGTATCATGGAGAAACGCGAAACGTTTTTTAAGATAGTAAGGAGTAGCAGGATTGAAAAGAGTACTATACAGAAGACAGAGAATATGAGTATTCCTTCGAAGGCGAATGGGCAACCACTTAAGCGTATTACGAAATTCGGTGATATGGTCATATTTGCGTAAACCAAATATAAACCTAATACAGAGATTCTGAAGACGCTCAAGAAATACGTACCGTGGACATAATTCGTGCTCATATTTATTCAAATGTGCAGTACTTTATGTAACCACAACTCAGCGGCGAGTCTCTTGCAGCAATAAGGCATTAACATGTTTTAACAGAATATAGCCTTATTTAGGTATATTTGCTTTGAATTTTAAGGATAAAATACTATTCAATATGTTGACGAAATCGTAAACATGAATAGAGAATAAATCTTTTAAGGTATGTATCGAGAGATCAGCCGCTTTTAATTGGTTCTGGTATCGTTCCATAAAATTTGCAAAAGAGTTCAAGCATATCAAGGCTTATTTCTCAAGAATTATATTGTATACTAGCTGTGCCCGCGACTTCGTACGCGTGGAATTTGTGATCAGATAGCTATATTTTTACATAGACAGTTGAGAAGTAATTACCTCTAAAATGAAATTGTAACTGGTAGGATAAGTACAGATTGCGGTAGCAATGGTTGTTGCCCGCATTGTTTATTTTCATTTTAACAGGAATTTTTGTAGTATAGCTGTAGCCCGCGACGTCATCTGCCTGAACGCTATACAGCACCAAAAATACCTACGATTATACCTTTTAAAATAACATTTATTTACCCGTTACTTCTTTACATTTCATAAATACAGAAAGTACAGTAACAGAGGGAGACTGTCTTTTGTAAAATTGTTGAACTTCAAAAGTGCTGATTTTCAGTCTGCTTTGAATAAATGACTTTATGGTGATTCTGCTGAATTAAGTAATAAGTTGTGACTGAAGCAAATGTAGAAAATAATGAATAAGAAAATATAAATATAGAAAAGGATAAAAATATATACTTATAAAACTTCTCTATAAACAACATTGCTGGTTTGGCTCTCCGCAGCCAAAATGTAAAGAGAGTCAGGACTGGTGACGCGGGAGCAAGCGACGTACAGCTGCCCGTGTGAGAAGCAGCTCGTCCTGAGGTCGACACCCGCTGCTCTCAGTGTCTGCCCCTGCGACTTATTGATGGTCATCGCGAAGCAAACACTCACGGGGAACTGTACGCGCTTGAACTGGAACGGGAAGTTATGAGGTATGAGGGGAATGCGTGGTACAAATACTGCCTCGCCTACGCCACAACCCGTAAGAATTTCCGCCTCAATGCTGTGTCTGTGGAGCGAGATGACTTTAAGGCGGGTCCCGTTACACAACTTCGGAGGAGATAGGTTCCGAAGAAGCATAATCGGGACACCGACTTTCAGCTTGATAGTATGCGCTGGAAGTCCACTTGCTGACAGAGAGTTCAGAAATTCCACGGGATAATGTGTGGCATCATCTTGCTCGATGACAGTGTTTATAGAGGTGTAAACCACTTCATTCCCCTCAATTTTCGAGAGAATGCATTCGTTGATTGCTTCAGCCTGACCATTTTTGGGCGTCAAAATTGCCCGCTCACATACCCAAGAATTCTGCTGGTGCGGTATATGACTGATGTCCCCGTACACACAGCGAATGAGTTCTTCTAAGCTGGATACGACTCTACCGAGAGACTCTGGAAGCACCACCTGCCCACCTCTCTCCTCTGGTAGAGTGCCTTCGCCAAGACTTAGAAGAACATCGGAGAATTCTTGAGCACGTGCATTGCCGCCGAGCCGAGCTCTCATATTAATGGTCAAGCGCAGCGTACGAACTCGTGACCACAGCGAAGATCGTTTCAACGAAGCATTCACCTCGTCAGCCCTCGATCCCCGCGTCACCACGGGAAGCGTTTGTCGGAAATCGCCACTGAATAGAACTGTGACACCACCCATCAAGTGTTCGTTCCTGCGGATGTCCTGCAGGGTTCTGTCCACGGCCTCAACTGCTTTTCTATTGGCCATCGTACACTCATCCCATACGATCAGAGAGCAATCCTTCAGCACGTGTCCCTTATCACTATTGCGTGACACACCACAAACAGGCGTTTCGGTGCTCTCTAAATCGATGGGAATTTTAAACATGGCATGTGCTGTCTTGCCACCCGGAAGCAGTGTGGCAGCGATTCCCGACGACGCTACAGCAATGGCAATTTTGCCTTGCCTCCTGACCTCTGCAAGTATGCCAGTGGTAACAAATGTTTTTCCTGTTCCACCAGGAGCATCCAAGAAAAACATTTTACCCTGGTTTTGCCCAACGCTTTTAAGAACAGTGTCATAAATTTGTTTTTGCTCTGAAGAGAACAAAGCGACATGGTGATTTCGTATGGTGGTCATTTCGCTCGGATCGTAAATTGTCTCAGCGTTATACTCTCGATTTCCACGGTCTTGATGCGGTGATGATTGGGGAGCTGGTAACCCATATTCGACCAATGGATTGCCGCCGATGGAAATGACCACGTCTTGAAGTGAACTAAGACAGGTGTTCAGCACGCGTTCATCAGTTACTTCGACTTCGTCTCCAGTAGCACGCCTCAAAGCTCGTAGAAAATCTTCAGATAGATGATGTCGATATTTTTCCCACAAAGCTACCGGGTTCGTGACTCCACAAAACACCAAGATGACGGCAAACAGATGACGCATACGGCTGGGGCTGTTACTGACGCTCGCCTCCGCGAGGGTGTCATCCCAGTTTTGGTCACCGTCGAGAAGGTGACGTGCTACACAGGCTGCGCGGTAAGTGGGATACTCCACGCCATCAAATGTTCTCAGAAAGGCAAAAGACGTTGGGCCTCGGATCGTGTGAAGTAATAACCGCAGAAAATAGCATTCGCCATTATTCGGGTGCACGGTATAAACTCTACCCAATACGGTGTCCTTGAAAATTCCCGGAAAACCTTCGACAGCACCTCCTCTTCGACGTCGGTTAAATATTCCCCTTTGCTTGTCGTACGTGTAATATGAAGGCACCTCGTCATACGTAAGGAACCTCGCAAACTGGTCGATTTCGCAGAGCCTGAAAAATGCCAAGAGAGTTGTTTGGCGCGGATTTTCTAAGCGCTCAGCAACGTTGTTGGGATCAAAATATATGCGCTGACCGTTTTCTAGGTGGACGTCTAAATGCATGACGGCAGGATGCCTGTCATGTATAGAGAACGCCAGTATCCGCCAAACTGCTTCAGACGTGCTGATGTAGCGACCGGACTGATACTTGGTCACCTCGTCTCTGTCAGTGTTCTGTAAAGCAAACGTCGCCTGATCGCTACCTTTGTTCACGTATTTGCAGATATATTTGATCGACCCGACGCTGGTGCACGACTCGACGTTGATGTGCGTCTGGAAGGTCCTGGACAGTACTGGTGAGTAAGGAACAATCCATCGGTTATCGACCGGTCGCGCCTGGCCACGCACGCTCAGCTCAGTGGAATGCCCGCCCTCTGCTGGTGATCGGCGCCGGTATGAGGGATATCCATCCTCACCAGTAATGGTTTCGTTGGTAAATTTTTTTGGGAATCTTTTTGTACAACGTCCGTCTTTCATACAAGGGGAACTTGGATTTAACGTGCCACAGGGGCCATGCACCATGTGACTTTTAACAATTTGATGCAGAACAGGATCAACGTCAGGGTCCGGAAGCTCTGCACTTATGACTTGATCAATCTGGATAGGCCTGATCTTTTCTTCCAACCACAAAAGCAGATGCGCGTGTGGCAAGCCGCGTTTTTGCCATTCCACGGAGTACATATGACATCGGACTGTACCAAACACTTTTGCCTTTGTTAGAAGATCCATAAGGCATTTCAACTTCAGGTGGAATACGCGAGAGATCAAGTCGTGCCTGTCGTACGAAACCTGTCCTGCAAGGAGTTGAGCTGTTATTTCAGGCCACTTTGGGTTGGTAGTGATAGTAATAAAGAGGTCCGGGCGACCAAACTTTCGCACATAGCAAAATGCATCTTGGGTCCTCTCGTGCATGTACCGCGGACCTCCTGTGAAGGTGGAGGGGAGAATGACCATCCTTCCTACATCTTGAGCATTGGCATCATTCTGCATGGCATCTCTGAGATGGACGTAGTTCTCAGCTCTCAGCTTTCTTTGATTGGACCTTATAAATACCAAACGCTCTGTCTCAATTTTGGCATACATGTCCACCAGAAACTGACTAAAGAGTGTACGATGATGGTGGAGATAAGAGCCATTGTTCACCCTCAGCTGGATCAAGAAGCTGTAGAACTGCATGGCGGACGTTTTTTTGTTATAATTTGGGGAGCCTGTCTGGGGGTCTACATTATAGTGGGCGAAATGGTAGCCATCCTCTCCGCGACAAAACATGAGCGGATATTGAAGAGAATCGTACGCGCGGTGAGTTTCGCTGATCCTTTGAAGCCGGTCATCGTGCGTGCGTAAGACGATATCTCTTTTATCACACTCCTGATCGACTAAGAGAACGGCGACCTCATTCGTCGTTGGCGCATTATATCGTCCCGGATGGGCTGCAATCGGCTTTCTATCTGCACTGATGACAAACTTAAAGCGGTTGCGCTCGTTCTCAGGCACCGACGCCAGAGCGGCTTTGAAGTTGCCAATGTGCGGATTAACGTTATGCAACATACTTTGCAATCCTCTGACCAGAACAGGGTCCAAATTGGGGATGTGTCTACTTCGTAGGTTTGCTTGTTCTTCAAAATCACTTACAAAATAAATTTGCAAAAATTTTGGAATGTCTGTAGGTAGCAGCGAACCGATTTGATGGTAAACTTGCCCCTGGACCTTGAATGTCGGCATGAAACCTGCTTCAACGATTTGATTTGCACCAAACGAAGTCATCTGGAAGGCGCTGTTATAAGCTCGGATGTTTTTCAAAAAATGGCTGGACTTCGGATGTTCGCCATTTAGTAAGATTCTTAACAGATCTGGTGGGTCTTGCATAGACTCCAAGCGTACCTTACCAGATGCACAACACATCCCATTGGGCTCTCCTTTCCATTTGCGGGCTTGACAGTGGGCACACACTTCTTCTAAGACACCAATATCTCCGTGTGCGGCGTAGTTAATCGCAACATTGTACATAAATCCACTTCCCTCTTTATTTAGCCACGATTGCTCTTCGATATCGTAAACCATGGATTCATCGTCAGATGTTGAAAGTTGATTCATGCTACGCCGCAGACGATCTAGTTCTAGTTGTGCCGCACGCTGTTCACCCGACCAAGATCCTCGAAACTCTTGAATTCTATCCCGTTCTAGCGATAGATGAGCAGACGTATCGCCACACACGTCGTGGTACCGCTGCCGAGCAGCTGCACGACGTTCTTCACGCTGCTCATCGTTCTCTAACGACCGTGAAAGGGCATGCTGAGAACGATCTCTTCTTAACCGGGTCATCCGCTCTTCATGATCTTCGATCGACCGAGAAAGAGAAGTGCGACTCCGCTGCGAATTCAACCTCGTCTCTCGCTGCGTGTATGTCTCTGACGCGCGAGACTCGGCGTGGCGCTCCCGGTCGCTTTCCAGTCGCGCTTCTCGCGCTTCGACACTCTCATAAAATCGAGCGGCATCTGAGCGAGAGCGCTGGGAACTCAACCTCGTCTCTTGCTGCGTGTACGTCTCTGACGCGCGAGACTCAGCGTGGCGCTCCCGGTCGCTTTCCAGTCGAGCTTCTCGCGCTTCGACACTCTCACAAAATCGAGCTGCATCTGTGCGAGAGCGCTGGGAACTCAACCTCGTCTCTTGCTGCGTGTACGTCTCTGACGCGCGAGACTCAGCGTGGCGCTCCCGGTCGCTTTCCAGTCGAGCTTTTCGCGCTTCGACACTCTCACAAAATCGAGCTGCATCTGTGCGAGAGCGCTGGGAACTCAACCTCGTCTCTAGCTGCGTGTACGTCTCTGACGCGCGAGACTCAGCGTGGCGCTCCCGGTCGCTTTCCAGTCGAGCTTCTCGCGCTTCGACACTCTCACAAAATCGAGCTGCATCTGTGCGAGAGCGCTGGGAACTCAACCTCGTCTCTAGCTGCGTGTACATCTCTGACGCGCGAGACTCAGCGTGACGCTCCCGGTCGCTTTCCAATCGAGCTTCTCGAATTTCAGCACTCTCGCACGATCGAGCGGCATAAGTGCGGCTGCGCTGCAAACTCAGTCTTGTCTCTTGTTGCGTGTATGTCTCTGACGCGCGAGACTCAGCATGGCGCTTCCGATCATTTAATAGCCGCATTTCGTATGCTTCTA
Source organism: Euproctis similis (assembly GCA_905147225.2). Classification (NCBI taxonomy): domain Eukaryota; kingdom Metazoa; phylum Arthropoda; class Insecta; order Lepidoptera; family Erebidae; genus Euproctis; species Euproctis similis. The sequence goes on along the minus strand of LR990118.1, from coordinate 5,168,274 downwards.
TACTTTCCAGAGACCGCAACGATGCATTTTGAGTGCGCATAGTATCTAATCGGGACTGGCGCGACGTACTACTTTCTCCATCTCGAATTTCCGCATTGTGTTCTCGAAGAGTAGCTATCCTTGCCTCACGCTCAATGGTGGTTTCAAGAGATCGAGCTAACCTTTTCCTTCGACTATCGTTTGAGGATTGGGATAGATTAGACCGTTTTCTAGGCATTTTGATTATTTTAAGTTTGAAAAATAACAGAAAATAATTTACACGCTGAGAATTTACACACAGATAATGATAGCTAAGCAGTAAGCAGTAGTCCGATTCCGAATGAAGTTTATTTAAGTAAATATTTTTTTTTTTAATTATATTTCAGGAAAGTATTTTCAGTTTTCACGTTAAATTCGACTAAGCACACGATAACTTATAGCAACGCAGGTAACCCCAGTTTCTATGAGTTGTCGCGGCGACATCCGTACTCATAACATCACTTTTGGTGAACGAAATTATAGCGCGATCTAATTCGACGCCAACGCCATCTAGTTAGCGAATAGGAAACATTTTTTTTTAATGGTGTAAAATTATAAAATTACGAAGCAATCATTACACCAATAAATACCGAACAAAAATATTAACAGTTTTTAGCATATACAAATACATTTTTTTAATTGTCTTGCTCATCTCTGAAAAGAATTAACGATACAATTTTAAAGAAGAAAATGCACAACTCCATCTATGACTCTTAAAAACATCTATTGACCGCAAGCGCATGATGAAATTTCAATTATTTATATTCAAAAAGTGTTTAAACATGTAATTCGACTTGATGTTTTTAAAATCTCAAAGATTTATTTATATCTAAAACCAAAAAGTGCTTACACGTGTAATTCAACTTAATGTTTTCTGTTTTGTAAATCTCATAGATGGCACTGTTTTAAAATTGTCTGTTATGTTTAACGGCATAAGTTAATTAAAATGTGAAGCTAACTTATATTATATTATTATTATTATTATATGTATAGATTAAAGCATGGTTATTAACATAATAACACCATAACAACATACAAATATGCGTCGTTAGATTACACGTTGCTACAGAATACATTGAAGAAATAAAGGTTCACTGCTCGTTCCTCGTAGGTGATAGCGTGATAATATGTAGCCTATATGTTGACCCGACTTCTTAATAATTTTCGTGCCAAATTTGAAGTAAATCCATGCAGTACTTTTTGAGTTTATCCCGGACATACATACAGACAAACAGACAAACAGACAAACAGACAAACAGACAAACAGACAAAAATTCTAAAAAGTATATTTTTGGCTTCGGTATCGATTGCAGATCACACACCAAGTATTCTTTTTAAAAAATATTCAATGTACAGTTTTGACTTTTCTACAATTTTATTATATGTATAGATCTCACACTAATGACTTTCGGAATTCTTCTCGGGTGTAATGTGTGCTAAATATCGAAAAAATCGAATGAATCTGAAATGGTTTTTCTAAGAGATTGTACACAAGATTATTGTATTTATGCCTCTTGAGGGTCTCTGCATATGCAGCAGGAGCGCCGGGAGCATTGATAGGACAAGGAAGATGTGTAGGCGCCAGGCTGTCGACAAAAGTAGTATCTGATATTTATTGTTTATTTCGTAGCAGTAGATTTCGCTACTTTACATTTGTGAATTAGTCGTGTTGAGGCATTATTGCAGCTGCCTCTACTACTTGTCAGGCATTAAAGGCATTTACAAAACAGTGAAGATAAAAAAAAGCAGTGGTCGTCTTGCAGTTCTTTGCATGAATGAGCCGGCTAAACCGGTTAAATACCACGACCTCTCGGAATATGCGCGTCAAGTGACTCGTGGCGCGTTTCGCTCGGTGAGAGAGGTATCCGGAGACCCAATCCCATTTTCCCTTCCTTTCTCCTCCTACTCACTTAAAGATGTTCATGGGCGGTGAGTAGTTACTTACCATCATATGACCCACTTGCTCGTTTGTCCTCCTATCCCATAAAAAACAAAAAAAACTCCCTACGTTTGATCTAGATCCATGGAAGATTTAAGAGGTTTTGTTTCAAAAATAATAAATAACATAACATAACTTCACGCATTTTTCTACCAGAAGGTGTACGCAGCGGCTAAGCGTAGGGTACGTAAAATAACAAATACCTGCAAAGAATTCTGTTACGTTAAACCTTAGGAGCGAAATCATATAAATGATATCCAAATACACATAAACTACCATGTTTTTCTTAAATGTATTGATAATGTAGTACAAGTATGTACGTTTCGTTATCTACCCTTAGTGTTGGGAGGGGACAATTTATTTATTTATAAGATCCCGCAATGTTGACTACTTTTCCTCGGAGTGTTTTGCGCAAAGCTCGAAAATACATACCTAAATGTGAATTTACAAGTACTTCGAGCCCCGATATAGACGGAGCGTCTGATATGCTATCATTATCCCTTTGGGTCGCTAAGATCAAACTGCTGTTTCTTTTTTTCGAACGTATTCTTTTATCGTTACATTTTAGGTGGATGAAGGCTAAAAAAGTTCAAGGTTTTTCCGTCACTATTATGTCCAATTCAAAAGAAATAAATCCTTTTTTATCAGTACTATGCGAATTTTATAACTAGGCAACTTTACCCGATTGCACCAAATAGAGTTTTATATTTTTTAGGTTGACAAGACTATTGGCGCAATTACTCTACATTCAATCACAAAAGTCAATTACTTTGAACTGTAAAATGTTTATTTAGTAATTAAAATAAATCATTTAATCTTCTTCGATACACAACAAAAAGCGAACATTGAATAAAATAATGGTATTTTATTCAATGTTCGCTTTTTGTTTGAATCAATCAATCAGCCCTTTATCCTGAACTTACTTAATTTACCCGTGAAAATGATCTCTGTAAAGAGTTCGAAACGTCGGATAATAAATAGAAAATAAGTTCTAAATAAACGCGATATAATTCATAAAAAGTTGTTTCATTGTTCTGAACTATTCTATTTGTTCTAGAAGTAAAGTCAAATTAAAGAAAGTCAAGTAGTTCAGTGTGCCTCTTGGCATAGGCCTCCTCTAACATTTTTCAATGCTTTGTCTTTTGCAACTCTCCTCTAGTTGGGCCCCGCTTTTAGTTTTATTTCGTCTTCCCATCTTTTTCCGACTTTTTCGTTGATTTTCTCTATTTCTTTTACCATTCCTAGGGTACCGTTCATTAAGTATCTTGCTCCATTTATCCAGGGTACATCGTAGTAAATGGCCTGTCCACCTCCACTTTAGTTGGTCTATCTTAGCTTACACATCTTTAAATCTGGTTTTTGATCATTTGAAGGTGTTTCTTTTTCTATCTTGCTTTTTGGCGCCGATCATGATCCTCTCCATAGCTCTTTGGCAATGTACTAGTCTGCCTTTTTGGTGTTTAGCGGGTGACCAGATTTTGCAGACATATGTGAGGCAAGGAAGGATACAGGTATACAACTTTCCTTTTGATTCCCATACCTGTTCCTGTCGATTTCACTATTTTTTTCAAGGACCTTAATTTTTCAGCTATAAATTTAACTCATATTTTATTAATTTATATATGGTCACATTTTGGATATAAGATATAAATAAAAATAGGTAAAAAAACTTTTTAAGTTAAACGGTTTTATGTTAAACATACATTGCAATGTTTAAGATAAATGTACTAAAAACCAAAAAATAATAAAATAGATACAGTCGTGGGAATTATAAACATATGCATAGACTAGACTAAAATAAAACCGTGGGGCACGTCAATTGTCTACAATCGTTGATTAAAATGTTTATGCTGTTATAATGCTGTGTGTTTAATTAAAATGTGCATTATACATATTATCATTGTAAATTATAGTATTGTAAATTACAATTGTAAATTACAAACGGGGTGAGCTAAATAAAATCTTAGTATAGTAATTTGTAGTGTGTAGTCTACACACTACAAATTATCGACTTAATGTGCGATAGAAGAATCGTTTAATTCGTCGTTAGGCAGTTGGCCCGCAGACGGTGAGGAAATTACTTACTATTTTCTTGCTCATGGAAACTCCAATAGTTATACACTCCATGTAAATAAAAGAGATGTTTCAACTAGTTTATCGTTGGACATTCTCACTGCTGGCTGGCGAGGAATCGTTTCACTGCTCGTAGTTTGTCTTTAATCGACAAAACATATAATAAAAGTACTACTCGCTTACCACTATGAAACCCTAAAACTCGCTTATAATCGAGCTTGCTAGCTTGTTTCCACATTCTAGCCCTAGTTATCACACGTCTATCGTTGTCGGTTGAACAACTGCCTAATTATAGTGTAACATACAAAACAAACATTTTAATCAACGATTGTAGACAATTGACGTGCCCCACGGTTTTATTTTAGTCTAGTCTATGCATATGTTTATAATTCCCACGACTGTATCTATTTTATTATTTTTTGGTTTTTAGTACATTTATCTTAAACATTGCAATGTATGTTTAACATAAAACCGTTTAACTTAAAAAGTTTTTTTACCTATTTTTATTTTCTAGTTTTTAGTTTTTATTTCGCATTCTTTACCATTTTGATCCCACGAGTAATGGACATTTAAACGGTCGACCCCCCCAGAGGTCCAATAAAAGAGCAAGGCTATGTACAACAAGATGCGCCTGAGACTTGAGGGGAAAACGCTAAAACTACATATCATTTTTATCCACCCTAATGCCATACAGTTCTCGGCGCGTTTTAACCTTTCACCTTAACTTGAGTGGTGTACTGCTAACGACGTATCATTTTTAGCCACCCTAACGCCACATAGTCCTCAACACGATACAAAATCTTGACTTGGGTGGTGGATTCAGGCTGGATTAATCAGATACCTATGTAAGGGATACTACACCTCATGGCACGTACATGTACGTGCCATCAATAGTATATAACAACGGTACGCACAGTATGCTGTAGTGGTCGGTGTGCAGAAAAAGAAAATAAACATTTGTACAGATGGTACCAAGGCGATGACAGGTAAAACAGCAGGAGCAGTGTCACGAATGAAAAATAAAGCGCCTAATTGTAGTTCCAGTCATTGTATTCTGCATAGACAAGCACTTGCGATGAAGCAAATGCCGTCTAATCTAAAATTAGTTATGGATGAAGCGGTAAAAATAATTAATTTTATCAAATCACGACCACTACAATCCCGATTGTTCTCATTATTGTGTGAAGATTATGGCAGCAAACATAAAACACTGCTGCTCCATACAGAAGTGCGATGGCTGTCTCGGGGAAAAACTTTAACAAGGCTATTTGAACTTAGAGCCGAGTTACAAATGTTTTTTTCAGCAGATACTTCTTTTAATTTGAAGGACCGTTTGTATGATAAAACTTGGTTGTTCCGATTGTCTTTTATGGAGGATACTTTCAAAAACTTAACGAATTAAATTTATCGTTGCAAGGTAAACAGACAACAGTGTTTCAGGCCTATAATAAAATAACTGCTTTTAAAAGAAAATTAGATTTTTGGATCATTTGCATTGGTAAGAAAGAAATAGAAAGTTTTACGTTACTCAGTGAGTTTGTTAGCGAAAACGACTCAGAAATGTTTGAAGATAATGTGTTTGAAGAATTGGTCCAATATCTCAGTTCGATGCGCGCATCTTTTGAAAAGTATTTTCCCGAAGAACACAATACAAAAATTAAAGTGAACTCCTGGATTCATAATCCTTTTTTACCCAACTTGGAAAAGCCTGAAAACATGTCAAATGAGTTAAATGAATCTCTTTTAGAAATGTCATCAGACACAAGTATGGAGTCATTGTTCAAAACGACGCCTCTTAATGATTTTTGGTGCAGAATCCAAGATGAATAATCAATGCTTGGCCAAATGGCTCTGGATATTCTTCTCCCGTTCCCAACTACATATTTGTGCGAAACAGGATTCTCTACCTACGCAGCCACGAAAACAAAATATCGCAATAGACTGGACGCCGAAGCTGATATGAGACTCCAACTTTCTTCCATCAAACCTGATATCAAGCAATTGATGAAAAATAAAAAACAGTTTCATACCTCCCACTAGTTAGATTTTTTCTTTTTTAATGTTTTCTATTATTGTCCTTACCAAGTGGTGAAGTAAACAATAATTAGTAACTGATACATTGTACTTTTATTATGCTGATTAATAAAGAATACACTTATAAAAATAATTGTTTTATTGTAGGGTTCCATCAAGTATTTTGCTTCCCAAAAGGGTTCCGTCATTTAAAAAGTTTGAGAACCACTGGTGTAAGGGATACTACACCTCATGGCACGTACATGTACGTGCCATCAATAGTATATAACAACGGTACGCACAGTATGCTGTAGTGGTCGGTGTGCAGCGACACACAGTTGTCGCTGACACTAATAAATGACAAGATCATAATTACGTCTTTCATTTATCGGCCACTCATTTACCATCTTGAAGAGTCACCACCATGGAGAATCACCGCCTCACGATATACCATCATCCAACGGAATAGTCACTAGTAACGTCATCCGTTACACCTAAATTACAGATTCAATTTCTAAATTTGAATCTTATTATTATACGCCATTTAGTGGCTGCGCCCATCTTAAATATTGAGGTTGTATAGTGCACTGTATTCTTCTTGTCAAGCCCTTTTATTTGATACCCATATTGGTGGGATTGATAAAAAATTGTTATCAGCCATTTGGTAGCGGCGGCCATCTTAGATTTCAATTTTGCATAGTAAATTGTATTCTACTTGTTGAGACCTTTCATTTGATACCCATGTTGATGGGATTGATAAAACCTAATTTATCCGCCATTTTGTAGAGGCCGCCATCTTGGATTTCAATTTTTTATAGTATATTGTATTCTGCTTGTTGAGCCCTTTCATTTGATACCCATATTGATGGGATTGATAAAACCTACGTTATCCGCCATTTTGTAGCGGCCGCCATCTTGGATTTAATTTTTTTATAGTATATTGTATTCTGCTTGTTGAGACCTTTCATTTGATACCCATGTTGATGGGATTGATAAAACCTAATTTATCCGCCATTTTGTAGAGGCCGCCATCTTGGATTTCAATTTTTTATAGTATATTGTATTCTGCTTGTTGAGCCCTTTCATTTGATACCCATATTGATGGGATTAATAAAACATAAATTATCCGCCATTTTGTAGCGGCGGCCATCTTGAATTTATAAAGATAATGAATAAACATAATTGTATTGTCACCAAAATCCAAAGTGTATACAAAATTTCAGATTAATCGGTTGACAGGAAGAGGGTGAAATTTGAATTACTAAATTTGACCCAAGAATAAAACAAACGGGGTGAGCTAAATAAAACCGTTTAAAAAATATTTAGCATAATATAATATATATAATATGAAGATATAAAAACAGTTTTCTTGTATATATATCTTCTTCTTTGGTTATTAAATACGTTTTTATATTAGCGAACATTGAAAGCTGTCTGTCTAAATATTGAACGCTTCGTGTAATGGTAGCAGTAATATCTTATATGATACCACGTAATTCTAGTAGACGTCGTTAAGCTTTGTAAGGAGACATTAAACCGTTGTTATCGGGGGATGTAGGGGAAAACGAGCATCTCGCAGTGACTGGCGTTATTTCAAGGAAAATTTATATTCATTTAACTACGGATCTAAAGTGCTTATTATAGTATTTCTAAACATAAGGACGTAAAGCTGTCTTAGATTTATTAAAACAATAACTTTATTACAAGTGAATAAAATACCTTCACATAAGTTAGTTGCGTAAATTGGACGACATGAACTAAACAGGGAACTTAATTCAGCTTATAGATGCAAAATCTATCCAAGGACTACACTAATCCAATATACCAAGCAGGCTATTTAAAATATATAATGGGTGTCGAAATTTAACTTGCTATTGTTAACTTATTGAAATAGGTTTCATTACCTAAAAGACTGTTAATTGCCAAACGAAGAATTGGAAGGGTCTGTGAATCCTTTTATATAAATAAAGGACAACGTAATCATCGGTCTGACAGCATTGTGCTCCCATTTATGGCTATAGGGTACGCCACCTATCCCATTTGGGACGTGAAAATTCGGCGAGTCGAGGCTTAACAGCCGTTATCATTTTAACAGTAGTAGAGTCTTGCAGTTCGCTGCATGAATGGGCCGGCTCCACTGGAAAAATACCACGACCTCTTGGAATATCAGCGTAAGGTGGATCGTGCCGCGTTTCGTTCGGTGAGAGAGGTATCCCGAGGCTCATTCTTCTTTTACTTTTTTTTTTCTCTCCTGCTCCCTTAACTGGCGGTAACGCACCTCGGTATTCAAGGGAGGTGAGAAGTTACTTATCATCAGGTGATTCACTTGCTCGTCTACCCTCCTATGCTTAAAAAATAGACCTTCAGGCATAAAAAGGCGTGAAGTCATAAAAATAAAAGCCTTCCTGAAAATATATTTGCAAGCTCAGAATCGTACTTACATTTATCACCTACCCTTACTCCAATTAATTAAAGCAGGTAAGGGTTGTCCGTTAATCACGAGGATTAAAAGAAATCCAATGTAGTTAGATATTTCGACAATACCTCCCTACTTGTACCTACAAGTTTTTTCATTACATCTTAAAAGCCTTTCAGATTTCTGTTTTCAAATATAGATATAATTTAATTTTGCTGAGAGTCGACCAGCAGTTAGGCCGGACACAGTCGCATGGCAACGGCGATTCAATAAGATGAGTCCAAGAATGTTATTTTATTTGTATCCGGTTGCTCGGAAGCCTATTAAGTCCATTGATCACGTTAGCTATAAAGTCTTTAAAACTATTTTGATTGAACTTATTATTGGAATCATAATATAAGTGCTTTTTGCTTTAGTTTTTTAGGCAGTTCGCTACATGAATGGGCTGACTGGAAAGCCATATAAACCCTCTAATATTTTTTTTTTCTAAAAACCGTCGTATTTAACGGACGTATGGGTTTCGTTAAGTGAGAGAGGTGTTCGGAGGCCTATCCGCTTTCCCTCTCTTTTCCCTTCCCCACTCCCATAAAGGCTACCAACGCAACTGTAACACTATTTATGTAGCAGGTGTCCATAGGCGGCGATAATCACTTACTATCAACTGAACCGCTTTCGCGTTTGAACCATTATCCCATTAAAGATCTCGCTTATTAGGTTTAAGATATATAGATTTTGAAATGAGGATTAAATTTAACCGTTTAGACTCAAAAAACGCATATCCAATATTTTACGTAAACAATATGTAACTCAAACTCAAGCTTTCAAATAATTCGCCTCGAAAACAGTGATAGACTCCGAACAACCAACAATTCTTCATTTATACTTTTACACGCAAACAGAGAAAGTTTAGTGGCGCTTTGCCCGAATGACATTATAACTTTTGCTATTCCTAGCGCGAACACAACTATTAGGTATAATATATGTTTTCAGAATTTCTAAGCTGTTATGAAAAGAATTGCTATGTTTACGAAGTTATATACACAAATATTGCTATATATTATTATTGTATATAATATTGCTGTGTGGCACCGGCTTAGAATACCGCCACCCCATCTCTACCCGTGGGTGTCGTAAAAGGTGACTAAGGGAAATGCTAGAAGAATGGGCAGCAGCATTCTCTCTCAAGAAAATACAGCCTACTGCGATCGCCAACCCGCCTGCCAAGCGTGGCGATTATGGCAAAAACCCCCCATGATTAAGCGGACCGGCAGTTGTGGCGCTCTATGGGTGAGGCCTATGTACAGTAGTGGACCTCAAAAGGCTAATGATGAATGATGATACACAAATATAAATTAATATTATATGATGTTTGTGTTTATCTTTTCTTGTTTGCTTTCAGTTAGGCACTGGGAATGATTGTTCATGAATTAAAAAATCTAACTCTCGAAAGACCTGCCCAACCTTCTAACTTCAAAATTTTAGTATTTTTCTTTCTAAACTTTCTTAACCATTTCATGTTTTTGAGTGAAATGTATAAGATTATATAAATGGAACTTCTTATTTAAATGTTATTGTTTTTTTGCTGTTAAATCTAGTCAAATAGAAAACCAGTTAATTATTGCATATGCATATTGGAGTCATAATATACATTATGATACGGTAAAAATGTTGTTTCGTTGTCTATTTGCTCTATCTTATCTCTGAAATCAGCCCTAGATACGATAGATAGATGTTAAAACGACGCACATACACAATCACACAAACATCCTACAGCAATCGGATTCTGTTTTAAGAGGAATTTTACGTAAAAATAAATTAAAAGCAAAAAACCTTTTTTAAAAGCTTTTATTTTAACCCTCTTACAGGAAGATTTTTTTTCTTTAAATTTTTACTATCAGCTCCGCAATCTGTAAAATTACGTAAAAATAAAAGCCTGTTATTTTTAGTTACAGCTGGTTAAGTTGCCCAGTTTATTTTTCTCTCTATTGTTGCAAGGTAGTTGGACGCTTGATATCGAACAGTCCAGCTCCTTAATAATCTTGTATGATCCACCATATTAGATTTAGAATTAGGTCACAGGATACCCATATGTAGAAATGCATTAAATATATATATATTCGGTATATATATATATATAAAAAAACCTTTACATAGAACGGATATTTATATATATATATATTCCGCCATCTTGGATATATATAATTATTGACCAAAACAACTTTTAGGACTGTATCGCGTTTATTTATTATTTATTTTTATTTCCCGACGTTTCGAACTCTTTACAGAGATCATTTTCACGAGTATGAACAAAAAGATGGTAGTTGTTCAAAAGCTATCCTCACTGATACAGAGAGCACCCACTTTTTGGAAATAAAAATCAAAAAGTTGATGTTAAAAATATGATTTTTACTATTGGTAACCCACATCAGACCATGAGAACAAAAGTTAAATACTTATTTATAAGATGCATTAATACATCCTGCCTCTAAAGATCCTAAAGAACAACAAAGGATCTTTAGAGGCAGGATGTATTAATGCATCTTATAAATAAGTATTTAACTTTTGTTCTCATGGTCTGATGTGGGTTACCAATAGTAAAAATCATATTTTTAACATCAACTTTTTGATTTTTATTTCCAAAAAGTGGGTGCTCTCTGTATCAGTGAGGATAGCTTTTGAACAACTACCATCTTTTTGTTCATACTCGTGAAAATGATCTCTGTAAAGAGTTCGAAACGTCGGGAAATAAAAATAAATAATAAATAAACGCGATACAGTCCTAAAAGTTGTTTTGGTCAATGAGTGAGATTCGCGAAAGTCTTAGAAACAAATATATATATAATTATGTTACACACCGTATCGCATTGTCGTCCAAACAAAACTGAATACAAAATTTCAGCTCAATTAATTGAAGATATCTTCTTCAAACTTGACTTTAAAGATTCCACCTGAACATACATAAAACAATACAGTGCAAATTAAATAAAAGCTTAAAAAATCAATATTTTCAATGCTAACTCATCCATCTCAGTCCACTTCGATAAATGTTTTGTATTTGTCTAGCGACATCAACTCTAGTCTTTTTTTTTCAACATCGTCGGTCTCTGTAATATTCTTTAATAGTATACTCAAATATTTACTCGTTTTATGTTATCTTTGGGAGTTTATATATTAAATTTAATATTGAGAACACATCCATATGAACTATTATGACAAAGGATTTCGAAAACTTTCATACATTTTTTTAGTAAATCTTTCAAAGTTCATTATATAGAATGCTATCTAAAATCCGAAAGAAGAACGATTTACTGTAATAGATCATGTAGTTATTTATGGAATATATATATTTAATAGAGCCTATTATTAGCAGTCAAAAAATCAATAAAACACCACAACAAAGAGCTCTAACAAAATGTTTCTTGCAACCATATAATTCTAATCCATGCAGTATTAAAGTTGGCAAATTAAAATTTACCACTAAAAAGATTAGTACTCCGCTCCTAGTGTTCATAGCGTGAGAATATAAAACCTAAAGCTTTCCTTAATAAATTGACCCTGAAGTACTTGTAACTAGCCTGCTCAAACCAACATAAAAATCGTTTTTTTTATGGGATAGGAGGGCAGACGAGCAGGCGTGTCACCTGATGGTAAGCAACCAACGCCGCCCATGGACACCAGCAACACATATAGTGTTACTGTTGCGTTGCCGACCTTTAAGGGATAGGGGATAGGAAAGGACGGGGAAGGGGGGTGGGCCTCCGGGTACCTCTCTCACCGAACGAAACGCGGCATGAGCCACTTTACGTCGGTCTTCTGAGAGGTCGTGGTATTTCACCGGTCGAGCCAGCCCATTCATGCAGCGAACTGCTTGGCTCTACCACCAGCATTCAGTTTACTTCAAAGGTAATCAACGTAGAATTATTTTATTCATTTCGAGCTATGTAGTAAAATATAAGACCGCTTTGTCAGTTACTACGCTTACCTTTCAGATTTTCTTTGCTTACACAAACAAGTAAGGCCATTGTTTCTTTGTGATAGCGAACCGGGGCGCGTTAATTAATTTCCGGTTCCGTAATCACTAAACTGCGTCGTCGTATTGTAAAAAAGAGTGCCGTTATACAACATCTGATAAGACTAGACTTTGGCAGAGGAAGGCCAAAAAGAGAGATGGAGAAATTGTGTGAGAGTGAATTTGAATATAAAGATCATAACGGTAGAAGAAAATGGAAAACGATTTCAAATTGTACCGATCCTAACTAGTTTAGGGTAAGTAAGGTACAGGAGAATGGTGGTCCAGTGGTCGAGCACACGGCTTCTGATTCAAAGGTCCGGGTTCGAATCCTGATAGTGGTTCACACCAATAACTTTTCGAAATTGTTTTCGGTAGTTATGTGTGATAAATATCGATGACTGAAAACTTTGTGCCTGGTATGGCAATAGGTTCACCACCTATTCCATTTCAGACGTAAACATAACGGCGAGACGAGGCTTAACAGCCAATGCCTACACCTTCGGGTAACAAAAGGCGTGAAGTTATGTTACAGGAGAATGATGATTAGTTAATTACCCGTTTTTTCCAGAAAGAATAGTTTAGAGAGTATTATAATATTTTTTATGATCATGGTCATAGTGAAGTATTTATAACAAACGTGGACTTTTGGAAGTTACTATTTTGCATATTTTGAAATCGTATCTAGCTGTGTGAAAAACGAATGACATGAAAACATATTGAAGAAAAAATTCAATTATATTTCAAGTTTATATTAAATTAATTTTGAAATTTATGTATGATTAATATCGATGACTAAAATCCCTGTGCCAATGCTTTTTATGGCAATAGGTTCGCCACCTATACCATTTGGGATGTAGACATGACGGCGAGTCGAGGCTTAACAGCCACTGCCTACACCTTCAAGTAGATAAAGGCGTGAAGTTATGTTGGTTCATTTTTGTGGCGACGTTTGGTTCATTTTCCTAGTGACTCTGATCTGATGATTTGAACGGCAGCACGGTTTGGCATCGGCTCAAGCTTTGATGATGGCTGTTCGACGATTCGACGGGCCTCGTGGCGCATTGGTAAAACTACTGACTGCAGCAATAAGGTCGGGGGTTCGATTCCTACCCGAGCACAAATATTTGTGACAAACATGAATGTTTGTGTGTGTATGTATGTATGTATCTATTATTATCTATGTATTATAAGTATGTATTTACAAAAAGAAAAGTATATATCTATTAATATCCGTTATCTAGTATCCATAGCACAAGCATTTAGTTGCTTAGCTTGGAACTAGAGGGCGCTGTGTGTATTGTGTCCAAGATATTATTATATTATATTTTGCTTTTATTAAATTCGAAAAGATTCTGTGTAAGCAAGATCTAATTATACATAAATTTTACTATACTGCCGCTCTCTCTTCTTGCTTTTCTGCTATCACCAATGACTCTCAATTTCAGATCAGTTTGAGAAACAAAGTTCGACTCATTGGCAACGAATTATCAGCGAATTGAATATAGGACCATCTGAATTGAATTCCACAAAAATAACATTTGAATTTAGATCAATTTCTCTTCGCACTCGGCTAACATGAATTATTTGAATATGATAACTAATCAAAGCAACTTTATCTCAGATCAATATGAGTGGCTTCGCTAATTGAAAGTGGCTGTTTATGTGGTAGTAATTGGCTTAAATGTTTGTTTTGTTAAATGGTTTGCAGACTTCGATATTATGTTTACTCAATATCGATGAGACTGGCAGTGTCTGCGAAATCGTTTTATACACTCGATGATAATAAAAACTATGCTGATGTGGAATAAGGTGATAGAGGCAGGCATTTCGCTTAATGAATGGGTTAGCTCGATCTATGAAATTACATGACCTTTCAGAAAATTGACGTAATGCTCATGTCACATTATGTTTGGTGAGAGAGTCATCCGGACTTCTGGAAGGGAAAATCAAGGAGGTGTAGGTACACCTCCTTGATTTTCTGAAAATTTTCACTGAAATATTTAATTGTTGTTTCTATTGCATTGTCTGCTCCGTTTTGAGGGAGATGGCTGCGATAAAAATGTTGTACTGGTTATTCCACGTAGATTCATTCATTTTGGCATTCTAATGATAATAACTTTTTGCATAGCCTTCAGATTTTATTGTCAATTAATCTCCCAAAACACGAAAAGAATGTGTTGTTTCAAATACTAACAATTTTTTGTTTGAAATATGTAACACTAGTTGACCCGGTGAACTTTGTTTCGCAACAAAAGTAATAAGTAAATATTGAATTTAACACTTTTTAACTATTAATGAATCGAAAATGGATTTATTATTTGTCTTGATCTGCATGAGAGTTCTTCATTATAATTTATCAATCATCAATTTGACAACCGAATATTACTAATTTTTATTAATCGAAATGAAAAAAATAAAACAACAATATTTATTTTCTTCATCGAGGTTCTCCCTAACTTGTGCAAACAATCCCTAGAGTAATAACTTATTATTTATTACGAAACATTTTTCGTTATATTCCAAATATTTTATATATTTTATAATTCCAAATATTTTATGACTAGGAAAATATTTACCTTCAGAATATTTCATGTAACGTTCAGTTATATGAATATTAAATGAGGTGAGAACGTATAGGTATGTTAATACCTTGCGTTTCGTTATGAATTCACTTATTTCTAACTTCGATTGAATTGAAAAGATATGATTTACACTGCCCACACCTTCGGGTACTAAGAGCGAGAAATTGCGTGAGGCTAATATCTCCTATAGGGAAAGGGACTGAACCTAGGGATACTCAGAAGGTAACTGTACCGTCGTTAGACTATCATGAAAATCGGGTAATGGAGAAATTGACAAGTAAATATTTCAGTGAAAGAGTTCATCACTCTCAATTAGTTAAAGCAATAATTTATAAATGGCGTCGGTATATTTTGTTTGTCAACTTCGAAACACTTTGCGTCTGAAAGTTAAATTGTTTTGCAATTAACCTCTTTGTTGTTTCAAGTCGATGAGTCGGCAATGATTACTAGTTAAAACTTCAATATTTAATTCTATTTCTTAGCAAAAACATTTATATTGCGTGATATCTTCTATAATAAAATTAATTAATAGGTGGCCCTAAGAACTTTTTATTTTTTCTTACTTGTGTGTTTTTTTATAATGTCAAGCTTTTTATACCATGTGTATAAATAGGCCATGGCTACTACTGCTTTGATACGCCGTTTTTTTTTTCTTCCATATATAAAACTCTTAAACCACATAGACTACCAAACTGAATTAGTTGAACTGAAATAACTTCAAATCTCCATAGATTAAGATATTTTATTCCAGTTTGTCTCTAACTATGAATAATTTTTCCGTCATTTAGGGTATATATAAGCGAGATTTCAATGAGATATAGGACCTCAATGAAGATGTAACCCCTCCGGTGTCGTAGCTGGGCGACGCTAGTTGCTATCCATCAAGTGACATGTGTACTCATTTGCCCCCTTTTTCTAAAACAAAATAAAATACATCAATATTATTTCACACAAGACAAACAAAAATAAGAGCAGAAAAAATGAAATAAATGTGGATAGAAAGAGAGATAGCTGGATTGTGTAAGAGTGGACCTAAATATAAGTAACTGTGAAGACGACAAATGATAAAAGAGAATGAATCAGAATTGCATTTTGTGCCGAATTTATCTGGGGTGATGAAGATCAGGAGAATAATAAACACCATAATTTATGCTTATTATATTATAATGCATATCAACGAGCCTGGTGCTGCATTGGTAAAGCTACCGACTGTAGAATTACCGTGGTGGGTTCTATTCCCGTCCGAGTACAAATAATTGAGCGAAGCATGAATGTTTGTATGGCTTTTGGGTGTTTTTCTGTGTTTTATAGGTACGTATTTACAAAAGAAAAGTATTAATATACTTTATATAGTATCCATAACACAAGCATTTAGTTCCATAGTTTGGAACTAGAGTTTTAAAAATTTATATATTAGATACAAAAGTCTGTGAGTTCAGCAATATGTATTTGATCCGGATCTACTCTTTTAATTGTACCTATATGAATGAGAACCTTATTTGCTGTCTTGAAATGACATATAATATATAGAATAAATATAGGTTGCCTGGCAGAAATTGTTCACAGCAATAAGGCCGCCCTTTGTACTTATTATATTTCAGTACCATCTTGTAATTCCTTATTATGTGTGCAATAAAGTGTATATAAATAAATAAATAAATATATATATATATATATATATATATATATATCCTAGAACCGTTTCGGCGTCCAATATGGAGTTAATTGCATTTAAAATGGCGTCCACCTGCTTTTGGCGTCCCATATACGGACGTCATTTTGGTTGACATTGCCAAACCACGCGTCTTGGTCTAAAGTACTATGTGAACTTTGTAATAAAAAAAAAAAGTGGACTTCACTTTACAGCCACAATATATGAAATTGTATTTCGATTAGTTCTTAGCAATTTCGTTTGTAACGTGTAGCGCTGTTGTAGCGCGAGATATACGTTTGATATACAACAATGTAACGAATGAATGAAACCTTTGACTTTGTTTAAATTCGGCTTATCTACTTCCTGGCCGCCTGGCTCGTTTAAACATAGGGAACTAAGACTTGTGCAAAAATAAACCTCACATTGATTTAACTTATTATACAGTCGATACTGAACAAGTCACACCGTTCGACGTGATATTCGCCGTCCGTCAATATCATAGAATATCCTGCACATGTGTAGTGTACGATATTCTATGATATTGACGGATTTTAATTTTGAAACAATTTTCTTAAAACTATTACGTTTTACTTGCTATTAAATAACATAACATAAACATAACATAACTTCACGCCTTTTGTTACCCGAAGGTGTAGGCAGCGGCTGTTAAGCCTCGTCTCGCCGTTATGTTTACGTCCCAAATGGAATAGGTGGCGAACCTATTGCCATACCGGGCACAAAGTTTGTCAGTCATCGGTATTTATCACACATAACTTCCGAAAACAATTTCGAAAAGTCATTGGTATGAGCCAGTGTCTGAAATCGAACCCCGGGACCTCTGGATCAGAGGCCGTGCGCTCGCCCACTGCGCCACCGAGACTGCTATTAAATAAAACAAACTTATTTATTGATTTATTTATTAAAAGAACCAACAGTGATATTTTTATGTATTACATTTTCGTATGACCATAATCGAGTCAATAGCAGGTTTCCGTTCATTTTAACGTATAAATAAACTACTAGCTGCGCCCCGCGGCTTTACCCGCCTGAGATGCCGTTTTTCCATATTTATTTTTTGTACGGAACCTTAACATGTTTATTACAAGAATAGTTGCCAAAATTACTCCTTGTGCCATAAGCTATCTGCCAGTGAAAGTGCCGTCCGAATCGGTCCAGCCGTTCCAGAGATTACCCGGAACAAACAGACATACAGACAGACAGACAAAAATTTTAAAAATATAAATTTTGGTATAAGTAGCTACCGTATATATGCATGTATTAGAAAGCGGTTATTTTAATATTACAAACAGACACTCCAATTTTATTTATTTGTATAGATAGCTAGTCTATAACGGTTTAAAATAGAGGATGCCAATAGTAATTCTAGTTATACACTATTAATGCTGCGAAAAAGAATATTATTATTAATACAAAATCTTGTAACAAGGTTGTCATCATCAAAAAATCGTTAAAAACAGTATCAGTAAATTAACATTGAACTATTTATTTAAATTGATTATTATCATCAAAATTATTAATCCAAATTGTAATAATGAAATTGTCAAACTAGATATAATTAATAATAATTCAATACGCTGGAATCCTATAGTCACTGTGTATAAGACTGTATTAGCTGGCTCTGGCCCACCGCCCTCCTGCGTCACCACTGTTCTGCTGGGTGGTAGATGCTGGGTTTGAATCGTCAGGGGCTTCGGTTCGAGTTCTGGCATCATTTCCACGTATGATGACGACCCGTGGCAATTAATGCTTACGCTACTTGTGTCTGTAAAACAAAGTTAATAGCTGTTAATTAGGGCACACTTCTAGAGCTAGTAAAGATTTACTAATTGACATTGTCCATATTACTTCAAAAGTATTAATTCCAAAATCATTTTAAAGGAATAAGTTTATCTGTAGTTAAATTGCATTTTTTTCTATTCTATTCTATAAATAAAATAATTGTATTAAAATTAGTTTACTCACCTAATTGCTCCGTTTTGTCCGAGAGATTCGGTGAATTAGGAGGAGCCCAACATACTTCTTCATTACAGGCCATATTTCAAAAAATAATGAAGCAAAAATCACTTTTAACTTATGTTATGGTGAATACTTTGGCTGTTGTCTCACCAAGGCTTATTAGATGCAACTAATGTTAGGATGGGTCACTCTCCATATTCCAAACGAATATCATTACATAGTATTTTAGCAACGAGTGTATTAAAATGGTATTGTTTAAACTATTATTATAAACAGGAAATATTTGATATAACTATAATCTAACTAATAACTATACGCAACAAAGTATGCACAGCAAGGACGTCAATTGTACATAAAATAAGGGGGAATAGTCGAAATATACGATGACGCCATATAGGCGTAAATATGAATGTGGGTCTCAATAGGTACCAGAATGAACAGAAATTGAATATTGATGTATAACTATAATCTTGTAATTTTAAATTCATCACACAATATTTTATAGGATTATAAAGCAGTATATGCAAAGATATAAAGACAAATGTCATTGAAACACATGGACGCAAAACTGATGTAAATTGGGGGGACGCCGAAATGGAACTGGGATGTATATATATATATATATATATATATATAAATATCCGTTCTATGTAAAGGTTGATCCAGTAAGACGTTAAAAGAAATGTTGATCCACCTTTTTGCAGCGTATAATTGGCTCTTTAAAAATATAACTGATATACTTTGATCCAAATTTGAAATGGAAGGGTTGTTTGTGGATCTGCATCGGTCGCTTTGCAACATACTTGCCATCAAAACATACAATAGCAACATGTTTTTTTTGATCCGTAACGGTCGCAAAAATTATACCGACGAGTCAAATGTGCATCCGTTTTATATTCATATTCCTGCCAAATCTTAATAACTAACGTTGATCCGAGGCCATTTGACCTTGAACCCATCGACGCCCGCGCGGTGGGTCGGCTATATTTCTTTATTTAAACGAAATCAGCAGTAGTGTTTATTACAAAGTATTGCATAAAATTAATTTTCGAGTCAGAAAAGTAGGTGTCTACTTGATCCCTTTTATTATGTACTCTGTTAATATAATAAATGTTATTTGCATTATTTTCATGTTTATGATATAGAGATATATAACTAAAGTACGATCAACCCGCTTCTGATTCCGGAAGTTGCGGGTTCAATTCCTGACACTGGCTCACACCAAAGACTTTTCGAAATTGTTTTCGGAAGTTATGTGTGATAAATATCGATGACTGACAAACTTTGTGCCCGGTATGGCAATAGGTTCTCCACCTATTCCATTTGGGACGTAAACATAACAACGAGACGAGGCTTAACAGCCACTGCCTACACCTTCGGGTAACAAGAGCTTGAAGTAAAGGAATAAAATTAGTCAAAAAATATTATTGATCTGGAAAAAAGTTCGCCGGGTCAGCTAGTAAATATAACTCTTAAACACTCTTCCGGCGCGGCCCTGCATGGATTTGATTCCGGGCTCACACTAATAATTTTTCGGAATCTTTTCGGAAGGTATGTGTGATAAATATCATTTTAATATATTTATAATAATCTTGTCCGCGGTGTATGGAAATAGGCAACCTATTCCATTTCGGACGTGCAAAGTGATTCTTTGGTCATTAGCCCCGATGATTTTTTTGAAGTAATTATATAATTCTAGTCTTTTTTTAACCGACTCTAAAAAAGGAGGAGGTTCTCAATTCGTCGGAATCTTTTTTTATGTATGTTCAGCGATTACTCAAAGACGTCTGGACCGATTTGCAAAATTCTTTTTTTATTCGAAAGGGTATGCTTCCCAGATGATCCCATTGTCATCAAGTCAATTTCTGATAATGGGATCCAGGAGAAATCGAAGGCGACCACCAAAAAATTTAGGCTTGTGTAGTGTGTTTGTTACGTCATGTGTTGGGTATTTACTTTAAGGTATCAAAATCGGATGCTGCTTAGCTGATGATGATGCTCACAGAACTCCTTAACGGCTAGGAGCTTAGAAACAGAATTGCTATTGGTCTATAAAAACTACTTAAGGTATGTAGGGTTAAGTTGTTGCTTGGGACCTATGCTTGAATCAACACCTGATGCTGCTGTGATGATGATAGGAGTATAGGAGGAGATGATAGGTGACGAGTTGGTTACGATTACGAGTTGGGAGACAGTAATACAATTAGTCGATGAAAACTACTTCGCAGTTTAGCAGTAAATAAACACGAACATCTATTTAAGTTCACAACTCATAAACACAACTAATAATTTAGAAATAAAATTACTTAAAAAAAAGTCAAACCGACTTCAAGAACACAAACGACAAAAAAGTACCTACTTACGTAACTAAAAAGCGTTAAATAACGCAGATAATTTATCTACTTAATACAATATACAAAACGTAATTAACTAAGTCAACTACTTTATCTGTCTGCCAGCAGTGGTAGAGCCAAGCAGTTCGCTGCATGAATTGCTCGGCTCGACCGATGAAATACCACGACCTCTCTAAAGACTAACGTAAAGTGGCTCATGCCGCGTTTCGTTCGGTAAGAGAAGTACCCGGAGGCCCACCCCTTCCCCATCTTTTCCTATCCCCTATCCCTTAAAGGTTGGCAACGCAACAGTAATACTATATGTGTGTTGCTGGTGTCCATGTGTTGCTGCTATCCCATAAAAAGTCATCTTTAACTATAAAAATATTTACAATCATCATCTATTATTATTGAAGTCGGAGTTGGTTAAAAGTTACCCCGTATTCTATTTCGTCGTGTGACTTTGACGGCCGCGCATATCATACAACACAACAGACTACGTTACCTAGGCTGGCACCGACTCCAATAATAACTGACAATTGTAAATATATTTAACAGTCTCGGTGGTCCAGTGGTAGAGCACACGGCTTCTGAGTTCTGATCCAGAGGTCCGGGTTCGAATCCTGACACTGACTCACACCAATGATTTTTCGAAATTATTTTCGGAAGATAAGTGTGATAAATATCGATGACTGAAAACTTTGTGCTCGGTATAGCAATAGGTTCGCAACCTATTCCATTTGGGACGTAAGACGGTAAACATAACGGCGAGACGAGGCTTAACAGCCGCTGCCTACACCTTCGGGTAACAAAAGGCGTGAAGTTATGTTATGTTTGTTATGTAAATATACATACATACATACATAACTTCACGCCAAATCCCTTGCGGGGTAGGCAGAGAGAACAGAGCGCCATAGGGCACGATTCTTACACACCTCACTCGCTTCGCTGACTTTCATAACTCTTTTCATGCACGCGCGTCGGTTTTTGAGGCTCTTAACATCACCTTCCTCCAGAACACGTTCTATTTGGTCTTGGACTATAATATAAAATATATAAACGTAATACTATAACTAAGCCATCTTTAACTATAAATATGTAAATAAATTTATAGTTAAAGATGACTTAGTTATAGTATTACGTTTTGTATATTGTATTAAGTAGTTAAACTGTTTGCGTTATTTATCACTTTTTAATTACGTTAGTAGGTACTTTTTTGTCGTCTGTTTGTCTTAATTAAGTTAGTTGACTTTTTTTAAAAGTATTTTTTCTAAATAACGATGCTTGAATTGAACTTGCTTGAAGGTATATAATAAAATAATTTCACATCTGTATGCATTAACATCACAATAAGCGCGGAGAGGTAATTATCTAAATTAAAATTAATAAAAAAAATACTTGCGCTAATTAATAAATGTGTCAATAATATGCATAGAGTCTCCTCTATGGATAATATTAATAGATTTATATTTAGCATGAAGCTTAACTTAATATAACATAACTTCACGCCTTTGTTACCCGAGGGTGTAGGCAGCGGCTGTTAACCTTCATCTCGCCTTTATGTTTACGTCCCAAATAGAATAGGTGGCGAACCTATTGCCATACCAGTCATCGATATTTATCACACTTAACTTCCGAAAATAACTTCGAAAAGTCATTGGTGTGAACCAGTGACAGGATTCGAACCCGGACCTCTGGGTCAGAAGCCGTGAGCTCGACTACTGCGCCACCGAGACATTAGCATTTATATTTATAACTTCTATAGCCAATCATCAAATTAAAGATTTCGTAAATAGAAAATCATGCTATGTGGCGCCGGCTTAGAATACCGCCACCCCATCTCTTCTCGTGGGTGTCGTAAAAGGCGACAAAGGGAAAAGGCTGGAAGAATGGGCAGCAGCATTCTCTCTGAACAAGGTCGCTTTGGAACATACTTGCCATCAAAATGTACAAAAACAACATTTTTTTGTTGATCCGTAACGGTTGCAAAAATTATACCGACGAGTCAAATGTGCATCCGTTTTATATTCATATTCTTGCCAAATCTTATTAACTCGACGAGCCTCGTGGCGCCTTGGTAAAACTACTGGCTGCAGCAACGAGGTCGGGGGTTCGATTCCCACACGAGCACAAATATTTATGACAAACATGAATATTTGTGTGGCGTCTGGGTGTTTTTCTATGTATTTTAAGTATGTATTTACAAAAGAAAAGTATATACATATGTATTAATATCCGTTATCTAGTATCCATAACACAAGCATTTAGTTGCTTAGCTTGGAACTAAAGGGCGCTGTGTGATTTATGTCCAAGATATTATTATTATTACTATAACTAACGTTGATCCGAGGCCATTTGACCTTGAACCCATCGACGCCCGCGCTGTCGGTCCGCTATATTTCTTTATTTAAACGAAATTAGCAGTAGTGTTTAATAATACAAAATATTACATAAAATTAATTTTCGAGTCAGAAAGTAGGTGCCTTCTTGATTCCTTTTATTATGTACTCTGTTACCACTTACCTACCTATGCCTAGTATGTTAATTTAATAAATGTTATTTGCATTATTTTCAAATTTTTGCCATAGAGATATATTACTAAAGTACGAGCACCCCGCTTCTGATTCCGGAAGTCGCGGGTTCGAATCCTGTCACTGGCTCACACCAATGAGTTTTCGAAATGGTTTTCGGAAGTTATGTGTGATAAATTTCGATGACTGAAAACTTTGTGCCCGGTATGGCAATAGGTTCGCCACCTATTCCATTTGGGACGTAAACATAACGGCGAGACGAGGCTTAACAGCCGCTGTCAACACCTTGGGGTAACAAAAGGCGTGAAGTTATGTTATGTTTGTTATGTATAAAACACATAACGTAACACACACTTTAACTATAAATATATTTATAGTAAATATATATAGTATAATTTATAAATATATTTATAGTTAAAGATGACTTAGTTATAATATTACATTTCTATATTGTATTAAGTAGTTAAATTGTTTGCGTTATTTATCGCTTTTTATTTACGTTAGTAGGTTTTTTTTTGTCGTATGTGTGCTTAAGTTAGCTGACTTTTTTTTAAGTAAATGTATCTAAATAACGATGCTTTAATTGAACTTGCTTGAATTTATCTAATAAAATAATTAGACAGCTGTACGCATTAACATCACAATAGTATTACGAATTTCGCTAACTGTGCCAGTAGCCGTAGCAAGCGCGGAAAGGTAATTTTCTAAATTAAAATTAATAAAAAATTACTTGCGCTCAACCATGAGCCAGGAATAATAAATAAAAGTGTCAATTATATGCATAGAGCCTCCTCTATGGATAATATTAATAAATTTATATTTAGCATTAAACTTAACTTAATATAACATAACTTCACGCCTTTGTTACCCGAGGGTGTAGACAGCGGATGTTATCCCTCATCTCGCCGTTATGTTTACGTCCCAAATTGATTAGGTGGCGAACCTATTGCCATACCAGTCATCGATATTTATCACACTTATCTTCCGAAAACAACTTCGAAAAGTCATTACTTACTTTAGCATTACAGACTTTAGCATTTATATTTATAACTTCTATAGCCATTCATCAAATTAAAGATTTCGTAAATAGAAAATCATGCTGTG
Source organism: Euproctis similis (assembly GCA_905147225.2). Lineage (NCBI taxonomy): Eukaryota > Metazoa > Arthropoda > Insecta > Lepidoptera > Erebidae > Euproctis > Euproctis similis. The sequence goes on along the minus strand of LR990118.1, from coordinate 5,143,622 downwards.
TGGCGCCGGCTTAGAATACCGCCACCCCATCTCTTCTCGTGGGTGTCGTAAAAGGCGACAAAGGGAAAAGGCTGGAAGAATGGGCAGCAGCATTCTCTCTCAACAAGGTCGCTTTGCAACATACTTGCCATCAAAATGTACAAAAACAACATTTTTTTGTTGATCCGTAACGGTCGCAAAAATTATACCGACGAGTCAAATGTGTATCCGTTTTATATTCATATTCCTGCCAAATCTTATTAACTCGACGAGCCTCGTGGCGCCTTGGTAAAGCTACCGGCTGCAGCAACGAGGTCGGGGGTTCGATTCCCACACGAGCACAAATATTTATGACAAACATGAATATCTGTGTGGCGTCTGGGTGTTTTTCTATGTATTTTAAGTATGTATTTACAAAAGAAAAGTATATATGTATTAATATCCGTTATCTAGTATCCATAACACAAGCATTTAGTTGCTTAGCTTGGAACTAGAGGGCGCTGTGTGATTTATGTCCAAGATATTATTATTATTATTAACTAACGTTGATCCGAGGCCATTTGACCTTGAACCCATCGACGCCCGCGCTGTCGGTCCGCTATATTTCTTTATTTAAACGAAATTAGCAGTAGTGTTTATTACAAAATATTACATAAAATTAATTTTCGATCAGAAAAGTAGGTGCCTACTTGAGCCCTTTTATTATATACTCTGTTACCACTTACCTACCTATGCCTAGTATGTTAATATAATAAATGTTATTTGCATTATTTTTAAATTTTTGCCATAGAGATATATTACTAAAGTACGAGCACCCCGCTTCTGATTCGGGAAGTCGCGGGTTCGAATCCTGACACTGGCTCACACCAATGACTTTTCGAAATTGTTTTCGGAAGTTATGTATGATTAATTTCGATGACTGAAAACTTTGTGCCCGGTATGGCAATAGGTTCGCCACCTATTCCATTTGGGACGAGAAGTCGAAGCGGCCTTGACAGGACGAACAGCTGAGAAGAGTTTATTCCAGTTCATACATTTATAGGGAGTGTTCAATTACATGAAAATGAAAACTGTCGTTATTGACCTAATTACTGTACCGATCGTCTTAATATTTTGTACAACGTTTACTGAAATTATGATCTACATCTGGTATCAATTACTACACATGACTGGATTCCAGCCTGTATAGGCATCCATCAAATGAAAGATTTCGTACAGAAAATCTATAATAGTGGAAATAGGTAATATACTAGTTTAATAAAACTTATTATGAATTTTTATATTTATTTAGTTATTATAATCATGAGTAGACCCAATAACACTGCAGCCCGTATGAAGTATTGCAGATTGCTAGCCTGGAAATTACTCCTAACTCCTAACCGTTTAAGATTTCTATAGCTTCATCATCAGCACAGTAGTATCAGATGTTGATACAATCATACCTCCCAAGCAACACATTAGTCCTGTATACTACTAAACAGTTTCCTACAATCGACTGCCGTACTGTCACCCAACTCCTAACCGTTTAGGACTTCTATGGCTTCTTAATCAGCACAGCAGCATCAGCTGTAGATTCTAGCATACCTAATAAGCAGCAAGCTAGCCCTACATAGTATCAAGTAGATAATATTTACCAATTGTAGTACTTTCTTCGAACTCCTTACCATTTAAGAGTTATGTGTCTTCTTCATCAGCACAGCAGAATCAGATGTTGACAGCTTAAGCATATCCTTAAGACCTATTGCGTAGCAAAAACACCATACTCGTACACGATTTTCAGTAGTTGCATCGATTTCTCGTGGTTTCCATCATCAGATCCTGACCTGGTGAAAATGGGACCATCTTGGAGGTGAACACTATCCAAAAAAAATTGGAAATCTGTTCATAATTGACGAAAATATCGGTGAACAGACATAAAAAAAATACTAAACATAAAGACGGAATGAGAACCTCCTCCTGTTTTCGAAGTCGGTTAATAAGTTAAAACATTAAGATTCGTAAAAAAAATATGCGCTTTATAGATTTCGCACACATGCGCTATGCGCATGTGTGCGAAATCTATAATCCATTTAAGAGTTATGTGTCTTCTTCATCAGCACAGCAGAATCAGATGTTGACAGCTTAAGCATATCCTTAAGACCTATTACGTAGCAAAAACACCATACTCGTACACGATTTTCAGTAGTTGCATCGATTTCTCGTGGTTTCCATCATCAGATCCTGACCTGGTGAAAATGGGACTATCTTGGAGGTGAACACTATCCAAAAAAAATTGGAAATCTGTTCATAATTGACGAAAATATCGGTGAACAGACATAAAAAAAATACTAAACATAAAGACGGAATGAGAACCTCCTCCTGTTTTCGAAGTCGGTTAATAAGTTAAAACATTAAGATTCGTAAAAAAAATATGCGCTTTATAGATTTCGCACACATGCGCATAGCGCATGTGTGTGAAATCAAAATCCGTATACATGTCCAGCAGGACAGTAGGAGGACTTGTTGCCTTCTGATTGGCCCATTTGAATCGGATCAACAACTATCGAAGTGGATTCGTATATCGGATCAACATTTCGGTTGGGTTTCCTAAACTTCAACGGAGTAAATTGTTGATCCGTCCGGAACCACATTTGTATGAAAAATATTATATTGGATCAACAAAAACCACCCGGATCAACATAGGTTTTCGGATCAACAAAGTGCTCGCCATACAGCACGCATGATCAACAAATGACGGATTGAGATAACTATATATATATATATATATATATATATATATATATATATATATATATATATGTATAAAGGAATTTCATTTAAAAAAAATGATTAAGATTTTTTTTCGACGTGGAACATTTATTTATTTTGTTATAATTAAACTTGGAGAAGAAATTATATCTGAGGGCATGCGACTTGTGCGCGGAGGTATCCGAGGGCTTTTTAATTTTGCTAACCTCCATAAAATGGGGAGTAGTGAACTCTTATTTCTAAATAATACATCAAAACAAAGCGTGTTATGACATATTTTAATATTTAATTTTATATTATTACCAGCTATTGCCCGCGACTTCGTCTACGTGGACGCCTTAAATTGGGAAAAAACTATGCCTGTACCATTCAAGGCTTCATTGCTCACACCAAATAAAGACAGCCTATGTGTTAATCCGATCTTGGCTATATTTATGCTAAATTGGACTTAAAATCATCCAGTACTTATCGAGTTTATCCGTAACAAACATACAGATAATCAGATAAACAGAAAAAATATCTAAAAACAATCTCGATTGTACCTCATGTCCCAAGTGTTCTAAAAAATAAATATTCAATGTGCAGATTCAACTTTCCTACTACACATTTTATTATGTGTATAAATTTTCATATAATATGTATACCTTAATATCAATTTAAAAACATTGGATTGATGCCAAAGGCGTAACCTGCCCAGGATGGCGAAGGTCGGAACCCATATGAGTAACCAACCCATAGATCATACGTAACCAATTATTACGCGTTCTGTGTGCTCGTTTGCAATTGTTGTACCCTAATTAGATGTCTTATAATTTTTACGCCATCAATATTTGAGATATTGTTATTTTTACAAAAGATATTTTTTTTCGTATATACTAGTAAGTTCTATCGTATATGACGTCAGAAGTTTTAAAAGTCGACGAGTGTGAAAGCAACAATTAAGTGAGTCAAAGAAATGAGTCCGGTGTGTAATAATCGTGGCTTCTGGCATATTGTTCTTTCTGCCTGCTCTGCATGGGATTTGTCGTGAAGTTATTTAAGTAAATACTAAAATAAACGTCGAACATCAATAAATCATGAAAAAGTATAACAAAAACAGTGCTTGAGCCGACCCACTGTGACCCGAATTACCGTTCGCCATAAAATTTCCTCAGACTTGGTAACTTTTTGCTACACAACGAAAATTGCGGTCAGTAATATTGGATAAAATTGAATTCAAAGACAGAGAAAAACATTAATTTTGTCTAGAGGACAATGATTCTTGTGGACCTTTTGTTAGCATGAAATCTTAATAAAAATGCGTGCAAATATATGAAAGTGGAAATAAGTCTCGAACTAAGCTTAATAACTGCGATCGTATTGTTGAAACTTTTTTATTCTTAAATTGGTTTAACAATATACACTTAGGTCGTTGCATGAATGGGCCCGCTCTAAAAGTTAGGTCTTTTGTGTGAGTATATTTCTTCAATACGTTGTTGAACCTAAGGTATAAATGGATCTCTTGAGTACAAAAACACTTATGAGATGTTGTTAAATGTATCTTAAACGCTAAACTTACCAATCATTCACAATAGTAGAATCTTGCAGTTCGTTGCATGAATGGCACCTTTCAGAATACAGGCGTGAAGTGGCCCGTGCCGAGTTTTATTCGGTGAGAGAGGTTTCCTGTGGTCCGACCTCCTTTCCCCTTTCTGAAGCAACGCACCACGGTGCTTATGGGCGGTGAGTGGTTTCTCACCATTAGATGACTTAGTAACTACTTTGCGATGCGATGCGATGAGGTAGGCGGCCTCATAAAAAAATCTAGGCTACATTATTTTATAAAATCCCCAAATCAGTAACAAAAATAATAATGTTTTTGTGGAGTCAGACATTTTGCAATGTTGCAGTTATTTATTAATCAGCCAAAGCTTGGTTATTTACCATCAGTGCTCGATCAAATCGATCAATCGGATGTTTTTATTTGTTCTACGTCTATAACGATCGGAAAGCTCTCGGTTTGTTTGCAATGCTTTTAGCGACGCAGCTGACGGTTCTACGGTTTTATATAATCGCTATCCAAATTGTAATTATAATATCAATAATATTTATTTCCTGCAAATTTTACGGCTTTGAAGATGTTTGACATATTGTTCAAGTTGAAGGCTCTAAGATTTATAAAACTAGCTGAAGTACCTATGAAGGGATGATAGTAGCCTTTAATCTAATCTAGTTTGTAGGGTCAAACTAGATTAGATTAAAGGCTACTATCATCCCTACCTCTGGAACTACTACGATTACACTATACTATACTTCCAAATGGAACAAGAAACGTACGAAACTCTTTTTGTTTGGTTTTTATTTTAAAATGTTTTTTTAATGTTTTTATTGAAGTAACGTGGCACCTTAAATTGTACAAATAGTACTTAATAAGGTATTTAATCCTATGAGTTGCTATCTCCTACTCTCTCTGACTCTCTCTCCCTCAATAGATGACGAAGGTCATTACAATAACATCGGAAACAGATCTTAATTAGCAAGCCTTGTTAGTTAGAACAAAGAGACTTTATTGTTTATACTTGTATTTAGAAATTCAAGTCTAAAATGTTATTCAATATGTTATGTTACGCATTCAATATTGTACAACAAATTTAAGATGAAAATTCAGATGTTTTTTTCGAAACTAAGTCCATATTAAAACAGTACCTATTTTTTTTTTCATGTAGGAGGAGGGCAAACAAGCAAGCCAGACACTTACTGGTAAGCTACTAGCGCTGCCCATAGGTATCTGTAACACCGGGAGTGTTATAGTTGCGTTGCCAGCCTTCGACTGGGATAGAGAGACTTGTCGCCAACCAAGCTCTTTCCGATCGGCTTCGTCCTGGGGCGTTGCGAAGATATGTCGCATCTTTATGCATCGTCTACCGCATGGATCACGGGGAGTGGTCTGAGGGATTGGTCGGATTAATACTGCCTGCTGATTATCAACATTGCTCGACGCGCCAATGCTACTAACCGCATTGGTTGAATGGATAGCGATCGATAACCGTGAGCTTCGACCGGCACTTTGTGCCACGCACTGTTCCTTTGAGGAAGCAGTTGCCAGCGACGGTATTTCCTTACCTCTACGAGCTAAGAACCTTCAAGAAAAAATCCTATTCCCATCTTAAAGGCCGGCAACGCTGATGTGATGTCCCTGGATGCGACTCCAAGCTCATTTGCCCCCTTCTACCATAAAAAGATGGCAAGGGTGCTGAGGGGAGGGGGAATGACTGCGGACCTCTAGATATCTCTCTCACCGAACTCTTTCTGAGAGGTCGTGGCATTTAGCCGTGGAGAGAGCCTATTTAAGCCGGCAATTTTTACCTTTGGGTAAAACTATTTGAATAACATACATTTATTTAAATATGCAAATTATTTATCTGAATATAGTATCATCGTCTAAATCTAAGAAAACAATCAAATAAATTCGAGAATTGGAAAGCTGGTATAGCAGAGAAGGAATTTGTCTCCGAGGCTTAAATTCAGATTATTAATCGTTATGACCCTGAAGGGTTTTCGCCCTAAATTTGTATTGTCCTTGCTTTCTTGATTTATGTCGTCTAAAAACGTCCTTCCTCCTCTATCGACCTAAGCTATGTCATTATAGCTGTGCGCGTGACGTCATCTGCGTAGAAATGAATAAAATAGCCTCAGTTATACGTTATTAAATAAGTTATCTGCCCGAGAAAATGTCGGCAAAATTGGTTAAGAAATCTTACAGATTAGCCGGAATAAACAGTCAGGTGACTGTTTGTTTCGGCTGATCTACAGGTATGGATAAAAATGATGAAAAATATGACAATTCCTATTTTGGTATGTGTACTATAAACTTAGTAAATGCAATATTTATGCATTTACTAATTACTAAATGGACATGAATTTCCTCAGCAGCCCTTCTTTGTGGTCGCGCTCTGTGAGGCTAGTCGGGCAACCGTCGGGGTGTCGGAGCAAATTGTTAATCGCGGTCCCCTGGGGCCCCAATAATGACGGAAATATGCGCCGCAGAGTTTTAGTAGTGCCGGCGAGTCCCACATAACTCTGCCCACGCCGAAGTCGTTATTGTCAATCCCGTCGGCATTGTCTAGGTAAAGGCATTCCTCTACGAAAACAAAAATAAAAAAGGGCATTTGAATATTATTAGCAGTCACTAGAAATATGTTTCCTCATATTTTTACAGCTCGCTTAAATTTTCTTTTGTTACGACATTAAAAGCCTCATTCGTGTCTAATTGAAATGGGCCTGAAAGTACGCGATAATATTTATTAAATGAAATATTTTTTATGTTTCGGAAACAAGTACAATATTGACAAAATTTAACCATTAAATTTTCGGACCATACTTTGTCTCTTTGTGTCTTTGTGTCGATAGTTGACAAAGATTATAAACTTACTTAAAATTACGATTTATTGTAGTAATGCTTTAGACAAAATTCACACAGCGCCATCTATTTCAAAAACTAAGATATACTGATATACTCTAGACACCTATCGTATCGAACGAAACGCGGCATGAGCCATTTTACATCAATATTCTGAGAGGTTTTTACAGTAGTAGAGTATTGCAGTTCGCTGCATGAATGGGCCGCCACTAACCACTGTTGTAAATAGTTGCAAATAATCAAAATGTTGTAGGCATATTTTCTATTGAATATTCATGTTATATCATAGTAACATAACTTCACGCCTTTTGTTACCCGAAGGTGTAGGCAGCGGCTGTTAAGTCTCGTCTCGCCGTTATGTTTACGTCCCAAATGGAATAGGGGGCGAACCTATTGAAATACCGGGCACAAAGTTTTCAGTCATCGATATTAATCACACATAACTTCCGAAAAACAATTTCGAAAAGTGATTGGTGTGAGCCAGTGTCAAGAATCGAACCTTTGGATCAAAAGCCGTGTGCTCTTGATTTTAACTGATGTTATATCGACTATATAACTATATAAGTACATATACTTATACTTATTACATCAATTATCATGCTAATTTGAAAACGAGCAAAAACATTCACTGAATATTTCGACCCCAATCCTAATAATTCTAAAGTATCTTTAGACATACGGACTGACAGTTGATTTAACTTTATAATTGGGTTGTGAATCAAACCGTATCCCTCAAATTTATGATTACAATAATCATTAAAGACTGACTGTAGTCTCGGTGGCGCAGTGGCTAGCACCCCGCTTCTTGTTCAAGAAGTAGTGGGGTCAAATCCTGGCACACACCAATGACTTTTCGACATTTTCGGAAGTTACGTGTAATAAATATCGATGTCTGACAACTTTGTGCCCGGTATGGCAAAAGATTCGCCACCTATTCTATTTGGGACGTAAACATAACGGCGACACGAGGCTTAACAGCCGCTGCCTACACCTTCGGGTAGAAAAAGGCGTGAAGTTATGTTATGTTAGGTTATTAAAAACTGAGCCGTCTCGGTGGCCTGAAGGTTGACCAACTGACCGACTGAAAACTGATAGATACTGATAGCCAATATTCATAAGCAGGGCTTATGAATATTGGCTATCAGTTTTCGAAAGTTTGTTTATTAATTTGTGCCCGATTTACGGTAATAATAGTTACCATCACCAAAACAACTGCGCTACCAGTTTGACTGCTGTCTACACCATCAGATATATGAACGTGAATTTGAAAATGTTATTAACTACACTAACTTTAACCAAGCATTTCGCTGCATGACTGGGCCGGCTCAACCGGTGAAATACCACGACCTCTCGGAAGGCTCGACGTAAAGTGGCTCCGGATACCTCTCTCACCGAACACAACGCGGCACGAGCCACTTCACGCCGATATTCCGAGATAATCGATAACTGAAAAATATTATGCCCTAAAATGTTAAGTAAATTTAGTGTTGCTGATGAGTAATACTTGTTTTTAACGTTAAAAGCTTTTAAGGTCGTTTATGTAAGTGTGTGTGATTCAAGAGTTGTAGGATCCATTTCGGACCCATATCAATTATAACAGGAACCTTGTGGTGCATTGGTAAAACTACCGTCTCCAGAATTGAGGTTGGCAGGTTCGATTCCCACCCGAGTCCAAAAACTTATGACAAGCATGAATATTTGTATGGTGTCTGGGTGATTTTCTATGTATTACAAGAATGTTTTAACACAAAAAATATGTATTAATATCCGTTATCTAGTATCCATAACCATAGTTGCTTAGATCGGAACAAGAGGGTGCTGTGTGTATTGTGTACAGGATATTATTTACTTTTATTTATATTTGGGACGTAACATAGCGATTCGACGAGTTTAGGCCTAATAGCCGCTGCCTATACCTTCGGGTAAAAAAAGGTTACGTCATGGAACAAGTATAATAATTTAGGTTAAGCTACGTTAAGCTATATTATACTGAATAAAATATAAATGAACGACACTGGCATTTTTTTAAAGCAAAATCTCGTAAATTTTCCAAAGATTAACTGTAAGAATCCTGTTAAACTTACAGCGGTTGCAAAAGTTATTTTTATAAGTTTTTAAATTGCACAACATCACTTCGAAGTTATGTATCGAAATGTTGTAAAATATTGCACTAGGCAATGTAGCATCGCAGTCGCGTACGATCTCGGCCGGGGAGGGGGGGACCTGGATGCGCGGGGACACGAAGTGCGGAGGCGAGAGGCCTTCCGGCGGGTCCTGGGGGACTGGCGCGACGCGCTGGTCCTCCAGGGCTGTGCGCGTCAGCGCGCCGTCGGTGCCGTCCTGCCCCACCTCGAGGCCTGGGTGCTCCGTAAATGGGGCACTGTCACCTACAGGTTGACTCAGATACTCACCGGGCACGGGTGTTTCGGTGAGTATCTGAGTCGAATAAAACCTGAAGAGACGGCGAGATGCCACAAAAAAAAAACAAAAAGGCAGTGTAGCATAATATCATGTACGTTTAAAATTTCAAAAGAGTTGTTGATATTGCACGCTTGGGACGAACGATAACTGTTTACCGCTTTCGTAACAAATTACTTACTATTCTGTATAAATCTATTTAAGTGTTGTTAGTGGTTTTTTATGGGATAGGAGCGCTAACGAGCAGGCGTGTCACCTGATGGTAAGCAACTAACGTCGCCCATGGACACCAGCAACACATATAGTGTTACTGTTGCATTGCCGACCTTTCAGGGAAAGGGGATAGGGAAGGATGGGGAAAGGGTTTCCCTTCCCCCCTGCCCCTTCCCCTTTAGGTGGGTCCCGACGTTTCTCTTTTCCCTTCCTTTTCTCTCCTACTCCCTTAGGACGGCAAAGCACCACGGCGTTCATGGGCGGTAAAAAATTGCTTACGATCAGGTGCCCCACTTGCTCGTTTGTCCTCCTATCCCATAAAGAAATCTTTAGTATCTATTATTTACAATTTACGTTATACTTAAAACAATAATTTATACCAAACGAAAATGAACAATATCTACACCGGTTGTGTTGTTTGTTCTGAGAAGCCTTAAGGCATTATCAGAGGACTCCGTGCCTGTTAGGTACCTATTATCTATAACGATAATATTGTTTTTGTATATTTCTGTTTGATGAGACAACAGTTGCCAACCGGTTATGAATATGTAACGAGTTTTGGAATTCGTATTATTGTATCTCTAACTTCTAACGTTGATAATGAATTTGTTAAAATGATAAATTTATGTTATAATACGTACATAACATCAAACCAAATCTCCTGCGGGGAATGCAGAGAGAACATAGCGCCACAAGTCACAATTTTAACACGCCTTACTCGCTTTTTTGACTTTCATAACTGTTGCCATAACGCTCATCGATTTTTAAGCCTGACATCTGACATCACCTGGATCAAGAAATCGTTCTTAGTAGTAGTAGCAGCTTATTAATAAAATATGCTTTAATTTATTAATAATAAATAATGAGGGTTTACATATAAAGCTTTTTGTAGTGGTGTAAAACTGAGTTAAGTATTCATATTATTTTCTCGGCGATTATTTAGTTTATGTAATATTATAAATATGAACACACTTGCAAGAAAGGCGAATAAAACTAAAATTTTCAACCAAAAATTGTAGTTGCACCTATTTTGAAAGCATCAATAGAAAATGAAGATATTTACAGGGTTTTTGAATTAGAGCGGGCAGATAATGGCGACCTGTAGCCACCAGATTAATTGGGCGGCATCTATCTAATCTGTTATTTATTATTCAATCAGTAATGCCAAATTACCATGGGAAGTTACAGGGTTGAACAGCGCGTCCAAATGATAACACGTTACTATTAAAATGAGAGCTTGTTAATGCAAACTTTTTAACAGAAGACCTGTGCGTCTATTATGAAGAACTTACATAAATATGCTATTTCGATACTTAAGTACTTATATTTAACATTGAACTTATATTAAGACCATCAAATTCAACAAAATTTGTATAAGAATTGCTCTGAACACCAATATTATTACCAATAATTATTTTACGTAATATATACGTTAATCTTATATATAAAATTCTCGTGTCGCGGTGTTTGTGGATAAACTCCTCCGAAACGGCTTTACCGATTCTCATGAAATTTTGTGTGCATATTTGGGTAGGTCTGAGAATCGAACAACATCTATTTTTCATTCCCCTAAATGTTAAGGGTAATTTTTTTAAAATTTTCGATATATTTCTGTTTCTTATTTTTTTTATAAAATGAGATACAAAAGTACATACAACCCTAAATTTTCAACCCCCTACGATCAACCCCTATTTTTAAATTTACTTTTTGGCAAAACAGCGTTTGCCGGGTCAGCTAGTATAGTATTTTATAATTTATATCGTTGCTTTTAGGTTAGAAACCTAAGGCAGAATAAGGCATGAAAAGTGAGAATCGTAATGAAGGCTTTTCTGGGTTGATAATAATTTTGAGTCTTGCTAGTCTTGATTAATAAGACGGGGGATTGAATCCTCGTTATAATCGCTCCTCGGAATTCTTGTCAGAAGTTGTGTTTGATAAATATAGATGCCCGGTCTATGGCAAAAGGTTTCGCCACTATTCGAGACGTGAAGGCTTAAAACTTATATTTCTGGCCACGTCAAAACAATTTTCTTGTAATATAATCTGTTGCGGATGTCCATGTACGTCTCTATTTATAAGTTCGTAGTATTATTATAAAAGCGAAGTCTTAAATACTTATATTATTATAAACTTTTTCGAACAACAAAAAGGTTTCTTCTATTCATCACTCAACCTGTGTACCACAATGGAAGTTTCCAGATATATCTAAAATAGAATATATTTTTGTGATGAGGGTCAGCCACATCCATTTATAACTGAAGTAGTTAGTTATGTAGAATGTTGTAATATTTGTTATAATAATATTTACAATCTTACAGTTGCTTACATGTGCTTTTAGGGTAGGCTTCTGTTAGTTATTAGATCTTTCTTTAGATTCTTAACCATTTAGTGTTCAAATGACTAATTATAATTATTTTTAACCAGCTTACCCGGAAAACTTTTTTCGCCTCAGAATCGATAAATGTATAAGTAATTTTTTTCTCAGTGATCCAATGATCGAGCATCCCTCTTCTGATTCAATAAGTAACAGGTTCGTATCCTGGCTCACACCAATGACTATTCGAATTTTTTTTAGGAAGTTATGTGTGATAATTATTTGTTACTGAAAACTTAGTGTCCGGTATGGCTATGGGTTCGCCTCCTATTCCATTTGGATGGTAAACATATGGCGAGTCGAAGCTTGACAGCAACTGCCTACACATTCGGGTAGCAAAAGGCGTGAAGTTATGTACGTCTACTAACTACTTCAGCTAAAAATTGATGTGGCTGACCCTCATCAAAAAAATATTCTGACTATATAGAATATAGATTGCTAATAGCGCCCTTATAAAAAAGCAGCTTGACGATTCAATATAATACATAACCTAAGGAATAAGGTTATTGATACTGACGGCAGCAATAGGATTTTCATGAAACAGAACACGCGAAATTGACTACAGCTCTTTATTTATTACAGCAGCCTACTTATACTTGAATTTCTCCAGAGAGATACATATTGTTCGTTTTGGTGTTGCGTGTGAGAAGAAAAAGTATGATTATTTATATTAAAATTGAGTCTCGGTGTCGCAGTGGTCGAGCATACGGCTTCTGATCCAGAGGTCCAGGTTCGATTCCAGACACCGGCTCACACCAATGACTTTTCTAACACCAACTCTAACACTAAGGGTCTAACAATACATAAACACTGAGACATAAATAAACATATTATTCTATTGCGTAATTTAATTTGAAGGCATACATTATTAAGCATTAAAAGGCATATGACAGAGTTTCTCGTAAAGTTCTGTGGTGGGCTTTAAAAGAAAAAAGAGTGCCCGAGAAGTATGTTAGGCTGGTGCAGGCGATGTATGCAGGAGCGTATACTAGTGTCCGGTCCGTAGCCGGTGTCACCGACCAGTTGAGTGTGGCTGTGGGCTTACACCAGGAATCAGCTTTAAGCCCTTATTTGTTCCTCCTGATAATCGATGCTCTTACATCGAACATTCAGGAGGACGCACCCTGGTGCATGCTCTTTGCTGACGACATTGTTCTGGTAGGAGAGGAAGCGGCCGAGGTAGAAAGTAGGCTGAAAAGATGGCAGAATAAGCTAGAGAGAGTCGGTTTTAAGATCAGCCGCGATAAAACTGAGCACCTTTTCTGTGACTTTGGTGGCTCCTCTGGCTTTTCCTCAATATCTTTGGACGGAAAAAGCCTCATAGTTACGTCAAACTTCAAATACCTTGGTTCGCTTATTCAATGCGACGGCAACATTGCCCGGGATGTGAATAACAGAATAAATGCGGGATGGATGAAATGGCGACAGGTCTCAGGAACAGGATGCGACACACGGATGCCCATTACATTAAAGGGGAAAATATACAAATCGGTTGTCAGGCCTGTCGTATTGTATGGGTCTGAATGTTGGCCTATGAAAGAAGTGGATGAAAGAAGAGTACATGTAACAGAAATGCGAATGTTAAGATGGATGTGTGGTGTGACATAAAGGGATAGAATAAGAAATGAGTATATAAGAGGAAGCATGAAAGTAGCACCAATTACGGAAAAAATTAGAAGTATTAGATTGGCGTGGTATAGCCACATTATGAGAAGGGACGAAAGCCATGTCACAAGGAGAACGATGAGAATGACTGTGGATGGACACATTAGTAGAGGAAGGCCGAAAAAGAGATGGATGGACTGTGTAAAAGTGGATATGAAGGGAGTAAGAGTGTGAATACACCGAGCGACAGGAGAGAATGGAAAAGAATGACATGTTGTGCCGACCCCACTTAAAGTGGGACAAGGGCAGGAAAATGCATTATTAAGCATTAAATCATTACCGTTCTTCTAGTATAGTTGGTATAAAGGATATAATTTAAAACTTAAGTAAATATAAATTTGAAAACCAGATAAATAATAGTATATAGATTAATTAGATATACTCGGCGCTCTAATGGTCCAGCACCCCGCCTCTGAATCAAAAAGGCGTGTGTTCAAATTCGGGCTCACACCAATGACTTTTAAAAATTCTGTTCGGAAGTTATGTATGATAAATATTGTGGACTGAAAACTTCGTGCCCGGTGTGGCAATAGGTTCGCCACTTAATCCTTTGGGAAGTAAACATAACGGCGAGTCGAGGCTTAACAGCCACTGCCTACACTTTCGGGTAAAAAACGCGAAGTTATGTTAGGTTTATAGATGAATTTATGAGTGATTAGATTAATTCATCACTAAGTTAGAGACTGAAAATCGTAACGACATTAGACATTCCTCTGAATTAATTATCACGTGACCTCAATTAATTAATTAACTAATGTTATCGGGTCACATTGATAGTAGCTATTCATTTGAACAACCAGTATCATTTGTAATTCAAATACCTCACATAAAATCCTTAGCCAAAGAAATGTTAATCTAGTCTAAACAACACAGTGGCAGTTATCTCATTGCCCTGTTATTTAATGATGAAAAAAGATGGTTCTTTTGAAAAAATGGAATACAATAAATTTTAAACACATTTAAGCTTGAAATAGCTTAAATTTATTTTTTAAAGCTAGGTAGCTAAATGTTAGCTAATAGAGAATATTCTCCACAATGCCCTATTATAGGTAATTTTAGTTTTCGGTCGTCTCATTTATTACATTCCTGTGTAATTTCCTAATCATAGACGTCAAGCGTCTATGTGAAATTATAAAATTTGAGCTTGACATTTATATGATAAATAAAATATGAATAAAATCAGCAAAGTGGGTAAGTCCATGCTACAGACAAAATGTAGAATATATTCCACACTGACACTTTTATGAAACCTTTTGCCAAATTTTGACACCCGTAAGGAGATAAATCCATAATAAAAAACTGCATAAACTGTAATAATAACTATTTATATATGCACCAAATTACAGATTCATAATAATAATAGGGACATGGTTATAATTATTAAATTTTAAAACAACGTTTATTCCTTAAATAAGTAAAGTCCTTAAATTATTAGGTCGAAATGTTAAAATACCATTCCTATTAAAACCAACAAAGTAGTTAAAGTTTTGCACCCAGATTCAAAGAAGTTAAGAAGGATTACAATTAAGGGGATTTCGTCACATTTTGTCCGGACTGACTCGTGGTTTGCGTTCCTGGATTGGATACAAGATACATATATTATTTTGTGACTTAAGCCGAATAGTGAAACTTTGACTTATTATTTCTACCTAAGTTATAGTGAATTGTGATTTATATATGTAAGGTGATTGTCGACTCTTAATACAGGGTAAAGAGGTATCTTTATGTCTGTATTGTATGTCTATACCCTGACAGTAGGTATACTGTTGACACCTTTATTACATTACATTTAATTTCTAAAAACAATAATAAATACTCTTAACCACACGAATCATTATATCATTACATAGTATAAAACAAAGTCGCTTTCCGTTGTCTGTCCTCATATATGCTTATATGCTTAGATCTTTGAAACTACGCAACGATTTTCCATTTTTTTTTAAATAGATAAATGGTGACAACCGGGTGGTCTGTATGTATAATTCGTATAAACTGTAGCAAATAAATAATTTAATAACTTTCGACATTTTGCCTTTTAATTGCAAACGCTGCTTTAACCCTAAGTATATATATATATATATATCAAAACAATGTACTACATTATTATAGACCTTCAAAAGGTCACAAAAAATCTGTGATGGTATAATAATAAGTCAATTACAATTGTCACTCATTTTTGAAGTCGGTGCAACACAATACAGTACGTTACCTAGGCTGGCACAGACTCCAAAAATAAGTGATATTTGTAAATATTTTAATAGTTATAGATGACTTTATTAAAGTATTACGTTTTGAGTATCGTATTAAGTATACAAATTAGTAAAATACGTTATTTATCGCTAATTAGTTGTAGAGGTACTGTTTTCATATACTTAAAGATTTTATGGTTTACATTTCTAGAAGTCGGTTTAACTTTTTTTTAAAGTATTTTTTTTCTCGAGTTTTAGTGATATAAATGAGTTGTGAACTTCAATAGTAGTTAGTTCATTTACATGGCTTTCAGTTTATTAAATATATTATCTCAATTACATTTTTGGTGGATGCCTCTAATTTCTTCTGGTTTCCATCATCAGGTCCTGACCTGGTGAAAATGGGACCATCTTGAAGGTAAATACTACACAAGGAAAAAAAAAATTTTGAAATCCGTCTATGATCGACGAAAATATCGGTGAACATACATAAAAAAATATATATATATAGACGAATTGAGAACCTCCTCCTTTTTTGGAAGTCGATTAAAAACATTAAACTGTCAAACAAACTTTTTATGTAACTCTCAAATAAAATCTAACAGAAGAATTGAGCGCGGTCGGTCGTTCGACATCTCTAATGTTTAAAAGAAATGGCAGACGTCAGGAAAAGAAACTGTTTCTCGGGTGAATTGGATACAATAGTTTAACACTTCTGTCTAAACTACATTTACAATTTCAACCAACGTAAATTTACATACATGTCCCTGAACAACATTGTGCGAAATTAGTCTCCGAATTATACGTGATTTCATTTAAAACTTAACTTTAGTCTCGGTGGTCCAGTGGTCGTACACACGGCTTCTGATCCAGAAAGGTTTGAATCCTGACACTGGCTCACACCTAATGACTTTTCGAAATTGTTTTCGGTAGTTAAGTGTGACAAATATCGATGACTAAAAACTTTGTGCCTGGTATGGCAATAGATTTGCCACTTATTCAATTTGGGACGTAAACATAACGGCGATTCGAGACTTAATAGCCACCGCCTACACCTTCGGGTAGAAAAGGGCGTGAAGTTATGTTATGTCTAGGCATTTTCAGAATTTTAATGATGGTGGTAATGACACTCAATGGACGGGATATATCTTGCAAAACTCTCTTGAGAACAATTAAAGTGACGGGTTTCGTGATGTATTGGCTGCGTTATCGAATGCTGTGTTGAATTCGGCGGTTTATATGATCACCCGGATACAAATATGTCTATATTTATATATGTTTGTACACCGTATTAAATAACTTATCCGGTTAATAAGTAGAGAAATTATCCAAAATTCAAGTCTCCCTACATTGGTAAGACTGCTGAGTAAGAGTTATGTTCAATCCCCAGATTAATTCTTGCGTTTTTGCTAGTTTTAAAAGTATGTATGTACAAAAGCTAATAAGCAATGTTAATTTAACATAATCTACTAATTTGTTTAAAGTCACTTAGAATAATGTCTAAAGAATATGAATAATTAATTTCAAATTCAAATTCAAAATATCTTTATTCCTTAGACTTTACAAAGTGCTTAGAATCGTCATACAAAACTACAAGCTAAAATACGCGGAGCTTAGATTCCCTTTCATCACACTATCTAGAATGTGAAAGCGAATCTAAGTTTTATTGCCGTGTAGGCGTAAGGCGAAGCACTTAGTTCATGTGTTCTTTATTTAGGCCACTATCACTGTAACACTTTCACTAACAACATTACACTAACTCAAAAGGTTTGGTCCTTTTTAATCTTCTCACTAGGTCGGTGACGTCGAGGAGTTGGATTGCCTCAACGTTCACATGATGATGAAGTCTCCGTTCATGAGCTTCGGCGTATTTGGATATGATCTTATGGACGAGCTCGACTTGAAGGTCCCGATGGAGATCGACGTTTCTTATGTACCAGGGCGCATTCACTATATCCCTGAGAACTTTATTTTGGAACCGTTGTATTATTTGTACATTACTTTGTTTGGTACAGCCCCAGAGCTGTATGCTGTAAGTCCATAATGGCATCAGGACTTGCTTGTACATTAGTAGTTTATCGTGCACTGACAGCGAGGAGTGTTTTCCGAGTAGCCAGTACATCTTTTTGTATCTTATTCGTAATTCTTCACGTTTTTTCTTGACATGAGCTTTCCAACGTAGCTTCGTGTACATATTGAAACCTGTGGCCTTTTTTGTTACGCGAGGAAATGAGCCTCTCATCCCAGAAAAAACACAATTTGACATATTTTAATGAAACACCACCTTAGGAGTAACTTACGTTAAGTATAACACTTTAGAATCATTAATTATGCGCACTCCGAGTGCTCCACTGAACAATATAAATTTGCATCTCGCAGCTCTAATGGGAGAGATTTGTCAAAATTGACCCGGTAAGGTTTTAAAACAGTGATTTAAAGGCTTTTCGGTATAAAAATACGGCTTTAATATTTTATTCAAGAAAAGCCAGAACATGGAAGGGAAGATGTTAGTGAAGTTTTGCTGGAATTGGTGAAAATTCTCTTCTTTTTTTGGACGTAAAGTACCTTAAGCCGAGTTTTGTATATTCTAAGAAAGTTCTTGGTCCTCTTCCCGTGCCCCCTATTATATCTTAAATACTTATAAGCACGTGAGCGAAGCTGGTGGTTAAAACTAATAAATAATAAGTGGCGCAACCTATCGCTATATATGTACATCAGACTCAAAGATGTTATTATGCGACATTTATTTTCAAAATTATGTAACCTGTCTTATTGCCTATCACTGCAAATCTATACTAATATTATAAAGAGGAAAGATTTGTTTGTTTGTTTGTTTGTAATGAATAGGCTCCGAAACTACTGGACCGATTTCAAAAATTCTTTCACCTTTGGAAAGCTACATTATCCCCGAGTAACATAGGCTATATTATATTTTAAAAAAATTAGGGATCCTTACTAAAACTCTAATAATGTAACATAAGGTGTAAAAAAATGACCTGAAAAATTCCTTACGTCGCGTGCGCTGCGAAAACTATTGATGATAGAACAAAATCATTTACTACTTATAATATTATAAAGAGGAAAGATTTGTTTGTTTGTTTGTTTGTAATGAATAGGCTCCGAAACTACTGTACCGATTTCAAAAATTCTTTCACCTTTGGAAAGCTACATTATCCCCGAGTAACATAGGCTATATTATATTTTTAAAAAAATTAGGGATCCTTACTAAAACTCCAATAATGTAACATAAGGTGTAAAAAAATGACCTGAAAAATTCCTTACGTCGCGTGCGCTGCGAAAACTATTGATGATAGAACAAAATCATTTACTACGACTTTGCAGAACTCATCATTATCTACAAAAAGTGTCGCGACAGCATTTGTCTAAATATTATAGTTATGTCACAGTAAGCAGTTTTTTATTCTAAAATATTAATTTATATATGCCGCCTCTTGAAAAGGCTCTTCATTTATACCTTGATATTAATCCTCATCAAAATAAATTACTTTATATTCAAGACGGCTTTAATACCTTTTTATAACTTTTTGAATTATTCAATTCAGACATTTCATTCGGAAAAATATGCTTTTGACACTATAGTCGATAGCGTGAATAATAACAAAGGAAAAATATTTTTCTTGCTGCATGAATGGGCCTGCTCGACCGGTGAAATACCACGACCTCTCAGAAGATCGACGTAAAGTGGCTCATGCCGCGTTTCGTTCGGTGAGAGAGGTACCCGGAGGCCCACCCCCCTTCCCCGTCCTTTCCTATCCCCTATCCCTTAAAGGTCGGCAACGCAACAGTAACACTATATGTGTTGCTGGTGTCCATGGGCGGCTTAGGTTGCTTACCATCAGGTGACACTCCTGCCCGTTTGCCCTCCTATCCCATTAAAAAAAATAAAAAAAAATTCGCCAGGTGGCACTGGCAAGACTTTTCTTGCAAATTTGATACTAGCTAAGATAAGAGAATCAGGGAAGATAGCGATTGCAGTTGCTTCGTCAGGAATTGCCGCAACTCTCTTAAAGGATGGAAAAACGGCTCATTCTACTTTTAAACTTCCACTATCCGTAAATCTTGAGCAACAAGATGACGAATAGCAACAATATTTGACGAGCGCCTTTCACTTTATCCCTACTCCGCGGCCGACCGTCACGCGACATGCAACACGCAGACGAAAAAGTTTGAGACGATGTAATAAAAGTTTCACTTTAAAAATTCATAAAAAAAATTCAAACTTTTTTTTTAAACCCGATGCAAAAAAGGGTGTATGTGTGTGTGTATGTACCCGTGCGAAGCCGGGGCGGGCCGCTAGTCATTAATAAATGAATGAAATCAATTTTTTGTATGAGCTGTTAACAGCACATAGCATTCGCGACTAGTCACCCAATTTGAAGACTATGCCTTTTTCTAAGGAGTACAGATCAAGAAACCCAACAAACAGGGTAACAGCTTAATGTAACATCAAATGGAAAGACGATTAACGAGTGACTAGGATTCAAGGTGAAACGGCTTATTTGAGCATCTGTAAAATAAGTATATAACATTGAGGTGCTGTTTGTGACTTATCCTTCTTTGTGGGTCAAATAGGTCAAGCTGGTATTTGGTTGCACATTTCCAAAGATAGAATACAGTATTCTTACTCAACTTCATCAAATCCCCAATTAATTTTGAAGCTTGTGCCTCAAGAATAACGGATTAAGAACACATTTACCTTCTATTTGTGTCGATAAATCCTTGTTAGAGGTTAGATAATACATAAACTTACAAACATAAAATGTCATTGACATTTTTTAATGGCATAGGGGGAAAACGAACAGGCGTGTCACTTGATGGAAAGCAACTAACGCAGCCCACGACCATGTTAGAGTTGCGTTGCCGACCTTTTAAATGTTATACGGTAGAGGTTGGAAGTGGGATCGGGAAGAAAAATAAGCACAGGCTAGGCTACCTCTCTCGACGAGTGAAACGAGGCATGAGCCACTTTACGTCGATATTCTGAGAGGTCATGGTATTACGCCGCTCCAGGCAGCCTATAGCGAACTACGTAGCTCTACTACTGTCCAAAGTTATATATTAAGACTAAATTGAAGCTAAAACTTAACTCGGAACTCGGAAAGTGAGAAGCAGATAAAAAAAATACGAATGTACAAAAATAGGAAGAAAAGAGATTGCCTTATAGGGTAAGCTAGGTACCAGTTTTAGCAAAAAAAAAACCCTCCGTCAATGTCTACTTATGTTAAATCTGATTAGGCTGGTAAAGTTGTTTGTGCTGGTATATATTACAAAGTTGATTTTATCTCTAGCAAGTATCTTAATTACAATTCCAACGCGAAATTGAATATTCTAATATGGAAAGATGCATTTATGAAAATGGATCTAAACGTTAAGAAGGTACATTAACTCAAACTTGGATGGCGCCAACAAAATTGGCACAAGATCTGCAATCTAACAAGATGGAAACGCTAAGCGGTAACAGCGTTCAAAACGAGGACTATCTATGTAAGTAAGTAGACAAAATATGCCATAATATTATCATTTGTAGAAGCAAAGCAAAGATTATGGCATATTTTTTAGAATTGTTTATATTTTTTTCATGGACGACAAGATCTAGAAAATGGGAAAATCAAGAGCGTCACAGTTAAGTTCCCGGCTTTTAATGGGCAGGATAGGAAGTATGATGAAGAGAGAAAAAGCGAAGGAGAGAGGGGTTGTCCTTTCCGATCGTACTCCCCTAAAGGTGGGCAACGCAACTGTAACACTATGTGTTGCAGGTGTCCATGGGCGGCGCTGGTCACTTACCATTAGGTGACACGCATGCTCGTTTGGCCTCCTATCCCATAAAAAAAAAACTATATTGTGTTGCTTATAATATAATATTGTAAAATCCAATACAAAAAAGTATTTCGTTCATCGATTGTTCCTCCGTTTATTGTGCACGTGCTGCATTCGCAAGCTATCAGAGATACCAATTGGCATGATGCCATGAAAGCATACTGGTTCAGTGAACGTAATGCGATAGATAAAAGAGGGTACACCAACGCATATAACATAACTTTTTCTACCCGAAGGTGTAGGCAGCGGCTGTAAGCCTCGATTCGCCGTTACATTAAGTCTCAAATGGAATAGGTGGCGAAACTATTGCCATACACCGGGTACAAATTGTCAGTCATCCATATTTATCACACATAACTCCCGAAAAGAATCCCGACAAATCATTAGTACCTGAAAACGACCACTGGACCACCGAGATTATTTTAAAACGTGTGTCGAGGCGACTATAAAAAGGAGTTTGTTATGTTAAACTCTATATTGTTTGTTAATCAAGAAGGAAACTCGGTAATTTTACATTACAGCCTTATTTAACTCGTAATTTCATCATCATCATCATCATTAGCCTATTGCAGTCCACTGCTGAACATAGGCCTCTCCCAATGTGCGCCACAACATCCGATTCTCTGCCTTCCGCATCCAGTCTTTTCTAGCAGCCTTTCTGAGGTCGTCTGACCATCGGGTTGGTGGGCGTCCTACGCTACGTTTACCAAGACGCGGTCTCCACTCAATGACCTTCTTACTCCATCTACCGTCGGTCCTTCGGCAGATATGACCAGCCCATTGCCACTTCAGCGAGCTTATTCTGCGAGCTATGTCGGTTACCCCAGTTCTCTGGCGGATATACTCATTCCTGAGTTTATCCTTCAGAAAAACCCCGAGTATAGCCCGCTCCTTAGCTCGCTGAGCGACTTTAAATTTGTGGACTAGCCCCACCGTGAGTGTCCACGTTTCAGCACGTAATTTAACGTAATATAAATTTCAAAATCAGTGACAAAAGCAATGCTCAAATCATGTTAGTTCCGTAATTTACCGAATTAATTTACCGTTCCGAAATACGAACATTAGTTATGTTCGTATTTCTGACATCGAATAGTTAATGTTACTACAGCTACGGACTTCCTGCAACAATTAATTAACATTTCACAACTACAGCAACTTTCCGCCAAGTCCTTGAGATCAGAAGGATGGTGATCAGAAGTTGCTGCCCACCCGGCAGCAACTTCTGATCACCACACCACACAAAAATATCATTATTTTCCTTGACTTATGTAACTTTTGTCATATGAGCTTTTGCTTTAAGAATTTTAGAAACATACACATAGATACATAATTTCACGCCAAATCCCTTGCGGGGTAGGCAGATTCTTACACACCTCACTCGCTTCATTGACTTTCTTAACTCTTTTCATGCACGCGCGTCGATTTTTGAGAAATTTAAGATGAAATATAGTATTTTTTATTTAACTCGATAAAATAGGACGTATTAGTTTTTTTTATATCCAGCCAGTAAAAAAACCCGTTATTTCTCTTCTACAATAAAGACAAGATCGAGAAAGACCTGAAACTTTTTTATCTAGCCCCTATCTACGAAGACTGCGCCATACTTTACAGAACCAGGTTCTAAAAAAAAGAACAACTGTATGATCTGAGCGACGCAAAGGGATAATGATAGCATATCAGACGCTCTGTCTATATCGGGGTTCGAAATACTTGTAAATTCACATTTATATGTATTTTCGAGCTTTGTGCGAAATACTCTAAGGAAAAATATACATCTTTATGGGATCTTATAAATAAATAAAACTGTCTCCTCTCGCGACTCGAGGTAAATAACAAAACAGAGTATACTTGTAATACATTATTAATACATTTGAGAATAAATGTTAGTTTATCGCCCGCATACTGAACCGCCACTCAAATCTGACAATCAATAAAGTGCTACTTACTGCTCAAATTTCACGTATTCTGTCTAACGTGACAGCTACTTAAACGCTTAAGTAGCGCTTATATACTTAATGGCGGTTCAGTATTCGGGCTTATGTGTGCTATCCAAGCTATTTAAATATTATTTCGTAGTCCGTAGTCAACCGTAGTCAATGAAATGATATTTGAATAGCATATACTCCTACGAGTAATATACTACGGTTGTTTTTGTTTAAAAGGTTACTTTTAAAAGCAAACTTCTTAAATGTTTTATATTAACATAACATATTAGTTATGTTCAAAAATTCCACCCGAACATACATACATACGGTGCAAAGTGTATATGAAATACATAAAATACCAAAAAATATATAGATAGTAGACATTTAACATATACAAATCTAATATATTTAATAACGAAATGGCTTTATTTGACTCGCATGTTCTGTTCAAAACATGAACATAAGAGGCAATTATTTTTAGTACGCAATCAAACATGTTTTATGAGTGATATTAAATATTTTGTGATGGTGTTTTATGCAAACACAGAGTATGTTAACAACCTATATAATACGTTTATATAGCAGTAAATAAAAGGGAAGCTATCTCTCCGCGAAAATAAAGAGGTTTTATGTTTAATTCGGGGTAAATTTAAACATTATTATCCTTAAGGATACTATTTAATGAAAGACATACCGCTTATTTCTTGAGAAAAGAGGACATAGATTTTTTTTACAATGGGATAAGGGGGTGATATGATGGTAAATGACTAGCATTACCCAGGGATACCACATAAAGTTTCAAAGTTGTGTTGCCGGCCTTTAAGAAGGGGATCGGGAGAGAAAGGAGAATATGGGTTGTGGGCTTACGGATAGCTCTCTCACCCAACTAAACGTGGCACGAGCCACTTTACGTTGATATTCTAGAGGTCATTGTATTCCACCGATCGATCCAATGCCATTGGATGGCTCGATCACGCATTGAAGGCATTGAACACCACATAGAATTATGTGGAGATTATGAGACTGTCATAAAAGAGCATGAGATTGACATGTTATTATACGTACGGTGCTTGAGCTCTTTTGGTGTTTTTATAGAGTGATACCAGAACCGATTATAAACTGCGAGTTTTCAGAATAATTGTTTTATTATTGTTACTAAAACACATATTATTGCCTTATTGCTGCAGGAGACTCGCCGCAGAGTTGAGGTTACATAAACTACCGAACATTTGAATAAATATGAGCACGAATTATGTCCACGGTACGTATTTCAGGGCTGTGAATTTTACATTGTATTTAAAATATTAGACTGAGAACTAAAGTCATATTTAGGAGGCATTTTATTTAGTTACATACTTTATGATACATTTCTAGAGGTGTAGGCAGTAAGAATAGGACACCACAAGACATCGTTCCTTCACTAGTTTTTTGACTTACACTACGCTCGTTCACGAGACGATTTTCAGGCCCCTGACGTCATCAAATTGATCGTGTCCCAGCAAAAGTTAAATATGGCCACGGAAATTGTGTCGTGACGAAAATTCACTCACTTCTACATTGTTTGGTTTCTGTGTTTAAATTCATGTTTTAATTTGAAGTGAGTGTATATTACAAACAAAAAATTGAATATTAGGATGGGAAATTTTTAGATCATTTCATACCTTTTTTTACCCGAAGTGGTGACAGTTATGACTTTGCAACTGACATAAATTCCACACTCATCGATATTCATCACATATCTGAAAAGTTATTGGTACCAGCCAGAATGCGAACCGAGATACCTTCACTGGGTTACTTAATCTCCAAGCCATCAAGACAGAAATGAAATATATATAAAAAATAAACTATTTATGTTTTAGAGAGCTTCAATCATTGTAATAAAGTACCATAGAGTATGGATTTTACTTACTTCATCTCACTTTTGGGTCGTTTTCCGTGATTTGATTTGATTTTGATGAATCATCTTTTTTATGGGATAGGAGGGCAAACGAGCAGGCGTGTCACCTGAAGGTAAGCAACCAGCAAGACACCAGCAACACATAATATAGTGTACCCGTTGCGTTGCTGACCTTTAAGGGGATAGGGAAGGAGGGTTGGCCTCCGGGTACCTCTCTCACCGAACGAAACGCGGCATGAGCCACTTTACTTTATCTTGTGAGAAATCGTGGTATTTCACCGGTCGAGCCGGCCCATTTATGCAGCAAACTGCTTGGCTCTACCACTATTAAAAGCCACCATCTACATTGAATTAAAAAAACAAATAACAGACACATTTCATTAAACACCTATCATGGGTTCATATTATATGCATATTATGAAATACAGTTTCAAGCATTACATTATTTTTCCTCGACATTATCATTATAAATTTTCTGGGGCATAAATAAATTATCACTGTAAATTAGATCATCAATTATTTCCTTTCATTATCATTTTTCATTATCATTTATCATTGATTATCATCATCATGAATGATGATGATGATATCTTTAGTCAAATGAGATGTAAGATTCTTTATGCACAACAATTATGTCAATTAAATGCTGAATATATATATATATATAGGCATTTCTTAACAACATGGCGTGCACTTTACCGCCTGAATGTTCAAAAGTACTCAGTCCAATATAAGTAAATAAATAACAGTTATTTATTTATTTATTACTTATAATGGACTGAGTACTTTGATGTAATAAAAACGATAAATTGCGCCAAAAGCTTTTTGTTAAAATTAAATAGTGCAATAATGTCAAATAATACGAAATACAAAAAATAAATACAACAGTAAAATGATACCAGGGTTGAATATAATTTGAAATAATTCGAAAAAAATGTCCTTCCAAAACCTATAATTACATTTCAAATTCCTGCTTTTTTTCAATATTGTAATACCTTTACAGGATATATGATAAAATATAATTAATTGCCCTTAGCTATCCTACAGTCTCATGTCGTTGACATAAGTTGTTCAACTATTTTCATAAAATAAAATACACTGTCTAATCTCTCTCGTAAGTTTCAGCTAAATTGTTCAACTTATCACAATCAAACAGCTAAAGAAATGTTTGCAGAAGTAATATAGGTGAGGAACTAAAGATAAATGTCCTGTATAAGTTATCTACGCAGTAGGTCTCACGTGGGATGGAGACGATTGATGTTTTTAGATAATTATGTTATATATATGCCAGAAAGTCTCCAAAAAGGCACGACTGGCTGTACACAGAGGGGTTTTGGTTCCCACGCTTATGTATGGGAGTGAATATTGGGTATGGCAGGAGAAGAACAGAAGTAAGATTAATGCTGTAGAAATGAGGAGTCTAAGGAGTATAGCTGGAGTAAGCTTGGTGGATAAAATGAGAAACAGTGTAATTCGAGAACGTTGTGGTGTGAAAGAAGATATAGTGACAAGGATAGAGAAAGGAATGCTTAGATGGTTCGGACATGTAGAAAGGATGGACGAAAGTAGACTGACTAAAAGAATTTATAAGACAAGTGTGAAAGGGCGAACCGGTAAAAGACGACCTAGGCGGACCTTCCACCAACAAATATACGATGTGTTGGTGAGGGGCCAGGTCAAGAGTGGCCACAACCGACGAGCATGTATGAACGCGATAATGAGAGTGGAGGAAGCAAGAAACGTATGTCAGGAACGTAGCAAGTGGAAAGAATTAGTCTCTGCCTACCCCCATGGGAAAGGCGTAATTTTATGTATGTATGTTATATTTCAGAACATTTGGCAGATAGTTTAAGATATGAACGGAAACATTTATTAGCAGTTGATTAATATACCTACCAAAACAATTTTATGTATTTGTAAGACTTATTTTGTAACATCATGCCCTTCCTAAAAAAGTACCTAGACTGTGTGTGAGTGACTTTTAACTTTCCATTCGCGGATTTCATGTATCAAATGTAACAAGCTCCGCAGCTTACAGATTCCGCAATCTATGTCATATATCGAGTACAATTGTATTGATATTTATCAAATATAACTTCTGAAAAGATATTATATACACTCGAGAGCAATGAATCCGGGTCACTTAAAGAATCCTAAAAATCTCGGAAACTAAAAATGCTAGGTTAATGCAATAAATTGTATTTAATAGACAATGTAATACTCCTTAAATGAAGGTATTAAAACTTCTTAGTTATTGTAAAGTTATATCATAAAAAAATCAAATTTGAAAAAGGGCCACTTTCGAAGATGGAACTACGAAATTACAGCATTTGGTTTTGCTTTTGTTTGTAATCTGTCATTTATGTGGGTACATAAACCATGTTGATAGTGCTCTATATTCATTATTCAAGCTGAAATTATGTCGCTTACGCCTGAAGAATGCACCAGAATACTTACAATGCTGGAAACCGGCCGGAGTCAGCGCGATACAGCCAGGACTGTTGGTGTGTCGCTGTCAACAGTACAAAGAGTTCTCCGACGTTACGAAGAAACTGGTTCTAACCTACGCAGACCAGGAACGGGCAGAACCAGGTATACCACAGCACGAGAAGACCGATACTTGGTGAACACCATGCTTCGAAATCGCTTTCTCACAGGAACTGAACTCACCAATCAGTTTCGACGCCTCGGAGGAAGTAACCCAAGTGCATGGACAGTAAGACGTCGGCTTGCTGAATCTAACTTAAAACGGCCCTAAACTGGAGCGTGGGCATCGTATTTCAAGACTAAGATATGCCCAGAGCCACGTAAATTGGAGTATTGAAGATTGGTCAAAAGTTATGTTCTCCGACGAATCAAAATTTATGCTCTACAAGCACGATGGAAGACACAGAGTGTATCGAAGACCAGGGGAAAGATTCAAGCAAGCATGCATCGAGGAAAAAGTAGCCTACGGTGGTGGGTCTGTACTTGTGTGGGCCGGAATTTCTTCTGAAAGTCGCGCAGAGCTGGTGATCATAGAAAACGGCTCTTTAACTAGCGTAAGATATGTGGAAGAAATCCTCAATGATCACGTTGGTCCATTTATGGTCAATTTAGGTGAGGATGCTATATTTATGCATGACAATGCCCGACCTCATACAGGTAGGATTGTGAATGACTACCTTCAAGAGATGAACATTACTCGTATGGAGTGGCCAGCGCGCAGCCCGGATATCAACCCGATCGAGCATGCTTGGGACGAGCTAGGCAGATGCGTAAAACAACGAAACCCTCCCCCAATCACGCTTCGTGAGCTCAAAATTGCTCTCACAGAGGAATGGGAGAATATTCCCCAAAATCGTATAAGGAACTTGGTGTACAGCATGCCAAACCGCATAAACGCAGTAATGGAAGCACGAGGAGGCAATACGAAGTATTAAAATTCAAGAAAATCGTAATAAAGTTCAAAAATTTCATGTTTCCTATTTTTGTTTTAAGGAGAGATCAGCAGATTTTTTCTTTATGTAATTTTGTGTTAATAAAATGTATGGTGACTCATATTTTTTTTACTTTCATTTAAGGAGTATTACATTGTCTATTAAATACAATTTATTGCATTAACCTATCATTTTTAGTTTCCGAGATTTTTAACATTCTTTAAGTGACCCGGATTCATTGCTCTCGAGAGTATATAAAAATATCTTAAATATTTATTCTTCTTAGAAATCATATCTTCCAAAAATTTTATACAGAAAGGACGTTTTCATATTGTTTCTATGTTGTTGTTTATATCGATGACTGAAAACTTTGTGCCCGCTATGGCAATAGGTTCGCCACCTATTCCAATTGGGACGTAAACCCGGTATGGCAATAGGTTCGCCAGCCATTCCACTTGGGACGTAAACATAACGGCGAGACGAGACTTAACGGCCGCTGTCTCCACCTTCGGGTAACAAAGGCGTGAAGTTATGTTATGTTATGTTCTGTGTTGTTATATTCTATTGTGTTTATGTACTAGATCCATCAGCCTTAACAAGATAGTTCTAGTATTTGTTGTTTTAAATAATGACATTATCCTGTTCAGAAAGCCATCACTTCATACAATAGTAATACAAACAGCGATGTCAGGTCGCCTTATAAGTAAACAAACAAACACAGATGAAGAAAACATTGACTCTGGTCATTAGCTCAACAAAAGAAATGTGATTCCTCTGAGCCCCAACTGTCCATTTTCACAGTCTATTATATTATCGATATCTCCTCGAAATGTTTTCGTTTCCTCGAGGACCCTTTTTAACGATACAAAGAGCCAAAGTGAAACAGGAAACTCGAGTGTAACGCAATCAAAATAAAAGCATTTCTTTATTGTAATTTAAGGCTACCCTATTAAATTCAATAAATAAATATACAAAATTTGTACTGCATACCGCTAATATAAACCAAACGGAGTGGGAAAGAAAAGTTCGTAAAAACTCAAGGAAGAAATGTTTTTCTATATAAAAGTGTACGTTCAAAGTAACGTGATCGGTTCGAGCGTAGAATAATAATGACGTGTCAAAATATATAGCTGTTTAGAATGAAGGCGTCGCGGAAAATCGATATGTCGACGTTGATTTGAAGGACGGATGGAAAATCAATTTATATATATATATACAATACAGAGCATATAATAATCTGGTGAGAGTTGTAGAAAGCTCTGGTGAAAAATATTAATGATAATGTGGACGATTTAAAATGAGCTGTGTCAGTATGTCTGTGTTCTATTTAGTTTCCAAAACTGTCGGTGAAATTTATACTCATCTATACGAAATTGATTGTCTTTAGTCTTCAGAACACGACTAAGACAATGGTTCATAAAAAGTTATTATCATTAGAAAGACATTAGTCAAGTCTGTGAAAAAAGTTAGAGTCGGTAGAAAATGGTAAAAAATTAAAAACCGAGTAAGAGCGAACTTCAAAAATTGCATGTCAAGTGTACATTTTGAAGTATGTGTGATTGTCTTATAACACTATCAATTTTATAATAAGTACAGCGTTTTTCTTCAGGCAATACAAAGTATTTAACCACAATACCAGACCAAGCTGACTGGCTAATAAAATATTTTCACCTCATTGAGTAATATATTCGCGAGAAGACAACTGTATCTAGTGTCTAGACAATCTAGTGTCTTGAAACTGACATTATAATAATATTATAACTGGCAATGCTTTCAATTATTAATTAGCCATTTACTTAACATAAATAGAATTTACCAAACCACATTAATTATGTTTGAGAATATCACGTTCAAATAGACAAACACTGTTGAATTATAATATCAGTATCGATCGAGGTTTTCATGCTGTAGAGCCGCATTTCGCTGCGTGAATAGGCTGGTTCGACAGGTGCAATACCACAGCCGTTCAGAAGACTGTCGTAAAGTGGCTTCTGCTACGTTTCGTTAGGGACGTAAAGTATCTAAAAGTGCGCCCAGTTTTCCTTCCTCTCCCCATCTTCCTTTTTATCCCATCTCAAAGGCTAGCATCGCAATTCGGTCAGTGCCAGTCACTTCCCACTAGGTGACCCGCTTGATCGTTCGCCCCCTCTACGATTAACAAAATTTGGTCCCTGTTCTATTATTTATGGCTTTGAATATACAAAAAATTAAGAACTCAGCAAATTCGTTAACACGCGAGGATAACGGCCCAGAGTTGTTTTATTTATTTTTAGCCTAACAATGGACTTTCAACACATAATGGACAAAAATATTCAAAAAAAATCTGCGTGCTGAATATTGTTGACTTAAAACTTTGTGCCCGGTATGGCAATAGGTTCGCCACCTATTCCATTTGGGACGCAAACATAACGGCGAATCGAGGATTAAGAGCCACTGCCTACACCTTCGGGTAGAAAAAGGCGTGAAGTTTTGTTATGTGTAATCACTAAAAATCGTGTTTATAATTGAAACTTTATATATTGAAATTTAAAAAGAGACATATTTTTATTAACCGGAAATGTACCAATTTGTATATTGAATACGGAACTCTAAAAATAACTCTGTTTACCTACTATCAGTGAGACGTATTTATAACTAACCTTTACAAATGTTACAAAGAGAATCGGTGAAAGCGACACTCACCCGAAGGCTTTTTTTTTCTTTGTCTCCACTTCCGGTTCCGTCTACGGGGATATAATATGACGCTCATTACGAAATATACTATTTATGTGTGTCGAATACATAATATTTGAGTTATATTTGTATTCTGGATTCGTGGTATGATAGAAAGTCTTGTCACTGCACAAAGTAACCAATTTTCAGACACCTTATAATATAATTTGAAAGTTTAGGAAATTCAAGAAGAATTAGAATAATATAGGTTTGGACACTAGAATTTTATATAATAATATTATATAAATTTCTAGTTAATGATATCGTATTCCTTCAAAGGCTGAGTTACATTTTAGCGATTCTAAATCTAAGGCGATGCAAACCAAGCTGGTAATGAAATATTAATGAGTACACACTGAAGCCGAAGATGTCTGGGCACATGTTTTTCTTATTGTCGCTTTGATGATTGTCAGCGCTTTCCTATTGTGTATGGCTAATACACATATGTTATTAAAGACGATTTCTGGAGCCTTAAAAACCGACGAGCGTGTATTAACTTCTTTTTTAGGCAGCAACGCCTCGACTCGCCGAATTTGACGTCCCAAATTGAATAGGTCCCTTAACTATCTACCATACACAGGCCACAAAATTATCAGTCATCGGTTTTCATCGAAATGTGAAAAGAATTATCTAAAATGAATTGGAAAAGCTATTGGTGTAATAGTTGTCTCGGTGGTCCAGCGGTCGAGCAACCCGCTTCTGAATCAAGCGGTCGTGGGTTCGAATACTGGCTTACACTAATGACTTTTCGAATTTAAATTTGAAAGTTAAGTGTGATAAATATCGATGACTGAAAACTTTGTACCTGTTATGACAATAGGTCCTCTATCTATTCCATTTGGGACGTAAACATAACGGCAAGTCTAGGCTTAACAGCCACTGCCTACCCACACCTTCAGGTAGAAAAAGGCGTGAAGTTATGTTATGTTATCCAGGATTTGAACCGGAGACTTCTTGATTTAAGAGCCGGGTGCTCGACCTTCAGACCACTGAGACGACAATTATCCTTTTTTCGCTTTCCATATAAGGGTATTTCTGTCTTCATCTCACAGCACATTCCCCACAAAATCGATTTGATCAGATCTATCGACAATAGAATCTTTTTTGACGAGGGTCCGTAGTTCCATTTATAATTCTAGTTATAAAGGACGAATATAGAGAGGACGAAATCTAGTTATAAATAATTCTAGTTATAACAAATATCATATTTGCTATGAATATTGTAATAAATATATGAGTCTGTTCGGATATACATAGTACAATAAATGTAACTCGCAATTAAAATTCGCAAAGAGTAAAAAGAACAGTCCCTTCATTTGAATATAGTCACCATATTAAAAATCCACGGCATGTATGATGAATCCCAATATTTAATACCAAGGTTACTTCGGACGAAACCAGATTTTTATTTTAAAAAAAATCATTAAAATTGATTCTAAGAGTTATTTTTTATGTCTTATTACTAAGGATGAGAGACCTTTGAGATTTGAATATAGAATATTGAAAATAGAATCTATATATAAGAGATTTCCACCTATATATTGACTCATCACGATATCTCTGGAACCATAAGGCGTAGCGACTTGAAATTTGGTAGGATTATTTCTTTCGCCGAGTAGAGGTCAGCTAAGAACGGATTTTACGAAATTCCACCCACAAGGGGGGTTGCGGGGGTGTTAACAATGGAAAATTCCCATTTTTAACCTATAGCTGCTATCGACTTCAAATTTGTCGAAGATATTGCAGTATTAACATAGCGGGGCAGCAGTTATTACTTTTGATGCGAAACAGAGTTCGCCGGGTCAGCTAGTCTCTTATATATATATATATATAGATAAAACAAAGTCACTTTCCGCTGTCTGTCCCCTTATATGCTTATATCTTTAAAAATACGCAACGGATTTTTATGCGGTTTTTTTTTAATAGTTAGAGGGTGTCAACGGAGTGGTTTTGATCTATAATTCATATATGATGTTGTAAAGAAAAAATGATAATTTTAGAGATTATGCATTTTAATTACGAACGCTGGCTGAACCCTAAGTGATAGATGAAAATAATGTTCTACATTATTAAACACCTTCAAAAGGTCTACAAAAAGCTCCGCGAGGGCATATTTCTATCTCTTAAGGATAACCCACAATGACCATTTTTATTCTTTTACTTCTTACGAGAAATAATGGCTTATTGAAATTGATTCAATTTTAAACATTACAGCATTAATTTTCATCCAATTAAGTGCCTTAAATAGATTGTGCTTTTAATATAGATCAATATGGCCCTTTACGGTATGTAATTTAAACGAATATTTACGAAGATATTACAGTATTAACATAGCGGTACATAGTAGTTGCGTTACGCGCCAAAACGCGTGCCGATAAATAGCACAAATTGAACTTTTTAATATACAAATTTTACTCATTTATTACTTTTGATGCGGAACAAAGTTCGCCGGGTCAGCTAGTATTGAATATAGACGGAACGGCCACTTAGACTGTTATAAACATGCATAAATAACTTCAAGCCAAATTCCTTGCGGGGTAGGCAGAGAGAACAGAGCGCTATAGTGCCTTATAAGGCACGATTCTTACAGGCCTCACTCGCTTCTTTGACTTTCATAACTCTTATCATGCACGCGCGTCGATTTTTGAGTCTCCTAACATCACCTTCCTCCAGAACTCGTTATATTTGCTAATTGAGTGTGTGTCTTGGACGTCCTCGACTCCTACATATATCCGCTTTTTCATTCTTTATATGCTTAGTCAATCTTGCATCATCCATTCTTTCCACATTTCCAAACCATTGGAGCATGCCTTTTCCTACTTTTACACCGACACTCTCTTTCAATCCAACTTGCTTCCTTACAAACTTGTTTTCAACGCGGTGGAAAGTCGAGAGTCACACCGCAGATTTTGTGCATCGCCCTCATTTTGACCGCGTGTATCCTACTTCCATGCACACTCTGCCATACCCAGCTCTTGCTTCTGCATTGTAGATTGCTAGCTCTGTTTTTCTGCTAACATTCTTTGCGCTCAGGAATCTATTATACATTATTAAGAAAGTAAAATTAAATTGAGATGATTAATGTCTACAAGAGCAAATATCATATTTTCTTTTCAAATAATATAGAAAAAATATTACAGAGAAATCTTGATCTAATACCTTTTAGAGTGACAACTTTTAGAATGATTAACGTCGTTATTTTATGCGGTTTGCTGACAGCACGAGTTATGGTTCCTTTGATATATTTTTTCAAGGAGCATCATTGCTTTGATATCACAATTGAAAACTTCAAAAAAACGTATAAAAAGCTATTAAAAAATATAAACGAAATGTATATATACGCATACATCTTCACTCCATGTCCTGGTGCAGGCAGAAAAAACAAGAGATTCAAGATATGATGTCATTGGTATACTTGATTTGCTATATTTGTAGTCTGTTTTGTACACTCTTGCCAACTTTGTACAACTTTTCGATAAAACCAATTAAAATCCTTATTTCCTTTCTTTCTCGTGTTCTTTTTTATCTCTCATTATTTTCTCGTGTTCTATTCACAGGATCATGCTTTTCTACCTTGTATTTATATAGATTTATATACTCTGATTGATGTACACGAAAGAGGTTAGGAATGTCTCGGCATATCAAACTAATTTTGGACTCAACGCAAAGGTAGGCGAAGCAATAGCAGATATTTTTGAGTTATTAAAATCATCACACATAACTGCTAAAGTGTAATTTATGTGTACCCGTATTCAACATGAAGACCTTTCAATCAGAAGTCAGAATCCTGATCCAATAATCGATGGAGACAGCTAAAGTATATTAAATTTTATGAAGACGCATTCGCAATTCTAGAGAATATTGCCGAGTTCAAAAGAGTTACCGATACGAGTGGAATTGCAGCTCGCGACCTTCAATAAGTATGTACACTATTTCAATACTTTTACAGCGTACATTTTTATTTTGTGAAGAGAAGTAATATTGAACATCAATCGACTTATTCCCTGCCGACTATCGACACACGTTTTATTGGTAATTTCCTATGTGACTGTTGATTTTAATAAATAAATAAATTAGAATTTTGTTTAAGGTAAGATAGGATAAGATAAGGATAAGTTAAGAACTATACATTATTTCCCAGCGCCATCTATACGTAATCTAAGCTTAAAATGTTTGCATATGCCGCGTTTCTTTCGGTGAGAGAGGTACACGGAGGCCCACCCCCCTTCCCCATCACTTCCCAATCCTACTCCTTCCTAACGCAACTGTAACACTATATGTGTTATATAGACACCAGGTCTATGGGCGGCGCTGGTTACTTACCATCAGGTGACACACCTGCTCGTTTGCCCTCCTATCCCATAAAAAAAATGATTGTTTGTTATATAGCTGGCTGGACATATTTAGCAATAATCTATTCTGGCTGCTAAACCTTTTATACAATTATTTATTTTAAATGGTGTGGAAAGAGCATATGGCACATGAGTTTCTTGCCCAATTCTTCTGATAATAGCCCCTACACTCGGAATCGGGCCGCTCGTGGCTTTGCGTCCGTGTTTTCTTGTTCCACGGAGGTACTTTCCTCAAGTGCTCGTTTTTAGTATTTCATTTTAAATAATAAGTTAGATCTTTAAGTGGTTGTAAAGACCTATGATAATAAAGCTTCTTTCACTTTATTTTTATAAATTATACAGTTTAAATAAGGTCCCCGATGTATGGCAATAAATTTCACCACCAATATTAAAATTGGGATTAAAAAATGAATACGTTGTATTTTTCCAAACTTGCCGCTGCCTATATCTTTGCATATTGTGCATGCAAATGTTTAGTTTGAAAACTCTCTGATATGGTTATATGTACGAAAACTTTTTGTAAGTTCTAACAGATAAGAATAGAAAAGGGACCAAAATTGGTATACAAGGAAATTTTGTGCGCGGAAGATTGCTTCGTAAACTGATTACATTTAAAATTTACGAGAAGGAACACTTGAAAACTTTTTATATCTTAACTAAAGATGTTTTAATGGAATCAAATTATACGTTTTGTTTCTTTGAAAAATGTTGTTTCGATCATTGAAAAAATCGGGCGAGAATGTGAGGTAGTTAACATTATACTAATTTATCAAAACTATATTTGATTGTACTTTTACTGACGTAGATATAGTATTTGTAACTGATTTGTCATAAACGATAAAACTGACGCTTTGTTAAATATGCTTAAACACAATCAGTCCATCCATCAGGATATCATCCTTTAGCCATTTAGGACTTCGTTAATATATCAATCTAATATATAAAATTCTCGTGTCACGGTGTTTTTAATTCGCTTTTTCTTTCGCATTCACATTCTACTCTGAAATAGCTCGACCGGTTCTCATGAAATTTTGTGTTCTTAACGGTTAAGTCTGAGAATAGGACAACATCTATTTTTCATCCTTCTAAATGTTAAGTGTAGCTCACCCCTAAATATTTTTTTTATTTTTTGTTTTGTATTTTTTTATGAAAAACATACAAAAATACATAAAACCCCCAAATATTCGTCTCTCTATGATTATAGTTTTTTTTTTTTTTGGCAAGACATCGTTTGCTGGGTCAGCTAGTTAAAAATAAAAAAAAATGGTTGGAAAAATATACCTACGTGAGTCAAAAACCGAAAACTAACAAATAACTACCTCTGAGTATCAATGGCATGAGGACACAGTATAGTTCTGATAAAAACCTGGTAGTCGAGCAATTCACTTTTAAAACTAAAATTCGTGGGATCGAACCCGGGCTCACACCAATCACTGACATCGTGGTGCGTGGCGTCCGGATATTTGGTTCCGTCAACTATTCCATTTGTGACGTAAAAATTCAGCATGTCTTAATAGTCACTGCCTACACCTTCTAGTAGAAAAAGGGGTTAAAAAACAAAGACTCCATAATCTCATGACCGTACTATCTTTGTAATTTTATCACATCATATTTCGTATTCAGGTCACAAGCTTTCATGATAGATGTTGGGTGCGGAGAAACGAGGAAAAGTTTTTATTTCATCGCTGAAACTATTCCTCACTGCAATAATATATTAACTAAATCTTAGGGTATCATTCATCTGTATGATAAATTATTAGGTGTTTACTATGTAGACATAACAAAAACAGACAAATCATTCTAGCTAAAGTAGAAAATATAAGTAAAACACCTACAGAATACGTGTGCTGGCAGCTTAATAAATAATTATGGCGTGGTTTAAGTAAGCTTTTCGTATTTTTTATTTTGATTCAAGAAAATATTTATGTTGATTACTGGTAATGGTGATGATTTACGGATTTACGATCTCGGTTCAACTGTCCATTCAATAAAAAACGAGTGCACCTACTGCTACTCATGATCATGGATGAAAGTAGTCTAATTTAATGAAATATTTCACAAAATAGAAAAGCGTCCGCGGTGATAGAATATTATTAGTAAATTGTCACATCAAACAGGAGGTAAAGTAAAGAAGTAAGCAAATTCTATTGCCTTCTATGTTCAGCATACATACGTACATTCGGAAAAGTCATCAGTATGAACCGGACTTCGATCTGCACACCACCGAAATAAAAGTCGAAGTACTAAACCACAAAACCATAAACACACACATAACTTCACGCCTTTTTCTACCCGAAGCTGTAGGTAGCGGCTACTAAGCCTAGACTCAACCTTATGTTAACGTCCCAAATGGTATAGGTTCAGTCAGACACTTATTTCAGATATTTATCACACATAACTTCCGAAAAGAATTTCGAAAAGTCATTGCTTTTAGCCAAGATTTGAACCCGCGACCCCTTGATTTAGAACCGGGGTGCTCGACCACTGGACCACCGAGACTTCCTAAGGAAGGAAAATGGATACAAAGTTTTCTGGATATAAACTTAATAAATATATACTCTCATCCCAGTAATGTGTTCCGTAAACTTTTAATAAACGGCACCTCAACTATAATTAAAATTACGATATTCCCCTGAGATAATAGTCTTCCTTTTTTTTTATATAAATTATTTTGATTTAAGTAACCGTACGCGAGCAAAGCCACAGATTTAAACTAGTTCACAACAAATTACAATCTAACAATGTGTGACCGACCGTTAGTAACGTCGCTTTGACCTTACGTTATATATGCACGAAGCGACTTGTTAGTACCTGAAAGTAAGTGACTTACCACAACTCTTGGTAAGTTTGAATAAATCCGGAATATTATGAGCATTGTTTGCACTCGTTATATTAAAAGTTGAAATGTTATTTGAAAGTAGGGATACAAAACTGTTTTCTCTTGGTATTTTTTTATGGAATATGAGGGCAAACGAGCAAGTGGGTCACCTGATGGTAGGCAACTTCTCACCGTCCATGAACGGCGTATTTCGTTGCCGTCCTTATAGGGAGTAGGAGGGGAAAGGAGGCGGAAAAGGATTCGGGCCTCCGGATACCTTTCTCCACGAATGAACGCGACACTATCCAATTCACGCCGATATTCCTAGAGGTCGATGTATTTCAACGGTCGAGCCGGCCCATTCAGGCAGCGGACTGCTAGACTCTACCACTTCCGAACGAATATGTTAATATACAATCGTCGATTTATTATTATATTATAACTTCAAGGTTTCAATAACTTCCTATGTCACAAGTAGATTAATATGTTCCCATACATCTGGCAAAATATTGACATTCATCTACAACACATAACAAAACAAAACAATAATCCTGATAAGTCATGAAAATACCCAAACTCCCAACAAGAAAAGTACTTTTGGACAACTGTCGTCTAACTGCCTTACAGGATTATAGTGCGATATTGAGCTGTATCGGCTGATGAACATAGACCGGAGGGTTCAATTCAGACCTGAAAAAAAAACGAATATTGATGGCGCGTACAGTATCTGTCGTCTGACTCCATAACACAAGTTTTTGCTGAATAGCTTATAACTAGAGCGCGCTGTATAAATTACGTGTAAAATTTGTAGCCAAAATGAATTATGGAGTAAGTGCTGAAGAATATCCCCTATTCCTCCGGATTTCGAATTCTGACCCTAGTTAGCTGAACAACGGTTATCAGGTTGAACCCTTACAAAGCCGGATATAAATGAGTGTTAATTTATTAATCACAGGGTAATTAAGTAAAAGGAGATAGATTATTGTTGTCCTGAATATTAATTGTAATAAAGGACTGGCTTGTTTTCGTGGATTTTGTTCACATTAACAATCGTTTTACTATTCTTCAGAAAATAATTACAATAACATAACGGCGAGACGGGGCTTAACGAGAACATACAATATATTCTCGTTAAGCCCCGTCTCGCCGTTATGTTTACCTCCCAACTGAAATAGGTGGCGAACCTATTGCCATACCGGGCACAAAGTTTTCAGTTATCGATATTTATTACACATAACTTCCGAAAACAATTTCAAAAATTACTTTAAAAAAAAAAGTTAAACCGACTTCTAGAAACGTAAACCACACAATCTATAAATATATATGAAAACAGTACCTCTATAACTAAAAAGCGATAAATAACGTAATTTACTCATTTGTATACTTAATACAATATACAAATCGTAATATTTTAATAAAGTCATGTTTAACTATTATAATATTTACAAATGTTACTCATTATTGAAGTCGGTGCAACACGATAGAGTACGTTACCTAGACTGGCACCTTTCTAGAAGTCGGTTTTACTTTTTTTTTAAAGTAATTTTTTTCACGCGTTTCAGTGATATTAATGAGTTGTGAACTTCAATAGAAGTTAGTTTATTTTCAGTGATATTAATGAGTTGTGAACTTCAATAGAAGTTAGTTTATTTTCAGTGATATTAATGAGTTGTGAACTTCAATAGAAGTTAGTTCATTTACATGGCTTTCAGTTTAATAAATATATTTTCACTAATTACAAGTCCGTTTGCTAAATGGTTGATTTTTTAGGGAGCTTTAATTGTCATAAATAAGTACTTAGATAAAAGAGTATGATAATACTTGCTAAGTATTTATATTTTTGTAATTATCATGGGTAGACCCAATAACACTAAAGCCCGAATGAAGGCCAATCGTAGCCTGGAAACTATTGCATAAAATATAAAAAATCTTTTTTACATAATTGTGTCCTAACTCCTAACCGTATAAGAGTTCTGTAGCTTCATCATCAGCACAGCAGTATCAGACGTTCATTCAAGCATACCTCCCAAGCAACACGTTAGTAGTTAAAAAAAATACATACAGAAGAATTGAGAACCTCCTCCTTTTTTCGAAGTCGGTTAAAAAGTCAATGGTGTGAGTCAGGATTCGAACCCGCATGTTGATTCAGAAGCAAGGTGCTCGACCATTAAACCACCGAGACCGGAAATTAGGTATATTTATATTCTACCTTCATTTATAAACGTAGCCAAAATCTAAACCTAAGGCTCATTGCGCTTTACAAAGATATACTACAAGTTACATAGATGCCAATAAAAAAACATGTAAAACTATTTTTTCTAAATCTGTAAGAATTCTAATTGAATTCGGACTTTAATTAATGCTTTCTTTTATTCTTATTGAATTGAAAGAAGAAAACAAATATAATTTCGCTTAATATACAAGACTCTATGATGTTTTTATATACAAGTTAAGTACCGGCATTTTCCTTTTACAGAAAACATTATGTAAATATATATGTGAAAATGATCAAGCACGAAGTTGGAAGACGCCACAGACAGACAATCGGTAATTGAACAAAATGAAAATGCTCAACGTTCGGAAAACATTCGGAATTACGATCTCCTTCAAACAAATCGGACGACTATTAACTCGTTGTGTAGGATTTACCAAGCTTTTGTTTCGAATAGATCATGCTGTAATTATACTTGATTAAAAGTTAATCTTAGATGTTATTTTTTCTTTATGGGATAGTAGGGCAAACGAGCAGGCGTGTCGCCTGATGGTAAGCAACCAACGCCACCCATAGACACCAGCAACACATATAGTGTTACTGTTGCGTTCCCGACCTTTAAGGGATAGGGGATAGGGAAGGATGGAGAAGGGGGTGGGCCTAAGGGTACCTCTCTCACCGAACGAAACGCGGCATAAGCCACTTTACGTCGATCTGCTGAGAGGTCGTGGTATTTCACCGGTCGAGCCGGCCCATTTATGCAGCGAACTGCTTGGCTCTACCACTGTTAAACTAAACACTGGGAATACAAATGCAAATGTTCACGAACGGCGTTAATCGCTTACAATCAGGTGACTGGACAATTTTCTCCATTCCAATAATAAATGAACCTCACTCGCTTCTTTGACTTTTATAATTTGGTCATATCAATACGAATGTACTTACTTCATACAAAGTTTACCGGCTTAATCCTTTTCATACCCTTGTTACAAGTTAATTTCAAAGTCAACAAGATCAATGAAGCTTGTACGCTGTATTAGCTTAACTCTTGCCCTTAAACTCTTAGTAGCAACATATGCAAATAAATGTTTTAGTAGGGTCAAAATACACACAGGGGACTTGTAAACACTGACTTTGTTCTCACAAAAGGTAAATATCTACCATCATGCTAAAGAACAAATATGGCATAAACTTTAAAAATCATTGCACCTACTTAGTCATGCCATAAATATTGTAACAATGTTTTGATACCTTTTTCACAAAAATATGACTCAGTCACCCCTTCGTAGCTAACACCCCACCAAACCATCACTGAATTCGGATAATGCCCACGTTACACTCTGTCAACTAATTGGGAAGCTTCCTTAGAGCTTTGAGCATAAATACGGTCATTTTGTTTGTTAAAATGTTGCTCAATTGTAAAAACTTTTTCATCCGTAAACAATATTTTTCTGTGACCTCCCTTTGCGTACCGCTTCAGTAGTTGTTTAGATTTTAACACCCTATTCTTTTTTAAATTATCAGTTAGTAAATGACCAGTGCGCCTCTTATAGGCTGCAAGTCCTAAGTCATCACGCAATCACAGCGATTCGGTTCTCTTTATCACCCCACTCCATTTTAATATCGCAAAATATTGTACAATGTACTGGCGCCAAAACGAGAAAACGCAATGAACAATCGTATAAAAATGACAGATTCCAAATCCAAATGTAATATTTTTTTATTTTTAGTTGTAGCAGTATTTCTGACCAGACTAAGTAATTTTGGTTATTTAGAAAATAAATTTTTAAGGGCGTTTTCATATGATAATAGCAGACTCTTCTGCCACAGTTCCTCGTAATTAAATGTTTTAATTGTATGTATGCAAATATATTATTGTCTATGTTATACTGTTAAACTTTCCTACTGAACCACCATATCCATCGCTGTTTAAAATCAATCGGATAGTCTATAAGATCTATGAAAACAAATAAAGTAAAATCAATAAAAAAAACGAAAAAAAATAATAATAACATAACATAAATAACATAACTTCTCGCCTTTTGTTACCCAAAGGTGTAGGCAGCGGCTGTTGAGTCTCGTCTCGCCGGTATGTTTACGTCCCAAATGGAATAGGTGGCGAACCTATTGCCATACCGGGCGCACAGTTTTCAGACATCGATATTTATCACACATAATTTCCGAAAACAATTTTGAAAAATTATTTCAAAATTCATCAATCAACCTACTTTTTTGGGCAGCATCTGTTTAATCTATTTCTTACTATTCAGTCTGAGCTACTGATGCCAAATCACCATGCCAAGTTACGCGATTGAGCAGTGCGTCCAAATGATAAAACATTATCATCAAAATGAGAATATTATCTCTTTAATGAAAAAATTGTGAGCATTTCGGCCGACAAGGTGGCACTTCACAGTCAACAACAAAATATAGCCACATATGCTCAAAAACACATAACCCTCGTTCTTGCGCAAGCGGATATAATGTAAGAAACCCGTACTTTCATTTCAAATACACAATATTAATATCGTCGCATCAAGCGTGCCTTACAATATCCTACGCGGCTTACACATACCTACCACTCCATAAATTCTTCTTTATTAGATGCCTTCCATTGTTTTATTAGCTTTTATGGCTTCACGCTATTATTTTTGCTAGAGTAGGACAGTGTTAAAGTGGTATATCTATGTCGTGGAATAAGTGTCCTGCCGCCGGTCACGTTTTAAATATATTTAAATCTAACAACGTGATATCTATAGAGTCATTGATGTTTGCAGGAACTCCAATCTGTGACCTTTCAGGAAAAGAACTCGAGATTGTATGCAATTTCTTAGAAAAAAAAATCATCTCAAAATTCTTTATTGAAATAAACTATTTAGGCCAAAGCTTTTATTTAATCCCATTATCGTTGAGGGTTGATACGAAAACTTTGTCGGCCATATTGAATTTAGGGTGACATCGTACCGGATCGTATTATTTATTTTGGTTTTAAAAATCATCAACAGTGGTTTAAAAATGGAAAATGCAAACACAAAAAGATACACTTAAGGCTTGTGGCACACGCCAATTTCTTCAGATTCTTGCTCATTCGGAAATCACGTGATG
Organism: Euproctis similis; assembly: GCA_905147225.2. Classification (NCBI taxonomy): domain Eukaryota; kingdom Metazoa; phylum Arthropoda; class Insecta; order Lepidoptera; family Erebidae; genus Euproctis; species Euproctis similis. The sequence continues at coordinate 5,099,359 of LR990118.1, read as the reverse complement.
AACCGTTTTTTTAGAGATCACTTATACCCAATCATCATCTAGTTCCATCATTGCAGATCGGCACCACAGGTTTTTCTTTTCCAGTCATTCGCTTCTTCCTGAATCCATTCATGTTTTCTTGGGTCTCCCACTTCTGCTATTTTCATCCATATTCCGATTTGCCATTCTTCTTGCGACATGTGTGTATACATTTATTATATGCCAATACTACGCAAGGCTTCTTGGAATTCAAGTTCAAGTTATGAGTACGTCTTAGAAATGTCAATTACTGACAACATTGGGCTCCGGTGTATGGCAATAGGTTACGCCACGTCTTCCATTTTGGATGTTAAAGCATGGCAAGGCGATCCTTAACAGCCGCTGACTACATATACTTTTGATTAGAATAAGTTGTGCAGTTATCAAAAGTTAAAACCTTCCTTCCTTTCGTAACACAAATGACTTACAACACATCCAACGCAAAGGGTTGTTTTGAGAATATCTTACGCTTGTACCAGTTTTCAATATATCTTAAAAGCCTTTCAAATTGCTGTTTTCAAACTTAGATATTATTAAATTTTGCTGAGAGTCGAGCAGCTGTTGCACCGGACTCAGTCGCATGGCAACGGCGATTCAATAAGATGAGAGTCAAAGAATTAAATTTATTTTCATCCGGTTACTTGGAAGTCTCCAACATGTTTTCGAAACTCACGTGATTCATGGACATGTCCTATAAATCTTACTATACGACTTTTATTGATTATTACTTTTTGAATAAATCTACATTTAGTATATGATCAAATTAACTAGTTATCCACTCGTATTTAAAAAAAATAGTTGTAGAGTCTCGCAGATCCCTGCCTTGTATTGCTGCTCAGAGCTCTCCCATTCACATTCCACTTCCAACCTCATCTCGATCCCATTTTAAAGGCCGGCCACGCAACTGTTACACTTTCTGTGCTGCAAGTGTACATGGGCGGCGATCATTGCTTACCGTCGCATGACACGCCTGCTAGTTGGCCTGGTTTTATGGTATGGGTTCTATAAAAAATCTGAACCGTTTTGAAGAAGGAGTAAGAATTCTCAAATAACCAGAGTCGTTTAACTTCAGAAATAGTTCCGAAATCGAATATATACGTAAATAATAATTCAGATAATTTGCCTCGATATCAGTGTATGACTTTGAACAACCATTTAATTATTCATTTATATTTTGCACACAAATATGAAAAGTGTAGTGGCTCTTTGCCCGAACGACATTATAACTTTTGCTAGTCTTTTTTTTATTTTATGGGATAGGAGGGCAAACGAGCACGCGTGGCACCTGATGGTAAGCAACCAATGCCGCCCATGAACACCAGCAACACATATAGTGTTACTGTTGCGTTGCCGACGTTTAAGAGATAGGGTATAGAGGATAGGGAAGGATGGAGAAGGGGGGGAGGGTAGTGGGGTATAGTCCTTGTATTATCATTACTAGAATTGGTAAACAAACAGAAACAGAATCACTGCCATTCAATTTATTTTGAAGGATATCAACATGGAATTATCTAATTCAAGCATCTGGTATAAAATAAAAACGCATCGTCACTTACTACGTTTTACTTTCAGATTTTCTTTGCTAACACAAACAAGAAAGCCCATTGTTCCTTTGTGATAGTGAACTGAGGCTCGTTAATTAATATCCGGTTCCGTAATCACTAAACTGCGTCATCGTATTGTGCAAGAGAGTGGCGTTAGACGGCATCAGACAGCAGAAAAGACTAGACTTGGATAGTATTTGATAGCCCGAATAGAGAAAGGCCAAAAAAGAGATGGAGGGATTGTGTGAGAGTGAATATCATTAGGAAGATACTAGTGGTAGAAGAGAATGGATAACGATGACATATTGTACTGACCCTAACACAGGGTAAGGACCGGAGAATGATAGTTGATTAATTACCTCTTCAGGGGGCCTCCAGCCAGCTAACGCGCTGCCTAGCGAATTCGTATTTTCGTATTTCTAACGTCTAATTTCAGGTAGTCTAGACTACTTATAACTGACTAACTGGAATTAGTCTGATCGGACAATAACTACTCGTCACCGTTTTCAAAATTAGTCGTTGAAAACACGAATTTGCAAGGCAGCGCGTAAGCTGGCTGGAATTAAGAGTTTACAATACGCCAGCTGCAAGAGAAAAAAATGTTGTTTGCATAAATAATAATCTGTAATTTTTAATGTCTATATTATGTCATGGTCATATTTAAATATTGAAACAAAGATAAACATATATAGACTTAGATATTTTGCACGTTGAACAATTTCAAGTTACATTTTAACTAATACAAATTTGTTAGAAGTGAAATTTGTTCCGTTCTCATAGTGACTCGAATTTGTAATGGGTTCGAGTCCCATCAGGGAATATCTTTTTTACCACATTAACAACTATATTTATTGATAGTTCTTTTTTGCGGGATTTAATTATAGCTAAATTTCAACACTCATACCATTTTCTGCTCTCTCCCATGACTTTCATTTTCGGTTCAGTTGGAGAAATAAAACTCGATTCATTGGCAATGATGTAGCAGCAAATCGAATTAGTCAACGTTTGACTTGAATGTAACCAAATAGTAGAGCGGCGGAGTTTCTGACCTCGGAAAATGGTGAAAACTAATGGTTTTTTGGTTGAGGTGGCGTTTTCTTTTTTAAACTTTAACTTGTAAAATTAATTTAGTTAATTTTTTCAATATTTCATTGAACAAATAAAACTTACTTTTAAATATTATTTATTTAAGATGGGTGCTTTTTAAGATATTATCGAAATGATAATCACTCTACTCATATCTGTCAATAAAATATTTATAACTATTGACACCATGCACCCCACGCTTTTTTTAAAATAAAATAATTTTATTTCTATTTTTTAGTTCGGTTTTCTATAAAAAGCGTGTTTTTTAGTTTTTTTAAACTATTATTTATTTTATATTTTTAGTTCGGTTTTCTATAACAAGCGCGTTTCTTAGTTTTTAAACTATTGCTTAACTATTTTAAAGCGCGCTTCACAACGGATATCAAAACCGAATTAGAGGAATAGCGCCATCTGTGACTTATACAAGGAACTCGTTTCAAGTTGATAACGTAGACTTTCCGCTGATTGCCACTAGATGGTGCGAGAAGTGAACTATGAACACTAAAAAGAAGTCGGTTACAAACAAACATACAAACATACAGGTGAAGCTAATAAAAAGCTAATAAAAAGGTTAAACCGACTTCAAGAAACACAAATGACAATAACAGTAAGTACCTGCGTAACTAAAAGAAGTAAATACCGCTACTAATTTATCTATTTAATGCAATTTACAAAATGTATTACTCTAAAAAACATCTTTTACTGACATTAAAACAACTTTTTAGGATTATATCGCGTTTATTTATTACTAATTTTATTTATTTCCCGACGTTTCGAACTCTTTACAGAGATCATTTTCACGATATAATCCTAAAGGTTGTTTTAATGTCATGAACGTGATTCGCGAAAGTCTTAGAGATAAACATCTTTTACTATCAAAATATTTACAATTTTTACTTATTTTTTTGGAGTTGGAGACAGTTTAAGTTACGTGGACTGACCACGTAACGTAATCTGTTGTCTTGTGATACGCGCGCGGTTGTCAAAGCTACACACACGGGAAAATACAATACGGTGTTACTGAAAGTAATTTTATTTTAATTTTAACAGTGGAAGAGCCACACAGTTTGCTGCATGAATGGGCCGGCTCGACCGGTGAAATACCACGACCTAGACACGAATATCGATGTAAAGTAGCTCTTGCCGCATTTCGCTCGGTGAGAAAGATAACCGGAGGACCAAGAAAAGCATATATATTATAATATTTGTGACAAACATAACTATGGTGAATGGTGCTATCTGTTATATTCCATTTTTTTTTTTCAATAGCATTCGATTAAACAGCTATTTCTCTTCTTAGTCGAGCATATTTGAGCAAAAAACAAGTCAAAGTAACTCAACCACAATTCAGTATATGTCTATGTGCTAATTGAAAGTTATTACATTCTGTAGCTGTTTCTGTCGCAGTTATTGACTTGTTATAATAGATTTATGTTTTCGATGTTAATGAATATCTGTTTGTTCTGAAAAATTTGGCAGAGCTACGTAGTTTACTTCATAAATGGACCGGCAAAACTTGTGTAATACTCCTGTGTAAATCGACGTAAAGTGGCTCATGTTGTATGTCTTCGTCTATGTCTATCTTTTTTCGTGAGATGAGGGCAAACGAGTAAGCGGGTCAGCTGGTAGTAAGTGCCCAGCCCATGGACACCTGCTCTGCACTGCGTTACAGTTTCATTGTAGGCCGTTTCTCTTGTTTTTACATAAAAAAATATTATAGAGAATGATAATTCACACGATTGAAAACGGGTCCAGATTGTGTGGGCAGTAACGATTGTGTCTTTTCCCAAAAACCAGTGATCTATTGATATTAGAAATATGTAGATTCAACATGACATGGAAGGTAACAAAATGCCTATACGTTCTCACCTCATTTAATATTCATATTACTGAAAGAGAGATGAGAGAGCATGAGATATTCTGAAGTAAAATATTTTTCTAGTCATAAATAAAATATTCCGAACATAACGAAAATGTTACGAATAATAATTTATTACTCTAGGGATTATTTGTATGAGTTCGGGAGAACCTCCATAAAGATGATAAATATAACTGTTTTATTTTTGTTAATTTAGATTACTATTATTCGGCTGTAAAATTAATGATTGATGTTTTCATATTACAATTGTTAAACATTGAAACTTTGTTAAAAAAAAAGTTTATTTTCTGACGGTGTTAGCCCTACAGTCGATTAAAAGGAACAAGCGAATTGAGCCACGAGAAATAACTAGTATAACGTAATTTTCTAAAATGGAGCAGCCCTAACAAAAGAAACAAACAACAATTAAATATTCAAGTGAAAGAGTTCGTCACTCACAATTAGATAAAGCAATAATTTATAAAATGGCCTCGGAATATTTTGTTGTTTGTCAACTTCGGAACACTGTTCGTCTGTAAAGTTAAATTGTTATGCAATTAACCTCTTTGTTGTTTAAAGTCGGTGATTCGGCAATGGCGACTAATTAAAACTTCAATAATTAATTCTATTTCTTCGCAAAAACATTTCTATTTTGTGATATTTGTTGTTTAATTACATTACTTATTTAGTGACCCTGAGAATTTCGTCTTCTTTCTAACTTGTTGTAATCTATTGAAATAATTCTAACACATTTTTAGTCAGGCGTCGACATATATCACACATTCCATGACCAAATAGAACGTGTTCCGGATAAAGGTGATGTGAGTAGCCTGAAAAATAGACGCGCGTGCATGAAAAGAGTCATGAACGTCAACGAAGCGATTCAGACATGTAAGAATCGTGCTTTATGACGTTCTGTTCTTTCTGGCTACCCCGCGAAGGATTTGGCGTGAAGTTATGTATGTATGTATAAAGTACCAAACTGAATCACTGGGTTTCCAAGACAAGTGGTAATTTGGTCCAGTTCTCTCGATTATCAGAGAGATCGCAGTATTTCACTAACGACTCTACCACTGTTTAATAACACTGTTTCTACATTCTCTAGCTTACGTTTCTTTATTTGAATAACTGCTGTAACAAAATTTGCTGGGGTGAACTAGTGAAATTAAAAATAATAATAATAAATCTTTAAAGAACTTTGACGGAATATTTTTAAATATTTACGTTAACGTTTATACCACTTAACATTAATTTCAATTGTATTTAATTAAAAAAGTCCTACGTTTACTAGTACTTCAAATGGCGCAATTTTTTTATAGATACTGAAATGAATTTCATTTAAAGGAAAAATAAGATAAAGATAGTTTTTTCCGCGAGGGACATACATTTTTTTAATTAAACTCGGAGAACATATTATATAGGAAGAGGTACCCGAGACCTCTTTGATGCTTGTAACTCTTAACTGAATCCCCAAAAAAGGGGAGGCGAAAACACGTATTTCTAAACAAGCCATTAAAACAATTTAATATTTATTTACGAAAATAATGAACAATAAATTGTCTATGAATAAATAATATACCTTAATATCAAATTAGAACCTCAGAATGATGTCAAAGTGGAACCTGCCGAGGATGGTGAAGGTCAGGATGACACACATCATACAAGTCACAATAACCAATATTTACGCTCACTGTGTGCTTGTTTGCAATTTGCTTTAAGTTACTTAAAAAAGAAATCACGTAATGTAATCTTTATCATTATATTGAGAAAACATAACGTATGTTTACGTCCCAAATGGAATATGTGGCGAACCTATTGCCATAGCGGGCACAAAGTTTTCAGTTATCGATATTTATCACACATAACCTCCAAAAAAATTTCGAAAAGTCATTGGTGTGAACCAGGATTTGAACCCGCGACTTCTTAATTCAGAAGCAAGATGCTCGACCGTTGCATTACCGCGACCGTTTTTGTTTATTTTATACTAGCTGACCCGGCGAACTTTGTTCCGCATCAAAAGTAATAAATGAGTAAATTTTGCATATCATGAGGTTCCATTTTGTGATATTTACCGGCTTTTACTGCTGTCCCGCTATGTTAATACTGAAAATATTCGTTTTAATTACATGCTGTTAAGGGCCAGAATCATCAACAACATAAGCACAATCTATTTAATTGGATGAAAATTCATGCTGTAATGTTTAAAATCGCTTATAGCCATTATTTCTAGTAAAAAGTAAAAAAATCAAAATGTCATTGTGGGTTATTGCTAAGAGATAGACATATACCCTCGCGGACTTTTTCAAGGGGTTTAATAATATATAACATTGTTTTGATCTATCACTTAGGGTTCGGCCAGCGTTTGCAATTAAAGTGCTGAATCTTGAAAATTATATATTTTTCTTTACAACATCATATTACTATATAAATTATAGATCAAAACTACCCCGTTAACACCCTCTAACTATTAAAAGAAACCGCATCAAAATTCGTTGCGTAGTTTTAAAAATATAAGGGGACAAACAGCGGAAAGTGACTTTGTTTTATACTATGTAATGTTTGAGAAATTATTATTTATATCAAATAAACATAATTTATTGATGGTTTACAAAACAATGTATTTTTATCAAGATTAACAAGTTCTATCGGATGTGACCTCTGAAGCCTTAATAATCGAATAGGAGCATGTTCTAGGAGAGAAAGAAGTGACTCAGGTTTGTAATCATAGTAATCTCTGGCATTATGATCAGTCTGCCAAAGGACTCATCGTGAACTTAAGTCAGTTAATACCAACATTTACGTCGGATATCAGTCAATCATGAAAAAATATAACAAAAACAGAGATTGAGCCGACCCACTGTGACCCGAATTACAGTTCGCCATAAAATATCCTTAGACTTGGTAACTTTTTGCTACTCAACTAAAATTACGGTCAGTAACATTGACTCAAATTGGATTCCAAGACAGAGAAAAACATGAATGTTGTCTAGAGGACAATGACTTTCGTAGATCTTTTGTTAGCATGAGATCATATTAAAAATGTGTACAAATGATTCGCAAAGTGCTTCGACTTGATTGTGGAGAGCACCGCAGTTCGCTGCATGAATATTCCTATCGGTGAAATACCACGGCGTTTCACAAAAATGACGTAAAGTAGCTGATGCGTTTGTTTCCGTGAGACAAATATTTGGATATGAACCTACTTTTCCTCTTGTGCCGTCTTTCTGTTACCATATTTAAAATATGTTATAACGTGGACCACAACAGAAAATACCCCGTCCCCGCATCCATCGCTATCCCACTTCTGACCCTTCCCTATCCCATTTCAAAAGCCTGCGCCGCAATTTTAATACTTTCTGTGTTACAGGTATCCAGGGACGTCAAGAAAGTCAAAGAAATTTTAATTTCGTGGGTGTTCACATACACTTAAAAATGGTCAGAAGTACAGATTAATTATTTTATTTAAAATGAAATGCTAAGTTCGAGCGCTTAAGAAAAGTGCCTCCGTAGAACATGAAAACACGGACGCAATCGCCATGAGCGGACCGATTCCGAGTGTGGGGGCTATCATTAAAGAATCGGGCAAGAAACTGATGTGCCAAATACTCTTTTCAAACGATTTGAAATAAATAACAATATTACTATCGCAACTGAAAACAATTCAGTAGGCATAAAAGGTGTAGCAGCCAGAAAGATCCAACCGAATTAAAATCAACGTCCTACAGGATAAAGAGAGTAATTCAATGCAAGCACAACTGAAGTTATCAATTAATCAGCCAACGCCTCATTATTTACCATTCAGCATATTTACCATAGCACTCAATCAAATTGATGAATCTGATGTTTTTATTTGATCTCCATCGATATTGTCCGGAAAGCTCTCGATATGTGTACAATACTTTTAGTCACGCAGTTGACGATCCCACTGCTTAATATAATCCTTATCTGCATTATAATAATGTTTAAAATTATTAGGTACCCGTCAAATTTACTTGTTTGACACTTTTTGGCATATCCTTGAAGTGGTATTGCTCTACTATTTATAAAACTAGCTGAAGTACCTATAGCAGCTCCTTACAAACTCTCAAACTAAACTGGTTTTCTTGTTTTACATACATATACAATCACGTCATGTCCCATGGGGGTAGGCAGAGATTAATTCTGTTCATTTGCTACGATCGTGACATACATTTCTTGCTTCCTCCACTCTGATTATCGCTTTCATACATACTCTTACGGCCGAAACCAATAATCAATCTCCAATCTAAGATTGAAGCCAATCTAAGATTATTGTGTATCTGTGGATCGATTCCTCACACAAAATCAATCCATGGATTGATTATTGGCACGCTTATTAGTAAAAATGGATTGAAATATTGATCTTAGATACCAAAATTCGGATTGGGATTGATTATTGGTTTCGGCTGTAAATAAATAATTTTATCAGTCAGTACTTACTCACTCTATCTGTGTAACCCTCTCTCTCTCTCTCTCTCTCTCTCTCCCTGTCTCTCTTCCACAATAGATGACGTAGTTTATTAGAATGACGTCGGAAACAGATCCTAATTAACAAACCTTGTTCCTTAGAACAAAGAGGCTTTATTGTTTATATTTAGAAATTCAAGTCGAAATTATTGTTCAATAAGGTACTATAATGTTTACAATAATTTTGAGATATTTTCAATACATTTAGTTGTTTATTTCAAATATGCAAATTATGTTTATCGAAATTCAACTGTTATGTATTTTAAATTTATTAAAACAATCTATTATAACCGAGAATTGAAAAGACGGTATAACAAAGAAGGAATTTGTCTCCGAGGCTTAAATACAGATTATTAATCGTTGTGACCCCGAGAAGTTTTTATCCTAAATTTGTATTGTCCTTCGTTTCTTGATTTATGTCGTCTAAAAACCTCCTTTTGTGTATTCTTGTCGACAGAGAACCGTCTCTATCGACCTCCGTTATGTCATTCCAGCTGTGCCCATAGATTTAGCATAGACTATAATAGATGGCACATGTCAGCAAAAATGTACTAATATTCATCACTGATAGCGTAACCGCGTTTAATAGATTTTCAGGATATTTACATTTCAACACATGAACATTATCTATGTAAAATTGACACTTTGAACCGCTTTTTACGCACACATTGATAAGTCACTCTCAGATCAACAACCCATCTTTGGTCTCGTTGTTTGGGTAACTATTGCCGTTCTATTATTGTTATATATCTATGGCTGTGCCCTAGTAATCTATATGAATTAAACGATACAATCACACAAAAATAATGTACATAAGAGCTAGATAATGAAAATCAAATAGGTAGCTCTTATCTAAGAGGCTGCGTGTGCATTTTTAGTGAAAAATTTTGGACGATTGGGAGAGCTTTTTTTCCAGTTACAGTGATAAAAGTTTAAGATTATTATTTATTTTATTACCTACACAAAAGCATATGGAATATTAAAAATCCAAATATTTGCATATTTTTATAGGTTGCGTAAATTTTCTCTTTTACGACATCAAAAGCCTCGTGCATAACTAACAAAGATGAGCTTGAAATTATGCTATATTTTTGTAAGAGAAAGGAATAAAACGAGTAAAAAAAAAATTAAAGGTTTGAGAATGAGGATCTGACCGCATCTTGTATGAGGCTTATGGTGATTACAAAAACGGAAGATGGTGAACGGACAAGATTTTTTCACTACGCAACAACGTAGTGAAGCCAAACGGGCACTAAGCCGGAAAGTTTACCGCGGTTTTATGGATTTGAAAAAAGCGTATGATAGGGTATTACTGAATTCGGATAGACGTGGTTGAAATGAGAAGAAAATTTGAGAGTCTCTCGCTGACCCATTGAAAACAAGGTTAATAAGCAAGGAAGGATTGATAGAGAGTGTCGGTGTAAAAGTAAGAAAGGGCATAATTCGATGATTGAGACATGTAGAAAGAGTGGCTGATGCAAGATTGACTAAGCAGATGTAAAAGTGGATGGATGTAGGAGTCAAGGATAGCTACAACACACTTTCTTTTCATGACCAAGAGTCTTCAAGGAAGATGATGTCGGAAGCCTTATAAATCGACGAGAGTGTATGACAAGGGCTACAAAAGTCAAAAAAGCAAGTGAGGCTTGAGACTTGACGCTTTGTTATATTAAGTTTGCTTCATACAGCGCCATCTAGTTCCAAGATAAGGCACGAGAACTTGTAAACAAAATGTATATACTTTTTTATTAAATATTCCTAAAAACCTTTCGTTTACCTTATTGTTTTACCGCAAAAATATTTCAGGTTATTTTGATAAGCTTGTCTCAGCAATAATTAATTTGTACTTATATTGTTATTAATCCAAATATTATACCTACTTACATTTTCTATGAATATAAATTATATCACGCTAATTTGAAAACATTCAGTGAATATATCGACGGGAATCATAATAATCCTAAAATATTTATACATACGGACTGACAGATAATTTAACTTTGTAATTGGGTTGCGAATCAAACTGTAATCCAAAAAGTTATCACATCAGTTAACAACGAATTTACATTTAAATATTAATCATAATAAACATAGCCGTCGCGGTGGCTCGGAGGTTCGCCGTCCTGCATCTGAATCAATAATTTTCAGATAGAAGCCTAGTTCACCAATGAGTTCTTGGTGTCATATTTTGTGCCAGATTTATGACAATAATTGCGACAGTAAATATATTAAAAAATCAGCGAGATTCAGCCGTTGTCTTCACCTTAAAAACCTCACATAAAACCTTCACAACTCTCCTAAAAAAATACGTCATGTAAAAGTTCTATTGACTAACAACCCCTAAATAAATTTACACATCTATATTCACACAGATTAAAATTGTTAGAGAAGTGGTAAACAGTGTCGTCCGTCCCAGGAGTGCAATATCAGCAACTCTTTCGAAATTTTAAACGAACATGAAACTATCTAGATTGCTCCGTACGAGATTTTACAACATTCCGATATCTACGTAACTTCGACGTGGTGTTGCGCAATTTAAAACTTATAAAAATAACTTTTGCCACCGCCCTAAGTTTAACAGGATTCTCAATCAAAATTAATTTTCGAAATAGTTTGGAGATTTTGCTTAGCTAGCAAGGCTAGATTTTAATGGTCGTATTGTCGTTTATTTATAGCTTCTTCAGTGCAATACAGCTGGAAGTAGCTTGAAAGTATAAATTAATAATCTTATGTCTTATCAAATGCAATGTTACACTTTTGAAAAGATTTTTTTTTAAATATAATTAGATTATTAACAATTAAAGTACCTGTATAAACAATTGGTACTGCTATTAAAAACATTATCTAATTAAAATCTCTACCATATTTACTTAAGATTTTAGGGCACAATATTTTTTATTAACATATATTATTATTATTATATATATATATATATATATATATATATATATATATATATATATATATATATATATATATATATATATTTACATCTCGGAGTCAATATTACGTCCTAATATATATATATGTATAGTCGATATTTATTGACACATAACTACACTCAACTTCCGAGGTTAAAAGGTGTGGACAGGCATTCCAAGCACAGCTTTCCTCACAATCCAAAGTCTGAACGCTCAACCAGGCAATAAGGCTATCATAATAGACATTGGTATACAAAGCATTGAATCATTAATAACTTCAGTTTCCAGCTGTTCTGAAAATCAACAATAACAACACCGGTTTCGTTGTTAGTTTTGAGAAGGCTTCTTCTTCTTCTAGAAGGCTGAAGCTTGAGAAGGCTTTATCAAACGACTCCGTGTCCGTGCCTATATTATCTTTAACGATAATAATATTGTTTTTGTAAATTTCTGTTTGACGAGATAACAGTCGCCAACCGGTTATGAATATGTAACGAACCGGATGTTGAAACAACAGAAATGTTTATTGTATCAGTTTTAGAATTTGTGCTATTGTATGTCTAAATTTTATAGTTTATAAAATTTTATTAAATAGTGCACAAAATTAGAATATGGTTTTTGTTCGACACTATTTTTAATTTTTATTTTTTTGTAATGAAATTGCTCGCAATTTAAGGTGGTTACTAATGATTATAAAAAATGCCTCTTATTTGTGCATTCTAAATTTCACTTCTCTTAAAACTAGCGTATAAAATTTAGAAGACCTTAACACTCAAGGGTGTGTATAAACACGCCTTTTCTTTTGGAATTAAATATGATTAATTAATTAAAACGGTTACATGAAATAAACAATTCAATTATGGATATTATAATAATAACTTTATATAATCTTCTATTCTTTAAAATATTATAAGAGTGTTATTACCAAGATTAAAACTCTGGGAATCTCAATGAGAAGCCCACGCGATAAACCACTATGATATTTCGGGGAAATATCAATATGCTACGCAAAATGATATTAGTATTAACATTGATATAGCTGAAACTATCCTTTAAATAGGTACTACTAATATTTTCATTATTTTACCTTAGGAACTTTATAAAGATAAATTAGCGCTATCTACAAATCCAACGCAAAATAGATGGCAGACGATTTGCAATTTAACAAGATAAAAATGCTAGGCGCCATAAGCATTTTATATTGGGTGTTCTTTACTAAATCGCTAGCTTAGAAAGAGTTTTCTTTACATTTATCACACAGATTATCAAGAGACTGAGTTCCTTAGAATAAGATATATCTGTATTCAGTTTTTGATAACTTGCAAAAACTGCAGAATTTTACATAATCTTGTCCAGTTTTTTCCTGCGATTTTGAGTGGTCCCAGCAATGAACAGCATAATAGGTATTATTAATAATATCCTCAAATTAATATTTAATTTATTATACCTAACAAGGTAAAAACAACACAAATTTTTATTTGACGGGCCTCGTGGCGCATTGCCAAACTACCGGCTGCAGCAATGAGAGGGAGGTACCTGGAAGCCTACCCCCCTTTCCATCCTTTCCTATCCTACACCCATAAAGGTTGGCTACGCAACTGTAACACTATATGTATTACTGGTGTCCATGGGCATGCACACATAAAAAGAATACAGTTACATAATAAATACTTATACATAAACAACAGTACAATGGGCGGCCTTATTGCTGTAAGCAATTTCTGCCAGGCAACCTCCTAATATTAAATTTGATTCAATAAATACAATTAAACATTCTGAAGATCTATTTTAATATTAATTTATTTTAAATTAATAATTATTTTGACTAATAACAAAGATGACGTAATTGTAGTAGCAGACTTAAGTCAATGATGCTAGATAGTGTTCTTTCATCATTTTCTTGAACGTGCCCAAAGTTTTAGCACGTTGAATTTCCGTTGGTAGTTCATTCCACAAGCTTACTGCTGTACTGGTAAAAGATTTGGCATAAAACTCGTGAAATTTTTTAGCGCTTTATAAAATAATAATTACGATTTAAATATTTACATCTTTCTACTACAATGCCAAAGACGCCTCTCAAGTTTGTATAAAGTAAACCACAATAGATTTAAAAAAAATACGTAACATGACTGTTAGTAAATGGAAAGCTGCTTTTAATTAAAAACTCCTCATTATGATGGAAAACTACATATAATGCAGTGACATATGTGACTTGCAAGTTGCATTTTCAACTGTCACTTTTGTAAGCTTGCTATCATCCCGAGAACGTTCGTATAAGCTGTTTTGACACGCTGCAGCAGCGAATAGAATGCCATGTTGAATAGAATTATGTTTGCGGTTGTTATATAGTAAAATAAAATAATACTTCACGCCTTTTGCTATCCCAAAGTGTAGACAGCGAATCGTTGCGTTACGTGCCAAACAGAATAGGTTGCGAACCTATTATTACACCGGGCACAAAGTTGTCAGTTATATACATTTGCCACACATAACTTTCCAAAATGATTCCGAGAAATCGTTGGCGTGAGATCGAAATCGAACCGACCACTTCAAAATCAGAAGTGGAGAGCTCGACCACACCGAGACATAAATAATACTTTTAATATACCAAATAATAGGCAGCAGTTTGATAATACAAATTAAATTTATTTTCAGTAGATTAGTATTATCAAAATTTAATACTTACAAAGTTGTGCGCTATTGATGGCTATGTGGACCAGATACTTAATTAATGGGATTAAAAAAATTAATTAATTATAGCATAATCGCCTTTACTTACGCCATCGTGTATAAAAGGAGTGAAGTTATAAAAACATGTTTGATTAATAGAATACGGTTACGTTTTTTTAATTAATAACAAAATAAACATTTTTATTTCTAACATGGTTGTGTGAAGATATACAAATAGTCAAATTTAACGAGCAATTCATAAACTGTAAAATGCTTATCCGGTGTAAAGCACTTAGTGCGGCCTAGTAACCTGACCGAATTAAGACACTAGTTACATAAACCCTTTGAAATATCGCATAAAAATAAATGCAAATAAACACCATTTTATACCTTCATGCCTTTAGCAACAGTATTATTATGGCTTAATATTCCAATTGAAATAATTAATTAATCAGGCACATTTACTCATCGATAATTATCGTAGATAACTTTCGAAACTGATTGGTATAATATCCGGATTTAAACTCAGGACCTCGTTATCAAAAGTTGAAATGCTAAACCACTAGGCGATTTTTGCATCATGAAGACCATCCGCTTTCAAGAATATGTGTGCCTATTTTATACTACTTATATATTATACATTTAGCTTACACAAAAGCATGAAATAAAAACAAAAATTGTAAAGGGATTACACTGAATACCAATTCAAATTCTGGTTTCTCCTCGCCTCATCCTGTCAACCCTGTGACGTGTTCTATCCGGCCACTTAGCGTTCCAGATATAACCGGGTCAAGGCGTCACTTCTGCAATAGGTAGGTATATACAGATCTGTTGGAGGCATATTTTATTTTACGTAACACCATTACACGTACAATATTGCTCATATTATTATGCGGTTACTAATAATTATTTTCGTTGTCTAACGATAAAGGCTTATACAGAAAATATATCTTTAAAATTGTCAATAATATTAAGGCTATATTGTCAATAATTTTGAATCTCTGTTATCGGAAAGTCTTGGAGGTGCGGAGGTTGAGTAGCCCACTTCTAAATCATGAAGTCACAGGTCATGAAATCCAGAAAGCGAGTGTTTAAAATTGTCAATAACATTTAGGGCTATAATGACAATAATTTTTAATCTCTGGGTTCGGGAGACTTCTCTTTCAAGAAGTCATAGTTTCAAATCTGGGTTCACACCAAAGACTTATCGGTATACTTTTCTGAAGTTATGGATGGTTGGTAAATATCGACGACGGACAACATTATGCCCGGTATATGGCAATAGTTTCTGTCAAGCCTCCATTCGTTTACACTTACTGCGTCAAGGCTTCATCATCATTTGCCTTTTGAGGTCCACTGCTGGACAGGCCTCCCACATAGAACGCAACAACTGCCGGTCCGTTCACTCATGGGGGGTTTTTGCCATAATCGCCACGCTTGGCAGGCGGGTTAGCGATCCCAGTAGGCTGTATTTTGTTGAGAGAGAATGCTGCTGCCCATTCTTCCAGCCTTTTCCCTTAGTCGCCTTTTACGACACCCACGGGAAGAGATGGGGTGGCGGTAGTCTAAGCCGGCGCCACACAGCAAAGCACAGCTTATAATTGTGAAAACCTAAAACAATGCCCCTGGTGGATTTACTTTTTAATTTATTGCACATCATCATCAATTTTCTGGAGCCTCGATAAATATTCTAGATTTCGGAATTCCGCAACAAACGACTCATGTTATATGATTAGGTTTACGAACAAAGAACCTATCATGTTCTCTAAAACTTAAAATTTTAATGACTTTTGAAGTGAAACGTCTTATGCAACGTGCAAACGTTTAAATCATTTAACGCCCATTTATAAAAAATCTTTAATATTTAGAGTTGCAGAACTCTAAAAATTTTGGTGATGTTGGGTTCCGTGGTCTGTGCTCCTTTAGCTCCCCTTTTCCTTAAAATAATCAAAATATGGACACATTAGGTTTAGATTTTCTTGTATCTGGCAACATATTTACTAGACAGAGGATACATGAAATTGTTTCACGGGAACAATCATTTTGAATATTTTTAACGTACTGTAAATTATAACAAACTTTATGAAGATATTTAGCAGAGATGGAAGGTACACCGCGGATGTAGAAAGACGAGTGGCGATAAGAAATAGCGTAAATGGAGCGTTGGACAGATTCCTGGGCGCAAAAAACATTAGCAGAAAAGCCCAGCTAGCTATCCACAATGCAGTCCTGATCCCAACGATAACTTATGGAAGCGAGAGCTGGGTATGGCAGAGTGTGCATAAAAGTAGAATAAACGCGGTAGAAATGAGGGCACTACGCAAAATCTGCGGTGTGACTCTCGCTGACCGCGTAGAAAACAAGGTTGTAAGGGAGGAAGTTGGTTTGAAAGAGAGTGTCGGTGTAAAAGTAAGAAAGGGCATGCTCCGATGGCTCGGACATGTAGAAAGAATGGTTGATGCAAGACTGACTAAGCAGATATACATTCTAGAATGCAAAAGCGGATGGATGTAGGAGTCGAGGACGGCCAAGACACACATTCCATGACCAAATAGAACGTGTTCTGGAGGAAGGTGATGTTAAGAGCCTCAAAAACCGACACGCGTGCATGAAAAGAGTTATGAAAGTCAACGAAGCGAGTGAGGCGTGTAAGAATCGTGCCTTATGGCGCTCTGTTCTCTCTTCCTACCCCGCAAGGGATTTGGCGTGAAGTTATGTATGTACGTATGTAATAACTTGCTAATGTTGAGCACCTTGTATGTTTATACACCTATATTTTTTAAGATAATTATTCTTATGCAATAGTATAATATCTTGACACAATACACAAAGCGCCCCGTAGTTCCAAACTAAGCAACTAAATCTTTGTGTCTATATTGCGGAGTGAAAAAATCTGATCCATACACTCTCGTCTGCATCTAAAACCACCCTGAGCCTCCCACAACGGCCCATCAGATATAACCCTCATTCTCCTCTCAATAATTTTCCCATACACTGTCGCTGCTAACCTGATCAAACTTATACGCACTGTATACGTTATCCCTTACCTTCATACAAGGGCACGATGACAGCACGCCTCCAGTCCATGGGAACCTTACTCGACCTCCAGCAAAAATTGCGCAAGAACAGGAAAGTGTCCCGGACACAGGGTCCACCGTGTTTGATCATGTATAATTTATTAAAATGGATATATTTCGGGTCTCCTTTTCCATATAAAATTTGACTTCGTGTCCACATAGCTTTAATGCAATTGGACCCAAAGAATTTGCTTCCGATGATTGATATCCGATGTATCAGAAACTTTTTTTTACGCGAGGAAATGCTTTATGCACACCCCACTTAGACCAGTTCAAGCTATTACTTAGATTACATACTTTGCTAGGAAATTATTGATGCCATGCAATCTTTCACGAGGTGTTCAAGACAAAACTATCTAAATTAAAACCTTCACTGCAACTAAGTAGAACTAGTAGTAGTTACTTAGTTAGTAGTTTTAGTTACTACTTATTATATCATAATAACATATTCAAAATATTGTCACTTTTAAGTGATGAATGAATTTAAGTCACTGTAAAAAAAAATAATGAAGGATCAGTACAGTCACATACGACAGGATAATATGAAGGTTTACGAAAATTTTAAATTACTATTCAAAACACTCTAAGATTATTCTGGTTACCTGCTTTAGATTTAGAAAAGCTATTAAGGATGAATCAACAGGATTTTATTACTAAACCTAGCTGATAGTAAGTTTATTAAATTACAACATTTACTAAAAAAATAATGGAAATATGAAATGTTCAATTAATTTTCCGTACTGCTTTTACGGCTATCATAGGCGCAATCAACTCAGTGCCGCGACGCACAAGACGCGGTGACGCATAATACGGCGCCGCGACGCACAACAAGACGCCGTGACGCAATAACAGGCGCCGCGACGCACAACAAGGCGCCGCGACGTATAACAAGGAGCCGCGACACACAAAAAGGCGCCGTGACGCACAACAAGACGCCGTGATGCAATAACAGGCGCCGCGACGCACAACAAGGCGCCGCGACGTACAACAAGGAGCCGCGACACACAACAAGGCGCCGTGACGCACAAGAAGGCACGGCGACGCACAACAAGGCGCCGCGACGCACAACATGGCAACGCGACGCACAAGGCGCTGCGACGCACGAGAAGGCACCGCGATGCACGGGAACGCGCTGCGACGCACGAGAGGGCGCCGCGACGCACGAGAAGGCACCACGACGCACAACAAGGCACCGCGACGCACAACATGGCGCCGCGACGCACAACACGGCGCCGCGACGCACAACATTTTAATGGTCACAATTTTAACGGTCTTGGTGGTGAAGTCGAAGTTACTTGTATTTTGAACATCTTATTATGAAGGAGGCTTATAAAAACCCAATCAAGCTGTGGTAACCTCATGAAATTCTCTCTGCTGATTTAAAAATCACCAGCATTGGTAAATTGTTTTCGATTTACCGGATATTAATGGTAAAGTGTTGCTTATATTTAAAATTAAAGCTGTAGCAAAATAGTATTAAGAAAACTTGTGTGGTTTTATGAAACCACCGTAAAAGTGAAACTTTTTTTCACATTATAGACATTTAACTAAAAATTTTCGAAATATTATTTTTTTCGAAAATCGAATGTAAGTCACTGTTCACGTATTTTAGTTACCATAAAATATTGGTTACGATTTTAATTTACTTGCCATCTTGTATTTGTTAATAGGGTTTAATAAATGTTTTTTATTTTACGTGGTCACGACAATAATTCCTAGATGGCGCTACTAGGTTGCTACTATTGATGATTCTGCCGTAATATCGTATTATATCGATAGATGTCGCCCGAATTGACAAGTATTCCAGCTACGGCACTAGGGATAACGCGACACCTATTAAACGTTAACAACATTACAACAAAGGATCTTTACAAAACAAAACGATATTTTTTCCTCCAGTAAATATGATATTTCGATTTATTATGAAAATGTGACAAATACATATATAAAGAGCACTATCTTATCTTATATCTTTAAACGAGCAATTCTTGTATATATATAAAATTGGAATCTCGGAATCGGCTCCAACGATTTTCATGAAATTTCTATTCCAGCAGATGGCGTTGTTAACTAACACGAAGTCAATGTGTGTTTGCTTTGCTTTTATTACAGTTTATCACTGCAAAAAATTAAGTATATGTTTCTAATTTAATATGTTAGTACATAGTATATATTAGTATATATTTATTATTCTGTCGGTAAGATCGAAAAATATTATTGATATTTCATTATTTTATTAGTATGTAATTCGTACTTAAATATAATTTTCAAATAGTATGTAATTCGTACTTAAATATAATTTTCAAAAAACACAATTTATAAAAACACAATTTATAAATAATATAATTTTTTTTTCTCCGCCTGCAATACGTACGTACGTATATGTATGTATGTAAAAAACAAACAAACAAACAAACCCGATCCTAGAAAATGTGTCGAAATTGGTAAAGAGGACGGTAATTAGACGATTATACATACGGCCCTCGTGGTGCATCGGTAAACCGCACTACCGATAACACAAAGTCGGGGCGGGTTCGATCCCTCGTCTGGGGGTGTTTTTCTACATGTTTTTTCTACATGTTTTTACGGTATTTATTTACAAAAATAAAGTGTATATTTGGGTAATTAATTAATATAAATAAACGATAATAGACGTGAAAGGCGCTCTGACGAGCGCCTTCACGTCACCGTCACGCGACATGCAACACGCAGACGAAAAAGTTTGAGACGATGTAATAAAAGTTTCACTTTAAAACAGCAGATTTTAGATAAAAACTGTTTGTAGTTTGGGTTGACTGTTTTGAGTTCCCGCATCATATTAATGACGTGTAAGTGGTAGCTTAAATTTTGTATTTGTTATTTCTTAGAAATACAGTATAGTGTTAGATACTAAATATTTACATACTATTTTTTTCTGAGCGCATATATAAAAGATATAGAGGAATGTACGCACTCACTCTAATGACATTATCTATGCGCATAACAAACACCTTGCTGCTTGCTTTCTATCTACTTTATTTTCACATCGGTTGCCGAATAGAAGCCAGCCCAAACATTTGTGTTCATAGAGGATATTTTTCTTTATATTTTAGGTAAAAATATGTACAACTTATTTACAGGAGTAGACAGAGAAAATAGATCAGACACGACCTCACGTGAGTTTGCTTCTTCCATTTTCATATTGCTTGTCGGTCTTTAAGTCATAAGCTCACTCCATGAGTGCACCAGGAAAGCGGCTATTCGCGAGGTTTGCCGCAGTGGATTCGCTGTAAAGGGCGTCACCAACTCCTAATTAATGAAAAAGACTACTCTGCCAAGAGTGTAACTATTTATAAGAAGAATGTACAATATGCACACAAGGTGTCTATGCCACTGACAAGATTTGCTATTATTGCAATGATACAACTGTTCCAAGCGAGACAATTTTATTATTACACTGGAAGGAATATTCACTAATAGCTTCAGCACAAACCATAAAGCGATTTAATACGACGACCACGCCACCTAGGTTGTGAATATACGTCTTAAACAAAGAAGAAGACCACCTTCTGTTATAGGCATTCTTTTGACATGTTACTTGGTCATAGAAAAGTTAACAATAAAAATATTTATTAATAAACAAAACTAAACTTTAATTTGTAGACATAAATGAAAGTTTCGTTTTAGGTTAAACAAAACTCGGCGAATATTTTTTTATGTCTAGAGACACTGAATTTTCAGAGGAGTTTTCAATGTATTTTTTAAATGAAATCTAACATAAAAATCGAACGCGGTCAGACGTTCAACATATCTAATGTTTAAAAGAAATGACAGACGTCAGGAAAATAAAGTTTTTCCTGTGTAAAATGGATTCAATGGTCATACAGCTCTGTCTAAACTAGTGTAAATTTGCATATGTGTCCCCGAACAACATAGTACAATTTTCAGCTCCGTATTTAACGTGACGTAAAGCAATTTAAAACTTGGTGAAGAGATTTAGCGACGTGTAGCTTGGAAGTTTAACAAGATTCCCAGGATAATTTTAGTCTAAAAAATTACGAAACAGTACAAGCTTCTGATTTTAGCGCTTTCAGTTTTGGCACAAAATGGCGGATATTAAACATCTGAACTGCAATGTTCTGAACGTTTTCTTATAAAAAATATTTAAAAAAATATGAAACTATATATACTTATGTCAATATATAAGCAGTGGTAGAGCCAAGCAGTTCGCTGCATGAGTGGGCCGGCTCGACCAGTGAAATACCACGACATCTCAGAAGATCGACGTAAAGTGGCTCATGCCGCGTTTCGTTCGGTGAGAGAGGTACCCGGAGGCCCACCCCGCTTCCCCATCCTTCTCTATCCCCTAGCCCTTAAAGGTCAGTAACGCAACGTAGATAAAGTTACTGTTGTCCAAGGGCGGCGTTGGTTGTTTACAATGGTAAACAACCAACGCCGCCGTCACCTAATGAGGTGACACGCCTGCTCGTTTGCCCTCCTTTCCCATAAAAAAATATTCTGGCTCTGTATTTGTGAATAGAACTAACGAACCGTCTAAATTTAACAATAGATTTAGGTCAAAAAGCATGCTAAAGAAATATACATTGGTATGCATGCATGTGCTTGATAAGCATAACATAAAGTGTTGCGTAGCGTTGTTAGCTAATATATAATAGATGACGTCAATGTACTACTTATTATAATGCCGTAATAGTTTCGCGCAGATGTAAAATTCAGAATAGCCCTTGTTTGAGAATATTGGCCAGTTTTACTCTTGATGACTGAAAACTTTGTGCCCGGTATGGCTGTAGGTTAAAGCTAAACAACTAATGCAGTCATTTTGTGGCAGTGGATAATAGATTTTAGCAGGACGTGAAAAATTAGAACATAAACTAGCCTTCAACTGAATAATAATTACAATAAATAATTCAAATTTCTAACATAAAAGCTTAGCCAAAAAAATGTTAATACCGTTTTAACATCACGAGGGTGAGAAAAGCCCTAGTGATTTTTAGACTTAGGGATGTGACTTGATGACTTAGTGATCTCTTATGATATTTTGTCTTACTTGTCAAAATTTATTTGTAAAAAAAAAGTTAAGGCTCATTTATAAAGTCAATATACTCAACTAAAGCCTGATATTATTTTAGCCAATTAGGCCAGTTCAAGCTATCACTTTCACTTTCTATTTTATTATCTATTATCACTTTGCTAGAAAATTGTTGATCCCATTCAATCTTTACTATCTAAATTAAAACCTTCACTGAAACTAAAACTATAACTATATATTACGACGCACAACAAGGCGCCGCGACGCACAGATTGGCGCCGCGACGCAATACAATGCGCCGCGACGCAAAACACGGCGCCGCGACGCAATACAATGCGCCGCGACGCAAAACTAGGCCCCAAGACGCAGAGACGCACAACATGTCGCAACGACAGATTCAAGGCGCCGCGACGCAATACAGAGCACCGCGACGCACAGAAAGGCGCTGCGACGCATAACACGGCGCCCCAACGCACAACAAGGGGCCATGACGCACAACAAGGCACCGCGACGCAGTTTAAAGCACCGCGACGCATAACAAGGCGCCACGACGCAATTCAATGCGCCGCAACGCAAAACTAGGCGCCACGACGAACAACAAGGCGCCGCGACGCATAACACGGCGCCGCGACGCACAACAAGGTGGCACGACGTACAACAAGGCGCCGCGACGCAATACAAAGCACCGCAGTGCACAGAATGGCGCTGCGATGCAATACAATGCGCCGCGACGCATTACACGGCGCCGCGACGCACAACAAGGTGGTACGACGCACAACAAGGCGCCGCAACGCAATTCAAAGCACCGCGACGCACAACAAGGCGCCACGATGCACAACAAGGCGCCGCGATGCACAACAAGGCGCCGCGATGCACTACAGTGCGCCGCGACGCACAGAATGGCGCTGCGACGCAATACAATACGCCGCGACGCATAACACGGCGCCGCGACGCACAACAAGGTGGCACCACGTACAACAAGGCGCCGTGACGCAATACAAAGCACCGCGATGCACAGAATGGCACTGCGACGCAATACAATGCGCCGCGACGCATACCACCGCGCCGCGACGCACAACAAAGCGCCACGACGCAAAACTAGGCGCCATGACGCACAACAAGGCGCCACGACAGATTCAAAGCCCCACGATGCACAACAAGGCGCCGCGATGCACTACATGGCGCCGCGACGCACATCTCAGCGCCGCAACGCACAGCTCAGCGCCGCGATGCACAACCAAGCGGCGCGACCTACAATAAATATGCGATACGTCGCAGCGCAGCGTTCATATCTTTGTTTTTTTTCTTTCTCTCTTTTTCTTAAAGAGAAATTACATACAGACATAACTTCACGCCAAATCCTTGCGGGGTAGGCAGAGAAAACAGAGCGCTATAAGAGAAATTAACTACTTTAATACTATTAAAACTTTTTAACGGCGCCGCGACGCACAACTAGGTGCCGCGACGTAATACAAGTCGCCGCGACGCAATACAAGGCGCAATCATTTCAAAAGAGCGGCGCCATTAAAAATGACATTCTGTGAGATTCCTGACATTCGTATCTCTAATTAAATTTACGAGTGGTACTCGAATTAAATTTGATCTAGCGACCCTCTATTATTACAAGTGCGGTGCTCTATCAACTAAACTATCAAGGGTCCTGTTCTACTTCAATCTGCCATCTCTTCATCAATTTTCTATCTATTATAATTCCACATTGTTCGCCAAATGTAGGTCGGCTGAAAAATTTGTGTTTAGAGAGTATAGTTTTTCTTTATATTTTAGGTAAATGTATGTACAGCTTGCATACTTACTTAACGGGGATAGGCAGAGACAACGGAGCGCCATGAGGCTTTAACACCTCACTCGCTTATTTGGCTTTCTTATCTGTTTGTAAATAGGAATGCTTGAAATAAAATAAAGTACAAAAGGTGTTTTATATCCGTTGTTTAGTTACGCCGCACAAGCTTTTTTCACTTGGAATGCTGTTGTGTGAATTATTTTCAAAATATTATTGTTTTTTTTTCAATTTTCAACTGTAACACTATATGTGTTACAGGTGTCCATGGGTGGCGCTGCTCAGTTACCATCAGGTGACACACCTGCTCGTTTGCCCTCCTATCCGAAAAAAAATCTTATTCAGAAGTCGTGGGTTCGATTCCGTCTCTCACCGGAATTCTTTTCGAAAGTTATGTGTAAATATAGATGAATAACGACTTTGTGCCCTGTGCAATAGTACGCCACCTTTTCTATTTGGGACGTATCGTATCGATTCGGCGAGTCTAGTTTTTAAAAGCCGTTGCCTACACCTTCGGGTAGAGAAAAGCTTCAAATTACGTATAGATGGACTTATTATTTACTTAATTATTATTAACTTATTATTATATTATTGTATATCTAATATCGCGTTCTATATAGTGTATAATTTGATTAACACGTAACTTAATATTAATAGTCCAGTGGCACAGTTGTCGAGCACACATCTTCTGATCCAGAGGTCCGAGTTCGATTCCTGACACTGGCTCACACCAATGACTTTTCGAAAATGTTTTCGGAATAAAACACCTGCAAATTTCTGTTGCAGGTGTGTATCTGTGTGCTATTTACTTATCTTGAGATTTCATGACTCGATGATTAAAAATAGATAACTCATTCCAATTGTAAATATTTTCACTAAACATGTAAAAAGTGTTTTATTTGCTCTTAACAACTTTACCAAGAAATATGTGACTGCTATTACAGTTGCGTTACCGTCCTTTAGATATGATAAGAATTTAGATGAAAACGGAGTGGGCCTCCTCCATTCATTTCACAATAAGCAAAACGCGGCTTGAGCCACTTTACGTCGAGTTTCTGAGAGGTCGTAGTATTTTATCGGTCGAGCCTTTCATGCAGCAAACTGCATTGTTTGGTGGTAGAGCTAAGTTAAAGCTAGAGCTAAATGGGTATAAAATAGGTAAATAGGTAGGCTGGTAGAGCTAAATTTATACATTTTAAACATACGCCACCGTAACATAACATAACATAACTTCACGCCTTTTGTTACCCGAAGGTGTAGGCAGCGGCTGTTAAGCCTCGTCTCGCCGTTATGTTTACGTCCCAAATGGAATAGGTGGCGAACCTATTGCCATACTGGGCACAAAGTTTGTCAGTCATCGGTATTTATCACACATAACTTCCGAAAACAATTTCGAAAAGTCATTGGTGTGAGCCAGTGTCTGGAATCGAACTCCGGACCTCTGGATCAGAGGCCGTGCGCTCGCCCACTGCGCCACCGAGACTTGCTTTACGCCACCGTAGTTATAGGTTATGTACTCTAACACTTTAATATCATTAATTATGCACACTCCAAATGCTCCACTGAACAATGAAAATTTGCATCTCGCAGCTCTAATGTGAGAGATTTGTCAAATTTACCCGGTAAGGTTTAAAAACAGTGATTTAAAGGATTTTCGGTGTAAATACGGCTTTAAAATTTTCTCGAAAATGTTGATGATGTAGTGCTGGAATAGGTGGATATTTTTTTATTTTATTTTTTTGACGTTATGTATCTCATGCCACTAGTTAGAACTAAAATCATTTACAAATTCGTCTCAGAAAATTCTTTAACCAAACAAAAGAAATAGCCATGACAGAGTTGATGGATGAACGTTATTAATTTGTGGGAAAAAATAAGTAAAATATATCCAGCGGTTATGTGATAAGAATGTTGTATTAGTTCTTACACGACTGCGTCAGAAAGAGGGTTATTTTTACAAATGAATATATTGACACATATGATACAAATGTCTCTTACGTGTATTTATTTACCGTTACGCACTTTTTTTATGGGATAGTAGAACAAAGGAGCTCAAAACAAAGGAGTAGGTCACCTGATGGTAAGCAACTTCTCACCGCCCATGAACACCGTGGTGCGTTGCCGTCCTTTAACGGATTACAAGGGGAAAGGAAAGGAAAGCGGATCAGGATTGTTAATAGTTCTCTCATCGAACGAAACGCGGCACAAGGCACAGGACACAAGCCCATTCATCCAGCGGCCATCCTGCCACCATTTGCTGAACCTTTACATCTCAAATAGAATAGGTGGCGGAACCTTTTGCCATACGCCATAGCGCCAGATTGTTATTGTTGTTTTTTTAAACGCTATGTAACCTAAAAATTCTATAAAAATATTTGTTTATGGTTTTGAAGAAATATCAATAAATTTATAAAGAACAGAAAAATACCTCAGAAAACAGTAAAAGCATTTACCACTAGCAACCCAACTTCGAGTGTATGCCTTATAATAATACTAGTTGACCCGGCGAACTTCGTTCCGCATCAAAAGAAATAAATCTATACTTATATTATAAAGCGGAAGAGTTTGTTTGTTTGTTTGTTTGTTTGTTTGAACGCGCTAATCTCAGAAACCACCGGTCCGATTTCAAAAATTCTTTCACTGGTGTATAGTCCATTTATCGAGGAAGGCTTTAGGCTATATTATATTTTCAAATAAATTAGGGATCCTTACTATAAGTTCAATAATGTAACCCAAGGTGTAAGAAAAAGACCCGAAAAAAAATCTTAAATCGCGAACGCTGCAAAAACTATTGATTATAGAACAAAACAATGTACTACACTTTCACAGAACATATAATTGTCAACAGAAAAGTCCGCGACGCCATATGTCTAACTATTGTAGTTATCGCACAATAAGTGTTTTTTGAATTTTTAAAAATAATTATAAAGTGGTCGTTTTAAAAGTTCTTTATTTTGTACTTTGGTATTAACTCTCCTTAAAATAAATTACTTCAATATAAAGATAGATTCAATACCTTTCTAGAACTTTTTGTATGATTCAATTCGGACATTTAATTCAAAAGATATCGCAAAATACAAAATGTAAGTATCCTTTTCTTAGGCAAATATTCCGCGCACATATTATAATCGGGAGACCCGCCTGACTCAGTCATGAGCGCCGCTCATAGCTGGCAGGTAATTTTTTTTTTAATTTTCTTAGACTTTTTTTTTCTTTTTGTCCTAATGAGTTTGTAGTATTTAATCGTCTTTTGGGGTATATGTATATTTATTTTGTAATAATTAATAGGTGATGTGAACCTGTAACATCTGTGACCCTGTGTCTATTTAGACACATTAGATTAGAATTTGATCTATTTAAGAGTATAATAAACGGGAAATAACACGACAAGTGTAGGTAAACAAATACTTACTTTTATTATTGGCTTGACGTTTCGGCCTGGTTGCACTGGCCGTAGTCACAAGCAGACAGATAATTTGTTTACCTAAATTTTCCGTTTATTATATTTATGTAATATGGAACGCGAATATTAAAAGATTTAAAAATATGTCCATACTTAATTAACCAAAGTCATGGGTCAAAGCTAGAGTTAGTTTACAGTTAGTTCTTCACGCAGATATTATAATATTATCTATAATTCTTTACAATATTGCAACTTCAAATAAATGGACGAAGCGCAAGATATCTACGCACCTCAATCTTGGCGTCATTTGCTAAAATATAAAGACTTAGCGAGTTTGTTACACATCTGCATACCACATAGTTGCCCATCTATATACATTTACATTTTTAATATCGTGATCTCTTTTAAAATTTAGTGAATTTATTTTGATAACAGTAATACCAAGGTGCCAAATCGACATCATTTAAAATATACAAAAAACACTCACTGTGAGTTAGGCATACTGGTAAGAACATGTGGTGACCAGGTTTTTTTTTAAATCGACGACAATGACAAATTTTAAAAAAAAAGGTTCAAGTAGGTAGAATTAAAAAAAACTAAAGATTGACAAAAAACTTCTGGCAAAGTCCCTGGTATTGCTATTGATTGAAGTTGATAATATTTTTTTTATGGGATAGGAGGGCAAAGGAGCAAGCGTGTCACCTGAAGGTAAGTAACCTGCGCCGCCCATGGACACCGGCATCACTTATAGTGTTACCGTTGCGTTGCCGACCTTTAAGGGCCTTCCCTTCCTTCCGTTCCTTTAAGGGATGGGGAAGGGAGGTCGACCTCCGGGTACCTCTCTCACCGAACGAAATGCGGCATGAGCCACTTTACGTCAATCTTCTGGGAGGTGGTGGTATTTCACCGGTTGAGCCCATTCATGCATTAATTCAACTGCTTAATATTTTAACTGCCATTATTTTCATCATATCTAGGTTGTTAGTCGCTAATATCAAAAGCTAAGAAAGTAAGGTGTGTAATAATCGTGCCTTATGACGCTTTGTACCCTTTACATAACCCGCAAGGGATCTGGCGTGAAGTTATGTATGTATGTATCAGGAACTTGAAATGAAAAAAAAAATTGTGTTAGATAGTCCATTTATGAGGAAAGCTTTGAGGTATTATTAGTATGATCGCGGTAATAATCTTTTTAGTGGAAAATGTATAAAATATGGCGGTACGAAGTTCGCGCGGTCTGCTAGTTAGTAATATTTGGATCTTAAAAAGTTAAATTTGTGCTATTTATCGGCACGCGTTTTGGCGCGCAACTGCTATGTACCTCTATGTTAATACTGTAATATCTTCGTAAATATTAGATTAAATTACATGCTGTAAGTGGCTATATTAATCTATATTAAAAGCACAATCTATTTAAGACACTTAATTGGATGAAAATTAATGCTGTAGTGTTTAAAATTGCTTCGTAAATAAGTCATTATTTCTCGTAAAAAGTAAAAAAAAAATAATGGTCATTGTGGGTTATCCCTAAGATATAGACATATGCCCTCGCGGACTTTTTTATAGACCTTTTAAAGGTGTATAATAATGTAGTACATTATTTTGATTTATCACTTAGGGTTCAGGCAGCGTTTTCGATTAAAGTTTTAAATCTTGAAAATTATCATTTTTTTCACTACACTATTCATGAATTATAGATTAAAACCACCCCGTTGACACCCTCTAACTATTAAAAAAAACCGCATCAAAATCCGTTGCGTAGTTTCAAAGATTTAAGCATACAAAGGGACATAGGGAAAGAAAAAGCGACTTTGTTTTATACTATGTAGTGATGTATTATGAGAAGAACCGGGAAAGAAGCTCAACTAGTAAAGTAAGATTTATATTATACTAGCTGACCCGGCGAACTTTGTTCCGCATGAAAAGAAATAAATTACTAAAATTTGGATGTTAAAAAGTTAAATTTGTGCTACTTATCGGCACGCGTTTTGACGCGCTACGCAACTGCTATGTACCGCTATGTTAATACTGTAATATCTTCGTAAATATTCGTTTAAATTGCATGCTGTAAAGGGCCAGGATCATCTATATTACATGCACAATCTAATTAAGATAATTGGATGAAAATTAATGCTGTAATGTTTAAAATCGCTCTGTAACTAAGCCACTATTTCCCGTAAAAAGTAAAAAATAAAAATAGTTATTGTGGGTTATCCCTAAGATATTGACATATGCCCTCGCGGACTTTTTTGTAGACCTTTGGAAGGTGTTAAATAATGTAGAACATTGTTTTGATCTATCTCTTAGGGCCAGCGTTTGCAATTAAAGTGCTAAATCTCTAAAATTATATTTTTTTCTTTACAACATCATATATCAATTATAGATCAAAACTACCCCTTTGACACCCTCTGACTATTAAAAAAACCGCATCAAAATCCGTTGCGTAGTTTTAAAGATATAAGCATATAAGGGGACAGACAGCGGAAACTGACTTTGTTTTATACTATGTAATGATACTATTCTATAACATAAAAAAAAGGTGGTCCAAGAGTGGCCAGAAGTCGAGTTCAAAGGGCTTCTAGGAGTATCTGGAAAATTACCACAAAATATACAGATCGTGAAACAACTGCACTTTATCGTTTTAAGTGGGGTGTCATATAGGTCTAGCTGGTATTTGGTTGCACCTTTCCAAAGATAGATGTCAGTGTTCACTTCCTACACAACTCTATTTAATCCCCAATTAATCTTGAAGCTTGTGCTACGAGAATAACGGACTTAAAACACATTTACCCTGTATTTGTCTCGATAAATCGTTTTTTTTTTTAGTGGTAAAATTAATACATTGGCGTACAAGCATAAATGTCACTGTCATGTTTGTTTTGGGTGGAAATCAAAAAATAAACTACAGTAATTACTTAGATAGTAAACAGTGGTAGAGCGACATAGTTCGCTGCATGAATAGGCCACCTCAACCGACGAAATACCGCGTAAAAAAATCGACGAAAAATCGACGTAACTAATGGTGCGATTCGTTCGGTGAGAGGTATCCGAAGAATGTCCAAAAACCCAATCCCCTTCCCGCTCCTTTGCCATGCTTGTTTGTCCTCCTATGCCGTAAAAACTAAATTCTGGTTTATTTTTATGGCAATATTTTATTGACTTCACATATTCGAACGCTGTAACTTTTTAATAAATCATCTAGAGATAATAATTGCTTTAGGCTTTATTCATAATACTCCCAATAAAATAACGGTATTGTGAAGATTTTTACTCTTTTATCATACGAATTTTCTCTCTTGAATTGACCCTGGTAGGTAATATTCGATATTTTTTTTTTTATGGGATAGGAGGGCAAACGAGCAGGCGTGTCACCTGATGGTAAGCAACTAACGCCGCCCATGGACACCAGCAGCACATATAGTGTTACTGTTGCGTTGCCGATCTTTAAGGGAAGGGGATAGGAAAGGATGGGGAAGGGGGTGGGCCTCCGGGTACCTCTCTCACCGAACGAAACGTGGCATGGGCCACTTTACGTCGGTCTTCTGAGAGGTCGTGGTATATACACATTGTGTTCGTTAATGACAAATAGATCGTTAATTCTGTTCGTTAGGACTAAATAGGTCATTCGGCCACACGAGACCTCCTAGACAACGAAATTGCCAACAGATTTGTGTCATGTTTTAGGTATATTCTAACTATTTCCTAAGAAATTATAAGGCTACAGAAAATATAGGGAAAAAGTGTCAGCACTTGTACCAGATCATTAACGCTAATGTACAAAAAAATCTCATCGTTCACTGTCCAGGATGAAGTAGGGTATACAAGAGTGATAGATCATGTTATTTTGTATTGATCGATTCAACAGAAGAACCAGAGCCTCGTGGTGCATTGGTAAAACTAATGACTGCATAATCGAGGTTGGCTGGTACGAGTGCCACCTGAGTACAAATATTTATAACAAGTATGAACGCGTGCATGGCGTCTGGGTGTTTTTCTGTGTATTATAAGTATGTATTTACAAAAGAAAAAGTATATATGTATATTAATATCTTTTACCTAGTTTTCATACACGAGCATTTAGTTGCTTAGCTTGGAACTAGAGGGCGCTTTGTGTATAGTGCCTGAGATTAATTTTGATGATACAAGCGTACGGTAACTTGGTATGGAGATGCTACCAGTGTAGCTGTATAACTGTTTTGGACAGCCAAAGTAAATTAAAAACCCAAGAAACGATATATAAGCTCAAGAAATGTTGCTCAAGAATTTAACAGAAAAAGAATTAAACGAGTTTTCCTTATGACTGGGCAAGTTTAATCCTCACTATGTCCTCTACCTTCACTACTGATAAGGCGGTTAGGGATATTTGTGCCGATTGAACACCAACGATCAATTACATTTCTAGCAAGTATCTAATTACAATTTCAAAAGAAAATTAAATCTTTTCTTACAAAAAAAAATGGGAATTCATCTCAATATTAAGAAGGTATATTTGCTCGAACTTGGGAGGCGCCGCCAATATTGACACAAAATCTGCAATATAACAAGATGAAAACGCTAAGGGGTAACAACGTTCAAAACGAGGATCTTTTGATTTCCAAAATAGAAGCAAGGAGATGATTATGTCATATTTTCTTTACTAACTTACTAAAAAACAAACAACTCGAAACAGTCTCGGTGGCCTAGTGGTCGGGCACACGGCCTCTGATCCAGAGGTACGGGTTCGATTCCTGACACTGGCTCACATCAATGACTTTTTGAAATTGTTTTCGGAAGATATGTGTAATAAATATCGATGACTGGAAACTTTGTGCCCGGTATGGCAATAGGTTCGCCACCTATTCCATTTGGGACGTAAACTTAACGAGAGACGAGGCTTAACAGCCGCTGCCTACACCTTCGGGTAACAAAAGGCGTGAAGTTATGTTATGTGTGTTATGTTGTTAACTTACTAAAAATTATCTGTCAGAATATCAGCTAAATCTGGAACACCTGTAACATACAGAGCGTCACAGTTAAGTTCCGGGCTTTTAAAATCGTATACGGATTAAGATGAGAGGGGGAGAAAGAATGAAAAGAAAGGGTGGTCCGAATACTTATCTCAACATGCGAAATGTTGTTGGCATGACCACGCCTTAGTTCCCCTACATACATACATACATAACTTCACGCCAAATCCCTTGCGGGGTAGGCAGAGCGAAAAGAGAGTTCCCTTACATACTTTAAATATAAAATGTAATATTGTTTTTAATCTAAAAATATAAAATTCCCAATAAAATAATCGGTTACGTGGTGTTTTTCTGTTTATTGTGCACATGCTGCATTCGCAAGCTATCAGCAATACCAATTGGCATGATGCCATGAGAGCATACAGGTTCAGTGAACTTAATGCGATAGATAGAATAAGGCTCATATCACCACAGATATGTATACTAACATAAATCTAAACCAATTTTAAATATTACTGGTATACCTTGTGTACAGAAACCAACCCTAACGGGACCAAATTAATCATGTGACAGGAGTTATAATTTTGAATTTTCAATTTGAAAAGACCAAAGCCCCTCAAAAAGTTTACTCGTAGTTACAAGATGATTTAAAAAATAGGACGTTCGCTGTGTTTTTTTAATTATAGAAAAAGTATAAGTCTCGGTGGTCCAGTGGGAGTGCACACGGCTTCTGATCCAGAGGTCCGGTTACGAATCCTGACACTGGCTCACACCAATGACTTTTCGAAATTGTTTTCGGAAGTTAAGTGTGATAAATATCGATGACTGAAAACTTTGTTCCCGGTATGGCAATAGGTTCGCCACCAATCCATTTGGGACGTAAACATAACGGCGAGACGAGGCTTAACAGCCGCTGCCCACACCTTCGGGTAACAAAGGGCGTGAAGTTATGTTTTAGAAAATATTAAAATTCAGTAATTTAGCAATACATCAATATGTAACCCGTAATTAATTCCAATATGAAATTCAAAGTCAGTGACAAAAGCGTTGTTAGTTCCGTAACATGGACACGAACATTAGTCATGTTCGTATTTATGACATCTAATAGTTAGTTACTACAATCCCATACTTCCTGCAGCAATTAATTAACATTTCACAATAACAAGGCAACTTCTCGTCAAGTTTTAGGGGGTGGGTAGTAACATCTGATCACCAACACTATTCTTACATGTCACTTTGTTGACACGCTATTTGAAACTTTTTGAATGCGTGCTTGTAGTTTACAAGTCGTGGGTGTCTTTTTATACATATTCTTTCAATGTTCATAATAATTATATTTTGGTAACTGAAGTAGGTAACATATGTTTAAAACTATATCACAAGTGGTAGAGTCGTGCAGTTCGATGCATGAATGGGCCGGCTCTACCGGTGAAATACCATGACCTCTCGGAATATCGTATTCTCGGTAGAGGCAGGAAGCAGAAGAACTCCTTAAAACTATAGACATATCTTTGCCCGTAGGAAACGTAGGGACGGGGTGTCTATAAAAAACCGACCAAAAGTCGAGAAAAAATAATTATATATCGCAGAGTCACTCACTCCATTAATGGGAAATAAATAATTGTATAACAATTATGGAGTTAGTGACTCAGCGATAAATTACGCGAAAAAGGTTTTTTTAATTAAAATGTTACATTTAGATAAATATTAAATGTTTGAACTGTGAAGTGATGACATAATTTCTACTGGATTCAAAGGTAAAACAAAGTTCAAAGTTATGGATATATTAGGTATCATAAAACTAATCAATAATAACTGAATTAAAAAAATTTGCGTGGAGTCCCGCCGCGCTATAGAAGTGGAACTTTGTGACATGTATTCCAGGCTTGCGCGTAGTAGTTCGCGACGGATATCGCTCAGTTTAGGTCGCCGTTTCTCAACAACCTAGTTCGCTCTTTCAGTTCGCCCGCTCCCTCAGCTCCTAGTTAAAAATGTAAAGGAACAAAGACAAATCGTTTCTTAGTTCGTTCGCACGCGACAAAATCTTGTTCTTTGTTGATAATATGTAAGAAAATAATATAACCAGTTTTTAGAAAAAAATAAATGGTATTTAATTTTTTCACTTGTACTTGCTTTTAATAATTAAGAGTAACTTACATATAAGAGTAAGTAGGTATATACATATACATTTACTTACACAAAGTAACAAATTACACACTAAGTATAATTTAGTCTTGGTGGTCCAGTGGTCGAGCACACGGCTTTTGAAACCAGAGATCGTGGGTGCGAATCCTGGCCAATGAACCTTTCCAATTTCGAAAGATAAGTGTGATAAATATCGATGACTTAAAAACTTTGTGCCCGGTATGGCAATAGGTTCGCCACCTATTCCACTTAAGACGTAAACATAACGGGGCTTAATAGCCACTGCTTACACCTTCGGGTAGACAAAAGCGTGAAGTTATGTTATGTTACACAAATGAGACAAATCATACGGTTCCTTAGGTTTAATAATTAAAATTTAGTAATAGTTATTCATACATACATATCTTTACGCCAAATCCCTTGCAGGGTAAGCAGAGAGAACGGAGCGTCATAAGGCACGCCTCACTCACTTCGTTGACTTTCATAACTCTTTTTATCAGCTCATGTCTTGCTTTGTCCCTACTTTATTCTAACACCACACATTTCAACCAAAGTGCTTCATAATTACATTGGCAGCAGTTTATTTGACAGTATAAGTTTTCACCAATTTGACCAATCGCCGATGGAAAATCATCTCGTTCTTCTCAAACGGGCAGTAACCGAGGTATATGTCGACGTTCGGCTTCGTTATTTAACCAGGACTGTGAGGCCAACCCTTACAAAAAGGCAAATATTTAATTAATACGTATAGTTTCGAGGACAGTAAAATATTTATAATTAAATTTTATATGCTGTTGGAAAAAAAATGTTTGAGGTATTAATATGTCGGATTAAAGTATTTAACATGTTTTACTTTCTATGATTATCGTTACACAAAATCAATAAAGTTGGTACAATATAAAAATAATAAATTTAACACACGTTGCAGATATTAATATCGATAATCTAATGAGTGTGTCTCCTAACTAGTCGCCCCGCTCACAATGAAAATGACGTCACGCTGTGGGCGTGGTTTTTCAAAAAAGTGACACGCTCGAAATGTATGGAAATATGACATCGCAGCCGGTCTATCTTGATCTATTTCTGTGCACCCGAACATACATATGTCGGCGCAGGACGCCATCTACCGGCATATCATGTCAACTATATATATAATAATAACCCTATAAAACTTTGTTAGGTAAACTGATTTATTATGATTACATGTTATTACATATTTATGTCAAGATATTACTAAAATCTATTAATTAGTTAAGTAAAATGCGCGAAATGTTTAATTATGTGATCTAACAATTCATTCTATTTCGTAACTGTTTTGATATTTCCTTTTAGTGTTTAAATGTTTATATCAATACTGACGCTGCATGAATATTCATAATAATTATTTTCATAATTAATATCTTAATACTAAATATTATCAACTCGTTCTATGTAATATTTGTAAAATAAGAAACTTAATCCTAGTAGCGCCATCCGGCGAAAGATAGTGAATTTATGATTACTAAAATAATTAACTTATATATTTACAAACTCTTTCGTACTAAAATTGGTCAAGATATTACTAAAATCTATTATTTAGTTATGTAAAATGCGCAAAATTTATAATTATGTGATTTAACAATTCATTATGTAGCGTAAGTGTTTTGATATTTCCTTTTATTGTTTAAATGTTTAAATCAATACTGATGCTGCATGAATGTTCATAATAATTATTTTCATAATTAATATCTTAATACTAAATATTATCAACTCGTTCTATGTAATATTTGTAAAATAAGAAACTTAATCCTAGTAGCGCCATCCGCCGAAAGATAGTGAATTTATGATTATTAAAATAATTAACTTATATATTTACAAACTCTTTCGTACTAAAATTGGTCAAGATATTACTAAAATCTATTATTTAGTTATGTAAAATGCGCAAAATTTATAATTATGTGATTTAACAATTCATTATGTAGCGTAAGTGTTTTGATATTTCCTTTTATTGTTTAAATGTTTAAATCAATACTGATGCTGCATGAATGTTCATAATAATTATTTTCATAATTAATATCTTAATACTAAATATTATCAACTCGTTCTATGTAATATTTGTAAAATAAGAAACTTAATCCTAGTAGCGCCATCCGCCGAAAGATAGTGAATTTATGATTATTAAAATAATTAACTTATATATTTACAAACTCTTTCGTACTAAAATTGGTCAAGATATTACTAAAATCTATTATTTAGTTATGTAAAATGCGCAAAATTTATAATTATGTGATTTAACAATTCATTCTATTTCGTAACTGTTTTGATATTTCCTTTTAGTGTTTAAATGTTTATATCAATACTGATGCTGCATGAATATTCATAATAATTATTTTCATAATTAATATCTTAATACTAAATATTATCAACTCGTTCTATGTAATATTTGTAAAATAAGAAACTTAATCCTAGTAGCGCCATCCGCCGAAAGATAGTGAATTTATGATTATTAAAATAATTAACTTATATATTTACTACTTCTACTCTTTCGTACTAAAATTGGTCAAGATATTACTAAAATCTATTATTTAGTTAAGTAAAATGCGCAAAATTTATAATTATGTGATTTAACAATTCATTATGTAGCGTAACTGTTTTGATATTTCCTTTTATTGTTTAAATGTTTAAATCAATACTGATGATGCATGATTATTCATAATAATTATTTTCATAATTAATATCTTAATACTAGATAATATCAACTCATTCTATGTAATCAATTCAAATAAGAGAACTCAATTTTAAAACATCCTAGTAATCCGCCGAAAGATAGTAAATTTTGATTGTTGAAATAAGTAATTTATTCATTTACAAACTATTTCGTACTAAAACTGCTGTTATAATTATTTAAAATTGTTATTTTGAATTTTAATCTGTTTTTCAAGTATGATTCTCGAGTAGATTCATTTGTTATGTAAAAAAAGGTTGTTAACTGAGTTTATCATTTTTGTAATATCAATTATGACCAGCTAGTACCGCCATTCGCTACTAGATGTCTGTACTGGTAGTTTAAGAAGTCGCTATACCTTTTCCTCCTTGGTTTATATGGATCTTGGCTTTTATCTTATCACTATATTATAATATTAATAGTGGCCGCAAGGGGGCGTTAAAAGCGTTAAACGCTCTTGCACGAGACATTAGAAGTTCCACTTCAAAAACGTAAATGTATCATGGCGAATTATGTGAAACGCTACCTAAACCTAAAATGATATTACTTTAAAACAATTTTACTAATTACTTAATTTTACTTTAAAAAGTGATAATCGTTGATACAACTGTCGGTTGATTTAAGAAACATTTTTTTTAAATTTCAAAACATGAAATAGCACTTTCTGGTGAACAATATTTTAATACTATACAGCAAATGTTACTAAACATAATTGTTCCAAGCTATCATCGATTTTTTTTTCTGACATGTTAAATTGATTTGCCATAATAAAATAAAATACACTATCTTCCCTCAAAGTTTCAGCTAAATTGTTCAACTTATCACTATCGAACAGCTAAAGAAATGTTCACAGAGGTAACATAGGTGAGGAACTAAAGATAAATGTCCTGTTTAAGTTATCTACGCAGTAGGTCTCACGTGGGATGGAGACGATTGATGTCTTGAGAAATATATGTTATATATTAGAACATTTGGCAGATGGTTTAAGATATGAACGGGAAGATTTACAAGTCGAATATTATTTCTGCTATAATAATTTTATATCACTCTATAAATTGTTCCTAACTTCGTGCCTTTTATACCCAAAGATGTGGCGAATGTTACGTCTCACTTCGCTTATGGAACGTTCCAAATGGAAAAGACAGCGGTATCTACTATATATAAGTACTAGCTGACCCGGCGAACTCTGTTTCGCATCAAAAGTAATAACTGCTGCCCCGCTATGTTAATACTGCAATATCGTCGACAAATTTGAAGTCGATAGCAGCTATAGGTTAAAAATGGGAATTTTCCATTGTTAACACCCCCGCAACCCCCCTTATGGATGGAATTTCGTAAAATCCGTTCTTAGCTGACCTCTACTCGGCGAAAGGAATAATCCTACCAAATTTCAAGTCGCTACGCCTTATGGTTCCAGAGATATCGTGATGAGTCAATATATAGGTGGAAATCTCTTATATATATATATATAGATATATCAGGCACAATATTGTCAGATATCGATTTTAATCAAACATATAGAAAAGAATGCGCGAATAGGATGCGCTTTTAGCGGGGATGGAAGGTACACCGCAGGTGTGGAAAGACGTGTGGCGATAGGGAATAGCGTAAATGGAGCGTTGGGCAGATTCCTGGGCGCAAAAAACATTAGCAGAAAAGCCCAGCTAGCTATCCACAATACAGTCCTGATCCCAACGCTAACTTATGGAAGCGAGAGCTGAGTATGGCAGAGTGTGCATGAAAGTAGGATAAACGCGGTAGAAATGAGGGCACTGCGCAAAATTTGCGGAGTGACTCTCGCTGACCGTGTCGAAAACAAGGTTGTAAGGAAGGAAGTTGGATTGAAAGAGAGTTTCGGTGTAAAAGTAAGAAAGGGCATACTCCGATAGTTCGGACATGTAGAAAAAATGAATGATCCAAGACTTACTAAGCAGATATACAATGCGCGAATGGATATAGAGTATGGTAGTAGAGTTATGAAAGTCAACGAAGCGAGTGAGGTGTGTAAGAATCGTGCCTTATGGCGCTCCATTCTCTCTGTCTACCCCGCAAGGGATTTGACGTAAAGTTATGTATGTATGTATGTAAATACTCTTAAACACGGATGAGAAAACATTGACTCTGGTCATTAGCTCATCAAAAGAAATGTGATTCCTCTGAGCCCCAACTGTACATTTTCACAGTCTATTATTCGATATGTCCTCGAAATGTTTTTGTTCCCTCGAGGACCAGTTTTAACGATACAAAGAGCCAAAGTGAAACAGGAAACTTGAGTGTAACGAAATCAAAATACAACTATTGACTATTATTTTATTGTAATTTAAGGATACCCTATTTGATTCAATATTTCGTGGACGTTTTTTGGTGATCTTTGATTGAATACAGGCAAATACTTCTATCGTTTTGTTTAAGATAATTCCAGGATGTCTTATAAACTAAAAGGAGTGTATCAGAGAAGTTACCAAAAACTTAAGGAAGAAATTGAGATGTATGAAATAGACTGTATGTATTATGGTAATCTTTTTTTTCAAGTGTTCGTTCAAAGTAACGAGTATTGAATAATAATGACGTGAATATATAGCTGTTTAGAGTGAAGGCATCGCAGAGAAACGATATGTCGATGTTGATTTGAAGGACGGATGGAAAATCAATTTATATATTTACTTAGGCACATAAACACATACATAAATACAAATAGACATACATTTAATGTATGTCTATTTGTATTTATACAGTATACTGTATCGTATATCCTATAATATAGGATATACGATACAGTAGAAGAGTACAATATTATATAGGGAATTTTAGTAAAATTAAAATTAAAGTAAAGAAAAACAAAGTACCTAGACTATTAAACAAAGCTCTGTCTGTTTGGTCTGGTTTCATTTCGAAACTTTTAATAAAATTTATAACCATCTGTAAGTGACAGATTGTCTTTTATCTTCAGTTCACGATTCAAGTATTGTTCCTTAAAATAAGTTATAATCATTAGTAAGTCTGTGAAATAAGTTAGAGTAATTAGGAAATCGTAAAAATTTATGACTCTCAGTCAGCCGGGAGCGAAAGAATAACTTATGTCTGACAAGCTTACACTGCATAACACCGAAAAATGGCGGGATCACCATTACAAAACAAGGGTCAAACTAAATATTTCCAGTAGGGGCAGGGCAACAGCGTCCCTAACTGTGACAAGTTCACCCCTGCGGTCTCCAACACGTTTGCCCAGCGTGGA
The DNA here is from genome assembly GCA_905147225.2 of Euproctis similis. Classification (NCBI taxonomy): domain Eukaryota; kingdom Metazoa; phylum Arthropoda; class Insecta; order Lepidoptera; family Erebidae; genus Euproctis; species Euproctis similis. The sequence continues at coordinate 5,058,443 of LR990118.1, read as the reverse complement.
GACTATGGGCATAAACCTCCAATAATGAAAAAACCACGGTCGTGGTAACAGAGGGACAGGGGGTGCTAAGAATCTCCAGGTTACGGCATGCTGTCAAAAACAACCACGCGTGACAACATACAACGGACGCAGTCTACGCCTGAACCAACACCTAACCGAACTCGAAGTAGAGCTGGGTTGCTTGAACTGGCATATTCTGGGGCTATCTGAAGCCGAGAGGGGGAGGACACGATAACCCTACAGTCGGGCAACTTGCTCTATTTTGGAGAAGGTGACCAGCTCTCCCAGGGGGGTGTCGGTTTCCTAGTTCACAAGGACCTCGTTGGCAGCGTTGTGGAGATCAGTAGTGTGTCGACCAGGTTAGCGTACCTTGTACTGAAACTCACCAACAGGTACACCCTGAAGGTGATACAGGTATATGCGCCGACCTCGACATACTCGGACGAGATAGCCTAGGCGATGTACGAGGATATTGCAATACATTGTACCTCGAAGGCTCACTACAACGTTGTTATGGGGGACTTCAATGCCAAAGTGGGAGTACAAGAACGCGGTGAAACGAAAATCTGTTAATAAGACTGGTGCTGAAATCACAGAAGCCAGATGCTTGTCAAATTCCTGGAGTCTGAAGGGCTCTTCTTGCTGAACTCATTCTTTAAGAAGAGTCTCCACAAGAGGTGGACTTAGCGAAGCCCGGATTCTGTAACAAGGAACGAGATAGATTTTATCATCACTATCCAGCTGTTGTCACCACCAGTTGACCTGCTTGTCTGTTTGCCCTTCATTCTTCTTCATTAATTTATCAATTCGTTATTATGAATGTTTTAGACTTCATAACCGATTCATATTTTATTCCCTGGTCCGGATAATTTATCGATGAATAAACCAATTGTGTTCGTCAATGACAATTACATCATTGATTCTGCTCGTCAGGACCAAATAGGTCATTCGGCCACACGATACCTGCAACATCAAGATTGTTTTAAATGGAATTGCCCAGAAATTGGTGCGATATTTTTGCTATATTCTAAAGATTAGCTAAGTAACTGTAGAGCTACAGTAAGAAATACAGGAATAAATGCGTGAGCTCTTGTACAAGATCATTAACGCTAATGTACAAAAAATCTCATCGTTCACTGTCCATGGTGAAGTAGGGTATACAAGGGTGATACATCATGTTATTCCGTATTGATCGATTGAACAGAAGAAGTTGCTTGATTGTAATGTTTCAAGTGTGTATGGTAACTGGGCGAGATGTTACCAGAGTAGTAACAGGAGTAGTACTTTTGGACCGCCATGGTAACCGAAACAAAAAATGCTATGATTATTATTCACTGAGGCATAACATAACTTCACGCTTTATTGTACCCGAAGGTGTAGGCAGTGGCTGTTAAACCCCGACTCGCCGTTATGTTTACGTCCCAAATCGAATTTGTGGCAAACCTATTGCCATACCGGACACAAAGTTCTTAAAAAGAAAAAAAAAGAGAATGCAAACTTCTCGCTCCAATTCTAAAACAGAAAATATAAAAAAACGAGTTTTCCTTATGACTGGGTAAGTTTAATTTTCACTATGTCCTCTACCTTCACTATTGTTAAATCTGATAAGGCGGTTAGAGATATTTGTGCCTGTTGGACATAAAAGATCAATTAAGATCAATCTCTGGCAAGTATCTAATTACAAGTCTAATACGAAATTAAATATTTAATTTAAAACAAAAACATTTATGGAAATTCATCTCAAATATAGCTCCACTCGGAAGGCGCCGCTAAAATTGGCACATTGGATAAAATAAAAACGCTGTTTCTAACATTCTAAAATCGATTTTTGTAAGATCTAACAAAATGTAACAGCGTTCACGATGAGGAATATCTATGTAAGTAAAAAAAAACGGCACAATTTTTTATGGCAACAAATGGCATGGAACCTGGAACATCTAGAGCGTCACAGTTAAATTCCCGGTTTGGAAGATGGGATAATGATTGTCAACGACACAGTACAGATTTGATTGACTTTTACTACTTTTAGAAAATAGGTTGATGTGGGAGAAAGCGAGGGAGAGAGGGTAGTGATCCTACAAAGACCTCTCTCGCTGGATGAAATTTGGCATGAACCACTTCACGGTCCACTTCGGACCTTTCAACGAACTACATAGCTCTACCAATTGCCGCCAAATACGATCAGCGGACACTAGATAGTGTTATTCTATATAACTTTAAATATAAAATTTACTTCAATTAATAATTTGAAAATATTCACTCAAAAATTCACAACAATTTACACAAACAAAATAAAACTTCCTTCGTTTATTATATCTATTCCTCCGTTTATTGTGCACATGCTACATTCGCAAGCTATCAGCAATACCAATTGGCATGATGCCACGAGGGAGCACACAAAACCATCAGTATCATTTTATGTCTATTGACAATTTGGCCATCTTCAGTCGATATTTTAAGTCTATTCATAACACCCAGACGCCATAACTGACTGCTATCTATCGTGGAATCACATTATCTTTTAATACAAACAAAATAGCGTCGTTTGAATTGTGTTCCATAGATGGCAATATTGTAAAACCGTTTAAAAACTGACTTTTTGTTTTCTTCTATTTATTAATAGATGGCTTTAGATGACAGCTTTGTTTAATCTATTATTATTGATAATAATAAATTGAATATTACTAATATTATACTTACCTACATTGTCTGGCGAATATTGCTTCATGCGACAAGACCGCCTATTGTACACATAACATGTTCTTACACCACTCACTGTAATGTTATTTTTAAATGGTTTACAGTAAAGTGTTTTCTTTTTTATAAATTCTGTATTCTTTATCTAACTTAGTTTAAATTGAATATTTTTAAATTAGTAATTTAAAGTACTAAAATGTCGTAATTTTGTTGTTATTAAGCTAATTAGAATATTTGTATCTAAATTTTCCAACTAAGCAAATAATACTTTTTTTTTAAAGATTTTAACAACGCTTATTATTGCACGCATGCTTTTTTAACAGTCCAGACACCCTACAAACCTCAATGCTTTGCAATTAAAAGATTTATAAATATCTCTAGGATAGGTATTATATACGATTTAATGACAAATGACAGTTTCGGTGGCGCAGTGGTCGAGCACACGGCTTCTGATCCAGAGGTCCGGGTTCTATTCCAGACACTGGCTCACACCAATGACTTTTTGAAATTGTTTTCGGATGTTATGTGTGATAAATATCGATGACTGAAAACTTTGTGCCCGGTATGGCAATAGGTTCGCCACCTAAACGGGGTTTGGGACGTAAACATAACGGCGAGACGAGGCTTAACAGCCGCTGCCTACACCATCGGGTAACAAAAGGCGGGAAGTTATGTTTATACATGTTTATACATGTTTACAAATGATATCACATAAAGTTGGCTTGCTGTGAATTTTTAACACGAATCTCGGCACGTGCAGTTCTTAATATGACGAGGCATGCGCTGTCCGACCTTCAGTTACATAGTAGAATTTATTTACCCAACTAATTTATAAATATTATTTACAAGTGTCGGACTTTATTTAAGACAAATATTCCAAGCGAAAATGACGTTCGCTGTAATTGTCAGTATTTGTCTAATATCGACTACAATTCAAACTACGTGTAAGTAACAATTTATCATGTTTAGTTACTAATTGATTTACTAGTTATTGCGAGCAATATCGACTGAGTTCTCGACCAAGGTAATCAAAAAGTATAAGCAAAAAATATCCGTTGTATCCTTTTACAGTGCAATTGGAGTGTGGTTATAATGAAGTTGAGACGAAATGTCCACGCGTTTGTTCGTCGGAGTACTGCCCCACCTCCGATGGTCCGGTTGGAGTCTGCGAGACCCCTAAAAAGTGCGGAGAACCTAAGTGCAAATGTCGTTTTAACACTCGCAGAGCCACAAATGGCACTTGTATAGATACTGCAAAATGCCGTAAGTGAATATTGTCATAGTTTAATCAGATGTTTAGAACTAGCTTACCTGGCATACAGTTTTTCCTCGACAGTAATGAATAAATTAATTAAAAGGGTAGCCGAAGTGGCTCCTTATTACATACATACATTTATAACTTCACGCCAAATCCCTCGCGGGGTAGGCAGAGGGAATAGAGCAGCGTTTAGGTACGATTCTTACACGCCTCACTCGCTTCGTTGACTTTCATAACTCTTTTATTGACGTTACTAGTGGCTGTCGCAATGGATGATGGTATATCGTGAGTGTTGATTCTTCCTGATGGTTTGGTGAGTGGTCGATTAATGAAAGACGTGATTACTATCTTGTCATCTTTATTTGTGTCAGCGACAACTGTGTGTCGCTGCACACCGACCACTACAGCATACTGTGCGTACAGTGGTTATATACTATTGATGGCACGTACAGGTACGTGCCACGAGATGTAGTATCCCTTACACCATTCCCCCCTTAGTTGAAAAAAAAAATCCTTAAAATTAATCACAAAAGTAAAAAAAAAATCCTGTACTTATACAGTACAGTACACAATATGTTTACATGTTCATGTTAATAAACAAGATTAATACAATAATATAATGCTTAATTGGCAAAAACGTGATTTTACTATAAATATTTGTCAATATATCGGTAATTAGAAAAACTAGTTCTCAATGTCAATGTTAATATGATGCCTACATTGCAAAATAGTGACGACGTGATTTAACAACGATTAGTCGTCAACATGCTTTGCGGAAATTGCGTGACATTATCACAGTCACTATAACATACACAATATCTTATGAATACGTGTTTTTAACAATTATACAATCCGGTATAGTAGCCGCGTTTAATTGTCTATACACTCTACAATGACGTATTTCCCAATTTTTAGGTACAACGTGTAGATCTATCTATCATAGACTTCTTGACGGCCTACGTATCCCTAATTCCTGGATAGCAGCGAATTTTGTTTAAACACAAATAAATTTATCGGGCGGTAAACGTCTGGCGTGCGGAGATATCCGGCTCTGCTACATGTATACCGCCACACCTAGTTTTCCTGTAGCCTTCTTCCGGCTCAGGGTGGCACAGATCTATAAGCATGTTTCTTACGTGATACTGATATACCTAATCTTGGCTTTTGGAGTTCTGTGAGTGTACGCGTGTGGCTGCGAGAGTTGGAACGTGAACGGCGGTGGCTAAACCTTCTGTTGCGACCGGCTGCGTTGCGCTCGTTCCGTGTCTTCGTTACGGGAACTCGGCTTCCTTATTATTTCTGTATTTGGCGCCTCTGTGATTCCTCGTCTCGTCTCGCATCTTCAAAGTTATTACTACTTATTGTATCGTATCGGTTCTTTTCCTTAGCACTTGGTCTCTCGTCGCTGTGCTTTTGTGGAGTGAGTACTTTTGACTTCGTCTGACTTCTTCTGCCCTGGTAAACCATACGCGAGGCTGGTCCGTCCAAAAGTTTCGGAATTTGCGAATCGAAGGAAATGCTGTCGCGTTATAGGCTTCAGATTTTGAGTCATTCTTCGATGGACCTTGCGTAGGCGAGGGCATTGTGCTGGAGCATGGAGTTTGTGGATTAATTTTTCACAAAAAAAATAGTGCACTCACGGTGTAACAATTTCTTGGAAGTCGGATTTTCTTGAAACGTCGGGGTTCACACATCGAGGTTCTTACGTCGGAGTTTTTTGAAACGTCGGTATTCAGACGACGGAGTTTCTTCATTGCGTGTTCGTCGGGTTTTCTTCATTGCGTGTTCGTCGGGGTCACCAATGTAACGGAAGGTTGTTACTGGTGACTATACTTGTGGATGATGTTACATCGTGAGTGTTGATTCTTCCTGATGGTTTGGTGAGTGGTCGATTAATGAAAGACGTGATTACTATCTTGTCATCTTTATTTGTGTCAGCGACAACTGTGTGTCGCTGCACACCGACCACTACAGCATACTGTGCGTACAGTGGTTATATACTATTGATGGCACGTACAGGTACGTGCCACGAGATGTAGTATCCCTTACAAACGCGCGTCGATTTCTGACGCTCCTAACATCACCTTTAATTTTTACTGTGTAAATTATGAAATATAAAAACTCATATTAAATAATGTAATTTATTGTTTGATCCGCAGCACCTTTTGAATGTAAAGGCCAAAATGAAAAATACAACGCGTGCCCTCCACTTTGTCCCAAAGATGACTGCTCTCAAGCTACTCCTGAAGGAATATGTCCCATATTTGGTATAATAGGAACAGTGGTTGAATGCACACCCCGTTGTAGATGCATCACAGGATACTGGAGAAAGAATGGCGTGTGTGTACCTTACGAGCAATGTAAAACTTATTAAAAATAAATGAATTTTCACAATATATTCTATTAGTTTATATATGTATAACTACCTGAACCGGCGAAATTTGTTTCGCCTCGGAAGCAATAAAGAAAAGACTTTTTCCAAAAAAAAGGAACCCAAGTAACTCCTTATTACACGAGCTACCTGCCAATAATTCAGCGCCATTATATTTTACATGTTGTATATGTCTAATATAACAATATAACGATTTTTACAACGCATTATTAAGTTAAAATTATAACGTTAATAGTCTCGGTGGTCTAGTGGTCGAGCATCCCGCTTCTGAATCAAGAAGACGCGGGTTCGAATCATGACACTGGCTCAATGACTTTTCGAAATTATTGTCGAAAGTTATGTGTGATAAATATCGATGACTGAAAACTTTGTGCCCGGTATGGCAATAGATGCGCCACCTGTTCCTTTTGGAGCGTAACCTTAACGGCGAGACAAGGCTTAACAGCCACTGCCTACAACTCTGCCTTCGGGTAGAAAAAGGCGTGGAGTTGTGTTATGTTTTTACACCTGCTTGCAGCTAGATGGCGTTATTCAATTAAAAGGACAGCAGAATTATTTGTTCATATTTAATGGCCGTCGCTCATACGATTTTATTGTTGAATGGATAAAGGTTTTTTTCAGGTAAGAATCACTACTCTTTCAACTTCAATAACTGTTTTCTCTGCCTACCCCGCAAGAGATTTGGAGTGAAGTTGTTGTGTATGGATGTGTATCTCAAAAAAAATACGTAGTTTATCATAGCTTGTCTCTCTCTCTCTCTCTCTCTCGAATAGCTGAGTTTGTATATCTTAAATAGACTATATATCGCACACAACTATTGATAAAAATTCCGAAAAGACATTACTGTGAGCCCGGAGTCGATCCCAGGACTTTATTCAATCGCGGGTTCGACCTCTAGACCCCCAGGACCAAAATTTGTATTTTTATTAAATGTCAAAATTCATGTGATACCAATGTCAACCTCCCGGAACCGTAGAGATGTTTACAAACTCAACTTTTGTCTCATAGAAATAAAGTTCAAATTGACTTTAGGTATGGGATCGTGCGTGAAACATAGAGGCAGCACTACTGTCAGACTTAGCGCTCTCTGGTGTTTTATTCGTGAACTTAGTGGGATCAAAACAAACATTTAATAACATTAAAAAAAAGTTATAACAATGGAAAAAATCATAAAATACGGATTTCAACCTGTAGTCAATAATATAATACATGGCCGGAATGATGAGAAAGGTAAATGGTTAAGTCATAACTATAAAATAAATGTCACAAATATTTGAAATTTCATCAATTAAATGATCAATTATTACATACGTCGTATTTTAAATGTTATAATTTTACTGAATGGTGCATTTCGATTTTATAAATTTTAATTAATATTGTACTTACACGTAATTTTTCACTGCATTTATCCACTGTTTACGTTTTAATATTTTCCATGAGGCTCCTAACACGCTCTCTGGAAATTTATAAAATTTCACTTCCACACCAAATCCACGTTCTCGACGTGATGTATTATTACATCCTAGAATACAACATATTTTTCTCGAAGCAGGCATTGTTTAAAAAAATGTTTTATTTTTTATTTATAATTATTTAAAAGTTAATCACATATGTTTACGTTGAATACATGATCCCAACTGTTTCGGATGCTTGCCACTAGTTGGCGTAAAAGTCTAGACGCACGATCCCTATAGGAGTATAAAAAGGTGTTGTTTTTAGAGGTTTTCAGGGGTTTTGTCTTTGTGTCTGTCCTCATAATTCAAGGAAATTATAAAAAAGGATTAGCGAAATCGATCCAGCCGTTCATGATTGATGCGATGGTCAACACAAATGTGAATTTATATTCATTTATAGATTATTATTTTTTGGGGCACATTGAAAAGCTACCATATTTATTGATAACCCGTGAGCATGATAACAATTTGTTGTTTTAAAGTGTTACACATTTCAGAAAAAGGAACAGTTTCTTTGCATATTAATTAAACGTTATCAATAAGGAAACCTACTATCAATAATATATTTTTTACCATCTACTTCAACACGAATTAAAGAAAATTAAATAATAGTTTTACCAGTGACGGACAGAAGTCGGAAGTCGAAAGAAACCCGAGTGGAACAGCCTATTCTTTTCCGAGGCAGGACGGTCAGCTATATTTCCATCTATATATTTAAAAAATACCCCCTAGAAATTCTTTGCGTATTTTTAAGCTTACTCCATACTTATTTTTAAGCAAAGATAGGAACAGACAAACAACTTTTTATCTTTGTAATTCATAGTGACATTGATACAATTTAAACAGCTAAAAAACGGGTGGGTACCAATCATTATCATCACATAGTATAAAATATATAGTAAACAAAAACTGATAAATCCAAAATTTACTATTATCTTACTATCAGGTGACCTGTTTACCCTCTGGTCACTCTCTTTACCATTAAATATAAACAGTTCCGAGACAAAACTAGCATGACGCAAAACTGACCGTCAAATATATATAACAGTTAGTAATATTATAAATACCGATGACTGACAAACTTTGTGCCCAGTATGGCAATAGGTTCGCCACCTATTCCATTTGGGACGTAAACATAACGGCGAGACGAGGCTTCGGGTAACACAAGGCGTGAAGTTATGTTATGTTAATATTATAATCTAAAAAATGATAATAAGAAATGTCTTATTTCTCGTAATTTAACATTACATTTTATCATGTTGGTACATTTGCGCTTTCTAATTTAAATTTAGTTTTTAATTTAGTTAGTTTCATAATCAAAAGGAGGGCTGACCTGTAGGCTACTACCGGAGTCAATAGTTTGCGAATCATGTAACGGCTTAAAGATATCTTGCCTAACGGCATCTGCTGCGTCTATTCAGCGGCAGGGTAACAGGATGCAGAGATTAGGACAGGCCTGCTCAGTAAATGAAGACGACCTTGTGACACGGCGATCCCTGCCGCCCACAAATAGGCATTCCTCTCCTGTACTATGAGCATTGTAACTTCTACAGAACTCTAGCCGAAGATGTATGCAGCGGTTGTTAGTCCTCGACCTACGATGTTTTACGTCGCAAATGGAATAAATGGAATTTATTCGTCACAAATGAAACAACTGTAATTTTAGGTCACAAATGTTATAGGTGACGGAACCTATTAACATCCGTGGATCATAATTTATTGTAAATAAATTGCAGAAATAATGACGTGTGGAAGAGCCACACAATGGTAGAGCCAAACATTTTGCTGCATGAATGGACCGGCAGGAACTGTGAAATACCATCGACGTAAAGTGGCTCATGCTGTATTTCGTTCGGTGAGAAAGGAACCCAGAAGCTCACCCCCCTTCGTCATCCTTTCCTATGCAACTCCCTTAAAGGTTAGCAACGTAACTGTAACACTACATGTGTTGCAGGTGTACATAGGCGGCGTTGTTCACTTACCATCAGGTGAGCCGTCTACTGATTCGCTCTATTATCCCATAAAAAAAACACAGGTCGCTCCTTGAAGCGGTTGGCTCGACCGGTTATGTAACAGAAAATCATCCTGAAGTGTCTCGTGCCACGTTTCGTTCGGAAGAAAGGTGTCCGGAGGATCTAAATGCTGACAACTACGACGACTTAATCAATGATAGATTTCAACTCAACTATAAGACATCTGAATGACAGGTATCCATGGGTGGCCTTACTGTCTGGTCACTTACGGTCACTTACTGTCTGGTTGTCACCAGACAGTATGTGACTTGCTTGTTTGCCCCTTAAGAAGACCACAATAAACGAAGGGTGATCTAGTTCCACCTTTTTTTGGCCATAATATATAAATGAATGAATGAACAAATTTTGTAAATGACCGTAACGAAACACAGAGGTGTAGGATTTTTATCTATACACGTAAACTATAAATAGTAAGTATATGTATTTTCAATATACAGTGACTAATAAATATAAAAAATCGTGACTTTTATCATTAGTACAGTTTGCTATTTTTACATTATTATGAAAATAAATTGTAAATCACTAAATAGTATAAAACAAAGTCGCTTTCCGCTGTCTGTACCCTTATATGCTTAGAAATCTTTCTTATCTTTGAAACTACAAAACGGATTTTGGTGCAATTTTTTCAAATATATAGTTATATTTGGAGCACATTTGTAAACAAAAGGTTGGTTTGTGTTCTTGTTTGTTTATTACATGAGTAATATATTTTAAATTGTAAATAAACACAAGTATTTGACGCTCCAATTGCAAATACTGGCTGAACCCTACGAGATAGATCCAAATAATGTAATACAGTATTATATACTATAGAGGTGTACAGGGTCTACAAAAAAGGGCCAGTTTAAATCTATAAAATAGCTTATTTACTTTAACTTATTCTACAATAATCCTTATTCAATTAAGCGTAACTGTATTTAATATATCGCCATTTACAACATGTAATTTAAATAAATATTATAGAATACTAGCTGACCCAGCAAACGTTGTCTTGCCGAAAAATAAAATTTAAAAAATAGGGGTTGATCGTAGGGGGTTGAAAATTTAGGGTTGCATGTATTTTTGTATCCCGTTTTATAAAAAAAATAAGAAACAGAAATATGTCGAAAAATTAAAAAAAAAAATTGAGGGCTGGGCTACCCTTGTGATTTAGGGGGATGAAAAATAGATGTTGTCCTATTCTCAGACCTACCCGACACGCACATAAAATTTCATGAGAATCGGTCAAGCCGTTTCGGAGGAGTTCAATTACGCACATCTAGACTCGAGAATTTTATATATTAGATATTACAGATGGAACATAACCTAAACTCGATAAACCAAGATTTACCTACTCATTTATTGCTTCTATACGATGCGATGCGAAACAAACTTCGACGGGTCAACTAGTTTTAAATAAAGTAAAACATATTAAACGTCATTTCGTAAAGTAGCATATTGATAAAAAAAGACCTAAATAATTGTTTTGTTTTTCCTTCTAATAGAACTTCAAATTAATATCCACGTATTAAAGAATGTCGTATTAAAAAAGTCTCGGTGGCGCAGTGGTCGAGCACACGGCTTCTGATCAGGAGGTCCGGGTTCGAATCCTGACACTGGCTCACACCAATGACTTTTCGAAATTGTTTTCGGAAGTTATGTGAGATAAATATTGATGACTGAAAAACTTTGTGCCCGGTATGGCAATAGGTTCGCCACCTATTCCATTTGGGACGTAAACATAACGGCGAGACGAGGCTTAACAGCCGCTGCCTACATCTTCGGATAACAAAGGCGTGAAGTTATGTTATGTTATGTTATGTTATTAAAGAATTTCGTTCCTGTTTGAGTATGACGACCCCGCACGTTTTTCAAATTTAAACACATTTATTTGTGAAAATTAACTGTTTGTTATGAATAATAATTATCCATTATCAGTGGGTAAATACATAGGAAATAATATATTTTATTATATTAGATATTGGTATTCTTTTATTGAAATATGAAATTGAAACAGCTGCAATAATCACGTCATATATAAAATAAAGTTGCTATTGTCCTTTGAAGTCAGACGTGTTTCCATCGCTATGGAGTATAGGTTGTGTATTTTTGTATTACTATCTGCTTGTTTATTCGTCGTGTTTGCTTCTGGTAAGGAAATAAAATATAAATTATTTAATATATTCTAAATAAGTTTATCGCTCGCCTAGCGAACTCAATTCAGGGTATAATGACTTTTTCGAAATCTTGTCCGTCTTACCAAATTGTGATGAACCAAACAATTATTGATAATTATTGTTTAATAATATTTTAAAAAAATACAGTTCAAAAGTAATCAAAATATTTTATTTCATTTTGTCTGTAATAAAAAAGATTAATTAATAGTTCAGTTCGATATAATTTAGCTTATTCTTCTGTCTTGCCTGTTCAACCTTATACTTAAAATTGGCGTCTTAAACGTATTGTCTGAACAGTGGCCTTGCCACGAAACAGGTTATTGATAATGTTAAAAAAAAATGTTATCAAGTACTAATCATCATACATTTTACAGTTTTAATTGTCTGTTTTGTTTATTGTAAATAAATTGTATTATTTTAACTAATCAGGTAGGCTCTTTACCTATTATTATATTGTAAGTACCAGACAATACAAATTAATTTCATCGATCACTTGATATTATTAGGGAGTATAAAATGTGTCAAGAATAGAAATTAAACATTTGATAACATTAAAACAACTTTTTAGGATTATATCGCGTTCATTTATTACCTATTTTTATTTATTTCCGGACGTTTCGAACTCTTTACAGAGATCATTTGAGCTATTTTTTTCTTTCTATAATTCTATTAGAAACAGAGACATCAGAATCGAGTGCATTTTCGAAATCGTCTTCAAGCTCCTCTTCAAGTTCCAGTTCGAGTCAAACAACTAAAACAAAATCACCAGGAAGAAAAAAGTGTATCAAAGGTATTTGGTTAATCAACTTATTTTAAGCCTGTGATATTTAAAGCCTCAAAACAACGGAGGGAATGGAATGGAAGTAAGGAGGCCATCTCAATGTATTAAAAACCGTCCATTGAAAGGGAACAAATTAAGGTGGCGCTATAGTAGCAAGTGGATGAATTTTAAAAAGAGCGCCATAAATTATCATCCATAATAATACCAAAAAAAATACACAATAGCATTTTTTAAAATATGCGTTTTAAATAAAAAACATCGATATTTTTGTCAATCTGATAAAAAATACAATATTCTTATGGTTAACTTCAATATCTTTAAATACTTAATAAAAATTGTTTAAACATATTTTTCGACCAACACAGTCGAAAAAAAGATCGAGGTTGAGACGTACCACTTCCTTTACTTTCCACTTTTCGACCACTTGGACAACTTTTCACTGATCAAATTTGCGTCTATATTTTTTTTCTTTTTCCAGTAACAACGATAAAGTCAATCTTAACAGAAATCAACAAAAATTCTCGGTAAAGTCTCGGTGGTCAAGTGGTAGTGCACCCCGCTTCTGAATCAAGCAGTCGTGGGTTCGAATCCTGGCTCACACCAATGACTTTTCTCAACTTATGTGTGATAAATACCGATGACTGAAAACTTTATGCCTTGTATGGCAATAGGTTTGCCACCTATTCCATTTGGAAGTAAATATAACGGCGAGTCGAGGCTTAACAGCCGCTGCCTACACCTTCGGGTAGATAAAGGCGTGAAATTCGGGCCTCGTGGCGCAGTGGTAAAACTACCGGATGCAGCAATGAGGTCGGGGGTTCGATTCCCACCCGAGCACAAATATTTGTGACAAACATGAATATTTGTGTGGTGTCTGGGCGTTATTCTATGTATTATAACTGTATATTTACAGAAGAAAAGTATATATGTATTAATATCCGTTATCTAGTATCCATAACACAAGCATTTAGTTGCTTAACTTGGAACTAGAGGGCGCTGTGTGTATTGTGTCCAAGATATTTATTTATTTATGTTTCACTATATACACTACTATATACTATAAACAAACCCTGTCGTACTTCGTCTTCTCTCCTTCTTCGTGCCCCTGCTCGCACCTCTAGCTGTTACGATTCTTCATTTACTGCTCGTGCAGTTCGCTTATGGAACTCCCTACCGCATTCTGTAAGAGATACTACTTCTCTGGACGTTTTCAAGAAGAGAATAAAGGAATATTTTCTCTCTAAAGATTAATCGGCAATATGTATGTTTCTGTAATGTATTTATGACTTTTTGGTATGTATGTATATATGTATTTGTGTATGTAGTATGTATGTAATATGTATATGTGTGCGTATATATTATAAGTATTAATAAATATATATTTTTTTTTTCTATCTATCTTTTTTTTTTCTTTTTCTCGTATTGTACACTTTGGCTACCTATAAAACTATCTCCTCTATTACTCTAAGGGTTTGCTGGTAGAAAACTCAATAGTGAGTTAAGCTCGCCTTTGTACATACATCTGTTGTAAATTTATATTATTCTGTAATTCTGTTTTTGTGTACAATAAAGTATAAATAAATAAAATAAAAAAATACGTTATTTCAAGAGTTTCTTAAGTTATTATTCATAGGCACACTTCACTCCGCTTCTGCTACACTACATTCATATCATTTTCACTTTCTATACTAGCGCTATTTTGGTAAGTGTTCGAACAATAATTTGCTGTTTACATTTGGACACTTTTTGGTCTTATCCCCTATACAAGACGTAGAAGAAAGGAGGACCCTCCTTTCTTCTACCCTCCACACTCCAAACGTTAGAATGTAAGTTGATTAGTCGCCCGGCACTTTTTTCGAAATATTAAAGTCATTTATGTACTGTTAATTCGAAACTTAAATATGGCTCTTGAATGCAATAACTTTAAATACGATTGGGGTCGTATTTTTTTTTTATTATAAGATTAGCTGACCCAATGACAATAGAATGATCTAGATTTAGGATTTATTTTATGTCAAAAGTAATCGAAATGCTTTTATATCAGTTAGAGCAATAAAATAATTTAAATAAGCACGTCTCAGATCTAGATCTAAATGTACAAGAATATTAATAACAATCGATAAAGCAGTTTTGTAAGAAAAGTGCAACAAACACACGCCAATTTTATTGTATTACATTCTCAACTAACAAAAATTAGCGTCTACGTAATTATAGAATTAATGTTATTAAATTGATTTATTTTATAGTTTATGTTGCAAGGCCTTATTTGCACATATGTTTCTACCGTCGACATGGCAATGAACATCTGTGCAAAAGTTGTTGTGATTACTGGATTTTATTATGTCAATATTTAAATAAAAAATTTCAAAGTCGCAATATCGACATAATCAAATGTTCGTAGCAAAATATAATAATAATAATAATCATAATATCTTGGACACAATATACACAGCGCCCTCTAGTTCCAAGCTAAGCAACTATATGCTTGTGTTATGGATACTAGATAACGGATATTAATACATATATACTTTTCTTTTGTAAATACATACTTATAATACATAGAAAAACACCCAGACGCCACACAAATATTCATGTTTGTCACAAATATTTGTGCTCGGGTGGGAATCGAACCCCCGACCTCATTGCTGCAGCCGGTAGTTTTACCAATGCGCCACGAGGCCCATCAAATATATTGAATTAATTCAAAGAACATAGCATTTTTTCACTAATTCTATGAAAAAGAAGAGGATTGGTATAGGCCTCCGGATACCTTTCTTTTTTATGTTATAGGGGGCGTGTCACCTGATGGTGCGTTGCGGATATATGTATATTATTTATTATATATTAGTTGCGTTGCCAGCCCTTAGTATAGGATATGGACATTCCAGTTCGGGTTCCGGCAGGGGCGCTCGACCATCGACGCAGTGCGTCGGGTGCGGGCCCTGTCGGAACCGGCAGTCCGATCGGGGGGGGTCGCGCTGGCGGTGTCGCTTGACATCGTCAACGCCTTCGGGACCCTCCCCTGGCCGGCCATCAGGGAGGCCCTCGAATACCACGAGGTGCCTCCCTACCTAAGGTCGGTCATCGGGGCCTACCTGCAGGAGAGACGGGTGGACTATGTCGACCGGAACGGGACGGAGCAGAGGAAGGCGGTGACGTGCGGGGTTCCGCAGGGGTCCGTGCTCGGGCCCCTGCTGTGGAACCTCGCCTATGATCCGGTCCTCCGCACCAGTCTGCCCCGTGGCGTGAGTGTCGTGTGCTACGCAGACGACACTCTGGTGGTCGCCACGGGGCCCGACTTCGAGCGTACGCTCAGGTTCGCCGAGCTGGGGGTGGCAATCGTCGTCAGACGGATCCGCGGGCTGGGCCTGGAGGTGGCGCCTCACAAAAGTGAGGCGCTGTGGTTTCACCGCCTCACCAGAGGCAGGGAACCCCCGGCCTCGCGGATCCAGGTGGGTGACACGGCTGTCCCGGTGGGGCGGTACATGAAGTACCTCGGCCTCACCCTGGACAGCCGCTGGAGCTTCGAGGAGCACTTCGTACGGATGGTCCCCCGAGCGCGACGGGTGGCGGGCGCCTTACACCGCCTGCTGCCCAACCTCGGGGGACCGGGGGAGGGAGTTCGCCGCCTCTACGGTGGCGTCGTGCGGTCCGTGGCCCTGTACGGGGCCCCCGTTTGGTCGCGAGACCTCGCGGGGGCCTCCCGCTCCAGGGCTCTGCTGAGGAGCCTGGAGCGGATCATGGCCATACGGATCGTGCGGGGCTACCGTACAATCTCATACACGAGGCGGCGACGGTCCTCGCGAGTTATCCCCCCTTCATCATCCTGGCCGAGATGTACGCAGCCGCGTACGATCTCGGCCGGGGAGGGGGGGACGCGCGGGGACACGAAGTGCGGAGGCGGGAGGCCTTCCGGCGGGTCCTGGGGGACTGGCGCGACGCGCTGGTCCTCCAGGGCGGTACGCGTTCGCGCGCCGTCGGGGCCGTCCTGCCCCACCTCGAGGCCTGGGTGCTCCGTAAGTGGGGCACTGTCACCTACAGGTTGACTCAGATACTCACCGGGCACGGGTGCTTCGGTGAGTATCTGAGTCGAATAAAGCGTGAAGAGACGGCGAGATGCCACCATTGCGCATCCGACCTGGACTCGGCCCAGCACACGCTGGAGGTCTGCCCGGCCTGGGCGGCCGAGCGCCGAGTCCTGGTCGACGGGATCGGGCGAGACTTGTCCCCGCCGGCGTTGGTCGCGGCAATGCTGGCGGGCGAGGAGGAGTGGAGGGCTGTGGTCTCCTTCTGCGAGCAGTCATGCTCCAGAAGGAGGCCGCCGAGCGGGGTCGGGAGAGAGCCGATCCCGCTCGAAGGCGGCGGCGGCGAGCTCAGTGATCGCCGCCGCCGACGGGCCGCGAGGGCGCACACCCCGCGGGTGCGCCCGGGTCGCGGCCCGGGAAGGATGACAGCCGCCGGCCGCGCGCCTCTTTACAGCGCGCGGTCGGAGCCGCCCCGCCCGGGGGAGCCTCGGCGAGGCTCCCCGAGGATGAGCACCCCCTCGTGACTGAGGGGGGGCGACGGCGGGGTGGACCAGAGGGGTTTAACCGAATCCTGGACCACCCCAACGCCGGAGGAAGGCCGCCGCGAGGTTTTAGTGGGTAACCCTAGGATCGGATTTCAGTTTACTGTTTTGGGAGTCCCACACTACCCCCTGCCGTCCCCAGGCGGGGGGTGTGCATAAAGCATTTCCTCGCGTAAAACAAAAAAAAAAAAAAGGATATGGACATTGGACGGGGTCGGATGTAGGTTTGGAAGGGGAGGGGGAAAAGAGGTAGAGAGTGGAATGGGAAGGAGAGGGGCAAAGAGTTTGGGCCTTCGGATACCTCTCTCACCGAACGAAACGCGGCAAAAGCCACTTAACAAAGTCGATAATCCGAGAGGTCGTGGTATAACACCGGTCGAGCCGGCCCATTCGTACAGCGAACTGCGTGACTCTAACGCTCTACCGCTTATGTCTCTTACCGAATGAGCATAAGCCATTTTAAGCCGATATTTGGAAAGGTCTAAGATATTTTACCGATCAAGCTAGTCCATTAATGCAACAAATGCGGCACTAAATTTAGATTATTTATGTAGATTTTTTCTGTAGTAAAAAGATGTCCAAAAAATGAAGAGTTCTCATACTGCACTCGATCCATCTCTCGTGCACAGTACTGCTCTCAAAGAGGGCAAACATTGAGGGCTCAAGATGACAATATGCCTTGTAAGGAAGGTTGCGTCTGTAAAGAAAACTTTCTGAGGAACCTTAATGGCACTTGTGTTCCTGAATGCGACTGTAAGTATTTTTCAAAACTACATTTACTCTCTTTTGACTACAAAGTAATAATCTCGGTGGTCCAGTGGTAGAGCACACAGTTTCTGAATCCAGAGGTTGCAGGTTCGAATCATGACACACACCAATGACTTTTAGAAATTAAATAGGTAATTTCGAAAGTTACATATGTTAAATATCGATGACTAAAAAACTGTGCCCGGTGAAGCAATAGGTTCGCCATTTATTCCATTTGGGACGTAAACATAACGGCGAGTCGAGGCTTACGTCTTTTTTAATCTAAAGATGTAGGCAGTGGCTGTTAAAGCCTCGAATCGCCGAACATTACGTTACGTCCCAATTGAAATAGTTGGCGAACCTAATGCCATACACCGGGTACAAAGTTGTCAGTCATGGATATTTATCACACATTACCTCCGAAAAATATTTGGTATGAGACCAGATTGAACCAGAAGAGAGGAAGCTCGACCACTGTATCATTGAGTCTTTGAAGTACTTTAAATAATACAAAAAGAGTTTGATAATCGATCTTCCCAGCCCAGGACTGGGTGAGTATTGATATACAACTGAGGAGGCAGGAAATATATGGCGATTCCATGAGACCAATCATGTAGCTACTTTGGAAGAAACACCACGCCACAAACACAAGTTTGTGGCGTGTCAAATTTTAATGAGGATTTCTTCGAGGATTTATTTTTGGGGCTGTATTTTAGCTGGTTGTGGCTTAATTATCTGATGTCTAACATTAGATTATTACCGGTACATTTTTTAATTACACGCACATGAGAAAAATTGTAACCCTACGCTTTGATGCTTAAGGTGGTGAAAACTGCGGACCAAACGAAGTTTTGGACGAATGTCCGGTGGATTGCACCTCAGACTACTGTCCCACCAGCGATGGAGAATCCACAGAGCAGTGTAAAAAACCTGATGATTACCAATGTCCATCAGCTGTTTGCAAATGTCGTATAAACTATCGTAGAGCTGACAATGGAACTTGTATACCAACGAGAGACTGCCGTGAGTTACATACATTTTGCATGCTTTGCCCACAAAATCAGGAATTTGATTTACAATAGCTATATGGCGGAAATACCATACGCCTTGCAATCGCTGTTATCTTTATGTACATAATATTAGTTTGTACGGTAGTAGGGTAGAGGGCAATTTATCTTTATGGGATAGGAGGGCAAACGAGCAGGCGTGTCACCTGATGGTGAGCAACCAACGCCGCCCATGGACACCAGCAACACATATAGTGTTACTGTTGCGTTGCCGACCTTTAAGGAATAGGGGAGAGGAAAAAATGGGGAAGGGGGGAATGGGCCTCCGGATACCTCTCTCACCGAACGAAACGCGGCATAAGCCACTTTACGACGGTCTTCTGAGAGGTCGTGGTATTTCACCGGTCGAGCCGGCCCATTCATGCAGCGAACTGCTGCTCTTTCTGAAGATCAACTGTTTAGTATTTGAATTCAACAATCGGAATTGAAATATTTCACTCTTTCAGCTCCTTTCGTCTGCAGTGATAAACAGAATGAAGAGTACAGTTCATGTCCACCTCTCTGTCCAACTGATGCCTGTAGCTTACCTCGTGTCCAAGGAAAATGTCCTTTCAGAATAGGCATTCCCCTAATATGTAATCCGAAATGCCAATGCAAGGATGGTTATGGCAGATCCGATGGCAAATGTGTCCTTTTTGAAGATTGTCGTGAGTATACTTCATCGATTAGTATCGGTTAAAGATATGGAAGATAAGGGAATAAAAAGAAGAAAGGAAGGGGAGATAAGAGAATAAAAGGATACAGGGGAAGAAATAAATGCTTCTCTTATCCGGATGCTATAGACCGGCTATATAAGTTCGTTGATTTTTCTTATTGCAGCTAATCTTTGCCCAATAAATGAAGAATACAACTCATGCACCCAAGCTGTTTGCCGTCAACAAAATTGTAGCACTAAAAGCAATCCTGTAGCTTGTCCAAGAATAGATCCATCCGGCTGTAAGAGAGGATGTGTTTGTAAAGAAAACTATTACCGAAACCAAAATGGAACATGTGTCCAACCAGATCAATGTGAAGGTAATCAAAATTATCAATATTCACGACTGTGTTTAAAATACATAAAAATCCGTCGAGCTAATGTCAATAGTTTACCAAAAAACGAAATACCTAAACTATTAATTGCACCATTGGGCACTGTTTTATTATGTCCAGATATCATTATTCTGGAAATTTAAGCCTGGACAGATTTCCAGACAAATTTCCAGAATAATGATATCTCTTTAAATTCATTAAAGAGATATCATTATTCTTGAAATTTAAGCCTGGACATAGAAAAACAATTCCCAACGTTTTGTTTTTTTATCTAATAGGTCGGGGAAAAAGTCTTTTCGCATAACGTAGGTATAAACTTATTATAAAATTTCTTTGACTGTACTATTTGTGTCTGGCTGGTTTTGGTAACATTAAAAAGGTTACATTATAAAGAAAAGAAAAAAATAAAAAAAAGTTGTTTCCCGCTATTTTTCATTTGTTTTTCTCTCCGTAAAAATGAGTGAATCTAATGAAGAAATTCGATACATTTTCAAATTTTATTATAAAAAAGGCAAAAATGCAACTCAAGCAGTGAAAAAAATTTGTGATGTTTATGGACCTGATGCAGTGTCAGTAAGAGTAGCACAAATTTGGTTCAAACGTTTTCAGTCCGAAAATTTTGATGTTAAAGATGCACCTCGCTCTGGTCGCCCTGTTACGAATAAAATGGACGCCATTTTTGAAAGAGTGGAGCAAGATCGGCATATTAGTAGTTACGATGTAGCTGAAGAACTGGGAATTGACCACAAAACAGTTTTGACCCATTTGAAGAAAGCTGGTTATACAAAAAAGCTCGATATTTGGGTGCCACACGAGCTCACTCAAAGAAACTTAATGAACCGTGTACTCATTTGCGATTCATTATTGAGACGTAATGAAACCGAGCCGTTTTTGAAGAGATTGATAACTGGCGATGAAAAGTGGATCACGTACGACAAGAACGTGCGAAAAAGGTCGTGGTCGAAAGTTGGCCAGGCTTCACAGACTGTGGCCAAACCTGGCCTAACACGAAATAAGGTGATGCTGTGTGTATGGTGGGATTGGAAGGGCATTGTTCATTATGAGCTTTTACCGTCCGGCAAAACCATCGATTCTGATCTTTACTGCCAGCAACTGATGAGATTAAAGGAAGCAGTCGAGAGAAAACGGCCGGAATTGATCAACAGGAAGGGTGTGGTCTTTCATCACGATAACGCTAGACCACACACATCTTTAGCCACTCAGCAAAAATTAAGAGAGTTCGACTGGGAGGTCCTAGTGCATCCACCATATAGCCCTGACCTTGCGCCTTCAGATTTTCACCTGTTTCGGTCTCTTCAGAATTCTTTAGGTTCTGTAAGGTTGACCTCAAGAGAGGACTGCCAAAACTATTTGTCCCGTTTTTTTGATCAGAAGTCCCAAAGTTTCTACAGTAACGGGATAATGTCTCTGCCCACAAAATGGCAGAAAGTTATTCAACAAAACGGTACATATATATTGTAAATAAATGTAAATAAACTTTGAAAAAAATGTCTTGACTTTTCATACAAAAATACGAAAATACTTTTTCCCCAACCTATTATTTTATTCTGTTGTCTCGGTGGTCCAGTGGTAGAGCACACGGCTTCTGATCCAGAGGTCCGGGTTCGAATCCTGACACTGGCTCACACCAATGACTTACCGAAATTGTTTTCGGAGGTTAAGTGTGATAAATATCGATGACTGAAAACTTAGTGCCCGATATGGCAATAGGTTCGCCACCTATTACATTTGGGACGTAAACATAACGGTGAGACGAGGCTTAAAATAGCCGCTGCCTACACCTTTGGGTAACAAAACGCGTGAAGTTATGTTTATGTTATTCTTTTTCTATAGAATAACGACGACGAAAACTTTCACATCATATTTTTATTTTATTACAGGCAAACCTTGTGGTGAAAATGAAGTTTTAGACACATGCCCTGTCGACTGTCCAAAAGACAACTGCCCCAAATGTGAAGATGACAACAAGAGTTGCCCGAAACCAGATCAGTGTCCGGAACCGCAGTGCAAATGTAGATTCAACTACAGACGTGCCGATAATGGCACTTGCATACCTACAAGACAATGCCGTACGTAACTATTTAACATAACATAAGTTCACGCCTTTGTTACCCGAAGGTGTAAGCAGCGGCTGTTAAGCCTCGTCTCGCCGTTATTTTTACGTCCCAAATGGAATAGGTGTCGAACCTATTGCCACACCGGGCTCAAAGTTTTTAGTCATCGATATTTATCACACATAACCTTCGAAAAAAATTTCGAAAAGTCATTGGTGTGAGCCAGTGTAAGGATTCGTACTCGCGACTTCCGGATTCAGAAGCGGGGGTGCTCGACCACTGGACCACCAAGACATTCAAACTATATAAGTATGTTTTTGTACCTTGACGCCTTTATTACCCGAGGGTATAAGCTATATATTCATTCATTGGGTCATTCAGTTCGATTGTTATTTTGTTTCGCATTAATAAAGGATAATCACAATTTCAGACAATAACAGATAGAACCAAGCAATTTTAAAGTCTTGTATTCTATAGATTAGACAAGCGGTACCATACATTTAAAAAAAAAAAAGAAATACGAAAGAAATTCTTTAAGAAATACGAGAAATACGTGGGTCACCTGATAGTAAGCTACTATCGACGTCCCTGGGCATCTGTGATGAGAGATGAGACAGAGAGTGTATAGTTGCATTGCCGGCCTTTAAGAGATAAGTATGTCAAAGTAGAAGGGGGGGACAACCTCCGGATACCGCTCTCTCACCGAATGAAATGCGGCATTGGCCACTTTACACCGATATTCATATTTCATCTATCTAGCCGGCTCGTTCATGCAGTGAACAGCGTTGCTCTACTTATATTTTTTTATGCCTTTCAAAAGTAAATAATATATTATTTTCGAGGTTTATTCAGATGAGTGCTGTCCGTACAATTTTTTTTTATGGTATAGCTGGGCAAACGAGCAGGCATGTCACCTGATGGTGACCAACCAATGCCTCCCATGGACACCAGCAACACATATAGTGTTACTGTTGCGCTGCCGACCTTTAAGAGAAAGGGGATAGGGAAGGATGGGGAAAGGGGGTTGGGCCTCCGGGCACCTCTGTCACCGAATGAGCGGCATGAGCCACTTTACGTCGATCTTCTGAGAGGTCGTGGTATTTCACTGGCCGAGCCGGCCCATTCATGCAGCGAACTGCTTGGCTCTACCACTGTTAAAAATATCAAATTCATGACATTAAAACAAACTTTAGGATTATATATAATCCTAAAGTTTGTTTTAATGTCATGAATGTGATTCGCGAAAGTCTTAGAGATAAATATTAAATTATTAATAAATTTAACGAAACTTGTTCTAGCTCCATTCGATTGCAGCGCCAACCCCAACGAGGAATATTCTCCATGCCCACGCATCTGTCCGACCGATGAATGTAGTTTAGCAAGAGTCAGAGGTCAATGTCCTTTCAAAATCGGCATTGTGCTTGACTGTAATCCAAAATGCCAATGCAAAGATGGTTATGGCAGAAACAATGGAACCTGTGTACCTTTTGAAGAGTGTCGTAAGTCTCTTGTTTTATTACTATCACGATGGTTAGAACGAGGGTACATTTGCTTCAAATCACTAGATACCTCTCTCACCAAACGAAACGCGGCATGAACGTTTGCGTCAATAGATATCGTGGTATGTCAACGGCCTATCCACAGCAAATTTCTTCCTCACTTTCACACGACATCTGTAATGTATTTGAGTCCGCGTTTTCTTTTCTCTTCACAGCTAACTTTTGTCCTAAAAATGAAGAGTACAGCTCCTGTACCCAGGGAGTCTGCAGGCAGCAACAGTGCAGCACCAGAGGAGATCCTATCGCTTGTCCGAGTGTAGATGAGAAGTCATGTAAACGTGGATGCGTATGTAAAGAGAACTATTACAGACACAAAAATGGAACGTGCGTCGAACCGGAACAGTGTGAAGGTAATAAATAGCCTGTAAGCCTACATTACTCCTTATTACACTAGCTACCTAAAATCCGTCAAAATCGGTTCAGCCATTTCTGAGATTACCTGGAACAAAGAGGCAGACAAAAATTATAAATAATGTCATTTTGGTGTATGTACCGTATCATCATCATTACATAGTATAAAACAAAGTCACTTTCCGCTGGCTGTCCCCTTATATGCGCGTATCTTTAAAACTACGCAACGGATTTTGATGTGGTTTTTTTTAATAGTTAGAGGGCGTCAATGGGGTGGTTTTGATCTATAATTCATGTATACTGTAATGAAAAAAAAGTGATAATTTTTAAGATTTAGAACTTTAATCGCAAACGCTGCCTGAACCCTAAGTGATAAATCAAAACAATGTACTAAATTATTATATATCTTTAAAAGGTCTACAAAAAAGTCGGCGAGGGCATATGTCTATCTCTTAGGGATAACACACAATGACCATTTTTATTATTTACTTTTTACGAGAAATAATGGCCTATTTACGAAGCGATTTTAAACATTACAGCATTAATTTTCATCCAATTAAGTGTCTTAAATAGATTAATAAATAATAATAATGATTGTACAAATATAGATGATCCTGGCCCTTTACAGCATGCAATTTAAACTAATATTTTCGAAGATATTGTAGTATTAACATAGCGGGACAGCAGTTATTACTTTTGATGCGGAACAAAGTTCGCCGGGTCAGCTAGTGTATTCATATGAATGTAGTAGAAAGCAGTTATTTCGATATTACAAACCAACATTTCAATTTTAAATTTATTTATATGTATTTATAGATTATTATAGGTAAGATCGTGCTACGTCTGTACATTTAAAATGTTTTTAAACAAATCTGTTACATTAGAAGTAAACGTTGTTCTCTGCATGATGAAGTATATCCTTATCACCGCCACACCACTTTACCAATGCCCCTGGTTTGCCAAAAAGTAGCGAGTTCAATTCTGAGGAGTGCATAATATTTTACCACCTGCACAAATTAACTTACAGATATGCCAAAGCCTGGAATACTTTTAAGCAGAAAAAATGAACTTAAATTTGACTTAAAATTGACTTAACAGATAACTCGCATCCAAAAATATGTCATAAAACATAATCATTTCATATTTAACAGATCGCAGTTGCCCTAAACCTCATGAAGTTTACACAAATTCAAGTAAAATACCAAATTGTCCGCATTTTGGTATGTGCAAATCTATAGTTTCGAGGTTTAAACCGTGTGAAGAACCCGAGACTTCTGGTTGTATTTGTGAAGACGGATATTTTAGGCTCAACGAGACCTCGCCACAGTGTGTACACCTTTGTGAATGCCCAGAAATGAGTAACAGTCCTGATTGTAACTACTGAAACAATAATTGTCCTAATTTTAATTAATTTAATAAAAGCGAGATTTTCGCAATTTATATTCGTTTTGTATCAATTTGGTCTTCTTCCTACTAGCTGCTGAGCAAATATCTGCTGTTTTATTAGTCACCCATTTCTTTGCGGGTAGTTGGGACAATAAGTACTAAAAATTTTTACTCTTGCACATTTTTATTGAATTTTATGTTTAAATCTATTTATTTTAGACTACAGGCACATGCCATAATCTATAATAAAATAAACGATGATAAACTAACTGACCCTGCGTACCTAATACTACGGGGTACGAATTTATTTATTTTATATAACAGCCCGGTCAGCTAGTAAATAAGAAATAAGTCAACAAAAAAAAATATCAAACAATAAAAGTTATAAAACATATAAACTTCTTTTAATACTGTGTTTAATTCCGCATTCTTGGAACTGCACTTTGAGGACCAGAGCACCAAAGACTATTTTTAATGTACAGACGCAGCATTATCTTACCTGTATTAAGTCTCGGTGGCGCAGTGGGCGAGCGCACGGCCTCTGATTCAGAGGTCCGGGGTTCGATTCCAGACACTGGCTCACACCAATGACTTTTCGAAATAGTTTTCGGAAGTTATGTGTGATAAATATCGATGACTGACAAACTTTGTGCCCGGATTTGGCAAAAAGTAGCGAGTTCAATTCTCACAAGCGGATATTATTTTTCCACCTCCACAAATTAACTTACATTTATGCCAAAGTCTTGAATACTTTTCAGCAAAAAAACTTTAACTTATTATGAGACTGTTACAGTTAAGTGACCCTCGCTGACCGCGTCTAAAACAAGGTTGTAAGTCCTAATCCTGTCCGCAAACAAAAGATTTTATCTCGGGAGATGAAGATAGCACCTAGAACAATGTCGCGTATTTTAAAAGATGACTTAGGACTTGCAGGCTATAAGAGGCGCACTGGTCATTTATTAACTGATAATTTAAAAAAGAATAGGGTGCTAAAATCTAAACAACTACTGAAGCGGTACGCGAAGGGAGGTCACAGAAAAATATTGTTTACGGATGAAAAAGTCTTTACAATTGAGCAACATTTTAACAAACAAAATGACCGTATTTATGCTCAAAGCTCTAAGGAAGCTTCCCAATTAGTTGACAGAGTGCAACGTGGGCATTATCCGACTTCAGTGATGGTTTGGTGGGGTGTTAGCTACGAAGGAGTGACTGAGCCATATTTTTGTGAAAAAGGTATCAAAACATCGGCACAAGTGTATCAAGATACCATTCTTGAAAAGGTAGTCAAGCCCCTTAACAACACCATGTATGTTCAATAACGAAGTATGGTCCTTCCAGCAAGACTCGGCACCGGGTCATAAAGCTCGGTCCGCGCAATCTTGGTTGGAAGCGAACGTTTCGGACTTCATTAGAGCTGAAGACTGGCCGTCGTCTAGTCCCGATCTTAATCCACTGGATTATGATTTGTAGTCAGTTTTAGAGAGTACGGCTTGCTCTAAACGTCATAATAATTTAGAGTCCCTAAAACAATCCATACGATTGGCAGTGAAGAATTTTCCCATGGAAAGAGTGCGTGTTTCTATTGATAACTGGCCTCAACGTTTAAAGGCCTGTATTGCAGCCAATGGAGACCACTTCGAATAAGCTTTTTATATTTTATATGGTTTTATATTTATGTATTAAAGTAACACACTGTAAAAGTAATAAATGTTATTTGCAATTAAAAAAAATTTTTTTCTTTGGTACAATATTTATGGCATGACTAAGTATATATGTATATATCGTATTGACACAATCCCGGTACACAACATTCGAGACATCAAGATGAACAAGTTGTGTTTTGTGCTATTGTGCTGTAGTGTTGTGCTGTGCGCTGGAAAAGGTATTTCTTATTTACAAATCTAGTATTTATTAAATATGATTTTTGCCATATTTACTATATATGTATACTATATTATATATTATAAATCTCTAATAGTCTCGGTATATATACAGTAGTCTCGGTGGCGCAGTGGTTGAGCACACGTCTTCTGATCCAGAGGTCCGGGTTCGATTCCAGACACTGGCTCACACCAATGACTTTTCGAAATTATTTTCGGAAGTTATGTGTGATAAATATCGATGACTGAAAATTTTGTGCCTGGTATGACAATAGGTTCGCCACCTATTCCATTTGAGACGTAAACATGACGGCGAGATGAGGCTTAACAGCCGCTGCCTACACCTTCGGGTAAAAAAGGCGTGAAGTTATGTTATGTTAATCTATAATACATAGACAAATATATTCATACTTAAACATAACTTCACACAAAATCAAAGAAACGGTCAATTTATTAATGAACTAAAATATCTTAACACTTGAGTGTTTGCATTTAATGTTTATTTATTTGCAAAATCCTAATCTGACGAATACAAACCAATCCTCCCTTGTACTTAAAATAAAGGCCCTCTTGTAGATTGTAACCTATAGCATATTTTATGTCAAAAATAAATTTTAAATTAAAAAACAATTCATTAGTAGGTTACATTATTTAAATGGATTATTAGTAAATCCCCATGACTGCTGGTTCTGAACTTATAACGTATGAGGAAAACCTCAATATTGGTCACGAATCAACACTACTGGTATAAGGGGAAGTACATTTTTTGTGATCTCATCTAGATAAATACGTAGGTAGATAATTGTATGAGCAATGACGTCAGATAATTTAGTTTAACCGATAAATACCTAACTTACTGTTTACCAATCTTATATAACTTACAAAAACAAAGGCTGAGCACCGTAATTTGAGAATGATATATAATAGGTTGGGGAAAAAGTATTTTCGTATTTTTGTATGAAAAGTCAAGACATTTTTTTCAAAGTTTATTTACATTTATTTACAATATATATGTACCGTTTTGTTGAATAACTTTCTGCCATTTTGTGGGCAGAGACATTATCCCGTTACTGTAGAAACTTTGGGACTTCTGATCAAAAAAACGGGACAAATAGTTTTGGCAGTCCTCTCTTGAGGTCAACCTTACAGAACCTAAAGAATTCTGAAGAGACCGAAACAGGTGAAAATCTGAAGGCGCAAGGTCAGGGCTATATGGTGGATGCACTAGGACCTCCCAGTCGAACTCTCTTAATTTTTGCTGAGTGGCTAAAGATGTGTGTGGTCTAGCGTTATCGTGATGAAAGACCACACCCTTCCTGTTGATCAATTCCGGCCGTTTTCTCTAGACTGCTTCCTTTAATCTCATCAGTTGCTGGCAGTAAAGATCAGAATCGATGGTTTTGCCGGACGGTAAAAGCTCATAATGAACAATGCCCTTCCAATCCCACCATACACACAGCATCACCTTATTTCGTGTTAGGCCAGGTTTGGCCACAGTCTGTGAAGCCTGGCCAACTTTCGACCACGACCTTTTTCGCACGTTCTTGTCGTACGTGATCCACTTTTCATCGCCAGTTATCAATCTCTTCAAAAACGGCTCGGTTTCATTACGTCTCAATAATGAATCGCAAATGAGTACACGGTTCATTAAGTTTCTTTGAGTGAGCTCGTGTGGCACCCAAATATCGAGCTTTTTTGTATAACCAGCTTTCTTCAAATGGGTCAAAACTGTTTTGTGGTCAATTCCCAGTTCTTCAGCTACATCGTAACTACTAATATGCCGATCTTGCTCCACTCTTTCAAAAATGGCGTCCATTTTATTCGTAACAGGGCGACCAGAGCGAGGTGCATCTTTAACATCAAAATTTCCGGACTGAAAACGTTTGAACCAAATTTGTGCTACTCTTACTGACACTGCATCAGGTCCATAAACATCACAAATTTTTTTCACTGCTTGAGTTGCATTTTTGCCTTTTTTATAATAAAATTTTAAAATGTATCGAATTTCTTCATTAGATTCACTCATTTTTACGGAGAGAAAAGCAAATGAAAAATAGCGGGAAACAACTTTTTTTTATTTTTTTCTTTTCTTTATAATGTAACCTTTTTAATGTTACCAAAACCAGCCAGACACAAATAGTACAGTCAAAGAAATTTTATAATAAGTTTATACCTACGTTATGCGAAAAGACTTTTTCCCCGACCTAATAGTTGAGTTTAACCGATAAATACCTGACTATTTACCAAGCTTATAAAACTTACAAAAAAAGGCAGAGCACCGTAATTTGACGTCAGTTGCGTCAACAATGAAATCTAATATGTAAGATTATCGTATCACAGTGTTAGTTACCATAGTCTTCCGAAACGGCTTAACCGATTCTCATGAAATTTTGTGTGCGTGTTGGGTAGGTCTGAGAATCGGACAACAACTATTTTTCATTCCCTTTAAATGTTAATTCAATGTTGGGTAGGTCTGAGAATCGGACAACAACTATTTTTCATTCCCTTTAAATGTTAATTTAATGTTGGGTAGGTCTGAGAATCGGACAACAACTATTTTTCATTCCCTTTAAATGTTAATTTAATGTTGGGTAAGTCTGAGAATTGGACAACAACTATTTTCCATTCCCTTTAAATGTTAATTCAATGTTGGGTAGGTCTGAGAATCGGACAACAACTATTTTTCATTCCCTTCAAATGTTAATTCAATGTTGGGTAGGTCTGAGAATCGGACAACAACTATTTTTCATTCCCTTTAAATGTTAATTCAATGTTGGGTAGGTCTGAGAATCGGACAACAACTATTTTTCAGTCCCTTTAAATGTTAATTTAATTCCCTATAAACCTCCAAGTGGCAATGGGCTGGTCACATCTGCCGAAGGACCGATGGTAGCAACAAGGTCATAGAGTGGAGACCGCGTCTTGATAAGCGTAATGTAGGACGCCCACCAGCCTGATAGTCAGACGAACTCAGAAAAGCTGCTGGAAAAGACTCGATGCGGAAGGTAGAGAATCAGATGTTGTGGCGCACATTGGGAGAGGCCTATGTCCAGCAGTGGATTGCAACAAGCTAATGATGAAACCCCTAATTCTTTGTTAAATTTTTTGACTTCTCTTTATTTTTTTTTTATGAAACAGCATACAAATATATATACAACTCTAAATATTCACCTCTCTACGATCAACCCCTATTTTTTTTTATTTTTTGATCAATAACGTTATTTTTTGGCAAGACAGTAATTATATATATGACACATATCTACTAAACTACTCCAGATGACCTGGATCAATCATGTGGCATCAACCAAGAAGTGCAGTGTGTACACAGTTGTCCTCCAGAGAGAACGTGCAGGAATCGATTCGTGTTGCCCAGTTGCTTAACCCCGGTTGTACCTTGCCAAAACAAATGCATTTGCAAGGAAGGCTTTTATAAAAACTCTACAGGTACATGCGTAACTAATGAGGAGTGTGGTGATGATCCATACTAAAATAAACGATAATAAACTAACTGACCCTGCGTACCTCATACTAGGCGGTACGCAATTATCTAATACTAGCTGACCCGGCGAACTTTGTTCCGCATCAAAAGTAATAACTGCTGTCCCGCTATGTTAATACTGCAATATCTTCGAAAATATTTGTTTAAATTGCATGCTGTAAAATGCCAGAATCATCTATATTACATGCACAATCTATTTAAGACATTTAATTGGATGAAAATTAATGCTGTAATGTTCAAAATAGCTTCGTAAATAGGCCATTATTTCTCGTAAAAAGTAAAAAAATAAAAATGGTCATTGTGGATAATCCCTAAGAGATGCCCTCGCGGACTTTTTTGTAGACCTTTTAAACGTGTATAATAATGTAGTACGTTATTTTGATTTATCACTTAGGGTTCAGGCAGCGTTTGCGATTAAAGTTCTAAATCTTGAAAATTATCACTTTTTTTATAACACTATAAATGAATTATAGATCAAAACCACCCCGTTGACACCCTCTAACTATTAAAAAAAGCCGCATCAAAATTCGTGGCGTAGTTTTAAAGATATAAGCATATATGGGGACAGCCAGCGGAAAGTGACTTAGTTTTATACTGTGTAATGATATAAAATTCTCGTGTCACAGTTTTCGTTCCCATACTCCTCCGAAACGACTTGACCGATTCTATGAAATTTTGTGTGTATATCGGGTAAGTCTGAGAATAGGACAACAACTATTTTTCATTCCCCTAAATTACAAGGGTAGCCCCTCACCCCTCAATTTTTTTTTAATTTTTCGTTATATTTCTGTTTCTTATTTTTTTTATAAAACGGGATACACAAATACACACAACCCTAAATTTTCAACCCCCTACGATCAACCCCTATTTTTTAAATTTTATTTTTCGGCAAGAATAAGAACGTTTAATAAGTTAACAATTAAATAATATCAAGCAATAAAAGTTATAAAACATCTTTATTCTTTTAATACTGTGTTTAATTGCGCTTTTATGGTACGGCACTTTGTGGACAAGTGTTCCAAAATAAAAAAGTTTAAGAAGGCAACAATTAGGTAATAGCAAACAATAAAAGATAAAGTAAGTTAAAGTAGTTCGTAGATCGTAGCTCGCTTTTTTGGCACTGCACTATGTAGACAAGTGTTCCAAAGTACCTAGAGAAATTACAAAATACCTACACTTAAGGTCCCATAAAACAAAACAACATAAAAATACATACATAATATATCTTATAGAATTTACATATTAATATGTAAGTACATAAAAACCTTACAACAAAATAAAAAAAAAAAACAAATATTCGATGGCTTGGACATCTAGAAAGAATGGATGTAGCAAGATCGACTAACTCCGACTAAGTAGTGATACAGTGCAAAAGCGGAAGGATTGATCAAATTGAACATTAAGACCATTAAGAATTATGAAAGCCAAATCAAGCAAAATCTGCGGAGTGCCCCTGACCGCGTCGAAAACAAGGTTATAAAGAAGGAAGATTTCAGCAGTGCCTTTAATTCGGTTGATTTTGACATACTCTTAGGTATCCTCTCTTCTCTTAATGTATCTTCTTCTGCAATCGCGTGGTTTAACTCTTATCTTCAGGGTCGTACGCAGTCTGTTCGCTATAACGAGGCCTCCTCTACATGGTGTGATTTGACTGCTGGCGTACCTCAGGGTGGCGTTCTGTCTCCTCTTCTCTTCTCCATTTTTATAAATGCTGTCACAAAAGTTATCTCTTCAAATTTCCATCTCTATGCAGACGATTTGCAGTTGTATAGGCATTTTAATGTGAGCCAAACTGCTGAAGCCATAGCTGGTATCAATAATGATCTCTCGAATATTAGTAACTGGGCGAAATCTTTCGGGCTACTAGTGAATCCTCTAAAATCTCAAGCTCTTATTATTGGTAGCAGATATATGCTCAATCAATTAGAGAGCGAGAGCGAACCTCTTCCACCGATATTTTATGACACTGTTCCAATCCCCTATTCTAAAAGTGCACGTAATCTTGGGGTATACTTTGACACTAATCTTTCTTGGGACGTACACATCGCAGAGATAAGCAGAAAGATGTTCGGATCATTTCAGTCGCTCAAGCGTCTCCAAAAATTCTTGCCTTTTCAAACTAAAATTACTCTAGCGCAATCTCTTTTACTTCCTATTGTTGACTACGCTGATGTCTGTTTTCTTGATCTCAAGGAGGAACACTTAAATAAACTAGAGCGCTTGCAGAATTTGGGGATACGTTTTATTTATGGTCTCCGTAAATATGACCATGTTTCAAAATTTCGGTCCCAATTGAAGTGGTTGCCCATTAGGCAACGTCGCGATCTTCATGTGCTTACTCTTCTCTACACCATACTTCACAATCCTAATTCACCTTCTTACTTAAAACAGCGCTTTGACTATCTTAAACCTAGAGATAAACATTATCGCCTCACTTGCTCTCTCTTACTTCGTACTCAAAGTCACACATCCAGCTGCTATGATGAGTCTTTCACTGTTCGAGCAACTCGACTGTGGAATTCCCTTCCTCATTCGATCCGGGATAGCTCCTCACTAGACCTCTTCAGAAGAAGAGCTAAGGAACACTACCTTTCTTTTACCTAGTATAAGTATGTATGTATGTGTATAATATGTATGTGTATATGTGTATATATATGTATATGTGTATATATATGTGTGTATCTCTATGTATATATGTATGTTTATGTATAATCTATATTTATGTATATTTGAGCACTATGCGTTATATAATATTTGTTGTACACTTCAGCTCTTCCTTTAATGGTTTTACCTTTCCTCTGCCACTAAAGGGTTTGCTGGTAGATAACTCATTTTTGGGTTAAGCTCGCCTTTGTACAAATTGTGTAAAAAATTGTAACAAGTTTTATAAATTTTGTGTACAATAAAGAATAAAGAATAAAGAATAAAGAAAAAAAAGGAAGTAGGATAGGAATAGAGTGTCGGTGTTAGAAAGGGCATGCTCCGATGGTTCGGAAATGTAGAAAGGATGGATGTAGGAGTCGAGGATGGCCAAGACACATATTCCATGACCAAATAGAACGTGGAGGAAAGTGATATTAGAAGCATCAAAAATCGACGCGCGTGCATGAAAAGAGTTATGAAAATCAACTTAGCGAGTGAGGTGTGTAAGAATAGTGCCTTATGGCGCTCCGCTCTCCCTGCGTACCCCGCAAGGGATTAGGCGTGAAGTTATGTGTGTGTATGTATGTATGAAAGCCAAAGAAGCGAGTGTATAGGAATCGTGTCTCTTGGCACTCTGTTCTTTCTACCTACCCCGCAAGGGACTCGGGGTGAACCTATGTATGTATTTTATTACCTTTAAAATAATCCTTGTCTAATTTTGTGCAATAAGCCGTACAGAAGTCGCTCCTCTAGCCGAAGGAGGTGTGAGTAAATTTTTTAATTTTATTTTTTTTCCATTCCAAAAAATGTATTTGAGGCAATACGCACTTTATATATGTTGTAGTTTAATACTCAAGGTATACGGAAACAAATAAGCCAGACCATGTAATCGGG
The DNA here is from genome assembly GCA_905147225.2 of Euproctis similis. Classification (NCBI taxonomy): domain Eukaryota; kingdom Metazoa; phylum Arthropoda; class Insecta; order Lepidoptera; family Erebidae; genus Euproctis; species Euproctis similis. Next base: position 5,023,972 of record LR990118.1, on the reverse strand, counting down.
GCTTTTACACTGCCAGACGCGTGCAAAAATATTTAACAAAAAATGATAAAGAATGTATTTGAGGCAGCTTTAAATTTTGGTGGAGTGTTATATACATTGTATAACTAAAAAATAAGATTCCCAAAAACCCATTTAGTGATTTCATGTAGATAAATGCGTAAGTGTATAATTGTATAAAGAATCACGTATAAATATTGCCTTATTGTTATAAAAAATAGACCGAGCTACAATATTATTTTTTTGAAGAACAATATGACAACGCAACTGCGATCATCTCGTTATTGCGAATGTCAATGGGCTGCGCCAGTCACTTACCTTTCGGTGGAATGATGTTTCTGTGTGCTCCTTTTCGAGGGAAAATCGAAGTATCTCGTGCCGCGTTTCGTTGGGTGAGAGAGGTAACCGGAGGTCTTATCTACTCCCTTAAAGAACGGCAAACCGCCACGGTGTCCATGGGTGGTGAGAATTTGCCATCACGTGACCCACTTGCACTTTTGCCCTCCTATCACCGTTATTATTGGACACTGAATGGATTCCACAACTTATGCATCAAAATCGGGGAGCCTGACCACTTGACCACCGATCCCACCGATAAGTCCTATATTTCACATATAAACTCCTATGCTGTTACAGGTCTTCCGCACCTATCATGTGGCGTCAACGAGGAAGTACAGTGTGTCCACAGTTGTCCTCCAGAAGGAACTTGCAGGAATCGTTTCGTGGCAAGCCTTTGCGCAGCCTCTGATGAACCTTGCGAACACAAGTGCGTTTGCAAAGAAGGCTACTTTAAAAATTCTATTGGCACATGCATAACTAATGAACAGTGCGGTAATTATCAGTTACACTTAGTATAAAACATTTAAAATCTATTTAAATATATATATAAGAGATTTCCACCTATATATTGACTCATCACGATATCTCTGGAACCATAAGGCGTAGCGACTTGAAATTTGGTAGGACTATTCCTTTCGCCGAGTAGAGGTCAGCTAAGAACGGATTTTACGAAATTCCACCCACAAGGGGTTGCGGGGGTGTTAACAATGGAATATTCCCATTTTTAACCTATAGCTGCTATCGACTTCAAATTTGTCGAAGATATTGCAGTATTAACATAGCGGGGCAGCAGTTATTACTTTTGATGCGAAACAGAGTTCGCCGGGTCAGCTAGTTAATGATAATATATATTTAATAATATATACAATATTCTTGATGACGGGCAAAGTTTATGAATCCATATAAATATATAGATTTTTTTTACCACTAAAAAAGATAGTATTCCACTAATAGTTCTATAATATTAATTTTGTTCATCATCTAACAAAATTAATAATTAAGTACTATCTGACATTGATTTTTTTACTGATCTTTTTCTTTTTATGTAACTTCACGCCTTTTGTTACCCTAAGGTGTAGTCAACGGCTGTCAAGCCTCACGTCCCAAATAAATAATAACTTGGACACAATACGCACAGCGCCCTCTAGTTGCAAGCTAAGCAGCTAAATGTTTGTGTAATGAAAATAATTTCGGAAAGTCATTGGTGTAAGCCAGTGTCAGGATTCGAACCCGCGACCTCTAGATCAGAAGCCGTGTGCTCGACCCACAGAAATAGATCAAGATCAAGATCTTGATCTATTTCTGTGGCTCGACCGCTGGACCACCGAGGCTCGATTAATATATAGTTACAAAATATTCTTGATGAGCGGGCAAACTTTATAAATCCATATATTTATTGATTACTTTTACATCTAAAAAGGATAGTGTTTCCTTATTATTGATGATATATAACATGAATAGCCTTCAAAACTAATAATAAAAGAAATATCTGACACTGATTTTTTCTTTTTACAAACACTATAGTTTTATCCCGATAGTTGGTTTATATATGAAGCACATTTACTAAAAGTTTTTATTGTGGAACACAAACTACAGGAACAATGGGTAAGGTGGAAGGTTGGGAAGGTGTGGAACAATGGGTAGTTTAACGATATCCCCTAGTTAGTCCATAATGTTTTTTCATAATTATGCCGGCCATACACGCTACGGTCTACCGGAAAGGTCCACCTGTGCAGATATGCCTGCGCAGGTAGACCGGAATGTGTGTGGGAATAGACCTGTGCAGTTTTTTTGAACCTGCGCAGGCAACCGGCGCAAGATCGAAAATCGATTTTTTCGAGTGACCTGCGCAGGCATACCTGCACAGGTGGACCTTTCCGGTAGACCGTAGCGTGTATGGCCGGCATTACACGGCATTTTCTAGCCGAAGGTGTAGGCAGCAACACCCCTAGGTGATAGGTAGGTATAGGTATTGTCTATCATCGACATTAATCACAGAAAACTTTCGAAAAGAATTCCGAAATGAAATTGATGTGAGCTAGAATTCGATCCAACAACATTTCGATTCAGAACCGCGATGAAAAAAAAAATTTTTTTAGTAGATTAGCAATTTAAATTTCATGTTATTGAAATAATTATAATTATGATGTATTAATTTTGTGTTACTAAACATTTTCAGAACAATGTTCCAAAGAAAACGAATTCTACGCGTGTGACAGCGCTTGCGATAATGAATGCGAGAATATATCCATACAAAATAGAACTAATTGCCCCATTAAAAATATCGTCTGCAACCGCAGATGTTACTGCGATGATGGGTTTGCACGAGATAGAAAAGGAGACTGTGTACCTGTCGAGAAATGTGGTCTGTAAACTTATCTGCTACAATCTATGTTGACATCTGTCAAAATTCATTTGTCAAAATTGAAAAAAAAACTTTTTTTATGGACGTGTTTAGCAAAGATATTTAGTATTGAAACCTTAACTAACATTGGAATTAACTGCAGCTGTAATAGGCTGTGGTAATAAGTCAACGGCCTGCCTGATACTACAAATGAATGATTCGAAAATCTCCTCCTGTCTCCCCCACTTGTTTAGCTAGTGATAAACTTACCACGTTGTCTAACACCACCGGTATATGGGGAAGTAGGAAGTACTTTTTGTGCTCTCATTTAAGTAAATACGTAGATAGTTAGTTAATTGTATAATGTATGACGTAAGATTATTAAAATATGTCTTTTTAATAGATTAAATAGATCATAGTTTTATTTATAGCGGTATTTCGATAAACTTTAGACACACAAAAACAAGTTGAGAAATAAGATGTACATTCGCCTATCCTTTTATTTTATTTTTTTTTACGCGAGGAAATGCTTTATGCACACTCCCCGCCTGGGAACGGCAGGGGGTAGTGTGGGACTCCCCAAACAGTAAACTGCAATCCGATCCTAGGGTTACCCACTAAAACCTCGCAGCGGCCTTCCTCCAGCGTTGGGGTGGTCCAGGATACGGTTAACCCCTCTGGTCCACCCCGCCGTCGCTCCCCTCTGTCACGAGAGGGTGCTTATCCTCAGGGAGCCTCGGCGAGGCTCCCCCGGGAAGGGCGGCTCCGCCCCCGACGACCCTCCCCAGGGGTCACGCTGGGTCATCCTTCCCGGGCCGGGACCTGGGCGCACCCGCGGGGTGGGCCGGGCAGACCTCCAGCGTGTGCTGGGCCAAGTCCAGGTGGATGCGCAATGGTGGCATCTCGCCGCGTCTCTTCACGTTTTATTCGACTCAGATACTCACCGAAGTACGCGTGCCCGCGGAGTATCTGAGTCAACCTGTAGGTGACAGGGCCTCGAGGTGGGGCAGGACGGCCCCGACAGCGCGCTGACGTGCGTAGCCCTGGAGGACCAGCGCGTCGCGGCTGTTCCCCAGGATCCGCTGGAAGGCCTCCCGCCTCCGCACTTCGTGACCCCGCGCGTCCGGTTCCGCCCCTCCCCGGCCAAGATCGTACGCGCGGCTGCGTACATCTCGGCCAGGATGATGAAGGGGGTGAACGCGCGAGGACCGTCGCCGCCTCGTACGATATCGTACGGTAGCTCCGTACGATCCGACGGGACGACGACGATTTTTAAGTGGTAGAGCCAGGCAGTTCGCTGCATGAATGGGCCGGCTCGACCGGTAAAATACCATGACCTCACAGAAGATCGACGTAAAGTTGCTCATGCCACGTTTCGTTCGGTGAGAGAGGTACCCGGAGGCCCACCCCCCTTTCCCCATCCTTTCCTTTCTCCTATCCCTTAAAGGTCGGCAACGCAACAGTAACACTATATGTGTTGCTGGTGTCCATGGGCGGCGTTGGTTGCTTACCATCAGGTGACACGCCTGCTCGTTTGCCATTCTATTCCATAAAAAAAGGCTCCTCAGCAGAGCCCTGGAGCGGGAAGCCCCCGCGAGGTCTCGCGACCAGACGGGGGCCCCGTACAGGACCACGGACCGCACGACGAAACCGTAGAGGCAGCGAACCCCCTCTCCCGGTCTCCCTAGGTTGGACAGCAGGCGGTGCAACGCGCCTGCCACCCGTCGCGCTCCAACTCTCGCTTATTTATGTTAGCGATGGGGTCAGTACCCAGCATTGTGGATTGTTAGGCCCGATAGGCCTTATAATCATAAGGTAAGATATAAAAGCCCACACATATGAATACAATAAAAAGTATAATAATAATATTAATAAACTCTTAAAAAGGTAACATCTTCAAATCAGCTCAATTAATCGAGTATCCGGGGTAAAATAGGAAATTATTTTTAAAAAAATGGTCCTGCCGCGCTTCATTCGGTGTGAAAGCTGACCAGAGGCCCATCCCCTTCCCCGTTACTTTACATCCCACTTCCAGAAACGCAGTAGTAATATTATCTGTCTGTGGCTACAAGTAGGCTCGCTTACCACCAGGTGAACCGTATGTCCGCAGGCCCCTTATCCTGTAAAAATAAAAATATTTTTTTAATTTTATTGCACTCATATTGATTTGACATTGATACAAATAGAAATATTATTTCAACGCAAATAGAAAAATCTATTTATATAAATATAAATTACGTTTTCTTTTGCATACTGAAACAATAATGTTAACAGCACAGTCCAGACATAATAAACATACAAACACTTAAATAATATACCTACAGCATTTCGTTACGTCACGATTACAATACAACTTAAAACAAACATAACTCCACGCCTGTTTCTACCCGAAGGTGTAGGCAGTGGCTGTTAAGCCTCGACTTACTGACTTTCGTAAATTAATTAGTCAGTGGTGTGAGCCAGGGTTTGAACACACTACCTCTGGATTCAGAAGCGGGGTGCTCCACCACTGGACTACCGAGATTATTACAAGAACAACTAAATATTATTTTTGTTGACAGATCCAGTAAAGCAATGCTCAGGAATCAATGAAGTATATACAGATTGTAAGAGACTCTGCCCTCCTGAATTGTGTTTCTCTCTTGTTGCAAAATTCAGTTGTGTTTCCGATCCGCCATGCGAAGCTGGATGCGTCTGCAAGCCCGGATTCTTAAGGAAAGATGCTCATTCGCCATGTAAACCAATCTGCGAGTGTGATGAAATGAAACATTCTTCAGACTGTCTCTAAATAATATGTATTATTCTAAACAATTTGTTACTTAATACAAAGATAATAATAATAATAATAATAATATCTTGGACACAATACACACAGCGCCCTCTAGTTCCAAGCTAAGCAACTAAATGCTTGTGTTATGGATACTAGATAACGGATATTAATACTTAAATACTTTTCTTTTGTAAATACATACTTATAATACATAGAACATATATTATAGAAGATATATTAACTCAAGAATGTAGTATACTAGTGGTAGAGTCAAGCAGTTCGCTGCATGAATGTGCCGGCTCGACCGGTGAAATACCACGACCTCTCAGAAGACCGACGTAAAGTGGCTCATGCCGCGTTCCGTTCGGTGAGAGAGGTACCCGGAGGCCCACCCATCCTTTCCTATCCTTTCCTATCCCCTATCCCTGAAAGGTTGACAACGCAACAGTAACACTATATGTGTTGCTGGTCTCCATGGGCGGCGTTGGTTGCTTACCATCAGGTGACACGCCTGCTCGTTTGCCCTCCTATTCCATAAAAAAAATATATATATACATAGTAGTTATAATAGGATTACGACTTTTATTCAAAAGTTCCCAAAACTAATCCTTGCACAAGTTAATGTGTTATTGTAATGCTTTTTGGAAGAAGATTGACAATTAATATATAAGTTATAATAGTGCTAGGTACTAGTGAGCGCTGTCTGTATATTCAAGTATTAAAGAGATTATACGGATAGTAAAAACATATTATGATTTGGCAATAAAAATGATAAAACACGAACGGATTTATTTTTAAACGACTCCTTTTATTTTAAAAGTAATTATGCCATCGTTAATTTTATGTCTGTGTCTATTAATTGTGGCAAAACGTGAGACACGCTTCTTCTAAACATGTAATTTAAAAATATATTAAAAAAAAAGTAAAAGTGTGTGTCCGCTCCGACGCACGACTGGAGTTTACTCCTCAAGAACGATTATAAAATAAAATAATAAATATTTACTGTCTACAAATATGAACACATTTCTTCGTAATAGAGAATGGCGTATCGCTATAAAGAGTGTTTCTATAAAGAGCTCAGGACATTGTATGGAGTGCCGACTCTTATTTATATGCTCTGTGACTATAAAGAGCTCAGGACATTGTATGGAGTGCCGACTCTTATTTATATGCTCTGTGACTATAAAGAGCTCAGGACATTGTATGGAGTGCCGACTCTTATTATTATACATTGTAAATCGATTCTTAAGGAGTAAACTCCAATAATAAATATATACTAATATATACTATGTACTAACATATTATATTAGAAACAAATAGTAATTAGTTAACAACGCCATCTGCTGGAATTAGTTAACAACGCCATCTGCTGGAATAGCTTTAGTGTTGTTGTCGTTAAAGCAAGTTAAGTGCTCACAATTTAAAATAATTCACATTCGCCAATAGATGTCAGGAATTCCAATAAAAAAGTAAGTTGATGTTTAAGTTAATTATCGATAAAACACGATAAAATGAAATTTTCTAAAAATGATTCCTAGCTAGATCGATTTATAGCCCCCGAAACCCCCTATATACTAAATTTCATGAAAATCGTTGGAGCCGATTCCGAGATTCACACACTTTTTATTAGGAGTACGATGTTGGCGATGCTACTGTGGCGCCCCTCGTTTCATTACCAAAGATCGAAAAATATTATTGATATTTCATTATTTTATTAGTATGTAATTCGTACTTAAATATAATTTTCAAAAAACACAATTTATAAAAACACAATTTATAAATAATATAATTTTTTTTTTTCTCCGCCTGCAATACGTACTTACGTATATGTATGTATGTAAAAAACAAACAAACAAACAAACCCGATCCTAGAAAATGTGTCGAAATTGGTAAAGAGGACGGTAATTAGACGAATACATACGGCCCTCGTGGTGCATCGGTAAACCGCACTACCGATAACACAAGGTCGGGGCGGGTTCGATCCCTCGTCTGGGGGTGTTTTTTTCTACATGTTTTTACGGTATTTATTTACAAAAATAAATATTTACTGTCTACAAATATGAACACATTTCTTCGTAATAGAGAATGGCGTATCGCTATAAAGAGTGTTTCTATAAAGAGCTCAGGACATTGTATGGAGTGCCGACTCTTATTTATATGCTCTGTGACTATAGCGCATAACGCATTTCGTGTGACACTCACGTGACTAGTACGATTTTGGTCCCCATAATTTTCATACCCCGGGCCTATATATGTAAATCGATTCTTAAGGAGTAAACTCCAAAAAGCGCAACAAACTGAAAAAGAGAAGGCGAATCGAGCCGGATTTTTTAGAAGGCATAAATTATGTTCTATTTTAATAATATTCTAAACTCTATAACTTGATAATCCAGATGTTTTATGCAAATAGTACCTAATAGTCTCGGTAGTCCAGTAGTCGAGCACTCCGCTTCTGAATTTAGAGGTCGTGATTACGAATCTTGGCTGACACCAATTATTTTTTAAAATTAATTTCGTGACGTGTGACAAATATCGATGACTACTGTAAAACTTTGTACCAGGTATGCCGCAAATGGAAGAGGTTTGCCACTTATTCCTTTTGGGACGTAAACATAACGGCGAGACGAGGCTTAATAGCCGCTGCCTACACCTTCGGGTAGAAAAAGGCGTGAAGTTAAATGTTATAGTACCTAAAAACCTAGTCTAATGACAGAGGTCTATCAATACTAGTGTCCGACCGAAGGTCTATTTTTGGCCGAAGCCGAAGGTTTATAAACTCTTAGTAATTTAATAATTTTCTTCAATATTATCCACAGCTAAAGAAGAATATCGGCGTAATGTGGCTCATGCCGCTTTTTCTCGGTGATAGGGGTACCCGCACTGAACTAAGTGCAGTGCGGTCCGTCAGTCACTCACTCTTTCCGCCGAAGGTCTGAGAACAGTCAGAATTAAACGAACTGTTACGAAAGAGTGAGTGACTGATGCCGAAGATGGATTTATTGCCGAAGGTGGCCGAAGCCGAAGCCGAAGCTTCGGTCGGACACTAATGAATACTCATCTTGAAATAAAATTTTGGTCATTAAGTACACCGGAGAATAACAATAATAATTAATTCATATGATTGATTTTCAATACATACATTATTTTTAATAGAATCCCATGTACAGGAAAGAATCACAAGATACCTACTGTCTAGTGCTAGGCAGGTAATATGCTTTATTAAAAATGTAAAATAATTCGAAATGCTTTTTTAAAAATATTTTTTACAATTTTAATTTATGTGATGTGAAAGGGTGTTTTTTAGTTATTAATTTGACTGTTTTTTTTACATTTTAGTGAATAGTCACCGGAATATAACTAAGATATCATTTTAGCGAAATTTAAAATAATATGCCTTCGGGATTTATCTGTATATCGATGAATTAAAGCGTTTGTAGCTGCGTGCTGAGCGCCCGACTAGCTCTATCACTCTTACTCGCATGCGAGTTCTGAAACTTTGCATTGAATGTAAGAGATAGAGCTAGTTGGAAAAATAAATTGCTGAATCCTGGCGAATCTAATCAGAATAATCGGATGTTATGTGGACAGGTGCGCAAATTTTAAATAAAAACAGATCTTTCAAAGTAGGAGAAAGAGCGAGTAACATTTATTATTTTATTGATAATAAGCGGTAAATTAAAATGAAATTTCCAGCAAATCCAAATTATATTTATGAAAAGTATATTTATTATAATATAGTTTCGAAAAATATCTATTTTACAATAACTATAAATAGAAGAATTATAAACAATAACTTTAAAAAAAAAAGTTAAACCGACTTCTAGAAACGTAAACCACAAAAGTATTAACCATATTAAGTATACAAATTAGTAAGTTTCGTTATTTATCGCTTTTTAGTTATGAAGGTACTGTTTTCATTTACTTAAAGATTTTGTGGTTTATGTTTCTAGAAGTCGGTTTAACTTTTTTTTAAAGTAATTTTTTTCACGAGTTTTAGTGATATTAATGAGTTGTGAACTTCAATAGAAGTTAGTTCATTTATATGGCTTTCAGTTTATTAAATATATTATAACTTGTTACAGGTCCGTTTGTTAAATGGTTGATATTTTTAGTTTATTATTATGTACTTAACTAAAAGAGTTTAATAATACTTGTTCAGTATTTATATTTTTGTTATTATCATGGGTAGACAATAACACTGCAGCCCGAATGAAAACCAATCGTAGCCTTGAAAGTATTCCAGAAAAAAAAAAATCGTGCGTGGAGTCCCGCCGCGCTAGAGAAGTGAAACTTTGTCACAAACATAAATGTAGGTATAACACCACACGTTCTAGCAGTGGTAGAGTCAAACAGTACGCTGCATGAATGGGCCGGCTCGACCGGTGAAATACCACGACCTCTCGGAAGATCAACGTAAAGTGGCTCATGCCGCGTTTTGTTCGGTGAGCAAGGTACCCGGAGGCCCACCTCCCTTCCCTATCCTTTCCCATCCTACTTCCTTAAAGGTCGGCAACGCAACTGTAAGAGTAAACGTGTTGCAGTTGTCCATGGGTGGCGCTGGTTACTTCCCATCAGGTGACACGCATGCTCGTTTACTCTCCTATCCAATAAAAAAAACACGTTTAATTTAAAAAGAGCACATCTTACATTAGAACGGGCCTCGTGGTGCATTAGTAAAACTACCGACTGTGGAATGGAGATTGGCGGGTTCGCTCGCCACTCGAGTATAAATCTGGGTAGGATTTGGTAACTACTCCTCTCTAGGAGGATCTGCCTTAATCGACGCCTCATTATTATTTGATTTAGTTACGGGGAGTAACTAAATCAAAGAGTAATGAAGCTCAAGACCATTTGATACCTACATTGTAAAAAGCATTAAAACTATCTCTGACTGAGAGGTAGTGGTATTTCCCTTGTCGAGCCGGCCCATTCATGCAGCAGACTGCGTGGCTCTACGACTGTTAATAATATCATCCAAACTTAGCGTGTATAAAAACTTCAAAATGGAGTTCTATGATTTAAGAACTACATAATAATTTTTATTACATACATAATATATACATACAAATATATGACACATATATATACATTGCAAAATTAAAAATGTCGATTTAATTATCTTTGTAATATCAAATATTAACAGTACGGGACGCGTCCGCCATGGCCGGCACTCGCTTCGTAACTACTTGATGTTTTACAAAAAAAATTACATACATATAAAATTTCCAAAAAAATATACTAGTACAGATAGCACAAAAAGTAATATTAGCACGAAATTATTTATTTAGCCCATTTTTGTTTCTATGCCTCCTTCTATGCCCATAATTATAAGGTTCTTTCTGTGTATCTATTATCTCTTGTGTACAATATGTAAATATAAATAAGTAGATAATTAAGACAAATCAAAATTTAGTTTTTATAATACTGTATAAATAAATTTTTTGACAAACATTTTTTTGTAATTACATTGCTTAGTTTATTGACATATAAGATTTTTTTATTTTTTTTTGTTTGCAGACAATTTTCTAATAGCTATGACATTGTTTCATTATTATTATTATTGACATGTTACATGTAATAATATAAACATAACATAACATAACTTCACGCCTTTTGTTACCCGAAGGTGTAGGCAGCGGCTGTTAAGCCTCATCTCGCCGTTATGTTTACGTCCCAAATGGAATAGGTGGCGAACCTATTGCCATACCGGGCACAAAGTTTGTCAGTCATCGGTATTTATCACACATAACTTCCGAAAACAATTTCGAAAAGTCATTGGTGTGAGCCAGTGTCTGGAATCGAACCCCGGACCTCTGGATCAGAGGCCGTGCGCTCGCCCACTGCGCCGCCGAGACCTATTATTACATGTAATAATTTTATTATTTATTGTATATTGACAACTGCTATCACACGCCTTACCAGGCAAATTTTAGAGATGCATACTTACGTCATGTCACCATACTGCAAATACCCAGAATTATGTGAATAAATGATTGATTGATTAATACTGAATTAGTTATTATTCCTGTGCTTGTATTTATACTTCTATTATGCAAAATTCCCAAAGTTAGCTTTTCGGTTATAGCGACGTCAAACTAATTGTTATTTGTTATTACATATTATAATATTACATTCAAAAATGTTCAAACAAATGTCTTGTTTGTATATTCCTAATAATATTTAAATTATTTAGTTTATTTTATTTTTTAGTTGCATATAAATTTAAATATTAAAAACAATATTTTTTATGCAGTTAGTACTTTAGGGGCATGGTGCGATAAAAACAGTGCCGCTACTAGCTACTAGATGTCTATGTACTGTTTTTAATCACGCTATGCAAATTCTCTTCCTTGGTTTATATAAACCGGTTTAAGTTCTAGTCTTATATATTATCTATAATACCCGCGAGGGGGCGTTAAATGCGTTAAATGCTTTCGCAAGAGACATTAGAAGTTCCACTTCAAAAAAACATTTTTACAGTATTGTCTTGTAACTCCTAACCGTTTAAGAGTTCCGCAGCTTCATCATCAGCACAGCAGTATCAGATATGGATTTAAGCTTATCTCCCAAGCAACACGTTAGTCCTATACACCACTAAACAGTTTCCATCGACTAACTGCGGTACTGTCTTCAAATTCCTAACCATTAAGGAGTTCTGTGGCTTCCTCATCAGCACAGCAGCATCAGATGTTGACACCATAAAGAATATCCCTAAGACATCACTATTACGTAACAAAAACACCATACTCGCATACAATTTTCGGAGGTTGCCTTCGATTTCTCCTGGTTTCCATCATCAGATCCTGACCTGGTAAAAATGGGACCATCTCGAAAGTAAACACTATCGATCAAAAAAAATTTTGAAATCGGTCCGTAATTGACGAAAATATCGGTGAACAGACATAAAAAATAAAAAAGTATACATACAGACGAATTGAGAACCTCCTCCTTTTTTCGAAGTCGGTTAAAAAAGAAAAACAAAATGTATTACCTAACAGCTTTTCTGAAGAATTTAATAAAGTAGAATTTCGCGCGTAAACTCTAGATTTATAAAATTCTTACACACCTCATTATATAAGAATAATAAATACTAAAACATATAGGTATTATTTTAATAATAAAATATTTAGTTAGCATTGACTACATTTGACGCAAGTTCCGTTTTGATTTCTGTAATAGTTATGCTTACAGACGCAACCTTTCGTGCATGTAGTTTTATCAAAAACATGACAAGGCTTTTGAGGATGGTTCTTCTTGGAGCAGCTTTGTTCACGGCATGCGGCCTGTGTGCAAGAACTGTAAACCTCGTTCACGGGACACAGATTTGCTACAAAATAAAGATATTTTTTCGTTAAACTGTTCGAATATTACCCTCAATATTTTTAAGTGGCATTAGCTTTTTGTAAATTTAAGGGCCACAATCGCCCCGTTTCCTGTTGCTATGAAAAGTGTTTTACGTAACTTATTACGTAACCTATTCTATGAAACTTTTATTATTACATAGTCATTAGCCCTAGTGGTATCTACTATTTATATTATATTAAATACCTTAATAAATTATTAAATATCTACCTCATAAACATGTTATTAACAATTCGCTCAGTATACATACAGTACCATCTAGTTCAGTAGAAGACAAACATCTAAACTATCCATGTTCATGACACCAATGTTTACATTTGGTAGCACAAATTTAGCAGCATTTCTAGGCACTTTTACCACTACAACAACTAATAATGACAAATTTAGAAGATTTTGTATTATTAGTTGTTGTGTAGTGCACGTTTCAATTAATTAAAGTGTTGATTAGCGCCATCTATCGAAATATAAGTTAGATTTAAAAATTAATATTCCTTTCTTTGGAAACGGACTAGGTAAATAAAAGGCCTATCTGACTAAAAAAAAATCTTAATTTAGTCTGTACTTTCTCGAGAACACCCGAGCATAGATTCTACTGGAATATTTAAAATGTCATATAAATTGATACTTACGGCAATTTTTAAATAAGACACATACTCCATTGGATCGGCCATAACCTTCTTTACATTGACATTTTGGACTACAATATTGCACAATACCGATTCTAAAAGGGCATATTCCTGTAACTCTTGGCAGACTGCAAGCGTCGGATGGACATAATGGTGGGCAGGCATTATATTCTTCATTTGGTCCATGACACGGAAATGGGGCTAAAAATTTACATTTTATAGGTTTAACGATTGGCCCTTAAGTTGAATCTTAAAGAAACATTATTCTAATCCCTTTGATCTAATTCTAGTATGAATATATAAACTAATCGATTCTAAAGATTCTTCTGTTTTAACTATACCTAATATAAAAGAGGTGATCGATGTCTGTTAGACACCTCAGTACTCCTTCTAATTGATAGATCCTAATGTTGAATTTGGGCTTATTATGAGCAATTAATTCCAGAAAGATTATACGCTGTCTTACAAATTCGTATTTCCAAAGACTAATTCCAGCTAGTATGGACTACTTGTCACTGATTAGCTGAAATAAGTCGTTGGAAATACGTATTTGCAAGGCAGCGCGTAAGCTGGCTGGAATTAAGAGGTCCTAATAGGCCTTTAGGGTAAGCGTGACGGCTGGACGGCTATTGGTGTGGTCACTGATGGCTTCCCTAATAGATTTGGATTCCAGGTCTTCGTCAATAAAACGCATGTGCTATTCTAAGATGTCGAATATGGAATATATTTATTACCAAAATAGTGCGGTTTATATACAAAATTATTTACATGTGATATGGCGTCATAGGGGGAGAATGTGAGGTGAGGCGCGCGGGGAGAGGTGCGCGCGCGTACGCGGCGCTGTGGCGTGAATGACGCGTCAGCGATGTTATATATACGAGTGGCAGTTTGCATACGTTTTTATTTCAGCGTGCGTCGTGCTACGGAGCGGGTGTGTTCTCTTCGCTGCGTGTTTGGGCTTCGTAAATAATAAACAGCTCTTTTGAGAGCTACCCCTCTTGCCTTCTCGTGTACTGAGCGAGACAGTTCTTTTGAGAACTATTTATTTTAGTCTATACAGTTCTTCTCAGAGCTATTTGTTACTATTTCTATTGTATCTCGCTATTTCTATTGCATATAGAGTCATGAGTAAACTGAGGTAACTGGTTCTTGATGGTAAAGGTAATTTGGTACTGGGTAACTTGGTAAAAGGTAATTTGGTATTGGTAAAAGTTATAGCAAGTAAGTATAGTGCTAGTGTAGCTACAGGGCTCCCCCTCAAGCGAAGCGTACTGGGGTTTTGATGGTACGGCCAGTTCTTGAGGTTCGGATTTGCTGTGGCTGCACTGCTATGACTGGAACTGGTGTTGGCGTAACTGCTTGAATGGGTGTGGTTTCGCTGCTTAGAGTGTATGCAGGTTTGAGTCTGTCGATGGATACGTTACTCTGTCGTCCGTCAAGCTGAATGGTAAAAACTTTTTCATTTCTGCTTATCACACGGTGAGGTCCAGTGTAAGGTGGAGTGAGTGGTTTTTGTACAGAATCGACACGTAGGAAAACATATTCACACGTAGCTAGGTCTTTGCTTACAAATATTTTACGGCTGTTGCTATGCGGCGCGTCTTGCTTCGTAGGGTTCAGTGACCTTATCGAGTCGCGCAGTTGTTCGACGTATGTCGAGTTGAGTGACGCGGCGGGTGTATTTGTAGGTATGTAAAAATCTCCGGGCAGGCGTATGTTACAACCGTATGTAAGTTGTGCAGGGCTAACATCGGAGTCTCCACGTAGGCATGAACGAAGTCCTAAGAGTACTGTAGGTAATTCATCGATCCATGTACTACGTCCCTCAAGTCGAGTTTTGAGTGTGCGATGATATCTTTCTATGTAACCATTTGATGCGGGATGAAAACTAGTAGTACGAGTCTTTTTAATACCCATCAAGTTCATTAAGCTAGCGAACAGCTGACTCTCAAACTGGCGTCCTTGATCGGTTGTAATTGTAGTAGGACATCCGAAACGTGCGATCCAATTTTCGAAGGTAGCTTTGGCGATTCTTTCTGCGCTTATGTCTTCGGTAGGTACACATTCCGTCCAGTGTGTTGCTCGGTCGATATACGTCACTAAGTACCTATATCCCTGTGGGGTAGTGGTTAAAACAGTTATGTCGATGTGTACAGATTCGAAACGGTCGCTTGGCGGGAATGGTTTGAGTTCGCTCTGAGTATGGCGGTGAATCTTGCATTGTTGACAGCGTAAACATGCTTTCGCCCAAGCACCGACGTCAGCGTTCATTGAGGGCCAAAAGTATTTGCGCGTCATCAGTTTGCGCGTAGTTCGGATGCCGGGGTGATTGATCCCATGTGTGACGTCGAACGCGTCACGGCGATACTTCGTAGGTATATATGGGCGAATGTTTTCTGTTGATGTTTCACAATAAATATTTATGTTTGTTGTAGGTATAAGTATTTTTTTAATTGTAAGATTATCTTGTTGTGATAGTTGTAGAATTGTAGAAAGTTCTTCGTTCTGTGCTCTAGCGATTTCTTCGTAATTTAATGAGGTAGGGCAGGATATTGTTTCTATGCGGCTGAGTGCATCGGCGACAACATTTTCTTCACCATTAATGTGTTGAATGTTGGAGGTGAATTGACCGATGAATAATAGTTGTCTAGTGCGGCGTGGAGTTTCTGTTGGCGATGGCGCTTTTTGAAGAATGTATGTAAGTGGTTTGTGGTCGGTGAAGATTGTTATTTCTTTGCCTTCGAACATTTTGCGAAAGTGTTTAACTGACATGTAGATAGCTAGAAGTTCTCGGTCGAAAGTGCTGTATTTTTGTTGAGCAGCGGTGAATTTCTTCGAGAAGTAGCCAAGTGGTTGCCACTTTCCATCTACTCTCTGGTTCAGTACAGAACCTGCTGAGGTGGCGGAGGCGTCGCAGAAAATGGCGAAAGGTGCTGAGTGCGATGGATGAGCGAGTAAAGCTGCGTTTTCGATGCTGGCTTTACAAGCTTCAAATGCACGGTTCGATTCTTCGTTCCAGTTGATAGGTGTTTTGTCATGTTTTCTTACTTTGTGTAAGTATGCGTGTAGTGGTGCTTGTATAGACGCGGCGTTTGGTATGTTATCTCGGTAGAAATTTAGCATACCGATAAATCTGCGGAGTTCTTCGACAGTTTTGGGTTTCGGGAAGTCGGTGATGGCTTTGACCTTGTCAAGTGGAGGTTTGATGCCGTGCTGCGACACGTGGTAGCCGAGAAATGTAACTTCGGGTTTCCCAAAGACGCATTTCGCTGGGTTTATGGTAATGCCATATTCTTCGAGTCGTGCAAGCAGTATACGGAGGTGCTTTTGATGTGTAATAGCATCAGGTGATCCCAATAACAGATCGTCCAAAAAAGGATACACGAAGTCAAGGTCACGGAGTACTTCGTGAATAAATCGTTGAAAAGTCTGTCCAGCGTTCTTCAGACCAGGAACCATTCGAGGAAATTCGAATAATCCGAAGGGTGTGATGATTGCAGTCTTCTCTATGTCCTTTTCTGAGGTGCTGATTTGGGAGTACGCGCGGTTCAAGACGATTTTCGTGAAGACAGTATTGCCGGCGAGCTGATACGTAAAGTCTTTGATGCGGGGAATGGGGTAGCGGTCAGGCTTGGTGATGGCATTGAGTCGCCTGTAGTCACCACACACTCGTAAGTCGCCGTTTTTCTTGGGTACGACGTGGAGTGGTGAAGCCCATTGACTTTTGCTTGGCCTGCATAGTCCCTGTTCCATCATATTTGCGAATTCCTTTTTTACCTGCTCGTATCGATGTGGAGGTAGTGGACGAGCTCGGCAGAAGACGGGTGGACCCTGGGTCTCGATGAAATGCTCGACATTATGTTTCGGGCTCAGTTTCATCGAGGTGAGTCGAGTGATGCCGGGATATTCCGCTAGTATGTCGTGGTAGGTTTGTTGAAGGTCAATGGTTCGAATTGTAGAGTAATTTGTAGGTATAAGTTGACCGCTTGCTGATAACGATGTTTTTCCGTCGATTAATTTTCTATTTTTGAGATCGACGATTAGCTGGTGATAATTTAGAAAATCGGCTCCGATGATGGGTTTATTGACAGCTGCAACGATGAACTTCCACTTGAATGATCTTCGTAGTGAAAGATCCAGTTCAAGAGTAGTTTCGCCGTACGTAGGTATTACTGTGTTGTTCGCGGCGTACAACTGAAAGGATAGTGGCTGTTCTGCTGTCGCTCCATTTTTTTTAGGAAGTACGCTAATGTTCGCCCCGGTGTCCACAAGAAATGATAGCCCAGTTTTCTTATCAGTGACGAATAGACGGTTTGATTTGTATGAACTACTGGTTGCCGTCTCGACCAGTGTTCCATCTAGTTTTCCGACGGTGAACTATATGAGCATGGTTTTGTGCAACGAACTGCGTTTGCGCCAAAGCGCTTATGGTAGTAACATACTTGATGTTTAGATGGCGCTGTATTGTGTGGCGAGTTGGAACGCGTGTGCGATGACGTCGACGGGCTTCGATTCCGAGAATTCGGTTGACGCCAATTTTGACGCGATCGGACGCAGGAACATGGCGGCGGTTGGTTTTGTTTCGCGCGCATTTCAGCGACTTCTATTGATAATTTTCTTACTTCCTCGATTAGTAGAAGTGTGGGGTTGTGAGGTTGGAATGTGTTGGATGATGCTGATGATAATGGTGGTGAGATGGCGGATATGTGGTGCTTCGTTTGTTCCATCATTTTATCCGCTAATAATGCCAGTTCGTCAAGCGTAGTTTTGTTATTGAAGGAGTCGCTGACGGCAAGAACGGATCTGACGTGGGATGGTAGATGTTGAGTCCACATTAGTCGCAGGGTTTCTTCTGGCATTTTGTCACGTGCCAGGTCTCTCATGCGGCGGAGTAACTGGGTCGGCTTCTGATCGCCCAGCTCTATTTCTGAAAGTAGTTTTTGAAGTTGACGGCTGTCGGACTCTTCGTATGATGATATTAGTCGGTGTTTTAGTGCAGAGTACAGGTCTTCTGGAGGGTTGTAGAGTATATCGCTGACCTGCTCGATGTCTTGCTTTTCGAGATGCGCGATTACGGTCTGAGCGAGCTGGTTGTTACTTCTTTTAGCGCTGCTGGTAGCTGCTTCAAAGGAAATGAACCAGAGACGCGGCTTGTCGCGCCAGAATGGAGGGATTCTCATCGTCAGACCGATGGCGGCGGCCTCGAGTAGTGACGATGAAGATGGTGAAGATTCTGTTCCGGCTGCGGCGATGATTTGCTCCTCGGTCATCTTGAGTGTTCTTCCTTAGCAGGGTTGTTGTTTTGTAGGGGTCACCACTTTAGGGTAAGCGTGACGGCTGGACGGCTATTGGTGTGGTCACTGATGGCTTCCCTAATAGATTTGGATTCCAGGTCTTCGTCAATAAAACGCATGTGCTATTCTAAGATGTCGAATATGGAATATATTTATTACCAAAATAGTGCGGTTTATATACAAAATTATTTACATGTGATATGGCGTCATAGGGGGAGAATGTGAGGTGAGGCGCGCGGGGAGAGGTGCGCGCGCGTACGCGGCGCTGTGGCGTGAATGACGCGTCAGCGATGTTATATATACGAGTGGCAGTTTGCATACGTTTTTATTTCAGCGTGCGTCGTGCTACGGAGCGGGTGTGTTCTCTTCGCTGCGTGTTTGGGCTTCGTAAATAATAAACAGCTCTTTTGAGAGCTACCCCTCTTGCCTTCTCGTGTACTGAGCGAGACAGTTCTTTTGAGAACTATTTATTTTAGTCTATACAGTTCTTCTCAGAGCTATTTGTTACTATTTCTATTGTATCTCGCTATTTCTATTGCATATAGAGTCATGAGTAAACTGAGGTAACTGGTTCTTGATGGTAAAGGTAATTTGGTACTGGGTAACTTGGTAAAAGGTAATTTGGTATTGGTAAAAGTTATAGCAAGTAAGTATAGTGCTAGTGTAGCTACAGGCCGTTGGGTACCTGTAACTTATGTAGAAATATTGCATGCCTATTAACTTATGTAGAAATATTTTTGAAAAGTTGGTAGTGATAAATATCGAAATATATGAACAAAGGCTAGTTCAGGGGTGGCCAAAAGACATTATGTCCGTTCGATCGGGGCAAGGTAAAAAAATATGTATTGACATGTCATTTGTCAATAATTTGGTTCATTCCACCCACTTCACCAAATTAGTTAAACACCATCGTATGTAAGTAATTGATAGTTTCGGCAGTAAACAGGAGATCTTGGATATTTTTTTAATTCTTTTTTTCATTTAGGGATTTTTGTACACATAGTGACAATGACAATCCCATCGTACTTCTTGCTATATTAATGCATTTAGACATAATAATAACTTATTATTAATTTACTAAGAATGTAAATAGTGTTCTTGCTGCACTTGAGGTAGGATTGGCTAAGATACATTTAAATATACCGATGTTCATCGCATTCAAACCTTCAGCAGAGATCTTGGATTTAATCAAGTTAGGACACTTGGCATCCCATGGTTAATGTATACACGACTAGCCAACCGAAGTAATTAAATTCATGAGCCAAGCTAAAATATTTTCTGCCTAAGGTATTTAGAGAAGATAAAAAATGGCATAATTTGCAATACATAATTTAAGAATATAAATAAATGTTAAATTAAATACTAACGGCAATCTGTAGTAGGTATGCAAGTTCCATTCTCAGCACGCCTATAGTTGAATATGCATTTACAAGCAGGCGGTGGACAAGGATGGGATGGATGTAAAACTACGGCGTTGGCTTCAGATTTAGGGCAATAATCTGCTGGGCTATTGGTAGGACAATTAAATAGATCTTCATTATCACCACAGGTTGGTTGAGATGCTGAAATTAAAATCAAATATTGGCGTTCTGTATTGGTTTAGAATAATCTACACAATTTTCATCACACTCTCAAAGGTATGGTTTATTAAAATTTAGAGTAATCAAGTTGCAAATTATGGTTGGCTCGAAAGTGGTAGATTCTTGCAGTCCGCTGCATGAATGGGCCGGCTCGACCGGTGATATATGTACCACGACCTTTCAGAAGATCGGCGTCAAGTGGTTCGTGCCGCGTTTCGTTCGGTGAGAGAGGTATCCGGAGGCCTAATCCTCATCCTTTCCCCTCCAACTCCCTTTAAGGACGCCAACGCACCACTGTGTTCATTGCCGGTGAGTAGTTCCTTACCATCAGATGACACACTAGCTCGGGTAACCGAGCTAGTGTGTCACCTATCCATCCACCTATCGTCCTATCCAATAAAAAAATATAAAATTAGTTATTTTAAAGACTACGTTATTATTAGACTAGTAGTTCAACTACAGGACCACCGGGTCCTGTAGTTGAACTCCCCGCTTCTGATTCAGAAGTCGTAGGACCCGGGCTCACATCAATGATTTCTCGGAGTTCTTTTCGGAAGTTATGTGTGATAAATTTCGATGTCTGACAACATTGTGCCCGGTGTATTTCAAAAGGTTCCGCGCCAGCTTTTGCATTTGGGACCTACCGCTATCTGCTGCCTAAAACTTTGGGTAAAAAGGTGGGAAGTTATAACATACCATAACTTCACGCCTTTTGTTACCTGAATGTGTAGGCAGCGGTTGTTAAGCCTCGTCTCGCCGTTATGTTTACGTCCCAAATGGAATAGGTGGCGAACCTATTGCCATACATAGCACAAGGTTTTTCAGTCATCGATATTTATCACACATAACTTCCGAAAACAATTTCGAAAAGTCATTCGTGTGAGCCAATGTCAGGAATCGAACCCGGACCTCTGGATCAGAGGCCGTGTGCTCGACCACTGGGCCATCGAGACTTTAAGTCCGGGAAGTAATGTTAATACTAATAAAATTTAATAGTTACGACCGCACGCCAATAGTCCTTCGGTTATAATAACGGCGACGACAACCATTCTGGACACCATTATGACAATATATTTGTTATTTGTTTAGAAACGTCGTGTTTTATATATTTTTATTTACCTACTTGTGAATTAATTACTTTGCTGCTCGGCAGGGTGATTAGGTACCTCACACCAATTGACGGGCCTCGTGGCACATTGGTAAAAACTACCGGCTGAAGCAATGAGGTCGGGGGTTCGATTCCCACCCGAGCACAAATATTTGTGACAAACATGAATATTTGTGTGGTGTCTGGGTGTTTTTCTATGTATTATAAGTATGTATTTACAAAAAAAAAAGTATATATGTATTTATATCCGTTATCTAGTATCCATAACACAAGCATTTAATTGCTTAGCTTGGAACTAGAGGGCGCTGTGTATATTGTGTCCAAGATATTAAATATTAAATTAAATTGCATTCATTAAAGCATTTTTGCCACGCTTCCAGTATCACATAACAAAAAAGTTTTCTTTAATAAATAGTTTTCTAGTTCATTCGTCTGATTGGTTTAATAAGTAGTTAAAATTTAATGGTATTCTTCAATATTATCCACAGCTAAAGAAGAATATCGGCGTGAAGTGGCTCATGCCGCTTTTCTCTCGGTGATACGAGGTATCCGCACTGAACTAAGTGCAGACCGGTCCGTCAGTCACTCTTTCGCAACAGTTCGTTTCATTCCCACTGTTCTCCGACCTTCGGCAAGACCTTCGGCTTCGGTCCAGAATCCGGCCGAAGCCGAAGATCTCGCCGAAGATGAATTTTTGGCCGAAGCCGAAGCTTCGGTCGGACACTACACGAGGTGACTCGCTTGCTTGTTTGCCCCCGTCTCATAAGAGATTACAAAAGGATTCCGCTTGCTATCAGAGTTAGGTAATCACCGTAGGGGTTTTATCATTTTTTACTGGATTTGGAATTATGTGCAATAATTGTTTAATACCTTTATGTGATAAGGATTGTAATTTATTGCATTGTAATTATAGTTTCAAAACTCGTCCAAATCCACAAAAACAATACATCATTCCTTTCATGAAGGAAAAAAGTTTTCTTAATTTGGAACTAGAGGACGCTATTTGTATTCTCCAAAATATTCTCGTCACAGTGTTAGTGGTTTAACTCCTCCGAAACGGCTTGACAGATTCTCATGAAATTTTGTGTCCATATTGTATATGTCTGAGAATCGGACAACATCTATTATACTAATACTACTATTATGAAACATCGTTAGAAAGTAAAAACAACCTTGAATTTTCAACCCTTTACGATCCTCCCCTATTCTAATTTGTTTATCAAAATCTTAATTATTTTAACAAGACAATGTCTGCTGGCTCACCTAGTTACTTTATACAAATAAATAATATGGGAGTGTATGTTTGTAATATAAAAATAACTCTAAAAATTTTATTAATTAACAATATTCATATATTTAAGCTTCAACCAATATTTCATATTTCACATTTTTTATAAACATTTTCATTACATATTTAAACATTTCATACACAAATATTATACATATTAACTCTTAACTTCAATATGGAAATATTTTTTGTCTTCATCACTCGCTTGAAAAGGTGAACCAGATAAAGGATCCCGTCCATCATGTGATTTGGGAAATGCAATAACTTCCCTAATGGACTCCGCATTACATGCAAGTGTAACCAATCTGTCCATACCTAAAGCAATTCCTGCATGTGGTGGGCAGCCACAGCTCAATGCATTAAATAAATGTGTAAATTTATTAGGATCAATATTTAACATTTTTAACACTTTCCGTTGTAATTCTGCATTATGTATGCGTACAGAGCCTCCCCCAATTTCTTTACCATTCATAACAATATCATAAGCTAGTGATCGCACTTTTAATGGCTGCGTATCTAACAGATGTAAATCGTCTGGATGTGGTGCTGTAAACGGATGATGACAGGTTTCTAAGCCCTCTTCACCTTTTAAAAATAACGGAAAATCTACTACCCACAAAGGTTCTATTTCATCTTTGATAACCAATAAATTTTTGGACTCAAGCAGTGAGGCCATCATTGTCCGAATCTCTCCCAAGCATTGCGCTGAGTTATCAGCATCACCAAATGCTATGATTACCGATGTTGTTAGCCCAACACTGCTTTGTAATCTTTCATAAATTTCTGTCCCCAGTTCTTTGGGAATGTTTTCATTTATAACAATTTTACAATTATGCTTTTTAGATAATTCTTTTATTTTCTCCTTGTATCTAGCTGTAAGTTTTCCAACCTCATTTGGATATGGCATAGCATAAGCTCCAAAGTTTTCACTGTTCAATGACATAGAAAAGAGATTCTTAACATTCAAAAATTTCAATTCGTATGTTACGTTAGGTTTATCGGAACCATAAATCTCTAATGCTTCTTTGTAAGTAATCTTTTTGAATGGTGGTTTTGGAAGTGGGATTGTGAATGTTTCATATAACAGCTCTTCAATCAAAGACATAACTCCTTCTCTGTCAGTAAAGGACAGCTCAATATCGAGTTGTGTGAACTCAGGTTGACGATCGGATCTTAAAGATTCATCTCTGTAACATCTTGCAATTTGAAAATATCTATCAATGCCACCAGACATTAACATTTGCTTGAACTGTTGAGGACTTTGAACTAAAGAATAAAATAGTCCAGCATAACTAGTTGGTACCAAGAATTCCCTAGCTCCTCCAGGAGTATTACAGAACAATGTAGGTGTTTCTACATCAACAAATCTATGTTTTTCAATAAGAAACCTTCTTATATTGTGTGTCATTTCCGAACGCAACCTTAAGTTATTTTGCATCTCTAGAAATCTTAGATCTATATATCTATGTTGTAATCTAAGCTGTTCCTTAGGTTTTTGGTAATTTCTGATATTAAAAGGAAGCTTATCTGCTTTATTAAGGATTTCTAACTTATCTATAACAACTTCAATCTCACCTGTAGCCATGTTTTGATTTATCATATCCTTGGGACGCATTGTAACTATTCCATCAATTTTAATAGTTGTTTCTAAAGGTAATCCAGAAATGTCTATATTGTCATTTACTACACATTGGGTAAGACCATAGGAGTCTCTTATAAGAAGAAACTTTGATAATCTTGAAAACTGTACCCATCCACAGAGAATAACTTTTAATCCTTCATGATCTGGCCTTAATTCACCACATGTATGCGTTCTATAAGTAAAGGTGTTGAAATAATACTTTTCTTGGCAATCCTTTATATATTGTTTGGTGTTGTGCAGTTGTTTAGCCAAATCAAAATTTTTGCTATGACTAGTTTCGTATATCGGTTTAAATGCATTTTTAGATAGTATGCTAAGTTTCCGCTGCTCTCGCTGAGATAAAATATTAATGTAGTAGTTAATTTTCCGAGGTATAGTTTGAGAACTCTTTATTAGTATGTTTTTAAGCCCCATTTCTGTTGAACGTACAATATTTACAATGATAAGAAATAAAAATTTCTATGTGGTACATGCTTAGCAATAAACAGGACCAAAATCAAAAATAAAATGAAACAAACAGCCTAGTAACATCAACCATTACCAATACAATAACAAAATTAACAAATAGTTAAATGCAAATTGCACAGCAGTAGAATTGCGCGAACGGCGAAGAGGTTATGTCATGTCAGTTAAGTCAGCCCATATACACTTTAGAACAAAAATAATTTATGTTTGTTTTATCTGTACGAGGTATTTTTTAACCAATAGAATCGTCGAATTCAAAATCATGGCCGACCATGATTAACCAATAGGATCGTCGATGTCAAAGTGAAAAATATCTAAAATCATTTATATACTCTTTGTCTAAAACCGCCATTTTCTGTCTTAAGCTTGGCAAAATTTCTTCGCAAATTTTAATCGCAATAAATTACAATAATTTTCTTCCTCATTTATCCAAATTACTCTGAAAATTGCTTGATTTGAACTCTAGTTCCTCGTTAAATTAATATTTTACATTAGTTTGACGTCGATAGAAGATTTTTCTAATTTCTTCTTTTCAACATGGAGCATTCACGAAATCACAATTACGCATCAAGGATTTATAAAAAATGCATCATTTGCAGTAAAAGGCGTGTCCCTGGCTCTAATGTACATTTGGCTAAATTACCGCTGGACCCTGACAGGTATGAAATTCTTATGGACATCTTATTAATTCTTTTAAGTTACATATCCACATGGTGATCATCAATTTATTTATACTTGTTATTGTATTTGCTTTGAAATATAAACTAAAACTAAAGACTTCAAATATAAACGCTAAATTATTGTAACTATTTCATAGCATATCCATCCACGGAAACAATATTGGCTAAAATATTGTTTTCAAAATATCACTAGTTAAAAACGGTCATCTTGTGTTATTAACCCGATATCTAATCTGCCGACGTTTTGAAGATTAATGAAGGCACTGTATTATTCTCCAATAAAACACAAAGAATTTATGTGCAAACCTATATTGTTTAGATTTCTTTAATATTAATTACAATGATCTCCAACACGTAAAACCAAAAGGGCTGAATCACATATCATTCAGTCTTTTATAAAACTCAGCCGTTTTCCTCCTGTCTGTAGTCTGTACCCACGCATACATCATTTAGGTTAGGGTGTATTAACTATTTAACCACCGTCTGTACTTGATTGGCGTTTCGTTCCTACTATAACATAAATGTTGTATGCGTTTAGTTTTGGTTAATACAATTATTTTACAGGCACAAAAACACAAACAATCCAGCTTCGTCTTTAAAGTATTTATTATGTAAAACCTTATATATACACTCTCATGCATTAGGTTTGTATTTATATGTTAACTAGCTTCTGCCCGCAACTGTGTGTGCCAATTTTCATCAAAATCTGTTCAACGGTTGATGTATGAAAGAGTAACAAACATCCATACATCCTCACAAACTTTCCCATTTATAATATTAGTAGGATAATATTAAATTTATTTCTTATACTTATGTATTAATATAATTTTACATTTCTGCACCAGTTTACATTATCTTTTTAACCCAATACAAAGAATAAATAAATATTAAGCTCAAAATGAACAGATTAAGTTTTCAGATATACCTCATTTTTATAAAAAAAAAATAGTAACCATACATCATATTACTACAGAATATTTGCCTACAGCCTACTAAATTGTGGAAAACAAATAAAAATCTGATGTATTTTATAGATGTTGCCAGTGGTAATAGCCGTTGGTCAAGAAGATCTGGTCGTCTTACCTATAGAGAAGTTTCATGAACTGATGTATGTATGTATTTCGAACACTTTAGTGAAGAACACAATAATAAACTAAGAACAAGACTCTTAACACATGCTGTACCAACAATTAATTTACCCACACCTGTAGAAGATGAACTATTTGTTAATTTCCCTGTGTATTTTGGCCAACATCCGACATGTAAGTAATCATCAATCATCTCTTCAAACCTTAAATGATTCATGATGTGTACTGGCTATTAGCTTGGCATAACTATTCTTACTGACAACATATTGTATGTATGTAACACAATAGTTTTGAAAAGGCAAATGTAAAATAAATTTCTATCAATAAAATGTTTTAATTAAGTTTGTTTCTGTCTTTGACACTTTTTTGCTATTTAAATAATATTTAATTAGTATCAGATTCTGTCTCATGATTAGTTCCATTCACTATTCCTATGTTGTGTATAGATTTAATCAAATATTAGAACTCTAGTACATAGTACCTATCTATATTTTTACATAAACATTTTTAAAGACTACATAAAAGAAACCATTAGAATAATTGTGCCTAAGAACCAATTGACTACAATTTCTAGGTATTTTTTTAATCTAAACATTTCTTTTTGCATATTTCAGATTCACCACAAGCACCCGGGACCTTCACACATGGTGAATGAAAAAAATATCAAAGGAACAGGCCAAATGTTGAAACCAAAGGTATGTTGTAACATATACAGTTATAACACCAAAATGTCCATTTGTGTATTTATGACTTTAACCCCTTTATCAATAAATAAACAAAAAGTATCTTATGCCAAGGATTAGAGGTATTTTTATTGCCATTTCAGTCACTTATACTACATATAACGATTGTTTGTTGATTTCAACTTGTTACTAATAAATATGTATGTAAGTTGAGTAGCTAAAAACCTCGATAGTAAATATACATGAATCCTGGTGACCAGATTAGAAATAAACGCACTAAACTACAGTACACTACACTAACTATAGCTTAAACTATAGAAAATAATAATATGAATGCAAAGTATAAGTTCAAATATTACCTGATAAACATAAGAAACTATGTTACTCGAGTTTTAGGGTAACTTTTTTTATGATGATTTATCATCATATTCTTTAGGATTTCTTGTTTTTCAATATATTTTTTTAATGGGATAGGAGGTCAAACGAGCAGGTGTGTCACCTGATTTAAATCAGGCGCGACCAACGCCGCTCATGGATACCTGCAACACATATAGTATTACAGTTGCGTTGCCAACCTTTAAAGTAGGATGGGGAAGGGGTATGGGTCTCTCCGGGTACTTTGCTCACAAAACAAAATGCGGCATGAGCCACTTTACGTTGATCTTCTGAGAGGTGGTAGTATTTCACCGGTCGAGCTGGCCCATTCATGCAGCGAACTGCTTGGTTCTACCACTCTTAAATATTCAGTAGATATTAGTTCATCGTAGATATAAACATTTTGTACAATGTAGGTGGGGTTGTATTGTATGTTTTACCAAACTTGTTTACATAGTTGTTATGACATAATAAGTGACTAAATGGATAAGTTGCCTGTATAATAAGTGATACTATTACCTTTCTAAGCATTTTTACAGTCTCTAATGTACAAAATGTTTTTTAAAATATCTTTTGCAATCATGAAAATCACGAGTTGTTCTAAGCCAACGACAAAATAATAAGAAATGTACTACACTATCAATATTTCTATCAAGTACCATAAAGTTATTTATCTAAATCAATTAGGAATAATTTTTATAATGCGGGAGTAATTGTATGAGGACAAATATTTTTTTTTTATGGGATAGGAGGGCAAACGAGCAGGCGTGTCACCTGATGGTATGCAACCAACGCCGCCCATGGACACCAGCAACACATATACTAACGTGTTACTGTTGCGTTGCCGACCTTTAAGTGATAGGGGAAAGGAAAGGATGGGGAAAGGGTGGTGGGCCTCCGGGTACCTCTCTCATCGAACGAAACGCGGCATGAGCCACTTTACGTCGATCTTCTGAGAGGTCGTGGTATTTCACCAGTCGAGCCGGCCCATTCATGCAGCGAACTGCTTGGCTCTACCACTGTTAAACGGTATACGGGTAGATTGAAATATTTAGTTTTGGATGAAGAAAATAATAGATTTTTTTACATAACATAACTTCACGCCTTTAAGTGTTACCCGAAGGTGTAGGCAGCGGCTTTTAAGCCTCGTCTCGCCTTTATATTTACGTCCCAAATGGAATAGGTGGCGAACCTATTGCCATACCGGGCACAAAGTTCGTCAGTCATCGATATTTATCACACATAACTTCCGAAAACAATTTCGAAAAGTCATGTGAGCCAATGTCTGGAATCGAACCCGGACCTCTCGATCAGAGGCCGAGCGCTCGACCATTGCGCCACCGAGACATTTTTTTAAATTTTCCAAGATTAAATAATTATGTTGTTCATCCGAGGTATAAAGCACATTGTAACATTCTCAATTCTTTGTTGGGGACTGGCATCCGAACTAGAATTCCCTGTCATACAGATTACCAGCCCCCCCCAAAACTACAGCTTACAAGAAAAATCACGAGTTGTTCTAAGCCAACGACAAAATAATAAGAAATGTACACACTATCAATATTTCTATCAAGTACCATAAAGTTATTTATTTAAATCAATTAGGAATAATTTTTATAATGCGGGAGTAATTGTATGACAAATATTTTTTTTTTTATGGGATAGGAGGGCAAACGAGCAGGCGTGTCACCTGATGGTAAGCAACCAACGCCGCCCATGGACACCAGCAACACATATACTAACGTGTTACTGTTGCGTTGCCGACCTTTAAGGGATAGGGGAAAGGAAAGGATGGGGAAAGGGTGGTGGGCCTCCGGGTACCTCTCTCATCGAACGAAACGCGGCATGAGCAACTTTACGTCAATCTTATGAGAGGTCGTGGTATTTCACATGTCGAGCCGGCCCATTTATGCACCGCACTGCTTGGCTCTACCACTGTTAATAGTATGTATTGCTTGCATTTCTTTCTAGGAAGGTGATATATATTCAAAAAAGCATTTAATTTATTATACAAATAGCTACTCAGAAAAGGTTACTATGGTGTACCAGACTTAATTGTGGTGTAGCTATCTAAGGTTGCGGTGCAGCTATCTAAGGTTGCGGTGATTATCTTAAAGAAACGCATATGCATTATCTCCATCTTTCATGACATACAATTGATCAAAGCTAGTGTTAATAAAGGGACTACTAATACAACATGTAACACGGTTGTTTATCTACTTGTAATAGTATTTTTTTAATCTAAACATTTCTTTTTGCATATTTCAGATTCACCACAAGTACCGGGACCTTTACACATGGTGAATGTGAAATATTATCAAAGGAACAAGCCAAATGTTGAAACCAAAGGTATATTGTAACAAATACAGTTTCATTGTCTCACAGACGCTTTAAATCAGAAAATCAAGAATTTACGGGTTACATTATAATCAACACAAACTAGAAAAATGCCGGCCCCTACAATGGGATATGGGTGGGGTCGGGAGTGGGTTTCAGAAGGGGAGGGGGAAAGGGATTGGGCCTCCAAATACCTCTCTCAGCTAGTGAAACGCGGCTAAGGCCACTTTTCAGCGATAATGGGGAAACGGGGCGTTACTAATAGTAACATCGTTGAAAATATTGCAAATAACCTGCTTTTATTTGCTTAGGTTAACTAAAGACTTTTAAAACAAAGTTGAGTTTGAATTAATATCGCTTCTAATTTTCTTATCAATACTTAGATGTGTGAATGAAATATGCATTATTATTTGTCTATTTACCCTGACTGAATGTAAAATACACACACACACATACATAACTTCACGCCAAATCCCTTGCGGGGTAGGCAGAGAGAACAGAGCGCCATAGGGCACGATTCTTACACACCTCACTCGCTTCGTTGACTTTCATAACTCTTTTCATGCACGCGCGTCGGTTTTTGAGGCTCTTAACATCACCTTCCTCCAGAACACGTTCTATTTGGTCTTGGAATGTGTGTCTTGGCCGTCCTCGACTCCTACATCCGTCCGCTTTTGCATTGTATATCTGCTTAGTCAGTCTTGCGTCAACCATTCTTTCTACATGTCCGAACCATCGGAGCATGCCCTTTCTTACTTTTACACCGACACTCTCTTTCAAACCAACTTCCTTCCTTACAACCTTGTTTTCTACGCGGTCAGCGAGAGTCACTCCGCAGATTTTGCGTAGAGCCCTCATTTCTACCGCGTTTATTCTACTTTCATGCACACTCTGCCATACCCAGCTCTCGCTTCCATAAGTTAGTGTTGGGATCAGGACTGCATTGTGAATTGCTAACTGGGCCTTTCTGCTAATATTTTTTGCGCCCAGGAATCTGCCCAACACTCCGTTTACGCTATTTCCTATCGCCACTCGTCTTTCTACATCCGCGGTGTACCTTCCATCTCTGCTAAAAGCGCATCCAAGATATACAATTTCATTCACCTGTTCCAGCACTACATCATCAACCATTATCCTTGCATCTGTTCTGGATTCCTCCCTTTCAAACACCATGACTTTCGTTTTCGTCGCATTCAACTGCAAGCCTTTAATCATGCAATCATCTTTCATAGTAGTGACTAGTGTTTGCAGGTCCGACGGCGATTCGGCTAGAAGCACGGCGTCATCTGCGTAAAGCAGGCAGCTCACAACTAGGTCACCCATTCGCATCCCTACATCCATCGATATCATTCTCTGGAGACAACTGTCCAGGTACAGGATGAACAGTCGAGCGGACAGCACGCAACCCTGTCTGACGCCGATATTGACGTCAAACCAGGGGGACAAGCCGCCGTCAACACGCACACACGCTGTGCAGCCCTCATAAGTGGACTGCACAGCGCGCAGCAGTGCTCCGCTCACCCCGTAGCCCAGGAGTATATCCCACAGATCCTTTCGTAACACTCTGTCAAACGCTTTTTCCAGATCCACAAAACCGCAGAAAACCTTCCGGTTAACAGCCAGTTGTTTCTCCACGATGTTGCGGAGAGAAAAAATCTGATCCATGCACCCTCGTCCGCTTCTGAAACCACCCTGAGCCTCCCACAACACTCCATCAGATATCACCCTCATTCTCCTTTCAATAATTTTCCCATACACTTTTGCTGCTAAACTGATCAAACTGATGGCCCTGTAACTGGCACACTGCATACGTGATCCCTTACCTTTATACAAGGGCACGATGACAGCGCGCCTCCAGTCCATGGGAACCTTACCCGACCTCCAGCACAGATTGCTCAAGGTCAGGAAAGCGTCCCGGACACAGGATCCACCGTGTTTGATCATTTCAGCAGACATCATATCAATTCCAGCTGCCTTACCATTTTTCATACTTCGTATCGACCATTCAATCTCTTCCATAGTAATATCCTCATCAGATGTTGGCGCAGCGGTGTCAGCCGTAGGCTCACTCGCGGCGCCCACATCCGGAACATACTCGTACATTTCCCCAAAATACTCACTCCACCTGCCCAATACATCGCTTGGGTTTGCAAGAATGTCACCAGTCTTAGACATAATTTTGTCCATTCTGGATGTTGACGAAGAACCCCGAGACTTTGTAACTTCCCTCCAGAAGAGTTTGTTATTCGCCTCGAAGTTCTCCGTCAACCTCACTTCCTCATTCGCAACAAGTCTTTCACGCTTCTCTTTCACTAAGGCTTTGGTAACATTCCTGCAGCGGCGGTAGCTCTCATACTTTTTCTCTGTCATACTATCATTCTGGTTCAGACTTGAGACATAATCCAACCATGCTTTTTTCTTTCTTTCGACGCTGGATTTCACATCCGCGTCCCACCAGGCGTCACCTCTCAGAATCTTATGCCTCTTTGCACTACCACATACTTCTTTTGCACTATTCACTATACTTTCTTTCATTCTTTCCCAGCATTCTTCAACACCTAGGTCAGAAAGACTCGTCTCATTGAGTCTTTTACTGACTAGGCCTACATACATACTCCGTACACTTTCATCTTCTAATTTCTCACATTTTATCCTTTCAAGCTCTCCGAAATGGGTACGCACTCGCCAGTGTCTCCACTTCTTGAAAAGGCCCACGAATCGGCTTACCACCAGGTAGTGGTCCGTATCAAGAGTGGGGCCTCTGTAGGCTCTTGTATCCCTTAGAGTATTTCGAAGACGACTATCTATCAAAATCAAATCTATCATACTCTTTTGCTCATTCCGTCTCCACGTATACGTGTGAATATCTTTATGACGGAATAATGTGTTAGACACAAGGAGGTTCCGTTCCAGGCATACGTCCAATATCGGCTTACCAGCATCATTCACTCTCTTGTCACCATTCGGACCAAGGACAGCCTCCAGGCCGTCTCGCTTGGTTCCGACCCACCCATTAAGATCACCACACAGAATTATCCTTTCATTTTCCTCAGCTAGATCCAGAATATCCCTAACAGTTTCCCAAAACTCCTCGAGTTCGCGGGGATCCGCGGAGCTAACGGGAGCATAAGCTGCGACCAGGAAAACTCGCGTGATCCCCAGTTTTATTCGAACCCAAAGATGTCTTGGGCCTACCAACTCATAATCTTTCACTCCGGAAGCAAAGCGGGAGGAGAGAACGACTCCAACACCCCCACTGGCACGGACGTCCGGGTCCACTCCGGACCATAGGGCTACCATGCCACCGGGGAGGTCCTCGGTCTCCCTCCCCCTCCGCTTTGTCTCTGTCAAACATAAGGCATCCAGGCATCTCTCATTTAATACATCCATCATCTCATTCATCTTTCTTGCCATGCTACCTCTAACATTCCACGTGCCTATACGGCACTCCCCTCTCCTCGTCCCGCCAGGATTGGCGCTGCGTGAAGGGTGGCGGCCCCCTTCGCCGCATGCGCATGCAGCCGCACCGACGGGGGCTAATCGGTGCCCGTCGAGTTGAAGTTGAGTTAAGTTGAGTTTGAATTAATATCGCTTCTAATTTTCTTATCAATACTTAGATGTGTGAATGAAATATGCATTATTATTTGTCTATTTACCCTGACTGAATGTAAAATCATTTTATATATTACGAAATATATCAATTACATCAAAATAAAATGTTTTATTTTTTCCTACGACTAATAATATGGATGAGGATGTTTGACAGTGACACTGACATTTGAGTGACACTGACATTTGACAGTGACACTGACATTTGACAGTGACTGACGTTTGGCAGTGACGGCAACGATGCCAACATTAGGTACCGAGGAAAAACGAATGATTATTATGTTGGTGAAAGATGCAGTCTAAATGAGC
This sequence comes from Euproctis similis, assembly GCA_905147225.2. NCBI lineage: Eukaryota > Metazoa > Arthropoda > Insecta > Lepidoptera > Erebidae > Euproctis > Euproctis similis. The sequence continues at coordinate 4,990,076 of LR990118.1, read as the reverse complement.
TCAGGACATTGTATGGAGTGCCGACTCTTATTTATATGCTCTGTGAGTTAAGTGACATCACTGACATATATCCCGTCACAAACAAATCCACAGAAATAGATCTTGATCTATTTCTGTGAGCAAATCTATATTGTTGTTTGATGATTTAACGACCTGGTTGCTAGGACCTTTAAGTTTGCCTCGGCGGCCGCCGCAGTGACAGGAACTGACAGGATGGCGGGTGGCGGAGAAGGTGGTCAATTTGTCTGACCACCGACACATCTTTCTGGATGTGTCGCTCCGCCGCCCCAGCCGCCCGCGCCAGACTAATATGATATAGGCTCATGATTCGAAACCCGGGTGTTCATCAACAGAAAAAGTTTCGAATATTCAAATTGTTTCCCAATAATCTTAATGGAATAACCAGGAGTTCCAATTAGATACTAATATTGTTAAACATTTCTTGAAACATATTTGGGTATGTAAAGACAGAACACAGTTTGTTTTACGAGTCTCGCACAAATACAAATGCATCTATATTTCGACTAAGAAGTGGACGAGCAATCTCAATAAAATTTACAGTTATATATTTTGTTCCTATATTCATTAGTAAGATTCAATTGGCAGGCTACTCATTGAGGATAAGTAGTGGCCGTTGATAGTGAACATGCGCTTATTTTACCCAGAAACCCGACCAATCTGAAACTTAATTTGAAATTGTACCAGTACACTTTTTGACTGGCGCCCTTTGAGCTTAGGTTCGTTCGGATCAATTCGGTTATAACCGTGCAGTAGTCAGTGATTATCTGTGAACTAGAGCAGCGGTACTCAACCTCTTTTTACGCAAGTGTAATTTATTTTAGGTGATATACAAGAAAGCTAGTTCGATATTAACTACTGTAATTGTAACTAAGTAGTAAGCTTGTTTATTTTCTATTTTAAGTATAACCATTACTTAAAAAAAACAAGGTTCTCAGTAAAAATCTAGGACAATCGATACCGGTATGAATGTACCTAGTTTTTAATACCGAATATATCAAACCTATCGCGGGCGTAAACGATACGTCTAAGCGGCTAACCTACGTATATGCAGTATTTAAAACTTTGAATGAACAGTTAGTAAAATGAGCAATTCCTAATTGATGTACACTTACGCAAGCACATTCAGCCCACAAAATATATTAATCTACGGAATAGTTTGCGAGTGAGATGTGTATGAGAAGACAGTGAAAATCCAAAATAAAAGATTTTAAGTGATATGAAAATATTTATTAATTAGCGGCATAAGAACTAGTAACAAACCAGTGCATTCTCTCTGAATATACAAATATAAGCACAAGGAAGCACTGTACGACAAGCTTTACATATAGTAAATATAGTCTAAAAACAAAAAATAAGCAAAATATTTTTAGATAGCAGTTTAAAAATTCAATTTTAAACAGATTGATTAAATTATCCTACGTCATATTAATATAGAGTTCACAACAAGTGACTTAACAGAAAACAGTAAAAATTCTCAAGTCAAAGCAGAAATTTCCAAAATAAATTCCAAAAATTTGTCAGTTGATCACATTGTATCCATGACATAACTATTAAATTATTCATTGGGATATAATTAGGAAGCACATACATAAAAATTCTGTTAATATTTCCACATGAAATAAAAACTAGAATTTGTGAACTAAAATGCTGAATATATATTCTAAACTATAACTAATATTTTTAAACACTGCGCCATATTGGCATGGTAACCGGAACAACAGATTGCCTTTGAGGATATATAGAGGGCACATTTCCATAGTCATACGGGTTCACACAATTTGGTACATGCGACATCATTGCTGGATATAACATTGGAATTTGAGCTGGAGGTGCTGCTACAGCTTCACGGATGGCGTCAGTTTTTATCGACTGAAACAAATAAGACATTAGTGTTAATATTAAGTGAAAGTTAGCTTAATACTATATAATCCTTTCAGACACCCTATAGACAGATCAATTTCATCTTAGATATAGAGCTACACTTTTCAGGGTACTTTTTAATTTTAAAGTCTAAAATTTCTCTTTTCATATGATAAGTCAAATTTGCACAAGTTATTTCTCTGACAGGAATCATTTATCAGCACTATTTGTTGTAATTAGGATTAAATAAAGCCTTCAGAAAACTAATAACATTGTCATAAAACAGAAATAAATTGAAGTTTAAGAGGGTAGGTAAATAAGTTCTGAATACGGAATATTGTAGGTCGCTCAGTTGCAATAAAAGAAAATCTCACAGGCACAATTCTTCATGTAATAGAGTTTTAATCTAAGAATGCAGCATAACAAACCTTGATAACTTGCAATGCACCTTCAGCAGCTTCCACATTGGCTTGCTTAACTGAATTACATGTCCTTGTCAAGAAAGGCCCAAGGCAGAAATTTCCTTTCAGAAGAGGTGCACCCACATGTGGCAGTTCCACTCGTCCTACCCAAACTTCTGCACCCTTTGCATCTGTGTATTTCTGGTAACTATACACTGGGGGTGCCCACATGTACCTAAAATAAAACATTCATTTAATATTTCAACTGTTTCACTAGGATTTAATATACAAGGGTAGATTAGGATTTAATATACAAGGGTAGATTAGGCTTTATAATGTCACCACTTACATACCTCTTACACATTGAATCAAGCTTAGCTGGAGCCAAGGAGTAAGATTCTTTGGGGCTAATACTGCCCGGTGAAGCAACATCTGACTGTGATCCACAGGTAGATTCACCAGCACAGGCCGAACCAATACCTTCATCCTTTGATGTAATGTACTCTTTCTTCTCTAGCTGCTGTTTGTAAAGTAACAACGTTTGGGATAAATTTAAACAGTTATTAAACTTGGCATTGCCTCTGTTCATTTTCTGTATGCGGTATATCTCACGGATGACAGGCTTCGCCCAGCGAATCTCTACAACACTGCCATCTATCTCCGAGTTCTGCAACTTGTACATAGCCAACTCAGCATGTTCACGCTGATAGAAGTGTATAAATGCATAATCGTACATTTTCTTCACTCGTTCCACCTGGTTACTTATTGCAGCTTCAAAAATAGCTTGTATGGTTTCTGGGGTAGTTTTGATTTGGAAGTTGCGTACGTAGAGCACCTTTACCTGCATAAATGAAGGGTAATGTTACGAACACACTAGCGACAGTTACGAGATCACTATTATAAACAAAGATATTAGAAACCATAACATTGCGTTGTAACACCTGTCCGATGTTATTATAAAAATATAGCCGGGCAATAATTAGCAATTTGATTCGCACATCAATACAAATAAAAGATCTTCGCAAACTTTATTTTATGACACAGCAGCGCAGATTAAAACAATTTAAATTAAAATACTGTCTCACCCTTTGCATCTGCTCATCGTCAACGTCGGGCTCCGGTTCAGCCCAATCCACCATCAGCTCCTGATCCCAGATTTTCACGCAACCAGGTATCAACGCACGTCGTGCCATCGCCGCAGCTCTATGCGAGGTGAATTCCACGAACGCAAAACCCCGATTCAATCTTTTGTCATAACAGTTCTTGTACAATATGATATCCACGATTCCGGCCACTCGTTTCGAAAGCTCCTCCAAGACTTCCTCCTTGGACTTGGTCTTCGGAATATTGCCCACAAAAAGGCGGCAGTTGTCCACAGATTTTACTACGCCGATAGGTCGCCGTGGTCGGATTTCGTAACCGTTCAATTCTTTCACAGCCCTGCAAGCGTCCGCCTTCGCTGCGAAAGTTACGAAGGCATACCCACGGTTCGATCCGGAGAAATCCATCATCAAGCGCAACTCGTAGATTTTACCCACTTTCGAAAATAATGGTACCAATTCATCTTCGAAAATCTCTCTCGGCAATTTACCAATGAATATTTCGCAGCCTTTCGGTGGTGAAGGCCCAGTCCAGTCCGGAGGGGGCCCGAATCTTCTTTGGCCGTTGTGCTGAACCAGTGGATATCCTGTCTCTTGCATCAGATCCAAGAGTTTCCTCGTCATTCCATTTTCTGATTCCGCCATTTTCGCATTTAATAATTAATCAGCAACAATCACTTCGTCTTCAGAATCGTCTTGATCGTATGATTGAGATCAAAAGAATCGCGGTAAAACAAAGTGGCGGCTCTCTTTATAAATGTGCCGACAAACGACGAGCGGCGGCTGTGACGTAGTATCGAATTCGTATTTCGTACAACTCTTAGTTTAATAATTTATTTAAACCGTTATATTCGTAAGATTTAACTGAAATATATAACATAAAAATATGCTCGAAATATTAATAAAATCATGCAACTATAAATTTTATATTCAGTGCATAATTAATTTTGAAAAAAATCAGTTATTGTTAATAAAAAAGCTTTGATGATTGTTTTGAGATAAAATAATTAAAATATTTTAGAGATAATACTAGATAGCAAGTTAATAATTTACGTTTCATATTATTAATTTGATTTTCTATTATTAAAAGCTGTTGTAATAGTTTACTGAAGAAAAAATATTTAATTGAAGTGTTTAGTTTACTTTTAATTCTTATTTGACATACTAGATGGCGCTGTGTGACATTAAATCTTATTTTGTCGTTTCTACGTTTTCCTGAGAATGAATGCTAGCTAAAATAAGCGATTGGGAAAAATATTAAATAATAATTGTGTCGAGGGTTGGGTTTGCAGCTTCATTAATAATTTTCCTTTGACAATGATATGACTATATAAAGTTTCAATGGTTAATCTTTTAAAAGCCTTTACAAACGACTCATTATCCATATTAACTATAATATAAAGAAAAATATTTTGTACACCTTATCATGCCCAACTTTGATGAAACTATCAATGGAGAATATTTTTGTTGTGAAATAACTTTTAATTTCTTGTAGGTTTTACAAATAATGTATTTGGGAGTATTTCGCCACGGTTTATTTTTTATTATTTTACGTAATGTAAGAGGTTTGTTACAAAATATATACAGTGTAAACTCTTTATAACGCTATTCTTTAACGTTACTCTTTAACGATAAACTCCCTATAACGTTGGAGTGAGCCCAAGTTGGTTGGTTTGCGTTAAAACTCACATATTGAAACACTCTTTATAGCGATACGCCATTCTCTATTACGAAGAAACGTGTTCATATTTGTAGACAGTAAATATTTATTATCGGTATTATTGTTTATGTTATGTTATCAGGTAACAAAAGACTTTGAAGCTCCGAAACATCCGAGGTCGGTCTAGCTTTTGTTATCCTTAATTGCGTTGTACACGTGCAGTATGACGCATTGTTTTCTCGGAAGTGATGGTCTTCGACCAAGCATATTGGGTACCTATCGTTTTATCAGTCGTAAACCTACTTTGAAACTGTTAACATGGCCAGTAAACGGAAAGCGATTAGTGTTGACGAAAAAGTTTGTGTGATACGTGCGATTGAAAAGGGAGAAAAGAAAAGTGACGTTGGAAGGCGTTTTTTTTTTGTTCACTCCATATAACGATAACTCTCTATAACGACAAAAAATGCTCAGTCCCTCGAGTTTCGTTATAAAGAGTTTACACTGTATTTTAAGTAAATATTATAATATTATATTATATATAATTTTAAAAGTTATTGGTAATTAGGATCACTCTGGTTGATATAAGATGCGACTGAAGTATTTAGCTGATGTGAACAATCTCAATGGTACACGGGTATAACACTACGACTTATAGTTCAGAGGTCCTAAGTTAAGACAATAAGTTTTGCAATCTACATTAGTTTTGAGACCGGAATATGAATTCGGCGTATTAAGGCATACTACTACTGTCTACTACTAGACATTATTTGGGGGTTTAATTTTAGTTACAGTTATTTTATTGACTTAATATAAATATAATTATATATGTATTAATGAACACAAATAAATAGTAATGATAAAAATGACACGTTAATTCAGTCAATTTAATAAATTCTCAAATCTAATAACATAATGTATGATATTTTTCGCAAGTATACATCAAATACAATCAAAGCGCATAAAGCAGACTAATAACGCCTTATAATTTAGGGTACGCAGTTCAAATCCAATTGGCTCAGTATTGAATGCTAGTTTTAATTTTATTCTGCTTCACAAAAGAGTCCGAACGTAATGTCTTTATCCATGGGAAAGAACACTCGCCGGTAGAGGGCGCTATATTTCGGGAAGCATTCAACTTTTTAACTCGTGTTTACGTGTAACAATAATAATCGTACGTACATCATAGGTGCGTCCTAAATTCTAGTGCAGCCAGTGGCAGAAAAAGGAACTAAACTATTAGTTTATTATTTTGCACAATGATACTATGGACAACCGTTCGGACTCCTGTGTGATCTGGACTTCATCATCTGCACAATTCTTTCGTTGAAGCTAAATGCTTAAATCATCTATTTATAGAGCAATTTTGATAGGAAAAGGTCGGGAAAGTGATGATATTATACAATGACATGATTCCTGAAAACAATACAGTTTTTCATCACTCAAGAATATAATTTTTATTTAGATTTTTTTTAGATTTTCATCCACTCCAGTTTGGCTAACTCAGTGGCCATAAACAATCTAGATGATCTATAAAAACAAAAAAGGCAATTAATTTATTAAACCTCTTTATTTTAATAAAAGGGGTTTCGTTTATGTCCAACAATTTAATGAAACTACTATGCTTTTAAATTATATCGCGTTTATTTGTCTTAAATTAATTCCATCGTTTTGGACGCTTTACAGCTGCTATATTCACGGGCAATGAACTAAGTCCACAACTTTCATGTGGAATGCTAATGAAGAAAAAAAAAATTTTTTTTTCCACAAAATACCTTTTTTTTAATACTAAAACATTTAATCTTAAATTAAAAATTATCACAATCACTTAATAAATATAAGCAGATTTCATATTTATACCAAGTACCTATTTATTTAGACAAAGATTCGATCATTCAGGCAACATTCATATAAGAAGCCAATATAGGCACGAAATTGACAAGTATAATCAGTCCAATGAACATTTATAGTGATTTTTAAATAGAACGTGTATCAAATAATTTTATGTTTTGGACAAGGACGTATACATAAATATAAGCTATCAGGATATTTTCTTGTCACTTGTCATAACAAACTGAATAGTTCCATTTTCCATCTTAATGAATATTATCGCCTTATTCTTTCACTAATATATAATGTATGAATATTTGAATAGTTCATTCAGATCCAAAAGTACTTCGTATACCTATTATTATAATCGAAGTTAAGAAAATATAATATTTTTAATACACAACTCAATTAACTACTCTCTGCTCTTTTTGTGGTCATTTCACAATATATTTTACATGTCACTTTCATAATTATAAAACCTATTACATTAAACTAAAAGAAAAAAAAACTACTATTCTTAATTCAAAATTATGTTTTCGGTAAATAAAACTAAGTTAGGGCTTTTTTTATCGAGATCGGAATAATTATTTGTTGCTTTTTTATATAAATATCTATTTATTTATCCTTCAACATTATATTTAAATGATTTAAGTTTTTTAAAAAAGGAATGTATAAATTTGAGCATTCTTAATTTAAACGCATGTGTCGCATAAATAATAAACATTTAATATTTGACAAATTCAACTATTAGTCTATTTTTAACTAAAGGAATTGCTTGATATCTTACATAAATGTTTTATTATTATTTTATTGATATTGTAATATCAAAAACTACTATCAGTTCCTGATATAATGTTCAATGTTCCCAGCATTCATAGATATAAACATATATAACGAATTTCATAAACACTATCTGCTTAGAAAACTATAGTCGGATTTTGTTTGCCATTCTTTTTCTGAAGTTCAGTTTTCTAATACCTTCAAGCTTTTAATTGTCGTAGGTATAGACTGTGTTACTTCGTCTCGTTTAGTGATATATTTGAACACAATTGAAACGGTCGCATGGCTGGATCTTGGCATCATTATAAAACATAAAAGTATTTGGTACCTTTTTTCAAAATAGATGACGCCACTGTAGCTCTTTGTAATTAATCTCTATGAATATTTTGAAAGTTTTTAGAGCTGTATCTTTATTTATAAAGACCGTTAGATTATACCATTGTTATTGTTAAAACTCAGTGGTTACCACTTACAGTCAAGCTTTTGTATGTCATCACGAGCGAAAAAAAGCATAGCAGTTATAATAACTGCTATGCTTTTTATCGCACTTTTATAACTCTTAACTAAAAGACTAACATTTTGCTTGCAGACAGATTCACTAATACATTGATATCAATTATATAAATATATTTAATATACTCCAATCAGATCTGTTATTTTTTTATATTCCGCCATTGATATTTACAAAAAATTCTTGAACATTACATTTCTGAATTTTGATCCATGGCTTTGTTATCGTAGCCCCTGGCTGTCGTGACTGAAGCGCCATCTGTGTCGAAGCTCGCGTCCGAATCGACTTCCACAACCCACGGCTGCAGTTCCGCCGAACAAAACATACCGTAGACGATGGCACCGATCAAATAGATAATGCTCGACATGAAGAAAACTATCCGCCATTGTTCTGCCGTCTGGAAAATGAAAATAATTTATTTATTTTATGGGATAGGAGAGGGGATCACCTGATGGTAAGTAACTTCTCACCGCCCATGAACACCATGGTGCGTTACCATTTTTTAATGGGATAGGAGGGCAAACGAGCAGTCGTGTCACCTGATGGTAAGCAACCAACGCCGCCCATGGACACCAGCAACACATATAGTGTTAATGTTGCGTTGCCGACCTTTAAGGGATAGGGGATGAGAAACGATGGGGAAGGGGGGTGGGCCTCCGGGTACCTCTCTCACCGAACGAAACGCGGTATGAGCCACTATACGTCGGTCTTCTGAGAGGTGGTGGTATTTCACCGGTCGAGCCGGCCCATTCATGCAGCAAACTACAAGACTCTACCGCTGATAATTCAGTATATAATTTAAAAATAATCGCAGTCTATGTGTAATAGTATAGATTAGAGATTGAATGATAAAGAGTCTAGGGTTGTCCATAAATACCATGGTTTAAAAAATCTTAATAGTATTTACAAATGTGAAATACCCCTGCTATTCGGTGGTCCAGTGGTCGGAAATCCCGCTTCTGAATCTAGAGGTCGCGGGTTCGAATCATCACACTGGCTGAAATCAATGACTTCTCGAAGTTCTTTTCAGAAGTTATGCGTGAAAAATATTGATGACTGAAAACTTTGTGCCCGGTATGGCAATAGGTTCGCCACCTATTCCATTTGCGACGTAAACATAACGGCGAGACGAGGCTTAACAGCCGCTGCCTACACCTTCGATTAACAAAGGCGTGATGTTATGTTATGTTGTTAATTAAAAGTATTGTTAAATGAATCACCTTATCTGTGACAATAGCGCTCGAGAGTGTGGGACTTATAATACCGGGCAGTGTCGCCACCGTGTTGGAGAGTCCCATCAGCACACTGGCGTGTGGTGGGGCGATGTCCAAATGGTTTACACTGAAATTAACAAAGACAAAAATTACTTTAAAATTGTACATCTCTGCATGAATGGGCCGGCTCGACCGGTGAAATACCACCGGCGTTGGTTGCTTACCATCAGGTGACGAGCCTGCTCGTTTGCCCTCCTATCCAATAAAAAAAACATGTGCTAAGTAATGCAAAAAAATTTATACTTCTGATCGTATTCGTCAGTTTATGATATTAGCATTCTTCACAGAAACTTAGGTCATTTGCCTTATAATATTAAAATAAAAATATGTAATTGATATTGACCTGAATCCAGACCAGGCGAAACCGCCGAGACCCACGGCGATGGTGAGAAACACCACACAGCCAGTCACCGTAGTAGAGTACGCTGCGGCCACCATGAACACGGTCTGGAATTATTTATAAGGTACATACATAACATAACTTCACGCACTTTTTTACCCGAAGGTGTAGGCAGCGGCTGCTTAGCCTTGTCTCGCCGTTATGTTTACGTCCCAAATGGAATAGGTGGCGAACCTATTGCCATACCGGGCGCAAAGTATTTAGTCATCGATATATCACACATAACTTCCGAAAACAACTTCGAAAAGTCATTAGTATGTGCCAGGATTCGAACCCGCAACTTCTGGATTCAGAAGCGGGGTGCTCGACCACTTGACCACCGACCTTAGAATAATTATTACAAGTGTAAAAATACAAAATTTCTACTAATTGATTATCATTAAATAATATAGAACAAAGTCGCTTTCCACTGTCTGTATAATGTCTGTGTTTGCCACCCATTCCATTGGGAACGTAAACATAACGGCGAGTCGGCTTGACAGCCACTGCCTACACCTTCGGGTAGAAACGGCGTGAAGTTATATTATGTTAAAAAGTCCGTAAATATGACGTACGCAATAAATAGTCTTGGAGAAGCGGGAAAAACTGGGTGACATATTACCTGTGAAACAAATGCCCCACAGTTGAACAACTTCCTGATGTTGGTTCTGGACATGAGGCCACGCCTCAATATCCAGTCGGCGATATGTCCGGCCACCTGTAGCACTATCGCCATGGCGAGGTATGGTGCTGCAGAGAGCAACCCAGTTTGTGAGGTCTCGAATTTGAAAACGTCTGTAAAATGAATTATAATTCAAAATATTATGGTATGGTAAGGGCGCATCCATAAATTACGTGAGGGAAGTAGTCCACGTCCAGTAGTACCAGTACCACTTCATTTACTTCAATGTACAGCTTTTATACGTAGAATTTATAAGTCCGCACTTATAAATACTTGAACCGATCGAAGAAAAGAAATTGTGAAATATGATTTTAAGTCTTAGATTAAAATATTTTTGGACGTGATACACACAGCGCCATCTAGTTTTTAATCGAAGCAAGTAGCAGTTATCAAATTTAAAAAAGGGGAATTATTACATAGTATGTATGTATAGTAGGTAAGTAATACATAACTTTACACTTTTCTTTCGATATAAAATACTAGTAATACAGAAAATACGCCCAGACTAAAAACAGGTCGTTTGTAACTTTGTACTCGTGAGGGATTGAACCCAATAAACTCTATTTAGCAGCGATATTTGACATACCACAAGGTATAGAGAATAAAAATAACCTTTCATGAATGTCGGCAGCAGTGTGAGCAGAGTGTAGAATCCCCAGTTCTCGCTGAAGTGCGCCATCACTATTGCCCACACCGGCGCTGACGTCAGCATCGCGCGCCACGGGTGACGGATCTTTGAGCTGTCCACAGCTGTTCCACGCGAATCCTGGAATGTATAATTGTTCAAAAGTATACATACATAACTTCACGCCAAATCCCTTGCGAAGTAGGCAGAGAAATCAGAGCGCTTCGCGTCGTTTTTTTAAGGCTTTTCCAGGTTATGTCAGAATTTGGTCATGGAAGATGTGAAGGGGTCGTCTTCGACTCCTACATCCATCCGCTTTGCATTGTATATCTGCTTAGTCAATCTTGCATCATCCATACTTTCTACATATCCGAACCATTGGAGTAAAATTACATTTTTATTACAAAATCTACATACAGACAACTGATTCAATATTAAGCTTGTAAATAGCGCCATCTCAAATTTTATAAACGAACTTTCTTTTTCACTCAGTAATATAACTCGACAAGAGATGACGCTTGAATTGATTATTACAGATATACTACTATGGTCGGGTCAGAGAATAGGTTTTTAAATCTGGAAACCCCCGGGCAATTGGACTTGTACACTTACTTGTATGTATTTAAGTTCAGCTGGGGTTATGTGTGGATCTTTCTCTGGTGATTCTTTCACAACTATCCACCAAATTGTCGTCCACACCAAGCCCATTATACCTGAAAAATATAAGTACAACAGTTGATTAGAAAAACGCTATCCGTCTTATTACAAAACGATGTACTAAAACAGCTAGTTAGGCTGCTTTATCGGATCGTGGGCTGATTCGATACCAAATGGTTAGTGCTCCTCCTCATTACAAAACGCAAACTATACCATGCCTTGATTGTACTAAGTTTGGCATCTCCCCTCACAGAGTAGAGTACACAATGATTCATTGATTTGAATGTAATGTAATTCGGTCTTATCGTTCATTTTTGAAAGGTATAACCTGGCGGTGGTCCAGTGGTCCCCACTTTGCCAATAACGAAAGAAGCCTTGATAAAGCATTTTATTATCCCGGAATGTAAATAACAATTGTAATATATTTGTAAAATGATGCAATAAGTGTGTGAACTGGACGCCACGCAAGCATTCAGTATCTTTGACTACTTCTTGTGATTAGGTGGTTTTAGATTCATGGATATAGCTTTTATATTTTAAAATGGATCAATAAAAGATACAAAGTGGTAAAACTGGAGTCCTGAAATATACCTTGACAGGAAATATAACGCCAGCTGATTTCCGAGTCGAAACATATAGTAGAATATAAAATTACTAACTTTGAAGAAACAAAAAGAATGCGAGTATTTTAAATAAGTAAGTATAATTTGCTGCTATGATTTGCTGTCTATAATTTGCAGTAATCAAGCAATTTTATATGATGTCAAATTTCTAGATTATACAAACTAACAGGGAAAACAAGTTAAGAAAGTGAACTTAAATTGGCTTGGAAAAGGTGATCATCTTTTAGCAACTACAGATTCAGACAGCTGGTAGTGAAAACCCACCATCACCTTTACAGGACCAAGCAGTAATTAAAATCTGTCCTCGTGATATGTTATTGTGGTGTTAACTTTGACAGTGATGCCGTGCAGGCAATGATTTAAGTTCTTCGGGTTGCAACAGTACATACTAACTTACTGATATGTATTCTATTATTATAGTAAAGTATGTACTTAATGTTATTTTGCTATAGATTTATAATGGTCCAGATGTTGATGTCAGTGAACCGAGCTGTATGTAGTTCAGAAACACCCGTTGACATAGAAAATAACCAAGAATTGAGAAAGAAGGTTAGTGATAAAAACAATATTTTAATTGATTTAATATTGTGATATTATTTTTAATTTTATTGGTGCAACAGGATAAAAAATGTATTATAAAATATATTTTCAATTTAATAAAATATACTATATTTTACAAATGATTACTTCAGCACAGTGAAACAAACCTAAATTCTTTTCTTAACAATGCAGAATATCAGTAGTACTTCTATTCACAAAAATATGTATATAAAATATTCTTATACTTAATACATGTGGTTTCTTATGATGTTTATATATAAATATTGTATTTTATTACTAAAAGTATTTTTTATTTAAATTTACAGGAAAGATATTCCGTTAAAGAGGTTTTCTTTTTGTATTCAATATTGCTATCTAATAGTTGTAGTTGTTGAAAGTTGAACACTCATATAATATAAAAATAGCCAATATAAATAAAAAATAAAAATGGATTTGCTACCTAGACAATAAGATAAATTTAATTATAGAAAAAAGGTCAACTAAACAATACTTAGGTGTTAATAATTAAAATGTTCCTTATAACTATATTTTTTTATCCTATCACCGTCAAAGGATAATCATAATTACTAACATGTTTTGCTTACAGATTTCTACTGCTTTCAACTTATCCATTAATATTAAATGAGTTATTATAATTAATGATACCATTTTAAGACATATTAAAAGTAATTTGGAATTGATTGTGTTTTTTTTAATATTTCCATGTACAGTATTGGTTACAATGGGTGGTATTCTTTCTAGACCACTAGATTTGGCCACCAACATTGTCATCTTCTGCTGGAAACAAGCCTTCCTTCTTATCAATGGAAATGTTATGAACCTATAAAAATAAATTCGCTAGTTATTGTAAGAATATATAGTCTTGGTGGTCCAGTAGTCGAGCACATGGTTTCTGAGTCCAGAGGGCGCGGGTTCCATTCCTGGCTCACACCAATGATTTTTCGAAATTGATTAATTTCGAATGTTATGCGTGATAAATATCGATGACTTAAAACTTTGTGCTCGATATGGCAATTGGTTTGCCACCTATTCTATTTGGGACGTAAACATAACAGCGAGTTGAGGCTTAACAGCCACTGCTTACACCTTTGGGTAGAAAAAGAGGTGAAGTTAGCATAACTTATTAACTTAACTATGTATGTTTATAAAGGAATACAATCGTAAACTATTATGTTAAATACACTGTTACTTACTGCCCAACTTCGCAATGCACATGCTACCTGGATTTCGGGGGCAATAACGTCTCCACGAGAATCATTGGATAAATCCTCTTATTAATTTAATAATCTGTTTACCAAAATCTTCTATATTGATTGCGAAAATTGTCATCACTTTACTCGTGTAAACGATTTTGATGATGAGACTGTTGTTTTAGAGGTCGGCGGATAGTTTGGATTAATTTTAAATCTTCAAAATCAATATAATCAGTCCCATTGTCGTCCATTTTAAAAAATATTTCCATAATGATGAGCAATACAACAACTCAAGCTAACCTCAAAAGTAAACAATTTTGACGTTTAAGCAGTTGGTACCATCGTTAAACTAGGGGTCTGGCGAGACTAACTTTTTTTCTAAACATAGACCACCTATTTGCGTTAGTCTTCATTTTGTAATAAGAATATTATTTGTTACTTGTTATAATCCTGACTCTTTCCTTAGTCTGTGTTTTGTAATAAGACGGTACGGGATTTTGGGTTTGAAATGTAAATATTTTAAAAGTAATTAAATTAGACTAAATGGTGTAAAGATGAATCAGCATAGACACATTTAGACATTATTTAATATCACGCCTAAATCCCTCGCGGTATAAGCAGAACGAACAGAGCACCATAACGATTCTTAAATACCTCACTCGCTTCTTTGATTTCATAACTCCTGTCAGACAAGGTGTCCGATTGGACACGCACCATTTGCCGGAATTTATGATAGGATGGACAGAGAATGGGAAAAATGGGGAAAGTACCTACGGATACTTATCCGACCCAAACACGACATAGGGCAGTTTATGTCTATTCTCTGAAAGGTTGTTTGTGGTATTTCATTAGTCGAGCTAGCCCATTCATGCGTCGAACTGTAAGATTATTACTAAATATTTCTTACCAAACACATAGAATATTCCCGGCCAGCCGGTGTATCGAGCCAGGAGGGAACATACAGGCATAGACACAACGGTGCCCGCATAGCTTCCACTGAACGCGAAGGTAGCGAGACGAGCCCGCTCCGAGCTGGGCGCCCAGCGGGACCATACTGCGTGTATACACGGATATGTCACGCCCTGAAAGAATAAATATAATATTTATTTATTTTATTTATTTATTGTACACCATATAATTAATATAATTAATAATTTACAATATTGTACATTTGCTTATTGGTTATACAATGGGCGGTCTTATCGCTTAATATTATTTTAGCATTAAAATTAAAAAAAAAGTCTCAGTGGTCCAGTGGTCGCACACCCCGCTTGTGAATCAACAGGTCGCGGGTTCGAATCCTGGCTTACACCAATGACTTTTCGAAGTTCTTTGTGATAAATATCGATGACTAAAAACTTTGTGCCCGGTATGGCAATAGGTTCGCCACCTATTCCATTTGGGACGTAAACATAAAGGTGAGACGAGGCTTAAAAGCCGCTGCCCTACACCTTCGGGCAGAAAAAGGCGCACGGCATGGACACCTGCAACATATACAATACTGTTACAGTTGCGTTGCCGATCTTTAAGGGATTTGTTTAGGAAAGGATGGGGAAGGGGGCTGGGCCTCCGGGTACCTATCCACCCAACGAAACGCGGCATGAGCCACTTTACGTCGATCTTCGGAGAGGTCGTGGTATTTCACCGGTCGAGCCATGCCATTCATGCAGCGAACTGCTTGGCTCTTCCACTGTAATATAGTAAATAACTTACTTCGAAGAGTCCTTCAACTATTCTGACAGCTATGAGCAGCACGGTGCTAGTGTGAGCTAGAGGCGGAGTGAACAATGTCAAGAGGGACGTTGCTCCGATGCCTATTGCGAATACCCTGGAAATAATAAATAATAAATATAAAAGCCATAGTTTTTAGGGTCCCGCATCCAAGAAGATTATTAAGTAACTGTATTACATAACTTAACGCCTTTTGTTACCCGAAGGTACAGGCAGCGGCTGTTAAGCCTCGTCTCGCCGTTATGTTTACGTCCCAAATGGAATAGGTGGCGAACCTATTGCCATACCGGGCATAAAGTTTTCAGTCATCGATATTTATCACACACAATTCCCGAAAACAATTTGGAAAAGTCATTGGTGTGAGCCAGTGTCAGGATTCGAACCCGGACCTCTGGATCAGAAGCCGTGTGTGCTCGACTACTGGACCACCGAGACTGTCTGTCTGTGTTACCTACTAATTTACTAAGACTCAAAAATAAGCAATACATGATGGGATAACCCACAATGACCATTTTGTTTCTGAGGCGAAGCAAAGTTCGCTGGATCAAGTAGTAACTAATAAACAATTCAGTTTTGTCTCAATTTGTCTAGACCTGGTCTTTGGGGCACTGTCGCCATTGCTGGTTATACGAACAGAAGTACATTTATATTGTTTCTATAAAAAGGAACGAACCTGTTACCTCCTATTTTAGCTGCCAGCCATCCACCAGGTAACTGTGTCACCAAGTATCCGTAGAAGAAAGAACTCAACACCAATCCTTTGACACTGGGACTCCAGTCGAATTCGGGAACCTGAAATTTCATATCATCATATCATTATTCCACATAATATTTAACACCAAAGAAGCAGTTTAAGCGATTATTAAAATAGTCTAATCTCCGAAACTCAATCTCTTTCTCTGTTTACTAAGGAACCTTAGATATCATCAGGGTATTGCATAACGGATTAGCAAGAAGTCCGGTATTCCGGCAGGTACTATTAAAAAGAAAGAAGAGTTTGTTTGCTCAAATCTCAGTAACCAATAACTTGAATATATCTTTTCGTTTATATTTTTATATATATAGTTAAATGGAGATTCCCAAGGAGGGTTGACGTCAGGCAGGCGGCCACAAACAAACCCTTTGACCACATGGTTTGTTCGAAAGGATCACGTGTTGTGCCGACCCCACTTAAAGTGGGATAAGGGCAGGATAATGATGTTACAGTTTACTGGAGAAAGTTCTAGATTATAAAGGAAGAAAAATAATAACCTTGCAGCGTTAGGAACAGATATAGTTACGTACAGATCACCATAAATTTTACTTATCTAAATTAATACGAATGTTTAAATTATATTGTGAACTTACAAAGACCACTGTGCCATTATCCAGTTTGGTCTCCACCGGTTCCGTCATTGCCACCACGGCGACTGACAGGTTGACACGAAGCGCATAGCAGTTGAAGAATCCGAAGAAGGCGAGGAGTGCCACCACGAGACGCCTTCGTCGCCAGAAACGCCATGTTAGCTCGTGTTCTTTTGATTGTTCTCTGAAATGGATATATGACATTAAATGTTAAATCCGTTGACCACATCAACTCCAATCACAGTGAAATGTTAAAATTAATAAAATGGCAAAAAAAAATATTCTCTATAATTTAAATCAAAATACATACATAATACAATCTTAGAATATTGACAGAAATTATCAAAAGATTGCTCCAAAAGGATGTCACCTACTACTATGTTTTTTATGGGATAGGAGGGCAAACGAGCATGCGTGTCACCTGATAGTAGGCGACCAGCGCCGCCCATGGACACCTGCAACACATATAGTGTTACAGTTGGGTTGCCGACCTTTAACGGAGTAGGATGGGAAGGGATGGGGAAGGAAGGGTACCTCTCCCACCGAACGAAACGCGGCATAAGCTACTTTACGTCGATCTTCTGAGAGGTCGTGGTATTTCACTGGTCGAGCCGGCCCATTCATGCAGCGAACTGCTTGGCTCTACCACTCACAAAACGACTAACTCATTATTTGATTATCATGGGATAGGGGCAAAAGACGAAGCGGATCACCCGGATAATTGACGACAAGCGCCGAGTGTGGACACGCGTGACAGTGTTTCAGATGTGTTATCGACTTAGGGGGCGTCCATAAATTACGTGAGATGATTTAGGGGGGGGGGGGGGAAGGGGGTCGGGGCAAATCTCATATAATCTCACGTTAGGGAGAGGGAGGGTCTAGGCAAATATCACGCAATTTTTGTTCTGATTGAAACAAAAAAAAATAGTACTATTTTGGTCCATTCAAATATCCAAATTGTATACATGGGTAATGCTCAATATTTAATCTTGAGCGTCATCGTAATACGATTAAGATTATTCACTAATTCGTTCAAAAGAAAATAATTTCATTGATACTTCGACGTTATACATCTACTGAATATCAAACCACCATATTTATTTTATACCAAATAGCTCAATTTTATTTTTACAATAACAACCCAACGCGTTTACCTAAGAAACCCACATTCTGAAAAATCTCACGTGAGATTGGGGTATGGGGGAGGGGGAACAAAATCTCACGACATCTCACCAACAGGGGAGGGAGGGACAGAAAACTTTAAATAACACCTCACGTAATTTATGGACGCTCCCTTATAAGATGGGATTGAGAAGGGTTTGGGTATCAGGATACCTCTCTCATTGAACGAAACCCGGTATGAACAACTTTACGTAGACATTCAGATAATTATTTCATCGTTCGAGCCGGTATATTCATGCAGTATATGCACTGTGTAAAAAATATTATAATTGAAATACATAAAAAAAAAGTTACAAAATCACAAAATCTTTAAGTATATGAACAACAACAGCATCTCTATAACTAAAAGTGATAAATAACGTAATTTACTAATTTGTATACATAATACCTTATACAAAACGTAATAGTTTAATAAAGTCATCTTTGACTGTTAAAATATTTACTGTTATTATTGAAGTCGGTCGGTCACTTATTTTTGGAGTCGGTGCCAGCCTAGGTAACGTGTTCTAATGTGTTGTAGAGCAAAAATAAGTGACGTTTGTTTTGTTTGTGAGGACGAATCGAGAACCTAATCCTTTTTTCGAAGTCGGTTAAAAAAGAAGTCAACTTTATTTGTGACTCACTAAAAGACTTATACTTAACGCGCATTAATAGAGGTCATGCGCATTGTTATTTCATGGCAATTAACTCTACTTATGTTTGTATATTTAATTGCGTAATATTTACGCAATACTTTCTCATGTTTACGCGAATAAATATACAGTTATTTATTTTGTGCGTTAACGCCTCGTTCAGAATTGGGTATTCTTATAAAACATTTATTTATTTGGAGAATATTATTAATTCATTAAATAGGTTATATATTATAATGATTTTTTTAACGTATAATATAATTAGTCTTAAGATTACATTTTCTTTGGCTTATATACTATTGATAAAGCAACCTCTTATGAATAGATCTTCAAAGAGGATTTCATACAAAATAATTTGAACGCATTAAAATTACGTAACTTCCAAGCCTTTTTTCTACCCAAAGGTGTAGGCAGCGGCTGTTAAAGCCTCGACTGGACGTTACGCTACGTCCCAAAAAGAATAGGTGGCGAAACTATTGCCATTCGCCGGGCAATAAAGTTATCGATCATTCATGTTTATCACACATAACTTCCGAAAAAAAATCCGAGAAATTATTGGTCCAATCAGCCCGGAATCAAACCGACGACTTCTGAAACAGAAGCGGGGAGTTCGACCACTGGACCACCGAAATGTAATGTTTTATTATGGTTATTTATTCTACAGACATTTTTGGGAATGTTAAGTAATTATATTTGTTCTCAGGAGTTTTGTTCACATGACCGATAAACTGATTGTTGAAATAAAGTTTTTTCATCATCGTCAGCAGAGCTCAATCGACTTGTGAAAATCGCATTTGATTTCCCGAGGGAATCAATTATATTCCTGAAGTAAATTGGACCTTACGTTTTATGTTAGACCTCAAAGAATACATGACAAAGACTTGATATCGTAACTCGTATATATAACGACAGACCAAAACTGTAGGCTACTTCTAGTGCTCTATTGAAATATGTAATAAGCTAGTTAAGTAAATTATAAAAAAATGATTATTAATATAGCTTAACGTTTATATTATTCCAGAACATCTAAATTTAAAAAAAAAATCTTACATTTGCAATGTATGTTATATATACATTTTAAAAAATAATGCACCAAAACGCTCGAGGCTGTCATGGCGTCTTGAATGACGTCACGCCGTGATAAAGATTGCTAAAAGATTACTGCCTGTCACAGTCACGTGAAAAAATATTAATAATCTTTAATTATTTTGACAAACTGTTTTATTTTATAAAAAATCAACAAACAAGCACACTTTTAGTACCACTTGTTACAATTATAATATACTTAACTGGTACTTAACCTGCCTTGAACGTATATCATAGTTAATTACTTTCTAATAAAGGCTCCACGGACTTGTGCAGGCCGTATTGACCTCACTAACAGAGCACGCTTTGACTTCGGTAGTTTGACGTCTATCGTTAGAAAGTATTGGATTCAAATCCATGAAGTAACTATCGAATATTAAAGGAGATGTGGACGATGTGTGCACTAAATATTTATTCCATGCAATCAATTCTTTTATGGAACAAAATACGGAAACGCGTTATGAGAAGCGCGAAATTATGTTTAAAGAAAACTGCTACGTATTTAAGTTACCAGCAAAACAGGTGCGCATAAACTATTTCTTCGTACCCACACTATTTTATTTCTGAATTTAAATAGATATTTTTTAAATAAATAATTTGCAGTTTCTGAGTTTTTCCTCTACTGTTTAAATTATGCACAGATAGCACCGCGTCTTATACAATGGGTCCTGATACTAGCAAGACTGCATTTTTCTGCACGTCACATCCCTCGCGGAAGTCACTCCAACGCTAGCTGAAGCGCAATTCAGCAATTCGCGACAGAATAAATTAAGCTTTGAAATAAAATTGATAACATGTCGAAGTAAAGACGGTTTTAATTCAGACAAAATTGTCTATAAATATCTACAGCCTTTTTAACGAAGTAACAATGAGACGAGACAATTCAAATTAATGGATTACCTGCACGATCTAAATTCCTCTAATTCTGACAATTGAAAACTGTTTAAGTCTTTTTGAAGTAGGTTTTTTTTGGCCCGTATTAAAAGAATTGGTAATTATGACATTTAATAAAATTCAAACAATATTACTTATTAGGTAACCTTTTACAAGAGAACCGAGACTGCATGGTACAAATCGCAAACACAAAACGACTTTCACAAAATAATATCCATTATAAACACGAATAAAAGAAGGCAGCTCAATTCTGCGACCTTCAAACGTGCCAGACACGGGGGACCTGGCAACTGGTTTTGAGACCTCGAATTCCATTACCGAGCTTATTTATGCCATCAACAAAACAATGTCGCATGAAATGTCTCAGCGTTACTTGCTAAAGTCGACTTATTGTAAACATAACTTCACGCCTTTTCTACCCGAAGGATTAGCAGCTGCTGTTAAGCCTCGTCTCGCCGTTCTCTATACGTCCCAAACGGAATAGGTGGCGAACCTATTGGCATATCGGGCACATGGGCCAATTTGAGGATTCAAACCCGCGACCTCTGGATTCAGAAGCGGGGTGCTCGACTAGACCACTGAGACTAGAAATCGGCTTATTGTATTACGTAAAATTTATAAAAGAGTCAGAACATCATCATTCCATCTGTCCCTGTCTAGTTGAGTCATATTTTTATAATCTCCTCTATGGCTTTCAAATTCCTCACTAACACACCAACTACTCCTACACAATCCATCCAATGGTAGAGCCACGTGGTTCACTGCATGAATGGGTCGGCTCGACCGGTTAAATATCATGACCTTTTAGAATGTCGAGGTAAAGTGGCTCATGCCACTTTCGACCGGTGATAGAGGTGTCCGGACCCCCAACCCTTTCCCCTCTTGGCTTCCCAACCCTTTCCATATCAATCTTTGAAGGCTGGCAGCGCAACTGTCGCACTATCGGTGTTGCAGGTGTCTACGAGTGGCGTTAGTTGCTTATCACTAAGTGACGCGCTAACTCGTTTGTCACCCTAAAACATAAAAAAAATCGTGCGTGGAGTCCCGCCGCGCTAGAGAAGTGAAACTTTGTCACAAACATAAATGTAGGTATAACACCACACGTTCTAGCAGTGGTAGTCAAACAGTACGCTGCATGAATGGGCCGGCTCGACCGGTGAAATACCACGACCTCTCGGAAGATCAACGTAAAGTGGCTCATGCCGCGTTTTGTTCGGTGAGCAAGGTACCCGGAGGCCCACCTCCCTTCCCTATCCTTTCCCATCCTATTTCCTTAAAGGTCGGCAACGCAACTGTAAGAGTAAACGTGTTGCAGTTGTCCATGGGTGGCGCTGGTTACTTCCCATCAGGTGACACGCATGCTCGTTTACTCTCCTATCCAATAAAAAAAACACGTTTAATTTAAAAAGAGCACATCTTACATTAGAACGGGCCTCGTGGTGCATTAGTAAAACTACCGACTGTGGAATGGAGATTGGCGGGTTCGCTCGCCACTCGAGTATAAATCTGGGTAGGATTTGGTAACTACTCCTCTCTAGGAGGATCTGCCTTAATCGACGCCTCATTATTATTTGATTTAGTTACGGGGAGTAACTAAATCAAAGAGTAATGAAGCTTAAGACCATTTGATACCTACATTGTAAAAAGCATTAAAACTATCTCTGACTGAGAGGTAGTGGTATTTCCCTTGTCGAGCCGGCCCATTCATGGAGCAGACTGCGTGGCTCTACGACTGTTAATAATATCATCCAAACTTAGCGTGTATAAAAACTTCAAAATGGAGTTCTATGATTTAAGAACTACATAATTATTTTTATTACATACATAATATATACATACAAATATATGACACATATATATACATTGCAAAATTAAAAATGTCGATTTAATTATCTTTGTAATATCAAATATTAACAGTACGGGACGCGTCCGCCATGGCCGGCACTCGCTTCGTAACTACTTGATGTTTTACAAAAAAAATTACATACATATAAAATTTACAAAAAAATATACTAGTACAGATAGCACAAAAAGTAATATTAGCACGAAATTATTTATTTAGCCCATTTTTGTTTCTATGCCTCCTTCTATGCCCATAATTATAAGGTTCTTTCTGTGTATCTATTATCTCTTGTGTACAATATGTAAATATAAATAAGTAGATAATTAAGACAAATCAAAATTTAGTTTTTATAATACTGTATAAATAAATTTTTTGACAAACATTTTTTTGTAATTACATTGCTTAGTTTATTGACATATATAGATTTTTTTTATTTTTTTGTTTGCAGACAATTTTCTAATAGCTATGACATTGTTTCATTATTATTATTATTGACATGTTACATGTAATAATATAAACATAACATAACATAACTTCACGCCTTTTGTTACCCGAAGGTGTAGGCAGCGGCTGTTAAGCCTCATCTCGCCGTTATGTTTACGTCCCAAATGGAATAGGTGGCGAACCTATTGCCATACCGGGCACAAAGTTTGTCAGTCATCGGTATTTATCACACATAACTTCCGAAAACAATTTCGAAAAGTCATTGGTGTGAGCCAGTGTCTGGAATCGAACCCCGGACCTCTGGATCAGAGGCCGTGCGCTCGCCCACTGCGCCGCCGAGACCTATTATTACATGTAATAATTTTATTATTTAATGTATATTGACAACTGCACGTACATATCACACGCCTTACCAGGCAAATTTTAGAGATGCATAATTACGTCATGTCACCATACTGCAAATACCCAGAATTATGTGAATAAATGATTGATTGATTAATACTGAATTAGTTATTATTCCTGTGCTTGTATTTATACTTCTATTATGCAAAATTCCCAAAGTTAGCTTTTCGGTTATAGCGACGTCAAACTAATTGTTATTTGTTATTACATATTATAATATTACATTCAAAAATGTTCAAACAAATGTCTTGTTTGTATATTCCTAATAATATTTAAATTATTTAGTTTATTTTATTTTTTAGTTGCATATAAATTTAAATATTAAAAACAATATTTTTTATGCAGTTAGTACTTTAGGGGCATGGTGCGATAAAAACAGTGCCGCTACTAGCTACTAGATGTCTATGTACTGTTTTTAATCACGCTATACAAATTCTCTTCCTTGGTTTATATAAACCGGTTTAAGTTCTAGTCTTATATATTATCTATAATACCCGCGAGGGGGCGTTAAATGCGTTAAATGCTTTCGCAAGAGACATTAGAAGTTCCACTTCAAAAAAACATCTACTTTGGCTTAGTAAGTATTAGTAACTAGCCTTTCTTTCCTTCACATAATATGTCAATCTATCATTATCATATGTCATCTATCTACTTTCATATTTTTCCTACTTTTTGGCTTGGTCATATCGACCGTGTTCTACGTATTGTTGCCTTAAACTTGCCACCAATTCATCCATTCCAACATTATTCTGCATTCGGGCAACATTTGGTTGGCAGTCGATTGACAGCTGCAGCAATAATTTCTCTTGTTCTTAAATGTTCATTCTCATCTCATCTCCTTGCAAATTTTAGAAACCCGAAAATATCACTTTTTACAATAAAAATTATCCAAAATGATATGAAAGAATGATAGTTCGATTAAACTCTATTTCACATCCACAATCTCGTCATATCATATATGACGAGATTGTGGATGTTTTACGTCGAGATATTTGCGTTCACTTGACCATGCACAGATAATCAGACACTAAAAGGAATACAATGGAATCTGCTCCAAATATTTGTATTAGTCGTTATTTGACAAAGGCTATATTTTTACATGGAACGTTGTACCTCACATTTTATTCTAACAGTTGTTAGCTCAGTGAAGCAAATAATGACATAGGTCGTGATAAAATATAAATATATTTTATAATTATGTGATATTTTACTCAACATTTTTTATATTTTATCATACTACATTCAAGTCTCGGTTGCGCAGTGGTCGAGCACACGGCTTCTGATCCAGAGGTCCGGGTTCGATTCCAGACACTGGCTCACACCAATGACTTTTCGAATTTGGTTTCGGAAGTTATGTGTGATAAATATCGATGACCGAAAAACTGTGCCCGGTATAGCAATAGGTTCGCCATCTATTCCATTTGGGACGTAAACATAACGGCGAGACGAGGCTTAACAGCCGCTGCCTACACCTTCGGGTAACAAAAGGCGTGAAGTTATGTTATGTTATACTACATTCAACTAGATATCTATGTTATGGCGCTTTATTGTTCGGACTTGTGGCTATATATCGCACATCCTCTAAAAAAGTGTCATAACACAAAAAACGTCGATAACGAAGTAATAATAAAAAAACATTAAATTTTTTCTTCATATTACTTATTCACAAGACGACGACAAATAAAAATAAAATCGTAAATCTCAATTTTCTTAAAATCCCTTTTTTTGTGTTATGTCATTTTTTTAGCGGATGTGCGAAATGTTTCTTTATTATTACTTCGTTATCGACGTTTTTTGTGTTATGACACTTTTTTAGAGGATGTGCGATATGTTTTTCGTCTTACTTGGAATCTTGGTGCGTTGCAATGGCTTTTCACAAGTTAATTGCAGTAAATATAATAAACACGGTGACCTAGAGGTGGAGCAGATTTGTGACGCGTTTGAATTAGAATTCTGAACCTTTAATCCTGACTTTTATAAGTTTAGATGTTGCAGAGATTATATTTCTACTTCTAGAAACGTCTATATATCTTATTTTACAAGCAGAGAAAGTCAATAAAAACATGGTTAGTATTTACAGAAGGAACAAAACAAATTAATTTTTAATTGCATCGATCGTAAAATATATTATTTTCAGAACTATGCGTTATATATATATATACAAGAACTACCTGTAGTAGACCAGAATTTATGCGTAAGTATTTAATTTACTTCGCGTTATCAACATTACACAACTTACATATAAACCCTGGTGAAAAGAATAGGTTACATAATAAATATTATTTATAGAAATATTATTCAAACGAATAAATAAAATTGCAATGTCCGTATGTAACAGTTTTATTTTTGGACTACGAAATTTTACTTAGTATTATACATTTATGACTTTGGCAAATGTTTTCTGGAAGTCAAATGTGTTAGTTAAAGTATTAATTATACTTTAACTATATGGCAACGGGCTCACTAACGTTTAGTTAAGACCCAATATTTCGTTAATTAAAACTTCACCAAGGTCGCTGCCTACACCTTTCAAATATTAACGGAGTGTATTATAAAGTATGCAAAATAATTTAAAAAGCATCCGACAAAAATATATTGCATTCCGTAACAGGTACAACGAGTCCGACAGCACTTTCGCTGGTATATAATTCAAAGTCCAAGGAACAAAATTGATTATAATAAGGAGCAAAAAATCCGGCATTTACCATTCGAACAAAGTTCGGTAACTGCTTGTTATACTTATATATAAACTGGTTAACAAATGTGTTGTATAAATTAAAAAAAAAACACTTCCTTTTGTATATTATTATAATTATTATTATAAGTCAGAGACCAGTTCGTTAAAAGTGGACTTGTATCGTTGCAAGCATAATATCAGTCAGTCTGTTTTGCTGTAATACTGTTTCAATTTACTTAAGCATTATAAAATATTTGTCTGGGTATACTTTCGCGCAAAATATTGAAGTTTGATAAAATTTATAAATAGTAGGCTTGTCATTTCAGAGAATTGACAAAATACACATACGGAATATTGGAAGCAATTGTAAAAAATGTTATTTCCTGTACTAGCATCATTTTGCATTTGAGAAAAAGTGTTTATTTTAATATGAAAAATAGACATTAAAATCTTCATCCTTTGCCCGCGAGCTTGGTTGGAGTGAAGCCTCATTTTCATACTGTCAACTACTAAACGTAAAATTATGTTCTATTTAAATTATATTAAGGTTTATTTTCTAAAGTATTGTTATACGTTCAGTTTAATACTGAATATCCCATTGATTTTACCCCCCATATTCGGAGATTAGGTACTCCTTATCGGTACGATAGTTGTGTAGTGAATAGAGGAGTTGATATCCACATTATATGATACCACGGTCGTAACTCCTCCTCCATACTCCTTCCTTTTCCCCAGCTATTCAACTTTACCCGCTTTTAGATAATTACGATTAAGGAGCATGATTATATTATTTAGTTTCTATAGTAACTTACTCGTAAGTTATTGTACTGCGATTACATAATGTCTTTTTAAAGAGAAAAGAGAGTCGTTTGGTCACCAAACAGGGTTTCTGGATAAAAACGCATACCGATGACGTTTCCAAAGTATAAAATAGTACTTACGTACATAAATAACTTCACGCCTTTTTCTGGTGGTCATGGTGTGTTACTAAATTATATAACAAAAACAATAAATAAACATTAGTAATTCGTTTGATTGTCTGAATTTAATTTCGCTTCATATTCAATGGTGACTTTGTTACCGACTTATAAGCTTTAAAACTACGCAATGGAACTTCGTGCGGGTTTTTATAATAGATAGAGGGTGTCAACGGGTCGGATTTTATCCATATTTCATGTATGATTTAGTAAAGGAAAAGTTATAAATCCAAAATTAACTTTTTATTACTTTTGATGCGGAACAAAGTTCGCTGGGTCCACTAGTATACATATAAATATGAATGGAAAAAAATCCTGCTTGCGTTGAAATTCCAGAGAATAATGGAGCCTTTTTTTTTTTTTTTTTACGCGAGGAAATGCTTTATGCACACCCCCGCCTGGGGACGGCAGGGGGTAGTGTGGGACTCCTAAAACCTCGCGGCGGCCTTCCTCCGGCGTTGGGGTGGTCCAGGATTCGGTTAAACCCCTCTGGTCCACCCCGCCGTTGCCCCCCCTCTGTCACGAGGGGGTGCTCATCCTCGGGGAACCTCGGCGAGGCTCCCCCGGGCGGGGCGGCTCCGACCGCGCGCTGTAAAGAGGCGCGCGGCCGGCGGCGCCCCGGACGATCCTCCCCGGCCGCACCGGGGGGTCATCCTTCCCGGGCCGCGACCCGGGCGCACCCGCGGGGTGTGCGCCCCCGCGGCCCGTCGGCGGCGGCGATCACTGAGCTCGCCGCCGCCGCCTTCGAGCGGGATCGGCTCTCTCCCGACCCCGCTCGGCGGCCTCCTTCTGGAGCATGACTGCTTCGCAGAAGGAGACCACAGCCCTCCACTCCTCCTCGCCCGCCAGCATTGCCGCGACCAACGCCGGCGGGGACAAGTCTCGCCCGATCCCGACGACCAGGACTCGGCGCTCGGCCGCCCAGGCCGGGCAGACCTCCAGCGTGTGCTGGGCCGAGTCCAGGTCGGATGCGCAATGGTGGCATCTCGCCGTCTCTTCACGTTTTATTCGACTCAGATACTCACCGAAGCACCCGTGCCCGGTGAGTATCTGAGTCAACCTGTAGGTGACAGTGCCCCATTTATGGAGCACCCAGGCCTCGAGGTGGGGCAGGACGGCCCCGACGGCGCGCGAACGCATACCGCCCTGGAGGACCAGCGCGTCGCGCCAGTCCCCCAGGACCCGCCGGAAGGCATCCCGCCTCCGCACTTCGTGTCCCCGCGCGTCCCCCCCTCCCCGGCCGAGATCGTACGCGGCTGCGTACATCTCGGCCAGGATGATGAAGGGGGGATAACTCGCGAGGACCGTCGCCGCCTCGTACGAGATGGTACGGTAGCCCCGTACGATCCGTATGGCCATGATCCGCTCCAGGCTCCTTAGCAGAGCCCTGGAGCGGGAGGCCCCCGCGAGGTCTCGCGACCAAACTGGGGCCCCGTACAGGGCCACGGACCGCACGACGCCACCGTAGAGGCGGCGAACTCCCTCCCCCGGTCCCCCGAGGTTGGGCAGCAGGCGGTGTAAAGCGCCCGCCACCCGTCGCGCTCGGGGGACCATCCGTACGAAGTGCTCCTCGAAGCTCCAGCGGCTGTCCAGGGTGAGGCCGAGGTACTTCATGTACCGCCCCACCGGGACAGCCGTGTCACCCATCTGGATCCGCGAGGCCGGGGGTTCCCTGCCTCTGGTGAGGCGGTGGAACCATAGCGCCTCACTTTTGTGAGGCGCCACCTCCAGGCCCAGCCCGCGGATCCGTCTGACGACGATCGCCACCCCCAGCTCTAATGGAGCCTACCTCTCATTCGTATTTAAGATAAATCTGAAAACAACTTTTCCGAGCTGAAATGTATTAAGCCTTTCAAGATAAAAAGCGAGCCAATTAAATAACTCCTTACTTCTGGTGATGTTAAGTAAATATACAGCAAAATGGAAACATTTCAAAATTAATACAAACGTCGTAAACAGTCGTAAACATTTTGCCTGAGGTCCTATGACCCCTACACGGGTCAGTCGTAAATGCTCACTTGTTTTGCAAATAAAGGTTCCCGGCAAAGAACGATGGCATCTCATTTCCTCCCCCCACAAAACCATAGCTTATGTCGTTAAGAAAAGTCCCAATGGTGAAATTTATTTCGATGTCAAACCATAAGATGTTCGACGAGGGTGTCGATCGACCCAATTAGGCTGTGACCCAATTGCGATTTTAAAGCCTCCGTGTCACGAGAAATCATTTGATTTTCCGAAAATTAATGCGACAAGTTCCTTAGCAATCGTTGTGCTTTAACAATACATGCAATTTAGAGTTTAGAAGTTCGTGTAATAATGGTTTTCATCCAGTAACAGATTACATAACATATTTAACAGTGGTAGAGCCAAGCAGTTTATTGCATAAATGGGCCGGCTCGACGGGTGCAATACCAGGGCCGGCAACGCAACTGTAACACTATATGTGTTGCAGGTGTTCATGGGCGGCGGTAGTTGCCTAACATCAGGTGACCCGCTTGCTAGTTTGCCCTCCTATTCCACAAAAAAAAATATCATAAAAATTATGCTTCTACTTCACAAGGGATTTTTAGTGGGGTGATGTTTAGTAAATAACAACATAACATAACTTCACCTTTACCTTTACCTTTATCTACCCGACTCGCCGTTATGTTTACGTCCCAAACGGAATAGGTGGCTAACCTATTGCCATTACACCGGGCACAAAGTTTTCAATCATCGATATTTGTCATACATAACCTCCGAAAATAATTTCGAAAAGTAATTGGTGTGAGCCCGGATTAGAACCCAGAAGTTGTAGGCAGTGGCTGTTAAGCCTAGTCTCGCCGTTATGTTTACGTCCCAAATGGAATAGTTGGCGAACCTATTGCCATACCGGACGCATAGTTTTGATTCATCGATATTTATCACACATAACTTACGAAAACAATTTCGAAAAGTCATTGGTGTGAGCCAGGATTCGGGCCCGCGACTTCTTGATTCAGAAGCGGGGTGCTCGACCACTGGACCACCGAGATGTAGATAATTATTAAACACATTTTTGATTTCTTGATTCACAAGAGGGATATGATTTTGTAACGGTTTATCTTATATCGAACCCTTTTATTCGACTAGAATTTGACCGGTTTTTTTTTAAAAAAACAGCATTTATTTATACAAGTTTGTCAATACAGGCGTAACACCAAAATGATAAAAGCCAAACACACATATCTTTCGTCATTCATCACATTTCACGCTAAAATGTTTTGCCATTAACAATGACATTCGATAAAAATATACTTTCACTTTTGAGATTGAACGAAAACATATTAATTTATATGTATATGTAGATATATATAAACATGTAAAATTCTTGTGTAACGGTGTTTTGTACATAAACTCTCCGAAATGGCTCGACCGATTTTTATGAAATTTTGTGCATCGCTTAGGTCTGCGAATCGGACATCTTCTTAATATTAAAGGTGAACCTTAAAATTGTTTATTTTATTTTTAGACAAGACATTTTGAATTTTTTATGATACAGCACAAAATACAATATAAACAGCCCAGCATGTTCACCCCTCTATGACCAACAACATCTTTATGTTAGAAGGGGCAAACGAGCTTGCGGCTCACCGAATGGAAAGGGACTGCCGCTGCCCACGGGCATCTGCGACACCAAGGGCGTCACATCATTTAAGATGAGAATAAGCTAATTTTTTTAAGGTCCCTAGGTCGTAAGGGTCCGGAAACACCGTTTTTGATTTGTTAATTAAATACATTGATTTGATTGAAAGAGAGTGAGGGTGTAAAAATAAGAAAGCGCATGCTCCGATGGTTCGGACATGTAGAAAGAATGCATGATGTAAGATTGACCAAGAAGATATACAATGCAAAAGCGGCACGATGTAGGAGTCGAGGACGGCCAAGACGCACATTTCATGACCAAATAGAACGTGTTCTGGAGGAAGGTGATGTTAGGAGCCTCAAAAATCGACGCGCGTACATGAAAAGTGTTAATTAAGAAAGTTAAAGAAGCGAGTGAGGCGTGTAAGAATCGTGCCTTAAAGCGCTCTGTTCTCTCTGCCTACCCCGCCGGGATTTACTATGAATAATTAAATATATTTATATATATATAATATATATATATATATATATTATATATATATATATAATTAAATATATTTATATTTAATTATTGATTATAATATAATTAAATATAAATAATTAAATACTTGGCATGAGTTTGCATAGCACGCAAAAAAATTCCGGATCAGCTAGTAGTAAATAGAATATAATATTTTTACGAATGGATGTGGGTATTACTAGAAAACTAAACACAATTCAAATTAATAAATAATAGTTTAAAAAAACTAAAAAACACGCTTTTTATAGAAAACCGAACTAAAAAATAGAAAAATAAAAAAAAATATTTTATTTTAAAAAAAGCGTGGGGTGCTTTTTAGATATTAACGAAATGATAATCACTCTACTCATATCTGTCAATAAAATATTTATAACTATTCACACCATGCACCCCACGCTTTTTTTAAAATAAAATATTTTTTTTTATTTTTCTATTTTTTAGTTCGGTTTTCTATAAAAAGCGTGTTTTTTAGTTTTTTTAAACTATTATTTATTTTCTATTTTTTAGTTCGGTTTTCTAGTCTAGAACTTTCATAGTTCACAAATCGCACCATCTAGTGGCAATCACCGGAAACTAAAAAAGAAGTCGGTTACAAACAAACATACAAACATACAAACCTACAAACATACAAACCTACAAACAAACATACAGGTGAAGCTAATAAAAAGCTAATAAAAATTAGAAATACCTGTAATATACCTATTTGTGTCACAAAGTTCGATGTTATAAATTATAAACGAGTACACCGCGTATTATACTGTTCCTGACAAAACAAGTCCATCTTAAGGTTGTCTGGAAGAGATCGCAGCATGCGATAAGACCGCCTTTGTACTAGCCTAAAATTTACCTTTTACTTACTGTAATTTAATCTATTTATGGTGTACAATAAAGTGTTTTTATTATTATTATTAAAATTTATCCGAATCAGCAACGTCCATTTTATTTCATACGCAGCTGTGAAAAAGATGTGGTGTCACCACGTAGGAACGAAGTTCCTTCGGCTAATGTAGAATCGACACAATTTGCAAGAAAAAGAAAGAAGGAGAAAGAGAAAGGTATTATACACTACTCGCTTGTGTATAAGACTGTCGCGTCTGCGCACGTCCCATTTAACGGTTTTATTCCCCGGACGTTTTCTTACGGTTTTACTATCACATTTTTTTCAGTTCGGTCGTGCAGCAAAATCCCTATCTCCTGTAGCCTGCCGTATGGAACTTCGTTCCAAAAATAAACTAAAATATTCATTAAATTAAAATGGGACCTTTTTATGGATATATGTGTTTTTTGAATTAAAATCAGATAACAACGAATACAAAATTTTGAGCGACATGTTTAGGAACATATTTATTTATATGTAGAAAAGAGAAACTAACCGCTACTGCTAACTAGCCGCTACCTACTGCTTCGGGTAGAAAAAGGCATGAAGTTATGTTACGTTTACAGCTGCAGTATAACTTAAACTTAACTAGGTTGACAAGAAGAGCTTCAAAGTCTAGTGGTTTCAGTACATAGGACTTCAGAAGAATCCTTGTACGAACAGATTAAAAATAATTCTTTTCAGAACCGATTCGTATCTGATGCTTGCAAAGTTTTCCAGACAAGTTTTATGATTAGCAGTATATGACGTGCATAATATGGTTGACGTCACACACGCCTACTGACGTTTAATCTCCTATGACACTAAAATACAATGTGTCTATTATTTATTAGTATATAAAAAAAAGTATTCTGGACGTGTCTGAACTTGGGAAGGTTAATCAGAGCTTTCCGAAAAAAGAAAATTTATCATTACGACGAATTGTAACGACATTATAGTTTACGATTATAGTATTAACAGATATTGGTGGAAAATTGTTTAGTTTTGTAAAAACATACGTGTAACTTAATATATAGAAAAATACCCAAACATCATAATTTATTTATATTTCAATATGGATGGAGGGTCGTCATAATTACGAAGAAAAGCCATTATTGTTTAGTGCATTTCAGTCATTACGACGAGCGAAGAATTCTACATAACTCCCTAAAAGTTACAAGTACATTACTCACAGACTTAAAATAAAAAATGATATAAAGGATCTGATGCTGAATCTGCCACTTTACGTCTATCTTCTGAGAGGTCGTGGTATTTCACCGAGCGAGCGGGCTCATTCATGCAGCAAACTGCTTGGCTCTACCACTGTTAAAATTGTCATGGCGTCTTAAATGTTCTGTGTATTTATGTTTTATAATCTGTATATCTTTTTCAACAGTTTGAAAACTCCATTTAATCCATCCTATTCTCATTATTATTGGTGGAAAACTAGCTTAATCTAGACAGACTAAATAGAAGAATCATTATTTCATGGAATTGAGATGTTTGCCTGAATTTTTAACCAAAACACCCAATTTACTAAAGAGACTAGCTGACACGGTGAACTTTGTTCTGCATCAAGAGTAATAAATAATTAAAATTTGGATATATCACTTTTTATTTCCTACAACATACATGCATTATAGCTAAAAACCAGTCCGTTGACACCCTCTATGTATTAAAAAAAACCGCATCAAAATCCGTTGGGTAGTTTCAAAGATCTAAGCAGACAGACAGCGGAATGCGACTTTATTTTAGGCTATGTAATGATATCAGATGTGAGAATATGAGACAAGAGTTCCTGTATCGCTTTTCGTGAACGTACCTTATATCTGAAACTCACTTACTCATCGTAACTAGTCATCTGAAAAGAATCAAAACAAAATCCATCATCGGTCCCATTCAGTCCCATTGTCGAGATTCATGCAGCCGTACTGTCGATACAAAATAATATTCCTTACTAAACAAATAAAACCAACCCCTAAACAAAGTATTACCCAGACGGGAAAGCGTGCCGTTCCACTCCATCGCGTTCGCACAATTCGCGCCAAAATAAAATCTCATTTTCAAATTAGCACAAATATTTTTTAACAACAATTTCCAAAACAACTACGACGTCAACGGGAATCGTCACGTCCGGAAATAATTACGGGGAAAATTCCGATGAGGATTTTCTCTAAAAAAGTAAAAGTGAAAATACGCATTTCCTCGGCAGCCGTGTCAACAGTTAATGTAGGGGAAAATAAAAAAAAAACATTGCAAATTGCCTCGTCGGCAAAATATTTTTTTGAATAGTATATTCTAAAACGTCGGGATTTCGGACAGCTGTGTGACACACATGTTCATGGACATAATGGCTTGTGCCACCTATTTAAGAGACTAAAGCCATTCTACCTCTTCCAGTTGGTGTCGTAAGAGACATAGAGAAAAAAACAAACGTTAGATTATCCGTTTACCACAGGGATTATTAGCTAGAAGGCTCTATTAAGGCTAATGGAAAAGTAATTGATACAGTTATGAAAAGAACACGCCATCCGCAAGGCTTCCTTCAGATTTTCAGTTTCATGAACATGCGATAAGTTAATAACGAGTTATTAAAGTTGATTACAACTTTTTGGTACGTAATAACATTTTCAGGTAGGTGTGTTCTGGAGAGTTCCTTATGCCAGTAAAACAAGGCTTCATGTAATTGGACTTAGATTTTGATATCGAGGTAGTAATTATAAACAAAACAGCGGTTAGGTTTTGTGAACGTCTGAAAGATTTTTTCTTTTGTAACTTTGATATAGGCAGAGGCAGTTTTCACTCGAAACGCTGAATCTTTAGGCCTCGTGTAATAGGTGACGGAAGCACGTTGGAAGATTACGTTCTTCTAAAAGATATCGTAATGAGATTTGTCGTAGCCCGAGCTTAAGCTAGACTTCTCTCATGCCTACAAATGGTTGAAGTTTCATAGAAGAATATGCAATCCTGATAATTCAGAAAAAACAACTAAAGACTTGAGCTCCGTATATAGAAATCGGCACAGTAAAATCATGATTACCTGAGCAATGAATGCTCATGAGGAAATGAATTTTCGAATTATTTACGCAATATATAAAGCAGATTTATGTAGATTATTGTAGTTATATTTTAATAGTTTAATATTATGTCTCGGTTGCCCAGTGATCGAACTTCTGATCCAGAAGTCCGGCTTCGATTCCTGACTCTGGCTCACACCAATGACTTATAGAAATTGTTTTCGGAAGTTACATGTGATGAATTTCGGTGACTGAAAACTTTGTGCCCGGTATGGCAATAGGTTCGCCACCGTTCCATTTGGGACGTAAATATAACGGCGAGACGAGGCTTAACAGCCGCTGCTTACACCTTCGGGTAGAAAAGTATGTAGATTATTGTAATTATATTTTAATAATCTTATATTTTAATCGGTCGAGGAGTCTGAAAGCAATCAGTAACAAAGAAACAAGCCTACGAGGGTAGGTATGTGAGTATTATTATAATTAGTAGGATTTAGTACGTATTGTTTTGTTTACAAAAATATAAAACTACGCTGTCTCTATCCAAAATTTCCTAATTTACATTTGTCTGTTTAAATTAACTAAAGTTTAAGACACAAAAAGAGATTCGCTGCGAGCAATAAACGATTACTACACACGCGTACTTGGGCTTACCTAAAAAAAAAATACGACGAATGGGATTTTTCAGACTAATTAATAAATTAACACATAATCGTAATCTAAATAATATATTATTATTATAATAACAATATATATATTTGCATAACATTAAAATGAGGTAATTTAGAACACGAACCAAAGTGGTAGAGCCAAGGAGTTCGCTGAATGAATGGGTCGGTTAGACCGGTGAAATACCACGACCTCTCAGAAGATCGACGTAAAGTCGCTCATGCCGCGTTTCGTTCGGTGAGAGAGGTACCCGGAGGCCCACCCCCCTTTCCCCATCCTTTCATATCCCCTATCCCTTAAAGGTCGGCAACGCAACAGTAACACTATATATGTTGCTGGAGTCCATGGGCGGCGTTAGTTGCTTACCATCAGGTGACACGCCTGATCCTTTACCCTCTTATCCCATAAAAAAACCAAGAAAAATCTTCGCAATAATTTTCGGCCTTACAAAACCTTATCATTTAGTCTGGTCGTCACGTCTCTGCTATCAGCTGCTCTATGATTTCATTTGAGTACACAGCCCACAAATAGTAGTGTTATCAGTGTTTATTTAAGCAGTGGATAATTTTATACTTTTATTGCGTTTTATAAACAAATAGTAGAGTATTTACAAAGCGAATTGTTAAACGTTGGGAATTCCTGAACGAAACACTGATTACAGTGGTAGAGAGTCACGCAGTTTGCTGCATGAATAGGCCGACTCGACCGGCGAAATACCACGGTCTCTCAGAATGACGATGTGAAGTGACATATCACATATACCGAGTTTC
Organism: Euproctis similis; assembly: GCA_905147225.2. Taxonomy (NCBI): domain Eukaryota; kingdom Metazoa; phylum Arthropoda; class Insecta; order Lepidoptera; family Erebidae; genus Euproctis; species Euproctis similis. The sequence continues at coordinate 4,953,275 of LR990118.1, read as the reverse complement.
GTTCGGTGAGAGAGGTATGTACAGATTAGTGCAGATCCACCACCCCCCTTTCCATTCTATTACTATAAAGGCTGGCTATGCAAATGTGACTTTATCTATGTAACAGATGTCCGTGGGCGGCGGTAGTTGTTTACCATTAGGTGACCCGCTTTTTTATGGGATAGGAGGGCAAACGAGCAAGCGTGTAACGTGAGGGTAAGCTACCTTCGCCGCCCATGAACACCAGCAACATATATACTGTTACTGTTGCGTTGCCGACCCTTAAGGGAGAAGGATGGGGAAGGGGGGGGAGGCTTTGGTGGCCCTCCGGGTACTTCTCTTACCAAACGAAACGCGGCATGAGCCACTTTACGTCGATCTTCTGAGAGGGCGTGGTATTTCACCGGTCGAGCCAGGAATTGCTCGTATATACTGTTCCATAAAAATAAAATCGGTCTGTTATACTGATCAGAGAATAAATAAACAATATCAATAAGATTAGAAAAACGTATAACTACCAAATGTCGGCTTTTTCAACGGATATCCTTACACCGATAGGATATGGCGTATTTGATATCTCTATCTTAAAAAAAAAAACAAACCGGTAATCTGCGGGATACACTCGCGCTCGTAGGTTCCGCATTTAACGTTTATGTTTCCGAGTAGAAATGAAACTTTTCGATTTGTATTATAGTTCCTTGTCACAAAATATGTAATTCCTTATATCCTCTCATAAATTCTCCATTTTATTTGTGTGAACTAACGAACCCGGCGAACTTTGTTTTGCCTCAAAAGCATTAGATGAGTAAATAAGATTTTTTCCAACATGAAATTTTCAATATAACAAACAAACACTTTAATTTTATTTATATGTATAAACTAGCTGACCCGGCGAACTTTGTTCTGCATCAAAAGTATTAAATGAGTAAATTTTGGACATCATAAGATTCAAAATTAATGCTGTAATGTTTAAAATTGTTTCGTAAATAAGCCATTATTTCTAGTAAAAAATAACAAAATAAAAATGGTCATTGTGGGTTATCCTTAAGAGATAGACATAATGCCCTCGCGGACTTTTTCGCGCGAAGGTCTACACCTTCTAAAGGTGCTTAATAATGTAGAACATTATTTTGATTTATCACTTAGGGTTCAGCCAGCGTTTGCAATTAAAGTGCTAAATCTCGAAAATTATCATGTTTTCTTTAGAACATCATAATAGGTTGGGGAAAAAGTATTTTCGTATTTTTGTATGAAAAGTCAAGACATTTTTTTCAAAGTTTATTTACATTTATTTACAATATATATGTACCGTTTTGTTGAATAACTTTCTGCCATTTTGTGGGCAGAGACATTATCCCGTTACTGTAGAAACTTTGGGACTTCTGATAAAAAAAACGGGACAAATAGTTTTGGCAGTCCTCTCTTGAGGTCAACCTTACAGAACCTAAAGAATTCTGAAGAGACCGAAACAGGTGAAAATCTGAAGGCGCAAGGTCAGGGCTATATGGTGGATGCACTAGGACCTCCCAGTCGAACTCTCTTAATTTTTGCTGAGTGGCTAAAGATGTGTCTGGTCTAGCGTTATCGTGATGAAAGACCACACCCTTCCTGTTGATTAATTCCGGTCGTTTTCTCTCGACTGCTTCCTTTAATCTCATCAGTTGCTGGCAGTAAAGATCAGAATCGATGGTTTTGCCGGACGGTAAAAGCTCATAATGAACAATGCCCTTCCAATCCCACCATACACACAGCATCACCTTATTTCGTGTTAGGCCAGGTTTGGCCACAGTCTGTGAAGCCTGGCCAACTTTCGACCACGACCTTTTTCGCACGTTCTTGTCGTACGTGATCCACTTTTCATCGCCAGTTATCAATCTCTTCAAAAACGGCTCGGTTTCATTACGTCTCAATAATGAATCGCAAATGAGTACACGGTTCATTAAGTTTCTTTGAGTGAGCTCGTGTGGCACCCAAATATCGAGCTTTTTTGTATAACCAGCTTTCTTCAAATGGGTCAAAACTGTTTTGTGGTCAATTCCCAGTTCTTCAGCTACATCGTAACTACTAATATGCCGATCTTGCTCCACTCTTTCAAAAATGGCGTCCATTTTATTCGTAACAGGGCGACCAGAGCGAGGTGCATCTTTAACATCAAAATTTCCGGACTGAAAACGTTTGAACCAAATTTGTGCTACTCTTACTGACACTGCATCAGGTCCATAAACATCACAAATTTTTTTCACTGCTTGAGTTGCATTTTTGCCTTTTTTATAATAAAATTTTAAAATGTATCGAATTTCTTCATTAGATTCACTCATTTTTACGGAGAGAAAAACAAATGAAAAATAGCGGGAAACAACTTTTTTTTATTTTTTTCTTTTCTTTATAATGTAACCTTTTTAATGTTACCAAAACCAGCCAGACACAAATAGTACAGTCAAAGAAATTTTATAATAAGTTTATACCTACGTTATGCGAAAAGACTTTTTCCCCGACCTATTATATTAATCATAGATCAAAACCTAACTATTAAAAGAAACCGCATCAAAATCCGTTGCGTATTTTTAAAGATATGCGCATATAAGGGGACAGACAGCGGAAACTGACTTTGTTTTATACTACGTAATGATTTCAAGTACGTATAGCTGAACCGAAAGTACGCGAAAATCACTTCTGTATTGTCAGAAATCCTCGATTCACTAGCGAGATTAAATTATATTCCTGTGATAAACTGGAGCAATTTAAGCTAGATCCGTATCGATACATCAGTGGAACTTGTATTAATATAATTAGCTTTTTGCTTTATATTACATAATAATATTTTAAAGCGGAGATGAATTGCTGCTTTTTTACATAGATCAATCATAATTTTATCGATGCAGTCAGAGTTAATGCTTTGTTAACAATTAATATCCAAATGACACGAAAAAAAACGACACCGCGGTTTTGAAAGACATATTATACGACATATAGATAAACACATTAAAAACCGCAAAGATTAAATACACAGGAGTCCGAACGGTATAGGTTTAACTTCACGCTTTTTTCTACCCGAAGGTGTAGACAGTGGTTGTTAAGCCTCGACTTGCCGTTATGCTTACGTCCCAAATGGAATAGGTGGCGAACCGGGCACAAAGTTATCGGTCATCGATATTTATCACACATAACTTTCGAAATTAATTTTGGAAAGTCATTGGTGTGAACCAGGATTCGAAGACGCGACCTCTTGATTCATAAACGGGTTTTGCTCGACCACTAGCTCACCGAGACTTTAAACACTATTAATGCACACAATAATAAACTCAGATCTTAGTTCTCTTTTCTGCCACTGGCTGCGCTAGAATTTCTGACGGACATTACTATGTATTATTACACGTAAACACGCGTTGATAAGTTGAAAAGTCGAGTGTTTCGCGAAGGATGGCGCCCTCTAACGGCGAGACCATTCGTTCAACATTACGTACGGACCCCTACTTTTCTATACTTGGTGATTAAGATAATTTAAAATGTCTTTTCTTGATTCGTTTTTTTTTTTGCTTTTCTATTTGGCCATGATTTTTTGCTTCATAAAATACTTATTGTTAAGAGACTTATTGTTAAGAAAACTATATCTATGTTTAGTTATTTTTATCCTTGTACAAGTACGCATTCTCGGTGATGTTGCTCTTAGTAGAAAAATGTGAGGAGTCAGAATTTTTATTGTGCGCACGTGTCACATAGAACGAGTTTATTTCAAGAAAGGTAGATCCTAAGAGATTTTCTTTTTACTAAATTGTTGGGCTTGAGCTTGGGAAGAGACGAGCTTAAGAAGTATAATATTAATATTAGTATTTTTACTTTTCTGGTAAAAGCTTTTAAACTCAATAGCAGTAAGTCGTAGTCAATTTACTGTGGTAGTCTTGCAGTTCGCTGCATGAATGAGCCGGTTCGACCTGTGGAATACCACGATCTCTCGGAATACCGGCGTGAAGTGGCTCGTGCCGCGTTTCGTACGGTGAGTAGGTGTCCGGAGGCTCAATCCCCTTTCCCTTCCAACTCTCTTAAAAGATGGCAACGTACCACAGTGTTTATGGGCGGAGAGTAGTTGCATACCATCAGGTGACCCACTTGCTCGTTCGCCCACCCCTCCCATAAAAAAGCTAAATAAAATGCTAAAAATACAATGAATTGAATTTTGTTTCAGTGTAATATACATCGCGACGAGAAACGAATAGAACAAATAACACTGTACAAAGTGCAAAGCAAATTGTAATTCTGTAGTGTATTCAGTCAAGAGACGTAACTTTTTATTAGCAAATATTTATTGTAAACAAGAACAACCACAATAGCTTGATACAATTAAAATATCGTTATTGAAATTACATACACATACATAACTTAACGCTAAATCCTTTGAGGGGCAGGCAGAGAGAACAGAGCGCCATATGGCACGATTCTTACATGCCTCACTAGCTTCATTGACTTTTGTAATTCTTTTCATTCACACGCGTCGATTTTTAGGCTCCTAACATCACCTTTCTCCAGAACACATTCTATTTGGTCATGGAATGTGTGTCTTAGCTGTCAGCATCATCTATTCTATCTATCAGAACCATAACCCTCCTTACTTTTACGCCGACTCAGTCTTTCAATCTAACACAAATATCCACTTGTAAATGTTAAATTAAATGAAAAATGAAAGTAATTATGCAAATAAATGAGCGGCATATATGTATAAACCAGTAGACAAGTGACTCAAGTAAGACGCAAGCAAGTTTGGAAGGTCAGCACATAGAAATTATATGTAATTTCATTTTCAGAAGCCATTCACTGACAAAAAGGAAATAATTAAATCAAAACACGTAGCAAGGCCTCATTTAATAATATCTAGTATACATAATATAATATTTGGTATTTGTACACGGATATTGTGTAGATAACAAAAACAATAAATGGTAGATATATACTAAAAAAAATGAAAATTAATTGTCTGTTCGTATTTACTAAATAACAATTTTACATGTATAATAATAATATTCTGAAAGTGTATCACTGTATGCATGAAAATATTAAACAATCCATATAAAAATGAAATGACAGTTTGTATTTCGGGTGACCAAAAAATCCTATTTTGGCGCGCTTTTCTGTGGCAGATATTGTAAATATGAGGCATTAAGAGAAAAAAAAAACCATAAAATATTCTTTATTCAAATATATTCGTGGACAAATAGTGTTATGTATTACAAAATAAATCTTCGTAATAATGTATATGTAGGAGAATGATAGCTTATAATAAATAATAATTTGTAGTTATAAAAGTTGGATTGTTACATAATGTGTAATAACAATAACATTATACGGTTATAAATGCATATATTTTTGCTTAATATATTACGAAAATAATGTATCACTTTTAAAGAGTCTTGCTTCAGCAAAGTTTTTATTGATGAGGAAGATCAAATTTCGAAATTAACAGCTGTAAAAATTGCTACGAGCTGTTCATTATTATCAACAGCTCGTGGCAATTTTAGGAACCATTTTAGCTAAAAGCTACTTGCTACATTTGATGTAACCTGATGCTACACTTGCTACATTTGATGTAGCAAGTTGTTATTTTAACATGACAAGATTTATGAAAGTCGAAGAAGCAAGTGAGGTGTGTAAGAATCGTGCCTAACGACGCTTTGTTCTCTCTGCTTATGCCGTTAATGCTAAGTCAAGGTATTTGATATAATAGTACAAAGTTCGCAGTGTCAGTTAGTTTTCCGTAAGTATATAATATATATAATTAATTGTATATTAATATAAATGACTCAACTTATATTTAACACAAAGTAAATTTGTTATTCGCTAATTGTGTAAGAATACCTATAAGAACGTTTAGGAAAAATACATACAAGAAATCAGCGGGAAATTCATGTATACATGCTTATTAAAAAAATATGTGAACGATTCAAATAGATTGAGAAAAAGATAAAAAGACAATTCATGTTTTTTTTTGTCTGTCTGTCATCTCTGGACTGGTAAAACTATTAGATAGATATTTTCCTATATTTAAACTGTTCAATGATCAGCTCGGTGCATCATCTGGGATTTGTTTCATCAAAATCTCTGTGAAATATGTAAGTTATTGTCTACGTAAGGGACCGTACCCATACTACGTGACCCGTTTAGGGGGGGGGGGGGGAGCGAAGTGCTTAAAATACTACGGTTATTCACAGGAGCGGGGGGGTGGCTCAGGTTTTTGTCACGTAGTCGATTTTAATGAGAGAAATCTCGTATTTTTTCGACCTAGGTGAATATTAATGTGATTAAACAGAAAATAATTGTTGTGTTCGTAAATTAAGTTACTGTAAGTTACATACTGTACAGCAATATGTTTTCACAATTAAAGTTGTTCTTTTTCATAATACATAATTCACTAGTAATTTAAGTATGCATGCAGTCTTATCCAATAAAGACGAGTATGAGCCAAATTATTTTTTTTTTTTCGATTTTTGCCTGTGAAATGATTAAAAATCATAATTATGAATTACTACGTGAAAACTAAAGGGGGAGGGGGGGGTCTTGGCATATACTACGAGTGGTCACCGATGGGAGGGAGGGGTCGAAAAATCTTAAAAAATAGGTCACGTAGTATGGGTATGTTCCCTAAGGCCATGCGGACAAAGTCGCGGGCAACAAATTATTATTATTACAAGGAAGTAATATAATATGTGCAAATAGATATGGTAGATATGAAAATATGAATATTTATTTACATTATTGTATAAATAAAAATCAGAAATATATGTGTATACATTGAACAAAAAAAACTGAGTTTATTATCTTTAGAATAAAAATTATAGCAATGCGCAAAATCTGCGGAGTGTCTCTAGCTGACCGCGTCGAAAACAAAGTTGTAAGGAAGGAAGTTGGATTGAAAGAGAGTTTCGGTGTAAAAGTAAGAAAGGGCATGCTCCGATGGTTCGGACATGTAGAAAGAATGGATGTTGAGGACGGCCAAGATATACATTCCATGACCAAATAGATCGTTTTCTGAAGGAAGGTGATGTGAGGAGCCTCAAAAATCGACGCGCGCATGAGAAGTAATGAGAGTCAAAGAAGAGACGTGTAAGGACAGAAAAGGCAGGTGATGTCCGACGATGTTAAAAACCGTCAAGCGTGTATGACAAGAGTTATGAAATATATATTTCTCAGATTTTCGCGAATCACATTCACAACATTAAAACAACTTTTTAGGATTATATCGCGTTTATTTATTACTTAATTTTATTTATTTCCCGACGTGTCGAACTCTTTACAGATTCAATAAACGCGATATAATCCTAAAAAGTTGTTTTAATGTTAAGAGTTATGAAAGTATACATAGAAGCGGGTAGGGTGAAGAGACGGCGAGATACCACCATTGCGCATCCGACTTGGACTCGGCCCAGCACACGCTGGAGGTCTGCCCGGCCTGGGCGGCCGAGCGCCGAGTCCTGGTCGACGGGATCGGGCGAGACTTGTCCCCGCCGGCGTTGATCGCGACAATGCTGGCGGGCGAGGAGGAGTGGAGGGCTGTGGTCTCCTTCTGCGAAGCAGTAATGCTCCAGAAGGAGGCCGCCGAGCGGGATCGGGAGACGGCCGATCCCGCCCGAAGGCGGCGGCGGCGAGCTCAGTGATCGCCGCTGCCGACGGGCTGCGAGGGCGCACACTCCCCGGGTGCGCCCGGGTCGCTGCTCGGGAAGGATGACCCCCCGGTGCGGCCGGGGAGGGTCGTCGGGGGCGCAGCCAGCCGCGCGCCTCTTTACAGCGCGCGGTCAGAGCCGCCCCGCCTGGGGGAGCTTCCCTGAGGCTCCTCGTGGATGAGCACCTCCTCGCGACAGAGGGGGGCGACGGCGGGGTGGACCAGAGAGAGCACTGTCCTGGGCCACCCCAACGCCGTAGGAAGGCCGCCGCGAGGTTTTAGTGGGTAACCCTAGGATCGGATTGCAGTTTACTGTTTTGGGAGTCCCACGCTACCCCCTGCTGTACCAGGCGGGGGGTGTTCATAAAGCATTTCTTCGCGTAACAAATAAAAGGGTGTGCAAGAATCGTACCTATGCTACTCTATTCTCTTTGGCTATTCCGCAAGGGACTTGGCGTGAAGCCGACTGAGTCATAAATAGAGTTATGTTCTGTGCGGTTTAAGTAAATCTACCTGTGCCAACAAGCGCCAGTTTATTTCAACAAACAATGAGGTCGTAAGCAGGCTATGCGGTATCATTTCCTGTTATGCACGACGAGGTTGAATTACATTCTTCTGTAGTAATGTTCGTTTTGTAACTACTTAGAATAGCGTTGATATAAGAATTCAGATTTACCGACGTGAAATTGAATAAATTTAAAAAAACTTAAACATTAACATAACATAATTTCACGCCTTTTCTACCTGAACGTAGGCAGCGGCTGTTAAGCCTCGACTCGCCGTTATGTTTACGTCCCAAATGAAATAGGTGGCGAACCTATTGCCATACCGGGCACAAAGTTTTTAGTCATCGATATTTATCACACATAACTTTCGAAATTAAATTCGAAAAGTCTTTCCAATTTTCAATCTTAAACAAATAAAAAGCCTTATATTTTCCATTGCTGCATTTTGCCCCTGGTGGGGGATAAACCAGCAATGAAAACATTCCCAGGTATGGTTGATGTCAGGCTTGCACAGCCAATCCTTTTGACTACACAGATAGTTCGAAAGGATGTCCTGTAGTGCCAATACCACTTACAGTGCAATAAGGGCAGGAAAATAATGACATCAGCAGTCTGTCCGTGAAATTGCCGTAGGTTGAAAGAATAACCGAAACAAACTGGCAGATAGATAGGCAGAATAGTTATATGTATAATAAATTAATTTTATATATTTATGTACCGTGTATCCATATACCTATGCGTTTCGTAAAAATATGTTATTTTGATATTACAAACAGACACTTCAATGTTATTTAATTATATAGAGATACACTATCTGATCGACCGAACTAGGTCTTATTATTATTCGTATAGTCGAAGCGTAACAGCCGCTGCCAGCACTTTTAGGTAGAAAAATTACAATAACAATTACAGCTTATAAATAATAGGGATAATACCTTAATAAATTACAGCTTATTATGTGTTACTATGATACTAACTATATCGTTATAAACTTATAACATAAGTTCAGTCCTTTTTCTACCCGAAGGCGAAGGCAGCGGCACAAAGTTTTTAGTCATCGATATTTATCACACTTAACTTTTGAAATTAATAAAATTATTTGGTGATATATCGAAAAATGTGTCTGATTTATGGTTTAACCAAATTCTTAGGTGATTGTACTTTCAACTTCACGCAATAGCCAACGACGTAGGCAATAAATATTATGCTTCCACGCGTCTGTTAAATTTTCGTGTCCCTAATGTAAATAGGTGGTCAAACTTATGGCCATACATCACAATTCAAGAAAGTTAATCGTAGGAGGTAGGACTCCATTTCAGAACCTTTGATCGAGAATTTCGGATGGAGGTGGTCCGTCTTTAATTAGAAGAATTCGTCATCCGAAGTGGTAGACTGCTATTCTTAGTAGTAGCTGCTATTGGGCTGTTTTCTCTTTAAATCTAAACACGAATATCCAACAATGAATGCTATTTTTCTTTGAGTAGATAAAAACGCTTAGAGAATCGAGATGAATTTATCGATACATTTATAGTTTATAATCGATATCATTAAACTGGTTTGATTAAATAACTCGTTTTTACGTATACTAACTATTGCCAAGATTTTTTTCAGAGCAAACCATCAATTTGATTGCTAAGAGAATCTATTAAAAAGTGATAGCTCTATAAATTATTTATTTGAGATGCCATCGACGCCGAGTCAATGACCAGCCAGAGTACTAAGGCGACCCTGAATCATAAGAGTTGTGTAAAATCGATGCAATACTGTTTAAAATTGTTATTTTTTATATTCTAAATTATGACGAATTAGTGATCACAACAAATTTGGTTATAAAAAGAAACTAAATGTTTGCACATTTAAGTGTAATGAGAATTATTATAATTTTGTGAATCGATTTTACGCGCTTAAAACTTACCGCCACGCCAAATCTCGTTGGCAACGCAGTTCCAGTTACGGTCTATTACTTTACTACTAAGATGACAAGTAAAACTGTAAACATGACATAACTTCACGCCTTTTTTCTACCCGAAGTTATAGTCAGCGGCAGAAGTCGCAGTATCGAGTCCAGGCTCACACCAATGAATTATTGTCGGAAGTTATGTGTGATAAATATCGATGACTGAAAACGTTGTGCCCGGTATGGCAATAGGTTGGCCACCTATTCCATTTGGTACGTAAACGTTACGGCGAGACGAGGCATAACAGCCGCTGCCTACACCATAGGGTAGAAAAAGGCGTGAAGTTATGCTGTTATTATTATTTACGATGTTCTCTCACACTGATATCGTTGACAATATGATCCAGAGTTAATTAATCTTTGTAATGTCTCGTCGTCAATGATGTCATTTTCAGTATATCATCTTTTTTAAAATAACTATCTACGTATCGTACACTGAACAGTCCACAAGCACGCGGACATACGTGTAATTATTTAATCATATGTAAAAAGCTAAGAATCACGCAGTAACTACTATTAGAATCTACACATATATAAATAAAACTAGAGTCTCCGTTTGTGTTAGTCTAATGTGTCTGTTTGGCTGGCTACTTGTTCCGGTTAATCTCCAAAACGGCTGCATCGATTTAGACGTGGCATTTATTGGCCGGTTAGCTGATGTAATCAGGGGTGACTTAGCATGCTTTTATTTCAGAAAGATTCTTATTTATTGCTTCGGCTTAAAATTCGCCGAGAAGACAAGTATATAATATATTCCGTCTGCGATCGAACAAATTCATACCTATGTTGTAGAGAGGTAGTAGACACATCATGTAAAACAAACATGTAGGTAGTTGTTGTATTTTGCATTTAATTTAAAAGTTAGTCACGGACTAAACGCCACTGTGTGAATAGTATCGGAATTTCGTGGGTAATATTTAGTAACAGATAAATCATTAAGGCTATATTGCCTGCTACAGAAATGATAGGTCAAATTTAATATGCTTTCATTAAGTAGAAACTCAAGTGTGTTGAGTACAAAATGATGACAAATAGCCGGCAAGTTATACGCCCGAATACTGAACCGCCACTCAAATCTGACAATCAATAAAGTGCTACTTACTGCTCAAATTTCACGTATTCTGTCTAATGCGACAGCTACTTAAACGCTAAGTAGCGCTTATATATTTGAGTGGCTGTTCAGTATTCGGCCTATAGTGTGTTAAGAATACGTATTGTGCTCTATAGGCTGTGGTTATCGCTTGCTATCAGGTGGGCATTTTATTGGTTTGCTAAGGTTATACTAATCAAAAATATTACTATTACATAACATAACTTCACGCCATCGTTACCCGAAAGTGTAGGCAGCGGCTGTTAAGCCTCGTCCCGCCGTTAAGTTTACGTCCGATAGGTGGCGAACCTATTGCCATACCGGGCACGAAGTTTTCAGTCATCGACATATAATCACACAAAGCCATGATGTGAGTCAGAATTCGAACCGGCGACCTCTTGATTCAGAAGTGGGGTGCTCGACAATTGGACCACCAAGACCTTATTCGAGATATTCAGTATAATCATAAATAATAGCCGAAGACTGAGTATTCGGAGTTTCCAATATCACTTAATAGATTTTTTGTCATGAACAGAGTAGAACAATGAAATGGTGATAATCGCCTTCCACTTCGAATCGGTTTTCGAACTATCTCCATGCAAATGACAAAATACATAAATCTCCTAATAGAGTAGTCAAGGATATGCATATAAATATGTAATTTAACAACAAATGACTATTTTCCGTAATTTCTTTATTAAGTACTTTATGAGCTACTCCACCGCCGGTCGAAAAAACTGACAAAAATTTAAACATAACATTACTTCACGCCTTTTTCTAACCGAAGGTGTAGGCAGTGGCTGTTAAGCCTCGACTCGCCGTTATATTTACGTCTCTAATGGAATAGGTGGCAAACCTATTGCCATACCGGGCCAAAATTTTTCAGTCATCGATATTTATCACAGATAACTTCCGAAAAGAATTTCGAAAAGTCCTTGGCGAGGATTCGAACCCGCGAATTCTTGAATCAGAAGCGGGATGCTTGACCACTGAACCATCGAGACTTAATATTTTTTAAATTAAAAAAATACACAATATTGGAAACGACAGTGTACTTTCATATGTATCTGCTAAAAAATAACTGTTATATCTAGGTAGGTATATCACGATTTCAGTTTTATTTATTTATATTTATATAATATATATATACTAGCTGACCCGGCAAACGTTGTCTTGCCAAAAAATAAAATATAAAAATAAAGGGTAGGTAGGGGGTTGAAAATTTAGGGTTGTATGTATTTTTGTATCCCGTTTTATAAAAAAAAATAAAAAACAAATATATGAAAAAATTAAAAAAAAAAATTGAAGGGTGGGCTTACCCTTGTGATTTAGGGGGATGAAAAATAGATGTTGTCCTATTCTCAGACATACCCGATATGCATACAAAATTTCATGAGAATCGGTCGAGCCGTTTCGGAGGAGTTCAAGTTCGAACCACGTGACACGAGAATTTTATATATTCGATATTGTATATAGTTATATATGCAGGTATGTAAATATATAGCCGCAGTTATATTAAGATAATTGTTAACACGGTGTTATTAATTTTCGCTGGCATTCACACCATTCGCCGCACTATGGCCGGGTTACTGTAGGTACAAATATGTATGTGTTCTGTAGAAAGGTTATTATAGAAATCAAGGTCATTAGTTTATACAAAACAAAAACCGATAGTATTAGACTGTATAAATTTATATACATTCTTATATTATTAGGATACATAACACGTTTAAATCAAATCATGTAACGTATTTATGTACCGAGAATTTAATACCGATAGACTAGTTTACTAAATTTTAATGATTGGTTAATAAAACTTAACACTTGATTATACTATTCCGAAACACCTATATTTCTGGTAAAGCTTGTATTTGAAATATTTTTTATGCATTTTAAAAAATCAAACAAAATCCTGCACAAAAACGCCCCAGACTGTCATGGCGTCTTGAATGACGTCTTGCCGTGGCAAACTTATAACACGGCGTGAAATCATTGAAGACGACATTTTCTTATTGATGTTCACTGTCACGTTAGGTGCTTATTTTTTAAGTTTTTCTTTTGTACAAATATGTACTAACAATCTTTTTTTAAAACATACATAACTTCACGCCTTTTGTTACCCGAAGGTGTAGGCAGCGGCTGTTAAGCCTCGTCTCGCCGTTATGTTTACGTCCCAAATGGAATAGGTGGCGAACCTATTGCCATACCGGGCACAAAGTTTTTCAGTCATCGATATTTATCACACATAACTTCCGAAAACAATTTCGAAAAGTCATTGGTGTAAGCCAGTGTCTGGAATCGAACCCGGACCTCTGGATCAGAAGCCCTGCGCTCGACCACTGCACCACCGATTCTGTTCTTTTTTAATATTTTGTAAAACTGTTTTAGTTCTTAAAATCTGCTTATCTTCACCAATAGTTAGAAACTCAATTCCATTACATCCGATTCATTCTTAGTGGAAAAATGCCCATTATTATTTTACATCACGTCAAGTTCTGACAAAGACAATAGCACATATTTTATTTGTGAAGATTCAAAACAACCACACAATAGAAATCACAAATTATGTTCACCAAACTATTTACAAAGTTATTTTCTTGTGGTGGGAATAAGTTCTTGTGAATGAGATACGTACATGTTGATTCCACTGTCCGCTAAGTGTGGTTCTAAATTTTCATTAAACATATCATATATCCTTCCTCATTACATATACGTTGCGAAAAGAATGATAAACCAGAAGGTGGAGGAAAATAAGAGAAGAGGAAGACATAATTAATAAAGGCGTTAGTGTGGATGAAGTGAATGATAGAGAAGCGTGAAATATGAAAACCTGTTGTGCCGACTTCAAATAATGGGAAGTTTGTTTTTTTTTCGCATAGATATCTTTTTATGGGATAGGAGGGCAAACGAACAGGCGTGTCACCTGATGGTAAGTGACTAGCGCCGCCCATGTACACCTGCAACACATATAGTGTTACAGTTGTGCGTTGCCGATCTTTAAGGGAGTAGGATAGGAAAGGATGGGGAAGGGGGGTGGGCCCCCGAGTACCTCTCTCACCGAACGAAATGCGGCATGGGCCACTATTCGTCGATCTTCTGAGAAGTCGTAGTATTTCACCGGTCGATTGAAAGTAGATCTAAGAGTATGCTGAAAATACAGATATAATAAACAGTGCATAATAGGTAGAACGTCAGAGTTGACGAAGGTCAAGACACCTTACATGACCAAATGGACAACGTCTTATTGGAAGGTCTGGTCTGAGAGCCTGGAGATGTCTTGCACACAGTTCCATCTGAATACTCTGCAAAGCTTGCGGTGTGAAGTTATGTTGCTGAATACTAGTATAAAAAATAATTCTGACCGCACATGTTTCCCCCGAGAGCTAAAAAAAATTGGTAAAATAGCCACAGCTCTATAATAATTGAGTTAACTGTAACTTCACACCCATTATATGGGAAGGTGCAGCGGCATTATGTCTCGACACGCATGAGGAGAGACCGTCATTTGGTGTAAGTACATTAGCACTTATGGAGACTGCTAGAACAGAACTTTGATATGTATTTTTCGAATAATTAGTTATATTGATTGCTTAAAACCACAATAATCACCTTTATTTCCTGGAAAAAGATTCTTAAGTGTTATTTGAAAATAATAAAATGCTGAATATGATTATGTTATACGACGGCGACGCTAAATACGAAGTACCTACGCTACAAAAACTGGCCACGCGGAATTTGATTACTAATACTTATTAGAGTTTTGTCCTTTTCTTTCTCTTAATAAATTACATATTGCTATTTCTCTTTACATATCTTGGTATCGAATGATTGTCGTATACAAATGCAAATTAATTAAGATGCAATCGAATGGATAGAGTTATATAATCGGTATGCAAATTTGTAAGAGACTGGTCTATTTGAATAGACAGGAGTTTTGAAAACTATTCAGTATTAGATAGTCCATAAATATGTGTTGAAAAAAAAACGGTGGGGAATAAATTTATTCTTTCGCGTAGGTACGTAAATATAAAATTTTATAAAAATTAGTCTGTATATCGATACCTACTCTTATTTATAAACCTAATAACTCCTTTTTAACTTTTTCACGAAAATTACATTTTCATACCAATAGAATCTAGATAATATCTAGTTTCTGCCGGAATCAAGATGTCATTTTCGTGAAAAAATTGAGTTATTAGGTTTGTTTATTAGGGTATCAATATGTAGCTTCATAAAATTGCCGTTAGGGCAACAAGACGCTGACTCATAAAACGCTTAAGATTTTGACGCAGCCAGCTTGCAATAGGAAAGTAGGTACGTATGTACATAATAATAATAGTATATGAGTTCTGTAGATCAAGACTGCGCATGTCATGAAAATTTCGAACGTAAGCAAATACTTTCCATATGGTTAAATAACCCTACTACCAGTCTTCATAAAGAATATTAAAAAAATCTTAGTAACTGCCGAGAAAAAAAAACAAAACAATAGGTACAGCAAATGATAAAAATAATTCACAAACATTTAACTGTTATGACTGACGCATCATCTGCAGTCGACATCAAAGAAAACAATGGCAAAAAATCATATGATGTTAAACCGGTCCCTGAATTGATTCGAATTTTAAATAAATGGATACATTTTCATTCTTCATATAGGTACTTGTTAATACCATGGAGCTAATCAAGAATATTAAAAAAAAAACAAACTTATAACTGGTTTTACAAGATCAATACGCAATGACGACGTAATTTAAAAAGAAAAAAATAGAAAAAGATATATATATTTAAATGTGTGCCGATAATTAGATTAGTAAATAAGTAATAATACATGAACCGAAACTTTCTGCACCTTTCCGACTAAGTACGAGAAGTGCTGTGATAATTCCTGGTCTCTGATTTATATTATTTTCTGTGGTTATTTTAATTATCTTCTAGTATGTATGCATAACTTTCTTATCTAAGACGTAGTTAATGTCAAAACAATTTGTCCTATATTATATTAACTTACAAATTAGGAAAATAAACAAACATAGATAACTCTTACTAATTGAAGAAGCCGTATTTAAACTACTGAGCACTCAACGGGAACTATTCAGCACTTTCAAACATGTAAAATTATGAGAAAAAATTTAACGTATTGCAATACGAGCATCAGGCAAAACTGAGACCTACATTCAAGCTAAACTAAACACTAATGTCTGCAGCATAGGGTCTCAATTATTATACCAACTGGTAGAAAAATATAGGTATAATCTACACATGCAATCATATCCTACAACCGTTGCGAACAATTGCATTATTTCTGCATAAACCAACTAACCTTTCGGTGCTATTGTAATGTATAGCCGCATGCCTTTTCATATCATCAGAAAGAGTATTTTCTTCATTCATTTTTCACTTCACAATAAAAAAAAACAAAAAACACTGAATAAAAAAAATAAACCGGGTCAATGAGCTGTATTGTTTCGCAACTTAATAAAATATGTAAAATAAACTTTAATTGCATACAAATAAGATAAATAATTGCCCGGTTAACGGTTCAAAGGGGAATGTTTAAACTTTAAAGGCAAGGCGACGTACGACGCCCGCGCCTCTCACTGTAACTGACAGAACTATTGGATTGAGTTAGATCGGCCACTCACGCGGTGTGAACGCTCCCCCACTTTAATTGTGAAGTTCCATTGTTGCGTACGACACGATGACACGATTATAAACACGTAAACAACAATCATGATGAGACTTGCAGCGTGTAGCTAATGTTAGCTGCGCCTCGTGGTGCATTAGTAAAGCTACCGACTACAGAATAGAGGTTGGCGGGTTCGATTCCCAGTCGAGTACAAATATTTGTGACAAGCATAAATGTTTGTATGGCGGCTAGGTGTTTTCCTATGTATTATAAATAATTGTATTTACAAAAGAAAAGTACATATGTATTAAATATCTGCTATCTAGAATCCATAGCACAAGCATTTAGTTGCTTAGTTTGGAACTAGAGGGTGCTGTGTGTATTGTGTCCAAGATATTAGTTGCTCATCTGAGGTCAGTTGGTTCGATTTCCAGTTCCATAGGTACTATAGGTAAAGATATAAAGACATGAACTCTGATAGATAAGCGGGAGCAGTAAATAAAGGTTCAAGCTGTCCAAAATATTTTAAGTCATTCTCATCAGTTAGTCAGTCATCTTTATCAGCTTTATCTATTCCGCCACCTACTCCATCTAGGACACATAACATAATTATTCGGTGAGTCGAGGCGAAACAGACATTGCCTACATCTTCATAAGGCGTGAAGTTATGTTATCTTGTTAGTTATGTTACGTTATTTCAAAGATCGGTATACATTTTAAAATGTAGAGAGATCCCCACTACGCCAGAATGACTTGTGTGTGATCAGAGAGTAACATACAGTACAACAGTGGAAACAAACACCCTCTTAGAACTTGATTAAGTTCACTATTTTGTTAAGCACTTAGATACATATTATTATTTTTATACTATCAGTCTCAAAATTTAACACGGTTTTGTATGGCAATGCAATTTTAAAGTGGAATAATGAATTTATTTTTTAAGGATTTTATATGATAAATATTATGGAAATTGTTAGATTGTGATATTTAAAATATTCTTTAGCGATGGACGGAAAATATGTTTTCTTAACACATAAAAAATAGAGGATAATGTAATCATTATTTTTATAAACTATCTCACCCGGCAAACTTTGTTCCACATCAATACTTACTTTACTATATCAGACATGAATTATAGATATAAACCAGCCTGTTGAAACCCTCTATCTACTAAAAAACCGTATCAAAATCCATTGCATAGTTTCAAAGATCTAAGCATATAATCGGACAGATGTTGGAAAGCGACTTTATTTTATATTATGTAATGATGATGTGATGTTATTAATATTTATGGTTTAGTAGACAGCAATCAATTATGAATGAAATTCTTGTGTCTGTCTCATGTCATGTGTTCTAATCATTCAGAGATTATGACCTTAGTTGGCTTCATTTTAATGATATATATAGTATCTTTTTCATTAAAATCTGTGAAATAACTAATTCCTATTAAACTAATTTCTGATTTCTTCATCTATAAACTACAAATGAAAATTCAACTTTTTTCTATGAAAAAGCTTAAGAAGTATCTACTGTGTCTAGAGAGACACAGTAGCTACTTTTTATGCTTGATATCAGCATACTGATATAAAAATAGACATAACTCTTCGACACACCTCACTTCATAGATATCCAAAATTCATTTATCATAATCATCATTATTGAGGATTTTAACATCGTCACACATCAGAACACTGGCAATTTAAGCAAAAATGTTTTACTTTTCCACACTTCCGTATCATTTACTTCTTCCACAGTAACACACTTCCTAGTCATATCATCTTCCACACAATTCACCCATAATATAATTTTAGAATATTGCTGTGCAGGGCTGAGTTAGATAGACAGATATTGATAAATTACTACGAGAAAATAATAGATTAATGCATGTGCATATTAACAATTGAAAAATCAACATATTATTTAAATTTGCTAATATTATACATAATTGATATACGTACAAATTAGCACTCCACAGCGGCGAATAGTCATATAAATATTTTTGCTTTTTCATATTTATTGAACACTTTCACTATCGTGTCTAAATTATGTAAAATAAGTCAATAATAAAAGTTGTGAACAGTTCCTCTTAGTCATATTTTTATTACATGCTAATCCACATACTCGCCAACTGCACCAATTCCTGAATGCATTAGAGTTATTTAAAATAAATTGCGTTTTGAAGGGACTCGGGACACCAGAATTTATATTTAAAAATAATGTTGTGCAATGTACAACGCTGAACTAAATAGACAGATTTTGACAACTGTCAAGTGTCAACTGCGAACTGTCATTACTGTCACTTGTTTTTTACGCCCTTTCTTCATTGACTTGTTTATATAGACGAGACATATTATTCTATACGTACAATTGCTATAAATACATATTAGGCATTTGGACGACGCACACATAAACATATATCTGTCTCGGTCTTACTCAGCACTGTGACTCGCATGAAAATAGTATAACAGTATTTTAGTGCGTACATAAATTAAATGAATACGGAAATTAGATTTCTCGATTATACGGCGATTTTTTGTCAGTTTAGCCAGTAAAATAGTGTTATGAAAAATTTTACCGACAAAATTTCTTTGCGGAATTTTCTAAATAAATTAGTTTTATTTCGTAACGAGTAAAAACCTATTGTAAATTCGCTAAATATGTAATAATTAACTGATCTTAGACTGAAAGTCATAAGGGATGCATTTGTAACTAAAACAATGTTCTGAAGATGTTTCGTTTTGTTTATCACGCGGTCCTTTTATAAGTTTAAAATTTGAATCATTCGTATTTACTGTGGGGCGCACCTATCTAGAGTTATGATGCAGTAGTGATTTACTTACTTTAGAGTCAGCAACTTAATTAAAATAGTTTGTAAAATAGAAGTAAGTAGTCTAAGAAAAACATGTACTCTTATTTGGACATCCAAAACAGAATATTTAGCATAACAATATACTTACTTCCTATTTAAGTATTAATTCTACAAATAATTAATATTCAAGTTATTGAGTATTAATTATTTTTAGAATTATATTAAATATGTGGTTTTGGATATCAAAATAAGAGTATATGTTTTTCTTAAACTAATTACTTAAACTAATTTTATTTTAAATATAATTATGAAAGTAATAAGTTTAAGAAAAACATATACTCTTATTTTGATATCCAAAACCACATATTTAATATAATTCTAAAAATAATTAATACTCAATAACGTTTTTAATAACATTAGCCAAGAACGTTTATCGATAAATAGAATTCTTCTGCGCAGCACTAAACCGCCATTTTAAGCGGCCTACTGACGTCACACCCTGCTTCAATTTTGTATCGACATGCCACTTCCATATGTTTCCTACTTCATTGCCTTTCTTTAATACAAAATAAACGAAGAAGAAGAGCCAAGAAGCAAGCTTAACTTCTGATTAAGTGAGTGACTACCATTGCCCATGGACACCTGCAACACAGATAGTGTTACAATTGCGTTGCCAGTCTCTAAAACTAGATAGGATAGGATACATCCTTAAGACCCTAGGACTAAATAGGATAGAAAAGGAATCGGATGTGGGCTGTTGTATCTTCGGATACCTCTCTCACCGAAGGGAATGCGGCATGCGTGAGCCATAAGTCGACATTCTGCGACGTAGCAGCGTCGTAGTATTTCACCGATTCAGGCGGACCATTCTTGCAGCTAGCTGCGTGCTTGTACCAATGTGAAAAACATTTCAATGTATTAAAAGACAAAGAAGTAAGGCTGGGAAGATCGTTAAAATGGAATTACATTTGATTACACGCAGATATCCGAGAAAAGTTAGAAATAAGTATCAAAACTAAAAAAACTTGTGTGGTTTTATGAAACCACCGTAAAAGTTAATCTTTTTTTCACATTATAGACATTTATCTAAAAATTTTCGAAAATCGAATGTAAGTCACTGTTCACGTATTTTAGTTACCATAAAATATTGGTTACGATTTTAATTTACTTGCCATCTTGTATTTGTTAATAGGGTTTAATAAATGTTTTTTATTTTACGTGGTCACGACAATAATTCCTAGATGGCGCTACTAGGTTGCTACTATTGATGATTCTGCCGTAATATCGTATTATATCGATAGATGTCGCCCGAATCGACAAGTATTCCAGCTACGGCACTAGGGATAACGCGACACCTATTAAACGTTAACAACATTACAACAAAGGATCTTTACAAAACAAAACGATATTTTTTTCTCCAGTAAATATGATATTTTGATTTATTATGAAAATGTGACAAATACATATATAAAGAGCACTATCTTATCGCTAATAAATTGACGAACATAACTGTGTCACATATATGTAGTTCACTTTTTTTGAATTGGAAACTTAAAAGCCTCCGTCGTTTACAATACATACGAATTTATTATATTCCCATTTATCGTGTCATTTGTTATATTAATAATATTTTTTTTTTTTCTCCGCATGCAATACGTACGTACGTATATGTATGTATGTAAAAAACAAACAAACAAACAAACCCGATCCTAGAAAATGTGTCGAAATTGGTAAAGAGGACGGTAATTAGACAATCATTCATACGGGCCTCGTGGTGCATCGGTAAACCGCACTACCGATAACACGAGGTCGGGGCGGGTTCGATCCCACCCGAGTGCAAACAAACAAATATATTTATTGTGTTGTTTGTACGTGTAAATAAACGATAATAGACGTGAAAGGCGCTCTAACGAGCGCCTTTCACTTTATCCCTACTCCGCGGCCGACCGTCACGCGACATGCAACACGCAGACGAAAAAGTTTGAGACGATGTAATAAAAGTTTCACTTTAAAAATGAAATTATGTACTTTTCCACTATTCAGTAACTCAAATATTTTTTTCGTGACTACAGTACCTACTGTGTTGAGCCTTATTTAATAGCCTTTTAAGGGATAGTATACCGTATAAAGCCACTTATTTAAATCCTTCTCACCTCTGAGACCGAGGTCACAATCTATATCTTACCAACGAAAAATTATTGCTACCCATAACGAAAATTGTGGTTTCATGTGTATGTATTTATCGAAAACTTCAAAGTTGTACCTAGAGAATAACCGCCTTGATTTGGATTGGAAACAATCATCAACTGCCAGCTCCCTTGTTAACTAGAAGATACCAAGCTGATTAGTTACCGCCATAGTTCCCTGTCCTACGGTTATATTGTTTATAGTGAACGACCCACCGACCTGAAAAGGTATATGGCCGCTCACTATGGCCACACCCTAACCGAAGTCAAAGTGCTGGACCAAGTATGCGGTAGGTCTTACCCCCACCTCAAGCGTATAACTTTTGGTGGTGCTCATAAGGAGAGTCGCCCCGTGAATTCCTTCATTCCCAATTGTCCGGTTGGGTTCCGCAACAGTTCAACGCCTGCTGACCGCGCGCTACGCCCAAGAGCTAGCTGACACTCCAATCAGTGCTTGGGACGCCAGAGAAGCCGGCTACCAGTATCCAGCTGGTTCCGGAGATGTAAAGCACGCTCAATTCACGTTGCAAATCCTTGCAGCTACTCATGTAGCGAAAGCCGTTAGTATCCGCCAGTACGGATTTTATCATGGTGCATGACTATGATGAAATCCGTGAAATGTGCATGCTAGAAAATCGCCACCGATGAGTTATGCGCATAACTGATCGAAGGGTTATGCGCATAACTGATCGAAGGGTTATGCGCCATGTTAAGCGCATAACTCAGCGGTGGACGGAGGCTATTGATAGTAAGGGAAAGGCGGTGGCCGTTAGTCTTATACGTGGCAAAGATTTTGGATCGAGTTATGGGCGAGATATTATGCGATTGGGTTTCCAATTTTCTCGCGGGTCGTAGCATTCAAGTCGTTGCCCAAGGGAACGCTCGACTTGAAACACATAAATACCCGAGCCCCCAGGGCTTTGTGCTATCTTCTACGCTGTTTCTCCTGCATGCCTTCATGCCGTATTACAGCTGTCTTCATTGTAATTATGTAGATCACAGCACAGGGGATGCATTATACACCGGTCACGCGCAAATGTCGCAGGAAAACGTCGATGGCTACCGGAGCAAATTTGTGTTTGAAATCAAAACTCTGCTTGGCCAAGTTTCGGACTAGGGCCGATTAAACTTAGTCCAATTCAACCCTGAGGTTTGCACGTTTACCGCTATAATGAGACCCTTTTTCGTAGCTTCTTATTTTGAGAATACTCTCCCACCTTCCTCAGCCAATATCGGAATTCCTTGTGTTGACATGTTGAGTGATGTCCAGTTTCGCGGTCATCTGGAGGGCAAAGCTAAATTGTCCAAAAAATCTTGATGCCCTCAATAGCGTGCGTTAGCGCAAATAGGCTTCACGTGAGATACTCTGCTCATCTTTGGGCCAATACCAGCTTCTTCCATTTGACTGCATCCAATTTAACGATTAATATAATTTCCGTTCGGCTTGATCCTTTTGCTTTGCGGTGAGATTTTGCATCTCTATGGATCATGTGCCGCATATAGTTACCGTGGAGAGTGCTCTGAGGAATTGTTCATACTTATACCACTAGCTGATGTTCGCCATCAACCGTCACGCTAGTATTACCATCCGGATCGGATTAATTGTTGGCGATCAGCGACGGTGCGCTTCAGACTTCTTGCCACGCATTATTTTTCTATGGAACCAATAACGTAACGTTTCGACTAAGAAATCTTCAAGAAACGAGCGTTCTCTCATTTTAAAGGCTGGGAAGGCTGATGTGACGTCTCTGCTGATGATATCCATGGGCGGCGGCACACACTTTCCATCAACTGACCCGCGTGCTTGTTTGCCCTATTTTTCCATAAAAGAATAATGATTAGCGGCATAACATATTCCATATTCCTTTCTTAGATGTACAAAACCTCTAATCTCACTAAGATATGACCGAGATTTAAATTTAGATAAAAGGTAAATAATATCAAGAGTCTATAATGTTATCATTAACCCATTTCTTTATTGTAGTTAAATACAAAACATTTTTTTTTTATCTGTTAGGAGGGCGAACCAGCAGCCATGTCACCTGATGGTAAGTGACCACTGCCGCCCATGGACACCTGCAACACATATAGTGTTGCCCAAACTGGAGGTTAAATACACGAGGAGTCCAAACGTAAAGAATTTTCGCTGGTAGAGCGCAGCATATTTTTTGGAAGTTTTTTGGAGTTGACAGTTCTGTTTAATATTAAACGCGATCTAATGAAACGTAGAAAATTATCAAATTTTTTGATATTTAACTTTTCTACGCTTGTTTACGTGTAACAGTAATAATATAAACTGTACGTTGTAAATTGGTAACCGCGATGGTATAAGTTCCTGTAATGTTTTTTTTTTAATCTGTGGTACATCTTATACAGCTGTCATTTTCAGTATCGGATTACTGTCTATGATGTTTATACCCTCATTTATCTCATGTCCATTCGACAGTGATGATCGATATCGTAGTTATAACTTATCGATAAGTACCTTTTTGTATTATTTTGGTCTTCGATACTATATACCAATGTCTGACTAAGAATATTGACTGTTAATTCACTTGTCATGAGTTGTGTTTTTATTTAAACTAATCAATAACAAGCCTGTTAAATTTAGTTAGGTACTGGTTTAATTTTAAGTTAAAACTACTTGCTACGAATTGCACACAGATTTTTGATGGCGACGCGATAATTCAGAAGCTATAGTGAATTTTATATTCACGGCGTCTAAGTTTTTCAGTAATAGTGATGCAGCCACGCAACTCACTGCATGAATGGGCCGGGTCGTCCGGTGAAATCAAATAATTGACGTAAAATAGTTTATGCCGCATTTCTTTCGATGAGAAGGCATCCGGAAGCCTAGTCTTAAGATCGAAAAAACGGCTACTGCCCCATCCATGTTGCAGATAGGCAGAGGTAGGCGCTAACCATCAGGGCAACCCCCTGTACGTGTAGCGACGCGGTGATATTTCTACGAAACCAAAAATCGTATCTGCCTTAATAAAAACGTACATACTCTCTAAAAACACAACTAAATTTACTAATTTATTGCTTTTGATGCGTATCAAAGTTCGCCGGGTCAACCAGTGATATTTTTAAGTAACTGAAGTAGTGGAATTGAAAGCAATTGAATGTGATGAAAACGAAAGTTATGGTGTTTGAAAGGAAGGAATCCAGAACGGATGCAAGGATAATGGTTGACGATGTAGTGCTGGAACGGGTGAATGAAATTGTATATCTTGGATGCGCTTTTAGCAGGGATGGAAGGTACACCGCTGATGTAGAAAGAAGAGTAGCGTTAGGAAATAAAGTAAATGGGGCGTTGGGCAGATTCCTGGGCGCAAAAGATATTAGCAGAAAAGCCCAGCTAGTAATTCACAATGCAATACTGATCCTAACGCTAACTTATGGAAGCGAGAGCTGGGTATGGCAGAGCGTGCATGAAAGTAGGATAAACGCGGTCGAAATGAGGGCATTGCGCAAAATCTGCGGAGTGACCCTCGCTGACTGCGTGGAAAACAAGGTTATAAGGAAGGAAGTCGGATTGAAAGAGAGTGTCGGTGTAAAAGTAAGAAAGGGCATGCTCCGATGGTTCGGACATGTAGAAAGGATGGATGATGCAAGATTGACTTAGCAGATACACAATGCAAAAGCGGATGGATGTAGGAGTCGAGGACGACCTAGACACACATTCCATGACCAAATAGAAG
Organism: Euproctis similis; assembly: GCA_905147225.2. Taxonomy (NCBI): domain Eukaryota; kingdom Metazoa; phylum Arthropoda; class Insecta; order Lepidoptera; family Erebidae; genus Euproctis; species Euproctis similis. The sequence continues at coordinate 4,927,767 of LR990118.1, read as the reverse complement.
GCCTCAAAAATCGACGCGCGTGCATGAAAAGAGTTATGAAAGTCAACGAAGCGAGTGTGCGTGTGTAAGAATCGTGCCTTATGGCGCTCCGTTCTCTCTGCCTACCCCGCAAGGGATTTGGCGTGAAGTTATGTGTGTGAAGTAGTGGAAACTAATGCGCCTAAATAAATAATGTGTGTAATCGTTAATCTATTCGTAATTGCATTTTCAGCAGGCGTTACGTACATTAATACACAGGTAAAGGCACAAATCTTTCGAAAGATAATCATTTATCAAAGCAAATTTTCTGCAATTTATTTGCATGACTTGCGACTGGTATATTACTTTACCAATTACCATACATGTACGATGAAATTATGGGAATTTATAGGAAAATAACGTGTGATTCAGTTAAATTTAGACCTTGGTTTTTGTTGAGGAAAAATGTTAAAAATAAACGGATGAAAACATTGATTTTTTTTTATTCTATTTTCGGCACAGAGAAAAGGAGGTGTCATTTAAAAACTCACGTATGTATCAAAACACACAAAGGTTTTATTTAAAGCGATTGCTCAAGTGTTGTCACCTAGTTTTGGTCATTCTCTAATGATTATTTGCGAAGTAAGTACGAAGTAAGTACGCGTACCTCTAATATTAAATGGTAATGAATTTTGGATCTTAGAAAATGGAACTAAAATGGAGCTACTAAAAATCTTTAGTAGCTCCAATTAGCAATTATTTATTGAGTATTGAAGTTGTCATTGTTATGTCAATACATTTACTTTTTTTTCAAATTCGTATATGTCATTTGTGTTCAATAAATTAAAAGCGAAAATCCTTTTTTCTTTAAAAAGGATTTTTGCTTTTATTTAAGCGCTCTAAAAATAAGAAAATAATATTTCCTTAAAAATTCCAAGTATCAACTTAGAGTCTCAGTATGTACAATTTATATAACAATAAAAGCTTGTCGCGCGAGTTGTAAATAAACTGTACTAATTTTATAATGTCAAATCAAATCAAAATAGCTTTATTTTCTTGGGTCTTCACACACAGTTAAATATAGTCCGTAAATACAGATATTTAACTTATTATTATATTTAAAGCATAACATATTAAAACACTAGCGCTTGAAAAAATTGCCTCATTGGAACAAAAACGCACGGACGATTCTGAGTGTAAGGTTGTCATGAGAAGAAATGGGCAAAACACTCATGTAAATTAATCTACTAACTTTACTATATTATCTATTGCAATTTACTGATAGGGAGTCAAACCTCGCGACAAGCTTTTATTATTATATAAATTGTACATACTGAGGCTCTAAGTTGATACTTGAAATTTTTAAGGAAATATTATTTTCTTATTTTTAGAGCGCTTAAATAAAAGCTTCTTTAAAAAGGATTTTTGCTTTTAATTTATTTTCTTATTTTTAGTTATTACCGGCTAGGTTAGTGTCATTTTATTCAGCGCATCGTTATTGCAAGTTAGTTTACCGCTTAATTTCAAATAGTCCAGCTCTTCAATAAGGCGATCATCTTATTTAATTTCAGCTTAGAGCTTTCTTTTCCATTTAATCGCAATGATGATTTTTAATTCATAGCCATATTGTAGAAATGCATCAAAAATATGTATGCCGTCATCTTGGATGGTCCACCGTATTGTATTTAGAATGACGTCATATTTTTTTTCGAGTTACTATTAACAAACCCTTTCATTTGATACCCATATTGTAGAAATGCATTAAAAAAACAGTTCCTCTATCTTGGATGATCCGCCATATTGGATTTAGAATGACGTGACATTCTTTTTTCAGTTACTCTCAATGAGCCCTTTCATTTGATATCCATATTGTACAGAAGCTTAAACTATGTTTTCCTCCATCTTGGATATTCCACCATATTGGATTTAGAATGACGTCATATTATTTTTTGAGTTACACTCAATAAGCTCTTTCATTTGATACCCATATGCATTCAAAATATCTATTCCTCCATCTTGGGTGGTCCGCCATATTGGATATAGAATTATGTCACACATCATATCATGCATTGTCATCCAAAGTAAACGTGTATACAAAATTTCAGCTCAATCGGTTGAAGATATCTACTTCAAAATTGAGTTGCAAGATTCCACCGAACATACATACTTACATACATACATACAGTGCAAGCTAAATAAAAGTTTTTAATAAAAAAATAGAACTTTTTGAATGCAAAGTATTATTGAACTTACCTATTTAGAAAAATAAAAAAAGAGATCTCTACCTGTCAATAGGTAACTCTTTACGATACAAGTTATTTTTCATGGATATAACATAAAAATATCTATTTATCAAAGAGCACTTGAGCGCACATCTGGGACAACCTGTAATATATTTGTAAAATCACATTTGACAATGTCCTTTGAAAACATATTCAATACAGAAAAGAGTTGATATGAACGGATACATTTTTTATACATTAGTATTGGCATGAAGAATCGAGGTATAATATCATTATTGATTTCTGATTTTTGTAAGGAAAATACATATTATATTTTTTTTTGTAATATGTAGTATCACTAGAAAGTGAATAGTGTCACCCCTGCACCTATGGCTTGTGTTGTAGGGAGAGGCGATTAACGCATTTGACCAATTTCTTGATGCATCTTATAGTTCAGAATCGGAAATCACGAGTTGGACTTCTGGCAATAAACTTTCTACCTCAGCATAATATCTTTCACTCACTTTCTAGCCTCAGAGGTCCAGGGGTCGAGCACCCCACTTCTGACAAGACACGGGTTCGAATCCTGACTCACACTAGGGTTCATTCCCGGGTCGAGAATTCCCGAGTTATCGTTGGGCTTTGTTCCCGGGAAATCAAGCTCGAGAAAAAACGAGAACTCGAGAAATAATAATAATATTAATTCTTTTTTTATGGGATAGGAGGGCAAACGACCAGGCGTGACACCTGCAGCAACGCATAAAGTGTCACTGTTGCGTTGTCGACCTTTAAGGGATAGGGGAAAGTTAAGGATGGGGAAGGGGGGTGGGCCTCTGGGTACCTCTCTCACCGAACGGCACGCGCCACTTTACGTCGATCTTCTGGGAGGTCGTGGTATTTCACCGGTCGCGCAGGCCAATTCATGCCGCGTGGCTTTCCCCTTCCTTTCCCCTCCGACTGCCTTAAAGGACCGCTGCTTACCATCAGATGATCCACTCGCTCGTTTGCCCTCCTATCCCATGAAAAAATATAACAATATAAAATGCTTATAAGCGGTGTAAATATAATAATATCGTAATTTACTCGATACATAAATAAAATTCAGCGAACTTTTGTATACCCCGACCGCCCACGCGGCTCTATCTATTTTCGGATAAATTCCAAATAACCATAAAATTCCGATAGATATTAAATTACTGACTCGTGTTGCGTAAAACAAGAGGATAATGTATGTATGTATTCGAGTGAACAACTGAAATATCAAACAATAAAAACAAAACAACTAAAAAGTTATGAATAACATTTTCATAGAACACCTTTATCAAGATGCTATCTTGACAATTTGACAATAACATAAAATGACTTCACGCTTTGTTCTACCCAAGGTGTAGACAGCGGATGTTAAGCCTCGACTCGCCGTTATGTTAACGTCCCAAATGGAATAGGTGGCGAACCTATTGCCATTCATCGGGCGTAAAGTTTTCAGTAATCGATATTTATCACATATAAATTTCGAACAGGATTCGAAACCGCGCGACCTCTGGATTCAGAAGCCGCTGGGCCACCGAGACTACTAATTTACTAATTCTTTCTTCTTCTTTCTTACTTTTTTACTTCACTAATTTACACATAACTTCCGAAAAGAACTTCGATAAGTCATTGGTGTGCACCCGGATTCGAAACCGCGACTTCGTGATTCAGATGCGGGGGACAACTGGACCACTGGAACACCGAGAGATAAAAATATGACGCTATTAGTAATATTTTGTACACAATACACAGCGCCCTTTAGTTAGTTCAAATACCAGGAACTATCTGAATATCGACGTATAGTGGCTTATGCCGCGTTTTGTTTGGTGTGAGGGATATCCGAAAGCCCAACTCCTCTCACACACCTTTCCAATCCCACTTCCGATTCCTTTTCTATCTTATCTAGTCCTAGGGTAGTATTCTACCCTTTCTAGTCTTTGAAGTCGGCAACACTGTGACATTTTCTGTATTGCTGGTGTCCATGGGAAGAGCTAGTCACTTATCACCTAATGACACGTTTGCTTTTTTGCCCCCCTCCTCCAATAAAAGAAGCAACGTAACTGAAGGGTCGTGTTACTATTAGACGACGGATATCAATACTTTCGTATTTGTTTTGTAAATACTTAAATTGTAGAGAAAAAAATACTTTAAAAAAAAAGGTAAACCGACTCTTCCGAATCTTTAAGTATATGAAAACAGTACCTCTATAACTAAAAAGCTATAAATAACGTAATTTACTAATTTGTATAATACAACTTAATACAATATACAAAACGTAATACTTTAATAAAATCATCTTTAACGGTTAAAATATTTACAAATGACACTTATTTTTGGAGTCGGTGTCAGCCTAGGCAACGTAATAATGATTTATTTTTCTACTCTCTTTTATTTAGTTTCTCTTTATTCTACATATACATATATGTATCATATCGGCTTTTTCTACCCAAATATTTGTAGACAACAGCACTTAAGCCTCGACTCGCCGAAATTTTACTTCATTGTACCGTGGCGGAATCTACGACTACTCCGGTCATTGGTAAAAACCTACATGAGTCAGAAACAGGATGCTCCATCTCCAGACGTCTCTCTGTCACTCCACACCAATATTAATACCGATCAATATCCTACGTACTATTATTAATCATCACAATCCTTTGTTGAATCTGCTCATCACTTTATCCTTGTGAAGTTTGACACATTCCGTGAAGCGCTCCAGCTTATCTGCCCTACCGGGGGCTTACTGACTAACTCGGATTACTAACTTCGTATTTGGGATCAGGTTTTAAATTATTATTACTGTAGCTGTACATTCACGCGCTTAATATTGTAAGGTGTAAGTACTGATAACTCGAAAGCACTGCATTTAATCTTTAGTAAACGTACTGTAATTCCTACTGTAATTTTGTTACTTATTTTGTCATTTTTTTATAATTTCTATCCTAGTCTTCTACCCGAATATGTTAAACCGAATATGTGAAAGTTATACTACGGATTCGAAACTGTGACTTTTTGATTCAAAAACGGTGCTCTATCACTGAACCACAGAGACGATTTCGTAACTTTGGAAATAAGTTAGTGTGAACGAGTGATCAAATTTGAGGATACCATCGAGAGTCTATGGTGGTCCAGTGATCAAGCACGCTGCTTCTAAATCAGGAGGTCACGGGGTCGAATCCCAGCTCACACCATTGACATTTCGAAATCGACTGAAAACTTTGTGCCCGGTATGGCAAGAGCTTCGCCACCTATTCCCTTTGGGATGAAAAAAGCGTGAAGTTATGTTATGTTAACCATCGAGATTAATACGAGAGATGGACAGCATTAGATGCAGTCTTTTACTCGTCTCTAACGTAGATAGAGTTTCAGTATTGTCAGGAGTTTTACTTGAAAAATGCCTGATATATGACAATGCTCTTATTCGTCGTTGTTTTGTGTAATTTAAGATATAAGATAAATTTGATGTGGTCATTTTAGTTCAGTGAATTATAACTAGATGTCGCTAATTAAATCTGTCTCATCAAATGAAACGTGGCATGAGACACTTTACGTCGATCTTCTGAGAGGTCGTGGTATTTTGGCGGTCGAGCCGGCCCTCTCATTGAGCAAGCTGCTTGGCTCTACTACTGTTGAGAAGGTGTCCAAGGGATTCGTGTATTTCTCCCATTCTCGAATTCACACTTATTTCAGACAATAGACTCATCGTATCATCCTACTCACCTACTCACCTATCTATCATTACACCACATTCCTCAGCTTCCCATGATCTTGCCTCTGCAAAACTAAGGTGAGTAATCTACATTCTTAGAGCGCTATTATCGAACAGGTTGTATTATATTATATTTGTCTCAAACGCTACCACCCACGCTTTGGTTGAATGGTTGGCGATCGACAGCAGTGCGTTACAACAGGCACTTCCTGCCACGCACTGATTTTTTATGGAACTAGTTGCCGGCGACAGTATTTCCGAAACGTTACGAACTAGGAACCTTCAACTAAGAAACGCTCTATTCCCATTTGAGAGACTGCCAACGCTGATGTGATGCCCCTGGTATTGCAGACGCCATGGGCGGCGGTGATCTCCTCCCATCAGGTGACAGGCAAGCTCGTTTGCTCCTTCTTTCTTAAAAATCTATCTCTGCAACATATTATTTGCTATAGTATTTAAATACAGTTTCATTTAAATAATAAACATTTCGAACATGTTAGTTTCGAGTTGTTACTAAAATAATCCTTTCTAGCACTTGAGATATCATCGGCTATATACCCTTCCACTTACACTTTCTTGAACGCTTTCAGTTTCAGAATACTGTAACTAAATGGATCATATAAATCATATTATAGGTTTGAGTTATAGTCAAACTAAAGATATATCTCAATATGCTAGAATTTACGTAATTTGACACTGTTTCCTACCCAAAGGTGTGAGCAGTGACCTCGACTCTCCAAATCGTTACGTTACGTCCCAAATAGAATAGGTGGCGAACCTATTGCCATTACACCGGGCACATAGTTATCAGTCCTAGATATTTATCACACATAACTTCCGACTTCTGAATCAGAAGCGGGGTGTTCGACCACTGGACCACCGAGACTTTCTCCAGTATAATGCATAAAAATAATAAATGAGACTTGAAATAATTAGTTAAAATAAACAAAGCAATAGCTTCACGCCAAGCTTCTTGCGATGTACAAGGAAATAATTAAGTACATAACTGGGAATTGAGTGACTAACTGTGACTCACTTGCTCCAGTTAGTCCGGTCATTTTAGACATAAAAATAGTGATCAAATAAAGAAAATTCCGACAAAGCCAAATTTTCGTAGAGACCTTAGGTTTACCACAAGGAATAAAATGTCAAAAGTCCCCATCAGTCCCATGTGAGCTTAAGGACTTATTCGGGGCCCAAGGTCAAAATTTTAGGTTTTTTGGATTTTTCTCGAAAACGGTAAGTTTTATCGAAAAAGTACCTGAGAGCAAGTTGTAGATCTTAAAATTCTCTATAAAAATGGTTCCTGTGATTTTTCTCTAAGACCCACTATTTCCCAGATATTGCGCTTGTAAGAATCAAGTTCTACATAATATGCACACATTTCCACACCACAAAACAAATATGTAAATGTTAATTTTCCAGGCTTCTCTGTAATAATAATTCTACTACCATACTTTAATTTCAATCGTATTTTTATAACCCCGTTTTCTAAAGCTACATTTTGGCAAACATTCTTCAGTTCATCTAACGAAAACTGGCTACTTCGAAAAATCGCTACTTTCGATGAAATTTAAAATTTCCTCCATTGCACAGTTTATAGCCTCACTTTGAGGACGGCCAATTTTACCGCCAGTATTAGGTCTCGGTGGCGCAGTGGGCGAGCGCACGGCCTCTGATCCAGAGGTCCGGGGTTCGATTCCAGACACTGGCTCACACCAATGACTTTTCGAAATTATTTTCGGAAGTTATGTGTGATAAATATCGATGACTGACAAACTTTGTGCCCGGTATGGCAATAGGTTCGCCACCTATTCCATTTGGGACGTAAACATAACGGCGAGACGAGGCTTAACAGCCGCTGCCTACACCTTCGGGTAATAAAAGGCGTGAAGTTATGTTATGTATGTATGTTTCTTCTTTTCTGCTTCTTCATCCGCTTCATCGCCACAAAATAAGCAGTGGTTTTTAAAACAAAAGCTGGATTCACTTATTCGCGCTCTAGTATGAGGTGGACTTACTTTTGAAGTACTGGCCTGTTCTTCCTCACGTTGTCTTTTTGATGCAGAGATTGAAGTTTTCCGGGTGTATGATTTTCTGCGATCCGCGTGAATTGTAACGGACTTTTGGCTTCTTAAATAATTAGCAAACTCATCACTTCTCGCGACACTTGCATCGATTAAAGTTGGCATTCCACGACTGACCACAACAGTTTCATCTTCAGTCAAAAGTTTATTACAAATAAAGCAAAATTGTGACATTTTTTTTCAAATATTAATCAGCACTAACTTCAATAGTAGAACATATACTATGTAGAACATGATTCTTACAAGCGCAATATCTGGGAAATAGTGGGTCTTAGAGAAAAAATCAGAGGAACCATTTTTATAGAGAATTTTAAGATCTACAACTTGCTCTGAGGTACTTTTTCGATAAAACTTACCGTTTTCGAGAAAAATCCAAAAAACCTAAAATTTTGACCTTGGGGCCCGAATAAGTCCCTAAGCTCACATGGGACTGATGGGGACTTTTGACATTTTATTCCTTGTGGTAAACCTAAGGTCTCTACGAAAATTTGGCTTTGTCGGAATTTTCTTTATTTCAATTGTCTAAATTGACCGGACTAAGTGATTAGTTAAGATGCACGCAAGTCCATAATAAAGCTTCTGAATTTTTCTTCCAATTTAGACATGGAAAGTACGACGTGTCTTCGATATCTTCATCATTTCACTTCTGCATTGTCTGCTTAGTCATCCATTTATTTTGGAGAATGACTTTGCTAATCTTAACATCGAGACGCTCTCTATTGTTTTTTGTTGTCAACTCTGTCCACGATAAAATAACTTTGCCAAAACAGTTGAGTTTTTATTGATTAGCTGACCCGGCAAACGTTGTTATGCAAATAATAAAAAATAAGTGGTTAAGCCTTAACATTTTGTACTTATTTATAATGTTAAATTTTTTTTACACAATTTTATCATAATCAGTCGAGCGATTTCGGTGGACTTGGTTAGTGATTAATATTGCTGGGATGCGAGATGACGATAAACTTTATGGTACGTTTATAATGTTCAAATCGACTTTTAAATATTATTACGAATCGTCTGTATGGGGATATTAAATTGTCATTTTTCAGTATCTTATTAGCAATCGGAATAAAAATCTTACGGTTCAGACCTTCCAGGAACTTGTGGGAATAATGTAATACCAGAGTTAGGCAAATCGGTCCAGCCATTCTCGAGTTTTAGTGAGACCAACGAACAGCAATTCATTATATATATATATATATAGTCAATACTAGCACAGAATAACAGGCATTTGTATAAAGCTAGAAAAAGAAAAATTATTGCTGTCATCTTTACAGAGATCTGTTATTTATTATGGTTTCAACTGATACGTGATTCTACTGGAGCGTTATATTGTATCACCCACGCAATACCCACTCTATTGTATGCCTTCCCTGTCGGATAGATACAATTCATATTGAATACTTTCTCAATATAATTGTACGAGCAATACTTAAAAGGTATATTATCACGTTTTTATTTAACCGACTGCGCGAGAATGGTACGTTTTTCTCGGTGTTATGTGTGATAAATATCGATGACTGAAAGAATTGTCCGATGTATGCCAATAGGTTTCGCGACGTATTTCATTTGGCATGTTTAATATCGGTGAGTTAATGCGTTACAGCCGCTACCTACACCTTCGCATGGAAAAGGGGTAAATTTACAAAAAGAAATGTAAATCCTTGTGAGGTAATCATGAAAGATATTAACATATTATCTAAAACCCTTTAGCCTATTTAATATAGCTGGAATATAGTTCTTAATACAAATACAAGTATAATTATATACCTAACATAACATTGCAAAACTTCACGCCTTTTTCTACCCGAAATTGTAGTTAAGCCTCGTCTTGCCGTTATGTTTACCTCTCAAATGGAATAAGTGGCGAACCTATTGCCATACACCAGTCGAAAGTTTTTCAGTCATCGAAATTTATCACACATAACTTCCGAAAAGAATTTCGAAAAGTCATTTGTGTGAGCCTGGATTTGAATTCACCGACCTCTTGATTCAGAAGCGCCGTGCTCGACCACTGGACCACGGAGATTTAACTGTTAGTAAATTAGTTTTGCCTTGAAAATACATACATAAATACATAAGCTCACGCATGTAACCAATACAGATAGACAGAGACTTTGGATTTCTACAAGCCACGATCCTAACACACTTCTTTCGCATCATCCACAGTCATACATCTTATTCTGAACTCACAACGGTTTCTGATGCTACGTATTTCCTTTTCTATACAGGCATCCTTTTCTAACATAACTTCACGCCTTTTGTTACCCGAAAATGTGAGCAAGGGCTGTTAAGCCTCGTCTCGCCGTTAGTTTACGTCCCAAATGGAATAGGTGGCGAACATATTGCGATACCAGGCACAAAGTTTTCAGTCATCGATATTCATCACACTTAACTTCCGGAAACAATTTCGAAAGGTCATTGGCATACCAATGACCTTTCGAAATTGGCTCATAATCATTGGACCACGGAGATTTAACTGTTAGTAAATTAGTTTTGCCTTGAAAATACATACATAAATACATAAGCTCACGCATGTAACCAATACAGATAGACAGAGACTTTGGATTTCTACAAGCCACGATCCTAACACACTTCTTTCGCATCATCCACAGTCATACATCTTATTCTGAACTCACAACGGTTTCTGATGCTACGTATTTCCTTTTCTATACAGGCATCCTTTTCTAACATAACTTCACGCCTTTTGTTACCCGAAAATGTGAGCAAGGGCTGTTAAGCCTCGTCTCGCCGTTAGTTTACGTCCCAAATGGAAAAGGTGGCGAACATATTGCGATACCAGGCACAAAGTTTTCAGTCATCGATATTCATCACACTTAACTTCCGGAAACAATTTCGAAAGGTCATTGGCATACCAATGACCTTTCGAAATTGGCTCATAAGCCAGTGTTAGGATTCGAACCCGGACCTCTGGATCAGAAGCCGTGTGCTCTACCACTGGACCAACGAGACTATACATTATATAAGTATCATCATCATCATCATCATCATCAGCCTATTGCAGTCCACTGCTGGACATAGGTCTCTCCCAATTTGCGCCACAACATCCGATTCTCTGCCTTCCGCATCCAGTCTTTTCCAGCAGCCTTTCTGAGGTCGTCTGACCATCGGGCTGGTGGGCGTCCTACACTACGTTTACCAAGACGCGGTCTCCACCTTCTTACCTTGACCTTCTTACTCCATCTACCGTCGGTCCTTCGGCAGATGTGACCAGCCCATTGCCACTTCAGCGAGCTTATCCTACGAGCTACGTCGGTTACCCCAGTTCTCTGGCGCATATACTCATTCCTGAGTTTATCCTTCAGAGATACCCCGAGCATAGCCCGCTCCATAGCTCGCTGAGTGACTTTAAATTTGTGGACTAGCCCCACCGTGAGTGTCCACGTTTCGGCACCGTAGGTCATCACCGGTAGGACGCACTGGTCAAAGACCTTGGTCTTCAGACATTGCGGTATAAGCGAGCTGAAGACCCGACGCAGTTTGCCAAATGCAGCCCAACCCAGCTGAATCCTCCTTTCGGCCTCCTTCTCGAAGTTTCGTCTACCTAACTGGATAGTTTGGCCTAGGTAGACGTATTTGTTTACGACTTCGAGAACTGACCCTTCGACGCTTATCGGTCCGGGCACGACATGTTCATTGAACATGACCTTGGTCTGGTCCAAGTTCATGCCCAAACCGACACGCCGGGAGGACTCGTCTAGGCTGCGCAGCATTCCGCTTAACTGTTCCAGCGACTCTGCCATCACAACGATGTCGTTGGCAAACCGAAGATGTGAGATGTACTCACCATTCACGTTGATACCCTGTCCAGTCCAATCCAGTGTCTTGAAGACGTCCTCCAGAGCGTTGGTGAAGAGTTTGGGAGATATGACATCTCCCTGTCTTACGCCTCGATTCAGCTCGATGGAGTTCGTCACCTGGTCCTTTATCTGAACAGTCATCGTGGCGGTGTCATACAAACATCTCAACACCTCGATATAGCGCCAATCGATCCGACATCGCTGCAATGCATCCAGAACTGCCCAAGTTTCGATGGAGTCGAAGGCTTTCTCGTAATCCACGAATGCCATACACAGCGGCTGATTGTACTCCTCGGTCTTCTGTACAATCTGCCGAACAGTATGGACATCCACACACGTGGACACATGGTCCACGGTGCTAAAGCCTTGTCGAAACCCGGCCTGCTCCGGAGGCTGGAACTCGTCGAGTCTTGCAGCGAGACGATTCGTGACGACCCTCGAGAACAACTTGTAGATATGGCTCAGAAGTGAGATGGGTCTGTAGTTCTTCAGTAAGGTCTTATCACCTTTTTTGAAGAACAGCACCACCGCACTCCCGCTCCAAACCTGAGGGGTTATACCTTGGTGTATGACGGAATTAAAAAGACTTGCTAATTCCTTTAGGATAGGAGTCCCGCCGGATTTTAGAAGTTCTGTAGTAATTCCGTCATCACCGGGTGCCTTGTTGTTCTGGAGTTGCCCGAGAGCCGCCCTAATCTCGCTTGCTGTGATATCGGATAAGTATTCATATACAAAATATATTGTTTTTGTAAAGAACGATTTCTTCAAATTCATTTATTCATTATATGCCGGTAAATTCTATTTACACTTCTCGAAAACCGTTTATATCTGCCATATATATATACGTATAGCCTCAATACAAAATAATAAACAATTCTCATGAATTTTAACAAGTTCCTCTTATGACCATGTTGTAATGAATAGTCTATTTCGAAGAATCACCTCAAAAAAGGTATGTTTTTTATCACTGTTTTTTTATTTATTTTATAACTCAGATATTTCTTATTAAATGCAGTTTACGGTTTAAAAGAACTACTAACAATAATATCTACGAACTAACACTGAGTTGAAAATGGATACAACAAGTAAATTTTTCTACACAAACTTTAGACGAAATTATTTAATGTAAAAAAAACTCCAAACCCAGTAGGATTGTCACTGAAAACTGAAATACAGGTTAATTTCTAGTTCGGTTTCAAAAGCTAGACCTTTTGTGAAATGTTACCTATACTTGTAAGGAAGTTATTGTAAATAATTTTTCCCTGGTAATAAACGTTATTATTATTATTATTACATATATACATATGTGTATTATTATTATTCATTACAAAGAAATGTATTATTTATTTGCTACTGGGTCGCCGAATACCTTTCTCACGGAAATAATCACGACGTGAGCCACTTTAAGTCGATATTATAAAAGGTCGTGGTATATCACTGGTAGAGCTGGCCCATTCATGCAGCGCACTGCGTGGCTGTACTACTTTAGATTGATTTAGAAAAAGTTGTCTACTATACATACACACTAACTTATATATATCTGAATATCCATTCACAGTGATAGAATGTCGTGGTATGCTGCATGAATGTGACGGCTCGACCGGTGAAATACCACGACCTCTCGGAATACCGGCTTGAAGTGGCTTGTGCCGCGTTTCGTTCGGTGAGAGTGGTATCCGGAGGCCCGATCCCTCTTGCCCTTCCTTTTTCCTCTTACTCCCTTAAAGGACGGTAATACACCACGGTGTACTTGGGCGGTGAGAAGTTATTTACTGTCAGGTGGCCCACTTACTTCCATTTGCTGTCCTATGCCATAAAAAAAACATTAAATAACTTTTTCAAATAACTTAATAATTAATTTTTCTGCATCATCAAAAACGTAGCAAGTAGACAATTATGCAAGTAAGTGTGTAAATTTTCACTGTGACTTGATTTTTATTAGCTTTTTATTAGCTTCACCTGTATGTATGTTTGTATGTTTGTATATTTGTATGTTTGTTTGTAACCGACTTCTTTTTTAGTTTCCGCTGATTGCCACTAGATGGTGCGATTTGTGAACTATGTAAATAATAGTTTAAAAAAACTAAAAAACACGCTTTTTATAGAAAACCGAACTAAAAAATAGAAAATAAATTTTAATGGATTTAAATTAAGAAAATAGTTGTTTCTAAGATTTTCGCGAATCTCACACATTGATTAAAACAACTTTTAAGATTATATCTACTTCTAACTTTTAGGATATTATCGAAATGATAATCACTCTACTCATATCTGTCAATAAAATATTTATAACTATTGACACCATGCACCCCACGCTTTTTTGAACGATAGATGGTGCGATTTGTGAACTATGAAAGTCACAAATCGCACCATCTAGTGGCAATCAGCGGAAAGTTTACGTTATCAACTTGAAACGAGTTCCTTATATAAGTCACAGATGGCGCTATTCCTCAAATTCGAAACTAAGAAACGCGCTTGTTTTAGAAACCTGAACTAAAAAATATAAAATAAATAATAGTTTAAAAAAACTAAAAAACACGCTTTTTATAGAAAACCGAACTAAAAAACAGAAAAATAAAAATAAAATATTTTATTTTAAAAAAAGCGTGGGGTGCATGGTGTCAATAGTTATAAATATTTTATTGACAGATATGAGTAGAGTGATTATCATTTCGATAATATCTTAAAAAGCACCCCACGCTTTTTTTAAAATAAAATATTTTATTTTTATTTTTCTGTTTTTTAGTTCGGTTTTCTATAAAAAGCGTGTTTTTTAGTTTTTTTAAACTATTATTTATTTAAACGAAATTTTCTTTAGAGTGGTAGAGCCAAGCAGTTCGCTGCATGATTGGGCCGGCGCGACCGGTGAAATACCACCACCTCTCAGAAGATCGACGTAAAGTGGCTCATGCCGCGTTTCGTTCGGTGAGAGAAGTACCCGGAGGCCCATCCCCCTTCCCCATCCTTTCCTATCCTACTCCTTTAAAGGTTGGCAACGCAACTGTAATACTATATGTGTTTCAGGTGTCCATGGGCGACGTTGGTCACTTAACACCAGGTGACACGCCTGTTCGTTTGCCCTCCTATCCCATAAAAAAAAAAAGAAAAAAAAAATTAAATGGTTGCCTGCAAAGTCGGTATACGGGCGAAAGTTTTACGTGACAACGACTTTGAGTGGTAAAATAATTTTAATGTGAATATTCATTCGTATAGTAGGAAGAAGGATGAAATGATAGTAACAATTTAAAACATTTATTTATACAAAGAATTATACTTAAAACATTAATTTATACAAAGAATCTCGCACTGAATTTCATATTAACAAAATTTTATTTTTACCTTTACACATACATACGTATTTATATACAAATATACATACAATAACTTGTCGCTCTGTCTCTCTCGCTCTTAGGCGGGCTAACTGTGCTCGAGTGGAAGGGACGCGTGCCTCTCACTCGCTCTCATTGTGAGCGCATAACGTGAGCGGAGCGTAACGCAGTTTCTTGAAGTGTCACCCGGCAAACCAATTTATAAGACGTTGTCACGTCAATAATAATTAATTAATTAATTAATTTTAAACTAATAATTTACTTAACACTATCAACATTTATCAATAGTATGACATAACCTATAAACTCAGTTTCTCAACTTTTGTGTCAATCTAACAATTAATCAATCAATCATAGTTTACGATAATGAAATATCAGTGTACAATTATTTACCTTTATTGTTGTAGTTGTTGTAAATGACGAATCTAAGCACTCCACATTTTCACTACAGACACAGCTGACGATACTTTAACCACACGTGTGAACTTGTATTATAGAGACGCAAGGCATTCGGCGGGCCTCTCTCTCGTTCGGTGACTCATCGTAACGTTACCGAGCGTTACACTTTTTCATAAGTGACTCCCAGCCGCAACCTAATTTAAGACGTTGTCACGTCAAAAAGTAGGCCAGGTTTGTAATTGTCGGTATTGTAACCGTAATTGAATATCCGGACCGGGTCAAGATTAAAATTGGCTTGCAAGGCTCTTTAATTAAGATTTAAGCTAATGGTCCCTTATTTACTGTACTTCTTTTTTCTACCTAGTTAAATATTTTGTGATGCAAAACAATCCCACTTAACTAATTTAGAAAGAACAAAAGAGCAGGTTTCGGAAATATAGAGAACAGATATCGGGGATTCGAGGTCCATCTGCGTACATAGTAATTTACATGTATATGTAGTTTTAAGTCGTAGCTTACAGTACATTTATATGTATTTTTATTGCTTTTGATTGTTTTTTCTACATCGTATGTTATTACAGTTAGTGTTTACAGCCTCGGTGGCCCAGTGGTCTAGCACCCCTATTCTGAATCCAGAGGTCGAAGTTCGAATCTTGATAATGGCTCACACCAATGACTTTTCGAATTTGTTTCTCATTTCATTTCATTTGAAAGTTATGTGTGATAAATTTCGATGACTGAAAACTTTGTGCCCGGTATGGCAACAGGTTTGCCACTTATTCCATTTGGGACGTAAACATAACGGCGAGACGAGGCTTAACAGCCGCTGCCCACACCTTCGGGTAACAAAGCCGTGAAGTTTTGTTATGTTATGTGTGTATGTTATTACAAGAAGTGTTTTTTTAAGTTTCCGCCTTACTCTACTCGAAGCTGCAAACAGTGGATATGACTCCGCGTTCCAATGGAATAGGTGACGGAACCTATTGCCATACACCGAGCACGACCATGTTGTCAGTCATCTATATTTATCACAAATAACCACCGAAAAGAGTTCCTAGGAATTATCTGTTTGAGCTAAGATTTGAACCCGAGACCGATGCTCTATCTCGAGACCAGCGAGACAAAAGTATATAAAATGTTATATCCAACTTAATTGGGATCAAGCTTTTTTAAATATTAAACATGTTTACTTAAAAGAGGTTAAAATCCATAAATTTCTATAAAGAAGAACAAATAACGCACTTAATATAGTTAGTTCTTACAAAACAGATGTTACAGTCCCATATAAAACTTAAAGTATAAGGGTGGATTTTGTGACGCGAACTTTTAGTCCCATGTGATTTGTAACTCTGCTGTAAGACTCACGACTTGGGGAAGAGACTATAGAAGTAGTCGCCATCTTTGTTACTTGATTGTTAGAGTGGAGATTGAGTTGAGATTGTTTGAGATTGTTAGAGATTGAAAAATTAGTAAATTAGTGAAGTAAAAAAGTAAGAAAGAAGAAGAAAGAATTAGTAAATTAGTAGTCTCGGTGATCCAGCGGCTTCTGAATCCAGAGGTCGCGCGGTTTCGAATCCTGTTCGAAATTTATATGTGATAAATATAGATGACTAAAAACTTTGTGACCGGTATGGCAATTTGTTCGCCACCTATTCCATTTGGGACGTCAACATAACGGCGAGTCGAGGCTGAACAGCCACTGCCTACACCTGCGGGTAGAAAAAGGCGTGAAGTTATGTTATGTTAGTGAGGTAGAAAGAAAGTTTTTAGAATTTTTGTCTGTCTATCTGAACAAGTGTTTGTATGTTCACTGTGAAGAAACTAGTGAATCGTTATCAGTACGGTTTTCACCAATCTATAGCTGAAAATATAGACTTCACTTAACGCTGTAGAATCATCTACATATAAGGAAAAGTATTTAGAAAAATCTGACGGTATTCATTATTCACTTAATTGTATTTCGTTTCATTATAGTTGGATATTAGTAGAATAAAGGTTGATAATTTAATGAGTCAAATTTCATATGTTCGAAGTCGCTGCTAAAAACTAGTCTTTGCACAAAACTAGTTAATATTCCGGCCTAGTTTTGTGTAGAACATAATATTACTTTAACTTTTGGTCTTGTAAAATATGAGATGCAATGAAAATGTTGAACGAGTTACCGCTGCCTCCGACAGTTTCAAACTTTTGAAGTATTTGAACCCGTCTGGGAAGAAGGAGGGTTGTGTTTTATAGATCCCATGGGAATGTATTAGCAATGTATGTTAATCCAAAAAAAAATCTATAAATATATATGTCAATTCTCATCTAGTTCTGTTTAATTATTGAAACCCTGATTGAGTAACAGATATCTTCAAAAACTTTCGCATTTATCACTTAAATTTTTCGCACAGTTCGCTGCATGAACGACTGGTGAAATACCACGATGTGCCAGAATATTAAAGCAAAGTGGCTTAAGCGTATCGTTTCGTAAGGGATGGGTCTCTTCCATATCCCATTGTAAGGGCCGGCAACGCAACTGTAACACTATTAGTGTCCACGTGTTCATGGGCGGCATTTGTTGCTTGCCATCGGGTGACACTCGTTTGCCCCCTTATAAAAAAAAAACTAAAGTGGCAAGTATAACCTTAGCTCGTTCAGACGGTTTAATACACCCCGATAGCTAGTAATTTCACTATTAAATTTAAAAATATAAAAGTAAACATAAAATAACATAACTTCACACCTTTTCTACCCGAACTTGTAGGCAGTCGAGGCTTAACAGCTTAAGCCTCGACTTGACGTAATATATACGCCCCAAATGAAATAGCTGGCGAACCTATTGCCATACCGGGCACAAAGTTTTCAGTCAACGAATTATCGTCGAAATTATCTTCGGAAGTTATGTGTCATAATTATATGACACATAACTTCCGAAGATAATTTCGACTTCTTGATTCAGAAGCGGGATGCTCGACCACTGGACTACCGCGATCTGAAATATTAGTAACATAACAATTTAAATTTTTTAGTAACTAAACTCATACTAGAGCTATTGCAATATACCTATTTGGGATAAATTGACAATAACTGTTTTCAAAGAATTTATCGGTATGTGCAATCCACAATAACATTCTGTGGTATCCCCACTCTACTTCTTACTATAAGCCGCTTAAAGTATTTCCTAGTAACCACATAATAAACTCAGTCACTGTTATTTCTTTTTGCCGTGAAGCAGTTATTTTGTAGCGAGGTCGACCACACATTCCTCATAATATTATAAGTTAAACACGCCAAAAGGTTTGATATCCATGTGACAAAATAAAAAAAGAAACAAAACAAAAGAAAAAAAGTGTGTGTGTCCGCTCCGACGCACGACTGGAGTTTACTCCTCAAGAACGATTATAAAATAAAATAATAAATATTTACTGTCTACAAATATGAACACATTTCTTCGTAATAGAGAATGGCGTATCGCTATAAAGAGTGTTTCTATAAAGAGCTCAGGACATTGTATGGAGTGCCGACTCTTATTTATATGCTCTGTGACTATAGCGCATAACGCATTTCGTGTGACATGCTATACTCTCTAGTACGATTTTGGTCCCCATAATTTTCATACCCCGGGCCTATATATGTAAATCGATTCTTAAGGAGTAAACTCCAAAAAACTTTCACTTCCATATGTTTTATAAACTGTAATGAGGTTGCTTCAATAATAATGTAACAAAAAATGTATTAATAAACGACAATATTAGGTCAGATATTTTATAATATATAGAAAAATGTCTTTCCGATATCTATAACTAAATTGGAAAGGATTATATTATTAAATAACCTTGAGTGTCAGAACAGCAAGTATTCATGTTTCAGCCTCTTTTTAATTTATTTCAGTATTCTTACCTCAGCTACATTGAAAAAAAATGTGCACTGTTATTTTGTGACATCTGTAGTTATTTCATTATAAAACAACTTTCTAGTAATGTTTTAAGCTTTAAGACTTTTTCTACCCGAAGGAGTAGCCAGCGGCTGTTAAAGCCTCGACTCGCCAAATCGATGCATTACGTCCCAAATGAAATAGGTGGTGAACCTATTGCTATTACACTGGGCAGAAAGTTGTCAGTGATATAAATGTTTATCACATATAACTTCCGAAAAGAGTTCCATGAAATCATTGGTGGGAGTTCGAAATCGATCCCACAATTTTGAATCAGATGCACGGAGCTGGACCATAGGACCGCCGAGACATATTGGTGAAACAATTATTATAATCGGTTTATTACTTTCAGAGTTTATAGAGTACAAACAAACAAATCTTTCCTATTCATAACATTAAATATATGAACGAGTGCTGGTAGGCGTCAACAAATCCAACTCTATTTTAATACCAGGTGTTCTCTTTGTCTGTGTTTACGTGTTTCAATGTATGTATTTCAATATAAATATACACAATGAGTACATGTGTATTTGTGAATAATAAGGTGTTTTAAATAGAGTCGAGCAAAGCAAAGGAAAACATTAGTACATCAGTCTAAGAAAAATAAATATACTTTGCATTTAATAACATAGGCGAGTTTTATTTTGCTAAGACCGTACAATATGGAGCACTATTCATGTGTATAGTAAAACTATCCTCTCAAGAACAAACAGGACTCCATGTTACTTACAGAAAAAAGTTCAAGTTTAACATCAAGTCCATTTTCTTGACAGGACGGTCTCATCCATATATTGGTTCATTATCCGCCGTTGTCGCTACCTTTGCTACCAAAATAAATCCACCCTAGTCGCCTTTTGAACCCGTTTGTACGTTTGCCTCTCTTTTCCACAAAAAAGAAATAGACTTTAATAATTGTAATCACGTGTTTCACACACACATTCACGTTAAATCGTCTGCTAAGATGATGATGTGTGTGAAATTTGCTGAACAAATCCGTATAGAACTGGACAGACGGCGTAGGATAGTATATATTGTACTTAATATACCAATTTTAGCTGGTCATATCAGCCGAAGGACCGATGGAAGATGGAGCAAGAAGGTCATAGAGTGGAGACCGCGCTTTGGTAAGCGTAGTATAGTACGTCCACTAGCTCTATGGTCAGGCGACCTCAGAAAGGCTGCTGGAAAAGAATGGATGCGGAAGGCAGAGAATAGGATGTTGTGGCGCAAATTAAAAGAGACCTATTTCCAGCAGTGGACTGCAATAGGCTCATTGTGATGCCAATTTTTTAAAATTGAAGTTTTTCGTTTCCCGTGGAACGAATCTGAATTAAACCACGGGCGACAACTAGTAATGAACTCATTGAATTTAAATTTAAGATTGCAAGTGCAATGTGAGAAGTTAAAAGATGTGATCACACATTGGTGCTGAAATGGGTGGCTGGTTATAACTATATAGAAAGATGGCTCTCTAGTATTCAAAATTTTAGTCTTTTGACCATAATTAATAGCTGCAATTCAAATAATTTACAGTAGATAGGCACTGCACATTCAAAACCACATGGAGTTGGTACTTACCCCGAGTAGACCACCACAGACTGGGTTAGACAGGATAAGTGGAAATGCTGCCTGCGACCCCGAAGCATGTACCGAAATGGGATAACCCAGTGGTTTTCGTTGATATACTTTCAGCGGTAGAGTCATGCGGTTCGCTGCATGAGTGGGCCAGCTCGGCTGGTGAAATACCACGACCTCTCGGAATATCGGCGTGAAGTGGCTCGGGTCGCGTTTCGTTCGATGAGGTATCCGGAGGCGCAACCACTTTTCTTGTTCCTTTCCCCTCCTACTCCCTTAAAGGACGGCAACGCACCACGGTGTTTACGTGCAGAGAGTAGTTGCTTACCATCAGGTGACCCACTTGCTCGTTACCCTCCTATCAAATAAAAAAATACACCGTCGCTATGGTAGTCAGGTAAGACAGAAACCACCTGGTTTACCAAGATGGTACTTATGAAATATTTTATTAGTTATCAAAAAAGGGCGATAAAAACTATCGGCCTTTTTTGTATTAAGGTTAGGATAAGGGTCTTTTTTGTATTAAAATGTTTTCAAAACTATTTTGTCAAATTTACTTGATATTTATTCGACTCTGGAATACTCAGCCAGGATTATTTCGAAGTGTCAAGCTGTATTCAGAATAAAAAAAAATAAAAGCAAACGTAAAATAACACTTTTTCTTTTCTACTAGGAAGGTGAAACAAGGTTATTCTATTTTCATGAAATTTCAGGAGCGTATTCATTCGAAGCACGTCCGAGGGATAATCTTTGAAACGTTTTTATTTGAGAACAGTGAGAGTGCACGTGGGTACATAGCACCGAGTCACAGCTATCTTTGTTGGAAATATTCTAGCAAAAATTACTAGAAAGTTATATACTTAAATTAAATCAGGGAAGTACCTCGAATTGAGGTCATTGTATTTTTATGAAGTAACTATACTATTCAACCGTTTTAATATATACAAATATAAAACATATAAAAAGAACAACATCAATATCACTTTTTAAAAATGGCTTTTCACCGTGTTATTTGTTTTGAAATGATTTAATGTGTACCCGGATTCGATATTGGGGCATCTCATTCAGAAGTTGAGAAGTTAATATACAAACCCAACAAGACGACACATATAATGTTTTTTTTTTTATATGGGATAGGAGGGCAAACGAGCAGGCGGGTGGTAAGCAACCAACGCCGCCCATGGACACCAGCAACACGTATAGTGTTACTGTTGCGTTGCCGACGTTTAGGGGATAGGGGAAAGGAAAGGATGGGGAAAGGGGGTGGGCCTCCGGGCACCTCTCTCACCGAACGAAACGCGGCATAAGCCACTTTACGTCGATCTTCTGAGAGGTCGTGATATTTCACCGGTCGAGGCGGCCCATTCATGCAGCGAACTGCTTGGCTCTACCACTGTTAAAATGTTACCAATGTTACCAATGTACCAATGTTAGTTTGCAGTAAAAATTAATGCGATATAAATATAGAACGATCCATCATAATACATATATGCAAAATTATAAATGAAACAATATTTATACAGGACTAGAACAACAAGCTTTTGACGACCTTGCGACTGATATCTGCTGCTAGCTTCACATCTAACGACGGGTATATATTGATGATGTTCCTACCGTTCAACGCTCCCGTGGATATCGGGGCCTCGATCAAGACTTGTTTGTTGAGGAATACAGGAACTGTGTTTATTCTGTGATTGGAGCGGTGTGATCAGTTTAGCTCAAGGGTTTGATATAATGTCTTGTCTATGTACTATAATAATGTCACAACTAACTATTGTTAAAGTTATTATTCGAATTTAAGTCTATTTATGATATTAATTGTTGATTCCCTCCCAATTATTGGCACAAAAAGCTAATTTATTTTATTATAATCATCTTCATAGAATAGTCATTCTGTTTATTTATTTATTTTTAACATATAAGACTCATGGCTCGTATATTTTGTTGTTTAGTTTTTGGAAGGTTCAGGAAATTAATTAAGTTTTTGTAAATTTTTATCAATGTCTCAACAAATTGTGCATAATTTTCATGAGATGCTCGCCATACATTTGATCTATTATTTGTATTAATTATATGCAAGGAAACGTCAACTATCTGCATTTTTCAGTATAAAATGCGTAAAGTTTACCAGAGATATAGTTGCTATTACATAACTGTAATTTCACGCCATTAACCTCCGAAAATTTAGGCAGCAGCAATCATGTAACGATACGCCCGAATAAATTTTCTAGTCCCAAATGTAATAGGTGACGAAGCCAATTACCATTTGGCGTGAGGATATTTATTCAATACATTTAGCTTGTCATCGACATTCTTAAGAAGCTTCTATGTAGACTAGCTATTAGGTTTCAAGCCCACGTTCTCATGACGCTGCGGAAACAAGCTCAGAAAATGAATAATTCTTGGTTCATATTCTAAGAATAGAAGTAAATTATTTTATTAAGAGCTAGTTTCTTAAAGGAAAGTGAGTTGTTATTATGACGTTTGCCTTTTTTTTGCTCATCAAGTAAAAGCGTAAAATAAAGCGTTAAAATAATGGTTGCTTATTATAAAGTATTTTCTTACGTTTTCTAATCTATTCTATGTTCCTGAACAAATTTTAATTAATTTTTCAGCAGTCTCGGTGGCGCAGTGGTCGAGCACACGGCTTCTGATCCAGAGGTTCGATTCCAGACACTGGCTCACACCAATGACTTTTCGAAATTGTTTTCGGAAGTTATGTGTCATAAATATCGATGACTGAAAAACTTTGTGCTCGGTATGGCAATAGGTTCGCCACCTATTCCATTTGGGACGTAAACATAACGGCGAGACGAGGCTTAACAGCCGCTGCCTACACCTTCGGGTAACAAAAGGCGTGAAGTTATGTTTCAGCAATAGAGTGATGGGAGATTTGCTTATTTATTATTCAGAAAATGCATGTTAGTATTACTAAATTCTACTGGTCACCTAATTATTATCAATACATAAAAAAACAATACTCAGTCACTTTCCATTATTTTAGTCCCATTCTTATCAGATTTTTATAAAAATACCTGAATCTAATATCTAATAACTCCTTTTATATTCATCAAAACCATATAAGTCCTGATACATAAACATACATACATAACTTTACGCCAAATCCCTTGCCGCGTAGGCAGAGAGAACAGAGCGCCATAAGGCACGATTCTGACACACCTCACTCGCTTCGTTGACTTTCATAACTCTTTTCATGCACGCGCGTCGATTTTTGAGGCTCCTAACATCACTTTCCTCCAGAACACGTTCTATTTGTTCATGGAATGTGTGTCTTGGCCGTCCTCGACTCCTACATCCATCAGCATTTGCATTGTATATCTGCTTAGTCAATCATCCATCCTTTCTACATGTCTGAACCATCGGAGCATGCCCTTTCTTACTTTTACACCGACACTCTCTTTCAATCCGACTTCCTTATAACCTTGTTTTCGCCACCCTTGTTGGAGCCCTGATAACATGGATTTAAAGACAATTGCTAATTTAATAAAAATCTGATTAAAGGGATGTCTTAATATGGTCTAAGATTGAAGTTCATTATCATTTTGCTGCTCTTATGCCACTCTAAGTGGGGTCGGCACAACAGGGCATTCTTTCGAACTATCCATGTTGTCAAAAGATTTGGCTTGACTATGCTTTTATGACCTTGCGAATGTTCTTGTTGGTGAGATCGGGGTTGGAAGTGAGATGGGGAGGTGTGAGGGGAGGGTTCCAGATATATATCTCTCCCATTCGTACAGCGAACCGCGTGGTTCTACAACTACAAGGCTTATGTTATCTAGTTAAAAGAAATGCCGATTATTGAACCACGCTAAAGCTACTATATTAATAGATTTTAGTGATAGAGAATCAATCAAACCATGTCTCTTTCGGCGTGCTTACACAATCTCATGCCATATAAAAAGCGATAATTCATCTTCCATAGATTTGGTGACAATTTGGAACAAGGTTGTTTACTGTGTTTAATAAAAAAAAACTAGATGAAGTCCGTAGTATTTCTATGCAGCTCAATCTTCTAGTTGCGTGCCCAAAAGACAAACATCTTATCGGAGAGTAGGACAAACTAGCTACCTCGTGGTAAGCAATTAGCGCCGGACATCTACAACACCGAGAGGGTTACAGATGCGTTGCTGTGCTTTAAGATAGGTTAATAACGGGGAGAAGAAGGAGAAAAGCCTCCGGATACCTATCTCATCATGGAACCACTTTACATAGATTTTTCGGAGAGGTTTTTCCCAGTCTTGCTGGCCTCGTCATACTGCAAACTGACTGTATTAACAATTAATTTCTACTAGTTTGCTTGATGTGGTCGTTAAGCATAGTATATTTTTATCTATCTTAATTTTAAATAAAATTGTAGCAATGTCTTATAAGCAGATATAAGATATAGAAGAAAAACTATCGTGTCTTTGTTAAAATAATATAAGACGATACAGACGGTTCTTGTAATAGGTTTTTGAGATTGAAATTTTTTTTTTATCGTATTTTACGATTATTTTAACAAGAAAAGATTTGGGTGTGAAACAACATTGTCCAATTCACAATATATTAATTTTTAATTGTTCATTCATAAATCTGAGATGTGAATCTATTGTTTGTTGCGGTTTTATCATAATTGGAAACTTTTTCAATTGTCTAATGCAATTTAGGGGATGAATTTAACGATCAAATTGCCACGTTTTATTAAATTAGCGATTAATGTATATAAATTAGTTTTCTGAGTAATTAAATAAATTTTGCAAATAAACTTGAGTGAATTTTAATTAGTTACTATTCAATTATAGTATTATTATAGTATAAAAATTATATTAATATTAGAATTGGGTTTTTGCTATGCTGTAAATCACACTGTAAGTCAGGAAGACTATGATGCCTTCTTTTTATATAAACTTATAGTTATACTAACTGACCCAGCGAAATTTATAGCATCATATTTTATGTCAGTGGTAGCCGGTTCGAGTTCCGTTTAGGTGTAATTTTTCTATTTCAGATAATTTTATTGATATGTCTGCATTGATAAATGTTCGAAAAATATATTGATATATTTTCCGGAGTAATAAAAATACTTCCGACTTCCTCTCATACGTTAGTATAGTAAGGCTGTTTCTGAATCAAGACGACGCGGGTTCGAATCCTGGTTCACACCAATGACTTTCAGCAATTCTTTTCGAAAGTCATGTGTGATAAATATCGATGACTGAAAACTTTGTGCCCGGTATAGCAACAGTTTCACCCGCTTAGGACGTAAATATAACGGCGAGTGGAGGTTTAACAGCCACTGCCTACACCTTCGGGTAGAAAAATGCGTGAAGTTATGTTATGCTTACTCACAACCTCAACTTATTCTCTATTTTTTGAATGAGAATTCTATGGAATTATTAACGTGTATATTTCATCTCCATATTTTAATATTATATGGTATGTCTTAAACATTAAATTTAACATATTTTTACCCCACGAAAGCCTTAAATCCGCACCTAGAAAATAAGTACACGTGTTGTCATTTTATAGCAGACTCATTCGTTTTGAGATTAATCCGTTGGCTTGTTTAAGAATTACTATCAAATTCTTTTCTTATAATTTTTTTGAGTTTATATTTATTAAATTGAATCTGTAGAGACATTATCGTTCGAGCACTCAGCTTCTGAATCAATAAGGCGTGGGATCGAATCCTAGTTCAAACCATTATTAGACGACGACGAATTTAACGTGCCTCGTGGTGCATTGGTATGATGACCGACTGGGAAATAGTGGCCGACGGATTCGATCCAAGAACAAATGTTTATGAGAAGCATAAATGTTTGTATGGCGTCTTGGTGTTTTTCTATATATTATACGTATGTATTTACAAGATTTATGTGTCTCGGTGGTTCAGTGGTAGAGCACACGGCTTCTGATCCAGAGGTCCACACAACAATGACTTTTCGAAATTGTTTTCGGAAGTTAAGTGTGATAAATATAGATGACTGAAAACTTTGTGCCCGGTATGGCAATAGGTTCGCCACCTATTCGCACCTATTCACCTTCGGGTAGAAAAGGCGTGAAGTTTTGTTATGTTCCGTGTAAAGCGTTAATAGTATATTATTTCATTAACTTAATGTTAACAAATGTCGATGTTAACCTTACACTGTTAATTCTGTTTCGCTACATAATTATATTTTAAGTAGCTGACCCAGCAAACGTTGTCTTGCCGAAAAATAAAATTTAAAAAATAGGGGTTGATCGTAGGGGGTTGAAAATTTAGGGTTGCATGTATTTTTGTATCCCGTTTTATAAAAAAAATAAGAAACAGAAATATGTCGAAAAATTAAAAAAAAAAATTGAGGGGTGGGCTACCCTTGTGATTTAGGGGGATGAAAAATAGATGTTGTCCTATTCTCAGACCTACCCGACACGCACATAAAATTTCATGAGAATCGGTCAAGCCGTTTCGGAGGAGTTCAATTACGCACATCTAGACTCGAGAATTTTATATATTAGATTAAAACTTTACCAAGGAAATCAAATGTTGATAAGTAAATTAATGAAATATAATTACAATACACTTGCCGTTTCATCTAATTAGCTCAAATTAATCTATTTTTTTTATTATTAAATATGCTTGAAACTTTCTCATTAAAACTTAATTTACTCATCATTGAAGAGTTTTTAAAAATTTTCTTTCTTTCTTTTAAACCACTTTTATCTAACAAAGTATTTACAAAAAAAAACAAATACTGTATTGATGCTGATAAGACGAATTTAGAAAGTGCTATTAGAAATTGGAAAAAAGTAAAGTACTAAAAAATGGTGAAAATGGTGACGAAGTATGATTGGGAGATTTCGATAAAAATATTGATTCAAATCCATTTTCCATCCATATTCAAATCAATTCGTATAATTCTTTGATAGGTTAGTGAAAATTAAAAATACATATGTTTGACGCTGCTTCAAAAGAGACTTGGCGTGAAGTTATGCTATTGTTTTTCGCATATAGCTCCTGTAGAATTTCTTTAACAGTACTTTGAAGTATTAGAATTGTTACTATACGTAGAATTACCTAATTTATTATTAGGTAAATAGAAACTTAGGTGTGTTGATTTTGATCTATCAAGTTTGTCGAATTTCTCTATACCTATACCTGACATTCCGCGGCATTGTTTGCCTGTATTACGAGTATTACAATGTTGATTGTTGGTTGTTACAGTGCTGTCTTAGTACTTAATTTGTAAGCGTTATATATTTATTGAAGGTCGTCGAGTGAGAGATAATTGATTTTGGTAAGTTTATAATGATTTTTATAAATATGGTAAAATGTCACTGAGTTTCTGTTGAATTTGGTAAAACCTATATAATAATATAATTTTCTGCATATACTTAAATATGCAGGCATGATATATCAAGCGATTAGGATAGTAAGCAAAGTAGGAAATGAAAGACAGATAATATAATAATTTTTTTTTTCTTAATACAATTGTTACAACCAATAAGGTTTTTTTTTAATTTTATGTGCTACCCACGAATACCCCGCGGCGGCCTTCCGCGTTAAAGTGGTCCAGGACAGTGGTTCAGCCCTCTGGACCACATGCCGTCGCCCACGGCTGTTACGTGGATTCATAACTTTTATTACCTAGGTAATTTTAAAAATACAATGTAGCAGCTACCAACTAAATTATTTGCGAAAGTTATTCAATTTTACTGTAGTTGTTTTAGTTATAAAGTGTACAAAAACAACTAACTTAAAATTACTTTAGTATAGTAACTTATATTGGACATAAAAAAATGAACTCATAAAAGCTTACCGGTTTAATATTGTTTTTAGAAAGTGAGTTATATTTTGAACCGTGTGTATGTGTTTTTCGTCCCTGACCTAAGGCTGGCCACGCAGCGGCGATCCTCCCTGTGTCGTAGATGTCCATGGGTAGTGCTAGCGTTTACCCGTTGCCTCTCGTTCCCATAGAAAATAATACCTAACAGGGTGCATGGGTAACGTTTTGTAATTTTGAGATCTTTATTTGCAGCGCTGTAAAGACCGATGAAAATAAAGCTTCTTTGATTTTTGGAACTGCCTTAACCGTAATAGTGATATAGGCCCAATACATTTCCACAATTCCCACAAGAACAAAATAAAATAAATAAACTTTTTGCTGTCGATTTTTTTACGATAATTTTACCCGACTACGTTAAATATTCCACATATTATAAAACTGATAGTTTATATGAGATATATTACACCATTAAATAATTCAGTTACCTTAACGTCATCATTCTGTTGGTTAGAGCATGAAAGAAAGCGATAATGAGAGTGGAAGAAGGAGGAAATGTATGTCAGGATCGTAGCAAATGGAAAAAAATAGTCTCTGCCTACCCCATGGGAAAAAGTCGTGATTGCATGTATGTAATGTCATCAAGGTAGAATTGGAGTGAGAAGAAAATACTCCAGTTATGAGGGTCAAGGATACAATTGATTTGTATTCGTTCCACAACTTATGGCACAGAAATTGTTCTGCCTAATAATTGAGACTACGTTATGTTATCCCGTTGTTATAATGTATTCTAAAATTCACATTCATAGACGCTTCAACATTAAAAATGATAAAAGAATAAGGATATTTGCCTGTTGGTCCTTCGGTGCGGATTAATTGATTGCAGATTTTATTATCTCATATTAGTATAAAAGATTTTATAGATGTGTGTAACATGCGGAATGATGCCTCGTGAACCGCGTGTTTGTGATGAGTTTAAGAGCTTCTTTAATTAAAACCAGTCGATAATCTCAAACCGATGTTTATAATTATATATTAATTATTATTGGGAACCAATATCTGGTTATATATTGTAAGTAGGTACTGTAAACTCTTTGGTATTTTTAGATATAAACTCTTTATTACGTGTTTCGAAATTTGCATTTTGAATTTTTAAAAAGACATTTTTGATTGATAAAATATTCTTATGTGAATAAAATAAAATAGGATTGTTAAAATGTAATTTCATCGTGTAAACATATAAAATACCAGAGTTGTATTATTAAATACTTAGATTGATTCGATTTAAAAGAATTGTTATAAATAATTTAAAGAAAAAAACTTTTTTAAAGAAGCTTTTATTTAAACGCTCTAAAAAGAATAAAATAATTTTAACCTTATACATTTTAACTATCAACTTATAACCTTATTATATACAATTTATGTGATAATAAAAGCTTGTCGCTATGTTTAATTACCTATCAGTGGCTATCCATAACCATTTAGAAATATTTTTTTAGATTTAATGATTACTGTGACGGATCGCATTATCCAAATATATTTTTTTGGTTTATAACATATATATGGACACCCGAACACATATAGTGGTACAGTTCCGTTGCCGGCCCTTTCCATGGGAAATGGAAGGGGTCGGAATTGGGATGGGAAGAGGAGGGGGGAAGGGTTGGGTTGAACATAGCGACAAGCTTTTATTATCACATAAATTGTATATAATAAGGTTATAAGTTGATAGTTAAAATGTATAAGGTTAAAATTATTTTATTCTTTTTAGAGCGTTTAAATAAAAGCTTCTTTAAAAAAGTTTTTTTCTTTAAATTATTTTCAAGTTTTTAGTTATCGATGGGTAAGTTTCTCAGTCTCTTCATCTCATTCAAAGCATCATTGTTACAAGGTCATTTGCCAGTTAATTTCGAACAGTCTAACTCTTCAATGAGGAGACCTCCTAAAGTCTTTTCTCTACTTAAGGCCGCGTATGCTTGACCAGCAGCAAAGAGATTCGAGCCTAAGTAAACAAATTTTTTTGTTACTTATTTGTTGATTTTGCAGCTTAATTTTGTTATGTGGGACTGTTGTTTAATAACAAAATATGTTTAACTACTTGTGATGTGTAACGCCATCTGTTGTTTTAATCAGTACTCTATACTTGCCGACCTGAGTGTAACATAGGAGTGAGTTGTAATAAAAGTTATAGTTAGTTCACATCATCCACTGTGTTTAATTCTAATAATACCTATAACAGCATTAAAATCCGTTAGTGTAGCAATCATGTTAAAGTTATTAAATCCTGTCCAATTTACGTCGGTATCCTGAAAGGGCATGGCATTACACCGGTCGAACCGGCCCATTCATGCAGCAGATTGCGCGGCTGACCACAATTAAAACACTGTTAACTATTAAAACATAGGTCAACGGAAAGCCGTCGACTGTGATGGACTACCGCCTCAGCCGTAAAGTGGTCGTAAGGTTCTCAATGTTAGCACTAACTCATTTTGATTATAAATTTGGACGCGCCGCTTAACCCTGTATCTTGACATTTGTGATTTGGCATCAGTGACTGAATAGTAAACAACAGATTGACTGACACTGCCCAAACAAGCAGGCCACTAGTATCTAGCCGCTCATATTGAAAACCCTATGATATATATAATATTTATACACAATCTAATTTGTTTATAACATTAATTAATAACATAACATAGCTCGACTCCTTTTTCTACCCGAAGGTGTAGGCAGCATCTATTAAGCCTCGACTCGCCGCTATGTTTACGTCTTATCTTATCGTATTATCTTATCTTTAAGGGAGTAGGAGTAGGATATGGGAGTAGGAAGGGATGGGGAAGGGGAGTAGGCCTCCGGGTACCTCTCTCACCTAAAGAAACACGCCGTGAGCTGGTTGTGGTATTTCACCGGTCGAGCCATCCCATTCATACAGTGAATTGCTGGGCTCTACCACTGTTGCCATACAGCGAGCACAAAGTGGTCAGTCAAAAATATTTATCACACATGACTTTCGAGAGAAATTTCGAAAGACATTGGTGTGAGGCCAAATTCGAACCCAAGACTTCCTGATTCAGAAGCGGGCTAGTTTACTGAACCACCGAGACATAGTTTTTGAAGTTCTCATATAACTCTTTAATGAAAGGGCCATTTGATACGCATATAGTAGAAACGCAAATATTTATTCCACTATATTGGATTTAGAATGACGTCACATTATTTTTCGAGCTACTATTAACAAGCCCTTTCATTTGATACCCATATTGTAGAAATGCATTAAAAAAACTGTTTCTCTATCTTGGATTATCCGCCATATTGGATTTAGAATAACGTCACATTATTTTTTTAGTTTTCCCAATGAGCCCTTTCATTTGATACCCATATTGTACGAAAGCTTAAAATATATATTCCTTCATCTTGGATATTCCACCATATTGGATTTAGAATGACGTCATATTTTATTTTGAGTTACACTCAACAAACCCTTTCATTTGATATCCATATTGCAGAAATGCATTAAAAATATCCATTCCGCCATCTTGTGTCGTCCGCCATATTGGATATAGAATAATGTCATACATTATATCATGCATTGTCATCCAAAGTAAACGTGTATACAAAATTTCAGCTCAATCGGTTGAAGGTATCTACTTCAAAATTGAGTTACAAGATTCCACCGAACATACATACTTACATACATACATACATACATACATACATACAGTGCAAGGTAAATAAAAGCTTATAATAAAGTCATATCCGCCGGTCGTGGTGCCGAGAAAGAGAAGAACATTGGAGAAACCTGGACGAGGTGCCCAGGGATAGAGCAGTAAAGAAAACCAGCATTACACCCGGCACGTATTCTTTTTCTTTTAATACATAATATGATATGATCTATTGGCATTATTATTTATCACACATGCACTGAGCTCATAAATACCCTTATAGCTGAACAACTAAATTATGTTGTATTAAATGGTGGTTCTCAAGTCGGCGTTCCTTATATTATATGAATTGGGAAGCTGAGAAACGAACCCTTTATATTACTCACCCGTATACACGAGTGCGTTACAGTACTTATATTTTTAGTAATGAAAATTTTCAGTAATTATTTCAAGTTATTAATTATGTCTCAATGGTTTCGTGATGAAAGAAGACTTCTTTTTTATTATTTGTCTTAATGTGAGACATTTTTTGTTAGAAATTTGTTTGAATACTCCAAATTCTAATAGCTTCCAAGTTTGAATACAGAAATGATTTTCCCTTTCAGTATATCAGAGCAGATAAAAAAGATATTATAATAAGATTGGATGCATATGTCAAATAGTCCATTAAGAAGCTTTTTTTATTGCTTCAATCATAAAACGTAAAGAGCAAAAGCGAAGCGTGTCTTAAGTAATCTAGGATAAAAGAAAGCCTCACGACAAGTCTGATAACTATGACATCATGTTACCCTCATCTAAATAAATAATAATTATACGCTCCGTCTAATTTCTATTGGAAGTCCTTATCACAAGTTTGCAAACAATTTTCGGAACATCCCCCTTCTACAAAAGGTTCGTATTATTTATCAGTAATTGCACTCATAATTCACTTTGATTAACGGATTATTGTTAAGTTGACAACGTTGAAAAACTCAAGCCTTAACTTGGGTAGCGAGCTAACAATATTGTTCATTTTGAAGTCGTCTTGGCAGGCCAGAGGTCGAAAAACCCGCTTTTGAATCAAGAATTGAGGGTCCAATTGGCAGCTGCTGTTAGGTTTCGAGTCGCCGAATTTTCGCGTCCTAAATCAAACCAGGCGGAACCTATTGCCATAAACCGGAATTAATGTTGTCATTCATCGATATTAATTTCGAATTTCGAGAAATCATTGGTGTGATCCTTTGGATCGAACCCACGACTACGACATCTATCACAGAACCACCGAGACATACTATAATTTGTGAAAAGAAACTGCGTCCTATAAAGCCATTCACTTTGTAAATTTGTAGTCGCCATTTAAATTATCTCATAGTGAAGACATTTTATTTGACAGTTATAAAAGGTCTTTATATTGGTCTGACAATTTTATTCAATTTAAATTTAATTAAATCTAATAAAAAATATATTAGAAATAGTGTTTGATTATTATACTTGTATTCGACTTTATATATATTAGATAACTATTTAGCTATTTTATTTATTAATACATTTTTATAATATAATACTTCTATGATTTTGACCATTTATTTGGCCGTGGTGGCGCTTTCTTAGTCTCCCGGTCCCAATTCTGCCAGTGACATTCGCTTCGTACATTCGTTTAGTCATTCATTCTTGCAATATGACCAAGCTATATTAAAATACTTCTCTCCACAATATAATTAAGGGTAAAATTAAAAACATAACATAACTTCACGCTTTTTCTACCCGAAGGTGTATGCAGCGACTGTTAAGCCTCGTCTCGCCGTTATGTTTATGTCCCAAATGGAATAGGTGGCGAACCTATTGCCATAGCGGGCACAAAGTTATCAGTCATCGATATTTATCATACATAACTTTCGAAATAAATTTCGAAAAGTCATTGGTGTGAGCCAGGATTCGAACCCGCTACCTCTAGATTCAGAAGCGGGGTGCCCGACCAATGGACCACCGAGATTGTTATTGTTAGTAAAATTAATTGGCAACAATTTTACTAACAATAGTTACTGGCTCTTGTTGTTTAACAATTATTTACGGTCACAATTCGCAAAGGGACGTAGGCAGGGCGTATTAAATAACTCTTAATTATGATACACTAATTGTTCCATAGAGCAATTCGTCTATAGATATTTAATTAGAGTTACGTCACAAATCAAAGTTAAACATTGTTTATTTCATTATCTCTATCATCTTACCTCTATACAACCAATACTTAATATCAAAATTAAACAGATATTTAATACATCTCTTTAACTATATTATTTGGATTCTGTTTATAATTTCGGTGGTTCAGCGTCGTAGGATCGACACCGGGGCTCACACCAACATCTTTTCAGAATTAGACAGTGGTAGAGCCAAGCAGTATGCTACATGAATGGGCCGGCTCGACCGGTGAAATACTACGACCTCTCAGAAGACCGACGTAAAGTGGCTCATGCCGCGTTTCGTTCGGTGAGAGAGGTATCCAGAGGCCCGCCCCCCTCTCCCATCCTTTCCTATCCCCTATCCCGTAAAGGTCGGCAACGCAACAGTAACACTGTATGTGTTGCTGGTGTCCATGGGCGGCGTTGGTTGCTTACCATCAGGTGACACGCCTGCTCGTTTGCCCTCCTATCCCATAAAAAAATATTTTCGGAAGTTGCGTGTGATAAATATCGATGACTACTGGTGTATGGCAAAATGTTCTGCTACCATTTGGGTCATAAAAACTCTATGAGTCAAGTCTTAACAGCATCTACACGGTTGTGTGGAGAAAATAATAAAATAAACTAAATTAAAAAAGAAAAATATTAAAAAATCCAATGTGTACGCTTTTCAGAACACTCGCCATTTAAAAAAAATCATCATTAACATTATCCCGCCCTTGTCCCGCTTGGTGGGGTCGGTACACCATGTCATCTTTGCGAACTATCCATGTGAAATACCACGACAGTGAAACACCACGTCTTCTCAGAATATCGCCGTAAAGTGGCTAATGCCGTGTTACGTTTGGTGAGAGAGGTATCCCACTCTCCTTACCCTGTCTTTCCCGTCCTACTCTCGTAAAGGCCGGCAACGCAACTATAACACTATTTGTGTTACACGTGTCTGTAGGCGACGGCACTTAGCAGTTGACCCGCTTGCTCGTTGGCTGCCCTATTCCACAGAAAAATAAACCATTAAAATAATAACGAAATTTTCAGTTACGTCGATGGAAAACAGAAATATATCCCTTGCCTCTTCGGATTTCAATGAGATCTTCATCGAGTCGTTGGCCTTGAGTTTCACTGATTGCCAATTTTTACAAAATGCGATTTGATTCGTGTGACCTTCTTGAGAGAAAATTGAGTGGCGGCCAGAGTTCATTTTGTCTCGAACATTTTGACTTATGATTGATGATAGGTTTGGTAGTATTTGTAAATATAGGAATACTAGCTGACCCAGCGAACTTCGTTTCGCCTCAATTAGAATTAATAATAACAAATTTTCAACCCCTATTTCATCCCCTCGCAGGTCGAAATCGCAAAAAAGCTAGAACTAATGTTTAATTATTCCTAATCAAGTGCTTAAATATCTATAAGGTTTTATCTTTTAAAATGAAGAAATCCTATACAAACTTTCAACCTCTATGTCAACCAAGCCAAGCAGTTCGCTGCATGAATGGGGACCGGCTCGACCGGTGAAATACCACGACCTCTCAGAAGATCGACGTAAAGTGGCCCATGCCGCGTTTCGTTTGGTGAGAGAGGTATCCGGAGGCCCACCCCCTTCCCCATCCTTCCCTATCCCTTATCCCTTAAAGGTCGGCAACGCAACAGTAATACTATATGTGTTGCTGGTGTCCATGGGCGGCGTTGGTTGCTTATCATCACGGGACACGCCTGCTCATTTGCCCTCCTATGCCATAAAAAAGGTAGCCTATGTCCTTTCTCAGGGTCTAAAGATTGTCTGTGCCTGTGTGTTTAATCAAAATCGGTTGAGAGATTTAAGCGGGAAAGCGTAAAAGACAGAGTCACTTTCGCATTTATAATATTAGTAGGGATTTAAGGATATAGTAGAAATAGTATACTACAGTAGGAATTGAGAGAATATTAATAATAAAATAAACGTAAAGCTTACTTTAAATTCATAGAAAATATTAATATAAAACACCACAATTGTCATCGAGGAACTTAAAACGTAAAAAACATAACTTCGCTCCTCTTTCTATCCGAAGATGTAGACAGTGGCGTTAAGCGTCGACTCGCCGTTATGTTTACGTCCCAAATGGAATAGGTGGCAAACCTATTGCCATACCGGGCCATACCATCATATATTTGTCGCACGTAACTTTCGAAAACAATTCCGAAAAGTCCAGGATTCGAACCCGAAAAAAGTGTTTTTTTTTTGTTCTCATGAAAATTGGTTAAAAATAATTGACAAATGTTAAATAGTGCAAGTAAGTTTTTATCAAAATTGGTGAAATAAGATTACACACATACATACATAACTTCACGCCAAATCCCTTGCGGGGTAGGCAGAGAGAACAGATATAAGATAAAATCACACAGAGAATTGCGAATTGCTCTTCGATCAGATTAATTTGTGCCTGACTTCTAAAAAATCGGAGGCTGAAATTGACACTGGGATATAATATTTATATTCTTATTTGTGAAGAAGATAGGATAGTCGCAATTATATCCAGAACTGTGGTAGAGTCCTGCAGTTCGCTGCATGAATGGGCTGGATCGACCGGTGAAATACCACGATCTCTCGGAATATTGGCGTGAAGTGGCTCGTGCCGAATTTCAATTGGTGAGAGAGTACCCGGAGGCTCGATCCCCTTTCCCCTCCTACTCCATTAAAGGACGACAACACACCACGAAGTTCATGGACGGTGAGTGGTTGGTTATCTTTAATTTAATAGAAAAGCCTCCATGAGGCACTATGTTAATGTCAACCTTATTGTAAATAACTTTCATTCAGAAATCGGTTATATTTTAAAATCAATGTTCTCATACAGGAACAACTGCGCTATCAATATTACGGCATGACAATGCTGCCAGTTTTCTGGGCAGTTTGCCAGTCGACCGCTATATCGAGAAATATTAGCCAACCATACATGTTGTAGTTTAACTTAATTTGGTATTCGATATTAAAATAAAAATAATTTAAGCTCTAGACTAAGATGTTTATTAGTTGTTATCTTTTGAGTATTTTTTAATTGTCGCTGTCTCTATTTTAGTAAAATCTCACTTATACTGAAGTTTACAGGGAATATTATTAAAAAAATCAGAAGTTTGGCACATCCTTTTCCATTTTCTTCTGTCTCTCCTCATCTTCATACTTACTACCTTCGTACTCATATATCAACTTTTATACAGTCCATCCATCTCTTTTTCGATCTTAGTCTACTAATGTTTTCCACCCTCATATATTTTCATAAAATTTAGTATACAATATACAGTATGACGGGTATTTATTAGAAAACAGACACCAAAATAACAGTTTTATATCTGTCTGCTGTATTTGATCTGATTATTAGCGATATATAGCTGTAGATTTAATTTAAAATACAGGAATAATTTTAGACTAATATCGTTTACTGCCACTGGAAAATAAGGACACTGGCCGATTTATTTTTAACCGATTTTTACAATTTGATTAAGCTTACTTTGAATTCTTTCTATGTATGTTGTATGTATAAAAAATCTAACGTGGTTAGAAAAGTCACATAAGTCTAGCTACAGGAAACGGATATTGTAACATAAACATATACCTAGATGTAAATAAACCTCTGAATTTCGCCGATGTTTCTCGTATACGGGTCAGGAGAAAAAAAAAGAAAAACTAAAGCCATAATCATAAAGTAGACAACTTTGTCGTGTCGTGTCAAAAGGCGGAAAATCTGTGACGTCGTGTCAAACATTGTTACCGCAAAGATATGTGCTTGTTTATACCTCAATGTACTGAAACTTTTTTATAAATCTGTAGAATTTTTTCGCAAATCTAGTTCCAGTTATATTACTTTGTTCTTTGTTTATTTTTTATTTCTTTGCTATTTTAACATAAATTCTCGCCCTTTTCTACCCGAATCGTTACGTCACGTCCCTAATGGAATAGGTGGCAAACCTATTGCCATACCGGGCACAAAGTTTTCAGTCATAGATATTTATCACACATAACTGCCGAAAAGAATTTTGAGAAATTATTTGTGTGAGTCAGGAATTAAACCCACGACTTCTTAATCAGAAGTGGATAGCTCGGCCACTGGGACCTGTTTTGTATTTATTTTTTACTGAACACGTTTCAATTATATGTATTTGTAAATTGTTTGGAAATTCAAATTTGTGTCTGCTTGTTAGGTTAGATAGACTGTATTCTTACTTAAAACAAAGTTCAAACGACCATTAAAAGGAGTTATGTGTAGGATTTAGAGAGTATTTGCTGTTGATATAGTTTAAAGGCACTAGTTCCTCTTACCAAAATAACAAATCCTTATGGATCCTGAACATTACCAATAAGTAGTACTGCTAATGTAGCCGTTCAAGTATTACGTAAGCACTCTATAGGGGGGCGGGGGGTCTTTGCTTTGCTTATTTTGGATGACATAGAAGGTATGGATGGTGGGGGGTCCAGATGATGATTACGTCATCAGTAGTTTTTAATTTTCCAAAAAAGGCTTTGATCCAATCTTGTTGATGGTCTCTTGAGATTTTTTTTTCTAAAATGTTTACCTAATTATGGGGCTCTTACCCCCGTAAGAGCTTTGCTTACTTTTGCTGACAAGGGTGGTAAATAATTGTAAAAAATCTGCTTACATGTAATACTTGAATGGGCTCTAGATTCAGTTGAAGGTTTGCGTACACTACTAAACATCAGTATTATTTGATTGTGGTTTTCAATAACACTCGAGTCGAGACGATCGGGCTGTCTTAAATACTAAGTGTTACATGCGCAATCCTTGATTTCATCAGATCTCATTGTGGTGAACATGATATCATCAGAGATCAGAAAGAGATCTATGAGTAAGAGTATATTTATTACTCACATTATGAAATGATAATTTTTCCTGCAGAAAAGATTAGTCTGTAAGATAAAATCGTTCAAAATTAAAAACATGTTTTTCTAATTTACACACAGAAACTTCATAACTCGTAAACGGTTTTAATAATTAGAAACTGAAACAAATCGCGAGCCCTAAAAGTTTTAATGCTCGACTGTAATTGAAATGTAATTAAAATAATAAGTACTTACAGAGTTCACTCACGGCATCTGATCTCGTATTAAATATTATACAAACAATGAGATTCCATACATATTTACTATGTTTTGGTATAAATAGGAGCATAATATTTTGTTTTTTTTTATTATATAGGCGTGTGACCTGATGGTGAGCAACAAACGGCGCCCGTGGACACCTGATCACATATAGTATTACATTTGAGCTGCCCGCCCTAATAATGGGATATGGAAGGGGTCAGAAGTGGGATAGGGGAGGGGAAAAAGGGGTTAGGCCTCCGGATACCTCTCTCATCGTGCGTAACGCGGCACGAGCCACTTTACGTCGATATTCTGGGAGGTCGTGGTATTTCACCGGTCGAGCCGGCGCATTCATGCAGCGCACTACGTGGCTCTACCACTGTAAATATAATAGTTATAAAATAAGACAGACATCGAGTTTAATCTAATTAAGCACGTAAAAACACCGCGCAGTATCATGGCGTCGCATATGACGTCATGATTCGGCACCACAGACTAGCAAGTGATTGATTTTGAGTAATGTTGAGTGAGCGTTTTTTTTTAATTTTATGACTTGGTGACAATAACCTTTGAGTCCAACTAGTAAGTGATTGATAGATATTACGTGCACACTATGCACAGGCTAATAAGTGATACAGTGTTCCCAATTATCAAAAATGTATCCCCCTGAACCCTGAATCAAAAACACACAAAATACTTGGGATTCACCCCAAAATAAAAAAATATAAAATAAATATATTCACCTAAAGAAACAACTAAACGCCTGATGACATCATTGTAATATACTCAAAAGAAATAGAATTGTCAAGGTGATGATTTTTCAAAAATCTTTTCAGGAGTAACTGCATTATACGTTGCCTCTTATGCGATAAAACAGATTAAAATATTAGTTGAGTACAAAGTTGAGTAAAAATTATGATACAATTCTTATCTAATAAAACAAAATCTAACAAAAAACAAACAAAGAAGTTTTTTTTTAATTTTGACTTACGCTCAATTACTTTTCTGACAATTCTGTGAGGAAAAAAAATGTACCTAATCGGATTAAACATGCCGTTCTCACAAGTATCCTGTGCCATATCGGACCCACAAAAATCATCTCGAGAACTTAATGGAGGTCGAAATGTGTTCGACCTCGATACAAAGCCGATCCATGGGAAAGCTAAATATAATAATGGTGTTTATTATAGTTTGGACCTTAAGCGACGTGGATGTTGGACGTGAGTAGCTTGTAAGGACGCTGTTACTTTGAAGGATATTATGAAATAGAACCTTTATTTATAAGTATATGGATAAGTGGTTGCATAGCAGTTTTTGTCAACTCATTGGTAGGAAATAAAAGAAAGCGTATTGGTTTACCATTTTGTTTATAGCTTGACAGTTACTGGGTTTTGTATCGAGGTGACAAGCAATGAGTATTGGGAAGTTGTGTTTATTTTAAACCATCGTTGTCTGATAATTTGTGTTGTAATGATATGGCAATGAAATCGTTACATCATTACATAGTATAAAATAAAGTCGCTTGCCAAAGCAACGGATTTGGATGTGGTTTTTTGATAGATAGAGTGTCTCAACGGGGTTGTTTGTATCTAGAATTCGTATATGATATAGTAAAAGAAAAGTAGTAAATCCAAATTTACTCAATTTTTGCTTTTGATGTGGAACGAAGGTCGCCGGGTCAGCTAGTATTTTATAAGATTGAATAACGAGATGAGGTATAACCTCTGCTGTGGATTAAGAGTTAAAAAAATGTATCGAACTTATTTGTATATTGTTACCGGGTTTATAGAATAAATAAAAAAAAGTTTTAACAGTGGTAGAGCCAAGCAGTTGACCGGTGAAATACCATGACCTCTCAGAAGACCGACGTAAAGTGGCTCATGCCGCGTTTCGCTCGGTGAGAGAGGTACCCGGAGGCCCACCCCCCTTCCCCATCCTTTCCAATCCCCTATCCCTTAAAGGTCGGCAACGCAACAGTAACACTATATGTGTTGCTGGTGTCCATGGGCTGCGTTGGTTGCTTACCATCAGGTGACACGCCTGCTCGTT
Organism: Euproctis similis; assembly: GCA_905147225.2. Lineage (NCBI taxonomy): Eukaryota > Metazoa > Arthropoda > Insecta > Lepidoptera > Erebidae > Euproctis > Euproctis similis. Next base: position 4,886,011 of record LR990118.1, on the reverse strand, counting down.
TGCCCTCCTACCCCATAAAAAAAAGAGATCTTTTGCTATCCAAAATGTTACGTGTATGTATTTTATCGATTTTATCAGGTTTTGATTCTATTTTACGAAAAACTTTTGTATTTCCAGCAATTCCATTCTTAAATATGAATATGTAGATATTCCTGTGCTATTTCTAGCCTTCAAAAACTAGTATTTCTCGTTTTTAACCAATAAATTTGGACACAGAATTATTTTTAACATTTATAGCTACCAACCCTAAATAATATAATATTTAATTCTGTTTCGTACTGTGCATAATCACATGGCCTTAAATCAAATTTGAGTATATTTATTGGGTTGTCACGAAAGTATAATTAAGTAGATGCCGCAGTACTGTTAAAGCATTGTTTATTATTTTGAATATTGTTATCAGTAATTATGCTTAGTAATAATTTTAGATGGGTAATTTCTATCTTTTTTTAAATTTTTTCTCGGAATAGCAGTAGCTGATTTTATTACGAAGCAGATAAACTATAATAATAAATAAATTTTAAAATGTCAAAAACCTGTACCACTTCGTCCAATTATTGACACCTTTTATTCGTTTCTAAAATCAGCTTACAAAAGGTTGTCTGTAAGAACCATAATCGTATAATAACCATATCGGCCTGAAGAAAATGTTTTTATATTTTAATATTATTGCAAGGACATGTTTATCTTCTAGCATTCTCTTATCTTCAGTTCACACGTTTCCGACTATAGCGGGATTTACCTCGTTTAAAATATCAAGAAGCCTCTGATAACCGCTATTCTCTTGCTCATTATCTCTGCCTACCCCGCATGGGACTTATGTAAAGTTATATATTTGTGTATCAAGTAGTATTTCTTCTGTTAATTGTATGCATCACAACCGATATTACTGTATTCTTGTGCGTTACTCAGCAATTGATTTACTTATTTACGTACTGATCTAATTAAACTTCAAGACTTCAAGACTAATATAAACATTGAGTGGATTAATAGTTTATTTTTTCAAGAATTTCGTATAATATCAGGTTGATATCTATGATAGAGATACGCACTTGACTTTTGAGAAATCAGTAAGGTTAAAAGAGAAAACCGACGTAGGATACCGCATCGTCTTAGGTGAGAGCGATGACTGGAGTTGCAGAAATATATGGGCTGCGGTATTCGCTTATTATCAGACATTTGCTGCTTACCCCCTTTAGTGTAAAATGATAAAACTTAATCTATTGCCTGATGAAAGAAGCGAGAAATAGAAGAAACAAACCCTGTACAAATTTAACACAATACTCGAATGCGTATCAGTAATTGTAGCACAGATATTCATGTATAGACAGGCGCTAAAGATCGACGTGTTCTTGAAATAAGAAAAAACACATAATTTTCTTTTCGTAATCATAAAAAGGAGCTTAATGCAAAAGGACCCGACCCTGTTGCCCTTATAATCCATAGCACTTACGGGCTCACGCAATTCTTTTTATATGTGTATATTTTTTACTACGTACGTGGGTAGTAACCACGTTTTTGCGATATAAAATTGTATGCTTTTTTTCTATCTTAACGCCTGTTATATAAGAAGGTGTAGGCAGCATTAGCTCGGGTGGCTGTATGAAATATTTGGCCAGTTAGAATTGTGTATAGTCTCAGGTTCGTAAGCCTATATAATTCTCATTGTAAGGTCCACTGCAATTGAGAAAGCACCTTTTATATAGGATTTTTTTATACGATTTTTTATAGGGCAAACGTGCAGGCGTGTTACCTGATTGTAAGTGATTAGCGCCGCCCATTGAAACCTGCAACATATAGTATTATAGTTGACTAACTTTAAGTGAGTAGATTAGGAAATGATGGGAAGGCGGGTCGGGTCACCTCTCTCACCGTACGAAACGCGGCATTACGCGGCATTACGCGGCTTGACTCTACTTTCAACACACTTGGCTGATCAATATTAATTCTCTTATTATATTTCCTCATCTAATATTATTACTCATCCAGAATCCAGCCATAATCGCCACGCTTGGCAGGGGGGTTGGCGATCGCAGTAGGCTGTATTTTCTTGAGAGAGAATGCTGCTGCCCATTCTTCTAGCTTTTGCCTTAGTCGCCTTTTACGACACCGACGGGAAGAGATTGGGTGGCGGTATTAATGTACCACATTGTAATTATCAAATATAAATATAAAAATAGACCAATTAGAACGAGTCCTGGAGGAAGGTGATGTCAGGAACCTTAAATATCAACGCGCGAGTATGAAAAGAGTTATGAAAGCGGAGCCAAGAAGCGAGTGAAGCGTGCGAGAACCACAATCATTTGGCATAAAGTATACAAAAATCAAAATGAATAGTAGCACCATGTTAGTTATAATATTATTTATTAGCCTCAACTATCAAAGCAAACATTGAACTGCAGTAACGTTGGCACATGAATAGATCCTAATGAATGAGACTTAATCTAGCGATGTCGCTTTAGGCGGTCTCACTTAATTTTATTTCATACAAAAACTGACCATTCATCTCTTGCAGACCAGTTGACATGTTGTTACATGTTTTTTGACCGCTATCCACACTCATCTATATTTATCTGCTTGATGAGTTCATTATAGGCTGTTTGTTATTTATAGAAAGTAAATATATATAAATACTGGTGTTGTTACATCTTTCAACGTACTGACTTTTGTCAAAGACTAAAAAAAAATATCACAGTCGATTTAATATGCGTGTATAAAGTTATAGGATAATTTAAAGTCGTAGGAAAGTCAAAACTGTGCATTGAATATATATTTTAGAATACTTGGGAGATGATCTACAATCGACATAGAACCCACAAATATGGTATTAAGAATTTTTGTCTGTTTGTCTGTATGTTTGTGGCGGATAAACTCTAAAAGTACTATATTCTTTTAATTCCAATTTTACATGATTATTACCAACTAATTCTAGAATCTATTGGGGTGAGCAATACCCTTATAATGGTGGAGGCATAGTATTTTTGCTGCTTTATGCCTTCCTCGCAGACAAAGTCAAGGGCAACAGTTAGTGATCTGTAAGCAAAGTGAGTACATAATATAATTTCATAATCGTATGTTTGTCTTCGTGTATCTATATTTATTTTTGCATATCTCCGGATTTAGTCATCGGCCAGATCAAGAAAGTGCGTATAAGTTTCAACAAAATCGATTACCTACAGTAAGTGATTCTCAAAATATGAACAAGAGTTACTAGAGTTAAAATCTAATATATTTAATAATTTTCAGTTGCCTCAATTTTTAAGTTTAACTTGTTTTTAAGTTCTACTAGTTGAACCAGCGAACTTTGCTCGTGAACGTCAGAAGCACTAAGAAGAAATAACAATGGTCATTGTGGGTTGTCCCTAAGAGATAGACATACACCATCCTGGAATTTTTTGTAGGTCTTTTGAAGATGTGGACATTGTTTTGATCTTTTACTTCGGGTTCAGACAGCGTTTCTAATTAAAGTGCTAAATTTCGAAAATTATCACTTTTTCTTGGATGCCTTGATAAAATAAGATTAAAAAAAAACCGCATATAAATCCGTTGCGTAGTTTTAAACAGGGGGGGGGGGGGGGGGGGGGAACACCAATGTCTTTTCCAATTTATTTTCAGAAGTTACGTGTGACATATATTGAGGACTGATAAAATTTTGCCCGGTTTATTGCAATAGGTTCTACTACCTATTCCCTTTGGGACATTAAAAACATTCAGCGAGTCGAGGCTTCACAGTCGCTGCTCTAGAACTTTTCTACGGGTAGAAAAAACTTATAAATAATATTTTAGAATTATTCTTCGTAGTCCATTTTTCGATGATACTTAAGTTTCATTAAAAGTATGGTAGTTTTTTTTTACTACATTTTTGTACTTTGGTTCTAATAATATTAATCTCTTCTGTATTTTGAAATAAAATTAAATGTGATTTGTTTTAATTTAATAGGCTGGAAATTGGCATTGGCCGTTGATTTCATACATGTCAGCATATCTTTCACCGTATCACCAAATAACTTATCAACTTAAGTCATATCAGTAATAATGTAAAATGAGTGATAGACAGACCTTAAGTACATGGCCTCACGGTTTTAAATTGTCTGGTCTTCTCCAATTACCTAGAGCAAGATTTGAGTAAGGTTGGTGAATAGGCCGTGACGAGTTGAATTATGAATCAGATCAATTAGAAATGTTACTGATTGGTTTCGGGAGTACAGTAATAGACGAAGAGCTAAATCTGAAAAGTTACGTAAATTTGATATTAGCGCAAGTAATGTACGCACAAAGCACGGAGAGTGAGGAATCAAGTTATATCATGTCTCGGTGCTCCAGTGTGAAATCAAGAGGTCGCGGATTCCAATCCTGGCTCACACCAATGACTTTAGGAAATTAATTTTGAAAGTTATGTATGGCAATAAGTTCACCACCTATTCCTTTTGCTGCGTAAACATAACGGCGAGTCGAGGCTTAACAGCCACTGCCTACATAAAAGGCGTGAAGTTATTCTATTTTTTTGAATTAGCCAAAAATAAGGCGTAGAAAAAAAAATCTACTCTGTCCTGCATAATATATGTCCAATAGCTTTTAATATGAAGCCATTTCACGATATCTTCACCCACCACGTGTCTCCATTGACAGTCTAAGGCCCGTAAGATCAATCATAGTTAAAACTGTCGATTTTCTAAACTATAGTCAATTTTAATCTAGAGTTTAAACCTGCCTCGTAAGATCAACAGCGAAATGGACATAGATTACGTAAACTAAGTTTAGTTTTCGACAGATGGCAACATTTGGTTATTAAATGTCCATATTTCGCTCATCATTCACTCTTTTGTACATTGTCTGTGGCATATTGCGTGAAAAAAAACTCTTTTTCTCTTTCTTTTAAGAAGTTTTATAGTGTGACCATAGATTTAAGAAAAATAGATCGGCAATAGTCACCCAAACAACGTGACCAAAAATGGGTTGTTAATGTGTGAGTGACTTACGGGGCTCGTGGCGCATTGGTAAAACAACCGGCTGCAGCACTGAGGTCGGGGGTTCGATTTTCGCCCGAGTACAAATATTTATGACAAACATTAATATTTGTGCGGCGTCTGGGTGTTTTTCTATGTATTATAAGTATGTATTTACAAAAGAAAGGTATATATGTATTAGTATCCGTTCTCTAGTAACCATAGCACAAGCATTTAGTTGCTTAGTTTGGAAGTGGAGGGCGCTGTGTTATTTGTGTCCAAGATATTATTATTATTATCAATGTGTTCGTAAAAAGCGCTTCAAAACGTTAACTTTTACAAAGTTAATGTTCATGTGTGGAAATGTAAATAAAATATACGCGGTTCCCAAAATCTAATATAAGCGGTTGCGCTGTCAGTGATTCGATGCTATTAGCAAATTTTTCCTGACATGTGCCATCTATTGTAGTCTATGCTAAATCTATGTATGAACCCACAATCGTTGTGTCAGATGTCAGCTGATAAACGACCGCCATTTTTAAACTAGGCAGGACCATGGTTTAAACGGCAAAATCTCCTGGTGTAAGCTAAACTATAGTTTATATATATAGTTATATATTATAGTATAGTACATAGTTTATATATATATATATATATATATATATATATATATATATAGATATATAAGTATATATATATATATATGTATTAGTATCCATTATCTAGTATCAATAGCACAAGCATTTAGTTGCTTAGTTTGGAACTGGAGGGCCCTGTGTGATTTGTGTCCAAGATATTATTATTATTATCAATGTGTTCGTAAAAAGCGCTTCAAAACGTTAACTTTTACAAAGTTAATGTTCATGTGTGGAAATGTAAATAAAATATACGCGGTTCCCAAAATCTAATATAAGCGGTTGCGCTGTCAGTGATTCGATGCTATTAGTAAATTTTTCCTGACATGTGCCATCTATTGTAGTCTATGCTAAATCTATGTATGAACCCACAATCGTTGTGTCAGATGTCAGCTGATAAACGACCGCCATTTTTAAACTAGGCAGGACCACGGTTTAAACGGCAAAATCTCCTGGTGTAAGCTAAACTATAGTTTAAACTGTTATTGGAGGTTTATCTAGCATTGATCTTACAAAATAAACGACAGATGAGGTTTAAACTAGATAAAATAGTTTAAACTGTGATTGATCTTACGGGCCTAAGTCTAACATATATTCAAGCGTATAAATATAATAATAACCATTATCATATAATTTTATATCATGTATGCATTATTGCTTAAACCTATTTTGGGTGCGGCAATTTTTTCTTCAGAGTACAACGTATGCAATGATAAGATAATTCATTCTGCCTAAATTCTCAGTTGTATTGTTACCAATTTATTTTCTAATTTTGAATAGGCTTAAAATCTTTATCGTCTTTTTTTTTATATATTTATTTCTAAGACTTTCGCGAATCTCACTCATAGATTCAAACAACTTTTAGGATTATATCGCGTTTATTTACTACTTATTTATATTTATTACCCGACGTTTCGAACTCTTTACAGAGATCATTTTCACGAGTTATGAACAAAAAGATGGTAGTTGTTGAAAAGCTATTTTCATTGATACAGAGAGCACCCACTTTTTGAAAATAAAAATCAAAAAGTTGATGTTAAAAATATGATTTTTACTATTGGTAACCCACATCAGACCATGAAAACAAAAGCTAAATACTTATTTATAAGATGTATTTTCTCTGATGAATACATCTTATTAATAAATAATCTATTTATCGTCTTTTTTATGCAAACGAGCAGGCGTATCACCCGCGGGCAAGCAACAAACGCTGCCCATGGACATAGATAGTATTATAGTTGCGCGACTGGCCCTTACAATGGGAGTGAGATAAGAAGGAGAGAGAGGAAGGGAATAATAATGTGATGTTTCTGAAGTTGTATCAGATTTTATATTAGTTGTTTATTTGAAAAAACTTAATCCAATATCCTATTATTTTAAGAACATCGTATACTTCTAAAAATAAAAACATGTATGTTCATATTTATTTTTTCCAGGTCATTTTAGATGTACCCACTCCAAAGCATTAATTAAGTTCTTAGTAGCGCGAATCGATAAGATTAGATAGCGACTATCCATACATAAAATATGATTGACATAAAAATATCAAAATATTTATTATAGTGATAGAACCACGCAGTTCGTTGCATGAATGGGCCGGCTCGACTGGGGAAATACCACGACCTCTCAGAATATCGCCGTAAAGTGGCCAGGTTCCAACTCTCTCTTCCCCTATCTCACGACCTCTTCATTACCAACTTTAACACGTTAACACCACGTTTAGTACACAGTAAAATATATTTATATGAATCCCTGCTTGACATACCAAAGGTGAGACCAGTATAAATATTATAGCACTCGAAGGCGCTAGAGAAAGCATTAGAGGTCTATAAAGTGAGGGTCCATTATTATTAGAACCTTTTATTCTGATAGGACACGTTTTAAATAAGCCGCTATAGAGATACTTTCCATAAGATTTTTGCGTGCCCTTTAGTAGACCCAGTAGACTTTGTTTTTGTCTAACAAACAAAAAATGAGGGTTTATCGTAGGGTAGTGAAAATTCAGGGTTGTATATATTTTTGCATGTGATTTCAAGTAATAAAATAATAATAATGAAATTAAAAACCATATTTAGAGCACTACCCTCAACATATAAGGGGATGAAAAACAGAAATTGTCGGATTCTTAGACTTACTCGATATGCTTAAAATTACAGAGTAGACTTTGTCTGTATAACAAATATAAGTCAATTGCAGTGTCATATATCGATTTCAGAAGAAGAAGAAGAAGAATTTCAGAGAATCTACTTGAACATACATACATAATTTCATTGTAATCTGCTGAGCCATTTAAGAAGACTCTACACATATACAAAGTGGAACATTTTAAGTACAGTATTTGAAGGTAGTTGTGATGCTCGAAAGACATATTCAAATATTATTTGTGATATCCTTTTAAAAATTAAATTTGCTCGCTGACCGCGCCGAATACAAAGTTGTAAGAAAGGAAGTTGGTTAGAAACAGAGAGTCGGTGTAAAAGTAAGGATGGTTCATACAAGTAGAAAGAATGGATGATGCAAGAATGACTAATCACAATAAAAAGTCTCGAGGCGACACAACTTCCATGACCAAATCGAACGCGTCCTGGAGGAACGTGATTTCATGAGCCTTAAAAATGTACAGGCGTGTATGACAAAAGTAATGAAAGTGATAAAGCGAGAGGGATTTATAAGAATCGCACCTTATGGCGCTCTGTTCTCTCTGCTTACCCCGCTAAGACTTGGAGAGAAGTTATGTAATGTCTGTCTGTATTTATATAAGCCCTTTACAACTCGAAAATACAACAATAATTTAAGGAAATATTTAATGAAAATAAATTGAAAGAAAAACCCTTAAAACACACTTTAGGATTATATCGCGTTTATTTATTACCAATTTTATTAATTTCCCGACGTTTATGAGTTAATTAAGATCTTAGAGAAAATCTTCATCAGAAAAACCCTTTTTAAAGAAGCTTTTATTTAAGCGCTCTAAAAATAAGAAAATAATATTTCCTTAAAAATTTCAAGTATCAACTTACGGCCTCAGTATATACAATTTATATAATAATAAAAGCTTGTCGCGAGGTTTGACTAGGGATCAGTAGGTAATTAAATTGCAATAGATAATATAGTAAAGTTAGTAGATTAATTTACATGAGTGTTTTGCCCATTTCTTCTCTCAGACCTTACACTCAGATTCGTCCGTGCGTTTTTGTTCCAAGAAGCAATTTTCTTAAGCGCTCATGTTTTAATATGTTATGCTTTAAATATAATAATAAGTTAAATATCTGTATTTACGGACTATATTTAACTGTGTGTGAAGACCCATGAAAATAAAGCTATTTTGATTTGATTTGACATTATAAAATTAGTACAGTTTATTTACAACTCGCGCGACAAGCTTTTATTATTATATAAATTGTACATACTGAGGCTCTAAGTTGATACTTGAAATTTTTAAGGAAATATTATTTTCTTATTTTTAGAGTGCTTAAATAAAAGCTTCTTTAAAAAGGGTTTTTCTTTTAATTTATTTTTTTATTTTTTTGTTATAGCTGGTTAGGTTAGTGTCATTTCATTCGACGCATCATTATTGCAAGTTAGTTTACCGCTTAATTTCAAACAGTCCAGCTCTTCAATAAGGAGATCATCTAATTCAATTTCAGCTTGGAGCTTTCTTTTCCATTTAATCGCAATGATGATTTTTAATTCATAGCCATATTGTAGAAATGCATCAAAAATATGTATGCCGTCATCTTGGATGGTCCACCGTATTGTATTTAGAATGACGTCATATTGTTTTTTCGAGTTACTATTAACAAGCCCTTTTATTTGATATCCATATTGTAGAAATGCATTAAAAAAAACTGTTCCTCTATCTTGGATGATCCGCCATATTGGATTTAGAATGACATCATATTACTTTTTCAGTTACTCTCCAAGAGCCCTTTCATTTGATACCCATATTGTACAGAAGCTTAAAATATGTTTTCCTCCATCTTGGATATTCCACCATATTGGATTTAGAATGACGTCATATTATTTTTTGAGTTACACTCAATAAGCCCTTTCATTTGATACCCATATTGTATAAATGCATTTAAAATATCCATTCCTCCATCTTGGGTGGTCCGCCATATTGGATATAGAATAATGTCACACATCATATCATGCATTGTCATCCAAAGTAAACGTGTATACGAAATTTTAGCTCAATCGGTTGAAGATATCTACTTCAAAATTGAGTTGCAAGATTCCACTGAACATACATACTTACATACGAGTATACATACATACTTACATACATACATACATACATACAGTGCAAGTTAAATAAAAGCTTTTAATAATCATATTAGTCTCGGTGGTCCAGTGGTCGAGCACACGGCTTCTAATCCAGAGGTCCGGGTTCGAATCCTGACACTGGCTCACACCAATGACTTTTCGTAATTATTTTCGGAAGTTAAGTGTGATAAATATAGATGCCTGAAAACTTTGTGCCCGGAATGGCAATAGGTTCGCCACCTATTCCATTTGGGACTTAAACATATCGGCGAGACGAGGCTTAACAGCTGCTGCCTACACCTCTGGGTAACAAAGGCGTGAAGTTACGTTATGTTGTAAAAAATCATTGCTGGGATTTAGTATTGTGCGTTTTAGAACACGTGTTTATTATTTCAGTAACGGATTGCTCAATAGCCAGAAGGATGATATTAGCATCTATGATAACCAAAATTGTTAACAATGTTTTGAAATTAACTCCGCCGACTACCTAGAAATCACTAAATGCAAATGACGTATTAGAGAAGCATAATTGCCACCGCCTACATCTTCGAGTATTAACAGCGTGATGTATATGCTTGTATGTATTTATGTATGTGGTTTCAGAAAAATAAGAATAAAAAGATTTAAAAAAAATTATGAACAAAATTAGGGAACTACCTTTAACACTTCGGAGGTTGAAAAATAGATTTTGTCTGATTCTCAGACCTACCTAATGTACTTAACTTACTTATATACTTACTTATAACTTACTTACTTAATATACTTTCACGAGTCAAGCCCTTTTGAAAGAGTTCAATAACGCACACCGTGACATGAACATTTTACATATAAGAGATTTAATATTTACTTCATTAAATAAGGTTTCATAAGATTAAGTACAAACATATAGCCTTAATACATATAATTTTATTTATTAACAAGATCGCTGTCAATAACCATAAAGATTGATTACTAAAGTTAATAACTATGTAATTATAGGTTGATATTATTAGCTATTTACTGGAACTTTGATACAAGCTTGTTATAAAACAAAAAGTAGTTTTAATTCTTACAGTTTATGTAAGAGATATTTAATCTATACCGAGTTTGCAGCTCATTCAAAATAGGATCGAACCCACTGACCTCTATTCCACTGCTGATTATTTTACCAATGTCGGCACAACAGATTTTCGTATTCCACGCTTCCCTTTAATTCGTTTCTTCACTTCAACACCATTCCTAGCAGTATCATCTGTCACACAATCCATCGATGTTTTCTTCGGTCTCCATCTTCTCTTGCTTCCTCCAACAAAGTCAAAGTGGTTTTATTTTCATAGGTCTTCACAGATACTTAAAACAGTCAATGTACAAAAATATTTAAAATTAACATTCTTATACACGAGCGATTGAGGAAAGTGCCTCCGTGGAACAAGAAAACACGGACGCAATCATGAGCGGCCTGATTCCGAGTGTAGGGACTTTCATGAGAAGAATCTGCCCGATTCTGAAGAGTATTTGGCACATGAGTTTCTTGCCCAGAAACTCATGTGCCAAATACTCTTTTCAAAACCATTTAAAATTGATACAATAGTATTACAATCGCTACTGAAAACATAGCAGTGGCCTCGTGTATAAAAGGTGTAGCAGCCAGAATACGCGATCATCACAGTTATGACCCCAACATTACCATACCACGCCAGGCCATTTCCTCTTATCGTCTCGGTTATTGGCCCAACTTTCAAGTTTCCTATTGCCAATGCATCACAAGGTGCATAAAAAACATGTCACATATAATATAGTGCCTGATACCCCGACATTTGACACTTAGATCAAATAGTTGTATTGCACTAATTGAAGGAGATATTCTTTGAAAAATAAAAACCCTGTTTTGTTCTCATGTTTGAAAACTAATCTGAAATTATTTATGGTATTAATCTGTGATATGGAGGGAAAATGAGAAAACTGGAGACCTGAGAGTGAGCGGCTATCGCCGAACATCGACTCCTACATAGACACTATAGTTACAGAAAAATGGTCGTTAAAATGGCATAAAGTTGGAATAGGTAGAAGACAGGAGAAGGGGTTGGTCCTCTGTACAGCTTTCTCCCCGAACGAAAGGCAACATGAGCCACTTTACGTTGACAATCTGAGAGGTTGTGTTATTTCACTGCTAGAGACAGCTGATTCATGCAGCGAACTGTGTAACTCTACCATTGTAGAATAAGTAATATTTTTGCGAAACATTTTCTGTAAAAGCATAAAAAAATATAAGAGTATGTGTTAAGTACCTATCTATCATAAAAAGGTAAGGTAGCAACACCGCCTTCAGTTTTTAAAGGCTGTGTTGTGGCAATGAAAACGTATAGCTGAATGTGTCTGTAGGGTTAATGGGATTTCGTGAGGTGAGACCCGCTTAACAAACAGCTTTAAGCTCCCCGGGGAACAAATTGGATTTTATACAGATACCCTGAGGCTGTCGAGGGTTGTCTGCGCATGTTAGAACCTACAATTATATTAATGTTACGTTAAAAACTAATTAAATTACCGTTTTACAAGTATTTGCTTTCAACTTCACATTTGTTTTTTGGTTGTTCATCGTTTCGTTCAATATCGTTATATAGTTAAAACTCAAGAGCGTGGTATTTTTTTCTTTTTTTTATGGAATAAGGGGCAAATAGCAAGTGAGTCATAATGATAAGCAACTGCCGCTGCCCATAGACACCTGCAACCCTGATAGTGTTACAGTTGCATTGCCGGCCTTTAAGGTAGTGGAATGGGAGAGGTCTCCAGAGGCCCAACCTCTGGAGTCTCTCACCAAACGAAACGCGACATGTACCACTTTGCGTGGATATTCAGACAGGTCGTGGTATTTCACCGGTTGAGCCGGCCCATTCGTGGCTCTATATGATATATGCATAAATGTTTTGCAATCCTTAATATCCGACGGTTTCCTAAACGGAAATTGTGCGTTGACACTTCCAATGAATTATTTAGTTTTAAGTTTGTGTCGTTTTGAGATTGATGAGAGATCCTATTACAGCACACACAGCTACAAGTTTATCAGTAGTCAACATTTCTTACACATAGACATATTACGTAGATTTGAATTCAGGTTCTATAAAAATATAAAAATTTGGAGTGCTAAACTACTAAATTAGCCATTAAGCAATCTATTTATCATTACCCAGTATAAAACAAAGTCACTTGCCGCTGTCTGTCCCCCTATATGCTTAGATCTTTGTAACTGCTTGTCGGATTTAAATGCATTTTTTTAATAGATAGATATTTTTTTTTAATAGATAGACATATTTTTTTAATAGATAGACATATTTTTTTAATAGATAGATTTAACAGTGGTAGAGCCAAGCAGTTCGCTGCATGAATGGGCTGGCTCGACCGGTGAAATACCACGACCTCTCAGAAGATCGACGTAAAGTGGCTCATGCCGCGTTTCGTTCGGTGAGAGAGGTATCCGGAGGCCCACCCCCCTTCCCCATCCTTCCCTATCCCTTATCCCTTAAAGGTCGGCAACGCAACAGTAATACTATATGTGTTGCTGGTATCCATGGGCGGCGTTGGTTGCTTACCATATGCCATATGCCTATGCCTATGCCATAAAACAGATAGAGAGTGTCGACGAGGTGGTTTGTATGTATAATTCATGTATATTGTAAAATTTTAAACTTTTAAGACTAAGCAGTTTAATTTTAAAGCTATTAAAAATACTTTTGATGCGGAACAGAGTTCGCCGGGTCAGCTAGTAGTTTATAGTATAGATAATAATTGGATAACGAGTGTTAATAATACAATATCAGCCTTAATTATTGAGAGGAGCTGGTTAATTTAATGTTGGTAATAAAAGCAGCAACCGTCTGGGGTTTCGCTCAACATATATAACTGTAAATAACTGAAAATACAGCGAAATTTCCTAAGCAAAATGATGATAACCCACCTATGGAAAATAGATTAAAAAAGTATCTGTCAGATAAATAATAAGAAACTATAGAAAAAGAAAAAAAGAAGGGAAATATTTTACAAGGTTTTTTCACTTAATAGTAACTAAAATTATTTTTTTATTCGTGGGTTCGAATCCTACAATGACTTTAAAAATTACATCTAGTTCATTTGGGATGTAAACATAACGGCGAGTCGAAGCTTAACAACCGCTACCTACGAATAGAAAAAGGCGTGAATTTTTGTTATGTGACGTTAACTACAAATTCAGTACACATTATTAGATGTAAGCTTACGCCATTATATCTTGCAGTCATAAACAGCTGTAACTCTAACTCTAATGGACAGGTTGGGCGATTCGTAGATGTACTTTAGTAGATGAATATGGAAATATAACATTCAAATGCAGCGTTGATTTTCTGCTTCACCATTTAATTTCCTGCCGAGGTTCTAGTGACCTTCCACTTTAGGAGCAGTTACGATTTCTCACAGATAAAAGTACAACCATTTCATATTGTTACCGCGCTACAGCCTATTAGAGATTCCATATCACTCAATTAAATGATTACGGAAAATGTGAATAATATAGATCTTTGGTATTTTTTACTGTGACAGGTGTAGTAGCAAATAATAAACTTTTACACAGTAGTAGAGCTGGTAGAATAACAGAGGTAGAGCCAAGCAGTTCGCTGCATGAACGGGCCGGCTCGACCGGTGAAATATCACGACCTCTCAGAAGATCGACGTAAAGTGGCTTATGCCGCGTTTCGTTCGGTGACAGAGGTACCCGGACGCTTACCTCCCTTCCCCATCCTTTCCTATCCTACTCCCTTAAAGGTCGGCAATGCAACTATAACACTACAGTATTACAGCGCCGCCCATGGACACCTGCAACACGTACATGAGTTGCAGGTGTCCATGGGCGGCGCTGGTCACTTACCATCAGGTGACACGCCTGCTCGTTTGCCCTCCAACCTATAAAAAAATAACCTTTGGGTCATAGGGATCGATTAATATCCAAATAATTAATTTTCATAATCTTCATGGATAGTTGGAACTGAGGACTTTAGTCCGGACTTCCGGACATGTATGTCGAGAAACAATATTCGTGTTTTTATATCTTTGTAATTTTGAATGCTCTTTGTAAGTTTATATGATATATCATGTTTTAATTTAAAGGAAATAGATGTTAATGTTTATAATTTTATCAATTCGGCTTATAAATTCGAAAAAGGTTCTATAAGAATAATTAAGTTTTGGGACTTCTGGGAACCGACGTTTGTCTATACGGGGGCAACGGTTTGAAGATCACCCATTTACAAGTAATGTGTTAGAGTCTGGGCTAGCTATCTATGGGCTAGTGTCTGGTATATAGATGGTGAAGAGAGATCCCGTTTTCTTCACTCTAAGCCGTTGGACTACATTTGTCGGTTCATCGCGGCTGCGTTCGTACGCGTCCAACTGTCAACTGCTACTCCCGCGGATTTGGGACACGAAACTTGCAACATTATTACATATTATTTTATTACAGTAGTAGTAAGTACTTAGTTATTATAAAAAATGTGTGTTCTAAAAATTATTTAGTTTTACGTGAACAATAATTGAAGTGAATGAAGTTGTGAGAAAAACGCAGTAAAGTTTGTGAGTATCTTTACCTTTTTAATTTTTGATTTGTCGATCACTCGATTTCCGTATTTGCCAGTATGGAGAGTTAAGTTTTTCATGTATGAAACGATAATATCCCATTGTCTGTGTCATCGTTCGAATCAAAGTTATTAGAAATTATAGGTGGTTGAAGTTATGTGTTCACCAAACTTTAATAAACGTGGCACTTTGCATTAAATCTGTGTAGGGATTTTGTAACAATAAAAAAAATACGCTATTTATTATTTACAATATTATTTTGAATTGTATACAACTCGTGGACATAATATTGTTTCCGCTTAAAATTATTTATGAAAACTCACCACGACTGGAAAATATTCTAACAAATAAATTAAAAATATAGAATAGCATTAATAAAAAACTTCATCACAATCCTCCTGCTCTATTCCCATCATTTGGGGTGGGCACGACAGGTTCTTTTATGGGATAGGAGGGCAAACGAGCATGCGTGTCACTTGATGGTAAGTGACCAGCGCCGCCCATGGACACCTGCAACACATATAGTGTTACAGTTGCGTTGCAGACTTTTAACAGAGTAGGATGGGAAAGGATGGGGAAGGGAGGTGGGCCTCCGGGTACCTCTCTCACCGAACGAAACGCGGCATGAGCCACTTTACGTCGATCTTCTGAGAGGTCAAGGTATTTCACTAGTCGAGCCGGGACATTCATGCAGAGAAATGCTTGGCTACCACTATTCAGGGTTTACTACGCTACGTTTCCTATGCACATATTTTACACTTACCCTTCTTAATAATTCTTCTTTCAGACAATCCATCCATATGTTCATAGATATTTGTCTTTTATTCATTTCCACCGTATCTTCTCAATTTCAGCTGCAACGTTCAAGCTTCCTCTTATTAGTAAAAAACTTTAAGTTTATATATAAATATAAAAAAGTTAATGTCAGAACTTGCGCAATTATCAAAATAATATACGAGATATTAATAGTTATATGAATGTGTTATGACATTTGTAATCCATTATTATAACGGTAAATAACTTTTAAAAGATAAATAATAAGATAAATAATTTTAATATCTACAAAAATCTTCGTGTTTTTAATATAATTTATCTCAAAAATACGTAAGCAATAATTTTTCTAAATAACAGATGGGATGTTTTGATATTTATTATTTTCATATTAAAAGAGTTTTGATATTTATGAAGTAATAATTTAAAAACAATCTAAAAAAAAATATGGTCGCTGTGTTAGTGGGTAAACTCCTCCGAAACCGCTTGACCTCATTCTCATTAATTTTTATGGGCATATTTTGTAGTTCTGAGAATCGGGCAATATCTATTTTTCATCCCCATAAATGTTAAGAGTTAATGTCAAACTCATCCCTAATATCTTTTAATTCTTAGTTATTTTTTATCAAACAGCATACAAAAATACATATAACCTCAAATTATCACCTCTCTACCCCCTATTTATTAGGTATGTTGATAGTTAGCAGTGTTAGTTGTTCGTTAGCTGATAAAAATGTTCTCACGACCTTTAATTTGATTTTGCTTAGTTTACATGACCAGATTTATACAGAGATGTACAAAATGGTTTTAAAAAAGCATTTAAATACAAAATACTTTTCAGATTTACTATTTCAAATGCAAAATACTAAATAGTTTTTCGTTTTGTATTTCAAATGCAAAATAGGTATTTTCAAAATACTTTTTTCAAAATAAAATACTTTTTGACAAAATCTTCAATGAGTCTCAGTGGTCCAGTGGTTGAGCGTTTGGGGTTGAGACTCTAGGAACATGGGGTCCGAGTGCTCGTGTACTCTATAAAGATCTTGCAAAGAAACTGATCGAGGGCTCTCTCGATCAGGGGGCTGGTCTATTCTTCGCACAGGGGATTAGCATTGCCATTTGACGTGGCAATGCGGTCGGTCTTCTGGGCACTCTGCCAGTAGATCAAGAAGCGGATTTAAAATTATGCGATTGGGTCTCCAGTTTTCTCGCGTAGTAGTAGTAGTAGAGTAGTTTCAGGACACAAATATAGCAAATAGACAAAAGGAGTCACTGTCAAATTTACATTAATAATTAATATAACATAACTTGACGTCTTTTTCTACCTGAAGGTGTAGGCAGCGGCTGTTAAGCCTCGTCTCGCCGTGATATTTACGTCCCAAATGAAATAGGTGGCGAATCTATTGCCATACCGGACACAAAGTAATAATTAATATAGATATCTATATAGTATAATTGCGATATATACAGAATTGCCAACTTCTGTAACAACAGCTCAATTTTGCCTTTGGCACATTCTTGTTTGTTGTTTTGTTATTAAATTTACAATATTGTTTCCTGTGTGTGTGTGTGTGATAATTAATTGTTTAATCATAAATCAAATTCTGGAACTCACAAAACTTTTTGTTACAATTATTATTTAATATTCAGTTTACAATATTTGTATATATTTTGACGCGTATATTTCATAACATTCATACATAATGAATGTTTTGAAATATTGTTATTGGATGTTTGGATATTTTGGATGAGTTATTTGGTCGTATAGGATGAGTCATAAACCTAACCCCATATATTGGTTGATACTCTTTAAACATGAGTTTCAAAAAGATTACCATTTAACAGTGGTAAAGTCACGCAGCGCACTGCAAGAAGGAGCCGGTTCCGATGAGCGAGACGTACCCATCCTATTTCTGACAGTTACCCTATCCGATTTTAAAAGGCCGACAATGGACCTGTAATAACAATAATAATATATCTTGGAGTCAATAGACACAGCGCCCTCTAGTTCCAAACTAAGCGTCTAAATTCTTGGGCTAGATACTAGATGAACGGGTATGAATACTTAAACACTTTTTTTTGTAAATACATACATAAAATACATAGAAAAACACCCAGACGCCAAACAAATATTCATGTTTGTCACAAATATTTGTACTCGGGTGGGGATCGAACCAGCCAACTTCGGTTCTGCAGTCTGTAGCTTTACCGATTCACCATGAGGCTCGTCGAACTGTAACACTATCTGTGTTCAGGTCTCGATGGGCGGCCTTTGTTGCATGCCATCAGGTGACACGCCTGCTCGTTTGCCCCTTACCCCATAAAAAAAAATTAAAATCAATAATTAGTCGGAGTATATTTTTTCATGATTGCTCGAGCAGACAGCATCTAAATGATTCGATCAATCAAACAGTGATATACATATACCTTGTTCCAGTAAGTAAACAGAAAGTACGATTCTTACAAAATGCATGTTTTTTGTTTGCATACGTAAGTTTTCCAGATAAATGGACGCAATCCCAGCCGAGAATAGACTGTTAAATCTATCTCGTGAGCGGTTACCATCTGGAGGATATTACGTAAGGAGTGCGTCTCTGTTTCATATCTTCTCATGTTACCTATTATCTTTCTTTTTTGTCAAATAGAATAAAAAAGAGAAACAGAAAACGTAACGTTACGTTGTTGTCTAACTTACGAGCGTCGGTGGAATTTAAAAAAAAAATATTAGATCTTACAAACTTACCTTACTTACTTAGCAGTTTACTGCATAAATGGGCCGGCTCGACCGGTGAAATACCACGACCTCTCAGAAGACCGACGTAAAGTGGCCCATGCCACGTTTCGTTCGGTGAGAGAGGTACCCAGAGGCCCACCCCCTTCCCCATCCTTTCCTATCTCCTTCCCTTAAAGGTCGGCAACACAACGGTAACACTATATGTGCTGCTGGTGTCCATGGGCGGCGTTAGTTGCTTACCATCAGGTGACACGCCTGCTCGTTTGCCCACCTATCCCATAAAAAAAAAAAAAAAAAAATACAATTGCATAACGTTTTTATTTACGTCTCTGAAGCTTCAATATGGTGCTAAAATTATTTAGTGTCTTTTTTAAATATTTAATATATTCTCGGAATAAAATTTGTTAATTTTTCTTGCGCAATTAATTAATTAAATTTTTCAAGTTGTTTATAATGATCTAGTCTGATCTCTATAAATATTTCAGATAATTTAAATTAGAAATCCGACTGCAATATATTTGAAAACTAGCTGACCCGGCGAACTTTGTTCCGCATCAAAAGTAATAAATGAGTAAAAATTTGGATTTTAAAAAGTTCAATTTGTACTATTTATCGGCACGCGTTTTGGCGCGCAACGCATGTCCCGCTATGTTAATACTGTAATATCTTCGTAAATATTCGTTTAAATTACAGGCTCTAAAGGGCCAGGAGCATCTATATTACATGCATAATCTATTTAAAACACTTAATTGGATGAAAAGAAACGCTGTAATGTTTAAAATTGCTTCGTAAATAGGCCATTATTTATCGTAAAAAGTTAAATAATAAAAATGGTCATTGTGGGTTATCCCTAAGAGATAGAAACCTTTTAAAGGTGTATAATAATGTAGTACATTGTTTTGATTTATCACTTAGGGTTCAGGCAGCGTTTGCGATTAAAGTTCTAAATCTTGAAAATTGTTACTTTTTTTCACTACACTATACATGAATCATAGATCAAAACTACCCCGTGGACACCCTCTAACTATTAAAAAAAACCGCATCAAAATCCGTTGCGTAGTTTTAAAGATATGCGCATATAAGGGGACAGACAGCGGAAAGTGACTTTGTTTTATACACATACTATGTAATGATATATTTCGTTATATAAATTATATGTAAAATAATGAGATTTAAACCAAAATTCAAATGAATTATGACGCGTTAAAAAGGATAAACGGCTTTCATTAAAATTTAACACACACAACATAACATAACTTCACGCCTTTGTTACCCGAAGGTGTAGGCAGCGGCTGTTAAGCCTCGTCTCGCCGTTATGTTTACGTCCCAAATGGAGTAGGTCGCGAACCTATTGCCATACACAAAGTTTTTCAGTCACCGATATTTATCACACATAACTTCCGAAAACAATTTCGAAAAGTCATTGGTGTGAGCCAGTGTCAGGATTCGAACCCTGACCTCCGGATCAGAAGCCGTGTGTTCGACCACTGCGCCACCGAGACTTTTTAAACTTAACGATAATTTAACCTTAAAATTTAACGATGTCTAATTATATCATTAGTATATTTAAATAACTACCAACAACCTTTGAGGTACCTTTTCGATGGGGCTTTCTTATCATATTCTGATATTTAAGTAGATACTACGAGTATAAAGCAATAATCTCTTAAATTTACGAATATAATTTTATTATACTGTAACTTCCCAAAGAGGTTTGGTCCGGGTGGAATATAGCCGAGAAAACATAATTAGTTGCAGTGAAATCAGACATATTATACTTACCTCGTTTATTATAAGCAGTGTTTTTCATGGTACAGGCAAACGAGCTGGCGTGTAATTCGATGGTAAGCAACAAACGCCACCCATGGCCAGTAGAACACAGATTTTGTTACAGTTGCGTTGTCGGCCCTTGGGATACTGGAGAGAATGGGAGGTGAGGGGGATGGGGTTGGGTCATCGGATACGTCTCTCATCGAGGGCCACTTCACGACCATATTCTGAGGGATCGTGGTATTTAATCGGACGACCCGACCCATTCATGCAGCGAACTGCGTGGCTCTACCATTAAAAAACTACTCTTCTGATAATATCGCAAACATATAAAAGAGGGAGTTGGGTACAGCAGCGTGAGCATGGAAGAAGTATGAATGCAGTCGAAATGCGGGCGTTGCGCAAAATTTGTGGAGTGATACTAGCGGATGGCGTCAATAATAAGGTTTTAAAAGATTATTTATATAAAATTATAAGTAATTGATAGCTATTTAAATAACAACATCATCACACTCCGACAAATAGGTGACACGCACTGACCTTTTTAGTGGCAAAGGTTTCTAATACGACGTTCAGCAGGTTTTATAAATAAACGAATGAACATAAACACTAAACATAAAATAGTGAAGACACATTTTAAAATAAAGCTGTACATATATAATATTCACTACTGGTTTTATACATAAAATGTTCTCGCTGACATAATCTGTATAATAATAAGTTAATGCCCTCATTATGTACAGTCGCACTCAAAATAGTTACTTCAGAATCCGACTCATTGAATTAACGATCATTACTTTGTCTGAATTACATTTAGTGGCTATTTAAAAGCGAACGGTGAATGCTGGAACTGCCATTAATGGTCTTTAGTGGACGCGGTACACCGGAGATAACTGCTCATCAGTACAGAAGAAAAGATTGGATTAGTCCGTTCAGAATTATATAAAAACGTACAAAACTTCCCACACTGTTCCCCATCATTTGAGGTCGGTAAAACAGGTTTTCCTTATTCCTATAACCTTCCTTATCCCTCCTATTCCTATAACCTATTCCAAATTCCTATCATTCGCATCTTCTACACTAATATTTTATACTAATATCCTTCCTAATCATTTCGTCTTTCACACATGGAAGCCATGTTTTATAGGTCTTTCTCTTGTCTTGCACCAGAGCCACTTTTAATAGTCGTAGATCCACGCAGTTCCAGACCTCTCAGAATATAGACATAAAGTGGTTCTCGCCGCATTTTGCTCGGCGAGAGAGGTATCCGGAGGCCCAATCCATTTCCCTATACCCTTCTCATCCCACTTCTCACCCCATCCATATGCTATTCTAAGAGCCGGTAACGCAACTGTAACACTATTTGTGTTAAGGTGTCCATGGGCAGCGTTTGTTGCTCACTATCAAGTGACACACCTGATCGTTTGCCTCCCAATACCATACACAAAGGCAAGTGATACCAGTTATATTTATAA
Organism: Euproctis similis; assembly: GCA_905147225.2. Lineage (NCBI taxonomy): Eukaryota > Metazoa > Arthropoda > Insecta > Lepidoptera > Erebidae > Euproctis > Euproctis similis. Next base: position 4,863,837 of record LR990118.1, on the reverse strand, counting down.
ACAGACGGATGGACTGTATTACAGTTCATATGAGTATAAAGGGAATAAGCGTGGAGATGACGAGTGATAAAAGAGTATGGGAGAGAAAGGCATGTTCTTCAAACCCCACTTAAATAGGATAAAGACAGTAAAATGCAATGAAATACTATAGAATAATTTATCTGGATTCATATCCAGTCGAATAAAATATTATTTTCGTAGCACGTAACAATTTTTTTCAAGTAAAGTTCTTAATTCTTCGAACTTATTGCAAATAAATAAATACATGTTTTATATCATAAATTTTTGTAAGAATTTTAATAAATTACAATTAACTATTATCACCATCAAGTCATATGTTAATGACAATTGAGATGAAGAAAATGTTATTTTTGTATAATACCTACGTTTTTTTAGATTATTAGATATTATTATTAATTGCTCTTAAAATAATCATATCTCGCGCACCATTTGTGAGTAATGGATAATATAAAGACACACAAGTTACAAAAACAATCTAAAAAGAAAAATCTATTTCGATTCAATTTAGGAAGTCTCAAAAAAATTAAAAACTGGTATTTTTCATTTTTTTGAGACTTTCAGCAGTGCTTGTCAGAAAATACTTATATTAGATAGACGGCGCTAAAATAATCGTAATTATAAAACAGAGCTTTTAAAAAAAGTTTGGTATCGCACAAGGATCCTCGCAATAACTCAGTGGTTGGTTACGTGCCTGAATTGGTTACGCCCAGGTTGTGACTCTATCAAATAATATTTATCTACAAAAGAGGAGAAGAGTTTGAGAACAACTATTTATTAAATGACCTAAGAAAATGAACTGCTATTATTATAATGTGTTGGAAAAAGTAATTTTCACTCGGCACACGCAAGAATGAGTAGATATTTTTATTGTGTGTTTGTCTAAACCGCTGAGACGTGTTTGACAAACGACTCTTGGTTCGAGTAGATTTGTTTAAGGCGTTATATTCCGGTTGGTATTATATATATATACGAATAGTTCGGATATCCTACGATGTGCGTGTTCAAGAAATGGTTTGTACATTGTAAATGTGTGTTTTGTTTTGTTTTTTTTGTAAAGAAGAATTGTTATTCTTGCACTGTCATTGTTTTTGATAATGGATTTGATTATCTTTCTTCCATTTCTTTTAGGGGTCGTTTGCTGGTAGCTATTATTATTAATTTGAATGTATAAATATATCGAACGTATATTATGATTAGTATATTAACGTATATAATGTGTGCGTATATTTGTTAAGTTATTAGAAAAAAAAAATAGTTTCCTAGTTCATATTGATCACTTTTTATTAGACGAAGACTGCATATTTTTGCGCAATACCCACAAGATTTCTTACGGCTTTTGTATTTTTTGGGTCTTCTTGTATTTTATATAGCTTCTCTTATTGTAGTAGGAATATTAAAATTTCTCTCGATTTGCAAAAAAAATTTTTTTTTTTTATTTTGCAAAAACATGGTGTTTTTTTTACAATTATATATCTCATCGAAATTTAAATTGTGCCTTTTTTAGAAATTCAGTGTGGGTTAATGGGTTTACCGTACGGATAAAAGGGGGTCAAGAAGCCAGTACTATAATAGTAAGCCCATTAAATACCTATGCTCACAAAATTATTATATGATCACCGATTGAATAATATATTAGTGAATAATATTTGAAAGACGTTCAGCTTTAAATAGATTCGGGCACTCTATTAAAACGATGATTTATTTTATTTATAAGCTTTACTATTGCTTAATAATAATAATAAAGCCTGTTTATTTCCAATTTACAAATTACTTATTACATGCGAAATAGTTAATCATACAAGTTTATTTATTTTGATTTTATTCGTTATCTTGAGTTTCTTCTCCAGCCCCCTCTAGCTGTTTCCAGACCTCTCCATCCATAGCCTTCTCTCTCCATTCGTTTATGCTATATATTTTATCTATCTTTTTTTAGGGCGCCCTCTTTTCCTGTTTCCTCGTGGTCCTTTCCATGCAACTTTCTTTAATGTTCATCTTTTATCCGTGCATCTTGCAATATGTCCTACCCACTTCCATTTTTTGTGTTAAATTGTATTGTAAGGAGTCTATAACTTTTTTTGCTTGTGATAATTTTATACTGTGTATTTTTTGTATACATGTATTCTTTCCATCGCCCTCTCATATGCTACTAGTAAATCCAAGACATGTTTTTAAGTGAAGAGGAAAATCACCTTCTAAGATTTCCCCCAAAGACCAAAACTTTTTCCAGCTTATGTTATTACGCCGTTCTACCTCTTGTTCTTCATTTTTGTCATGAAATGATAGTTGTTTCCCGAGGTATATGTAGTTATTCAAATATTCAGGCGGTTTATCATTTATGTATTTAGCATTTGTATGACTATTTGTTAGTATTTTAGTTTTAGTCTCATTTATGTTAAGCCCTAATTTTTTGCTGTCTTCATTTAAGGTGCTTATCTTTTTTGTGTAACCCGTGAGTTGTTTCAAAGAATAATATAATATTGTCCTCGAATGTGACGTGTGTAAGACGATCTTGGTTAATTCTGATCCCTATCGACTTCCAGTTGAGAATATCAAAAATGTGTTGCAATACCATTATGAATAGCTTAAGGGAGAGTGAAGTCTTACAATTGATTACCTACTTGTTTTCTTTGCAAGTAATTTGCAGTATTCGACGCACCACCAAAGTAAGTTATCCAATTTATACTTTTATTTTCGGACAACACAATGCAATGCTTTTATCTGAGCTCTCATAAAAAAGAAGAAATGTGAAAGCCGACTAGTATAATGCCGAGAGTCTGCGAGACAACAACAAGAAGTCTATTCTTTTTATTGCAATTTTTATGGACCGTTGAGTCCCTAAAGTTCGTCTCACAGGTTTGTGCAATGGCCGAAGTTTTGACATTTTTGACAGTTTTTTTTGAGATGAACTTTCAAAGATTCCGTAATAACATGTAATCTATATTTTAGTAAGTAAAGTGAACACTTTGAAAGCATTCTGAGCGAAATTTTGCGTATTTCGTTTTTCTCCGTAAAATTTTACCCGAGTTACATAGGTGAGCGTCACTACCCAGTGAGCGTTATTTCCCGTCGTTTCGCCATTCCATCCTGATATTAACAAAAAATTAATTTCCAATGAGTTCAAATTGAGATAAATGAAACAACCCCTATTTCTTAATGAATATTTGTTAAGATATTTGGATATTAATAAAGATTTACAAGTAAGAAGCTTACTTTCAATCTATTGTTTGGCTTTATCTAAAATATGTATTCTTTTTTTCTATTTTTTATCTATACATATGGATATTTTCACAAATTGAGTAGAGATATTTAAAAATTTGGACGTAATTTTGATAGTTGTTTTTCTGAAAAAGAGAATAAATAAGTATCAAAATTATGTACAATGATTCAAATGAAAGTACGATTTTTTCCAAGTTATTACATTTGCGCCTGACTGTACGAGCTAAGTTTACCTAAGTGAGCAAGGTTATCTGGTCGTATAATATTATGGCATATGTGAGACACGTGCATTTTACTTGCAAAGAACTGAGTGGATTTTTGTGTGGTACGAAAAAGTAGTATTCAAAGTTACTCAAACAGTGGTAGAGTCACTCGGCTCGCTACATTAATGGGCCAGACCGGTTTAATACCACAATTTTTAAGAGTATCGGGGTAAAATGGCTCATAATGCGTTTTATTCAACACCCTTACATGCTACCTAGGTGATCGGCAAGCCTGTAAACTAATCACTGCGTAAGGTAGTATTATAATGCGTTATAAAACCGAAAGTGGATCGTAGATACTGTAAAGATGGCGCCACTGTAGTTTACGCTCCGACAAATATATTTATAATTCATTTTGCGTACAACTTCAGACCGTGAAATTTGAATACCGGCCAGCAATACGAGTACAGTCTGGTCTAGTGAAATAAATCACATCGCTCCCGCAAGGGAAAAACTTTGAAATATATATCTGCTAGGTAGCAAATAAACAATGTTCCTTAAGCCATCTGAAAATCCTTGACATTTCAGCACCGAGCTCGAAGCTTAAGAATGATAAATATATATATATACGTTGGCATGGAATTTCACAACTAAAAGTGTTTAGTGAACGATCACATCAGTCAATAAGGCTTTGAGAAAATTGACATCGGGAAATACGAGTAAGGTTTGCGAAAGTAAGGTATACATTTTATAAATATTGGTAATATAATAGCGTTAAAACCACGCATTTCACTACTCTAATGGGCGGACTAAACCACGACTTCTAAGGATATAAACGTAAACTGGCTCATGCTGGTGGGTTCGGTGAGTATCCGCAGGTATCTTTAAAGGATCTGATGCCATGGATGGCACTAATCACTCACCACCAGGTGCCCCTTTGGTTCCCTTGGGCATTATGTCAATAAAAAGATGTTAAATAAGGAAATGAATAAGGACAATTCAATTCAGTCAGTATTTAAATGGCTAACAACTATTTTTGTCTGTAAAATAATAATAAAGCATTTTCTGTGTTGACAAGTTTCTCCTACACAAATATACAGTTTTTCGTTCGGGTCATTCTAGTTGTTTCAGATAAAAGTATTGGATATTGAATCTCTTACTCAGGTTTTATCATTACTTAGTATAAAATAAAGTCACTTTCCGCTGTCTGTCCACTTATATGCTTATATCTTTGAAAATATGCAATGGATTGTGATGCGGTTTTTTTATTAGATAGAGGGTATCAACGAGGTGGTTTTTATCTATTATGCATGTATTAGGTAGAAAAAAAACGTGATAGATCAAAAAAATATTTATTTATTACTTTTCGCAGAACAAAATTCATCGTGTCAATAGTCTGTTGTAGCCTTGTGATTCTAGCCTGGGACATTAGTGGTTCAGCACCCGGCTACTAGATTTCCTGAGCTAGATTCTGAGCTTTTACTAATGACTTTTGCACACCATAGAATATATATATATTACAGTGAGTTAGTACAGGCTATTACAATCGGCGTATGATGCGATCTTTGCCAGACAAACTTTTTCTATTTACAAAAACAAAAAATAATACTATTTTAGTACTAATATATGAATGTAATATTTCAGATATGTTACTGTTATCATTAATAGCCGTCTTATCGGTTCTGCAGCCAAAAGTGGACAGGTGCACTCTGCTTTGAGTAATGCCAATGTAAATGATCTTGAAGACGTACTAGGCACGTAATTCATCTTATTTCATAACTTATTTTTAGACATGCATTTGTAAATATTATTTCAATATTCATGAACGAAATATAAATATAAGTATTAACAGTTTAAAAGACAGGTTGTTAAAAAAATCTATTACCCAAAAAAACATTGTGAACTTAATTCCACGGGAGTTAATAAATTAAATAAGCCAGTGGTAGTGACAAGCAATTCGCTGCATGGATGCGCCGCCTCGACCGGTGAAATACCGCGACCTCTCAGAATTCGAAGTAAAGTGGCTCATGCCGCGTTTAGTTCGGTGAGAGAGGTACTCGGAGGCCCACCCCCTTCCCCATCTTTCCCTATCCCCCATTCCCTGACCCTTAAAGGTCGGCAACTCAACAGTAACACAATATGTGCTGCCGGTGTCCATGGGCGGCGTTGGTTGCTTACCATCACGTGACACACTTGCTCGTTTACCCTCCTATATCTCATAGAAAAGCCGCTTTCGTAGCATTTAAGATTAGAGCATTTTAGCATTTTGATTGATGATTGATGTTCAGTGAATTGGAGTATTTCCTCGCATTGAGGCCTAATATACTCTGTACATTATATGATTCTATTTTAGACAGCTTACGAATACTCGTAGCTGTTCAACTTTGTTTTAGCGTCATAACTTAAAACTCGGAACAAAAATTAGGCGATAATACGTCATATTTGATTGATAAGATCATTGCGATGTTTAGGGATGTGGTTAGTCCATTGATAGTTGATGTTAGTCTGATGTTGCGTTATACTCCGTGAGAGAGGTATTCAGAGGCCATTCCCTTCTTCTCTTCCCTAACAATTTGAACCGCTTCCTTATCCCATATTAAGGGAGGGCAACGCAACTGTAACACTATCTGTGTCCAGGTGTACATGGGAGGCGTGTGTTGCTTACCATCGGGTGACACGCCTGCTGGTTTGCCCCGCTACATACATACATAACATAACTTCACGCCTTTTGTTACCCGAAGGTGTAGGCAGCGGCTGTTAAGCCTCGTCTCGCCGTTATGTTTACGTCTCAAATGGAATAGGTGGCGAACCTATTGCCATACCGGGCACAAAGTTTGTCAGTCATCGGTATTTATCACACATAACTTCCGAAAACAATTTCGAAAAGTCATTGGTGTGAGCCAGTGTCTGGAATCGAACCCCGGACCTCTGGATCAGAGGCCGTGCGCTCTCCCACTGCGCCACCGAGACTATATTGCCCCGCTAACCCACAAAAAAATATGAGTCAATCATAAGTGTTCGTCTTGTTTACAAATAATATATTTAAATAGTTATATGAAATTATGTGCGCAGAATTAAATATATTTTAAACTGGAGCTATATTTCTTTGCCAATTAATTTTCTTCAAAGCAGTTACTAAACGTCACTAAAACTATCTTTTTCTTAGATTTTAGTGCCTGCGTAGTGAAATTATTACATATCACATTTGAAAACAAAGTTGTTTTTTTGAGATCCATTTTTAACAATGTATGAATAACAAATTTGTGCACGTATTTATTTTTTTCAGATATGTTTAAAAATAATTACAAATGCAGTATTTAAAAAAAAAAACTGTAAACCATTTTTACACAATTGTGGTGTAACAAAGAAAAATAATGAAATTGTTTTATTTTTATATTAATTAAGCAAAATAATTGGATATAGTTTATTTAATACATTTATAGTTATTAAATACGATGATATGTTTGAATTTTTCTTTTTTTATAGGATAGGAGGGCAAACGAGCAGCCGTGTCACCTGATGGTAAGCAACCAACTCCGCCCATGGACACCAGCAACACATACAGTGTTACTGTTGCGTTGCCGACCTTTAAGGGATAGGGGATAGGAAAGGATGGGGAAGGGGGGTCTCCGGGTACCTCTCTCACCGGTCGAAACGTGGCATGAGCCAATTTACGTCGGTCTTCTGAGAGGTCGTGGTATTTCACCGGTCGAGCCGGCCCATTCATGCATCGAACTGCTTGGCTCTACCACTGTCAAATATGGTATTATAAAAACGAAATATAGCTTTTAGTCCACTGGTTTTCTATGGAAGTATTGTGTGAGACATTAGTCTCCATAGTTCAGTGGCCTAAAAACTGTGACCTGAGCTTGGTCTGAGACTATGGACACTATAAGCAGTATAAGCCATGGGATTAATTCCCGTCCGAGTATTGTTTTAGATTTCACATAAAATAAATCAATTGATATTCGGGACACGACTAACGGCTAAAAATAGTTTAAAAACAGTTAAGTAGTCATTACGAAGTTTCTCGCTACGTGACTATCTTCACGAGTTAACAAATACGGTTAGCAGCATTAATTAGTTCTAAAAATACATTCACCCATTTATAATTTTCAGTTGAATTTCAGAACACACAGAATTCAGTGGCTTTGTTGTCACTAGCTGTTTCGTTTCTAAATTAAAATTATGCAACCTATTAGCAACATATTTATCCGTTAAGAGAAAATAAATATAGAATTCTTTTTTTGAAATACAAAAAAAAGTATTTTATTACTTTAGCATTTTGTCACCTTTAATGCACGATCCTTTAGGAACCATTGCATCGTCTTCTAGAATGAATTTGTACGAAATTTCTTCTGTCACATATAATTTGGAAAAACATTTCTAAAATTTAAACAAACATTCAATGCGTTCACCCATTTTACATATCAGAGAATCGTAACCTATTTTTGTAGTGGTACTATGAAGTACCTATCGACGTGTCAGACATAAAGTCAAGTACATTTTTCTTTCGCTTGGTACCTCCATGTTCTACATTAGAAGTAAATGGAACGGATAATCTTGTTACGAATATTACTAAGTGCGTAAATTTAAGAAAATAAAAGGGAATTTTTAGTGAGGTGTTATAGGATATACTGGTTTGAGTGTTCGGGCCGTAAATAGTATATAGAGAAATATATTAGTAATTGTTGATTTTGTAATTGTTTTGATACTTGTTTTGGTACTTTTACTAAATATGAAAATGTGATACTTACAATAATGTGACTACAAAAGTTATATAATTGGTCTCGCAAACTTTTTTGTAGATATTAACAAAATAATACAAAAAAGTTTGGTCTTTTTTGTTCTATCGTTCATATATTTCGCTGCTTCCGCGATGAGAGGCATTTTAAGGCTAATTTGCTTAACAATTAGCGCGTCATTTTGATTAATACAAACACTTAATATCTTTATATATTGTACGCTACGTATTATTCTAATGCATGAAATATATTATTGTTAAGTTTCAACAAAATCCATCAAGTAGTTTTTACGTGAAAGAGTAACAAACACACATTTTCACACACTCACAAACAATCGCATTTATAATATTAATAGGATATTATTTACTGTGTATGTGTATTTATTATGTATGTGTATATTATAGTAGATCATAAAATATAATCCGTATGCTTTCAAATCAACATTGGTAGTTTGATAAAACATAGCGCTAAAATAAAATATTACTCTGTCTGGCCCAATCTACTCAGATAAGCGAAATAACTTGATGAAAAACCCGGGCCCGTTGCAAGTTTCAAGTGGCATGTTAGTGACAAAAATGTTACACATATTGCAGCTATAAATTCCCGGTGATAATAAAATGGGGTCAATTCGCCCATTTTTTTTTCCGGGTCATCGTATATTTATGGGCACAATTACTACTAACGTAAATAGTATTTTGTCTTCGTTAAATTTTAATAACATCATTCGCTCTCTGAAGTTTATGTTTCAAATGTCAGAAACTTTTTTTAATTTATTAATAAAGAGAAGAAATATTTGCTGTTTCTGTGGCGTAGCGATTGAATACCAAGCTTCTGAATTTAAAGTATGGGTTTCCGCGGCTAGCGGAGTTCTGTGTTATAAAAGACCGATGTATCGATCGAATCGATACACGAAAAGCAGTAGAGACTTATTTATATAATATCTCGGTGGTCTAGTGGTCGAGAATCCCGTTTCTGAATCTAGAGCTCGCGGGTTCGAATCCCGGCTCACACCAATAACTTTGCGAAATTAATTTCGAAAGCTATGTGGGATAAATATCGATGACTAAACACTTAGTGCGCGGTATGGCAATATGTTTGCCACCTATTCCATTTGGGACATAAAAATAACGGCGAGTCGAGGCTTAACAGCCACTGCCTACAACTTTGGGTAAAAAAAGGCGGGAAGTTTTGTTATGTGTAGTTTTTTTTTGAAGTTGAAATTTGTTACATCCTTGTTGAAATTTGTTTTGTCTTTCATTTTGATGAATCTGCATTTTATATAACTTAATATTGTACACTTCAGTGTTTCAGTTTTCATTTTTTTTAAAGAACATTACTAATTATATTCTTTAAAAAAAATATATTAAATAATTGAACATTTTAAATATTCCTGCCAGAGCAAATAAAATGTATCATTGACGCTCATAGTCTGTTTTTAGTACCTTTTCAGTGACGCGGCACTGGAATGATGGCGCCAGTGAGATCGGTATTTCGAGTGGTTAAATTAATACAGATAGTTTTGCCAAATGAGACATTCATTATTACGTAAGGAAAATAATAATATTTAGTTTATGCCTGCGCCTGCCTGAGCAAGGAAGTTGGACTGACAGAGAGTGTAAGGTACGCTCCGACTGTTCTATTGACTAAGATTTCTATGAAATACAATGCAAAACCGGATGGATGTATAAGTCTAGGATACTCACGATACTACTTTCATGGCCAAATAGAACGAGTTCTGGAGGAAGGTGATGTCAGGAGCCTTCAAAATCAACGCGCGCGTATGTAAAGATGATATGAAAGTCAAACAAGCAAGTGAGATATGTAAGAATCGTGCCTTATGAAGCTCCATTCTCTTTGCTTACTTCACAAGGGTATCGGCGTGAAGATATACATTTAATAAAAAAAACTTTTTGCCTTTTTTGTAACTTTACAGCTTCTTCAACTAGATGTAGAAGCTTTGTTTGTTACGCATTCGACACAATATTATCATTTATTGATATTTATCACACATAACTTCCGAAAAGAATATACCAAGAAGTCATTGGTTTGAAGCCCAGATTCGATTCCACGAATTCTTGTTTCAGAAGCGTAGACCTGGACCTCGTCCACTGAGGCATCGAATTTCCTAATGACTGATACCATTGTTCCCTATTTATGTGGACAGTTCCTCTATCTCTTTCAATTATGGTATGGAATTTATCTGTAGTTACGGGGCCTTTGTCTAAAACTATTTTTACAAAATGTTTTTCAAATCATATTAGTGGCTTAGTAATTAAAATATAACTTCACGCCTTTTTCTACCCGAAGGCGTAGGCAGTGGCTGTTAAGCCTCGACTCGCCGTTATATTTGCGTCCCAAATGGAATAGGTGGCGAACCTATTGTCATACCAGGCACAAAGTTTTCAGTCATCGATATGTTTCACACAATTAAAATATCTTGTTTTTAATAGTACGGATGTCTTTTTTACGGGATAAGGGGCAAACGAGCAAGCCACCTGATGGTAAGCGACTGCCGCTGCCCATAGACATCTGCAGAGAGTATTACAGTTGCGTTATAGTCCTTTAAGATTGATAGAGAAGGCTCAGAAGTGTCATCATCCGAACATCCGAAAGCCCGATCCCCTTCCTCTTCCTTTTCCCCCCTACTCCTTTACAGGACGGCCATGCATCACGATGTTCATGGGAGGTGAGTAATGGCTTACCATCAGGTGACCCACTTGCTCGTTTGCCCTCCTATCTTATAAAAAAAGACTACAATAAAACTCTGTTTCTTGGCATAAAAAGCGTTTTAAATAACCTTCAAACGACACGACACAAAGTTCTTTCTTACAATTCTGTACGAAAATAAGTTCATTGATGTTAAAAATGTTTTGTTGTACTTTAACACTGACATTTATAACCGGGTCATATAAGTTTAAGGACGTTGCACTCCCGTAATTTGTACCAATTAGTACTAAATTACATATACAGGATGTTTGTTATAATTATTTCAATTGCGACTTCATGCGAATTAAATAAATATTTGGACATTTATGTATCTACCTTTAGCTTGCGACCTTCTTTCGACACTTTGCCAAAAAAATGAAAATTATACGTAACTATGTATTTTAGTGATTTAATATATAATGGTTTTTTAAAAAAAGAACTCTGTCTTTTTGTGAGCCGGTTTCTTCGTGTTGCCGAAAGAAATATTAAGTCATTAAAAATACTATTGATGGGGTACGACATTGACCAAGTTGGTAGTGACTAATAAATAGGACACACTTTCTTAGTCATTATGTCATTTTGACAGTGGTAGGTCCAGTTGGCATGAATGGGCTGGCTCGACCGGTGAAATACCACGACCTCTTAGAATATCGTAAAGTGGATCTTGCCTCATTTCACTCGGTGAGAGAGGTATGCGGAGGCCCAACGCTGACTGAACCTTATGTGATAAATCAAAACAATTATTATAGACATTATTAGTCTATCTCATAGCGAGGAACCCACAATGGCCATTTTCATTTCTCCTTATTGCTTCTAAGGCGAAACAAAGCTCACTGAGCTAACTAGCAGGTAAGAAAATATTTCATAATATAATCGTTATTTCGTTAGATTTAAATTATTTTAATATTTATCCTATTTTTATACCGGCCCACGTAAATTTAGCACACAAGCTTTCAACAATATAGCGTCATTACTAAAACAAAACAATCCCACGTTCTCAGCAAATATGCAATAACACTTTACCGAACGGGGCGCTTTGTGGTCAGCACTTCTTTACGACTGGAAATACTCGGCTTTTATAGTAACAATTAGAAATGTTTGCCGGTTATATCCTAGCTGAGCTGGGATTAATTTAATTTAATATTGCCTTAATATTTGTGACCTAGTAGTTTAATAATATTATAGCAGCCTAATGGGTCTATTGTTTCAGCGACGCCGCTTTTGAATCACACGTCATGTGATCGAATCTGTGCATATCAATGATATGTTTTTTGGAAAGTATATGTGACAAGTACGAGACTCGGTGTTCCAGCGGATAAGCACCCTGCTTCTAAACCAAGAACTCACGGGCTCGAATCCTCGACAACAGCAATAACTTTGAAAAAATAATTTCGAAAGTTATGTGTGATTAGTATCGGTGAATAAAAAACTTTGTGCCCGGTATGGCAATAGGTTCGCCACCATCATTTGAGACGTAAACTTAACTGCGAAACGAGGCTTAACAGTCTACACCTTAGGGTAGAAAAGGCGTGAAGTTATGTTATGGATGTTATGTTAATAAATGACAAAAATGCGAAAATAAAAAATTGCACAAGAAGGAAGGTTTTACTTTCATGAGAAAGTGATGGTAAGCAAACAACATTGCCTGTATACATATGTAACACCGAGAGAGTCAAAGTACCTCTGGTCAAAGAAAGAAATGCGGCGTGAGCCACTTTACTTTCTTCATTAATGTTGGCCGGCTCTTCCATATTGTAGTGAACTGCGTGGTTCTACCTCTATGAGTTATATTATTCCAATGTGTCTACAAATATGTTTTCTTCACGAGCTGTTGGTTAACGGCATAAAAATAGGCTTAAAATAAAAAAAAATACAATAAACCAAAAGTTACATTTCTAATTTTCCCCAGTCGGCCACTTATTCATACATATATTTCTAATACATATTTCAATTGTTTACATAGCTACAATAAAAGCCGACTACACTGTCACGAAATAACTTATTTATTATGGGTACATAAATTAAATATAAATTCGTTCAGCATATTCAAATAAAAAGTTTTAGTTATGACAATAAAATAGATCTGGAACATTGTAAATGGAACGGTAATATGTTTACGACGCTTTACACTACATAAATAATAAAAATAATGTCAGTTGTTGGCCAAAAATAATGTATGCGTGTTCTAATTCGAACCATGAGTGCCGGTTACGTTCCTCTAATGATTTTTTATAGTCAAAAGAGTTATTGGTGTGTCAGTGGTTTTAGATTTTGTGAGAAGTTGTTAAGGTTGAGTTTTACTGTATTATTTAACGTCTTGTCGAACGCGGTGTAGGCTGAAAGTTTTGTATTTACGTTGTATATTTTTTTTATACCAGCAACTGGCAACTGGGTCTATCCTTAAAAATCTGTAGCACAAAGATAAGATGGGATTTACCTTTAGGAATGGGACGGATAAATAAGTGCTAAGGAGGAGTTGGAGTAGGAGATGGTCTTCTGGATAGCACTTTATCCCATAAAAACATTTGGGTCGGTAAGAAAATTAAGAACTTAACTATTAACAAGCCTCTTAAATAATTAATATTGAATAATTGTATAACATAACATAACTTCACGCCCTTGTTACCCGAAGGTGTAGGCAGCGGCTGTTAAGCCTCGTCTCGCCGTTATGTTTACGTCGAAGTGGCGAACCTATTGCCATACCGGGCACAAAGTTTTCAGTCATCGATATTTATCACACTTAACTCCCGAAAACAACTTCGAAAAGTCATTGATGTGAACCAGTGTCAGGATTCTAACCCGGACCTCTGGATCAGAAGTCGTATGCTCGACCACTGGACCACCGAGACTATGATTGTATAATTTATTTAAAATTAGATTCTAATAAAAGCATATACATATTATAAAAGATACCTCAGTATAACCAAAGGGCAAGTTAATAATAGCATTCGTATTAAAAGGGCCAAGTTCAGATAGAATTAACCATACACCAAGTTCAAAGTCATGTTCAAGCTGATACAGTATTAGCTTGCTCTTAGGATATAAATATGACATCTAAATATACAATATACACCAGAGACTCTGGACCAATTTTAGTGGACGGGAAAACAGCAATAATAAACTAATTATTTAGCGGTCACCTAGTAAAAGACTCACTAACACGAGTCTTTCTGACTTAGGTGTTGAAGAATGCTGGGAAAGTATGAAGGAAGTATAGTGGATGGCGCAAAAAAGCATAAAGTTCTGTGAGGTTATGCCTGGTGGGACTCGGATGTTGAAAGAAAGAAAAAAGACAGGTTGGATTATATCTCAAGTTTGAAGCAGAATGATAGTAAGACAGAGAAAAAGTATGAGAGCTACCGCCGCTGCAGGAATGTTACCAAAGCCTTAGTGAACGAGAAGGGTGAAAGACTAGTTGCGAATGAGGAAACGAGGTTGACAGAGAGCTTCGGGCGGGAACTATGACTCGATTTTATAGATAGCTGGCGGAGTATTATTGCCATCGGACAGAACTTTTTTAATGTTCGATATTTATTTGATTGAAAAGATTTGCGAATAATCGATCGCTCGAGACGTCTGGATCAGAAGCAGAATTTAGAGTTACAAGACCACTCAAATTGCTATGGTAATTTATATTCTCAATACAATATTATAAGGTTTTGAATAATTTATTTCAGTAATATTTCCAAGTGATTTGTTTATTTCTGTTTATATTATACTAGCTGTGCCCGCGACTTCGTACGCGTGGAATTTGTGATCAGATAGCTATATTTTTACATAGACAGTTGAGAAGTAATTACCTCTAAAATGAAATTGTAACTGGTAGGATAAGTACAGATTGCGGTAGCAATGGTTGTTGCCCGCATTGTTTATTTTCATTTTAACAGGAATTTTTGTAGTATAGCTGTAGCCCGCGACGTCATCTGCCTGAACGCTATACAGCACCAAAAATACCTACGATTATACCTTTTAAAATAACATTTATTTACCCGTTACTTCTTTACATTTCATAAATACAGAAAGTACAGTAACAGAGGGAGACTGTCTTTTGTAAAATTGTTGAACTTCAAAAGTGCTGATTTTCAGTCTGCTTTGAATAAATGACTTTATGGTGATTCTGCTGAATTAAGTAATAAGTTGCGACTGAAGCAAATGTAGAAAATAATGAATAAGAAAATATAAATATAGAAAAGGATAAAAATATATACTTATAAAACTTCTCTATAAACAACATTGCTGGTTTGGCTCTCCGCAGCCAAAATGTAAAGAGAGTCAGGACTGGTGACGCGGGAGCAAGCGACGTACAGCTGCCCGTGTGAGAAGCAGCTCGTCCTGAGGTCGACACCCGCTGCTCTCAGTGTCTGCCCCTGCGACTTATTGATGGTCATCGCGAAGCAAACACTCACGGGGAACTGTACGCGCTTGAACTGGAACGGGAAGTTATGAGGTATGAGGGGAATGCGTGGTACAAATACTGCCTCGCCTACGCCACAACCCGTAAGAATTTCCGCCTCAATGCTGTGTCTGTGGAGCGAGATGACTTTAAGGCGGGTCCCGTTACACAACTTCGGAGGAGATAGGTTCCGAAGAAGCATAATCGGGACACCGACTTTCAGCTTGATAGTATGCGCTGGAAGTCCACTTGCTGACAGAGAGTTCAGAAATTCCACGGGATAATGTGTGGCATCATCTTGCTCGATGACAGTGTTTATAGAGGTGTAAACCACTTCATTCCCCTCAATTTTCGAGAGAATGCATTCGTTGATTGCTTCAGCCTGACCATTTTTGGGCGTCAAAATTGCCCGCTCACATACCCAAGAATTCTGCTGGTGCGGTATATGACTGATGTCCCCGTACACACAGCGAATGAGTTCTTCTAAGCTGGATACGACTCTACCGAGAGACTCTGGAAGCACCACCTGCCCACCTCTCTCCTCTGGTAGAGTGCCTTCGCCAAGACTTAGAAGAACATCGGAGAATTCTTGAGCACGTGCATTGCCGCCGAGCCGAGCTCTCATATTAATGGTCAAGCGCAGCGTACGAACTCGTGACCACAGCGAAGATCGTTTCAACGAAGCATTCACCTCGTCAGCCCTCGATCCCCGCGTCACCACGGGAAGCGTTTGTCGGAAATCGCCACTGAATAGAACTGTGACACCACCCATCAAGTGTTCGTTCCTGCGGATGTCCTGCAGGGTTCTGTCCACGGCCTCAACTGCTTTTCTATTGGCCATCGTACACTCATCCCATACGATCAGAGAGCAATCCTTCAGCACGTGTCCCTTATCACTATTGCGTGACACACCACAAACAGGCGTTTCGGTGCTCTCTAAATCGATGGGAATTTTAAACATGGCATGTGCTGTCTTGCCACCCGGAAGCAGTGTGGCAGCGATTCCCGACGACGCTACAGCAATGGCAATTTTGCCTTGCCTCCTGACCTCTGCAAGTATGCCAGTGGTAACAAATGTTTTTCCTGTTCCACCAGGAGCATCCAAGAAAAACATTTTACCCTGGTTTTGCCCAACGCTTTTAAGAACAGTGTCATAAATTTGTTTTTGCTCTGAAGAGAACAAAGCGACATGGTGATTTCGTATGGTGGTCATTTCGCTCGGATCGTAAATTGTCTCAGCGTTATACTCTCGATTTCCACGGTCTTGATGCGGTGATGATTGGGGAGCTGGTAACCCATATTCGACCAATGGATTGCCGCCGATGGAAATGACCACGTCTTGAAGTGAACTAAGACAGGTGTTCAGCACGCGTTCATCAGTTACTTCGACTTCGTCTCCAGTAGCACGCCTTAAAGCTCGTAGAAAATCTTCAGATAGATGATGTCGATATTTTTCCCACAAAGCTACCGGGTTCGTGACTCCACAAAACACCAAGATGACGGCAAACAGATGACGCATACGGCTGGGGCTGTTACTGACGCTCGCCTCCGCGAGGGTGTCATCCCAGTTTTGGTCACCGTCGAGAAGGTGACGTGCTACACAGGCTGCGCGGTAAGTGGGATACTCCACGCCATCAAATGTTCTCAGAAAGGCAAAAGACGTTGGGCCTCGGATCGTGTGAAGTAATAACCGCAGAAAATAGCATTCGCCATTATTCGGGTGCACGGTATAAACTCTACCCAATACGGTGTCCTTGAAAATTCCCGGAAAACCTTCGACAGCACCTCCTCTTCGACGTCGGTTAAATATTCCCCTTTGCTTGTCGTACGTGTAATATGAAGGCACCTCGTCATACGTAAGGAACCTCGCAAACTGGTCGATTTCGCAGAGCCTGAAAAATGCCAAGAGAGTTGTTTGGCGCGGATTTTCTAAGCGCTCAGCAACGTTGTTGGGATCAAAATATATGCGCTGACCGTTTTCTAGGTGGACGTCTAAATGCATGACGGCAGGATGCCTGTCATGTATAGAGAACGCCAGTATCCGCCAAACTGCTTCAGACGTGCTGATGTAGCGACCGGACTGATACTTGGTCACCTCGTCTCTGTCAGTGTTCTGTAAAGCAAACGTCGCCTGATCGCTACCTTTGTTCACGTATTTGCAGATATATTTGATCGACCCGACGCTGGTGCACGACTCGACGTTGATGTGCGTCTGGAAGGTCCTGGACAGTACTGGTGAGTAAGGAACAATCCATCGGTTATCGACCGGTCGCGCCTGGCCACGCACGCTCAGCTCAGTGGAATGCCCGCCCTCTGCTGGTGATCGGCGCCGGTATGAGGGATATCCATCCTCACCAGTAATGGTTTCGTTGGTAAATTTTTTTGGGAATCTTTTTGTACAACGTCCATCTTTCATACAAGGGGAACTTGGATTTAACGTGCCACAGGGGCCATGCACCATGTGACTTTTAACAATTTGATGCAGAACAGGATCAACGTCAGGGTCCGGAAGCTCTGCACTTATGACTTGATCAATCTGGATAGGCCTGATCTTTTCTTCCAACCACAAAAGCAGATGCGCGTGTGGCAAGCCGCGTTTTTGCCATTCCACGGAGTACATATGACATCGGACTGTACCAAACACTTTTGCCTTTGTTAGAAGATCCATAAGGCATTTCAACTTCAGGTGGAATACGCGAGAGATCAAGTCGTGCCTGTCGTACGAAACCTGTCCTGCAAGGAGTTGAGCTGTTATTTCAGGCCACTTTGGGTTGGTAGTGATAGTAATAAAGAGGTCCGGGCGACCAAACTTTCGCACATAGCAAAATGCATCTTGGGTCCTCTCGTGCATGTACCGCGGACCTCCTGTGAAGGTGGAGGGGAGAATGACCATCCTTCCTACATCTTGAGCATTGGCATCATTCTGCATGGCATCTCTGAGATGGACGTAGTTCTCAGCTCTCAGCTTTCTTTGATTGGACCTTATAAATACCAAACGCTCTGTCTCAATTTTGGCATACATGTCCACCAGAAACTGACTAAAGAGTGTACGATGATGGTGGAGATAAGAGCCATTGTTCACCCTCAGCTGGATCAAGAAGCTGTAGAACTGCATGGCGGACGTTTTTTTGTTATAATTTGGGGAGCCTGTCTGGGGGTCTACATTATAGTGGGCGAAATGGTAGCCATCCTCTCCGCGACAAAACATGAGCGGATATTGAAGAGAATCGTACGCGCGGTGAGTTTCGCTGATCCTTTGAAGCCGGTCATCGTGCGTGCGTAAGACGATATCTCTTTTATCACACTCCTGATCGACTAAGAGAACGGCGACCTCATTCGTCGTTGGCGCATTATATCGTCCCGGATGGGCTGCAATCGGCTTTCTATCTGCACTGATGACAAACTTAAAGCGGTTGCGCTCGTTCTCAGGCACCGACGCCAGAGCGGCTTTGAAGTTGCCAATGTGCGGATTAACGTTATGCAACATACTTTGCAATCCTCTGACCAGAACAGGGTCCAAATTGGGGATGTGTCTACTTCGTAGGTTTGCTTGTTCTTCAAAATCACTTACAAAATAAATTTGCAAAAATTTTGGAATGTCTGTAGGTAGCAGCGAACCGATTTGATGGTAAACTTGCCCCTGGACCTTGAATGTCGGCATGAAACCTGCTTCAACGATTTGATTTGCACCAAACGAAGTCATCTGGAAGGCGCTGTTATAAGCTCGGATGTTTTTCAAAAAATGGCTGGACTTCGGATGTTCGCCATTTAGTAAGATTCTTAACAGATCTGGTGGGTCTTGCATAGACTCCAAGCGTACCTTACCAGATGCACAACACATCCCATTGGGCTCTCCTTTCCATTTGCGGGCTTGACAGTGGGCACACACTTCTTCTAAGACACCAATATCTCCGTGTGCGGCGTAGTTAATCGCAACATTGTACATAAATCCACTTCCCTCTTTATTTAGCCACGATTGCTCTTCGATATCGTAAACCATGGATTCATCGTCAGATGTTGAAAGTTGATTCATGCTACGCCGCAGACGATCTAGTTCTAGTTGTGCCGCACGCTGTTCACCCGACCAAGATCCTCGAAACTCTTGAATTCTATCCCGTTCTAGCGATAGATGAGCAGACGTATCGCCACACACGTCGTGGTACCGCTGCCGAGCAGCTGCACGACGTTCTTCACGCTGCTCATCGTTCTCTAACGACCGTGAAAGGGCATGCTGAGAACGATCTCTTCTTAACCGGGTCATCCGCTCTTCATGATCTTCGATCGACCGAGAAAGAGAAGTGCGACTCCGCTGCGAATTCAACCTCGTCTCTCGCTGCGTGTATGTCGCTGACGCGCGAGACTCGGCGTGGCGCTCCCGGTCGCTTTCCAGTCGCGCTTCTCGCGCTTCGACACTCTCATAAAATCGAGCGGCATCTGAGCGAGAGCGCTGGGAACTCAACCTCGTCTCTTGCTGCGTGTACGTCTCTGACGCGCGAGACTCAGCGTGGCGCTCCCGGTCGCTTTCCAGTCGAGCTTCTCGCGCTTCGACACTCTCACAAAATCGAGCTGCATCTGTGCGAGAGCGCTGGGAACTCAACCTCGTCTCTTGCTGCGTGTACGTCTCTGACGCGCGAGACTCAGCGTGGCGCTCCCGGTCGCTTTCCAGTCGAGCTTTTCGCGCTTCGACACTCTCACAAAATCGAGCTGCATCTGTGCGAGAGCGCTGGGAACTCAACCTCGTCTCTAGCTGCGTGTACGTCTCTGACGCGCGAGACTCAGCGTGGCGCTCCCGGTCGCTTTCCAGTCGAGCTTCTCGCGCTTCGACACTCTCACAAAATCGAGCTGCATCTGTGCGAGAGCGCTGGGAACTCAACCTCGTCTCTAGCTGCGTGTACGTCTCTGACGCGCGAGACTCAGCGTGACGCTCCCGGTCGCTTTCCAATCGAGCTTCTCGAATTTCAGCACTCTCGCACGATCGAGCGGCATAAGTGCGGCTGCGCTGCAAACTCAGTCTTGTCTCTTGTTGCGTGTATGTCTCTGACGCGCGAGACTCAGCATGGCGCTTCCGATCATTTAATAGCCGCATTTCGTATGCTTCTATACTTTCCAGAGACCGCAACGATGCATTTTGAGTGCGCATAGTATCTAATCGGGACTGGCGCGACGTACTACTTTCTCCATCTCGAATTTCCGCATTGTGTTCTCGAAGAGTAGCTATCCTTGCCTCACGCTCAATGGTGGTTTCAAGAGATCGAGCTAACCTTTTCCTTCGACTATCGTTTGAGGATTGGGATAGATTAGACCGTTTTCTAGGCATTTTGATTATTTTAAGTTTGAAAAATAACAGAAAATAATTTACACGCTGAGAATTTACACACAGATAATGATAGCTAAGCAGTAAGCAGTAGTCCGATTCCGAATGAAGTTTATTTAAGTAAATATTTTTTTTTTTAATTATATTTCAGGAAAGTATTTTCAGTTTTCACGTTAAATTCGACTAAGCACACGATAACTTATAGCAACGCAGGTAACCCCAGTTTCTATGAGTTGTCGCGGCGACATCCGTACTCATAACATCACTTTTGGTGAACGAAATTATAGCGCGATCTAATTCGACGCCAACGCCATCTAGTTAGCGAATAGGAAACATTTTTTTTTAATGGTGTAAAATTATAAAATTACGAAGCAATCATTACACCAATAAATACCGAACAAAAATATTAACAGTTTTTAGCATATACAAATACATTTTTTTAATTGTCTTGCTCATCTCTGAAAAGAATTAACGATACAATTTTAAAGAAGAAAATGCACAACTCCATCTATGACTCTTAAAAACATCTATTGACCGCAAGCGCATGATGAAATTTCAATTATTTATATTCAAAAAGTGTTTAAACATGTAATTCGACTTGATGTTTTTAAAATCTCAAAGATTTATTTATATCTAAAACCAAAAAGTGCTTACACGTGTAATTCAACTTAATGTTTTCTGTTTTGTAAATCTCATAGATGGCACTGTTTTAAAATTGTCTGTTATGTTTAACGGCATAAGTTAATTAAAATGTGAAGCTAACTTATATTATATTATTATTATTATTATATGTATAGATTAAAGCATGGTTATTAACATAATAACACCATAACAACATACAAATATGCGTCGTTAGATTACACGTTGCTACAGAATACATTGAAGAAATAAAGGTTCACTGCTCGTTCCTCGTAGGTGATAGCGTGATAATATGTAGCCTATATGTTGACCCGACTTCTTAATAATTTTCGTGCCAAATTTGAAGTAAATCCATGCAGTACTTTTTGAGTTTATCCCGGACATACATACAGACAAACAGACAAACAGACAAACAGACAAAAATTCTAAAAAGTATATTTTTGGCTTCGGTATCGATTGCAGATCACACACCAAGTATTCTTTTTAAAAAATATTCAATGTACAGTTTTGACTTTTCTACAATTTTATTATATGTATAGATAACTTAAACATAACAGAGTTCAAAACAGCCGCAGGCATTTCCTTAATTGTATATACATAGTATAAATATTACTAATTATAATTATTGATAGTTCTATATATATAGCCTGAAGTGATATAACTGAGTCATGGCGGATAAAGGCATGTTCTGGTGGTTTGGGTACGTGGAGAAAGTGTGTGGTATGTAAGAGCAAAAGCGTAAAAAAGAGTTTCTGTCAAAAGAGTTACAAATATAAAACATTTTTTAAATTTACGCCTTTTCTACTCGTAAGTATAGGCAGGTTATCAGGCATATTTATTACACATAGCTTTTGAAAAGAATGCCAATACTAGATTCAGAAGCGGGGTCTCGACCAACAGAATACATAAACGAATGTATATTTTAGCAGTGGTAGAGCTTAGCAGTTCGCTACATGAATGGGCCAGCTCGGCTGGTAAAATACTAAGACATCTCAGAATATCGTTGTAAAGTGGCTCCAAATTTGTGTGATTCGTCATCACAATAGTTAAATCGGTCAAGATTTTTCTCTTCACTTCATTCTACACGAAAAAGTCAATATAATGTTTAAGAAACTACGCCTAAACTTATTTTTGTTTAGGCCTTGACTTGAAATCAAATTTCGTAATGATAATATTTATATAAACAATAAAAAAAATAGGTCATATGTATATATTATACGGTAAAAAATGTTCAGCGATGATTGGTAGATATTTAATAGACAGTATTATTTTAAAATATGGTGCAAGGTCACGGTTGTCAATAGTATTATATTTTTAACAAATCTCGTATGTAGTACTCTCGTTGATATATTTACGCATTTACTAAATACATAGAACAATGAAAGTTTTATAAATTCACCCACGTACTGAATACGACAATGACATTTTTATATTTTTTTAAACCAGTAATTACGGTGTCGAGTCGATAATCGTCACAACTTAAAATTGTAGATTTTGAAGGCGTGCTAGTTACAGTTGATTAATAAGATGGTCTTGGATCAAATCCTCGTGTGGAACTCTTAAGCTTTAGTCACACGCAAGGAATAAGTCCATATCATCAAGTGATGTAATCGGATTGAAGTTTTTTTAGTATTGGTAGGGGACGACCAGGAAAAGTTTCTCCAATTTTCTTCTCCATTAGGGCATAAAGCTGTAAATTGCATTGTGCCCTATCGCCAAATAAAATGTCGCAATCAAATAAAATTATATTTCCACAAGCACCTAGTACTCGGAGCCACTTGACCTTTATACAAATTCGAGATGAGTTATATCCCGAAGAGGGAAAAAAAGAATTTGAAATTGGTTCATGTCTATACGATTTAAACCACTTGAATTAGTTCTGCTCTGTTTACATCCAACAAGTTGATATTCGCAATTTTCTCTAAAAAAAATACTTTTGTTCTCTACTGAAAATAAGAAACGGATGGTGTAAGATTAGACAGTGTAGATTAGACTAAGCAGATGTACAGTGCAAATGTGGAAATATGTAGGAGTCAAGGACGGCCGTGACATACTTTTCATGACCAAACTGAATGAGTCCTTGCGGAAGGTGATGTCGGGAGCCTTTAAAAGTCATGATCTTGTATGATTAGAGTCATGAAAGTCTAAAAAGCTGGTAGAGCGAGAGCAAGAGACTTGGATCGAAGTTTTTATGTATGTATATATAAAAAAATGAATAATAACATGTGTGTGTTTATATACCAGTATTTAATCAAGCGAACGTTTTCTTTGCAAAAAAATAAAGTATAATAAATAGGGGTTGAACGTGAAACGTCAGTTGAACATCAGAATCGGTCAAGCCGTTTTGGAGGAGTACAGGACCTAACACTGTAACACGAGAATTTTATATATTAGATTTTAGTAGGTGGATTTCAAAAGTAATAAATTAATTCTTGAATACAGTAAAGTTAGCATAAAAATGTTGGAATCCTATTGAATTTAAAAAAAGTCTATGTCACGTTGAGTGACAATGTCAATTTACATCATAATAAATTTAGGCTTCAAAGACACGGTTTCCGGGTCATAAATAAAAATACAACTGTAGGTAGTATACGAAAATTAATAAATAAAATTATATTCATAAAGTAGGTAGGTAATTATTTAATATGACAGACTGATCAGACATTTTAAAATTAGACAGGATATTCGGCCATTTCATTTGAAGCTATTACCAAGAAAGGAGCCAGAATAACCTAAACCTTCGACTAAACTTTTGATTTTATTGACTGGCTGCCCTCGACTTTCATCTCTACCTTCATCTCAACTTCATCTCTACTTTCACCTCTACTATCATCTCAACCTTTTCCTGTCGACCAACTGACAGTGTAAAGGCAGCCTGCCAACATCAGGGAGGAGACTTCGGTGGAGCACCGGGACAACCCTGCAGTGAGCCTTCGCGGGTCACTCGGCATCAGGTCGTACCCGCTCCCCTCTTATGATTTGGTATCCACAAATTGAGGAGCAACTCTATATTAAAATAAATAAAACTTTTAATTTTAATTGTCGAGCGAATTTTTTTATTTATGAACCCCTGACCGCGTTACATCTATCCACATTCATTGCAAGGTTGAAAAAATGGAGCCAAAAGAAAAGTAAGAAACAAACTGAATGCTGAAACGTGTTCACAGAATACTCTTTGAAACTTATAAGTAACTTTCAGGGAAGAGTGTAGGAGGCAGAGAGAATAACAGGAAAGTTGACTAATGAACTTAAAGAAACAGCACGCGAACAAAACTGTTTGTTGGCGTAAATAATGAAATTAATATCGACCATTAATGATTTTATCCATAACTATTATCCTAACTAATTAATTAATTCTGTAATAACTTTTGTTTGGCGCTATGGAACACTTTGATAACCGATATTATTTCCGACATAAACTAACAACATACCAATTCTGTTACCTTGCCTCTTGAGAATTTATTAATTAAATTATCATCTTATATAGCTTATAATGTTATTATTTTTATAAATAAATATTATATAATTGCAAATGGGGTATTCATCTTCGTCTTCTTTTCAGGCTGGTTTCCGAATTTAGGGTCAAGTTCCCAGTGTTTATGTGACACACCGAAAAAAATGCGGGTTATCTTTGATGCTGTATTGATGAGTTTAGGTCAATTATCTGGTCAGCTTCCAGGTTACTAGTGAACTCTTCGTGCCTCTACCACAAATGAAGTCATAGTCAAAAGAGCTTTGTTGTCATAGGTCCTCACAGATATTTAAAAATTATTAATATATACAAAGAGACTACATAATTTCACGCCTTTTTCTACGAAGGGGTAGGCACTGGCTGTTAAGCCTCGACTCGCCGCGTTAGGCACGAAGTTTTCAGTCATCGATATTTGTCACACTTAACTTTCGAAAAAAATTTCGAAAAGTCATTGGTGTGAGCCAGTGTCAGGATTCGAACCCGGACCTTTGGATCAGAAGCCGTGTGCTCAACCACTGGACCACCGAGAAATGAAATATTTAAATACAAGCGCTTGTGGAAAGTGCCTCTGTGGAATAAGAAAATACGGACGCAATCGCCACCAGCGGTAACCTCCGAGGTTATTGTAAGCAGAACCACTCAAGAAACTCATGTCCCAAAGAAATCAAATGAATATATAAGGATTGTATCAGCAAATTTAATTATAATATCCTCAGAAAAAATCGATACATAATTCCCTCTCTTAATTACATTAAATATAAGCATAAATTTCTAATAAGCATTACACTTGATAAATTTGTTTGAAATCGTTCTACGAACAAATTGAGTCAATCCATTTCATCAGGCAACATTTAACACTGTCTGCTGCCAATTCCAATGTAATTACTTATTTAAATACACACTAGTAAAACTTAATTTAATTACAGTACAGTGTGTTCTGAAGTTTGTAATACGCATAAACGTCTCTAGCGTTCAAATTCAAATTTTCTGTCGAGCTTAAACCGCCCAGTTTGACCTTAGGTTTTACGACTTAAATAGTTTCGATAATCACGGGAGGCTAATTGTGAAATTTGATGACCAAAATTTATTCAATTCATTTAATCTTTAGCAGTGGTAGAGCCAAGCAGTTTACTGCATAAATGGGCCGGCTCGACCGGTGAAATACCACGACCTCTCAGAAGACCGACGTGAAGTGGCCCATGCCGCGTTTCGTTCGGTGAGAGAGGTACCCGGAGGCCCACCCTCTTCCCCATCCTTTCCTATCCTCTTCCCTTAAAGGTCGGCAACGCAACAGTAACACTATATGTGCTGCTGGTATCCATGGGCGGCGTTAGTTGCTTACCATCAGGTGACACGCCTGCTCGTTTGCCCTCCTATCCCGTAAAAAAAAAACTTATATTCAGTTTAAAAACTAACTTTGTTTACTTTTTTTATCTGGATTTTTTAAGACTTCTTAATTATCTTTATCTTTCAATCTGGTTTCAAAGTAACGTAGTGAAAGATTAACAAAAATGAAGAAGTTGGGCTTCCAAATACATCACTCACACCGATATTTTAAGAGGTCGTGGTATTTTCTCGGTCGAGCCGGCCCATTCATTCAAATCTCTTTAATTCTTAACCTGTACTATATTACTCATCACGTTTATCTCTTTAAAAATAACCACACTTTACAAGTTGAAGGTTATATCATAGATTACAAAGCTTATCCAATATATATATAAATTTAGTCTTCATCCGTTTTCAGACGGTACAATGTTTACACAAGGCCTCACTGACAGCGGATAATTTAGTGAACCCTTAATTTACACTGCCTTAATTTGTTATTGTTGTCTTTGAATTGATAAATGGTCAGTATTTATCTACATAGTTACCATCCAATATTATGGAATTATGTTACGGTATATTCCAATTTAAAATAGTAGAATAAGCATTTTGATATTAAATTATCAAAGATTATTTATTATGTATAAATACTAGCTGACATGTCGAACTTTGTTCCGCATCAAAACTAATTTTTAATGCTAAAGTGCTAAATCTTCAAAATTATCGCATTTTCATTACTACATTGTATAATGTATATGAATATATTATGTAATGTCTACAATGTGTATGAATTATACATAAAAACGACCCGTTGACACCATATATCAATTAAAAAAAAACTACATCTAAATCCGTTGCCTAGTTTCAAAGCATATAAGGTATAGCATATAAGGGACACGACACCGATATCGGAAAATGGCTTTGTTTTATATTTGTAATTAGCAGCTCTTTCAGAAACCTTTGCAAAATTTAATATTTTTAAAAGAAAGAAAATTGTTTAAGATAAAAAACATCGCTGTTACTGGGACCTAACCAAAATCAGTAGACGCGTATGTACTGGCGAATAATTTGCTCGTATGTGAATACTAAATTTTACAATACAATACAATACAAATAAGCTTTATTGTACACATGAAACATTACAATACACTATTCACAAATTATTAAATGTACAATTGGCGGCCTTATCGCTACAAGCGATCTCTTCCAGGCAACCTAAATGGAGACCTGGAAAAGGATAGTATCAGGGGTAGTGTGTATCATATCATACTATAATTTAATAATTTTAACATAATAGCAACCAGGCTAGTATAAGCTACATAAATAGATAAATAAATATATACCTACTTATTATATACATACTTAGATTACATAAACTATAACATATAAGAACAGAGGAAACAACAGATTCTGGTTACAGGGAATGCTAAGTCTGGATGTTACTTGATTAATAAAATAAGACCATATAAACATGTGATTATTACTGTGACAGATAATACTCCCTCACCAAGGACTTAAATTTTGTATGTATATTTAGTATAAGAACATCAACACATCATTATTCGACCCAATAAAAACGCAAGCTCGCTTTGAGGTTTAATTTATTTCAACCTTTTGAATGTTCACCGATCTGGAATTAATTTGGTTTTATATTGCTTATAAATCATATATCAGGCATTGGTTAAATGTTAGATTGTTGAAGAGATCGTATTGTTTTAGTATAGCATGAATGAGCCTGCTCTACCCGTGAAATAGCGAAAAACCGCGACCTCGCATACATAAATATCCACGTAAAGAGTCTCTTGCTGCTTTTCGTTCGTTAGAAGAGGGATCGTGAGGCCAGGCTCAATTCCCTTCCTTTGCATCTCCATCAAACTCTCTTAAAGGTCAGCAACGCAATATCTGTGTTGCTGGTTTCCAAGGGTGGCGCTATTCACTTAGCTACCCAAACGTATGGTCATAGTTGCATTGCTTACTTTTAAGATTGAATAAGAGGAAAATGAGATAAGATCAAAATATATATTTTTTAATTAGCCCGTAAAAAACCTCTTGTATTTAACTTCACAGTTTAATTAAATTGATTACTTTCGTCTCACTAAGAAGTAATTTATGACCTTCGCAGCAGCAGCAGGTAATAAATAAGCATTAAATAAGAAAATGGGAAATATCAAAGTGATTTCCCCCAGGTACCGTGAAAATCCATAGTAGTAAGTGGTTACTTTTTCTAGAACTTGAAGTAGCGGGAATTGTAGTGAAGAAACAAAGCAATCGGTTAAATTTAAGTCTTTTTTTGCAACTTTATTCCAATTTCTAAGCGGAAATGTGGACATTAGCTGTTATACCATAAGTTTCCGTATATAATAGGTGGCGGATTGTATTGCCATTAATCGGGCACCGTCACTCATTGATATATTCATCGTCATTACATTGCTTAAAACAAAGTCGCTCTTAACTAACTGTCCCCTTCTATGTTTGCTTAGATCTTTAAATTTATGCAGCATATTTGGATGTGTATTCTTTTAAAAGATAGGAGGTATCCACAAAGTCTTTTGTATGTAAGAAAATGTGCAAATTTGCGTTTTAGTTGCAAACGCAGGCGGAACCATAGGTGCACCACAAAATACTACATTATTTTACACATGAGTCTACAAATATGTCCATGATGGTGTAAATCTAGCTGTTAGGGACAACCCACACTTTTATCAACATTTTTTTCTCCTCTGGGCCGAAACAAAGTTCGCTGGGTCAAATAGTAATATATAATTTATAACATTTTAATAGGAAACTTGGATCAGAAGCTGAGTGTTTAGCCGCCAGACCCTCGAGACGATATTTTTTATTTCAAATAGTTATTGCAAACTAATCCTTCATCCTCCTCTCATGCTTCACATCCTGGGCCAAATGTAAGGTTCATTATCATCCTAGCCAGTATTATTGTGTAGCAGAAAAGTATACTTATTTAACGATATTGATACAATATATATATATCTAAATATATACTAACTGACCCGGCGAACTCTGTTTCGCATCAAAAGTAATAACTGCTGCCCCGCTATGTTAATACTGCAATATCTTCGACAAATTTGAAGTCGATAGCAGCTATAGGTTAAAAATGGGAATTTTCCATTGTTAACACCCCCGCAACCCCCCTTGTGGGTGGAATTTCGTAAAATCCGTTCTTAGCTGACCTCTACTCGGCGAAAGGAATAATCCTACCAAATTTCAAGTCGCTACGCCTTATGGTTCCAGAGATATCGTGATGAGTCAATATATAGGTGGAAATCTCTTATATATATATATATATAGATAGATTATTTACAATGTTATTTGAGTAACGGTTGTGAAACAAAACAAACACGAATAATGTTATCTTTAAATATGAGGAAATTGGTAATTAACTCAATAAATAAAACATATTTTTTACTATATATACAAATAAAAATAAAGCTGAATGCAAAACATGAGAACGGCGTGTGGGGATACAGGCCGTGGCGACGCATCGCCACGCTGTCCTTACTGTCATGGAATACATATACTATACGTACACGATATTGGAACTATCGATAAAACATTAATTTTCAAGCGAGCAAGGCTTACAAGGTTCCTCTCTCTCCAAAACACCCACATAGATCTAAATATGTTTGAAATTAAAGAGACCCTTATAAATAATTATATTAAATGAAATTGTTTTACCATGACATATTAAGTTTCTGTCATAATCTGTACTTTCGTGCCTATTAAATATTTGTATAAAATAATTTCCATGATGGGTCAAAATTTGTTAGTTGTTTTGTTAAAAATCGAAATGATTCAAAACCGGATAATAATTGTGCTTCTCGAAATAGAATTCTTTGAGTATCATGAGACTTAATATATTTTGACCACAAATATTTGAAATTGTCTATCTGGAGATGAGTTTTTACTTCTCGTGCGGGCCTAGTTGAGTGTAAAAACCAGTATGCAATATATTCATCGAGTCAAAAAAGAGAAAAGAAAATTGCCTGCCAAGGAAGTGCTTATTTTGCATGTAGCAAAGACTTATATAAGACCCATTTTATACCGTTCCTATTTGGTCGTTAATAAATCAAAAGCGACACAGTCATACCTACTCGGAATAAATCCTTTGGGTGGGTGAACCCTTTGCGAGATTCTTTTTTCTGCGCTGAGATTTCTTTTAACATACACGTACGCGATGGGATGTACCTACACGGAATTCTAGGAATTAAAATGCGAAATTTAAAAAAAGGACTATAATAGTTTTAAGATAATATTAGGAGTATTGGAGGTTGGAGGAGGTTGGTTTAGTGCTGCTACACCATGCACTTAACTACACCGTCGTCGGAAGGCGATGGCCGGCAATCCCCGGCTGTTCCCGAGCCCCTCACCATCGCGAGGGGCGCGCGGAGCCTGCCATAAGGGCGGGCAAATCGTCAGGGGAGACTGACTGAAAGGCTCGGCCGTGTCCCAGTTTCCCCTAAAGTGATGAAGCGGGAACGGCGCTGGGTTGTTTTAGTGGGTATCCGAACTACCATCTCCCGGGAGCCCCGCATAACCCTCTCACCCCCCGGTGCGAGGCGTATGAACAATGCATTATTTCCCAGCGACAAAAAAAAAGTGCTGCTACACCATTCTTCAAAACTTAACCAATCACATTTGGAAAATGATTTCCGGAATTTATTACCTAAATAATGACATAAAAAAATATCAATAATATGTTTGAGAAATAAAATAGAATAAATTTACAAAAAATATTTTATATAACGTTCAATAGTATGCATAAAACAATTCTCTCGTTATTTAAATATTCTTAATTGATAAGGTTCAAATCTTTTAAATTTTAAAGTAAATTGTGTTTATAAGATATACCCACATGTTTCGAAACAATATTATAATTTTTCCCGGAATACCATCGGAACCAAACACATCGCGTCTTAATCAGAAGGCGAAGAATTAATCTATCAGATTATAGAGACACCACGACTTATTATGACAGGTGAATTATATTGAAATAAATTATTTTGAGTTGTATATCAACTTGTATAAAAGCTATATTCGATAAAAAGAAGAAGCCTTCAATGAACTACGAATTTCAATTGCAAATTACTACAGACTACTTAAGGGGCCATAATCGTATCATAATTTAGCTATAGTTGTCTATCAATCAGTATTCAACAGAGGATATTATTAGTGTTAATGTGGTGGGTAATATATTCGATGGATTCAAATAGCCAGGAAGCGTGACAAGTCTGCTAGACAGCTAATGTATACTTCTGTGGTATAAATCAAAAGAGTTTTAGTATACTATAGCTGACCGCAAGAACATCCTGCCAATATAGCATATACTTAAGCCACTGAATATTAAATAGGGACGTTAAAAGTGTTGAACGCTTGCAAGACGCATTAGAAGTTTCATTTGAGATGAGCAATAATCTTATTGCTCATCTCCTTTTAACTATAGCGTAATAATTTATAGTCTAAAACCTTTCAAAATAAATTGTCGTAAAAAAAAAGCGTATCTAAACAAACAAACTCTTCGGCTTTATAATATCAGAATATTTGATGGTAAATAAAATGGACCGAAGAACCTGCAAAAATCTGCCAAGAATCTGCCGAAGGACCGATGGTAGATGGAGCAAGAAAGTCAAAGAGTGGAGATCGCGACTTGGTAAGCATAGAATAGGATGCCCACCAGCGCGATGGTCAGACGACCTCAGTTGTGGCGTAAATTGGGATAGGCCTAAATCCAGTAGTGCTGCAACAGGCTGATGATGATGATGAAATCAAATAATATACAGTTTTTTGAATTGTCCTGATGTTAAG
Source organism: Euproctis similis (assembly GCA_905147225.2). Taxonomy (NCBI): domain Eukaryota; kingdom Metazoa; phylum Arthropoda; class Insecta; order Lepidoptera; family Erebidae; genus Euproctis; species Euproctis similis. The sequence goes on along the minus strand of LR990118.1, from coordinate 4,831,985 downwards.
ACCCAAAGGTGAAAGTAAAGCTGTGCCTCGATGGGCCTTGATGCCACTATAAGGCGATTTAGGCATATGTTTTCCAGTCAAAGATAATCAATTAAATATTTAAAACTAAATTTGGTGTCTATAATTATTCTAAACTAGAGTCCGCTCTCTTTTATATTCGAATAATCTAGGTACCTCGAAACCAAACGAAACGCAGCATGAGCAACTTTACGTCGACCTTCTGAGTGGTCGTGGTATTTCACCGTTCGAGCCTTCCCATTAACGCAGCGAACTGCTTGGCTCTACCACTGTTAAAATTAGCTAGAGATTGCATGTATTTTGATTATGCTTATAACTTGTACCATATCCATGGTGGGTTGTCGTACTGGACTAAACAATAATCACGAACAATCAATAATTTCTACGAAAGTGTTTTATTTGCATGCATCTACGTGAGATAACTTAAATGAATGTTTAATTATGTGACAAGCAACATACAAAGATTATATTTATCGAAGTAGTGATGTTGAAGAACGAGTACGATTGATTTTCTAAAACTCTTAATAGATAATATCAATTTTATTGGTACCCCGACTGACTTAATTGTATTCATAACATAACTTCAGCCGCGGCTGTTAAGCTTCGTCTCGCCGTTATGTTTACGTCCCAAGTGGAATAGGTGGCGAACCTATTACCATACCGGGCACAAAGTTTTTAGTCATCGATATTTATCACGTTAAACTTACGAAATTAATTTCGTAAAGTCATTGGTCAATGTAAGTATCCAAACCCGCGACCTCTGGATTCAGAAGTGGGGTGCTTGACCACTGGACCACCGAGACTTTTTAAGACTTTTTAAATTGTATTCGTTTGTTGGTAATTAATAAAATGGCTTAAGAAACAAACGCTCTATCCTATTAATATTATAAAGGCGAAAGTTTGTAAGTATGGATGTATGGATGTTTGTTACTCTTTCACGTAAAAACTACTGAATGGATTTGAATGAAACTTTACCACAATATAGCTTATGCATCAGAATAACACATAGGCTACAATTTTTGAGGTTTCTAATGTGAGGTCGTAAAAAAAACACATTTTTTGCGCTTACATTGCAAACGCTGACTGAATCCTACAATATAGATCAAAACAATTTACTACAGTATTGTACAACTTAAAAAGGTCCACAAAAAAGTCCGTGATGGTATATGTTTATCTCTTAGGAATAACCCACAATAACCATTTTTTATCCTTTACTTTGTACGAGAAATAATGGCTTATTTACGAAGCGATTTTAAGCAATACAGTATTAATCCTTATCCAATTAAGTATCTTAAATACATTGTGCATTTAATAAAGATCAATATGGCTTTTTACAGCATGTAAATTAAATAAATATTTTCGAAGATATCACAGATTTAAAATGCAGAGTCATAGCAATTTCGGCGATAAATACCGTTTCAGTGATAAATACCGGCAGCGGTGCCAGGCAAACGGGGCGTGGGGGGAGCGGGGTAGGTGCGGTGGGGAAGAAGTGGCTCATCGCTGAGTGCGCGACCCGAACGCGGGCAGACGTCGTTGACGGTTGTGTCCGTTTTGCGAATTTTCAAGGCAAAATTCTTCTGTCCCAGTGTTTGTCCTCGAACTCCTCCAAAACGGCTAGACCGATTTTAATGAAATTTGGTATACATATTCGTTAGGTCTGCGAATAGGTTTTTATCTATTTTTCATCCCCCTAAATCACAAGGGTAACCCACCCCTCAATATTTTTTTTTAATTTTTCGACATATTTCTGTTTCTTTTTTTTTATAAAACGGGATACAAAAATACATACAACCCTAAATTTTCAACCCCCTACGATCAACCCCTATTTTTTAAACTTTATTTTTTGGCAAGGCGAAGTTTGCCGGGTCAGCTAGTACATAATATATACAAATTGAGAACCTCGTCGTTTTTGAAGTCGCTAAATTGAAATTTATGTTCACCCTGCAAATGAACGACGTATAAAGGTTGAATAATTAGTTTCTGTATTCGATTAAGATCCATTGTTTGGTATAGTTCTACTAGAAAGGGAAGTTCTGACATTTCTGCCTTTTTAAAATAATTTAAGCCATACACTAACTTAGTTAGATATATAACTTATGTTTAAGTTATGCATCTGTATGACTGTGGATGAGGCGAAAGATGAGTGTCAGGGTCGTAGCTTGTGGAAAGTCAAAGTCTCCGCCTTTAAAGAGTCACGCAATTTGCTGCCTCAATGGACCGGCTCGACCACGTATCCAAGTCCTTCCCTATCCAGCTTCATAGGCTGGCAGCGCAACTGTAACACTGCCTGTTATTTGTGCTCACCTTCAGGTTGCCTCCCTAATGCTTGAAAAAATATCCGAAGTTGTAGCCTGGTAGGTGTTTTTAAGAAGCTGATTGAAATAAAATCACACATTTCATTGCATGGCTTGTTGTCAATATCTCAACTATGGACTAAATTCTTCAGTCATCAACTTTAACTAATCTAAAATATTCTTAAAACAAATAGCAATTTCGTCTCTGTAGTCCTAACCTCCACGAGCTGGTCGAACACCTTCGCTTCTGGTGCAAGAAGTCTCACATTCGAATCTTTTTTTCTTCAATAGTCATGTATGATAAACATTGCTTATGTAAACTGTGTGTGATATATGACAATAGGCTTCGTCACCTCATTACAAAGGAACCAGAAATTTCCTTTTTTATGTGAAAGAAGGAAATCATGCAAGCGGACCTGGAAATGAATGACTAGCGACGCTCAAGGGCAGCTGGAGGCCACAACAAACTTTTTGCTAATCCAAAAAAACTCGTTCGATATAATAATATGACAATATGCTACCTTGCATATCACATGTAATGGGTAACGTAACATTTCGTACACGTACGTAACATAACTATAAGTTTATTTTTTTTATGAAATAGGAGGGGAAACGAGCAAGCAAGTCACCTGGTGGTAAGCAACAGCCACCGCTCATAGACCCCTGCAGATAGTATCACAGTAGCGTTGTCAGCCTTTAGGAAGCATTAAGAGTAGGATGGGAATGGCAAGGGTTAATTTACGTCAATATTTTAAGAGACCGTGGCATTTCTATTTACGACTATTAAATGCTCACAGGGTCAAAGTCAAAGTCACAGAAAAAAGCTAAAACGCCAATTGTCCTTGCCTTGACAATCGGCTGAAGTTAAAAAAATGATACTAAATACTCTATACATCCGTCCATAAATAACTCTGACACTCTATAATAAATGTTTCTCTCGACACTAAGACGTGCCCCCAAAAATAAACAACTGCACTGAAGGAAAGCAATAAGTGTAACAGATGTCACAGTCCCCATATAAAACTTAAAGTAAAACAATGGGTTTTGGTACGCAAACTTTTTGTCCCATGTGATGTGTAACTGTGCTGTAAGTCGCATAACGTTGAAAAGATGCTTCAGAAGTAGACGCCATATTTGCTTATAATTCGCCATCTTTACTTATAATAAGACAACTTGAAGTTGTGTTCGAGCGTTAATAAATGTTTTGCATTTTTAGGATTACTACTTTTTCACCAAAAATGTGCCTAGAACTTTTGTAGCATATGTCTAGGGCATGTTTGGACATTTTATTGAATAATAACTTATCTATCATCTAAAACTAATGATAATTGTGGTACATGGCGCCAAAAGCAATTTGGACAATAATTTAATAATATTATTTCAATAAGTAACTGGTTTGGAATAGATACTCTTAATTAAAATATCCAGCTTCAATTTGTAAATTAATTTACACGAGGTAACACTGTCCTATTATTTATTCAATTTTTATAAAATAACAATGATCATACGACCTATATATATTATTTCATAGAATGAAATAACTAAAACTTTATTTTTCATTAGGTAACTTGGTAATATTTTAGTTATATCAAAACATTAAAACAACTCACAGGGAGCCTGAAAAAAATAAATTTTATACACAATTTGGTTTTCAATTTAAATATTAGTAGGTGCTTACAAAGTTTACCCTACAACTGAACTCATCAACAGTCGAGCAATTAATATAAGTCAAACTCGCAGCCCCTTTTCTGATGGAAACATTTTGTAATGCTTGTAATATTTTTTTTACTTATACAATTAGTTTAAAACTTATTGGTTAGTACCTTCATTCTAATTGTTGAATAGATTTTCACGTTTTCAAGTTTAGAAGGAGTGTTATCATGTCAAGAGCGTGCACGTCGCGATCCCTGTCGTCCCAGAGGGACGCAATCTTGACCGAAACGAATACAGCCGCGCAGGCTGCAAGGGCGTGTCCCAATAGCGACAGGCACCGATTAGTCCCCGTCGGTGAGGCTGCATGCGCATGCGGCGGAGGGGGCCGCCACCCTTCACGCGGCGCCAAACCTGGCGAGACGAGGAGAGGGGAGTGCCGTATAGGCACGTGGAATGTTAGAGGTAACATGACAAGAAATATGAATGAGATGACGGATGTAAGAAATGAGAGATGCCTGGATGCCTTGTGTTTGATGGAAACAAATCGGAAGGGGAGTGAGCCGAGGACCTGCCAGGTGGCATGGCAGCAAACGCTCTGTAATTGGAAAACTAGGTATGTTTGTTACCGTTTTGGACTACGTTTTTACTTTTTTTACATTACTTTAGTTTATATTTTTACTTTAGTTTATAAAGTTTTGTGTGTCAGTATTTCCCACGCCATCAATATCTCGAAATTGGTAAATATTGATGAGTTTTTTTTTGTTGAGGTTGTTTTATAAATAACTATACACACACTCTCGATGAGAACAGTAAATATCGGCAGTAAAATGCTCCAATAAATTTACAAACAGCTTATGATTCACATAAACTGTGGACGTATAAAAATATATTGAACACAAACAAAGAAGAACACGTGTTTCTAAAATAAATCTGAAAGTATTCTGTCCCACAGAATTTAGAATTTAATGGTTATTAGCAATCTACCCACAGATTCATCTGAGCAAAAAATAAAAATATAAAACTTGCCGTCAATCTTGAAAATTCAAATACCTATACTCAGGTTAATAGTTAATTCTTTGTCTTTTAGAGTCGACTGTGCTAGAAGGAGGCTTATTTTTCTGTATATATGCCCAGTTTTTAGTCTAAATGATGGAACGGATTGTAGTTTGACAAATTTCGTTTGATCTTAATTGTAGCTGCCAATAGGCTCAATTAATTCCAAAAGTTGTCCTCAGAAACAAAATAATAGGTAATACAGCTTAGTTTTGAATGATTCAGTGATCATACATTGTATTTTAAAAAAATATCGAATAAGTTCAGCTCGAATATTGCCACATGGCCACAGAATGTTTATGGCGAGGTTATTGGATCTGTTTTCTGTTATTTTAGGTTATACGATAATGGTTTAGAAATACAAAATTATTACAGATGAAAAATATTTTTTTTTAATATACCAAAATCAATTAATCTGTAAAGATCATGAGTTGCTAATTTATATTAACATAACATAACATAACTTCACGCCTTTTGTTACCCGAAGGTGTAGGCAGCGGCTGTTAAGCCTCGTCTCGCCCGAGCCTATTGCCATACCGGGCACAAAGTTTTCAGTCATCGATATTTATCACACTTAACTTCCGAAAACAATTTCGAAAAGTCATTGGTGCGAGCCAGTGTCAGGATTCGAACCCGGACCTCTGGCTCAGAAGTCATGTGTTCTACCACTGGACCACCGAGACTGTTAATTTACTATATAATAATTTATATTTATTTATTTGAAATACTCATGTGATTCTAGAGAATAGATCGTCAATATCTCTTCCTGTGGCTGTATTAAGAAGCGACTAACTTCAAAAGAGGTGATCAGCTTTCGTATTCTCTTAAAATATTGTCAATCTTTTTACGGGTAAATTTGAGGGCAGACCGTATTATTGGATTACTAATAAATACTTACATTCGTAGAATGAGTTTAAATAAATATTTGTGCAAAAAGTCCGCCTGAATTTCGACAAATGGCTGACTGTCCGCTGGGTAACGACGTCATAGATGTGTGCAACCGTTTGGAATACAAACGTTAAGATTATAAAATATATCTAAATCTAGGACTAGCTACTCTCCGCAGCTCAGTCTGCTTGTCCTTTCTCAGGATAAAGGGTTTTTGGACAATCAATCTTTCAAAATGGAGCTACTGTTCCAATTGCAAGGGGCTAACAAAGGACATTAAAATAAAACATTTGGCTTATAGAGCGGACCTATCGCTAGCCACACTTTAGTCAATTAAATATATTGTTTTCGCAGACAAAAAAACAAAAACTGGTTGCGGCATCAAGCAAAGACCGATCAATTTCCAAAATACCTGAAGAATTCCATCCAATAAATGGATTCTTTTCTGGAGACAAAGGTCTCTTTTTAATATTACTTCCAGTTTTAATAATTTAAATAGAGATAAGATATTTTAGTTTTTGACCACCAAAAATATTTAGTTAAACAAAGTTTGATAATATCTACGCCGATTTTTGCACGCCCATTTGCCCTCGTGTACCTCGATTAGTAGTTTTAGTAAGCACTGGTATTTTCGCGTCAGCTTGTCTTAATTTTATGCTCTAGCTGAACAGATTTTCGTTTATGTTTAGGGGTTTACGTGATATTAAGTTCAAAAGCAGCGTGGGCATTTTTTATTTATTTATTTTTACTTTAATCTGAAAAGAATTCTGAAGAATTTTCGAAATCGATCCCAGGACTTCTGAATCAGAAGCAGGGACGATGGAACACTGGACCATGTAATGATATATATTTTTTTATGGAATAGGAGGGCAAACGAGCAAGCGTGTCACCTGATAGTAAGCAGCCTGCGCCGCCCATGGACACCAGCAACACATATAGTGTTACCGTTATGTTGCCGTTTAAGGGAGTAGGATAGGAAAGGATGGGGAAGAGGGGGTGGGCCTCCGGTTACCTCTCTTACCGAACGAAACGCGGTATGAGCCACTTTACGTCGATTTTCTGAGAGGTTGTGCTGTTTCACCGGTCGAGCCGGCCCATTCATGCAGCGAACTGCTTGGCTCCACCACTGTGGATGATATAATTAAAACGCCAGGCCTATCTCTTTCCACTCTTATCTGGAGTTCACACGATGCTCGGAAATGTAAAATTAATAATTCTCATTTATATAAAATATTTATCAATTAGTTTATCATTAATAATATGTATGAGTCATTAAAGATATATCCGTTTTCCTCCACACTACTCAGAAATCACTGATCTCATTTTCGCGCTAGATTTTACAAGGTCTTTTAATAATTGAATGTAAACTGTACATAATGTTTAACTTTAAAAAAATATCATTATTATTAAATAACTAGTTGACCCGGCGAACTTCGTTCCGCATCAAAAGAAATAAATTAGTAATATTTGGATCTTAAAAAGTTCAATTTGTGCTATTTATCGGCACGCGTTTTGGCGCGCAAACGCAACTGCTATGTACCGCTATGTTAATACTGTAATATCTTCGTAAATATTAGTTTAAATTACATGCTGTAAATGGCTATATTAATCTATATTAAAAACACAATCTATTTAAGACACTTAATTGGATGAAAATTAATGCTGTAATGTTTAAAATTGCTTCGTAAATAACCCATTATTTCTCGTAAAAAGTAAAAAAAACAATAATGATCATCGTGGGTTATCCCTAAGACATAGACATATGCCCTCGCGGAGTTTTTTTATACACCTTTTAAAGGTGTATAATAATGTAGTACATTGTTTTGATTTATCACTTAGGGTTTAGGCAGCGTTTTCGATTAAAGTTTTAAATCTTGAAAATTATCATTTTTTTTTCACTACACTATTCATGAATTATAGATCAAAACCACCCCGTGGACACCCTCTATCTATTAAAAAAAAACGCATCAAAATCCGTTACGTAGTTTCAAAGATTTAAGCATACAAAGGGACATAGGGACAGAGAAAGCGACTTTGTTTTATACTATGTAGTGATCTCGGTGGTCCAGTGGTCGAGCACACGGCTTCTGATCCAGAGGTCTGGGTTCGAATCTAGACACTGGCTCACACCAATGATTTTTCGAACTTGTTTTCAGAAGTTAAGTGTGATAAATATCGATGACTGAAAACTTTGTGCTCGGTATGGCAATAGGTTCGCTACCTATTCTATTTGAGACGGAAACATAATGGCGGGTCGAGGCTTAACACCCACTACACCTTCGGGTAGAATCAGGCAAGAAGTTATGATAATTATGAAAATAAATATAAATAGGTTATTGTGATTTCAGGAAAAAATCGTGTGAGTCGTCGTCTCAATTAGTTTTGTTCGGTGGCGCATCGCCTGATGGTAAGCAACCAATGCCGCCTATGGACACCGGCAGTTACCGGACATTAAAATGGCATAGGGAAGGGGTCCGAAGTAGGAAAGGAGAGAGGCCTTCGGATAAATCGCTGTATGAGCCACTTTACATCGATATTCTATGAGGTCGTGGTATTTCACTGGTCGAGCCAGCTCAGTCATGCCGAATGTACATGGCCATACCACTTTAAATTGTTTTTTTGCAATTAATCTGGTTAAACGTAATACAATTTATATTCGTCTATTTTACTCGACTGCGGTATAACTTAACATAACATAACTTCACGCCTTTTGTTACCCGAAGGTGTAGGCAGCGGCTATTAAGCCTCGTCTACAGACTGCGGTATAAAAAGGATTATTTTTCCGAGTTTTATTTGTACGTATAATATTTAGCTATATTTTTGTCGCATATACTTCTGAATTCCCCCTAACTGCGACAGTGATAACACATGTCACTTCCGAGGTCCCATACTTTTGGAAACTCCCACGGGATCAGAAATTGCGTTTTATGTTCGGACGTCTGATATCTGTTATAAAAGGTTACTGTATTAATTTAATTATTTATTATCTTTAAAACACGATATTCTGACTTCGTGAAGTAGAAAAATGATATTGCCAGCGGGATTTGAATCGATGATAAGTTTTTCTACCTCCCAGTTGTCTAGTTAGATGAGTTATAAGGTCAAACTTAATACTTTTTGAAAGAAATGTATACGAGTTTTATATTTTATCATTTACTAAAAAGGCAGGATAAAATATAATTATTTGAAACTTTATTTTACTTTGAACTGAAATATGTTTTTTAAATATTTATCACATTTAGCGCTTTTTTAGTTATTTTCATACGAAAAACATGTCTGTGTAATACAATTTGTTACAAGGCTATGTCTGAACTTTGGAGATAGAGAAGGAAAGTCTTTCTAATAAAGACTTTGACCAGCGGCCCCCCATTGAAGAGATTTAGTGAGTACCTCTATCACCAAACGAAACGCGGCATGACCCACTTTACGTCGATCTTCTGAGAGGTCGTGGTATTTTACAGATCGAGCCGACCCATTCATGCAACGATCTGCTTGGATATACCTCATATAAAAAAAATGCAATTGCGTAAAAAGTGTAAACAATAAATAAATAAGATCACAACTAATATTTGATTATATTTTGATCCTGGGTATAGAATTTACGATTTAACGCATTTAACAAAATTGTATACCCTAACATTTTATACTATAACGGTCACAATAAAATTTAAGGTACACAGGCAGATAAAGTACGATGCGAGTCTCAAAATAAATTCACAAAGGCCATATGTTTCAAACAAACGACAGTCTCTAATAATAATAAATACAGATATTTTTATATTTTATTTATAATATTTTCTAAATTCTTTTTTTCGGGCAAAGAGATTCAATTATATCCATTTCAAAGGTAAATCTTTATGTTCAAACTCGATTCACAAACACACTTGTTAAATTTAAATATATTTACACATATATATTTATTTTAATCATATTCGGTTACAGTACGTCGAACGCAGAAAGATTTGTAGAAAATTTTCGAAAATTTGATTTGATTTGTAGAAAATTCTGTGAAATATATTAGAATTGGTTAATATTTATGGGAACAAACTATTATAAGAAAAATACCTGAAGTTATACCCGAGTAAAAAAAAACCACCTTAATAAAATCCGTCATCCGCACAGTACTGTCCTCTGCTGATCGTAAGTCTCGCCTAAGCACGCCGTAGCTCCAGGTCCTGTGCTTCTTACATCCAACAACGCCCTGCTGTTTTCATTAAGTCCTAGATCCATCTAGTGGAGGCATGGCCTACGCTGTGAAGTCCAGTCCGTGATCACTACTCTATAACCTTTCTTCAAACTCTACTCTCACCTTTCTTCATAACATAACATAAATTCACACCTTTTTGTACCCGAAGGTGTAGGCAGCGGCTGTTAAGCCTCTCCTCGCCGTTATGTTTACGTCCCATATGGAATAGGTGGCGAACGTATCGCCATACCGGGCACAAAGTTTTCAGCTATCGATATTTATCACACATAACTTCCGAAAAGGAGTAGAACAAACGAGCCCAGGTAATCCGCTTGTCACCTGATAGTAAGTGCCGTTTCGTTGCCGGTCCTTCATTCCATTTGGGACGTAAACATAACGGCGAGACGAGGCTTAATAGCCGCTGCCTACACCTTCGGGTAGAAAAAGGCGAGAAGTTATGTTATGTTAGGTCTCTAACCCATAAAAATACGTACATCTAGACATGATATTTCACTTCTTCTGATACAGCTGGGGTATAAATATAGAATGATCGATATTGTATAAAAATTGTTCATAATAATATTATAATTCATTCATTCATATAATTCATTTTATATCTACAGTATTTTAATTATTAATTAAGTGTTAGTACGTTGCGAAGGCAGTTTGTTGAGTTATTTATATCTTCTTAGTTATTATAGGTCAGTGTCAGATTTTACTTTGACTATAACGCTGATAAAACTATTACTTTACATAACATAGCTTCACGCCTTTTCCTACTAATAGGTGAAGGCAGCGGCTGTAAAGCCTGCACTCACTAAACCGTTAAGTGCCATATATGTGACCATAGACCGCGTACAAAGTTGTCAGTCATAGATATATATAGACGGGCCTCGTGGCGCATTGGTAAAACTACCGGCTGAAGCATTGAGGTCGGGGGTTCGATTCCCACCCGAGCACAAATATTTGTGACAAACATGAATATTTGTGTGGCGTCTGGGTGTGTTTCTATGTATTATAAGTATGTATTTACAAAAGAAAAGTATATGTGTATTAATATCCGTTATCTAGTATCCATAACACAAGCATTTAGTTGCTTAGCTTGGAACTAGAGGGCGCTGTGTGTATGGTGTCCAAGATATTATTATTATATCAATCGCATATAACTTTTCCGAGGAATCATTTGTATATGGCCAGAATCGATCCCACGACTTCTGTAGCGTCATTAGTACAATATTATTTTATTTTATAAATCAGTTTACTATATTGTATCGTTTCGAAAGCTTAGTGGTTTGGTAAGGATATTCAAAGACGTATCCAAAGTTATAAATTCTGTCCAATTAATTATTATATAAAACAAATACCTAAATGCAAACTACTCCGCCTTTAATCTTAATTATTAAAACTGTAATGGTAAGCAAAATCTTTACGTAGTAGCTATAAAACAAATTCGGTCCCATTATATCTTTGAAACTACGCAACGGATTTTGATGTATTTTTTTTATAAATATAGGGTGTTAACGGGGTGGTTTGTATGTATGATTAATTAATTATGTAGTGAAAAGAAAGTTATAACTTTCGAGATTTAGCAATTTAATTGCAAACGCTGGCTGAACTCTATGTGATAGATAAAAAAATATACTACATTATTGTACACCTTCAAAAGGTTTTCTAAAAAGTGGTGTATGGCTTCTCTTATGGATAACCCACAATGACCATATAGTGATGATAAATATAGTTTTAAACACTTTATTAATGCCCAAAAAAGGCTACAACCAGGTTGAATTATCCGTCTCTATTGCTCGTACCTTTTTGATTCTACCCATTTATTTGATATACAACCTTATTTTGAAAAATACCTACACGCTCAACCCAATATTCAAACTTATACTACGACAAGAATAATATATTTATATATAAAATGGTAAAGTTATTGAACAATTCCATGATTAAACTGTCGTACAGTTTATCTTATGAATCCGTTTTACGACATTCCATATTTAAATAAAGTTTAGTGAAAGAACAAAATTGTTCCAATTTCAAACCCCGTTTTTTTTTTTTCATAAAATTGTCAGAAAATGTGCCATTGTTTACTGTGAATGTTCTGGTAAATTGAAACATTGTCATTCATCCAATATAATATAAGGGATACTTTCTAACGACAGAGTCGCCATTTTGGATAAATTTGCTTTTATTTATGTAAAACTTTTACACATTTTTTTTTATCTGAATAAAAAAGTGATTTCACCGTAATTTACATATACATTTGTACTAATGTACAATAAAAGTAAGTATAATCTATCTATATATTTTGTGATAAAGATTTAGCCAAGTATTTCTGCGAAGTTAGTGTTTTCACTTTTGTTTAATACCTTATAAGTCAAAATGATTTAAACATGATATATCATAACATTACTTCACGCCTTTTTACCTGAAGGTGTGGGCAGTAAAGCTGAAACGAAATAAAGTTTACTGAGTCTACAAGTGACTGACAATATGGCACCTAATGATATGACAATTCCACCACCTATATAGGTTTCGAGATGAAAAAGGCATAATTGCCTCACCAGCCGAAATCAAATTACAAAATAAAACGAGAATGTATTAATTATGAACATTATTTTTTCATCAATAAAACAATCAATTAAAAAGGAAAAACTATATACTATATAACTATATCGATGACTAACAAAATTTTGTGCCAGGTATGGCAATATGTTCGCCACCTATTCCATTTGGGATCTAAACATAACGGCGAGACGAGGCTTAACAGCCGCTGCCTATACCTTCGTGAGGTTATGTTAAGTTATGTGAAAAATATAACTATACAGAATAGGAAAAGAAAATACTTTTCCAAAATATATAACCAAGTATTTGAAAATACATTTTCTCAGTATAACAAACAAAAAAATATCTTATTTTTACTTCAGGAGAGTATGTGATTACAATCTATCCGGTCGGGTATTATCTCTCTGCATTCGTAAAAAATCGTAGAGAAAGAGGACGGTGACCTGGAAAAACTCGTACGAGAGTGGTGTTAATGCGTTGGGCGTTTTCGAACTCGTACAAGATTATCTATATCTCAACAATTACAAGTTCGTAACCAAGAGGGTGATTTCAAATGATAGCGCCTCGTGGCGCATTGGTAAAACTACCGACTGCAGCAATGAGGTCAGGGGTTCGATTCCCACCCGAGCACAAATATTTGTGTGTGTGTGTGGCGCCTGGGTGTTTTCTATGTATTATATAAGTATGTATTTACAAAAGAAAAATATATATGTATTAATATCAGTTATCTAGTATCCATAACACAAGCATTTAGTTGCTTAGCTTGGAACTAGAGGGCGCTGTGTATATTGTGTCCAAGATATTATTAATAACGTAATATGATATAACGATACTTTTCATTGTATTGTTTATATTCGTCACGTGAACACTCTTTAACATCTTATATGTATATTTCTTCAAAATTTTTCTTTAATTTCCTATAATAACCATAGCCTCATTATTCGATGACAGGTTTAATAACCTTACATACATAAATAACATCGCTACTATTGATTACGGGTAGATACGGGATTTTCAATAACATACGGTAACGATATTACTGTATTAAAAAAAATATGTCATGTTTTTTTTTTGTTTGTTACCTGCCAGTCCGTCAATCAATGATTTTCTATTATAACTATTTTTGACCCCAATCGGTTGGTAGAGATTAAAATTTGGTTGGCACTTCATAATATTAAAAATGAAAAAAAAAGAAAATGTATTCCAAAATACAATGTTATAAAAATTTGAGATATTAACCCTACTATTGTCATAGTTCTAATTTATTTTGTAAGTAACTATGTTTGTTTGAATCAACTAAATAACGCTACCTGTAAGTGGTGTAAGAGTTTCGTGCCAAAAACTTCAAAAATTCCGTCTGTCAATATATATTGAAAAAATTATAAAAAATACCGGCAATTTGGTGGATATGGCTATATTCGTTTGATAACCAGACATTCCAAATTTATTAATTTCCATAGATTTATTAGCCAAATACTATCGAAATTTAATTCGATTTAATAATAGTTATTGCTTCAGCTCGACGTGTTTTTCTATAGTCTAACACCCATTAGTTCTCGGTAATCCATTGCTTTTATTACAATTTATTATGTCACTTTCTTTTGTCTGTTTCTCTATCTTTGCAACCTTTCTATCTAAAATAAAGAACGATCCAAAGAATGAACTAGGAAGATTAACGTCTCGTTTAAAATGTCGGTTCCGTTTTGCTGCAAGAATTAAAAGGTTTAAAATTGTTCGCGTTTCAATTTATTTTTAAACCCCCAAATGTGGACAGGTATTATTTTTGATAAGGAATTGAGAGCCATTTACGACAACTATATTTACAGTATGTAATGTCTAACGTAACCTTTCTACTTCAACGATTTATCGACCATTATTACAGTGGTAGAGTCTTGCTGTTCGCTGCATGAATAGGCCGGCTCGACCGGTGAAATACCACGACCTCTCGGAATATCGGCGTTAAGCGGCTTGTGCTGCGTTTTGTTCGGTGAGAGAGGTAGGCTCCATCCCTTTTCCCCTTCCTTTTTCCTCCTATTCCCTTAAAGGACGGCAACGCACCAAGGTGTATATAGACGGTAAGACCTTACTAACCATCAAGTGACCCACATATGTTCGTTTGCCATCCTTTCCCAAAATATTTTTACGGTTTAAAGAGTTCCAGAGGTTAGTGAGTTCAAACATGATAAACAAACAAATTTCTACTCTCTCTTTAGATTATTAGTTGGTATTGATAGTCGTCTCGGTGGCCTCAAAATTGTACCTAATGCGCACAGAGTAAATACAAGAAGACAAAAAATAAAACTCTTCTGCGTTCAGTTTTTTTTATTCTGAACCTCTAAATTTCTTACATACATTCATGAGTTTTCTTCTATAATTTATTGTATTATTATGTAGAGAAGAAAGATCAGGAGAGTCACGTGAACCCTTTTCACATTGAATGTAGACCGAAAGTGGGGCAGCCATTTTTTTTCAAATTATGTGAGGCAGTAACATATTCATTCGACAAGTTTTTTTTCTACCCAATATCTAGTATACGTAATATCAATCGGTATTCAAAGTTACGAAGTTACATACTAAACGATCTAGCTGCGGAAGGACCACGCAATTCGCTGCATGAAAGGGTCGGCTCAACCGGAAAAATACCTCTTGCCGCATTCCGTTCGGTGAGAGATTTATCTGGAGCCCCACCCCCTCTTCCCATCCCTCTCTGTAAAGTATTTTAGAGGCCAGCAACGCAAATATGAAACTATCTGTGTTGCAAGTGTCCATTGAGGGTGATAGTCACTTACCATCAAATGACCAACATGCTCGTTTGTATATATATCTATAATAATGTATATTTATCTCCCATATCGTATTGTATATATACTTATATATCCTATAAATAGATTCGGTAGAAAAACTTAACAATATCTCGTACAGAATATACGGAGCGCCCTTTAGTTTCAAACTAAGGAAGTGAATGCTTGTACTATAGATACTAGATAACGGGTAAAAATAATAATAATCTTGGACACAAATCACACAGCGACCTCTAGTTCCAAACTAAGCAACTAAATGCTTGTGCTATGTATACTAGATAACGGATACTAATACATACATACTTTTTCTTTTGTAAATACATACTTATAATAAATAGAAAAACACCCAGATGCCATACAAACATTAATGCTTGTCACAAAAATTTCTAATCGGATGTGGAACCAGCCAACCTCGATTCCACGGTCGGTAGCCAATTCACCACAAAGCTCGTCAAATAAGAGACCTTCAAGTCACTTCGCAAGTTACCACGTAAACGGTACGTTTTATAGCTAACGTTGATAATAATATGATAATGTTATTCCTCTAACCGAAGCTCATAGCATTCCGTATGTCAAGCCCTACTTGTCACATAGAAGTACTAAAAATATTATAGCTCTCCCAAACTCTTCCGAAAGGATTTAGGGTCCATAAAATAAATCGGAGGTCTTTTTGAAGGCTATATATTATTTGAACTTTTCATAGCGTTAAGTAACTACCGGTTATACAATAGAGGCAGATTTTGTTTATAGTAAATCCGGAATGTGTTTGCCGTGGCCTCGCCTTCATTCAAGCGATCATTGGTCATTGACCAACGTGGCACCATACAAGTAGAATTGCACCTGTCTAAACCACTGTACTATCTTTATGGTTTAATAATACTCGTATCTATAAGAATTAAGTTTTTTTTTATGGAATGAGGGGCTAACGAGCAATTGGATCACCTGATGTTAAGCAACTACCGCCGCCCATAAACACCTGCAACACAGATAGTTTTATAGTTGCGTTGCCGTCCTATAAGCGAGTGAGAAGGGAATATGGGGGAAGGGGAGTGGGTCTCGAAACTGGAAATGAAACGTGACTTGTTCCACTCACGTCGATATTGTGGCTGGTAGTGGTATTTTACCGGACGAGCCGCACCATTCATGCAGAGTTATGTGGCTCTACCAATGTTCCTATTCTTTATATTATATCTATATTATATTTATTCTAGTTCTTATTATTAATTATGATAACTATATCTCTTATGTCGTTACGTAAAATGTTATTATAATATTAATACATAAATTACTTTTATAAATAACAAGATCACTGTCAATATATATACGAGTACTTGTAAAAAGACTGATTGCAAAAACTTGTGAGTACATAATAACTAAACCGTTAGAAACGCACTTTCTAGAAATTGGTTACTCAAACTCATTACATGGATGTATATATTATATTGAAAAAAAACTATGTTAACTCATTACAATAACTAGTTGTAGAGCCACGCTGCAAGAAAAGATTAGCTCGACCAGTCAAATACCACGATCTCTAAAAATATCGGAGGAATGGGGCTCATGCCGCGTTTGTCATGGTGAATAAGGTATCTGAAAACCCAATTCCTACCCTTCTCCACTCTCTATGACCGTTTCTCTCTCCCATTTTAAAGACCGGCTACGCAACTGTAACAGTATCTGTGTTGCAGGAGTCCATGGGTGCGGTAGTTGCTTACCATCAGGTGACCCGCTTCTCTCACCGAGCTAAATATAGCATGAGATACTTCGTGGCATTTCACTGGTCGAACCGGACCATTCACGCAGCGAATGGCGAAATTCACTGTTTCAAAATACATATAACTATTTGCTACCGTCGTGCATGTCTCCAATATATATAATATAATTAAAAGTAATTTGTATTTAAATTTAACTACATATTGCAGTTGTATTAAACTAGTATTTAGATTATAGCGAAGCCATTTTAAATCCGCCTATTTAATGTGTGTTCAATATATCAATAGCCTTTAATAAACCTTATTAATTTATCTAGAATTATTTCAATACTTATTCATATAATTTCCAATCTTGTTGGACAATTATAGAAGCTGATTATTATAGCACTTGCTAATCCAGCAAACGCTGTCTAGCCTCGAAAGTTGTCAATAAACAAATAAAAAATAATAAATAAATCTTAGAAGAGTGAAAATTTTTGTTGAACTTTTTTTTATGGGATAGGAGGGCAAACGAGCAGGCGTGTCACCTGATGGTAAGCAACCAACGCCGCCCATGGACACCAGCAACACATATAGTGTTACTGTTGCGTTGCCGACCTTTAAGGGATAGGGGATAGGAAAGGACGGGGAAGGGGGGGGGGCTCCGGGTACCTCTCTCACCGAACGAAACGCGGCATGAGCCACTTTACGTCGGTCTTCTGAGAGGTCGTGGTATTTCACCGGTCGAGCCGGCCCATTAATGCAGCGAACTACTTGGCTCTACCACGTATTTTCTAATGTTGTATCAAAAATAAAAAAATATCCTGAAAAAATTAGGGGAAGCCATTTAGGAGGATGAAAGATGGTCTTCGGTTCTCTGACCTACCTGATATGCCTATCAAATCTCTAACTACTGGAAGAGAAGTTCTGAGTTCACAACCACAGTGTGGAGAATTCTAAGAGTGTTAGAGCCACGCAGTTTGCTGCATGAATGGGCTCGACCGGTGAAATACCATGACCTCTCGGAACATCGGCGTTAATAATATACAGGCTCGTACCGCATTCCGTTCGGTAAAGGAGAGCTTTGCTCGTTTGTCCTGCTACCCCATAAAAAAGAGTACGAATCCAAGTGAGTTTTTGTTTGTCATGTTTCACAAGTATTGATAACTGAAAATATATGTTCTATATAACAATCTTCGTGTTTTTGGGATCAGATAGCCCAATCGACGGGTAAATATAAAAATAATTAAATCAATATGCAGAGATAAGTTTTTAACAACCTGATTAATATAACTCAATTTTTAACTTGAGGTGTAACAAGTGAAAGTAAAGGTGTAACAACAGGTTAAAAAGTTTTATAATTATTAGTTTATATAGCCGAGTTAAAGCATTTTTAATTATTATACCATTTAACTAGTCCGTATAGAAGTAAACTGGAACCCTGATTAGAAGATTGATACTGAATCGGTGAAATACCATCACCTCTCATAATATTGGCGTAAAGTGTCTCATGCCGTGTTTCGTTCGGCTGCTTACGATCCCCCTTCCTATACAACTTTCGATCGCTTCCCTATCCCATTTAAAAGATCGACAACGCAACTGTAACACTATCTGTGATTCAGGTGTCAAGACTCTGCTTTTGTTAATCAAAGTGTGAAGATATAAACATCATTGACGTTATTTTTTCTAATATATTTCACTTCGTTATAGTATTAACAAAATTATTCAATAGAGGTTCTTACTGTATGACCTGTATGACCCCAGAAATTAATAATTTTCATGGGTCACTCATTTTCAGGCAAATGCCTGGAGATTTCATTAATTTGTTTACATAATAATATGAAAGTTTTAAATGTAACAACCTGAATATATAGTTTTATTAATGTCGTCAAAATCTTTCAATAAAAAGGCTACTAATTTCAGCAGGAAATGAATGTTACAACGAAGCGTAGGTCGGACCGTAAAATTGGGAGTCTGTGATAAATTTCAAATTTAACGTGTCAGTAATTTCAGGATCACCGGAAATTTACTTACAAATAATAGGTACATTTGTTTAAAAAGTTTGTTTAAAAAGCGTAAGTAGTGGCTGTTAATCTCGTCTCGCCGTTATGTTTAAGTCCCAAATGGAGTAGGTGTCTAACCTATCGCCATACCGGGCACAAAATTTTCAGTCGACGATTTCACACATTACTATCGAAATTAATTTCGAAAAGTCATTGGTGTGAGCCAGGATTCGAACCTGCGACCTCTGGATTCAGAAGCGGGGTGCTCGACCACTAGACCACCGAGACCTTTAACCTTAGTAGAATATATTATGTTATAATTTTATATTTGGACGATAATATGTATACCTACATTAGATATAAACAGTACAGCCGATTATGGTTATATTTTCCGAAACATCGAAGACCTTTCCAAGGTATAAAATAATACGATTTCAAAGGTATGTCACATAAAAGGCACCATAAACACTTTTAAAATAGGCAGTAAGCAAGCATAGGCATAATTTCATGCTAACACGTAGAATCTTTGATCTCCCAGTGCCCAATTTTCTCACATCAGACACAATTATGGCGGTCATCGATGATCGATTAGATACATACAAAATGCGAGAAAAATCCCGCAAAGTTATAAACTAACGTCTGAATTTCTACCCTTGACCGCTTAGTCAGAAGCTGAATCCTTAGCACAATGAGACCACATCAGTATTAATTAAAACAACTTAACTCCAACCACTGAGCCATCAATCGATTCAATAAATAGTATTTAATTAATTTCGGGTTTTACAATTATAAATTATTAATGTGTGGATTTGGTTTCAAACAAGTATTACGTATTATCGAGGAATAAGTTTCTTTTTTTTGGCGACAGAGAAAAAGTTTCACAGAATATAATTATGGTGTCCCTGATTATAAAGACTGATAAGGGTATTGGTAAAGATTGATACGCTGTGGCATATAGTTGTATACAGTGACTGTGAAAAATGATCCCGAATTCCCGCCTCATATTCGTTTCACTTGACGATCGACTGTCGTTGAGAGCGTACGCGCGCGAAATTGCTGGCCCGCAGCCCGCGCAAATACGGGATTCGAAACTTGAAATTCAAAATTAGAAACTTATAATTCGAAATGTTCTATTTTCAAAAAACTGTGACGTAACGTTCTATTTAGACAATTATTTATTAATATATTCGTCAGTTTATCCATATTTATTAAAAGTGTATTCCGAATATGATTTTGTTTTATGCGGGCTAATATTTGTTTGTTTTTGTTGTATTCTATGAACTGAGTTTCGGAGTTACATCAACAAAGTAAGTAAACATTAATGTTATTGATAATATATTTTATTTATGTGTTTATTAAATCGTTTATAAGAAATAGAAAATGGCGGTGTAGATCCAATGTTAAGTTTGATAAATTTAAAATTAACAAAATCTCTAGCAAAATATTAAATTATAAAAAAAATATTTTTATAGATACTCATATGACACAGACAAATGAAGTAAATATTCATATAATTTAGGCTACAAGAGACGGCGTTATTGCAAAATACTCTTATGTTTTTGCCTTTTTTCTTACAGAAATAAAATCTCCGACTTGCATAAATTAAAGATTAAATAACGACATTCTTTTCATTATTATTGTACATATAATAATTTTTTGGAACAAAACGAAAACATTTAATTTTAAAAAATAACGGAAGTATAGCGCCACGAGTGAACCAAATTAAAATACTTTAAAATATATACCAAACAAAAATTAAATTCAACGCTTAATATTTGCTTTTATTATGGGAGAGGAGGACAAACGAGCAGGCGTGTCACCTGATGGTAAGCAACCAACGCCACCCATGGACACCAGCAACACACGACATTTAATGATAGGGGATAGGAAAGGATGGGGAAAGGGGGGTGGGCCGCCGGGTACCTCTCCGCGTGTGCCGCAGTGGCTCAAACCGCGTTTCGTTCGGTGAAACGCGGTTTGAGCCACTTTACGTCGATCTTCTGAGAGGTCGTGGTATTTCACCGGTTGAGCCGGCCCATTCATGCAGCGAACTGTAATTTGCAATTATTTTATTTTTACCATAAAGATTAATTTAACGACACCTCTCAATTTTACATCCATCTAGGCATTTGGCGATATGCCGTGCTAAGGAAATATTATTTATATATTTTAACACACCTTCTAGTACGGTCGGTTGAACTGACTCATAATTTTCATAAACTACTTAAAACAACAAAAAAGATTCAACATATATTCGGATTTTTAATATATTATTAATAAATTATAACGATGACTAGCAAGCCACAAAATTTATACTTTTTTTTTATTAATCTGTTCATTTATTTATTTCTAAGATTTTCGGAAACACGCTCATATTATTAAAAAAACTTTTAGGATTTTATCGCGTTTATTTATTACTTATTTATATTTATTTCCAACGTGAAATATTAAATAAACGCGATATAATCCTAAAAGTTGTTGTTGTTACGAACCTGTTTATTTTTCGAGATCTGTGATAAAGTTATAATTAAAAATCAATCATTTTCTTTCACCTTTGCTAGACCATTTAATTCACTCAAAATTAAGTAATATATGAATATTTATTATCGGTATATTAAAATATATATAAATGTATATATAGAATTTTACTCGGCATTAATTAAATATTTTGACGAAGTACTAATCACCATAAATTTTAGTATAACGATGGTACTTATCTTTAAAATAAGTTTCAATACTTTTTATAGAAACAAAAAAATCTTGAGTTCAATTTATCAAGCAATCTAATCAATCAACCTTTGTAGTAGTTTCTCCTTAGAGAGTAAGGAAATTGTGAAAGAATACCAGGGTGGATTTGCCATCACCAAATTGACAGCGGTAACTCAAAGTGACTTCAAGAGTCATGAACAATTACGAGCTTGTGAATCAATTAAGTTACGTACCGGTCAACGAGGAGTAGGCCGTCCCCCCACTAGGTGGACCGACGACCTGGTGAAATCCGCGGGAGGCCGATGGATGCAGGTTGCACAGGACCGGCAGTTGTGGCGCTCTATGGGGGAGGCCTACGTCCAGCAGTGGACCTCGAAGGGCTGATGATGATGATGATGATGAATCAAGTTAAGGAGTGTCAGGAGTTAAATAGTGTCTTCTAAGAACTCAGGTCGTTCTGCACACCCCGCAAGAGATTTGGCGTGAAGTTGTATGATTGTTGTTCAAAAGTTAATACAAAGTTTCCATTACGCGGCCGTGAGTTCGTTGGTAAAAAATGTTGTTGTGACAAAATTGTTTTTTTTTTCCGCTGCTCCCAACAACTTTTTTATTATGAACAAATTCACAGAGAATAAATATATTTTTCTTTCTTAAATTTTGTTTGTAGTTCGTTGGTAAAGAAGAAAATATAGTCAGCTTACTTTTCTACAATATTATTCGAACAATCCAAACATACGTCATACAAGTTTTTCTCGATACAAGTCTTGGGTTAGTTTATCTTATGAATGTTCTAAATATTAACTTTTTAACAACGGAAGTTTTAGAATTAAATACTACATACATAGCTTCAAGCCTTCTAAAGCCTATAGTGTAGGCAACGGAATTTAATGCTTCGACTAGTCGAGTGAACTTTTCTTTGATTGTATAAAAGAGGACCTAGCATTCTAGATAAGTTTTGTAAAGAAGATTCTATGGTGTAGTATTAAAGGCTTACTCTTATATGAAATTTCACCAGATGGAAAGCAACTAACACCCCCAAGGACATCCGCAACACCTGGGGCGTCACATCAGTGTTTCTGGCTTCTAAGATGGAAGCGGGTATTTCTTGAAGGAGCCTAGGTCGTTACGGTCCGAAAATACAGTTGCCGGAAAGTTTTCTCACAATGGAGCAGTACGTGGCAAGAAGTGCCGGCAGTATTGGCGCGTCGAACGATAGCGAAAATCAGCAGACGGTATTAAATGGAACAGTTCCTCAAAGCATTCCCCGTGGTACATGCGCTACATGATACAACATCTCTCCGCAACGCCAAGGGATCAAGCCGATCAGAAAGAGTATGGTTATCGACCAGCCGAATCGCGCGTCGTTCGATGCAGTCAAATGGGAAAGCTGCTACTGGGGTGCCCCCGCTCAAAGATGAGAACAGTATTCCACTTAAGGTCAGACCTACGTTTTATACAGCTGCAAACCGTGACTTGATCAAGCTTTTTGAGGCTAATTTTTCTTTACCCTCCAGATGACCGCAAAACTGGACGTCACTCGACATGTCGACACCAACAATTCCGATATTGGCTGGGGCGGGTAAGGCGTTGTTCTCAAAATAGGGAGCTATGACAAATGGTGTCTTTTTAGTGGTAAACGAGCATATCTGTATCTTCTAAGGGTTGAATTGGACTAAGTTTAGTTGGCTCATGTGCGACTAAACAGAGTTCTCAATTTCAGACACAAATTTTTCCCGGTACCCATTGACGTTTTCTCGAGAAATTCGTGGGTGGCCGGTATATAAGGCATTGCCCGTACTGACATCCGCATAACAATGAAGATTGGTGGAATGCATCTGACAACTGACAACTAATCTGAGACCTATTTGACAATTGGAACAAAGTAACTAACATTTATAATTTTTTGTGGAATAATATTGTCAAAATCAAGCCACATCCGTTAGTCTGCTGGCTATGAATAGGCAGTTCTTCAGTGGACATTAACATAATATACAGATCGGGATCAACTACTGTTCAAAATTATTTAAAACAGAACCTGGACTGTATCTCTAAAAATATTTGTAACGTGTTTAAATGATTACGCTGATATAATTACAACTTCTGATCTGACAGAACGCACAATCAAAACGTCTTAACAACGTGTCTATAAAATAAACATGCAGTCATAGTTTTTTCCTCTCTTTGTGTTAAGAAAATCCAAGTCTAATATTTTTTGAGGGAGAAACTTCTGTAGACAATGCATGTTTTTATTTGCATAAGTACTTTTTCCAGACTAAACGGTTGCACTCTCGGGCTGGGCATGAAAATGAGGCTAAGAATAGATCGTCTCATCCATATTGTAGGCGGATAGTCGCTGGAAGATATTATTTCAGAAGCTTCCACCGTCTAAATCCCTTATTAAGTCTTATCATTTTTTTTTGCTGAATACAAAGCAATCTTAGCGCAGTTGAAAACCGTAAATCATTGGTCGGATTTAAAATAATTTAAATAGTTTTATAATAAAGAAAGACTAAGTGTTTAAAAAACAAAAACCGATGGCTGCAGAAGGTTATAATATGATTATATTAAATTTGGTCATATATCAAAAATATATGTAGGTATTTTTTAAAAACTTATTACTCTATGTGTATGCAGTAGCTGTTTAGCCTGGAGGCACCGAATTCGTACGTCTTAAATGAAATAGGTCGCGAAACTAATAGCCATGTAGGTACTGGGCTTAAGGTTAGTATTATTGATATTTATCACGCACTTTCGAGAAGTCATTCACGTGAGTCAAGATTCGTTTTCACGACTTCTTGATTCAGAAGATGGATGCTAGAAGTCAGTATCACCAATGGCTACAATATAGGCATTTACTTTTTTAATAACAACTAGGAACCAATATTAGAACAAAAAAAAAAAATTATTATAGTCAGATATTCTTTTAAAAACAATCTTGATGAAACTATATGCCATGACACGACCATAAAATAATGTAAATACAGTTTAATTAAATGAATTTGTTTCATTGTGAACTTCACAAAGCGAATTAATCCAACAGCATTATGAGGATGGGCAGAGTGATTGACACAAATCCGAGTATCAG
The DNA here is from genome assembly GCA_905147225.2 of Euproctis similis. Classification (NCBI taxonomy): domain Eukaryota; kingdom Metazoa; phylum Arthropoda; class Insecta; order Lepidoptera; family Erebidae; genus Euproctis; species Euproctis similis. Next base: position 4,807,033 of record LR990118.1, on the reverse strand, counting down.
GAATCGCAATCATGATATTAGATATTAAAGCTAGTAGCGATACCGTAACGGTTTAACTACATTTCTATTTTAATAAGTATCTGTTTGTTTATATCTTGTAATCAATATTCTCGAAAACGAGTAAACTTATTTTGAACAATTATTTCACTATTATAAGGCTAGTGTTTATAGAAATAACATAGACTTTATGTTTTATAGAAATGATTAGGTTATTTCATTAGTTTAATAATTTAATTATATTTAATTTCGCAGATAGTCTTAAGTTGTGTAGTCATTTTATTTTATGACACTAAAACAACTTTTAGGATTATATCGCGTTGATTTATTACTAATTTTATTTATTTCCCGACGTTTCGAACTCTTTACAGAGATCATTTTCACGAGTGATGAACAAAAAAGAGTTCGAAATGTCGAGAAATAAATAAAATTAATTACCAAATAAACGCGATGTAATCCTAAAAATTTTTTGACGCCCTAATACTGAACCGCCACTCAAATCTGACAATCAATAAAGTGCTACTTACTGCTCAAAATCCCCGTATTCTGTGTGATGTGAGAGCTACTTAAACGCTTAAGTAGCGATTATATATTTGAGTGGCGGTTCAGTATTCGGGCTTTAGTGTCATGAACGTGATTCGCGAAAGTCTTAGAGATAAACATTTTATTTTAATCAAAATTTGATCTCAAGACCCCTGAATCACAACTAGAATATTTTTGTTTTCGATATATATATATTTTAATTTTTCGTCCAGCTTTTCGTGTTTCATTCTTATTCTATGTTATTATTCTCGAGATATTTTAATTGCTTATAAAAATTAAAAGCACTCAATTAAGCAACTATAAATTAAATGTTAGTGCAAATTGTTGTATAATAAGCTTACAGAATGATAAACAGCTATTTAAGAGGGCAATCAGTGATTATTAAAATCAAATTACATATTACTAAAAGGTTATTAATGTTATGTTTATTTTTATTTCGAACGACATAAATTATTTACAACATCACGCCTCCAGAAGGTATAGACAGCAGTAATAACTCGACGCGCTGTATTATTTTGTTTAGAAAATAAAAAATAAAAACTCGCGATTGAAGATCAAGATGTCTGGTAAAAGTATCTACCGTTGAGTAGAGATCAGAGAGATTAATTTGAGATTACAGTAAATAATAGCCAATAAACATTGTCATTGTCATTTTCATTAATATTATATTTTTTTGATTGGTTGACGCAAACGAGCAAGCTTAACAAGTCTTGATGGTAAGCTTAACTAATTAGCTTAGCTTTTAGGATAATCATAGGGAAAGGCATGAGCAGGGGCTGGAGCAAGGGGTTGGATCTCCGGTTACCGCCCTCACCGGACGAAATGCGATATGAGCCAATTTACGTCGATATTCTGAGAGTCGATATTATTATTTAATATCTTGGACACACTTGTACACCGGTCGAGCCGGTCCCATCATGCAGAGAGCTGCTCTACCATGGTAGCAAGCTAGTTGCTTAGTCTACAAGCTAGATGGTTTCACTTTTAATTTTATTACCTATATTTAAGGTGTTTACATAATTTCAGGATAATCGGTCGAAGATATAATAATAATAATATCTTGGACACATTACACACAGCGCCCTCTAGTTCCAAGTTAAGCAACTAAATGCTTGTGTTATGGATACTAGATAACGAATATTAATACATATATACTTTTCTTTTGTAAATACATACTTTTAATACATAGAAAAATACCCAGACGCCACACAAATATTCATGTTTGTCACAAATATTTGTGCTCGGGTGGGAATCAAACCCCCGACCGCATTGCTGCAGGTAGTTTTACCAATGCCCCACGAGACCTGCTTCAAAATTGAGTTTTAAAATTCACCTGAGCATACATACTGACATACAAACATTTCTAAAAAAAAACTGAGTTTATTAACCTTGTAATATCAAAAATGAGTAATATAGTACTAGCACTCGCTACTAGATGTCTATGTACATTTAAAAATTCTAATTTATACATAGAATAAAATCGTAGGAAAGTTGAAACTGTACATTGAATATTTTATTTAGAATACATGGGATATGATCTACAATCGATAACGAATCCAAAAATATGTTTTTTAGAATGTTTGTCTGTTTGTCTATTTGTCTATTTATCTGTTTGTCTATATGCTTGTTACGGATAAACTCTAAAAGTACTGCATCCTTTTATTTCCAACTTTGCATAAATATAGCCAACAAGTCGGGTCCACACATAAGCTAAATATTATCACGCTACCACTAATTGGGGGTAAGCAATAAACCATTATAATGGCACAGGCATAATATTTTTGCTGACAAAGTTGCGGGCAACAGCTACTGTATTAATAAAAAATCTCTTTTATCCTTGATAGTTCTTCACAAATATTAAATTGAATAGAAAAAGAAAAACTTAAACATTACTAAAGTCCCAAACAATGTTAAATAGATAGTCAACACGTATTGCTACTGAAAATAAAAATATTAAGGCTTTTAACACCTACTTGTATATTGTTAAAAGAAAAAAACATACTATATTCACTTCTATTTTTGCTCTCGTAACTACAACTAATTTGCAGTTCTCGTGGTTCTCTCAAAATAAATTATCCAATTCATTCTTTTATTATCAGACAATACAATGTAAGGCTTTTATCTGTGCCCATACAAACTAAGAAATGTGACAGCCCACTAGTATAATGCTGATACTCTGCGAGACAGTAGCGTACGTTGTGTTCTTTTTATTGGAGTTTTTATGAACCCTCGGGTCTTAAGGGTCAGACATGGCTGATATTTGGTCATTCGATACATCAATGATGATTATACGAGTCATTACTGAAGTCAAACAGAAAGACCTTTTATTGCCAAAACAATGATACAAAGAGTCGCATATTTTGACTAAGTCATCAATTAACTCTACCTTACTTTAACGGTCACGGTGGTCGATCATCCACTTTTGGTTCAGAAGTCACAGAATCAATTCCAGACATACACGAAAGTTATGCGTACCTAATAAATATCGATGACTGACAACATTGTGTCTGGTGTATGGTAATAGGTTCCGCCACTTGTTCTGGGATGTAAGAGTTCGGCGCGTCGAGGCATAACAACCGCTACGGATACTTTCGGGTGGAAGCCGTTAAGTTATTATATGCCTTACTTCAACTAAAGTAGAGTTTACGAATTTTTGAAGTTAAATCATTTGGAAGTAGCAAATATTTTAACTTATGAAAAGAAATTTCATCTACATGAGGTCTATAAACTTATTTTTCAGCTTTTGCTTACCTATAAAGCACTGGACATAAGCATTCATAACTTTTTATAAAAACCGTTTTGCTTCATTCAGAGGCATTATTTTTATGCAATCCTAACGCTAACTTGCATGAATTTATTTAAAATATGAATCTTACAGACTCCATCTGATCCATCACTTGTGTGTTTCAATATTCCAATCTGAACGTACAAACATCTACATACTCTCAAAATTTACCATCAGGATTAAATTACTGTCTATCATGAATCCATCCTGAGATACAAGTGCAGTCGACTGTCTTATCGTAAATTCATCAAGTAGTAATGGCAGAGGCAGAGTAGCTGTGTATCTATCTGACACACATTACGTTTCATTGAAGTCGTTTCCTCATTTAAAGTATAGTTGTACTGTTTTACGATCCATTTAAATAAATCTAAAACAGTTTTTTCCACGATGACATAACTGTTACCAATAGGATATACTTATTTAATAATGCTTCGATACAGCCAATCTCATCCTGTACTGTAACTTCACAACTCTTAAACTTGTAGGTGTTGGGTACATACATACGCGTATAATATTTGTGTATATTATTTTTTTATTTATAAGTATCGATGATCCAGTGGTCGAGGTCCAGTTTCTGATCCAGAACTCGTGGGTTCGAATCCCGGCTCGCACCAATAATTTCTCGGATTTTTTTTTGCATCTGTGTGTGATAAATATCGATGACTGACAACTTTTTTCCAGGTGAATAACGTAACTTCACGCTTTCTACCCGAAGGTGTTGGCAATGGCTGTTAAGCCTTGACTCGCCGTATTGTTTACGTCCCAATTGGAATAGGTGGCGAACCTATAGCCATACCAGGCACAAAACCTCAGTCATCGATATTTATCACACATAACTTCCGAAAATAATTTCGAAAAGTCATTGGTGTAAGCCAGTATGAGGATTCGAACTCCCGACCTCTGATTAAGAAGCGGGGTGCTCGACCAATGGACCACCGAGACTTTAAATCAAATAATCTTAGATTGATTTATTATTTATAATCATAATAAATTAAAATGTAATTAATTTATCCACTGAATACAAAAACATCTCAACTTAGTAGTCAGAGCATCAAACAGTACTTTAGCATCATTTAATTACAGCGGATCTATTAATTAATATCTAATATAGACATTTACCTTGAATTTGAACACAAATTAAAATGATTAATAGTTTAATTTGCAATATTTATTGTTAATTTCATAAATAAGAAATCAATCTAATTGCCAAACGCCGATTCTTCAATCTTTATCTATTTACTAATTAAATTTTATCCTTATTTTTCTGATTGCATTCTTCTCGGTGAGTCTTCACACGTAACTTTTATAAATCACATTTTTGATTTATAAATAAATTTTTAATTAATCAATAGTATTGGTAATTGAGTTTCGAAATAAGCCTTTTTCACTTTTGAAATCAGAAATGTAAATTTTAAAGTCATATACTTAAAAATCTCGGTGGTCTAGTTGTCGAGCTCCACGCTTCAAATTTATGAGTAGTGGATTCTATTCTAGAATAATTTTTCGCAATTCTTTCTGGTAGTTATGTGTGATAATTCTTGATGACTGATAACTTTATCGCCTGTGTATGGAAATAGATTCGACGATTTGAGGCTTTCTTAGCCGCTGTCTACACTTTTGGGTAAAAAGGCGTTAAATTCACGCCTTTTTTACCCGAAGGTGTAGGTGTAGTTACGAAATCAAAAATAGATTAACTTAAAGCTGGTTGTGGTCTACATCTCTCCTGATATTAAATTTAATCCTTAAGATTCCAGTATATTAATTGTTCAAGTCTATTTTGGCTAACAATATATTTAGTTCATATCTAAACTATGTGAATAGTATATATTTCAGCAAATTTATATCACAACGAAATATTATTTACCGCCTCATAAAAAGTAATCCATCAGTAAAAACGCATGAAAATATGTTACGCAGTTTCAAATATTCCGAATTTCACTCGAGTATAGGAACATATCTTAAAATGAAATGATGGCGAGTTAATTACACTCAAAATATTTAAAAAAATAATGTTATAATTTAAAATTTGATGAAACGAAACAAGACCTTCAAGTTGGAGCTCCCATTCATTTGAACAATACGAAAACAAAAAAAAACAGCATGATCGTATATTTTTTTCATTCTCACCCAACAAACGTTCGCGAAACAACAGCTGGTCTGAAATATGAAGCTAAAACAGCTATATTTTTAGATGTTTTATATGTTCATGGTTATGATGAAAAATATTCATAAATCCAATGTTTTTAAGACTATCAAGATTTTAACTATACTCACAAACAAAATGTTTGAGAGAGGCGGATTTAAAAATTCCCGGTTATTCTATTTTTGTTTACCGAGTTTATAGTTTATACAACACGAAGTCCTTGAAGGTCAGCAGTACCACCGGTACTTTATTTCGACCATAATCTAAACAAACAGATTCTTATCCAAATCTTTTCGGTTTTATTCCTAGCATCTGCACGCAACTTTGCTATAACAAAACATATATCATCAACAGTAAAATTAGGTACAGGTATTTTTAATGGAATAGACAACACCTGTAATACAGATAGAATTACAGTTGAGTGTCCAGCTTTTAAGGGAGTTGACTGCAAATGGCCTTTCTCCAAATGGCCCCACATTTACCTTTTTCCATAGAGGACCTCCGGATACCACTCACAGAACGAAACGCATCATGAGTCACTTTACGTCGATATTATAAGTGGTCGTGGTATTTCACCGGTCAATTCCATTCATGTAGTGAATTGCATGCCTTTACCTTTTAAAATGTTATGTGACAATGGGACTCATTTCTTTTTCTAGCTATAAGATTTAATACAACCATGTATCAGAATAGTAGAACCTGTAAGTGCATAATCTTAATACCGTCTTCAGGTTCTGTGTCATTATTACGCCTTATACCTTTTTAAGGCAGGGTAGTACGCTGCATGAATGCTAGCTCTATCGGTAAAATAACTACCTTTGGAAAATTAACGAAAAGTGTGTTTTTTCATTATTGGTGTGGCAGATGGCTACGGGTGGCACTAGTAAATTACCACCAGGAGAGCCGCTTACTCAATTGTCCCCGTTCCTTAGAAAAATACGAATTAATTTATTATGTCCCTACTGTAGAGAAACCTATCGTTATACCCTGGGACCAATTCTGTTTGTCCTCTATATTTATCACACATTAAGTTGAAAAGTTCATCGGTGCGAACCATCGAATCCGAGGTTCAGGAACCGGATGCTGTACCCTCAGGCCACCAAGATGATACACATACACAGAGAGACTACAGCTTTATATGGAAAGACGAAGTGGGTGAAATATTATTTTCAGTTATTTGTTATTTTAATAAATAATTTCTTGGAATACAGCTTTGCAAAGTTAATAATTTTTTTTTTCATCTGGTTAAGAATCTATTTTTCTTTACATTTTGATAAAATTGGACTTTTACTGGAAAATGATGTTTGGAGCCTTAAAAACAATAAGCATTTGTATGTATGCGTGGCAAAAAGCTTTACAAACAAAAATCGGAATATACTTAAAATGGACCCGTAGGACACAATCTCCCATTTAGCGCAGTTAGGTAAAAGCGTTCAGGGAATGCATTGATATAAATGTTCATTACGCAAATACCTTGTCCTGAGTGAAAATTGAATTCCCGACCTCTCGTGCAGAAGAAGTGCTGAAATTTTCCCGCCATTCCAATTTAGTAGATTACGATGGAATTTTAAAATAAAATAAAACTGCATTTTCTGTACCATAAAAGTGAATGATATTCAATTGGATTTAGCTTAATTGATCAGTGAGTATGAGGTCTTTCTATAAAGATTAAAATTAAATTTACAATCCGAACTCCATAAAAATATTGATATTCTGGTTACAAAACACACAGCGCCATCTAGTTTTCAAAATAGCAAGAAAAACTAAACACACTAAACAAAACACAATACCTTAAACATATAATATTGCCTAGACGCCATGCGAACTTCCATGTTCATCCAAGTTCTAATCCTGCATTATCTGTTCAGAAATCAGTTATTCTACTAATACCCTACGAAGCCTGAGTTTGGACGAGAAATAATTACCTCCCGTGACACATCATTAATGATCCCGGAAGTGAGGTTGATACATTATTCAATCAATCATATTGGTGCCGATGGAAGTATTTGTCAGATCGCTAACTCTATTTCCGTTTCTAAAGGAGCTTTCTCTACACTTCTGACACTTAATTGAGTGGGCGCCAATTGTGTGCGATGTCATGAAGTGATTTCCAGATCTATTCCATTAATTACTCTCTTATTTTTTGTATTGGTCAACAGAATACGATTTTTAGTTTTAATCATATTGTGAGAACTTTACGGTTGAAATTTAAATATAATATTGTATGGATATTTAAAATACGAAAAGTTCTTTTTAATTAGTTTTACCATTCAAAATTAAAATGTGCTTAATGCCTCATAGATTTAAAGTCGTTCCCCGAATATGTAATAGAACAAAATAAACTTAATGTTTCGCTTTACAGGGAGATTAAATTATCCACGAAAACCGCCAAAATGTGAACGAGATCTTCTTATTTTTCCTAAACTCTGGTAAAAATTGTGGCAACATTTAATTTGTTGCAATACTACGTTGAAAAATTTAAATGTATATTATGGGATAGGAGGGCAAACGAGCGGGCGTGCCATCTGATGCTAAGTGGTCAACGCCACCCATGGACACCTGCAACACATATAGTGTTACAGTTGCGTTGCCGACCTTTAAGGCGGTAGGATAGGAAGGGGTGGGGTAGGCGGGTGGGCCTCCAGGTTCCTCTCTCACCGGACGAAACGCGGCATGAGCCACTTTACGTCTATCTTCTAAAGAGGTCGTGGTATTTCACCGGTCGAGCCGGCCCATTCATGCAGCGAAGTGCATACCACTCTATACAACTGTAAAATACCACTATAAACATAAAAATCGAAAAACAATAGCTCTAATAAAAGTTATATGGCCTCTTTTTCTGGTGTATTAGTGATTTTGTAACTTTAATACAATTTAATAATAAATATTGATTTGTACCACAACTGAAATGTACGAAATGATTTACAAAACCCTTATAACCTGTCAGTATATGACAGCCGAGACCCTCATCCTCACTTTGACTTCGGAAGTAACAATTAATCCTACCCATTAATTAGCAGTGATTATCTACGCCGACTTTGTGTGGCGACACAAAACCTTCTTTTCGAATTATTTTAATATTTCTAATAACTCTGCAAATTAAGTTTCACTAAGCCCTGGGAACATCTATAAGTATTTTGAGTCAGCACTCTCTAGCAATCTGAAATCTTGTATTACGCTAGATTATCCGTTTGCATTTTATAAAATAGTTAGAGGTCAATCGCTGTATTTTTTTCTGCTTAATTTAGGCTATAGTCTGGACCAGATGATCTTGCCTTAGCTGATCTCAATAAATTGGTTAATATTAAAAAAGTTATACGAAATATAAACACTAAATTTAATTGTCTTTATGTGGATAATGATAAAAGATGATTTCAACAATGGCAAAGCTACACAGGTCGCTGCCTGAATGGGCCGTTTCGATCGCTGAAATATCATGACCTCACAGAAAATATATATTTAAATGTAAGTCGTAATAAATATAAGTCGCATTTCATTCGGTGTGAGAGGTATCCCGAGGCCCACCCCCTTCTCTTTCCCTTCCCATCCCATTCTATCCAACGCTGCGAATCCAACTATAAAACAATTGTGTGGTTGGTTTCCATGGGCGGCTCTCCTTGCTTACCATCAGGAGACCCACTTGCACATTTGCCTGCTATCCCATAAAAAAGTGTATATTAGTGATAAATAGGAACTAATATAAACATCACGAGAGAAATAAAATGCTTGATATTTCACAGGTCCTTGCAGAATGGAAAGTTAATTAAAAACCGTGAAAAAATAACTTGCGTTATACTGAAATTAATTAATAAAGACACATTAAATAATAATATTTTTCGGAGGCATTCAAAATGAATTGCTAAGCAATTAATCAACTCGGCCATTCCAGATGGAGTTGAGCAACTTCGGATTGAACTCACCGAATCACTCACCTTCGAAAGATTAAGTTTTTAAATCCTTCATTTACTCAATACATATATGAATTTCAGAGAGTTGATGAAAATTTGATAAAGTTTTTGCGTTTTAATTTGAACTCACATGCGTGACTTGTTAGGCTTACAGTAATACCTAATACTCGTTTAAGGGATCATCAGCTTAGTCTTATTTGTTTTTAAAAATGAATAACGTTCTCTGCGATTTTGAGGAAAAAAAACAGAGTTTTAAATAGTGTATATTTAAACATTACGTCTTTAATAGCAGACGTTGTTGGCAGCCGCAATTATGACTTGACATATCGAAATAATCTTCTAGAACCAAATGTTGAGCGTATTCCTATCCAACGCAGATGTGATCCCTCAGTGTTTTAAATGTCTATGGGCGGTGGTAGTCACTTACCATCAGCTGACCGACTTATCCCTCTTCTCATAATAATCGCACGAAACTTCGTCAGTGATCGGTTTTCACAACGTCTCAAAAGTTCTCAGTGTCAGTAATCAGCCTCCAGGCCATGACAAAACTCACAGTTAGAGACTAAGGAACAGTCTATATTTTATAGACTGTTTTGAAATGGTATACACAAAAAAAATATCCCATATAACCAAAGTTATCGGAAAAAACTTATGAATCTATTATAGGGGTTGATTCTGGTCTTGTTCCAACATACGATTAATCCAGACACATAAATAAAAATATAATCCATAATAATATTATATCTAACTGATATTAAATACGCGTTGCAATAAAACACTTTTTCGCAAAATATAATACTTATTATGGAAATATAAGGAGAGTATTACAATTGGCAGCGATAAAATACGAAGAAGAAAAAAAATGTCTACAGAATGTACAAAATGAAATACTTTTAATATTATCCAGTAACATAACATAACATAACTTCACGCCTTTTGTTACCCGAAGGTGTAGGCAGCGGCTGTTAAGCGTCGTCTCGCCGTTATGTTTACGTCCCAAATGGAATAGGTGGCGTACCTATTGCCATACCGGGCACAAAGTTTTTCAGTCATCGATATTTATCACACATAACTTCCAAAAACAATTTAGAAAAGTCATTGGTGTGAGCCAGTGTCTGGAATCGCACCCGGACCTCTGGATCAGAAGCCGTGTGCTCGACCACTGCGCCACCGAGACTAAACCGAGACTATTATCCAGTAAAGCAATTATATATTGAAAGAAGAAAATCTCGTCATAACGGTATACGAGTCATTCTCATAATATGTAAGGGCTGAATTATTCTTTACAATGTTTCGTATTCCCCGCGAAAAAACTGGGGCGTTACAATATAACATTCAAAAACGATTTAAAGGATGGTAATGTTGAATTGAAGAAAATGCGGTGCTATTTTTGTTGCTTGTTCACGTGTGAAATTTAAAACGAGGACACATAATATTATAAAAGATTTGGTTTTGATGACATGATTATCATTTTTAGGTAAATATGTCGGTATAATAATAACCCTAAGGTTGTCTGGAAGAGATCACAGCATGTGATAAGACCTTTGTACAATCTTAATATTTGCCATGTGTAAATTACTGTCATGTTTTCTTTAAATGGTGTACAATAAAGTGTATTATATTCTATTTCCAACACTGTGAAGTAAGAATTTTTTATAATCAATATGTTCTTTAACAAACTATTAATATTGGACACAATTAAGACAGCGCCATCTGTTTACAAACTTAGCAACTAAATCTTTTTTAAGTGAACTATTGCAGAATGAAAAGTATTAAGCGATAAAGTAATAATATTATAAGCTAAGTACTATATGTATTTCATAAGCCTTTGCAAGAAATTTGCACTATTGCTCTATCTTGTTCGAGGAAATATATATTTTAGAAATATTCATGAGAGGTTTCAGTTGCTTACCATCATACGTAAGCATAAGAGCGTTTTATAATGTCTCGTAATGACACAGCTTCAAATTACTCATTTCCCTTTCACACACATTAATTAGGGCGTGAAGATAAGGGGGTTAACAAAAGGGTCTCATAATTCAGTTCAATCCCTCAGTTTTGTAATCCAAATCCATGTTTCGAGATAAAAGTACCAGATGTCAAACTAATACCACATTCTGAGAAAGACACAAAGATAATTAATCGTTTTAAAAGTTTAACATTATACGTTGGTTTAATTAAATATTATAATTAAATACCGTTATTGAAACAAACAACATTGACTTAAAAAGAGGGTTTCATCCATGGTTAATTAAATAAAATTATGCTGCAATTTAATAAGAAGGTTCAGGATTTGAATTCTGGTACATATGAATACCTTTTCTTTAATTTCAGTCTACATTTCAGATTTTTAAAAACGTCAGCGGATCATGGCTTAAATTTTGCCTTTACTTTGCCTATAATTATAAAAATATGTTTACCTAAATTTTGACCATTTCAACATTGCCTACACCTTAAGTTATTAAGGCCATGATGATATGAAAATATTTCTACAAAAGGTTGGATTGCAGTTATCCCGATCAATGGTTCGTGAAACAGGAACGTAATGCCGCTGTCATTTTATATCGCGTGATATTGAAATGTGACGAGGCAGTGATGCCTGTTGTAATGTAATGTATTATTTGAATTCAGTATTTATTTGTTTCATTTGCGTAATATTGTTTCATGACAAGAACAAAGTTCGACAGTGGTAGTGCCAAGCAGTTCGCTGCATGAATGCGCCGGCTCGACCGGTGAAATACCACGACCTCTAAGAAGATCGACGTAAAGTGGCTAATGCCGCGTTTCGTTCGGTGAGAGAGGTACCCGAAAGCCCACCCCCCTTCCCCATCCTTTCCTATTATTCCCTATCCCTTAAAGGTCAGCAACGCAACAGTAACACTATATGTGTTGCTGGTGTCCATGGACGGCGTTGGTTGCTTACCATCAGGTGACACGCCTGCTCGTTTGCCCTCCTATCCCATAAAAAAAAACTTAAAATAAAACAGTTTTTGAAACGCATGTGGATACAACTACTTTAACAATCTAAGTACAGTGGTCCGGCTCACACCCAATGTCACATATAAATCCAAATCCCCTGTGGAGTAGGCAGAGAAAACAGCACGATTCTTAGTATTATTACTTATTTATAGTCTCGGTGGCCCAATGGTGGTCCAGTGGTATCTGAATCCAGAGATCGCGGGCATTGAATCCTGGCACACACCAATGACTTTTCGAAATTAATTTCAAAAGTTATGTGTGATAAATATCGATGACAACAAATTTTGTGCCCCAAGTATGGCAATAGGTTCGGCATCTATTCCATTTGGGACGTAAACATAACAGTGAGTCGAGGCTTAACATCCACTGCCTACATCTACGTGTAAAAAGGGCGTAAATTTATGTTATGCTAAATTATTACTTATTTAGTTCGTTATCAAGTTGTCATTATTTCTATTTCGCAAATTATTTGGTATTTATAAGAAACAATATTTGTCTTATTTGAACCATTCAATTTCAGGATACCGACCCTCATTTTGTCTGGGTTTTCGTTGAAACTTCTTACACATTGTCAATTATATGCTCCACGATATCTCGTTTACCAAAATAATATGTTACATGATCTATCATTCATTTAATTTAATATATTGTAAAGGCATGCTATTGTTGAATATTTTATCAATATATACAGATAAGAGTATTGAGTTACTAAAAGCGACCTCCGGCATTAATTTGACTATTTAAATTTAAGCGTAGTATTACAGAGTAATGTGGATTTAAGTTGCCTAAGAATTCTTCATTTTTCAGTAAGCACTTTAAATCTTAAGATTTATATACGATGAAATTTCACAAATGAAGTATTCAAAACAATATCGTGTGTCAAAAAAGCTCTGTCAGCTCATAATCTGATAATACTGCGTTATGGTATCTTAATCTTTGTTTGTTTGTTTTTTTATTTACACACTCCAACCTTTGGAAATACTAAACAAATTAGAAAGAATCATAACTATATAATACACACATAAGCTTACATACTACCTTGCGAGGTAGGCCAAGAGCACGATTCTTACATTCTTCACTGGTTTGTTAGGCTTTCATCTCTTGTCATATAAACTCGCCGGTTTTAAGGCTCCCGACCTTCTTCAGTTATTGCCCCGCTCTTACTCTTCGTAGCGTAACAATATGTAGTCCTCTTAAAATTAATAGGCAATTTAACACTGAAAGAATTTTTCAAACCGCATCAGCAGTTTCTGAGATTAGCTCGTTTAGCCAAACAAAATTGTCACCTTATTATTATTTGTGTTCGAAGCGTGAACTACAGTGGCGCCATCTTTAGAGTATTCGTGAACAATTTTTATTTTCTTAACTCATAATATAACCCTACGCCGTGATTAGTATACAGGTATGAGCCTAAAATTTCCAAGCCGATATAAATCGGCTACCAGACGATAACAAAATGGGATTCGCAGTTGTGTGGAGACGCACCTATGGAGAATGCGGCGAGGTGGATAGTCAATCACCCAAGCAGCCGAAGTTCCTCCCATTGGACGTGCATTAGTAGTATTGCAATTGAGACGCGACAGTAACTACCGGTGTCGTATAATGCACACTGCCATATTTAACAATTATAATTCTTCTGATTGATTTCTTTATCGGGTTATTTGGAAGCTATACCAGTGCATGGTGGTCATCCACCACCACTTGGGCCGATTGTAACGCACATAACTACGTTCTCACGCTCCTCTATTTCTGACAAGTATGTATATATAAAACAAAGTCGCTTTCCACTGTCTGTCCCCTTATATGCTTATATGTTTGAAACTACGCAACGGATTTAAGCGAAATTTTTAGAGTGGTAGAACCAGGCAGTTCGCCGCATGAATGGGCCGGCTCGACCGGTGAAATACCACCACCTCTCAGGAAATCGACGTAAAGTGGCTCATGCCGCGTTTCGTTCGGTGAGAGAGGTACCCGGAGGCCCATCCCCCATTCCCATCCCTTCCTATCCTACTCCTTTAAAGGTTGGCAACGCAACTGTAACACTATATGTGTTGTAGGTGTCCATGGGCGGCATTGGTCACTTAACATCAGGTGACACGGACCTGCTCGTTTGCCCTCCTATCCCATAAAAAAAAATAGCACTTTAATTGTGCGCATTGTCAAAAATACCTATGATGGGGAACAAAATTCGCTAGGCAGATAGTATTTTATAATATTATTTACTTACTGCGTCATTGTAGAGATACACAGAATGTCCCATGTGTGTATTCTGATTGATACAAAACATCATTATACCCTTGTAATTGGTTGAACAATTACCGTCTCTAATGCAGATGTTTTCATTCAAAGAGATTTTTTTAAATATATTTTCACGCTTTAATTATCAAAAGGATAATATACAGATAAAGAACTCAGCGTATTGTAGCTATTTATATAGCATTTAACTATTAATTAACGTAGTAGAGATCTCCCTACCGGTATTAGAAAAATAATTATTGACACTTTATCGATATCAGTCACACAGAACATAGAGAAAATTGATAAAAAGGCCAATATTGGAACAGAACGCGTCATAAGGCACCTTACGTCGATTTTCTAAGAGATGTTCACCTGTTGAGACGGGCCATTCTGTTAGCGAACTGCACGGCTCTACCACTGCTATGATCTGATAATTAATTATGCCCTAATGAGACGTCTCTACAATCAAATTAATTCCACGCTTTACGTACCCACTTAAAAACAATCTTAGAAGTCTTCAAAAACTTTGTAACAATAATTTTTGTATGCCGCGAAGAAAAATACTTACTAATAAGAATAAGAAAATAATAAAAATTCGGTATATTAAATTCGCTTTGGCTCAAGCGAAAACCATGAACGCTTTTAATTAAGTCGAAGTGCTTGTTAATTGATTCGTTAAGAGACAATTACGCATTTAATATCTAAGTTTCCGTTTTTTTTAATACAATTCTACCTAAAGTTCATGCTCATTTCATGTTTCATGTGAAAAACTAAGGTCGATTTCTTAGTATATGAATTTTAATTGCTATATATCTTCAATCTCTTAATTTCCGAAGGTGCAAATATTATTCATCATACACTAAATTAGTTGTTGGTTTTCCATATATATATATGGTCGATTTCCTTGCCGTTGTGTAGAAACGAAATTCGAATTTAATAATAAGAATTTAGCACAGCATATCATTGACCTATCTAGAAAGGTCATGAAAGTGATAGAGATATTGTGAAAAGAATTTTCAAAAATCTTGAGGGTAATGTTTTTGAGCCGTTTGTGGTTGACACTTTAGAGATATTAGGGTCTTCATGCACTCTATAAAGATCTTGCAAAGAGACTGACAGAGGCCTCTCGCGACCAGAGCTGCTGGTCTATTCTTCGCACACAGTATTAGCGTTGGCATTTAGCGTTGCAATGCAGCCAGTCTTCAATTTCTTAAATATAGATACAGAAATTGTTAAAATTTAATAACTTACTTAAAAAAATATAATGTAGCATAAATTAAAACTTCTATAGAATATGAAAAATTATATGAAATGATTTCGTAAATTTTTTACTTCGAAAAAATAAATATCTTCTTTATATCTAACACAATGGTCAGATATTAATTTCTTAGGCATTTTTATGAGGCATGATTAATAACTTTTTTCGTGATGGATGATTGTTAGTAAAACACACTTCGTGCGTAAGCTAACAAATATTAAAGTTGGTGTGACTACGTTATGAATAAATGAAATATTCGAAAATATGTTAGTTTTTGTAACTTTACGCTTTCATTCTTCTTAAAGGTGCAAGCAGCGACTGTTAAGTATCTCTTTTCTCTCTCCTCTACTTCGACTCGATAGATAGCGAAACCCATTGTCATAAATTGGACATAATGTTGTCATTCATGGGTATTGAAGACATATAACTTCCAAAAAGTCATCGATTATTGCCTGGATTTGACTCCATTACTTCTTCTTGAATTTTATAGCGTAAGCTTATGCCTATTATAATTGTATTAAGGGCAATTTAAAGTCATTACATACTACTGAAACAGCTACATATATTGAAATATTAAACACAAAAGATATACTAATGTTAAACCATTTTCGGTTTCCCTCTTGTAATGAAATATATCAGCTTAGAACGTATATTATAAGCGTTTGAACATAAAAGTATCGCCTAAAGAAGAACAGAAAGCACGCATTGAAAAAAATGTACAATAATAATATCATTATTATCTTCTTTTTGAGCTGAAAAAAAGATGAAAGGGAACATCGAAAGATTCCTTTAATGGTTCAAAGTACTTTATTACAGCGGGAACATTATAATTTCTATAAATATATTTTAAATAAGTTAAATATGTATGTATCGATAAAACTATGTTTGCATATGAGTATACTAGCTAACAGCGCAAACTTTGTCCTATTTTTTGTATACAAACACTAAAAAGATAAATACCTCGCACCTATTCATCATAGCGTGATGAATTCTGACTTCTTCCTCGATAAATGTGCTATCAACATACAAACATAAGGTTACAATTTAGTGCAGTAGTTTCTGAGATTAACTCGTTTACACAAAGAAACTCTGCAGTTTTATAAGTTTTACAATCTTACGCATTTACCTCAGCTATCGATTGTGCTAAAATTTGAAGATTCGAGTGTGAATGTGTAAATATAAGTTGCATAATTAAATATATTAAGTATCTGATGAAAAGTAATGGCAATTCCTGACTCACAGGAATGATTCCTCGGAATTATTTTCGGAGATTTTGTGTGATAAATAACGATCAGTGACGACTTTAGCCCGGCAATATGTTCGCCGTCTATTCCGTTTTTGTATAATTATTACCAAATAAATTTATTATAACAAACGGATAGTTTGATGAATTTTATATTCATTGATATCTACCTACTATTCATATAATCTCACTCCATCAAGAACGTTAAAGAAGTATGAGGCCATAAGTACAAATAGTAGGTATGTTTTATGCGCCAACAAGCTGCTTTGTTACAGATATATCTTCATTAAGACGAACACTTGCAGTAAACACAAGTGGATGATTATAAATAACTTAAGTTCCCGGTGAATAAACGCGAAACATTCTGCTCGTGTCAAGGTTACGATTCTGTATGTCTCTATATTATCGCGAGATTAAATTGATAGCTCTGTTGGAGATTTATATATACATACCTTAACGCCAAGTATCTCGTGGGGTAGGTAGGGAGAACAGACCGCTATAAAGTCCGATTTTTACACATCGCACTCGCTTCTTCGAAATTCTTAACTCTTGTCATTCACACTCCTTAGTTTTTAATGCATAGCTGGGGGTTGGAAAGTGTGTAGTGGTCGTCTTTAACTCCCCTCCACTTTTTGTGGGATAAGGAGGTAGATAAGCAGGTGTGACATCTGATGATAAGCAACTAACTCCGCCCATGGAAACTTGCAACATATATAGCATTATATTTGCGTTGTTTAAAATAGAATAACGAACGGGTCGAAGAAGAAGTACCACCGGATACCGATCACCCAACGAAACGCTGCAGAAGCCACTTCACGCCGACATTAAAACAAAACCAAATAACATAACTTCACGCCTCTGTTACCCGAAGGTGTGGGCAGAGGCTGTCAAGCCTCGTCTCGCCTTTATGTTTACGTCCCAAATGGAACAGGTAGCGAACCTATTGCTATACCAGGCACAAAGTTATCAATTATCGGTATTTATCACACATAACTTCCGAAAAAAAATTCGGAAAGTCATTGGTGTAAACCAGTGTCAGTATTCTAAACCTGACCTCTCGATCAGAAGCCGTGTGCTCGACCGCTGGACCACCGAGACTCAATATATACTCATGCCTATATTTTGACTATAACATATCTGTAAATAAATATAGATTTTTTTATAAAAAAAATTTTTCCTCAGCTATTCCTTTCACTATAAGTTTTATTTGATATTTTCTCTAAAGTACTTTACAACCCACACGACGACCGGTCCATGCATCGTCAGCACTTAACATATCAAGAGAATTCTACCCTTCGTATAATAATGACATTTCACATCTCGGACACGTACGGAACCCACACTACTTGATAGTTGGTCACCATTTATCAAAACGGTCACAGCTTTTAATGCTATAGAATACCTTCATATATTTGGCATTAAAAGTGGCATATAGTTGCTGGTGACAGCAAAGAGAATATATTACGTTGAGTGCTTTCATAACTCTCGTTCAAATTTAAAGATATTTTAATTCATTTCTTTAAAGATAAAGTATCGTAATTTAATTAACCAGGGGAGCTCAAGCGGTAAATTTTCACAGTGATAGAGCCAAGCAGTTCACTGCATAAATGGGTCGGTTCAACCGGTGAAATACCATGGCCTCTCAGAATATCGAGGCTCATGCCGCGATTCGACGTTTGAGTGAGGTTTCTGAAAGCCCACGCCCCTTCCCGTCCCTTTCCCATCCTAATCCTTTAAAGGCCGGCAACGCAACTGTAACACTACATGTGTTGCAGGTGTCCATGGGCGGTGGTAGTTGCTTTATATCAGGTGGCCCGCTTACTCGTTTGCCTACCCTACCCTTTCTTATTTAAAAGAAAAAAAAAAACTACGACCTGGCAGAATATCGACGTAAAATCTTTTATGTCGTATATTTTAACTCCTTAAGTTCCTTCTCTATCTTAAGTGTAATAAACATTGATAACTGTGTACCACTCGCGGTGTAGCTCCGTAGCTGGCGTTCGTTGCTTACCATGAGGTTAATAGTGTTGATAATGCCTACACATCTCACTTAAATAATTTGAATTCCATAGTTTTTTCGTCGTTAATGGGCTAAAATATAATTTAGTTATATGATTGTTAAAAGTTATTATATCTTTGACTTGTAATCATTTGGTTCGACACATTTTTTTTTAAATGATGGTGGATTCAAAATAAAATATTTGATCCTATGGAAAGAAGATTTTCCATTTTATATTCATTAAATTATTTTTAATTAAAGAAACGGATTTGCATCGAAATAAAATTACTTCAAATTTATTAACTGTTTTAATTAAATGCTTCTTATGTAATAAATTATCTTCAAAATGTTACCAAATATTCAAAATGGAAAATTACGGCCAATTTTCGGGGTTACAAAAGTTGTTCTGTTTGAGCATTTCAGTTTCCGAGTACATTATAAATTGCTAATCTCGTTATAATATTTGAAGTTCGATGGTTAACCGACTTTGAAAATGAGGGTCAGTATTTTAACCATCGTTATATAATGTTATCCGATGTATTCGTGATTTACCGATCTGATTCGGATGAAACCTTGTAGGGAGACGAAAATAACTTTTCTGATAATATTTGTGATTCTATTCATAATTATGTAAAACGGGGCAAACAGGCGTACGTGTCAGCTGATAGTAAGCGACTAGCGCTTCCCATGATACCTTTGCAACTCCGAATAAGTATAAAGATAATTCTTTTAAATTAAAAGACTTGGTATTTTTTCAGGTTTATAGAACAATGCTGTGGTTTATGCTGTACAGAAGAGAGATTGTGTTCTGACAACTGTAGCCAATGTAAGTGACAATAAAAATGTATGATTACTGATTAACTTCACGCCCAGTAGGCAAAGGGTAGGCAGAAAGAACTAAGACTCATTAGGCTCGATTCCTAGACACCACACTCTTCTGTCTTTTGCCTAATCTATTCGAGAATGCTTTTGCTCACTTTGATACCTTAACTTTCTTCTCTGATACCTTAAATAACGCTGCCTATTATTGCGAATATTAAAAGCGTGAGGATGTAGCGCGCAGTCGTAACAAACATCTTACTGAAACACAAAAATCTCATAATACTATTAACTGTTTGTATTTTCAACTAGGGCGTCATGAAGTTATGTTATGTTATGCTTACTACAAGCATAACATAACATAACTTCACGCCTTTTTCTTCCCGAATGTGTAGGCAACGTCAATTAAGCCTCGTGTCGCCGTTATGTTTACGTCCTAAATGGAATAGGTGGCGAACCTATTGCCATACCGGGCACGAAGTTTTTGGTCATCGATATTTATCGCACATAACTTCCGAAAATAATTGGAACGAAGTTCCTTATCGCGCGTTGTTAAAGGGGGCTAGACGGAAAAAATTGTCACGACACTTTTTCCATGCCAAACTGCATTGAAACAACGAGATATATTAAGCACTGTAGGTATATATGTGTTTAATACAATTTTCCTGGAAGAAAGCGATGTCCGAAGCCTTAAAAACCGATGACCGTGCTATGTAAAAATCCTGCTATATGGCGCTCAGTTCTCTCTGTCTGCCTTGCAAGGGACTTCGTGTAAAGTTATGTATGTAAGTACAATTGTATATCGCAAGCCAAGACTTTGTATGTCAGTTGAATACAAAAATAAAACTTAAAGCGGATATATCGAATAACAGATGCGAGAAACATTTTGTTGAAGCGATATTAATATCATTTGATATTTGTATGCTGTGAATGAAATAACAAGCTCTTTGAAACTGACTTGTGTCTGTGGTGATATTGTGAAGAGGTGGTCACTTGTTTTGTTTGTTTTATAACGACTAGTCTGAAGTTTTTTTTATCATAATAAATTAATAAAAACATTCAAGCATTCGCGTTCCACACAAATATAATTAACTGGAATTAAACGCGACACTATTAGGTAAATATTATTTACCTTGACTTGTTCGATGTTCTGTTAATGTGTAATAATGTATTCTTGTTTTACGAAGTATTTCAAAAATAACGAGGCGGGAAAAAATAATTAAAGACTTATTATGTTGACAATTCGATAAAAGTTTTTTTTTTTACTTTTAGTGATGAGAGAAATTAAGACTGCTTCGATCGTAGCATTAGATACCCACACGACCTTAAATATTTGTGCGATAGACTTAAATATGAATTTGTATGGCGCCTGAAATTTTCATTTTATTTAGCATGCATTTATTATAAATATAAATACAACTATTTAGCGCTTTTGTGTTTTATTAATTTAACTTCTCCTCGTTATAAACTGAACTAAAAGTATTTGTTTATATGGTTTTTGAGTTATTTCTAAGTTAGTATTAACATTCATACATAACATAAAATCAATTAACGCTTTTTCTACGTGAAGGTGTAAGGCAGTGACTGTTAAGCATCGACTTGCCCTTATGTTTACTTCCCAAATGGAATTGGTTGGCGAACAAAGTTTTCAGTCATCGATATTTATCACACATAACTTTAGTAATTAATTTCAAAAAGTCATTGGTGTGAGCCACTAACCACACCTTTCATCAGCTGTTTTCAGTTAGTACAATTCGTCCACGTTATGAAGCGCTCTCAAAATTAAAAACGAACTTCACAGCATGTTTTCATACAAATAATATAAAAATAAACTGATTGCAAATAAGAAGTTTGCCGCAAAATGTTTTGGTAGGCATATATGTAATACTGTCTGATGAAAAATTAGTTCCGCATTTTTCTTTTGATGTAAAAGCATAATAAATTTTAGCGGATAATTAGGGAATACAAAATGTCTGTTATGAATTTATACAAAGTTTATTATTTATGAAATATTATCTCGGCGTCTACATTTATATATACTGATGATTTCATAATATCTTGATGTAACATGTTTAAATATATCAAGCAAATAAATCGACAGACAGTTGAATTTTGAACAAAATGCTTTCATGATATTTTTGCAACAAACATAAGCCACAAGAAGTATCCGCCTCTCTACCTAACAAAAAGACGCTGCTTAACGTCTTTCTTCTGAGAGGTATTTCACAGGTCGAGCCGGCTCAATCTTGCAGGTCAACTGAGGGTCACCATCCAACGCGTCTTAAGAGTTAAACATGACATAACATGACTTCACGCCTTTGTTACCCGAAGGTGTAGGCAGCAGCTGTTAAGCAGCTCGTCTCGCCGGTATGTTGGTATGTTTACGTCCCAAAAGGAATAGGTGGCGAACCTATTGCCACACCGTGCGCAAAGTTTTCAGTCATCGATATTGTGCGTTAAGTGTTATAAAATATCGATGACTGAAGAGGTAAAAATTATCTTTTATGGTCAACCACGCCCTCGAAGATAATTCTTAACTATTCAGACGCGTTGGATGGTGATAGTAAATGATAACTCTAAAATAAAATAACTCCCTATCCTACCTAATTAAATAAACAATGCGTTGCAATAATCCCCAGAGCCCCCCCCTTCAGTGACAAATCGGTAACAACAAGTTCCACATATTGACGCTATAAATTCTTGGTGTTGATAATAAAATGAGGTCGATACGCTTATTTTTTCGGGTCACCGCTATTTATGGATGCAATTACATTGTTAACGTCTTTGTTAATTTCTTTCATGAATAAAGCGCGTCTCAATAACCCACATAAATTCAGAGTGGGTGGACTCACGCCGGTATTTAATTTGGATCTTTTGTAAATCCAACTTTCTGACATTCATATTTCAGAATTGGAACTTTTAATGTCTCTTGCAAAAGCGTTTAACGCCCCCTCGCTGGTTTAAATATTAATAAACGAGCTGACCCGACGAACTTCGTTTTACCTTAAAAGCATTATATGAGTAAATAAAAGATAAAATATTTTTTCTAAAAAAGTTCCGTCTATATATGTGTAGCTATTAGCCAGAACAATCAGACAGACAAAATTTCTAAAAAAATATTATTTTGATGTATATACAGTATACTTATATATATATATATATGCATTTCGTAAAAAGCGGTTATTTCAAATTGACAAACAGACACTCCGATTTTTTATATTAGTACCTATAGATATAGATATTGATTGGCCAAGAAATACTTAGTATTTTACAGTTTACTTTTAACAGTGGTAGAGCCAAGCAGTTCGCTCCATGAATGGGCCGGCTCGATCGGTGAAATACCACGACCTCGCGGTAGATCGACGTAAAGTGGCTCATGCCGCGTTTCGTTCTGTGAGAGAGGTACGCGGAGGCCCACCCCCTTCCCTATACTTTCCTATCCGCCTTACCTTAAAGGTCGGCAACGTAACAGTAACACTATATGTGTTGCTAGTGTCCATGGGCGGCGATGGTTGCTTACCATCACGTGACACGCCTGCTCGTTCGTCTCATATAAAAAGGATCATTTCAATTTCAGAAATTAAAGTATTACAACGCCTAACAATAACATACATAACTTCACAGCTTTTTTACCAGAAGGTGTATGCAGTGGCTGTTAAGCCTCGTCTTGCCGTTATGTCTACGTTCCAAATGGAGTAGAAGGCGAACCTATCGCCATACCGGGGACAAAGTTTTCAGTCATCGAAATTTATCACACATAACTTCCGAAAACAACTTCGAAAAGTCATTGGTGTGAGCCAGGATTCGAACCCGTGACCTCTAGATTCAGAAGCGGGGCTCTCGACCACTCGACCACCGAGGCTTTAAATGTTAATTAATTTAATTACGTCGTGTGGCTGTTTTTGTTCTTGCCGTGCCTGACATGGTTATATTAAAAATATATTAAAACACAATTCTGACATAGCAATACGACTCTTCTCTTGATTAATCTTTTCTAGTCGTCAGTGCGGTTAGCACTGGAGATGGCCCTTTCCACATTACATTGACTACGACTACCATTGCCTTGTCCTCTGCATCATAATATCTCATTAATTAAAGTGAGAAAATTTCGCGTAGCAATAAAATACCACACTATCCCAAAAGATCAACAAAATAAAAATAAAAACCGTATATTTTTACAATTTGTAATTGTAGCTATTCAAGACATTCAATATTTTTTTTATTTTCCCATACAAATTCATCATTTTCCTGCTTTTATCCCCTCTTAGTGTGGTCAGCACAACATGTCATCCTTTCCAACAATCCATTATGTCAAAAGTTTTGGCTCCTTCTAATTGTCTTAATTTGTCCTAATACTTGGTGGTCTTGCCTTCCAGTGTCCTGCCAGTATCCTGTCGATGCAGGTCGCCAGGTTAGGTTGCGAAATGAATACTTGTAATTTATTGATCTCCTCCTGAGTTTCACGATAAGGAAGTTGGTCTGATCAGTGAGAGATGACTTATCACATGCTTTTCTTTATAGTGGATGCCATCTGAACTAATAAATTATTGTCACCTTTAACAACTTTGACAAAAATGGCATCGTTGCTGGATAATGTTACCTTTGCCTTTGCCATGCTTGCTCCAAACATCAGTATTATTTATTTAAACTTTAAAACAGTTTTTTTAGTTTAAAAATTACTTATATATAACCAATATTTATATAAAATAATTGTAAATTGCAATACTTCAAATATATTACAGTGAAATAACACAACAAATTTTGACGTTTGATTGAAATTTTAAATGTCTATATAATTCATACGACACTGACCAACGATGGACCTTTCCACTAACAATAAACTTTATAATATGTCTTTAAAGATATTTGTCTCTATGACTTTCGCGAATCTTAACACTTCACTCTGTAAAGAGTTCGAAACGTCAGGAAATAAATAAAAATAGTAATAAATAAACGCAATATAATCCTAAAAGTTGTTTTAATTTCTTTGGTCAAAGGTCAAATTTCCTTGTGTGTCAAAATGTAGTTATGAATCGTTTGTATGGGAAAATTAAATTGTATTTTTTAGTATTTTACTCGCAACTTATCCATATTATTCTATCCTATGTGCGATTCTCTAAGCTACCTCTCCACCAATTTTCTGCCAAATCTGTATGGCCGTTCTTGAGTTATAAGTGTTGTAACAAACACGACTTTCTTTTATATATATATAGATAAATATAATAGCCCAATAAAAACCGATGTATATATGAGCAAACTTTCTAATTTGTTATAATTATTCGTTTTAATGTGTTGAATGTGTCACGAGTGGCAAAAATTCAAGTGTGTCACCTAGGAGACTAGCCCTCCCCATTGACATCTGCACCATCGACAGTGACCATGTTAGGTTGGTGACCTTTATGATGGCATAGTGAGGGGTGTTGGCAGTGGAGGGGGAATGCGTTGGGCTCAGGATAACTCTTACACCAAACGCTACGCGCAACTTTACTTCGATTTCCTATGAGTTATTTGGTTGAGCCAGCTCATTCATGCAGCAAGCTGTGCGGATACACTGGTACACCATTCGGTGAAATTGTCGTAAATATACGGCCTATCGTGTATAATATATTTGATACTCATATATGACCAAAAATTAAAGCATTTTGTTAACTTTTAAACATTCCTGTTATGTTAGAATACATATAAAATAAATTACGACAATCTTTTTGAGGAATAAAAACGGGTTGGTTATTATAAATGTTAGATTACTGTACGCCCTTAAAGTGAGATTTATGTTCACCTGGGCGCTATAATGATTCGAGATTCTAAGGTTGTATAATATGAGGTTGTAGAGAACACGTAGTTTTATAAATAGGCCCTCGGGATACGGAAGTGGGTATTATGAATGTGCAACTTGTTGGAGTACATATATGTAAAGTTTTGAAATTTATATGAAAATTTAATATTGAGTGAAATGTATGAGAATATGAGTATCCAATATTAAATTTGCAATATCTATTCGTGAAATGATATTTTAGAAATACTATATTATTTACGATAGGAATTTAATAGCTGTCACTTTAACCCAATACTTACGTAGGAAGTGGCATTCGGTTAAAATTGAAAATATTTTGATATTGTCGTTTCGATTTGGCCAGGAGATTAGTCTGAATCGGGAAGTCTCGAGTTTAAATCGTGATTGTGAGTGATATAAATATTGATGATTTACAAAATTGTAACCGATAAATAGAAATAGGTGCACTATTACAATTTTTTTTTTTGACATGAAAAAACTTCGGCAAGTCAGTCGATGCACAATTGCCAGTGACTATACCTTCGTCTTTATAAGGCATAAAAACACAATAAAAAAATCCCATATCCCATAGTTAACCCATCTTAATTTTTTGTTCAATACATAACTGTATCTTCAATGTTATTCATATATTTTTTCAACGTAAGTACTCAACCAGTGTAAAAAGTAATTTGACTCACTCCGGTATAGTGCCTTAGGATCCTACCTGACTAATGACTCTTCGCAATAATGAAATATGGGGTCCTCTTTCTCAGAATTCCCAAAGTTTCTACGTTCTGGTAATTTAGCTAGAACCCTACGGAAACTTTAGTTTTGTTGTTGAACATTTATGCCAAAACAAGTACCTACCAATAGTATTTACTAAATGTTAAATTGTCTTGAAAAAATATTTTGCACAAAAAAATAATAGACATAAATTTTGTTTCTATCTTCTCGTTGATAAATGGCTACAATTTATTTTGTAGTTTTTCCATTCTTTCAACAAAGTTTCAGACAGCGGCTGTTAATTACCCAAAACGATTTTGTTTGAGTTTTAAATCGTTGGCATTAAACCGTAAGCTTCAGACTACTTCCTCCTCCTTGTTACTCTATCGCCGTTAAATTCTGTAACCTGTAACTTTTCTTTGTAACATGCAATTTTAATAATTCATCCACAGATTGACCTAGTTTAGTCTCCATATTCAGGTATTATGTGACCTATATTTAATTAATTTATCTTCAAGCTCTCATATCTAAGGTATACCAAAATATGCTTGGGTACACTAACTGTATTACCTGGTCTCTGGGTTGTCTTGAACACAACGCAATTATTCACTTATCGATATTTATCGGATAGCTCAAACCAGTAGACAGTGGTAGAGACTAGCTGCATGAATGGGTTGGCTTGACCTGTGAAATATCACGACCTCTCAGAAAATCCTCTTAAAGCGGGGTCATGCGTTTCATTCGGTGAGAAAAGTATTCGGAGGCCTAGTCCTTTCCCGTTCCTCTCTACACCCTCCTGCCTATCCCATCTTTAACTCAAGCGCAAGTATTGCACACTCTGTGTTACAGGTGTCTACGTGTAGCGCTACTCATGTACAGCTACGTCACATGTTTGCCTATTTATCTATAAAAATAGACCATAGAGATATTGAAGTCACAAATATAATTATAAAAATCATTCTTTTCCCGGTACAATAATTACTTCTGACCAAATTTAACTTTCGTATAAGTCGCCTCTACGGTTTAGGTGTGAAAAAGTATTAAACAGACAGAATTACATATGTATTTATAATATTAGTGGATATAGCAGACACAATGTAACCGTATTAAACGGCAGAGAATACCATTTTAAACGTTAATCAAATACTCAAACGGGTAATAACTTTTGGTCGCAAGTATTTCTGAACTAAGTATTTGTACTAAGTATCTGTCTTGAGAGTGTCTCATTATGTTCCCACTAAGGTTTATTTTCAGCAAGACAAATGAACTGAGTTATTTTTTGCTTCAATGTGTGTTTTTTCATGAGCGGCGCAATACGCTATGTAGTTTGACGTATCTATCAAAGTATATTATTTATTCTGTAGGTCCTAAAAGACACTTATAATAGTCAAATATATTATAATGAAAAATTTCAAAAATAGGGGTTGATCGGGGTTGAAAATTTAGGGTTGTATGTATTTTTGTATCCCGTTTTATAACAAAAATAAAAACCAAAATTTATCTAAATATTTAAAAAAAATAGGAGTGGCCTACTACTTTTAACATTTAGGGGGATGAAAAATAGATGTTGTCCGATTCTCAGACCTACCCAATATGCACACAAAATTTCATGAGAATCGGTCAAGCCGTTTCGGAGGAGTTTAACCATAAACACCGCGACACAACATTTTTATATATAAGATATCGCTGTATGAATGGGCCGTCTCGACCGGTGAAATACCACGACTTTTCAGAATATCGACGTAAAGTGGCTCCTGCCGGTGCTGCTCGGTGAGAGAGGTATCCGGAGGCCCAACTCTTTTCCCCGTCCCCTTCCCATCCCACTTCCGACCCCTTCCATAAAATATTGAACCCAAAAACACATGTAATCACCATAAGTGGTCTCGGTCCGAGTTTCTTGTCCGGTTCTTCTCATAATGGCCTCCCATCATGAGAAGAACCGGACAAAAAACTACTGTGCCGATCACATTTTTTTTTCAATGATTATTACTACTATTTTACCTTGTAAATCGCAGAATCCTACACACAATACTTTAATAGTAGTACCCTTTGTAAGGTTACTCTTTTTCGAGTACTGAGTCTGGTTATCACATGCTAGTTCAAGTTATCAAAGTATAAAACGAATTCCCTATCAGATTTATTTAGAATTAAACTGATATATCACGTGCCAACCGGAAAGTATAAAGTCTATCATTCAACGTCTGTTTTTTAATGACCTGGCATTAGAATTGAGGCGCCAGTGATATTGAAATTTCAAGAGCATCCACATGATCGTATTGCCAAAAGTTTCGAATAGCTTGGCTATTTGGAGAGAAATTTTAATTCATCCAATTTGTATTAAATGATAAGTGATACAAGCTTAAGATTAAAAACTACGTAAATATATTTATTTGCCAATTTTCGTTATAATTTATGTTGTCTAGAGTTTTCTTCTTGTACTACTATTTATTTTCTTCGTTAAGACCTTATTAATTAAGCTTACAGTATCAGATTCAGCAAAAATGAGGTACGAAGTAAGAACATCTAGGGATAATGGTTATTAATTGTCTGGACTAGGTTAGATAGGTCACCAAAACAGAGTAACTCGATTGCCGCAATTTTTTTAAGATGTTCCGGCATTAATATAGGCTTTTCAACGAAAAAAGGCGCATTTATTTAAGACAAAAGACATGAATAAACAATTTATCTTGAATTTATTTAAAATAAATGTATATTGTTAACACAACTTTACAGACAGGAAAACAAAAAATCTTTGATCTCCCGATATGTTAGTTTAATAATACTGCTGGTAATTACACCCTCAAATTTTAAGGAATGTATCCAAGGTTTCATTTCAAAATGGATATAGAGTGTGGAAATTATCATCTAATACTTATCTCTATTATCCAAATTGATCGAGTCTATGAGTTTGATGATTTCATGAGCCTTAAAAACCGATGAGCTTGTACGGCAAGAGTTGAAAGTCAAAGAAGCGAGTGAGGTGTGTAAAAATCGTGCCTTACGGTGCTCTGTTATCTATACCCACCCCTCAAGGGACTTTGCATAAAGATACGTTTAGATATTTAGAATCTGACCGAATTCAGGCGATATTAAAATATAAATTGCTTGTAAAATGCAAAGAAAACACTGTTAAAAGTTTACGCAAACTTTCTTGCGTCACAAATATTATTATTTTTTTCGTCTGGAGTTTACTTTGGCTAGTTAGTTGTATGATGTATGTATTTGATGTCTATTTCAGTTACGACTCTTTACTACATGTGTTGATACATATACTGTAGGAAGTGTTGACTTGATATCCATGACACACGCTGACAAATGCGACAAATTTTTATTTAATTTTATGTATTTACGAAATGGATCTTTGGCGAAAATAGTATGTTTTCAAATAAAATATGACACTCTTTGATATTACCGATTTGACTGTCGCTTTTTATATTTAGTCACTTGTTTATATACTTATAATATTTAAAGTTGTTGTTTCCGTCAGCGCCGCCTGTGTTTTACTCTGTACCCAATATTTACGACCAATAGTTTGACCAGGTTTAATTTGCTTAAACTATTCGCAATTGTTAACAGGACATTATAAAACTTATGTAAATTTGTAGTGAAGTTTGACTGATATTCGTTTTTTCCTATGAGAATGAGTAAATGATATTGCTGCGGTACAATAGTAGTTATATTTTTACCTAGATGTATAACTCCTCAGAATGAAGAAATAGTATTTACGTAATTTTAACAGTGGTAGAGCCAAGCAGTTCGCTGCATGAATGGGCCGGCTCGACCGGTGAAATACCACGACCTCTCAGAAGACCGACGTAAAGTGGCTTATGCCGCGTTTCGTTCGGTGAGAGAGGTACCCGGAGGCCAACCCCCCTTCCCCGTACTTTCCTATCCCCTATCCCTTAAAGGTCGGCAACGCAACAGTAACACTATATGTGTTGCTGGTGTCCATGGGCGGCGTTGGTTCCTTACCATCAGGTGACACGCCTGCTCGTTTGCCCTCCTATCCCATAAAAAAAATTCGTGTACTGACAGTTTTGGCTTCTATTGCTTTGATAAAGATAATATGAGTATACATTCATATAAGTTTTCCTTCAAACATAACATAACTTCACGCCTTTGTTACCCGAAGGTGTAGGCAGCGGCTGTTAAGCCTCGTCTCGCCGTTATGTTTACGTCCCAAATGGAATAGATGGCGAACCTATTGCCACCGGGCACAAAGTTTTCAGTCATCGATAAATAAATAATAATCACACTTAACTTCCGAAAACAATTTCGAAAAGTTATTGGTGTGAGCCAATGTCAGGATTCAAACCCGGACCTCTGGATTAGAAGTCGTGTGCTCGACCATTGGACCACCGAGACTTTCCTTCAACAATTAATAAAAATAAATATATCTATAAATAGTTAATATGAATTCTATTTTTACACCGGCACAGGTATTTTTTTCTTAAAATAAAGCTTTCAACAATATAGCGTCATTACTAAAACAAAACAATCCCACGTTCTCAGCAAATATGCAATAACACTTTGCCGAACGGGGCGCTTTGTGGTCAGCACTTCTTTACGACTGGAAATACTCGGCTTTTATTGTAACAATTACAAATGAATGTCAGTTATTTTCATGAAAAAATCTATTTGTTCAAAAATCTTTCCTGTTTATATTTAGAAATTAGTTAACAAATAGAAAACATAATGCTCTTATAATTAAATTAATTCAACTCAAAATATAATAAAGATAAATTAAATCAGCAGTACCTTTAACAATACATAACATAGCATAACTTCACGCTTTTTTATACCGGAAGGTGTAGGCAGCGGCTGTTAAGCCTCGTCTCGCCGTTATGTTTACCTCCCAAATGGAATAGGTGGCGAACCTATTGCCATACCGGGCACAAAGTTGTCAGTCATCGATATTATCACACGTAACTTCCGAAAATTTCGATAAGTCATTGGTGTGTGCCAGGATTTGAACCCATTACTTCTTGAATCAGAAGCGGGGTGCTAGCCACTGCGCCACCGATAAATCACCAACACTACATCTTTGGATATAACGCTTAATTGGAAATAAATATTATATTTATGTGGAGATTTGATACACATTTTAATTTTACAATTTATATTAAGGGGATTTATTAAAACCATTTTCAAGAAATCCTCTTCATATTATTATTACATGTGT
The DNA here is from genome assembly GCA_905147225.2 of Euproctis similis. NCBI lineage: Eukaryota > Metazoa > Arthropoda > Insecta > Lepidoptera > Erebidae > Euproctis > Euproctis similis. The sequence goes on along the minus strand of LR990118.1, from coordinate 4,775,443 downwards.
TTATTAAATTGGATTAAATTTCGTGATAAGCATTTTTATAAAATTATTGCGGAGCAGTAGTCCGACTATAAAGGGGCTTTATTAGATCAATACAGGCCAATTTAAAACCAGTTTTAGTATAATACATTTAATATGTTTTCAGTATTAAAAAAATATGTTATAATTTTTCAATGACTGTAACAAATATTTAAAATTTATGGCAATAGACTTGTAACCATTGGACTTAATAATTCATTCATCAAATTGACGATACTCTACCGAAAGCTCCGCATATTAAAGCCGTTAAGATGTAATATTATTGTAATACTTATAGAAAATGGTGAAACCAAAATATATTTCTATATTATTGTGAATATGAAAACTATTAAAACAAATTTCTATGTTATTTGAATGGGTTGTAAATGTCTGGACTCTAGATAATATATATTGTTACTTGTATGATGGGAAGGAACTGCCTCCTGAGACACAGGTTCGACCTAATTTGGGAGGCAGAGATTCTTTGTAAGCTTTGAAGTGTTTGTTTTGCTTTAATAAAGTTATTATTATTATATTATTATTTTTATCACAATAACATTCAATCATCGAGAAATGTTCAATGGAAACTTCTAGTAAAACAATTTTTCTTTGTGGTCAAATAGTTGTGGAACATTCATCATAGATATATATCTTTTAGTGAATTATAAATACATTTTGCCCACGTTTTTAAAGCAATAATGGACAAGTCGAATGTAATATATTATAAAATATATTTTGGTGAAAAATGTTATTTGTTGTACATTATTTTTAACGTGATGTCAGGAGATTTCAAAATGGACGAGCATGTATAAAAGTCAAAGAAGCGAGTGGAATTTGCAAGAATAGTACTTTATGGCGATCTGCAGGTCTATTATGAGCTCTTAATTCCAGCCAACTTACGCTCTGCCTTGGAAATTCTTTTTTCCGGTTGGAAGTTCCAGTAATTCCAACTTATCACTGATGAGTAGTCACTGTCAAACTCACTGCAAATTCGATTTATGGACGACTAATTCCAGCTAGTTAAAAATCAGTCGTTGGCAATACGAATTAGCAAGACAGCGCAAGCTGGCTGGAATTAAGAGCTCATAACAGGCCTCCTGTTCTGTCTATTTAGTTTGTATGTATATAGAGTTATGTATGCATGTATTTTTTGGATATAAGACGAAAAACTGACTTATTAGGTTGTTGATGTTTTTGCGAAATCAAATATTCCTATTTATTCCCATAACTATAGATTAATCAGCTGTTTCCTATAGAATTTCCGATTCATGGATTCTAGTTCTTATTGAGGTTAATTTGCTCAGGTAACGTTCTAATCTCTACTTGTTTATCATCTGAATAATAAGTCAGCAGTTTTTAGCTCTTTATTGTGACGATCTAATCTTTAGTACTCATTTGAAAGTTTTGCTTTAGTAAGATATTGCTCAATTTAATACAGATAATTAATAATATTATTGTACTATTATCTTAGAAAGTGGGGCAGTAAACATAGTCATAAGATGACATGTGCTACTTTAAGTTGATATTTTGAGAGGTCGTGGTATTTCAGGTTTAGCCGGTCCATTCCTCCAGCCAGCTGCCAGTTCTGCATTCACTGTTTTCATATTAAAAATTGAATATAAGTATGTCTAATGGTCACGTACAAACGCACGGTACTAATCTTAACTAATATGGTTTTAATTGTACAGTTTAATTTTATTTTATTTACTGTTCTACTATATAATTCTTTTTTAATAGTTATAAAAGGGATCGGATGGATTCGGTTTTCATAGAAATCGTTATTTTCTCCATTACCGGTTGCTCACCTTTAAATGCTAAAAGGTACTTGACCCGTAATTATTATAAATCCTGTACTCTAAGTCATGTTCAGTAAAATAAACTGAATTGGGTCGTAGTCAAAATTTCCCAAAAATACTTATAAAAGAATAATTATGGAAGTCAAATAAGGGAGTGCGGAGTATGAGTGATTCTCTCTGCCTGCCTCCCCGTAATGGACTTGGAGGTAGTTAGGTTGTTTGTTGTAAATTATTTAATAAACTGTATTAGGTGTTTTTTTTTAATCGGCTGGATAAAATATCAAATCTCATGAAATACACGAGGAGTAACTGAAAATGTCATTAAACAATTTTAATTTATTAGTATGTAATACGCCTTATAATTGGGGTCCTACTGCGTGTCAGTTAATTTATTTTTATAAATAATTGGTTTTATTCTAATTTTTCGGCCTTATATGTGACGATGTAAGCAATGACAAGGATGCGTCAATATGTAAGTTAAATTTTCTAGTTTCTAATAATGGAAAAAGAGACGAAACCTATGTGCTTTCATAATAATTCATGTTCAGTTTGAATTCTAGAGGTTAAAGAAAATTCCAGAAGTCGATGACCGTCTAGGGTTTCGCATCAAGCCCGAATTAGCTCAAATTGCTTTGCTTCTAGGCACATTATTCTTGTTTTATCATAAATAACCTAATTTCTTGATACTAAATCTCAAGAAAGATCACTTCAAAAATCTTTAAAGATCTTCTCTTGTCTTAGGCAATCCTCTAAAATACATTTTGGAGGTCTGTTTACATAAAACAGCCATTAAAAGGATCATTATTATGCTAATATTTAAAATACTTTTACCGTGAAATGTCTATGATATTAAGGGTTTTATATTCATGTAATGTTCAAAGCGAATGTTTCCAAAATTTTATATTCAACAAATTTTATGCGTTTTTTTTTTTAAATAGACTTCATTTGTATCACAATGGCGTAAAGTAAGCCTCTATTAGAAATCCGCATAACCACTTAGGCTAGATAATATGTTGCTTTAGCTGCAATTCATTTCTTACGAATATTGTTGTGTTGCTTTAATATTGATGTGTTGCTTTGTTTGCCCAAGAACTAGTAAAAAAACAAAAAAAAAAGAAATAAAACTTTTTTCGGTCCAATGGTCGAGCTGATCACTTCTGAATCAAGAAGTCTTAAGCGCATATCCGGGCTTTCCAGAATTTGGAAATTACGAGGGATGGATATCGATAACTAATAATATTCTTACCGGTGTATGGCAATAGGTTCGGGAACCTATTTCATTTGGGACGTAAAAAATTCGCATCGTTCGACGTACCGACAACCGTTGGGGTAGAATAGTTCTGGAATGGCGACCACGGACTGGTCGAGGCAGAGTAGGCCGTTCCCACACTATGTGGACAAGACTGTCCGTTGTGGCGTTCCATGGGGAAGCTTACGTCAAGTAGAGGGCCTTGTAAATTATGATGATGGTGAGAAGACTAAACAACTCTGCCTACATTGTGGCTTGAAATTATATAAAAAGAATTATTATCACCATTACATAATAGATAACATTAACGTACTTTGATGTTAAAATCATTTCCCGTAAAACATTTCAGTAATATTCTATTTCGCGAGACAATTCTGGCAAGAAAGATAAATTTTATAATTTTTATAGCGAGGAAGCGTTCAGGGCTTTTCCCTCGCTAATGGACGGCAAAATTTAATTATAACGATGTTGACTATCTTAACACACTTTAGAATTTATTAAGAACATATTATAACCGAGCTAATAAATCATTGATGAGATCAAAGTGGTATAGTGCAGTTAATAATACTAAAATTTTGGAAACAATATATTCAACGCCCTCTATTTCCGAACTGAACAACTAAATGCTTGTGTTATGGAAACTAGTTAAAGAATATTAATATATATTTTATACTTTTTTAGTAATATATACTCGTAATAGATAGATACAACCAGACGCCATACAAACATTCATGCTTGTCATAAATATTTGTGCTCAGGATTGAACTCGCCAACCTCGATACCACAGTCACTAGTTTCACCAACACTCCACCACCCCTACCACTAGTTCGATTTGAGGATCAATATACCCCTATTAAATGTCTATTTATTTTATCCTCGTATAATGTTGCAGTTGCTTCACCTTTCAATACATAATAGCATTAGTGTTTAGTTTTAATTTATGGGTTGTTTAATTTATGTATTGTGAATATGTTAGAAAAGCGTATTTGGCACATAAGTTTCTTGCCCGGTTCTGCGATCTGTGTGTTTTTTTTTTCAGCAAATGTACTTTCCTCAGCCGCCCGTTTTTATATTATATTATTTAGAAAATGTAATAATAATATGTATATCTGTCATTCAGGACGAATTTTAAATTTTATTTTTTAACAATAACTTAGAAATAATTTCTTAATTTAATTTCTGAATAGAAAAAAAATATTGTTCTATAAGCTTCGTAAGTCCGAAAAGTGATCTGGAATGAAATGTATACATTTTAAGAAGATCAGACATGTAGAAGAATTTTAAATGAATAATGACTGAGCAGAAATAGCATCTAAAAGTGGAGAGACGTAGGAGTCGAGGAAATTCATAAATCACCGTCGAGAAGTCGATATTTAGAAGCATAATTGACAAAAGCTTACTAAAAAATATGCTCGTTAAAGTATCGAATAAAATTTGCCATATAACGCTCAGTCGATAGTGCTCACATGATTTAAAATCTTAACAGTGATAGAGCCAAGCAGTACGTTGCAAGAATGGGCCGGCTCAACCAGTGAAATACCACGACCTCTCAGAAGATCAACGTAAAGTGGCTCATGCCGCGTTTCGATCGGTAAGAGAGGTCCCCGTCGGCCCATCTCCTTTTCCCATATCTTCCTATCCTACTCCCTCAAAGGTCGGCAACGCACCTGTAAAACTATATGTGTTGCAGGTGTATATGAGCGGCGCTGGTCACTTACCATCAGGCGACACGCCTGCTCGTTTGCCCTCCAATCCCATAAAAAAAATATTAATTAGATTTGAATAATGTTAGAGCCGTTGCATAAATGAGTAACGCCACAGTCTCTCAAATACGCAAGGAGGGTCATCCTACGTTCTCCTTACCGGAGCCTTGAAGACAATCAAATAAATAACGTTAATATATAATATGTGTTTATTATAAGCATTATTTGAGCCTAAATTAATCTAAAAAGCTTTAAAGTAGCAATTAGAAATATTAATGAAAACGAGTTCTTTTTTTAATAAAACCTTCCTTAAGAGTTCTCTGTGATTAGCTTAACCTCCAGATTACTACATTAATTATTATTTATTTACATTTATTATTCATTCCGTTTCTTTTCAAAACTGTATAAAAAGCTTTAAATAAAACCGATAGAAGGTAGCGGTGATATCGCAAAAAGATTAACAATTCTAACGTCACAAAGGAGACCACAAAATTATTGTTTCATGTTTATTGGCCTACTGGCTGCATTAGTGAAAATTATGCCAACTTTATTAGGTATGCCTTATTCAACAATCTTTTGTTGTCAGTATATTTAACATAATAGTCTCGGTGGTCCAGTGGTCGAGCTTCTGATCCAGAGGCCCGGGTTCGAATCCTGACACTGGCTCACATCAATGACTTTTAAATTGTTTTCGAAAGTTAAGTGTGATAAATATCGATGACTGAAAACTTTGTGCCCGGTATGGCAATAGGTTTGCCACCTATTCCATTTGGGACGTAAACATAACGGCGAGACTAGGCTTAACAGCCGCTGCCTACACCTTCGGGTAACAAAAGGCGTGAAGTTATGTTATGTATCTATGTTATGTTATATTTAGCATACATAACTCCAAGCCAATTCTCTTGCGGGGTAGCTAGAGGGACCTGAGCGCCATAAGCCACGATTCTTGCACGCGTCATTTGCTATTATTTAATTTAACGCATATTTAACTACTATAATTGTCTTCTGGATCTAGAAGTCATTTTTGAAAGAAAATTAATCCGGACTCACGCCAATGTCTTTCAGAATTATTTTCCAAAGTTATGTATGATAAATATGGATAGCTGAGAACATTGTGCCAGGTGTATGTATGGCAATAGGTTTCGCCAAATTTGGCGAATCGAGGCATAATAGCCGGTGCTTACACCTTCGCGTAGAAAAAGACGTAAAGTTAAAAATAAGTGTGTACAAAAAAATGCAATTCAACATGTGCTGCCTATTCTATAATGTACTTTTCGAGTAGGTTATCTTGGTAACTAGGTGGCGTTAGGTATATTTCAACCAAAATATTTATTAGAGTTGGACTGAAAGAGAGTGTCGGTGTAAAAGTAAGAAAGCGGGAGGTAAGCCTAGATTCGCCGTTATGTTTACGTTCCTAATGGAATAGGTGGCGAACCTATTGCCATACTCCAACACTAACTCACACCAATGACTTTTCGAAATTGTTTTCGGAAGTTTTTTTTTTTTTTTGAGAATAAAGTCTTTAAACCTAAGTTATGTGTGATAAATATCGATGACTGAAAACTTTGTGCCCGGTATGGTAATAGGTACGCCACCTATTCCATTTGGGACGTAAAACATAACGGCGAGACGAGGCTTACCTGCCGCTGCCTACACCTTCGGGTATCAAAAGGCGTGAAGTTATGTTATGTGATATTTATCACGTATCACTTTCTAAAAGTATTTCGAAAAGTCATTGGTGTGAGTCAGGATTCGAATCCGCGTCTTCTTGATTCAGAAGCGGGGTGCTCAACCAGTGGACCACCGAAATTTGTAACACAAAAGTACAATAAAGTACTTACTGCAGCTAATAAATGCTATTCGCAAGAATTATGAACCAGTGACGTATGTTCGAAGCGATCGTGTTTTGCGATCTTTACTTACTGCTTAACCTCCAAGAATAAATGGGTTTGTGTGTTTTTTTTGTTAAGTTTTCGAGCTTAGATGTAACAAAGATAAGAAGATCTGTGACGTATACAATTCCGTCTTTTGTGTAATATAAATATTTGGTTCCTGTATATATACATTCCATAAAAAAAAAGTTTTTAAAGTGATCGCTATTTATTTATATTGTACTGGCCAAGGATTTCAAATAAGCCTTGACCCATCTCTAGCGGAGAGATTTTAATTTGTTACGACATGGAGAGAACATTTATTGAGTAAGGAATGTTTTTTTCTTTATTTGATTTGCTGGCGTTTTATTTGGTGTACTTAAAATTTCATCCGTTTGTACAAATAATTTCATCAGAAACATTCACTGTGACACTGATTTAGTTCTTCCAATATATTTAAAGTAAGAATAATTATTTCATTACTTAAGATAAAATATAAATGTTCGTATGAAAACAGCGTTTTTATCATGACCTAAATTTATAAAGGGCTCTTAACTTCTAAGACGTAAAAAGCGTTTTCTTAATAATCCAAGATCCATGAGCTTGAATAAGAAAAGAAAATAGCGCAGAAGCAAAGATTTTAAATAGTTACTACCACTTAATAGCCACTAAAGAAATATTGTAGAATTGTCATTACATATTATAAAATAGAGTCCATTTTTGCTGTCTTTCTCTTTATATGCTTAAGTCTTTGATACTACGGAACAGATTTTGATGCGGTTTTTGTTTTTAGAAAAAGGGTGTCAACGGGGTGTTTGTTTTAATTTAATTAATGTTTAATGTAGTTAACAAAAAGTAATAATTTTCTAAATTTAGCACTTTAATTGCAAAAGCTGTAATAATTACTTTTGATACGGAACAAACGGCTAAAGAATATTTGACACCAGTGACTTAAGAAAATAAAAGCATTCTGTTTTGACATCAACATATCTGCATGTTGAAAAAATGAGGGGATCCGTGACAACAGCCGCGAATAAAATTACTACCTTTATTAAATTTAGTATTTTCCTCAAGAGTCGAGGTAAATTACGGTGAAATGGAAACCTTGATATTTTATACAACGTTAAAACAAACATCCCATGACTGTTCTGTACAAAGAAGTACCTATGTTTTGAGTTTCGCGGTTTATCATTTTATGTAAGTTGAGGGTAGTTATTTTTATGGCTAGGTAAGATTTGATCGATTTGGGCAGACGTTGTTCGGTCGTTCGTAATTGTAATTGTTAAGAAGAACAGTTTGCTTTTTATTGATTTGCTTTTAATGAAAGTATTGTGTAAATTGGGAAACTATATTTGTGAGTAGTGTCGACTCGAGTTGTGGGGCCCTATTGTGTCGTCGGTCGCTGCTTTTAAGATAAGTCCTAACAGTTTTCTATTTTGATTGGCCAATCCGAGATTAACTGAGTAGGTTTAACAGGTAGCAGACCCTTACTTCGGTAAGTCTATTGCCCTTTTTTTAAGTACATTTAACCACCAATAATATTAGCCTTGCGCAACGCAAGCTTTAGTTCGTGCCCCTTTGCACCCTCACTGCCCTGGTGTATCTTCCACTGCGCACCCTGGGTCAGCGAGGGACGGTACTGAACATAAGTGTGGTAGCAGAGCGTGGTTGGTGTAGTTAGTACTTAGCGAAATAATCGCAGTTATGAATAGTTGTTTTGTTCAGCCCGCGCTGAAAATGTGTAATTAATTTGTTATAATACATCAATGCTTGGGTAATTGTTTGTAGTTTTTTAAATTCAGTCATTTAGTTTACCGTTAGAAGCAAGTTTAATATAAATTGAGTTCACTGCAGCCTACGTAAGTACCTACCATTTTACAAAAAAAATAATTCTGCTTAATGATTTGTATTTGTTTGACTGTCTGTTAATATTTACTGAACATATTGGGTCATTGCTTATTCTATATTTTCATATATTTGTGCAACCATATTAGGCAATAATTTAACTTTTTTTTATATCGTAGGTATTTGCTCAAGTTATAAAATCGTTGGTCACAGAGTAGCATCGATCAATCGAGACAGCATAAGTCCACAGTGTAGTGAAAGAAATTAATTGTTTTGAGTATCGATTATCGTTTCACTTGATTCGATTACAATAATCGATTATATTTTTTATTTATTTTTTTTATTTTGGAATTGTTTATTTGTTTATTTTTTTTAAATAAAAATGTCTGCCTTTGCTTCCGTTAAGGACTCGGCGGGTAAAATCCGCTCAGAATTGAGATGGTTCTCAACTGCAGCCGCTTTGGTGGACAGGCACGATAGGAACGAGTCATTGCTGGACCGGTACAGCAAATTGGATAAACGTCAAGAGTTTGTGGATGACATGTACCGCAAATTTAATACCTATATACAGGATGTTACCTTTGATGAATACTCGGAATCGCATCGTAAGTTAGTACATGCTGATTATGACCAAATTCTGGAGTGTGTTGATCGAATCTCCCAGCGTGCACGAAATATCTTGGCTTCCAAAGGAAGTGAGCCTCACCTCACCACAGAGGTCAAGTGTTCCTCGATAGGTTTGTTGAGTAAACTCCCTACGTTAGATTTGCCGCGTTTTGACGGGCGTTTGGACCGCTGGCTGGGCTTTATTAACTTGTTTGAAAGCTTAGTCCACGCAAGACCAGATTTAGGTTCAGCACAGAAGTTAGCGTACTTGTTTTCCGTATTGGATGGCGAGGCAAGGGGTCTGGTACAGCATCTAGAAATCAACGATGACAATTACATGGTTGCACGAACGTTATTGTTAAAACGCTACCAAAATAAGCGCTGTCTGGCAGATACACATATTTGCCAGCTTTTAAATTTGCCATTGGTTTCCAGGGTCTCGACATTGAGGTCCGATTTGTTGAACCCTCTGATGATAGCCATTAACGCACTGGAGAGGTTGGAACTACCAGTTGGCGCTTGGTCATACATGCTCGTTCACATGGTTTTGAAAAAACTGCCTTCTGATCTTAGGGCTCGATTCGAACAGAAATATGGTGGTGACGATGCCACATATCTTCCTTCATTTGAAGAACTGAAAAAGTTTTTAGAGGACGAGTGTCGTATGTGTGACATGACAGTCACTGACAGGCTAGTTAGGCAACAGCTGCCACAGCCGCGTTTACCGAATCGTAACCTCGCCCATGGTGGACCAGAGGGACGCCGGCCCCCTCGTTTTGCGGTTACTCATTCTAGGCTGGAGTGTGCCTATTGTAAGGCGTCTGGGCACAAGGTTGCAAATTGTCTGGAGTTTGCTGCGCTGCATGTGGCCTCACGCCGTCGTTTGGCCAAGGCTCGAGGTTGGTGTTTCTCCTGTTTAGGGGATCACTTCCAGCGCTCTTGTGCGGACCCTCGCCTATGTGTTGTTTGTGGAGGGCAGCATCTGAAGCTATTGTGTGCGAATGCGAATAGAATTGAGCATCATCATGACGGCCGGGGATCAGTCACAGGCGGGTATCAGCGGAATCAAAATCGTAGTTTAGAGCCACGCCCATGCTCTCCTCGCATTGTCGACCATGGTATCGTGAGCCATCCACAGACTCGTCACACTCCGTCTCCACCCCGTGACCACCGTCTCCGTCTTGAGTCCAGCTCGCCCAATTACAGGCGGGTAGAACAGGCTTCGTCGTCGCGTGGTGTCACTGATAACCGCTCTCGACGGGTTGTTCGCTCACCTATTCGAGGTGATTGTTTGCTACCTAGGCGTGAATAGGAACCAGGCGTCTGCCCCCGCTATGTACCTCCCCCATTTGAGACCGTACTCCTGCCTACTGCATATGTCAGAGTCTGGGGACGGACGGGTGCCTCTGTTGTGGTTCGGGCAATTCTGGACACAGGCTCTCAGGGGTGCATAGTGTCTTCTTGGTTGGCGGGGCAGATACGCCTACAGGTTCGAAGGTATCCTTTTGTTACAAGAGGAGTCGGGAACGCAGTTGTGGCCAATGTGGGGGGCCAAGCCTTGTTTGCGTTCTCTCCGATTGAGTCATCAGAGCCGTCCATTGGATCGTCGGCTATAGTGATGGACAACATTTTGGGTAACCATACAGAGAAACAGTTGTCTCCGGCGGTTATCAATTTGGCTTCAAATTTGAACTTGGCAGATCCCAATTTTGGTACACCTGGATCGGTCGACTTGTTGCTTGGCGCCGATGTCTTGGGTAAAATAGTATTAGGCAATATAAGGTTTTTGCAGCCAGGTGGCATGGTGATTGTGCCTACAATATTCGGCAAGGCATTAATGGGGCCTGTACTTACTACAGCCACCCCTCCACTTGAACCAGACACTGTATTGTCTGTTGGCTCTGCTCTTTCTGATGCAGTTGAGAAGTTTTGGGAGACCGAGGAGCCACCACAAGCGTCACGCGTAAACCCGGAACACGAGGAGTGTGAACGGTTCTACAAAAAACACACTAGTCGTCTCCATTCTGGCCGTATTATGACCCGATTGCCGTTTCTTGCTGTACGGCCGCCGCTTGGCATCTCGCGACCTACAGCAGAAAAGCGTTTGTTGGCTATGGAGCGTCGCATGAGCAGGGATCCACTTCTCAAGGAGAAGTATGTCGAATTTATGCGTGAGTATGAAGAATTGGGACACATGTCTGTGTCAAAATTAGATTGGGCTTCAGAGGAGCACTTTTTTCTACCCCATCATGCGGTGATCAAACCATCCAATGGCAAGTTGCGCACTGTGTTTGATGGTTCTGCGCAGACTTCAACGGGTGTTTCTTTGAATCACTGCCTACATGGTGGTCCCAAATTGCTTAAGGATCTATGCGACGTCATCACGCGTTTTAGACGTCACCAGGTCGTTTTTGTTGCTGACATCAAAATGATGTTCAGACAAACGATTATACACCCTGACGACCGACGTTATCAGTTAATATTGTGGCGAGAAAACCCTCACGATCCCATCATTGTTTATGAGCTCAATACGAACACATACGGGCTAAAGTCAAGCCCCTTTTTGGCAATTCGTTCGCTTTGGGAGCTTTCGGATCGGGAGCGGTCTGCCTACCCTCGAGCGTCAGCTATCTTGAAGGAGGATCTGTACGTTGACGACATTTGTACTGGTGCCTCTTCAAATGAGGAGGCTGTCCAGCTACGGAATGAAATTATCGGTATTTTGGCCTCCGCAGGTTATGAGTTGCGTAAATGGATGTCCAACTCACCTGCTCTTCTAAATGATCTACCCGACGACCATCAGCAGGACCCATATTTATTTGAAAATGTGGAAAACCCTGCTATGATCACTGTCCTTGGCATTCAATACAAACCAGTCCAAGATATTTTCACATACAACGTTGATTTAGAGATCCCGTACACTTGGTCTAAACGATTGGTGTTGTCCACCGTTGCCAGGACCTTTGACCCTAATGGGTGGGTATGTCCTGTAATATTTTGGGCGAAATGCTTCCTGCAAAGGCTTTGGACTGCAGGACTCACCTGGGACGAGCCTCTTAGAGGAACTTTTGTGGAGGACTGGCTTGAATTCGTGTCATCTCTTCCTGACATCAACAAAATCTCGCTCCCTCGATGCATACTTCCTTCTGGGAAGTATACAGCAACCCTTCATGGGTTCTCGGATGCCTCTGAACGCGGTTATGCTGCGGTGGTATTCTTGCGTGCTGTTTGTTCGAATGGCGACGTAATGGTTTCGCTGGTCCTGGCAAAGAGCAAGGTCGCACCGCTTAGAACCGCGTTGACGATACCAAAATTAGAGTTATCGGGTGCCACTCTTCTTGTTCGACTATTAAACCACGTACATCAATTGTTGTGCCAGACGGTAAATATCAGAGCCACTTATGCCTGGACTGACAGTCAAATTGTTTTATGCTGGTTGAAGGCGTCAGTTCACACCTTGGAAGTTTTTGTGGCCAACCGGGTCTCTCAGATACAAAGTTCTGAGGTGCCGTTGATTTGGAGACACGTACCTGGTGAGATCAATCCAGCTGATTGCGCGTCTCGGGGTTGTATGGCCTCTAGTTTGATCGACCACCCTCTTTGGTGGGGACCAGACTGGTTAAAGTGTCCAGAAGCTGACTGGCCCCAAACGCCCGCCTTGGAGGTTAATTCGTTTAATTCGTTGCCTGGATTGCGAACCCTTGTCATCGAAAAGAGAGACTGTTTGTTTGATCCTGATTTCTTGCTGAATCGTTACGGCTGTTTAGATAAATTGGTGTGTGTCACCGCTTGGATTAGGCGCTTTTATTACAATTGTAGACACCCGAATAGTAGGCAAGTAGACCCATTCTTGACACCACAAGAGCGACAGGATGCTTTTTTGTATTGGGTTCGATTACTGCAAGGAGTCCATTTCGAAAATGAAATTGATATTTTAAAATCTGGAAATTCTAAATTGTCTGGCACTATTCGCAAGTTGAGCCCTTTTCTTGACGACTCTGGTATCTTACGTGTTGGAGGACGTTTGAAAAACGCGAACATACCATATGGTGCACGTCATCCCATATTGTTACCCAAAGGGGGACACTTTGTACAATTGTTGGTGTCCGATCGTCACATTAAAAACTCTCACGCTGGATGCAATGCCCTATTGGCTATATTGCAACGAGAATTTTGGATACTTGCAGCTCGAAGAGTTATACGTAGTGTGGTCTTCCGTTGCATGCCTTGTTATCGGCTTAAAGCCGCTACCATGCAACCTATGATGGGTGACCTCCCCTCTGATCGTGTCACAGAGGCAAGACCATTTGCTGGAGTTGGTACAGACTTCGCTGGCCCCTTTTGTGTCAAGACTTCTACTTTACGCAATAGTAAGACGGTCAAGGCTTATTTGTGTGTCTTCGTTTGTTTGTCCACTAAGGCGGTGCATTTAGAGTTAGTCTCATCCCTCTCTACTGAGGCCTTTGTTGCGACACTAGACCGATTTGTTTCAAGAAGGGGACTGCCTACTTTGATTAGATCCGACTGCGGAACAAACTTTAAGGGTACAAATAATTATTTAAAGGATGTACATGAGTTCTTGACAAACAACCAAACAAATATTGGCCACAGATTATCTAGCCGCAGGATAGCTTGGCGTTTCAGTCCGGCAGCCTGCCCACATTGGGGCGGCATTTTTGAAGCCGTAGTTAAAATCACAAAAACACATTTACGACGAGTTATCGGTGACTCAATATTAACATTTGAAGAACTCGCCACTGTCTTTTGTAAAATCGAGGCCGTATTGAACTCACGCCCATTGTGCCCGATCTCTTCAGATCCGAATGATTTGGAGGCCCTTACGCCGGGTCATTTTTTGATAGGACAGCCACTCAACGCCCTGCCGGAATATCCTTTTGACAATGTACAACCTAATCGTCTCTCGCGATTTGAACTAGTACAACAGCTCACTCAAAGCTTTTGGAAACGTTGGAATTTAGAGTATCTACATATTTTACAACAGCGCGTTAAGTGGACTGACAAAACTGATCCACCTCGGGTTGGTGACCTCGTTTTGGTGAAAGATGTCAACTTGCCGCCATTATCTTGGCGTAGAGGGCGCATCCTTAATTTAGTTTATGGTACCGATGGTGTGCCTCGATTTGCCGAAGTTAAGGTGGACGGTTCGGTACTGAAGAGAGCGGTGGCAACATTATCGCGATTGCCAGTTGAATAACGGCCAGGTTGACCTGGCCGAGGCGGGTAGATGTTCTGTACAAAGAAGTACCTATGTTTTGAGTTTCGCGGTTTATCATTTTATGTAAGTTGAGGGTAGTTATTTTTATGGCTAGGTAAGATTTGATCGATTTGGGCAGACGTTGTTCGGTCGTTCGTAATTGTAATTGTTAAGAAGAACAGTTTGCTTTTTATTGATTTGCTTTTAATGAAAGTATTGTGTAAATTGGGAAACTATATTTGTGAGTAGTGTCGACTCGAGTTGTGGGGCCCTATTGTGTCGTCGGTCGCTGCTTTTAAGATAAGTCCTAACAGTTTTCTATTTTGATTGGCCAATCCGAGATTAACTGAGTAGGTTTAACAGGTAGCAGACCCTTACTTCGGTAAGTCTATTGCCCTTTTTTTAAGTACATTTAACCACCAATAATATTAGCCTTGCGCAACGCAAGCTTTAGTTCGTGCCCCTTTGCACCCTCACTGCCCTGGTGTATCTTCCACTGCGCACCCTGGGTCAGCGAGGGACGGTACTGAACACGGTTTCCTAATGGAATAACATTTCTATGCCTTCGAAAATTTCCGTGCTAATGCTGAATATATTACAAGTTAGTAGGGTAACTGTGATAGTAATTTCTGTTTATTTAATACTTAATAAAAGCAGAATGAAACAGGTGTCTGGGTAGAATCAGGTAAAATAACAACTCCTTTATTTTGAATCATCTGTCATATTGGATTTAGATTGACGTCACATTATTTTTCGATTTACTCTCAACAAGTCCTTTCATTTGATTCCTAGTGGTAGAGCCAAGCAGTTCGCTGCATGAATGGGCCGGCTCGACCGGTGAAATACCACGACCTCTCAGAAGACCGACGTAAAGTGGCTCATGCCGCGATTCGTTCGGTGCGAGAGGTACCCGGAGGCCCACCCCTTTCCCCGTCCTTTCCTATCCCCTATCCCTTAAAGGTCGGCAACGCAACAGTAACACTATATGTGTTGCTGGTGTCCATGGGCGGCGTTGGTTGCTTACCATCAGGTGACACGCCTGCTCGTGCCCTCCTATCCCATAAAAAAAATAAATTGATACTTATATTGTAGAAATGCTTTAAAAATATCTATTCCACTGTATTGAATTTAGAATGAAATCACATTCCTTCAGATGAAACCGGTCTATTAATAATATAGATACATACCTAAGCCTGCAAAATCCTAATTTTCTTGAAATAATTAATTTCCATATCCACGTGATTACCAAATCTGCAATTCCTGCAGACGTATAAGAAGATCCAGGCAATGAAGACTCACAATATCCTTAAAATACGCTCAACAACCTTTGATGGAAGGCTTTCGAGATGAGCTTTATGAGAGGAAGATTATATAACTAATCTTTGTTTTTCCAGCCCATATAAACAGCTACTTAAATAAGAGTAAATCTAGGGATCGCTTTTAATTGAAGTCGACGTAAGCTTTCGTTACTTAATTGTGAATTTGATTTTATTATTTGTTTACAAGGTAAGCTTATTCAGTTCAATTAATTTATAATTTATTAATAATTTATAAATAATTTAGATGGATTTGAGGATGAATATTTCAATGAAATTTTACCAATAATTTTTCAAAAACAGTCTTGGTGGTCCAGTGGTCGAGCACCCCGCTTCTGAATCCAGAGGTCGCGGATTCGAACTGTGCACCTGTGCACACACCAACGACTTTTAGAAATTATTTTCGATAGTTATGTGTGATAGATATCGATGACAGAAAACTTTGTGCCCAGTATGGCAATAATTTCACCACCTATTCCATTTGAGACGTAAACATAACGACGAGTCGAGGCTTAACAGCTACTGCCTTCGGGTAGAAAAAGGCGTTAAGTTATATTATCTTATGTTGTCATGTAAATTTTACTTTAATATTAATTATTTAACAAAAAAAAAAAAAACAATTTCTTACCGGGACCGTAGGCTAATCGTGCAAACGGGTGACCTGATGGTAAATGACTACCCCTGCCCATGGACACCTAATAGACAGTGTTATATTTGCGTTGCCCGCTATAAAATTGAATAGACAGGGAATCAGAAATGGTATATGAAGTGTAGGTTTGTGTGTGAGAGGGGTATAGCCTCCAGGTATTTACCAAACGTGTTATGAGCTACTTTACGTCGATATTCAGAGAGTAGCGAAATGCGTGGCTCCACCATATTCTAAATTCCAGTAACTTTTATTTAAAAACATTTATTGAAGATTATAGAAGTAGTTAATAAACATGTTCACCGCTCGTCTACGAACATTCCGATTTTATTAACACAATTTAATATCTTAAAAGCTTTTTAGATTATTTGACTTTGGAATAGATTTTTATGATCACACTGTAATATGACTGCGCGAATGATGAAATAGGATGTAAAAAATATATAATAACTTAGTTTTTATTTTAGATGAAAATATCGGTTACTGAATAAAAGGGGCAGGTTCAATCCTATATTACGAACAGCAGATAATATCTCTGATGAGCATGAATACTATAAATAATATGTATTTATTAACTTCGGTTAGTTTAGAATATCATTGTAAAGTGACGTGTCTATTAATAATATACATGCCGCGTCTCATTCGGTGAGAGAGGTATCCGGCGGATCAACCCCTTAACTTCTCCTCACCCTATTCCAGTTCCAAACCCTTCCCTATCTCACCTATGAAAACATTCCCAAAGAGGGTTGACGTCAGGCTGGCAGCCGATCGTAAAACCACAGCCAAATCTATATAGCCAGCCATAGATAGTACGAAAGGAAGACATGCGCTGACCCCACTTAAAGTGGGATATAGGCTAAGGAAAATGATGATGATTTATTATTTTATGGTATAGGGGGGCAAACAAACAGGCATGTGACCTGATGGTAAGTGATCAGTGCCGTCTATGGATACCTGGAATACATATAATGTTACAGTTGAGTTGCCCACCTTTAGGGGAAAGTATGGGAAATGATGGGGAAGGGAGGTAGGCCTCCGGGTACCTCTCTCACCAAACGAAACGCAGCATCTGCCACTTTACGTAGCTCTTCTGAAAGGTCGTGGTATTTCACCGCTCGAGCCAGCCCATTCATGCAGCGAACTGCTTGCCTCTACCACTGCTTTTAGTAATAACGTGTATGAAATTAATAACAATATACCAATAAAAAAAACAAAGTGTCTTCTACGGGTAGAGCAGTGATCTAAGGAACTTAATAATTTTATCATTTTATTGTATCAAATTGAAATACCATCCGTGGAACAAATAGGCACAAATATCAACTCGAATAATGGACTAGATAGAGAAAGGCTTTACAATTTAAAGCCTTTCTCTATCTCTATACAAATACACAGTGATTCGTTTATTTAACGAATGGAATTGAATTGGAAAATTTGAGGCCTCGGCGATAATGATGTTTATTATAGTGGTCTACCCACAGGTATTTGCGGACCAGTTACGAATGAACAGTGTATGCAATTAATAATAATATCTTCGACACAATACACCCTCTAGTGCCAAACTAAGCAACTAAATGCTTGTGCTATGGATACTAGATAACGGATATGAAAAACACCCATATGAACGCCATATGAACACTCATGGCTGTCACAAATATTTGTACTCGGGTGGGGATCGGACCCGCCAACCTCGATTCTGCAGGCGGTAGTTTTACCAATGCACCACGAGAAATTTATTTATTTACTACGAATAAAATTATTATTGAGTATATGAAAGGCATGTGAGTGGCAGTGTCGGGATAGCGAGCCCAAAACGGAGCTACCACGAACAGATCAATAGTCTGTTTTTTAAAAAATACTTAGTAGCCGAAGCCGACGTGAATGCATGATGAGATGTATGACTTTGTATGAGGCGGAAGAAGTGTGGTTGGATCGTAGTTTGTGGAAATCCAAAGGGGTAGAAATATCTACCCCTTTGGGATACAGGCGTGAGTTTATATATGTATGTATGCATAAATTAACATACATCACATAAACTTCA
Source organism: Euproctis similis (assembly GCA_905147225.2). Taxonomy (NCBI): domain Eukaryota; kingdom Metazoa; phylum Arthropoda; class Insecta; order Lepidoptera; family Erebidae; genus Euproctis; species Euproctis similis. The sequence goes on along the minus strand of LR990118.1, from coordinate 4,757,143 downwards.
CGCCTTTTTCTATCCGAAGGTGTAGGCAGTGGCTGTTAAGCCTCGACTCGCCGTTATGTTTGCGTCCCAAATGGAATAGGTGGCGAACCTATTGCCATACCTGGCACATAGTTTTCAGTCATCGACATGTATTACACATAACTTACGAAATTAATTTCGAAAAGTGATTGGTGTGAGCCAGGATTCGAACTCACGACCTCTTGATTCAGAAGCGGGGTGCTCGATCACTGGACCACGGAGACTATGACCGATATATTTGTGTTTGCATTAATTATTAGAATTAAGCAGCATTAAAAAGTATCTACTTAGCTTAAGGACAATAAACTTGGTAAGGTTATTGAAGGGTTTTCAACCTTTTACGACTCGTATGGCAGAGAATATAAGAAAGGCGAATATCTTCTTTGATATTTTCCATAGCAAATATTTTCAATGATATGCTTTGACTCGCATCTGCAATTGAGCTTCGACCTGCCGATGAAATTATTTAGTACCACGGAATAATGGAATCAGTCTCTTTGCATATATCAATTCACTATTTTGTCAGTTATCGATATTTTTCTAACTTTGAAACTACTGTTAAAAGATTCTATTTTAAAATAAGAGCATATTTATGTTTGAGTGTATGTTGCCGGTTAAATATTTCAATCTCTGAGTAAATAAATAAAGTGACTCAAGCCGCGTTTCGTTTGGTAAGAGACGTATCAGCATATTCAGCTCCAGCCCCCAGCTCCACCCCTACTCCCTTGTCACCAGGTAACCCACTTGTTCACTTGACTTCTATCCCATGAAAATCATTAAAGGTTGTTTTAAACAACTCACCATAATCAAAGAACAATTAATAATAGATTTGATATTGAAAAGGCGGATGGAATGATCTACATACAAGTACAAAGTTAGAGATTTATAGTTCAACTAGCTGACCCGGCAAATGTTGTCGTGCCGAAAAATAAAATTTAAAAAATTGTGGTTTATCGTAGGGGGTTGAAAATTTAGGGTTGTATGTATTTTTGTATCCAGTTTTATAAAAAAAAAAATAAAAAACAGAAATATACCCTTGTGATTTAGATCTAATAGATGTTGTCCTAATCTCAGACTTACCCGATATGCACACAACATTTCATGAGAATCGGTCATGCCGTTTCGGAGGAGTATGGGAACGAAAACTGTGACACGAGAATTTTATATATTAGATGTATTTCTTTAAATAACTACGCTACCACGCTTTGTGTGTTAATGAACTTTAACTTTGATAATTGGAGTCGACGTTTCACTAATCTCCTTCTTAATTGATGGCATTGGCCTTATTTGGATGTAAAAGTGGATAAGGTGTATTTTGATGCGCATATCAAACATTAAAAAACTCCCAACTTGACTCCTTTTTCTATCCGAAGGCTGTTAAGGTCTAGCCTCGCCGAATCCTTACGTTACGTCCCAAATGGAATTGTTGTCGGTTATCGATATTTATCACACATAACTTCCGAAAAAAGTTCTGGGATGTCATTAGTATGAGTCCGGATTTGAACCCACGACTTCTGAATCAGAAGCGGGGAGTTCGACCAATGGAATTTAGTAAAATTTTTAGATTTCAACGTTATACCCATTTAGAATCGACGATGAAAGCCATTTCATATATTTGATGGATGTATACATTGTGAAGAGAACATCGACGACTCAAATTAATCGACAAACCATGTACCTGCTTCTGAATGCTCAAAATGATTCTCAGAATTATCCGGCTTTTGAATTGATCAAATTATTGTCTATCAATGGTATTATCGCTTTTTTAAAGGATGGTAAGTGCATGGGATTTATTAAAGACTTTGGCGGTAATGATTCCGGTCTACAAATCCCTTAGATGCTATCCATCGTCCATCCAACTTTCCAGGACTAAACAGAATATCTGCATCTCTAAACTGATATGACATTACATAACTTTACGCCTTTATCTACCAGAAGGTATAGGCAGCGGCTGTTAAGCCTCAACTTGCCCTTATTTTTACTTTCCAACTATGCGAACTTATTGCCATAGAATACACCGCGGCACCGGGCGTAAATGTGGCAATCATTGATATTTATCACACATGAGAAAAGAATTTTGAAAAGTCATTGGTGTGAGCCCGGATTCGAATCCACGACTTCTTGATTCAGAAATGTGGTGCTCGACCACCGAGACATTAACATTCGTACATTATTAAAACTAATATCTACTCTAAAACTTCTGAAGTGTATAAAATATACGCAGTTGTCTCGGTGTTCTAGAGGTTTTGAATAAAAAAATCTCGAATTCGAATCCACACGCTCACAGCAACTGACTAACATCATTATGCCCGGTATATGGCAATATGTTAAGACGCCCATTCCATTTGAGATGTTAAAATCGGTTAACAGCCTCTGTCTATGCCATCGGGTATAAAAAAATCAATTCATATTAAACATATTGTTAAATTTGAAGTAAGCCAGCAGAGATTCATGTCAGGAATGAGTAGCGTTTTCTATTATAACTGACAGTATTTCAAACTCCTAATATAACCAAAATGGCGGATTTGCTTACGAATTTGAACCTTTTTTATTGTTGTTATGATTCCCTAAATTCAAGGCATTTGAAGGTATCTTCAAATTCAACACAACCTATTTCTTTCATTGCTTACGTTCTCTTCGTATTTGTTTGCCATTTACATGAATAATTAACTATTTGTTTCCTTTATCATGGCCTATATATACATTTTTGTGAAGCTTTAAGTGTCCATGTCACATCTACGCTGAGAAATTTGGAATTTAACAGATATAAATGTAATTTTCTTTCTTTTTCCATTTTCATTTATTATTTAAATCGAATTTATAAAGAAAAAAGTGGTTTCAGAATAAATTGGCACCTATCAATATCCATTTACAGTGAGTGAAAAAAAAAATGTGAAAAATGCGTACCAATATGTTATCAATGTAAAAATTCAATTTGTGATGCTGACAACTCATATTATCATACGTTACGAGTGAAATGTCTTTGAAAAACTTTCACTTTGACTTTGAGATCGTGAACCGGTGTGATTTATTTCACCCGAATCGTAATTCTTTCTCTAACTTCACGCTATTTATTACCCTTTTTACCTCGGGTAGAAAATAGACTCAACTTGCAGAACTATTATATCGCAAATGTGGAAAAGGTAGCAGAACCTATTCCTATAAAAAATACTACACTGGGTACAAAGTTGTTAGTCATCAATATTTAACCCTTATGACTTCCGAAAAGAACTCAGGGAAGTCATTGGTGTGAACCCGAATTTGATTCCAGTACCTTTTGATTCAGAAGCAGGGTGCTCGACTCCCTGACCTGATTTAATGATATTGAAAATATCGAAAAGATCGATATAGTTTTGAAATAATAATTGAAATAAAAAATCTGTGATCTCTTTTTTATATTTGACTTAAAACGAACAGGAATCTACCAAAGACAATAACTCGCTAAGAAATCGGATGGCGTAAATCGTCAGGCTGTTGAGACGATACAAAAATAAAGTTATCCTAGCCTTTTTTTTTGTTTAGATCAATTTTTTAGTCTTATCTGAGAGACATGTAAAATTATAAAATTAGAAACATGCGGCGCTAGTAAAAGAAAGAAATTTTAGGATGCTGCGTGTATCACCTCTATTTAGAAGGAAATTCTATTTGGAAAAGCATGAAACAAGATGGCGAAACAATTTGTGTTCAATATCTAGCAACTTACTATTTTACACCACCAGTACATATTTCATGGGGCTAATATATTTTTATAAGGCGACACGACGTGTTCGCAGCCTACGCGATAATGAAGACATGCAGGAATGTAATTCTAATACTACAGCAATTTCATTTGGCAATTGACTGGGTATGTTTTTTCCTTAACTATTTATTACATAAGGTAAAATATAAGTATTAAGTACATCTTAAGTAAATATAGTAAGGGTAACGTAACCATAAAAAAGTTATGAAACGTTCAGATCACCCTCATCGGACAGCACCATTGATATGTTCAATTGAATTGGGTCCCTTCGAAAAAAATACCTCAAATGTATGAGGGTTAGAATACAATACGTATTGGATGTACAAAGTTTTGACAACACACCTACATTCGTACACAATACCCACAGAAAATGAAAATCCACATATATATATATATATATTAGTGTGTCCTGAACTAGAAAAACCTCTTTGGCGACCGGCATTAGAAAGTAGTATCATTCCTATTATTATACATTTTCAATGACTCGGTCCAGTGGTCGAGCACCCCGCTCCTGAGTCCGGAAGTCGAAACCAATGACTTTTTGAAATTGTTTTCGTAAGTTATGTGTGACAAATATTGATGACTGAATACTTTGTGATCGGTATGACGATAGGTTCGCCTCCTTTTCCATTTGAGACGTAAACATAACGGTGAGACGAGGCTTAACAGCCGTTACCTACACCTTCGGGTAATAAAGGCGTGAACTTATGTTATGTTATGTAATATTATAATGATACTTTTTTATATTCCGGTGGCTCTTCACTTAGTTTGTGTGTTATTTTAGTTTTTCTTCAGCTATATTTTTTTTAGAATTATGTTAATTTATATTAATTATGTTATATACAATAGAAAATTACGACTTTAATAAATAGTTACCAACGTGCCCTCTTACTTCAATTTAAAACCTTGGCAACCCAGCGATAGAGAGCTATCCCGTTTATTTTGGGCCCTTGAATGGGGATCTCGCTCATTTTGGTCCTTTAATGAACCTATAATAAACAATCATATGTTTATACTTTAAAACATTAACTATATTTTTCGTAATTACTAGAACTCTTACCTTACTACACTATCAAAGTCGTAAATGATTATAATTGCTTCAGAAATGATCAGACCAAATGCTGGCATCATTTGATTGGTCATAAGAGTTCACACCTACAACACTAATAAAAGATAGGAAAGTGAATTTTGTTCTAGTTAGTATGGTACAAGGTAGAAGCTCCATAATTTTTTGCACAATAAGTACACGGTATAGATCAGAAGATCAGAAATTCGAATGGTTATCAACAATATAATACATTCTTAATAAGTAGATTATTGTCAATTTTTATGTCCCTTTAGTCACATCCTGCGTCATCTTTGGAAGCTGAAAGCCTATAGGCTGAATTTATTCACCTTTTTAGAAGTTTAGTTCTATTTCGGTTTTTAAATTAAAAGATAACCTATGTTTTATTTTATTGACTAAGAAAAGATAACTCCAAAAAAAAATCCTCACACCCTTCAATAAGGGATGGTGTAGACACGTAAAATGATAATATGCTCATTTTTTTCTAATGTCTAGATTTTTTAAATACTACAGTATAATATCTTCTTAAAATAGTTTCTATAACTTGCAGACCAGAGTCATCACGAAATCGTTCTACTTCTTCACCCAATAAATAAGATTTTATATAGGAAACATTACAACCTTAATGACGTCAACGAGTTCTAATTTGATTAACAGCAGAGCCTTATTACTTCGGGTGATTTTTATTGAAACCTTTTACGATGGCGTTAGGTTACTGGGTTTTACGATGACAATTTGATCTATTGTTCAATTTTCTTAACGAATATTTCTTTCTGAATTGCATTATTATTAGTATTGAATGCCAGTTTGCTCCACAAGTGGGCCGGCTCGACCGGTGCAATACCACGGCATGAGCCACATTACGTTGATATTATATCAACGTAATGTGGCTCATGCCGTGTTACGTTTGGTGAGAGAGAATCCAGAGGTCCACCCCCTTTCCCCTTCTTTTCTATCTTACTCCTTGAAGGACGGCAGTTACCAGGAGTCATGCATGCTAGTTTGCCCTCCTATTAAAAAAAAAACAGATAGTGGTGTTTATTCGATGACATATATGGATTGATGTTTGTGCCGTTCAAGGTTCGAATTTCACCAATGATTCATGAGATAAGACGTCCAATTATTAGGAAGTTATGGGTGATATAATATAACAATAATTAACAATTAGGTACACATTCGATATACGAGCTGAGACGCGGGAAACGGGTCAGTCTCTTCTTATCTCCGAAATAAAATGAGTCGCCATTTAATTAGGGTTAAGTATGCAAATTTATATATAACACACGTTTGTGACAGTTTTAATGAAACGACCAATTACTTCCAGAATGTTCATCATCATTTCGGTTCCCGGGTTATGAGGCATTTAAACATATCATTTCGAGATCTTTTATTGGCTGTCTATGTGGTGTTGGCATAAGAAGGAGGATATATATTATATATGAATTAATACGATAAACGTTATAAAAATCATTTTGCGGCATTAATGGGACGAATTGACAAGTTAAATATCACGACGTATCGGGATATCACCGTAAAGAGTCTCATGCTGGGTTTCGTTTAGTGAGAGAAGTATCCGGGAAGTATTGGGGAAGTATTCCATACCCGCTCCTTTGCTATCCTACTACTTTAAAATCCAGCAATGCATTAGTATCAGTGTCTGTGTTGCGGGTGTCCATGAGCAGCGCTAGTCATTTATTCGTTTGCCAAACATTAAAAGAAAAAAAAATAAAAAAAATTCGCGTGGAGTCCCTCCGCGCTGTAGCAGTGAAACTTTGTAACAAACACACGTTTATAACACGCTTAATTTAAAAAGAGCACATCTTACTTACATTACGACGGGCCTTGAGGTGCATTGGTAAAACTACCGACTGTGGAACGGAGATTGGCGGGTTCGATCCCCACTCGAGTATAAATCTTAATACGGGTCTGGGTCGAATTTGGTAATTACTCCTCTATTTAAGAGGATCTGCCATATTCAACGTCGCATTATTCTTTGATTTAGGTACTCTCCAAAGCTCAAGCCAATTTGATACCCATATTTTTTATGGAAAAAAGGGGCAAACGAGCGAACGGGTCACGTGATGGAAACCGACCACCGCCGCCCATGGACCTGGACCGCAACACCAGGGGCGTCGCATCAGCGTTGCCGGCCTTTAAGATAGGAATACGCTCGTTTCTTGAAGGTTCCAAGGTCGTAGCGGTCCGGGAATACCGTTGCCGGCAGCTGGTACCATATAGGAGCAGTGCGTGGCAAGAAGTGACGGCTGAATCGCACTGTCGTTGATCGCCAACTATTAAGCCGATGTGGATGGAAACACTGGCGAGTCGGGCGATTGCGAAAGTCAGCAGGCGGTATAAGTCCGAACAATTCCTCAGAGCACTCCCCGTGGTATAAGCGGTACATGATGCATAGAGATGCAACATCTCTCCGCAACGCCAACGGATCAAGCCGATCGAAAAGAGCTTGGTTGTCGACAAGCCGAACCGCGCGTCGTTGAATGCGGTCAAATGGAGAAAGCTGGTAGTGGGGTGCCCCTGCCCAAAGATGAGAACAGTATTCCACGTGAGGCTGGACTTGCGCTTTATACATTTGCAAGCGATGACCTGACGTGAAATACCGTCCCGCTCTATTGAGGACACCAAGCTTTTTTGAGGCCAATTTGGCCTTGCCCTCCAGATGACCGCGAAATTGGACGTCACTCGACAAGTCGACACCAAGAATTCCGATATTGACTGAGGTGGCTAAAGGATTAAATTGTAAAAATGCATTAAAATACTTATTCCGCAATATTGGATTTAGAATGAAGTCACATTTTTCAAGATACTATCGAAAATCCCTTTTATTTAAGACCCAAAAAAAGCATTAAAACTAGCTGTGAATGAGAGCTAGTGGTATTTCCCGGGCGAGCCAGCCCATTCATGCAGCGGACTGCTTGGCTCCACGACTGTTAATAATATCATCCTTAGCGGGTTTAAAAACGTCAAAATTGAGTCCTAAGATCAAGAACTACGTAATACATATTTATTAGATACATAATATATACCTTTAAACTACATTGCAAAAGAAAAAACATCGATCTATGCGGTTCGCTGCATGAATGGACCGGCTCGACCGATGAAATTTATTTATTTAATACCACGATTCAATTCACACCAATGAAATACCACGACCTCAGAATATCCACGTAAAATTGCTCGTGTCGCTTTTCGTTCGGTGAGAGAAGTATCCAGACGCCCCAACCCCCTTTCCCTCCTACTCTCTTAAAGAAGGGCAACGCACCACGGTGTTCACAGGTGGTGTCAAGTTGCTTACCATCAGGTGACCCACATACTCGTTTCCCCTCCTATCCCATAAAAAAGAAACAATTGAATTGTTATTATCATTATCGAGTGGAGAATTATCCAAATCTCAATTTTTTACCATGGGGTACCTACCTAATGTCAAGTAATTCAGAGAAATCATTGGCCCGGAATCGATCCCACGGCTCCAGAATCAGAAGCAAAGAGCTCAACTACTGGACCACCGAGACTATTAATATTAAAATATTATAGGTACTATTAAAAATGGGAATGATAGTTAAGTTTAAATGATAACTAAGTTCCTAACTAGTATTTTAATTTAACTTTGTGTTTAAGAATACAACAGACTGATCTGAGGCACTTGAAATTTTGACTTTGAGTTAGTGTAACCTGATGGTATTATTACATCACAAGTAAAACTAATAATCACTTTGCACTTTGAAAATGTATCATGTGTTGAAATGTAAATTTAAAAAGGCATGGCACTTCAAATAGATTGTGATTAACAGACATATAGTAAAATAGAATGGTCAACATTATCATAATGGTGTCTATATAGATATATATTCCAAATAGCTCTGGTTCAGCCATCATTTCTAAGATCTTGTAACTTGTAATTGACAAAACTAATTATGAATTAACTACTTATATTTATTAGACTTGAACAACCAAGACTCATGAATAATATGCAAAAAATCATATCATAAATAGATTAATCATAATCTAACCAGAGATATCTGGAATATATATCTATACAGACACAATTGATTTGTATTAAGTACTATTATTCATTAATATATATTGCCCCGCGTGGGCCGCAAGGGAGCGTTAAAAGCGTTAAACGCTCTTGCACGAAACATTAGAAGTTTCACTTCTAAAAACGCTATTAAGGAAATAAATTTCAAACAGAAGAAAAGATTTAACTTTCAACTTTTTACCTCGTTCATACATACTATACAGTTTATACTAATATGTTTAATGCATTTCTGCAATATGCTGCACCTCGATACCAGGAGTTGAGTGTAACTCGAAAAATAAAATTGCTTTGGGGATGATATCACACTCCTTCATGCAATGTCATCCAAACTTAACCACTATACAAAATTTCAGCTCAATGTTATCAATATCTACTTCAAAATTGAATTCAAAGATTCCACCCGAACATACATACTTACATACTATTTAAATAAAATCTTTTACCAAACTAAATTCTACCTTTCATTTGTCTCGGTGGTCCAGTGGTCTAGCACCCAGCTTCTGAATCCAGAAGTCGCAGGTTCGAATCTCACACCAATGACTTTTCGAAATTCGAACATATCGATGACTGAAAACTTTGTGCCCGGTATGACAATAGGTTCGTCATCTATTCCGTTTGGGACGTAAACATAACGGTGAAACAAGGCTTAACAGCCTACACTTTCGGATAGAAAAGGCGTGAAGTTATGTTATGTGTTCTTTCATTTAAAAAATAACACGCAATAATAAGTCCGCTGCAAAATAATTCACTCATTACAAGCTCCATGTGTCATTAACCCAAATGCCCGGATTCATGTAAAAATGCAATTAATTATTTTGATCCAATAAACAATATGTCACGAGAACATTTCTGCATTTTATTTTATTTTTGTGTCCATATGTCGCCAGCATACGAGCAGATATAGTAGCAATTAAATTATATTATTAATTTGCAAGTTGTTATTTATCACGCCTTTAGTACTCAAAGATGTCGGCAGAGTGAAATGTAAATATTAACGGTATATAAATTTATGAAAAGGATAACATACGGAATGATTATGTAAGAGGAAGCCTGAAAGTTGCGCCTATAACTGAGAAGATAAGAGGAAATTGCCTTGCGTGGTATGGGCATGTAATGAGAAGGGATGGTGCACATGTCGTGAAAAGAATGATGAACCTGAATGTGGCAGGAAACAAGAGGAGAGGGAGACCGAAGAAAACATGGATGAATTGTGTGAAAGATGATATGACTAGGAAGGGTGTTGCGGTGGAAGAAGTAAATGATAGGGAAGCATGGAAAAGAAAAACCTGTTGTGCCGACCCCAAATAATGGGAGAAGGGCAGGAAGATGATGATATAAATATATCAAAACAGTAGTATATTATTAGGGAATTATATTGTCTTTAACACGTACTTTCTAATACAAAATCAGTGTGTTACGTTAGCCATTAGTAGGCCTTAGGCAGATTTCGGCGGGTTCGATTCGCGTCTCCGAACATAATTTTTATGCGAAATAGATAGTTTGGTTGTATGAAGTAAACAAATGAAAATATAATATACGTTTCTGTAATTGGTTAATCGTAGCATATGCTTTAGTAACTATATTACCTACATATGGAAGTTTAGAACTCAATTCACTATGTTCAAAGATTAGTATTAATTAAATATCATGAAAACTTATAACATATTACATTTATGTTTACACAAACTCTCTAAATACATATATTTGCTCTAAAGTATTATATTTTAATAGTATATCCAGATAGATTAACAAATTGTCTTAAATGTACCTTTGCTCATGAGAAGAACCAGGAAAGCATATCCATTGCGAATTGCTAAAAAAATATTAATAGATAAATACATATTTCTGTAACATATACAGATGACCATGACGATTAAATTTGCATATAAATATAATGGAATGTGACCTCATATCTTTTTATGGTCCAGGAAGGATGTCAAAGGGAATGACGGCAAAAAAATGATGTATGGTATGTTATTTATGTTTTTTATAGATCTTACAAAAAAACGAGAGGAAAATATTTCCAACATCCAGAGAATGGCAGTGCTTTGGAAAGGGAGGGTATGGTTCGTTGGTTCGAGTGTATAAAAGCAATAAAAACGTAGGTATGACTAAGCAGATATATAGAACAAAAGTGGAAAGATGTTGAGACTGAGAAAACTCCCTCTTGTTAAGAAAAGAAAAGTAGCATCAGCTGTCTTCCACACTTAATGCCTTCATACTAACATCTATTCTTCTTAAACAGTCCTTCAATCTCTTTTCCCAATAATTAGTTTATATTAGGCCTGAATATGAACTGTGCATATTAATTCTTATAAGTTTCTTGGTCACATGATTTTCTTCCCCACACATAACATGTCCATACCATGCACATACAGGTATTGCTTCTATATTGTTCCACAACTATATAGTTTGGAACTAGTTTTAGAGTTGCAATCATCCAGACCAAAACAAAATAGTTTTATTTTCATCGGTATTTACTATTAGTCAATTTAAAAGTAGTCCATACCATAGGTCCACACCATTGATACATGAAATTAAACTTACTCTTCTTCCATCTAAATTTTAAATAAATATTCATTCCTTTGTTTGAGGATAGTACCTTTTTGGATCAAGAAACTAAGAACGCAATCGTTACGAGCGGCCCGGTTTATAGACTAGTGTAGATTCGTGCATAAATAAACTGCAGAAATCACAATACTTGAATACCAAAACCTATTTACCCATACACCGTGCACAACATTGTTAGTCATGAAAAGAATCTAAAAAGGCATAGTTTTAAGCCCGGAATCAATTGCGCGACTTTTTGATGCAGGAGCGGGTAGCTCGACCTCTGGATCAACAATATTATTAGGACATACTAAATAAATATATTTAGTTTACTGCAAAAAATAACTCATCACGTTAATCTCTATAAAATCATCCACTGTTTACAAGTTGGAGGTTGTTTTTATATTTAACAAAGCTTATCCAATGTATACATTATACATTTTGTATTTATCCGTATGCTGTCGGTAATAGTTAGTTTATGTAAGGTCTCACTGATAGCGAATTATCTTCGTACGGAACCCGTTTGTTAAGGATGTTGTAATTGTAATTAATGAAGGACCTTTATTTATTGATAGAGATATTGCTATCGTTCTATAGAAAACCATACTGTACTTGAAAGCCTTGTAGTACATTTTGTAATGCAATATGCTACTTAGTTCACTCAGAAATCGCAGTATAAAAATATACAGCCAAGTGTGAACAGTAACATGAAATTTATCAGAAATTATAGCGTTGAGCGCTTTCGGATAAATTTTCTCACATTATGGTCATATAAAAAATAAAATAATTTTTTTTCCTAAATTTACTAGAATAGTACAAAAAGAAAAAAAGATATCAAAATTCTTGAACAAGCGATAAATAGTAAGTTTATAGCAGCATTTAACACCTTTACACGTTTAAACGTTATTAAAACCTTTACACGTTATTTTTGTTAACATAACCGCACACTACACATTCATTCATGCATTCATTCATTCATTTATTCACGAGTTATTACTCAAAATTCGCCGCTATCACTGAGGCTCAACCAAATCTCAGTCAACACCCACGTAATAAAGATTATCCAACACTGCTTACCTTCCACAACTTTAACGTTCTGAATAAATACAACTAAACACGTCATTACATCATCACATCATTCAATCATCACATCACAGCTCACTCAATAAAAAAAACACCGAGTTTGTTTTTCACGATTATTTAACTTCTGCCTTTTGAACGTTCACCGATATGGAATTGATTTAATTCCGCCCCGAAATTATATGTGAGGTATAGCATCAAAAAGATTTATGCTAATATTATTTATAGGAGAAATAATATCGTTACGGGCGAAAACCTTTCAAATTCAATATATATAAAACCTATGCGATCTTAAAATGTGTATTTTTTGACCGATTATACCCACCAGAAAGCTATGCTTTTCGAGTATCTATTTTTTATACATTGGTAGAGTCTTGCAGTTCGTAGCATGAATGGGCTGACTCGATCTGTGAAACACCACGACCTCTCAGAATATTAAAGTAAAGTGGCTTGTTCCGCATTTAATTCGTGAGAGAGATATACGGAGGCCCGTCACCATTTCCCGTCGTTTCCCTTCCAGGTATCCAGGTACCATCAGGTGCCCTAATTGCTCGTTTGCCCTCCTATCCCATAAAAAAATACTAAGCAGTTAACAGTGGTAGAGCCGAGCAGTTCGCTGCATGAATGGGCCGGCTTGACCGGTGAAATACCACGACCTCTTAGAAGACCGACGTAAAGTGGCTCATGCCGCGTTTCGTTCGGTGAGAGAGGTACCCGGAGGTCCACCCCCCTTCCCCGTCCTTTCCTATCCCCTATCCCTTAAAGGTCGGCAACGCAACAGTAACACTATATGTGTTGCTGGTGTCCATGGGCGGCGTTGATTGCTTACCATCAGGTGACACGCCTGCTCCTTTGCCCTCCTATCCCATAAAAAAAAAAAAAAAAAGCAGATGGTTGAAAATTTTTCATAGATGTCGTTAACTGTAAAAGTGATATTTACCACATTATTAACAGCAACAAAACAACTAATTTTTTGTGTTATGGAATGAAAAGGAACTATATGTTATTTTATTAAATAGCCTCAAAATCTTTCGTCCATCCCTTGCTTTTCGCGTGACAGTCTTATTTACGGATCAAATCCATAAAATAATTTGTAAAACACCCAGACACTCTACAAACATCCATTCTCATCATATATAAATTATTTGGTTCGAGTTCGAACCCGCCGACCGCTAAACAGCAGCAAACTATGCATAATATAATGAAACACACTGGCCTTAATTTTAAGACTAACTCCACTTTAATTAGCCTCTGTGCTCCTGATGTTGTGGGAGTAGATTCGCCACCCATTTGGGAGGTAACGTAAAAATTCGGGGAGTTGAGGCTTAACAGCCGCTGCCTACAACTTCTCGTAGAAAATGGCTTGAAATTATTAGGTCGGGGAAAAAGTCTTTTCGCATAACGTAGGTATAAACTTATTATAAAATTTCTTTGACTGTACTATTTGTGTCTGGCTGGTTTTGGTAACATTAAAAAGGTTACATTATAAAGAAAAGAAAAAAATAAAAAAAAGTTGTTTCCCGCTATTTTTCATTTGTTTTTCTCTCCGTAAAAATGAGTGAATCTAATGAAGAAATTCGATACATTTTAAAATTTTATTATAATAAAGGCAAAATGCAACTCAAGCAGTGAAAAAAATTTGTGATGTTTATGGACCTGATGCAGTGTCAGTAAGAGTAGCATAAATTTGGTTCAAACGTTTTCAGTCCAGAAATCTTGATGTTAAAGATGCACCTCGCTCTGGTCGCCCTGTTACGAATAAAATGGACGCCATTTTTGAAAGAGTGGAGCAAGATCGGCATATTAGTAGTTACGATGTAGCTGAAGAACTGGGAATTGACCACAAAACAGTTTTGACCCATTTGAAGAAAGCTGGTTATACAAAAAAGCTCGATATTTGGGTGCCACACGAGCTCACTCAAAGAAACTTAATGAACCGTGTACTCATTTGCGATTCATTATTGAGACGTAATGAAACCGAGCCGTTTTTGAAGAGATTGATAACTGGCGATGAAAAGTGGATCACGTACGACAAGAACGTGCGAAAAAGGTCGTGGTCGAAAGTTGGCCAGGCTTCACAGACTGTGGCCAAACCTGGCCTAACACGAAATAAGGTGATGCTGTGTGTATGGTGGGATTGGAAGGGCATTGTTCATTATGAGCTTTTACCGTCCGGCAAAACCATCGATTCTGATCTTTACTGCCAGCAACTGATGAGATTAAAGGAAGCAGTCGAGAGAAAACGGCCGGAATTGATCAACAGGAAGGGTGTGGTCTTTCATCACGATAACGCTAGACCACACACATCTTTAGCCACTCAGCAAAAATTAAGAGAGTTCGACTGGGAGGTCCTAGTGCATCCACCATATAGCCCTGACCTTGCGCCTTCAGATTTTCACCTGTTTCGGTCTCTTCAGAATTCTTTAGGTTCTGTAAGGTTGACCTCAAGAGAGGACTGCCAAAACTATTTGTCCCGTTTTTTTGATCAGAAGTCCCAAAGTTTCTACAGTAACGGGATAATGTCTCTGCCCACAAAATGGCAGAAAGTTATTCAACAAAACGGTACATATATATTGTAAATAAATGTAAATAAACTTTGAAAAAAATGTCTTGACTTTTCATACAAAAATACGAAAATACTTTTTCCCCAACCTATTATATTATAGTGTTCCGTCAATCAGAGTGTTTACTTAAAAGTCAAATATTGCTACTGATATTATTTAACTACATTCATAGCTTTTGCAATATCAATAAATATATTAATTCATTATTAAAACGGTAGGAAATCTCATCCCTTACTCATCAATTAAATTATAATCAATTCAAGTAATGGCTACGAATTATTTATATAACTCGCTGACCCGGTGAACTTTATTTTGCTTCAAAAGCATTAAATGACTAAATAAAAGATTGTTTTTAGTATCCGACCGAAGCCTCGGCTTTGGCTACGGCCATCTACGGCCAAAAATCCATCTTCGGCGAGATTTTCGGCTTCGGCAGGATTCTGGGCCGAAGCCGAAAGTCCCGCCTAAGGTCCGAAAACAATCGGAATTTAACGAACTGTTACGAAAGAGTGAGTCACTGACGGACCGGACTGCATCTAGTTCAGTGCAGTTCAGTGGATACCTCTATCACCGAGAAAAAAGCGGCATGAGCCACTTTACGCCGATATTCTTCTTTAGCTGTGGATAATATTGAAGAAAATTATTAAATCTCTAATAGTTTATTAACCTTTGGCTTCGGCTTCGGCCGAAGGTTGTGGAGATTGCTAATTAATCGGCTTCGGCTTCGGCCAAAAATAGACCTTCAGTTGGACACTAATTGTTTTTTAAGAAAAGCGCCTAGAAAATGTTTTTAGTTTACATGGCATGATTTAACCATAGTAGTAAAAATGAAAGCCAAGCAAACCTTATCACCAAGTTCCATACGGGGAAAATAGAGCGCCATAAGTCATGATTCTTACAGTCCTAACTCGCTTCTTTCACTTTTACCACTCTTTTTATACAGGCGCGTCGGTTTTTAATGCTCGTGACCTTGGAAAATGTGTTTTGATCGACCTCGACATCATTCCACTAAAGTAACTAAATTACACTTCGACTAAATTACATATAAATAGTTAAAACTGTCTCAGTAATAAGTAAAATAAATTTATGTAATAGGACAAGAATTTCAATATTGGTAGTGATCTTTGTCTTATGAAAAACTAATATATCAAGTTAATGGAATTAATTACGAATATTAATTTAAACTATAATTTGTATAATATAAACAAGAACCACGCAGTTGAAAAGTTGGGCCCGCTCAATCGATGAAATACCACGACTTCTCAAAGAACCAATGTAATGTTGCTGTGTTTAGTTAACTGAGAGAGGTTTTTTGAGAACCCACACTCTTCCCGTTCCCGCCTATTCTCACACCTTACCCCATCATAAAGGCCGGCAGCGATGTTAACTCATGATGAAACTAAAGTATAAAAATCAACACAAATTGGATAAATAAATGTGTAAAGACGTTTTTCTTATGGTACTTATTTATTTACATGTTATTTTAGAAGAAATACATCATCTGTAAAAATCATTGGTAAAAAACCGTTCAAATGTCAAGCTATCACGGTGACAGGCAGACAGATAGAAAGCAGAGCCTTTACAAAAGGATTGCATTTTTACCCTTTCCAATATACGAAAGAATTTCAATTTATAAGAATCACAAATGTTTCTGTAGTTTTCTTTGGAATCCATAGCAATCTTTTTTTTTTGTATGCTCATATTTCACAATCTTTTCAAAAGGTTTTTAGTTTTTGTTTGTCTATGTAATATCACATATGTGATTATTTCGTATAAGTGTTGTTGAAAACTCAATTCGAAACAAGTCTTTTGAAAATTCAATTTCAAATTTAAATTATTATTAACAAATTTTGTTGTTTCAAAATCTAATTTCACTCATCGTATACACTTGTTCGTATTTCAATAGGGCCGTCTCTTCAGCGTTAATTGATTATTAATTTAACAAAGAATAAGTTTGTTACTTAGTAAACATACATGCATAGCTTCACGCCAACCCCTTGCGTAGTAGGCTGAGTGAACATAACGAACTTAAGCACGATTCTTACAAATCTTACTCGCTTCTTCGATCTTATGTTTGATTGATATTTCTTTAAACGTTTCACTAAAATGGCGTCTCAAAAGTTAGAATACTTAAATGAAACAATATTTAATTACCATTTTTAAGCTATGTAACCTTTAGATAATAATAACATAATTTAATTTTATTCTGTATTATTATTAGACTAAAGGCTTATTAAGATTATTTAACGACCAGCGTGGGTGGTGAACGATTAGATAATTTGAATTTATATTAAATTATGTAGATTTCTGCATAATTAAAGATTACAAAAATAATTTAGTTAGTAGTTATTAATAACATAACATAACTTCACGCCTTTTGTTACCCGAAGGTGTAGGCAGCGGCTGTTAAGCCTCGTCTCGCCGTTATGTTTACATCCCAAATGGAATAGGTGGCAAACCTATTGCCATACCGGGCACAAAGCTTTTCAGTCATCGATATTTATCACACATAACTTCCGAAAACAATTTCGAAAAGTCATTGGTGTGAGCCAGTATCTGGAATCGAACCCGGACCTCTGGATCAGAAGCCGTGTGCTCGACCACTGCGCCACCGAGACTGTCTTAGTTATTAATAATCCTTATATAACTATAATAATTAAAGCCGTTATCTATGAAATATAAAGCTAACAAACAGTACAACCTTCTATGAAATGTTACATTAACTTACAAATAAAATTTATAGAAATTTATAATTTTGCTATTCTCTACCTTTAAGCTGTTTGTAGCCGAAGGTAAAGGGCATTTATTTAGGAATTTGTTAAATTCCTTTTAGCGAATACCAACAAATTTTGTTCATATGTTAACGTAACATTGAAAATCTACCTTTTGTCATGTAAAAATAAATGGCTTCTTTCCTAGTAGGTATTTGCTGTAAGAATTGTTTTGGCTGGATCTATTTTCTGTGTTGGTCAACTAGGTAGTAAGTGACAAATGCCACGTAATGACAACTGCTGGAATAAGTGATTAAACTTAACCTGAGATAGGGGAGGGATCGGAAGTGGGATAGCAACAGGATCCAACTTACGTCGATTTTCCACCACTGTCGTAAGTTAAATGTCAAACCTCGGGCACAAAATTGAATATTTATATTGTAACATTTACTACGATTTGGCGATTTAAAATTTAGAAACTGACTTTTATTATCTTTGTATATATGAATCGAATAACGCTTGTTAAATCGAGTTCTAGAATCGATTAGAGAGTCTACATTTAGCAGTTTACGTACAAACACATATTGTTAAATACACCCACGAGATTAGATAGCGTGACTGGTGAGACAACAAATACTACCTATTAAATGGGGAAGTTTGTTTGCGATCCTCTATATGTTACCCTTTAATTAAAATGTTATGCAAATATATGTTATATTAAAACTTAATGAGCGGGTAACAAATTAACGCTATCTTGTATTCTGATAAGATTTCTTTGATTTATACAAATTTTATACAAGGCGAAATGTTTAGCTTCTTTTTAACGAATTTTGGTATATACTTATGTACCCATATAAGTTTATTTGATACTACCCTACTTTCTCCTTGAAGTTTATTAAAAATAATAAACACATACACATAATAATATATATGTTTTATATTGTTAAAATAAAATTCTTAGAATTAGAACATAATATACCGACGTTTTTACGTCTACGTTTATAAATAGGCTATATAACGTTGTCTTTTTTTTTCAAACTATATCAATAGTTACAAAGATTGAACCAAACAAACAATATTTTCATTACATGGCAGTGCACAGTTCGCCGGATCCCCTAGTACAGTCCCCTAGTCACTATAATAATAATAATATTCTCTTGAGAGTTCCACTAAAATTTCCCAATCACTAAACAAACGTAATAACATAGTGAACAAACATATATATATATATATATTTCCTCATATATATTTTCAGGAGTAAAAATGTCACATACTCAGAAAAATAAATAGACTGATAGCAATTGTACCCAATTAATAGGTATTTCTCGGTGGTCCATTGATCGACCAACCTGCTTCTGAATCAAGAAGTCGCGGGTTCGAATCTTGGCTTTTCGAATGACCAACCAATGACTTTTCGAAATTAGTTTCCAAAGTTATGTGTGATAAATATCGATGACTGAAAACTTTGCGCCCGTTATGCCATTTTTCTTTTCTATTCTTCTATTCTATTCCATTTGGGACGTAAATATAACGGCGAGTTGAGACTTAACAGCCACGGCCTACACCTTTGAGTGGAAAAAGGCGTGAAGTTATGTTATGCCGTTTAATATTTGATGGAAGGATTATATTTGTCTAATGAACATAAATTGTTTTAATCGTTTCTAAGGTACCTACTGTAGGTTCTAAACGTTCTGTAAATTAAAAGTACTTTAATACTACTTAAAACTATACTACCCCTTAAAGAAGTTACAAGGCTCATTTTATGCGTGAAAATCTAAGATTTCTCTGTCATTTTTTATGTCAGTTCGACCACTGTGCAATATTTGCAAAGTGACGCTTGTGGACCGTGTTGAAAACAACATTGTGGAACAAAAAATTGGGCTCAAATATCAGTCTGACGGTAAAAATTATTAGGTACTGTTTAGAATAGTAATACGTGTAAGAGGATGGAATTGGTATTTTTTTGACGTACATTTTTTAGTGCTTTACCTATTTTTTTTCAGATGTTTGTCATAAAATTGTAATATCAAAGATTCTCCTCCCAGGATGGTAATATTGACTTCATCAATATCGAACAACATAATATTCATTTTCATGCCTTTTGTTTTCCAATTTCCTCAAGTTCATCACGTACCTACTCGCAGTCTTCATTTGATGTGTTGTAAATTTTTGCACAAATAACGATTTGACATTCCAAGGAAATTGCTTGTACGCAGTCTTTATAAGTGTCATAATTTAGTTTTATACTAAACTTAATCTGTGATATTATTCTTTTAACAGTGTAACTTTTAACAGTCATGCAGTTTGCTGCACGAATGGACCGGCTCGAGTCTCGAGAGTGAAAACCACGACCTTTCCTGGTAGTAATATCGACGTTAAATGGTTTTTCCCGCGTTTCGCCCGCTCAGAGAGGTATCCGGAAGCCCAATATCTTTCCCCCTCCCGTTCCCATCCTACTCCCGACACCGACCATAACCTTTTGTAAGTGCCGGCAACGCAACTCTAACACTATATATGTTCAGGTGTCCATGGGCCAAAGTCCCGAAAAATAATTTAAAATTTTTATTATGATAAAAATCAAAATGTCATTATCAGTCAATAGTTCACTGAAGTACGATTCCACTGTAGACGATTTCAGACATGATTTTTTAGTTCACGCAGTTAGCCGTTTTTTTTTATTATTAGTGCATAAAAGTTAGTAGTAGTTGTATATTTATTTCATTTTACGTCATATTTTTTTTTGCGCGTTTGAAAATATTACCATCCGAAGAATTACTATAATCTGAAAATCATATCAAATAATTTGATGTTGCACCCGCGACTGTTAAAAAATATAATAATTAATTATTTATTTTTATTTTGTTTAGAGTAAAGTCTATATCGACTAGCTAGTCGAATAGTAATCATAATATCTCTTCCATTCATCTGTCTTTGCGTAGCTACGCAAAGACAGATGAATGGAAGAGATATTATGCATTTAAAATGTATAAAAGATGATAATGGAAGGGTGCTAATGGATAATGAAGAAATAAAAAAGCGATGGAAATAATATTTTAGTAAGTTAATGAATGAAGAGAATGCTTGGAGTGGTATATTAGAAGAAAACTATACAAATGTAGATATGGTGAATGAAATTACGGTGAAAGAAGTGCAAATGGCAGTATGAAGTATGAAAAGCAATAGAGCAACAGCACCAGATAGTAAACCTGCAGAAACGTGGAAGATTTTGGAAGATGCTGGATGTATGTGGCTGACTTTATTCTTCAATAAGCTGTTACATGAAGAGACGATCCCAGATGAGTGGCGCAACAGTTCGCTGGTGCCCATTTATAAAAACAAGGGTGATGTGCACGAATGTAACAACTATAGAGGAATAAAGCTCATGTCACATAGTATGAAGATATGGGAGAAAGTGATAGCGACAAGAATGAGAGAGGAAAGTGAGATCACCCAGAACCAACTCGGATTTATGCCAGGATGAGGAATAAAAGATGCGATATTCGCTCTTCGGCAATTGTCTGAAAAATACCGACATGTACATATGAACTTTCATATGGTTTTTATTGACCTAGAAAAGGCATATGACAGAGTTGCTCGTAAAGTTCTGTGGTGGGCTATAAAAGAAAAAAGAGCCTAGGAAGGAGAACAGGATGCTACTCACGGATGCTCCTTAAATTAAAGGGGAAAATATACAAATCGGTTGTCAGGCCTGTCGTATTGTATGGGTCTGAATGTTGGCCTATGAAAGAAGTGAATGAAAGGAGAGTACATGTAACAGAAATGCAAATGTTAAGATGGATGTGTGGTGTGACATAAAGGGATAGAATAAGAAATGAGTATATAAGAGGAAGCATGAAAGTAGCATCAATTACGGAAAAAAATATAAGTGGTAGATTGGCGTGGTATGGCCCCATTATGAGAAGGGACGAAAGCCATGTCACAAGGAGAACGATGAAAATGACTTGGATGAATGGACACATTAGTAGAGGAGGGCCGAAAAAGAGATGGATGGACTGTGTAAAAGTTGATATGAATATGAAGGGAGTAAGTTTGAATACGACGAGCGACAGAAAAGAATGAAAAGAATGTCATGTTGTGCCGACCCCACTTAGAGTGGGACAAGGGCAGGAAAATGATGATGTTTTGTTTAGAGTCTTTATTTTATATTCTTTGTTGCTTTATTACATTTCTGAATATTAAGGTACAACAAATTAAATGTCTAAGAATTAACAGAGCTATGTATTTTTTGTTTGTAATCTGGAGGATTGGACCAAATTTGTTGCACCCGCTATGACACTTTGAACCTTTCTCCTTACTGAAAATGTGATTTTAATTTTTATTGATTAATGTTAAGTAAACACATAAAAATGTAGGCCTTTAAAGACTAATTTCTTTTCAAATGTTTTTTATTTACTTATATTAAACTAAAACAGGCGTCTAAATGGTGCACCCGCGATACTGGAATGACCCTGAAGTGACTTAATACTTATATATATATCCACCGAAAGCCTTTACTTTTCAGCACTGTTGCAAACTTTAACTTTAACTTCTAAAACAAAAAATAAACTTTACCATATATTGATAGATACTTACAAAGATAGAAGTCCTTCAGAGAAAATATACAATCATGGCGCCAGAACATTACTAAGATTAATTGAAAAAAATGAATGACATCTCTTGCCATTTCATGAAACGAAGTCAAATGTTCTTCCTTTCTTCTCCCTCTTTCTCTGTTGCATTGTGTGGTCAGTGTGAATTGTTAATTTTTTTATCGCCCCTTCAGACGCTATAGAATCTATTGTAAATATTTAATTAAATACCTCCTTTTCAGCGTGTTTTATGAACAATTGTACCATTTTTTTTTTTGTATTGAATTGTAGGTATTTAACAGAACTAAACTTTGAAATATGAGGTGACAATGTTTTAATGGTTTTAATTAGTAAGTTACTCATCAATTTTAAAAATAAATCTATATTTAATGCACGTATAATATGTCAATGGATATTAAGTACTAGCTGTGCCCGCGACTTCGTACGCGTGGAATTTGTGATCAGATAGCTATATTTTTACATAGACAGTTGAGAAGTAATTACCTCTAAAATGAAATTGTAACTGGTAGGATAAGTACAGATTGCGGTAGCAATGGTTGTTGCCCGCATTGTTTATTTTCATTTTAACAGGAATTTTTGTAGTATAGCTGTAGCCCGCGACGTCATCTGCCTGAACGCTATACAGCACCAAAAATACCTACGATTATACCTTTTAAAATAACATTTATTTACCCGTTACTTCTTTACATTTCATAAATACAGAAAGTACAGTAACAGAGGGAGACTGTCTTTTGTAAAATTGTTGAACTTCAAAAGTGCTGATTTTCAGTCTGCTTTGAATAAATGACTTTATGGTGATTCTGCTGAATTAAGTAATAAGTTGCGACTGAAGCAAATGTAGAAAATAATGAATAAGAAAATATAAATATAGAAAAGGATAAAAATATATACTTATAAAACTTCTCTATAAACAACATTGCTGGTTTGGCTCTCCGCAGCCAAAATGTAAAGAGAGTCAGGACTGGTGACGCGGGAGCAAGCGACGTACAGCTGCCCGTGTGAGAAGCAGCTCGTCCTGAGGTCGACACCCGCTGCTCTCAGTGTCTGCCCCTGCGACTTATTGATGGTCATCGCGAAGCAAACACTCACGGGGAACTGTACGCGCTTGAACTGGAACGGGAAGTTATGAGGTATGAGGGGAATGCGTGGTACAAATACTGCCTCGCCTACGCCACAACCCGTAAGAATTTCCGCCTCAATGCTGTGTCTGTGGAGCGAGATGACTTTAAGGCGGGTCCCGTTACACAACTTCGGAGGAGATAGGTTCCGAAGAAGCATAATCGGGACACCGACTTTCAGCTTGATAGTATGCGCTGGAAGTCCACTTGCTGACAGAGAGTTCAGAAATTCCACGGGATAATGTGTGGCATCATCTTGCTCGATGACAGTGTTTATAGAGGTGTAAACCACTTCATTCCCCTCAATTTTCGAGAGAATGCATTCGTTGATTGCTTCAGCCTGACCATTTTTGGGCGTCAAAATTGCCCGCTCACATACCCAAGAATTCTGCTGGTGCGGTATATGACTGATGTCCCCGTACACACAGCGAATGAGTTCTTCTAAGCTGGATACGACTCTACCGAGAGACTCTGGAAGCACCACCTGCCCACCTCTCTCCTCTGGTAGAGTGCCTTCGCCAAGACTTAGAAGAACATCGGAGAATTCTTGAGCACGTGCATTGCCGCCGAGCCGAGCTCTCATATTAATGGTCAAGCGCAGCGTACGAACTCGTGACCACAGCGAAGATCGTTTCAACGAAGCATTCACCTCGTCAGCCCTCGATCCCCGCGTCACCACGGGAAGCGTTTGTCGGAAATCGCCACTGAATAGAACTGTGACACCACCCATCAAGTGTTCGTTCCTGCGGATGTCCTGCAGGGTTCTGTCCACGGCCTCAACTGCTTTTCTATTGGCCATCCTACACTCATCCCATACGATCAGAGAGCAATCCTTCAGCACGTGTCCCTTATCACTATTGCGTGACACACCACAAACAGGCGTTTCGGTGCTCTCTAAATCGATGGGAATTTTAAACATGGCATGTGCTGTCTTGCCACCCGGAAGCAGTGTGGCAGCGATTCCCGACGACGCTACAGCAATGGCAATTTTGCCTTGCCTCCTGACCTCTGCAAGTATGCCAGTGGTAACAAATGTTTTTCCTGTTCCACCAGGAGCATCCAAGAAAAACATTTTACCCTGGTTTTGCCCAACGCTTTTAAGAACAGTGTCATAAATTTGTTTTTGCTCTGAAGAGAACAAAGCGACATGGTGATTTCGTATGGTGGTCATTTCGCTCGGATCGTAAATTGTCTCAGCGTTATACTCTCGATTTCCACGGTCTTGATGCGGTGATGATTGGGGAGCTGGTAACCCATATTCGACCAATGGATTGCCGCCGATGGAAATGACCACGTCTTGAAGTGAACTAAGACAGGTGTTCAGCACGCGTTCATCAGTTACTTCGACTTCGTCTTCGACTTAAAATCTTCAGATAGATGATGTCGATATTTTTCCCACAAAGCTACCGGGTTCGTGACTCCACAAAACACCAAGATGACGGCAAACAGATGACGCATACGGCTGGGGCTGTTACTGACGCTCGCCTCCGCGAGGGTGTCATCCCAGTTTTGGTCACCGTCGAGAAGGTGACGTGCTACACAGGCTGCGCGGTAAGTGGGATACTCCACGCCATCAAATGTTCTCAGAAAGGCAAAAGACGTTGGGCCTCGGATCGTGTGAAGTAATAACCGCAGAAAATAGCATTCGCCATTATTCGGGTGCACGGTATAAACTCTACCCAATACGGTGTCCTTGAAAATTCCCGGAAAACCTTCGACAGCACCTCCTCTTCGACGTCGGTTAAATATTCCCCTTTGCTTGTCGTACGTGTAATATGAAGGCACCTCGTCATACGTAAGGAACCTCGCAAACTGGTCGATTTCGCAGAGCCTGAAAAATGCCAAGACGCCAACGCCATCTAGTTAGCGAATAGGAAACATTTTTTTTAATGGTGTAAAATTATAAAATTACGAAGCAATCATTACACCAATAAATACCGAACAAAAATATTAACAGTTTTTAGCATATACAAATACATTTTTTTAATTGTCTTGCTCATCTCTGAAAAGAATTAACGATACAATTTTAAAGAAGAAAATGCACAACTCCATCTATGACTCTTAAAAACATCTATTGACCGCAAGCGCATGATGAAATTTCAATTATTTATATTCAAAAAGTGTTTAAACATGTAATTCGACTTGATGTTTTTAAAATCTCAAAGATTTATTTATATCTAAAACCAAAAAGTGCTTACACGTGTAATTCAACTTAATGTTTTCTGTTTTGTAAATCTCATAGATGGCACTGTTTTAAAATTGTCTGTTATGTTTAACGGCATAAGTTAATTAAAATGTGAAGCTAACTTATATTATATTATTATTATTATTATATGTATAGATTAAAGCATGGTTATTAACATAATAACACCATAACAACATACAAATATGCGTCGTTAGATTACACGTTGCTACAGAATACATTGAAGAAATAAAGGTTCACTGCTCGTTCCTCGTAGGTGATAGCGTGATAATATGTAGCCTATATGTTGACCCGACTTCTTAATAATTTTCGTGCCAAATTTGAAGTAAATCCATGCAGTACTTTTTGAGTTTATCCCGGACATACATACAGACAAACAGACAAACAGACAAACAGACAAAAATTCTAAAAAGTATATTTTTGGCTTCGGTATCGATTGCAGATCACACACCAAGTATTCTTTTTAAAAAATATTCAATGTACAGTTTTGACTTTTCTACAATTTTATTATATGTATAGATTCTACTTTTAACCGTGTTAGAGCCACGCAGTTGGCTGCCTGAATGGGGTGGCTCTATTGGTAAAATACTACGGCCACTCAGAATATCGAATTAAAGTGGCTTACACCGTCTTTCGTTTGATGAAAGAGGTAACCGAAGGCCCAACTTCCTTCCCCTCCTGTCCCATCCTACTTTTTTAAAGACTGCGAACCCAACTGTAGCACTATCATATGTTGCAGGTGTCTATGCGCAGCGGTAGTTACTTACCATCAGGTGAACGTCTTGTACATTTGCCCTCCTGTTCTATAAAAAAAAAAACAAATAAAATGGATATTGAATTCAACGACGGACGAATAGAAATAGACAGGTATAATAAATTTATTATACCTGTCTATTTCTATTCGTCCGTCGAAACTATAGGATTAGTTTTTTTCCGTTTTCATCCAGATATTGTATGATAACAGCTTGGCAGGTAAATAAATTCAACTCATATTCCAAACGCAATTACCATCTGTATAGTGGCTTTGTTACGGCTAAGCAGTACGCTGCATGAATGGGCCGGCTCGACCGGTGAAATACCACGACCTCTCAGAAGATCGTTGTAACCGGATCGCACCTCCCTTCTCCGTAGAAATATCTACACAGAAATATTGTATATATAACCGTCTATATAGTAATAATTGCCATTATTTATGCGTTTTGTCATAAAAGGTCGCTCAGCTTCTTGGCTGATAAACCATGGCCATATTATAAGAAAGGTAAAAACCCTTCAGGGAACACGTTACGATATTTTGTCATCATCTAACTCAAATATATCAGAGATTTATAAAACTCACAATATTTATGGGTGCTTGTTGAAAAGCTGTGTTTGTTAACTTTTAAAGGTTAGATAAATCTATGTTCCAATAAAATGAAATCCATTTGGGGTTAGGTGAGTACATGTTAAGCCTTTAGGTCCGGGTCTTGTTGGTAAGTAAGTATACTTTTCATATCTTTAAGCCTTTGTGAGTTTTATTAAAATATCGTAAAATAACATAAGTTCGGAAGGATTTGAAGGAAGGAGGAATTTGGAGGAAGGTCGTTCGAACTTATAATACGCAAAAAGTTCAAATAGTCACACACACAACAGCTGAACGTTGTAAACATGGATATCCTATCAAACTAACGTCTTAGATGCGGTGTAAATTAAAATAATAATTGAACTGTGGTAGGACAAAATGTATTGCATGTAAAGTGATTTAGATATAACGGAATATAGAGTTTAATAAATAATCTACTAGAATTTTTTTTGAAAATTTTTATTAATATAAACATAATAAGCTTGATAAAATAAGGTTAAAAACACATGAATAATACACATTCACAGATACAGTCGTAATTATTTTTTAATAACACTATTATTTCTTTTTAAATCTATAATAATATTTGCACTTAAACAGTAAACATAAATACTTAAAAAAATATTAATAGTAAATCCTTATCAAGAGTAATACGAACGAACTATCCGCCTATAATATAATAATCTTCATTATCGGTGTCAGGTAAACAATCAGTAACTTTTGTACTCGTTTTTAAACTCAAATATTCTTTTCCGAATCTTTCCGGAATCAAATTTTTATCAATCATTTTCTTTAAATCTTTATTTTTTTTAAGAAATTTGCAACTTTTCTTTTTAGCCTTTTCCTCATCTGAAAGTAAATTAATCTTACAAAGTTAAGTACATTATGATGTGTAATTGAATAATATTGGGCTTAACTTTGAAGACAATAGTTATGTGTAATAATATGATTCTGGGTATATACTTTTTTTGGAATTGTCACATTCAGAGTCACTTGAAACTGATTTTTTGCTGAATTCTACATTAGATTCTTCTGATGGAAAAACTTCGTTCAGCAATAAATACAAATATCTTTATTATTTCATAAGTATGTTACATAGATTGAGCACACCGTCCTTGGCGCATAAAGCATCACAATCGTCCTCAGCTACGAAATCAAGATATGATTTATTAAAATTGAGTTTCCTTTTTGATCTTCTACCAATACTTTCTTTAGCTTCTCTCATCTTTTCAAATTTTCTGTCTTTTATTTTTTATTAATTATAGTTACAGCACAAGCAGAATATGAACTAATAAATGATTCAATTTCGTCGATATTAGCATAATTAACCATAACCCCAGTCGTTGTATTAGCTGGTACTGTTTTACTGTTTTTTTACTTGTTGTTTCACTACTTTTTTTTTACTTTTATTGCATAGCTCAACTGTAAACGATTTGAGGTTTTTTTCCTTTTTGGAGTCTTGACAGTTTCTTGATTATCTGATGTTTTTTTATTCTCAACTCTAGACTTCCCAACCACTGTCATATAGACATATTGCTAGAGAAGTTAGACTTTCGAGTTTTTGGGAGGGTTTTCAGGAAAACAAACAATCAACTCTTAATTTTTATCGCCATAATCTTCGTTTATCCGCCATCCCAAAAAAATATATTGTATAAAAAGTTACATGAATAGATAGAAACATTTAATTGCAAAAAGCTCTCTCTTTTTCTCTCTCTCATTATTAAATCATGTCAAAGTAGTCATGTATCTTATAGAGTAAAAAATTAAAACATGTTGCACATGTTTTTATTAGAAAGAGTTTAGAGTTTTTATTATTATGTTCAACGTAAATACGTGAACACAAAAATATTTCAAGTACGTATCAGTTTATTTAGAAACTATAAATCACGTCACCTAAAATTTAATCATCTTGCACTATATAGTACAGCAAAGAATACAAATGTAATGTACTTATTTGAATTTATGTAACCACATCTACTACTTGAGTTTTATTTTATATGAGATAATTTAAATATCGTAAATTTAAAAAATAATTCAACAAAAACCTTACCAAGTGCAGTAATAGACTCGGTTTCTTATACTACTATCCGCTAAAACGTCGTTAATACGCGATACATAAAAAAACACAGGCGGCAAAACGTTGTAGTCCGCACTGAAGCGAGCGATCCTGACCAAGTCATCAACAATGTATACTTTTTTACGGAAAACGAATTGTTGTAATCGACATAGCTTATGTTATTGCTATATTTTTCTGTAACTAACAGCCTTTTTGAATACAGGCATTTACTTTAAATCGCATTTTTTCAAAATGTTAATTATATAGCTATTCATCGTAGAATTACGTGAACTAGACCATTCGAAGCAGCTTTTTTTTCTGATTCGAATAGTACAATAAAAAAAATCATACTTTGTGGACTACTCCGTTTTCGCTTTCCGCCACCGATATAGCAATTACATTTAGAACTACTCTTCCTACTGTCCACACTTCGTATTGTCTACCATGCAGGTATAAAAAGCATAAAATTAGAACAGAAAATTAATGTGAAAATACGAACTATGTTGCTGGTTATTTTAATCATATTTTTTTAGGTATAAATTTTTCTAAAATCGAAGCTGTCTTTAATAAAAAATAATCTTGTTTTTAATAGCTACACCACAAAAGAAGATTATTAATATAAAAAAACCCATGTAAATTATAAATTTGCGATACAATATTAGAACCGAAACGGGAGGCTCCCTTGGGTGTTTGCCAAGAAATGTCAATCTGTGAGGCTACAAATGAAAATTTACGACCAGGCCTTCTCTTTCAATTACATTTTTCCTTGATACAAACATTTTAATTTGTACACGATTATTTATAGAACAGCTAATGAAAGCTGATTACAATTTTCAATTGATTCTAAATATATAACATTTTAATTGAGTATGTTAATTATAATGTACCTTATGTATGTTCACGTCTTTTTATATCTGCAGCTACAGGCAGCGACTAATAAATCTCATCACTTAAATTTTCTGTGCCTTGATATGCAATAGGTCGAGTAACCTACTGTAGCACATTTTAATTATTATCATTTCATCATCTCTCAACCCTATTCTCATCATTTGGGGTTTTTCTATACGTCTTGTCATTTTATTCCTTTCATAGGGCTCAATTTGGTCATATATAACAGACGTAACTTTGAAGCGGAAAGAAGTATGTTATGATGGTTTGGTCATGTTGCAAGATGGTTTGGTCACATTGCAAGATGGTTTGGTCATTTTATAAGAATGAATGAAAGCCGACTGATTAAAAGAGTTTGTGAAGAGAATGTCGGCAGGGTCGGCATCGGAAAACCAAGACGGGGCTACGGCGATCAAATAAATTGTCTGTTTAAAAAAGGCAAAATGCGTAGTACCCGAAACCTGCGTGAATGTGTGATGAGATGTATGATTGTGGATGAGGCGAATGAAGTATGTCCGAATTGTAGCTTTTGGAGAGCCAAAGTCTCTTTCTAGACCTATGGGATACAGGCGTGAGTTTATGTATGTAATCTTAAAACAAATAGTCATATCGATTATTTTTACAATTGTAATTACTGCCGACTCCTCAGTGTGATAAGTGCGCCAAAGTAATAAAAATATAATAATAAATAGTAAGTAGTATAGCTATTTTTCAAACAGGTAACATTGACTCCTAAACGAAACAGAAGTAACAACAAAACTTACTAATTTGATACAAGATATTTCAAAAATCGTGTTTTTGCTACATTTTCCTGAACTACTTTTTTGGAAAAATATTAGCTTAAACTCAGCGCTTTCAGTTTGCTCGTGTCAGTTGGCTGGTGCTAAATTGTTTTATAATCAAGACAAATGTGGCGCGAACAGAGTTTTCTAAAGCGAAACTTTAATTAAATTGCCAGCGGTCAGTTGGAAAGAGTTGGATGTTCTACATTTTGTTCGTGTGGAGGAAATCTAAAGCGTCATTAAGGATTTATTTTTGTATTTAGGTTACTTTATAAAGAATTAGGAGATTTAAATTACTCAAATATGTAAGATTATTAACTCTTCCTTTGTCTTTGTCTGTCATCGATAGTTGTTACACATATCGCTAAGAATTCCGAACAAAATACGTCACGAACCACTTTACGTCAATATTCAGAAAGGTCGTGGTATTTTATCGATCGAGCCGTCCCATTGATGCAGTGAACTGCGTAAATAAAATGTAACTTGATTACAGTGCTTCACTGACATCTCGATTTCAATAGTAAATATAAGTCAAGAAACTAGGCTAAGTGAATGGTGGAATTTGGGAACAGATTGTATGAAATAAATTGGTTGAAATTTTGAGCAAAAATTATCGGTAAATAAATATTATAAATATATTTCTATTGTTCTAGGACTATGGAATCTGACACCATGCTCGAGGAACTTGAAATCGAAACGACACCAAGAATCTCTTATCTGACCACGGTGTTCACTCCTGATGATGATCACAACCGGTTCAACAATGTCACTAATTCTACGGCTGCAGTCAACATGTATTACTTTTACGATGTAAGTAACATTGATATTTGTTTATATTTATCATTAATTTAGTAATTTTAATCGCTGATTTCATATTCAATCTAAACATGTAATCTATTTCTCTGTATGCATAGAGTATTCTGCTCATTCTTAATACTTTCTTAACAACATCACACCCAACGTTGACACATCTTGCTTAATTAAATATTTAATCCCACTGAACTTAAATATCAAGCTCATCAATGATTTCTAAACATTGCATTCTGTTAGTTGCAAACAGTAGTCCATCGGCTAAACCAATAGACTATTGAACAGTATAAGCTATAAGGTACCTAATTCTTATATTTTTAATACATGATTAAGCAGACTTAGAGTATTTTAATAAACAAACTTTATTTAGTAAGTTGCATCCAACAAAAGCCATCGTCAAATTTATGGATTTCATATCTGAAATTTAACAAACCGATTCATCAAACGAGATGACTGTACCTCTCATTTTAGAATAAAGCTCTTTGCAGTTGTTCTCATAACAAAGCTTTCCATTAGCGAAATGATCTGCTGAATGATTAAAGTACGCAGTTCGTCGACATCATATGGTAAAATAGATGTGGCGAACAGAATCAAGTCCCCGCCCACATGTCCAGGTGAAATATGCGTCATAAAGCCTGAAAGGTTCTAATCGTGTAATGGATATTTTGAAGTTTGCGTCATCTACTCTCAAAGAGCCTGTCGTTGATAACAGCAATGTGCTGTGTTATCTGTAAACGAATATTTTAAGCTTTTAAAAAAGTAGCTAAGTGTTGTGATATATCGGATGTTCATTGA
This sequence comes from Euproctis similis, assembly GCA_905147225.2. Taxonomy (NCBI): domain Eukaryota; kingdom Metazoa; phylum Arthropoda; class Insecta; order Lepidoptera; family Erebidae; genus Euproctis; species Euproctis similis. The sequence goes on along the minus strand of LR990118.1, from coordinate 4,724,757 downwards.
ATTTGTGTCGCCTGTTATCACTGCAAAGCTCTTTGTGCGAAACCATAATTAAATGCAATATTGTTGGCTTTTCGCATTTATCACCGATATCACATACACTATATTATTTATTTCTTAATGTTTAGATATCATCAAAATTGATATTAGCTAGCGGAGTATATTGCCAAACTTAATGCAATTTCCTTAGTCATTCATAGCATATATGTCTGCCTAATATATGGCAATAGACTCTACCGCAAATGGTAGTGGGCACAGTCAGTTAGCTTATGGGCCCAGATAATGTAATGTGTTCCAAGTTGATACTCATGCTTAAAACCCCGGGTTTTGGCAATGTGGTGGTATATTTATTTTATATTAAATAACTTGAATTCCAGTCCATCCAGTTCACGGTGATGTGGGTACTATTTGTGGCAATAGTGGTACTCAACGCGTCCGTTATTGCAGCACTCCTATGCACCAATGCCAGGAAAAGCCGAATGAATTTCTTCATTATGCAACTCGCAATAGCTGGTAAGTATCAACTAATTATAATTGTCATGAACTATTGCGGCTATTTGGTAGAGTACTAGAGAATTTTCCGTGTCGGGAATGAACTTTAACGATTTCTTTAAGATAACAAATATTTCAAAGGCATATCAGTAAAATTTATTTCGATTATCATTGATTGCTATGTTTTTACTAATCTGACTAATCAAAACGTTATACAGCTGGTTGTTACCTGCAACTCCACCTGCGTAAGCCTTGCGTTAGGTATCTGATATACCTTATTATTACATTGATAGCTTGATATTACGTAATTACTACTAATTACAAATTTTATGGAAGAAAGATTAGCCTAAGACATCCCACAAGCTAAGTGAGCATAAAAAGGATTCTTTTACTCTTTTAACGAACCAATTCAATTAAATTTTATGAATAAATTTTTAACTGGACCCTATGATAAGTCAAGTCTATAAACTCCATCTTGCAGCTTATCCTTAATTAATTTGGTTAAAAGTCAGATAATTTATGTCAACGGAAGCTTGAGAGCTTTTATGTTATAAGATGTCATTAAAAATAGATTTGGGTTCCAGTAACGGCGGTATTTCTTGTTCAACCATTTGTATCAAAATTTAACTCATTATTCTTCTATATAAAAGTGGAGTACAGTTTTTCTTTATAAGGATATCTTATAGTTTATGTAAGATTTTTTTTTTAATCTAAGTTTCGTTATTTTTTAAATCAATACCAGCTAATGTACAACTTTTCATATCTAAATTGAATTAGTTACTTTATGTTAAATAATTAATCGTTTTTAATCGGCTGTCAAACCCACATTTTTTTTCATTTATGATAAACTGAACACGGTTTATAAAGTTTTATTAAAATCAGTTTAGTAGTTTCAAAGGAAGAATACATATCAAGATTAAGATCATATATCTTAATCTTGATATGTATTCTTACAAGTTCTTGTAGCATAGACATTACTATAACAGTTTAAGTACTTATAATATATTTATGATTTTATTTTTCTGTGATTTATAAGAAGCATCATAAATAATGCACTGCGCATAATCTGCGGAGTGACTCTCGCTGACCGCGTAGAAAACAAGGTTGTAAGGAAGGAAGTTGATTTAAAAGAGAGTGTCGGTGTAAAATTAAGAAAGGGCATGCTCCGATGGTTCGGACATGTTGAAAGAATGGTTGATGCAAGACTGACTAAGCAGATATACAATGCAAAAGCGGATGGATGTAGGAGTCGAGGACGGCCAAGACACACATTCTATGACCAAATAGAACGTGTTCTGGAGGAAGGTGATGTTAGGAGCCTCAAAAACCAACGCGCGTGCATGAAAAGAGTTATGAAAGTCAACGAAGCGAGTGAGGCGTGTAGGAATCGTGCCTTATGGCGCTCTGTTCTCTCTGCCTACCCCGCAAGGGATTTGGCGTGAAGTTATGTATGTATGTATCATAAATAAAAAAAATGACACTTAAAACGAAGGACTTTTTAATATATTTTTTTATAAATTTATAGGTAAACACCAGTTTTCATAGTATTTATAATCTCCACGGAAGCCTGGCTCGTCAAGATTAAATTAAAATTTATTGAAAAACTGTTCAAACATTCATCCAAGTGACAAAGTAACCCACACAATCTTAGCAAAATTTATTGCATCAATCAGCTTCCACTTTTCTAATAATTTAATAATTTTTTTGGTAGAAATTCAGCTATATTATGGACACAACACATTTTAAGAAAGAGTTTTTTCATTTATCTTAATTAATAAAAGTAATATAGGGGTGATTTTCAGAGATTTTTTGCAATTCTATTTTTCGTGATATATAGGTAGTGCATAATAATTTTGGAACACTTATACTTAAAACTTATCCTTTTTTCTACGTGGTATTTCCGCATTTAGTTGTTACCCGAGTTAATTAACGATTGAAAGGTATGAGGTTCGAACCCTAGTACCCAGCGGTAATTTAATGAGAAACTATTCGGAAAAAAATGAGATACTGAACTATAAATTAAGTACCATTATTTTATAGATAATGATTAAATAATTAATTAATTATGTGTTTATCTTTACAGTATTTTTTTTTTCCAATTCTCGTTTCACGCAAGCCGTGAAGAGTCTTTACGGCATTTCCATAAAATTTATTTTATGCACGAATAAACCATAAACACTGAATTAATCCTATTTCCCAAGTAGCATCCAGTTAATAAATTAAACATATTTTTCAGTGGTAACAAATATTTTCCGAAAAGAAACCACTTCACAGAATTCGTCGTCTCGGTCGGACATCTTTCTTTTGTGAGAGTTCTTCATGTTAATTGAAAATTCTTTGTAAAAATTCTTGGCATTGAAGTTAGTTATATATTAGTTTTTGTTATGTAAGGAAATTTGAAAAAAAATCCAAGATATATCAAAATAATCAAACTATACAACTATACAACTGTCATTGTAATAAAATGAAAATATATTTAAATTCACCTCATTCTAAAACATCATGTCAAAGCAATTAAAAAGAAAATAACTCAATAAAGTTTTGGTAATGAATTTTGTTTTTTTAACGCAGCTTTTCACTAAAATTGCAGACATATGTATCCTGTGAAATATCACAGATAAAAGACAAGTCAACTAATAAGTTGACTTGTCTTTTATCTGTGCCAATATGAACAAACAAGGAAATCGTGTGACATGGAACTATTTTAAAACTGGAACATGATATTTCAATTATGGCGGGAATTCGAAAGAAAAAAAATTCCGTTAATTGTATTATTTTTCAAGACTTAGTTTAAAGACTAAGTTCTTTGTGATATTTATATGATATTACATGACCTAACAATTTGCGTTCTCTCTAGGACAATTGCAGTATCTGTATGTATATATATATGTGTGTGTACAAAAAAATATTATTAGCGTTGGATTAATACGACCTCATATTACTCGAGGATCAAGTTCTTTAACTCTGAGGTAACTTACAATACTGTATATGGACTATTATCAAAAAAGGTGGTAACATGAGTTCCGAGTTAACTGTCAGTCCTTCGTCAAAAACAGTTCTTAACTGTTACCACGTATTTATTTCCCTTTATATCTCCACAAAACTTATATACGATCAAAATGTTTTCACAAAAATCAAACTCTGTGAAGCATAAGAAGATTCCAAAGAAAGGTAATATGTTTTATTTGAACACAAAAAGTATGTTTTCAATAAAATTTTTTATGACTATGTAATTTGTAATTGAAAACATTGACGTTTTTTATGATAAATTTACTAAATAGTTATTTACTTCACGCCTTTTTTTACCCGAAGTTGTAACAACCATAGCAACCAGGGAACAATAGGTGGTGAACCTATTTCCATACCGGGCACAAAGTTTTCAGTCACCGATATTATTCACACATAACTTCTGAGAATTATTTAGGAAAGTCATTGGTGTGAGCCAGGATTCGAACCCGCGGTTTCTTGATTCAAAAACGGGATGCTCGACCACTGGACCACCGAGACCTCTTCTATTTTGTGGTTTAGTAACTACTTTCTTCTTGATCCTCGAGGGACTTGGCGAGAAGCTATTTTATTTTTTTAATAGTATTAAAATAAATTAAAGAAAAAAACTTCATTAACTTTCCTTTGTTGAAGATTACATAAAGAACATAGAGTATTATAATAAATTAAAAAGCCTCATTAAAATAAAGGAAGAACAGAAAATTGTGTTTTCAATTTAGATATTAGTTAATTATTTTCAGTGTTCTGCTTTTCTCTTTTAATAATAGCGGGTATACGCAGCTTGTTTTGTAATATCGATTAATTACTATGCCTGTGCCATTATAAAGGTTCATTGCTCACCCCCAATTAGTGATAGCGTGATAATATTTAACCTATTTGTTGACCCTACCTCTTGGCTATATTTATACAAAATTGGACATTAAAGTATGCAGTACTTTTAGAGTTTATCCGTAACAAACACAAAGGCAAACAGATAAGCAGACAAATAGACAAAAAATCTAAAAAACTATATTTTTCGGTATCGATTGCAGATCATGTCCCAAGTATTCTAAGAAAAAAATCTATGTACAGTTTTAACTTCTCTACGATTTTACCGGTGAAATACCACGACCACTCAGAAAGACCGACGTAAAGTGGCTCATGACGCGTTTCGTTCGGAGAGAGAGGTACCCGGAGGCCTACCCCCTTCCCCATTCTCTCCTATCCCCTATCCCTTAAAGGTCGGCAACGCAACAGTAACACTATACGTGTTGCTGGTGTCCATGGGCGGCGTTGGTTGCTTACCACCAGGTGACACGCCTGCTCGGTTGCCCTCCTATCCCATAAAAAAAAGATTTTACCATATGTATTGATTAAAATAATATCGCCCATATTTTCAATTCGGGACGGCCGCGTCATGTCAGAACTACAAACCCTCTTAAGACATTCACTTCGAAATTTCAGTGGTAAAAGAAATAATTCATGGTTAAAACTGGAAAGGGTACAATTTCTTTCGAGATACTGTCGCCTTTTATCTCGTAATAGATTTCAGATTTATTTATTTATTACTAAATATAGGCCAAGCGTATAAGCAAAAATATATCTGTCTGTTCTGTGAGAAGATTCTCGTAAAATTAGGCTTTTTATATGTAAGTAAATATTTTGGCACGCTCTGTAGCCTAGTATACTTAATAGTCCTTAGATATATCTCAATAGTTTATTATACAGTATAAGATGATACATACATACATACATACATAACTTCACGCCAAATCCCTTCCGGGGTAAGCAGGGAGAACAGAGCCCCATAAGGCACGATTCTTACACGCCTCACTCGCTTTGTTGACTTTCATAACTCTTTTCGTCACGCGCGTCGATTTTAAAGCTCTTAACATCGCCTTCCTCTAGACTAGATCATGTTCTATTCGGTCATGGGGTTGTACCAGGTGTACCGGTATGAAATGAGCGTTAAGATGCAAATGTGTTGGTAGGGGTTATTTGTTGTGAATGAGCCTAATTTTTTTTGTTTGGTTGCCATGAGCTCTGTCAAACATTCAATTAACCTAACAGTTAGTAAACAAACAACATCATATTCACACAAAATTTGTCATTTTTATTACAATAAAAATATTGTAATAAAAATGACAAATTTTGTGCCGGAAAGCGATGATTTGCGGAAAGCATTAATTTATTGTTTCCATTTGAAAAAAAATGCTGCAGAATCACATCGAATGATTGTCGAAGCATATGGTGATCATGCTCTATCAGAAGTAACATGCAAGAGATGGGTTCAACGAATCAAATGTAATGATTTTGATGTGAAAAATAAAGAACGTGAAAGACCACCAAAAAAATTCACAGACGCCAAAATGCAAGCCATATTGGATGAAGATGATACTTTGAGTCAGAAGCAAATGGCGGCTATGTTAAATGTTACACAACAAACAATTTTAGACCGTTTGAAAGCTATGGGAAAAATTCAAAAGTGTGGAAAATGGGTGCCACATGAATTGAATGAAAGACACATGGAAAACCGGAAAAACACTTGTGAAATTTTGCTTCAAAGACACGAAATAAAATCAGTTTTGCATCGAATTGCCACTGGCGATGAAAAATGGATTTATCCGGGACAACCATCAGCATCGACTGCAAAACCAGATCGTTTCGGGAAGAAGGCAATGCTCTGTATTTGGTGGGATCAGAAGGGTCTGGTGTATTATGAACTCCTAAAACCTGGTCAAACTGTTAATACTAGTAGCTACAAACAACAAATGATTGATTTGAACAACGCATTGATCGAAAAACGACCAGAATGGGCCAGAAGACACGGCAAAGTAATTTTGTTACACGACAATGCAAAATCGGTTGAGGATACCATCAAAGTACTTGGCTGGGAGTTGCTACCCCATCCGCCGTATTCACCAGACTTGGCTCCTTCGTCTGATTGGTTTGCTTCAAAAGAAGAACATTTCTATTGGCATGGTATCCACAAATTACCAAAAAGGTGGACAAAATGATAGACAATATTTTGATTTTTTTTTTATCTAATCAAAATTAATATTTTCTTTTCACAAAAAAAACGCTCATTTCATACCGGTACACCTGTGTGTCTTGGACTCCCACAGTAGTAAGATAATAGTAATAACATAACATAACTTCACGCCTTTTGTTACCCGAAGGTGTAGGCAGCGGCTGTTAAGCCTCGTCTCGTCGTTATGTTTACGTCCCAAATGGAATAGGTGGCGAACCTATTGCCATACCGGGCACAAAGTTTGTCAGTCATCGATATTTATCACACATAACTTTCGAAAACAATTTCGAAAAGTCATTGGTGTGAGCCAGTGTCTGGAATCGAACCCCGGACCTCTGGATCAGAGGCCGTGCGCTCGCCCACTGCGCCACCGAGACTTAATAGATAATAGTAATATATAACAACTATTTTTTACCCGCGGTTTTTCCCCCGTCCATGTACACATAAGACATAAAACTGTTATCCCTAAGGAATACATTACCGGGATTATCATAAGTTTTATAGTTAAGGTTCCACTTACGAATAAAGTGGAGGCTAAAGTTTGGTACTAATAACAGTAAAAGTTGAAGTGTTAGTCATCCCATAGGACCATGTCGCTGGAATGCATTGCCTATATATTAATCCGGGATATTTTCTATCTATCAAACATGCAAAACACTTTAAAAACTTAGACATTTATATTTGTGAAGTTTATATTTATGAAAGTAACTATAATAATATCTTTGTGAACTATTTACATTTAAATTATACGTCCGGAAGATATATGATGGTACTCGTATAAAGTTAAATTTCTCTAGAGCCCTAGAGTAGTTCTGGGGAAATAATAGTACCTCTCAGAAAATTGACGTCAAGTGACTCAAACTACTTTTTGTGTTGTGACGATCCACTTCTTCTCCCTTATCTATCTTACTTCCTATCCCATATTAAAGACCGGCAAAACAACTGTAATCTTCTCGGCGTTATAGATGTTTACAGGGGGCGCACGTTGCTTACCTTCAGTTGACTCGTTTGCTCGTTTGCCCCATCTTCCATAAAAATTATCATTTAATTTTTGATGACATAACTTCATAATTCTGAATAGAAAACCTATCCTGTAAAGATATATTAGACAGCGCAAAATGTGGTTGTTGGTTCTGGTTGAAGTTGTAGGCAGCCGTATGTAAAATAATATATTGACAATAACAAAAGACAATTTTACTGTTTACAGAATTGAGTAACTATATATTTAGATCAACTAAATGAGTTTCCCAAATAATGGATCATAAATCACTCGAGCATTTTCCTATAAGTGGTTTGCTATCAAGAATTTATGGCAACACTGCCTATTTTCTCAAGCTACAGAAGCGGTCTCCACGATAAGAACACAACCATTGATAGGAAGCCGGTTATTTTCCTATTTTCCTTGCTCATAGATAATATTTACTGTATACTTCAATCTTCAATCTTGACGTGGTCCTGTGTTGGGATGAAATTGGGTTGCAAATTCTTTATAAATAGTTATGTCTTTGTAATATTGTATTATTTTTACGCTATCACCTTTTAAATAGCGTCCTTTTAAAAAGTAATATGTGGGATTATATATCGTGGAAATGGCTTTGACAATCGTCAAAGATTTTAGTACAGAGGTTAGCTAATTTTCTATCTCTACTGAAGGTGCTACTGTCTTGCAGTTCTTGATTGTAATTAAGGATCCGCTCTAAAAATGAAGGAAAAACATGAAACCCTTATAATTATATTAGTTTTTAAAGGGATAGGAAGGCAAACAAATCTAATGGTAAGCAATTAACGCCGCCCATGGCCATCTTTAACACAGATATTGTTACAGTTGCGTTGTCGGCCTTTAAAATGGAATAGGGAAGAGGATCGGCCGCTCGGTGAAAGAGCTATGCGCGATAGCTCTTTCACAGAGCGAGCGTCAGTAATATTTTTTCTTACGTCTAACGTAGTATTATAACCTAGTTGTCATCTTTACGAGAAGAAACACGGAACATTATACGAGTAGACAGGCTAGTTAACTTTTTTTTTTAAGTACTAAAAAAAATTCAGCCAATGAACGAAATGAGTGAAATATAATTACAGATGGTGATTAACAAAATAAAATGGCAATACGACTGAACACTAAAGCTAAAAAAAAATATTTAAAATACACATACATACATACATAACTTCACGCCAAATCCCTTGCGGGGTAGGCAGAGAGAACAGAGAACAGAGCGCCATAGGGCACGATTCTTACACGCCTCACTCGCTTCATTGACATTCATGACTCTTTTCATGCACGCGCGTCGGTTTTTGAGGCTCTTAACATCAACTTCCTCCAGAACACGTTCTATTTGGTCATGGAATATGTGTCTTGGCTGTCCTCGACTCCTACATCCATCCGCTTTTGCATTGTATATCTGCTTAGTCAGTCTTGCATCAACCATTCTTTCTACATGTCCGAACCATCGGAGCATGCCTTTCTTATTTTTACACCGACACTCTCTTTCAAACCAACTTCCTTCCGTACAACCTTGTTTTCTACGCGGTCAGCGAGAGTCACTCCGCAGATTTTGCGTAGTGCCCTCATTTCCACCGCGTTTATTCTACTTTCATGCACACTCTGCCATACCCAGCTCTCGCTTCCATAAGTTAGCGTTGGGATCAGGACTGCATTGTGGATTGCTAGCTGGGCTTTTCTGCTAATGTTTTTTGCGCCCAGGAATCTGCCCAATGCTCCATTTACGCTATTTCCTATCGCCATTCGTCTTTAACATAACACATTTAATTTAATAATTTTAAAGTACCTTTTTGATAATGAAACCCAATTACTGAGATTGAGTTCATATTCGTTATTGTTAAGCCTGTTTGGCTTAAAGGCTTATTATACTTATATATACATAACTTTAGGGCAAGCTCTTTGTAGATTAGGCAAAGAGAATCGAGTTTTACAGTGATAGAGCCAAGCAGTTCACTGTATAAATGGGCCGGTTCGACTGGTGAAATATGACGGCCTCTTAGAATATCGACGTAAAGTGGCTCATTTCGAGTTTCGTTTGGTGAAGCAGGTTTTCGGAGACCTACATCCCCTCCCCTCCCTTTCCCATCCGAATCCCTTCGAGGCCGGCAACGCAACTGTAACACTATATGTGTTGCAGGTGTTAATGGGTAGGTGCTTAACATCACGTGACCTGCTTGCTCGTTTTCCGAAAATCGAGTGAAACTCCAACTCTTCTTTTCTCACTGCTTGGTGGAAATTATATGTTTCTATTTTTATGATATTGTGATAATTTTTAATAATAATAATAGAAAAATTATCATATCTTCTTTAGTCAGTCAGTCAGCCAGTCAGTCAGCCAGTCAGTCAGTTCAGTCTTAACTTTAGCATAGGGTAAGTTATATATTCAGAAGACTAGACTAAAAAAAGCGGAACGGTAACAACTATAAACGTAAAAAACGAAACTTCACTCCTTTTTCTACCCAGTCGTAGGCAGCTGCTGTTAAATACTCGACTCGCCGAATCGTTAACATTACGTCCGAAATGGAACTGGTGGAGAACCTATTAGCCATTAATCGGGCACAAAGTTCTTAGTCATCGATACTTGTCACAAATAACTTCCGAAAAGAATCTCGAGAAAATCATCCGTCCGGAATCGAACCCACGAGTTTTGAATCAGAAACGTGGACCTAGACCATTGCGCCTCCACGACTGTTAGTAAAAATTAATAACGCGAACAGAGCTGTAACAACTAGTGGGGAACAACTGGATTATGCAAAAAATAAATACTGATGATATCGTGTCACTATCAATGTTAGATAATATTAGGTGACGAATTTATATATTTATTCGATATTTTCACAGTAGCAACTGTTACTTAACTGTTATTTTCATATCGAAACTAAAAGAACACACATTGTATCGGGTGTCTTGAGATGGGGACAAGTAATATAATTTAAAACCTTCCTTGATAATCCTGGAGGCTGTGAAGCATCAGCAAAGTCATGATAATTGAATGAAATAAATAAATCTTGATAAAAAAGATTTCATTTTCCTAAATAACATAACATAACTTCACGCCTTTTGTTACCAGAAGGTAACAGTGGTAGGTTTAACAATAAGGTTTAACAGTGGTAGAGCCAAGCAGTTCGCTGCATAAATGGGCCGGCTCGACCGGTGAAATACCACGACCTCTCCAAAGATCGACGTAAAGTGGCTCATGGCGCGTTTCGTTCGGTGAGAGAGGTACCCGGAGTTTACTTTCAAACGTCACGTTGAAATGAAACAATAATTCAGACATTTGTAATAATAATGATATTTGTCGTAGTTTATGTACAAATACACATAAATAAACATATTTAAAAAAAATGTAGGTAGATTTCAAATTAAATTTATGACACCAATAAAGATGTAGAGTTTGTTTATTCTTGCTATGGAATTGTTAACCAGGTAAAATAATATTTCTTTATAATTGCACCTTTTTGTATACTCAAAGCTGTAGAAGGCAGCGATTGTTGAACCTCGAGGGATCGAATTTTTATGCCTAAAATGAAATAGTTAACGAAAACTATTGCCATGCATTGGACACAATGTTGTTCGTCATATTTATTACTCATAAATTCCGATAAGAATTCTGTAACGTCATTGGTGGGAGCCTAGGATCGATTCCACGACTTCTTGACTCAGAAGCGGGTGCTCTACCTCTGGACTACTAAGAAAAAAGTTCATTATATTTTTATTCTATCCTCAGATCTATTCGTCGGATTGATCTACGTGTTTCCAGACATAATTCACAAAATCACTATCGCTTGGCTGGCCGGCGAGTTCATGTGCAAAACAGTGAAATTTCTTCAGGTAAGTTAGTCAAAGTAAAAACAAAAACTACTGTTAATAATTTACTCAAATTGAAATATATAGATTTTTCAATACGAGCGACTAAATTTTTGGCGCAAACTTGTGACCTGCTTGTTCTGGAGACGTCTGTCTGATCTGTTTTTTAGTATTCAGTTACTAAAGCTAAATCACCATGCCAAGTTACAGGGTGAAGCATTGCGGCCCAATGATAAAACTTTATTATCAAACTGAGTTGCAATCAATTATTTAAATATATATAATATCGTTATATATATAAATGATGATTCAATTAAATTTACTCAAATTTAAATTTATTAAGTAATAAAAATAGGTTCCAGTAATGCTAGTTAAATTTTTATAGACATTTTTATGTCTTCTAATGACATCGATAACAAATAAAAAAGGTTATTTAAAAACTCTTCAATAAAAAGTTTATAGTGTGCTTTAGAATACTTAATTTATATTACTAATAAAATTTTAAGTAACGGCAAGACGAATTAAGTGAATTTACTTTAAGTCTTAATACCTACCAATAAGACTATTTTTATTAGCTTTTTATTAGCTTCACCTGTATGTTTGTAGGTTTGTAGGTTTGTTTGTAACCGACTTCATTTTTAGTATTCATAGTTCACAAATCGCACCATCTAGTGGCAATCAGCGGAAAGTTTACGCTATCAACTTGAAACGAGTTCCTTGTATAAGTCACAGATGGCGCTATTCCTCAAATTCGAAACTAAGAAACGCGCTTGTTATAGAAAACCGAACTAAAAAATATAAAATAAATAATAGTTTAAAAAAACTAAAAAACACGCTTTTTATAGAAAACCGAACTAAAAAATAGAAAATAAATTTTAATGAATTTAAATTAAGAAAATAGTGTTAAAAATTTCAATGAATAAAATTAAAAAAAGCGTGGGGTGCTTTTTAAGATTATTATCGAAATGATAATCACTCTACTCATATCTGTCAATAAAATATTTATAACTATTGACACCATGCACCCCACGCTTTTTTTAATTTATATTCATTGAAATTTTTAACACTATTTTCTTAATTTAAATTCATTAAAATTTATTTTTTATTTTTTAGTTCGGTTTTCTATAAAAAGCGTGTTTTTTAGTTTTTTTAAACTATTATTTATTTTTGTCACGATACAATAATAAGATTTCAGAACTGTGATTGGTATGTTTTAGATTTCGAACCCGGGACCTTTCCAAATATAACTTTGTGCTGAATGACTAGACTAACTGGATAACAAAAGAATATATTAGGTTTCTTATTCTTATCATAAACAAGACTAGTTTAAAACTCGCTCGTCACAAAGCTCCAATAAGCCACCATTTTCCACATTAATTTAACTTAATACCACTGGAGACATAATAAAACTTTAAAGTTACGATTTTACTCACAAATAAAACTTAAATGAACCAGTTAGAAAATAAATAATGTGACAGATTGCTTTTATTATACTTTATATTAAGTTAAAGTTTTACATTTCATTCTGTGTAATAATGTGCTTTTTTGTAGGTTTTTGTACGCTTTAGTTTAGTTAATGTAACAGCTTATATAAGTATTAATTGCTTCACGCAAAAGTGCCTTTCTGATTTGAAATATTAAAATTTATTCATGTTTAAATTATAAATATTTATATTTATATTTTATAGTAGTTTTTGTAATTAATATTTTTTGAAACAACTGCTGCTGTCTTTATAGTCTAATGGTTTATCACTGCGGCATTTGATTGAGGTGTCCCGAGTTAAAATATGAGTACAAACTGATGGCCATTCGCAAATGGTGTATGATAAATATTTACTCTCTATATATGGCAATGATACAAACTTTTTGATCTTTGGAACATTTAATACCATTGGCCAGTATATATTTAAGCTGTTTGTATTTAATGTCTCCAAAATATAGTCACTATATTAGAAAAAAAAACTACTACATTCCTACAACCTTTGGGTAGAAAACCCACAATGACCATTTTTATTTTTTTTACTTTTTATGCGACATTATGGCTTATTTACGAAGCGATTTTAAACATTACAGCATTAATTTTCATCCAATTAAAGGTCTTAAACAGATTGTGTATGTAATATAGATGATCCTGACACTTTACAGCATGTAATTTAAACGTATATTTATGAAGATATTACAGTATTAACATAACGGGACGTTACACGCCAAAACGCGTGCCGATAAATAGCACAATTTGAACTTTATAAAATCCAAATTTTACCACGTTGTACCACTTTTGATGAGGAACAAAATTCGCCGGGTCAGCTAGTAATATTAATAAAAAAAATACGAGAATATGATTCGAAATAGTTTTTCCGTAACTTCTATTAAAGAGAATATTCTATCAAACAAATAATCTTCGGCTGCGTTTGGGAGATGAAAGGGACTTCTTCTGTCTGCGTCCGATAGTGAAATTTGAATATTTTCCCCATGAATCCATATTAAATTTTGGGTTCCGCATAGGAACTTTTTGATTAAAGCAAAAGTTTTATTAGACCCCTCTAACATAATAAGTAGAAAGAAACCCCTGCGTTTTTACCCAACTTCAATTAATATTTTACACATCTGAACATCAGTAGCAGTTATCTTAATAATTTATTGGTGTAACAGAGTACATATGTGGAGGCCTAGATTCGAATTTTACTATGCACATTTTTGCTACGGATAAAAATGAAAAATGGACCTTATATTACTACTGATTAAATAACAAGACGCCATTGTAATGCTGGTTATTTTAAACAGAAAAAATACAAATTAAATCGTCTATATAACCTATGAAAAAAGAGTCTATTATCGGTAAAAAACAATTTTTTAATTAAAATGGATTCCTTACTTTTAGAGTTTAATGATTACAAACAAACTAATTATAATATCTATTAATAATATGATTATAGTAAGTATAGTTAAAATTTTTATATTTGCAGGCTGTAGTGATGTATGCGTCCACTTATGTCTTGGTGGCTCTTAGCATAGACCGCTGCGATGCTATCACCAACCCTATGAACTTCTCTGGAAGCTGTAAGTGTTTTAATCCTTTTTAAAGACGTCTGTTTATAAAGTCCCAAGTTCAAATCCTGGCACACGGTCAATGACTTTTTAAAAAGAGAAAGTTAAATGTATCATTAATAACTTATTATATTGTTAAATAAGCCTAAGTTTAGCTTCTAAACAGGTTTTATTTAAATAAATTGAATAAATATATAGAAATATGTATGTTAACTTAAAATCACAAATAATAACTTAATAATTGTAAATAACTTCTTGATAGTATTTATTATTGTTGATTTTATCAGCTATAGCTTATCAGATTTGTAATTAATAAAAAAAATAGTTTAGTCGTTTAATAAAATCATAAATCATTCAAAACTAGGAAATATGAGTTTTTAGAGCATGTAAACACACAAATACTGTCAAGAATTTAAGCCTGATACCCAGACGGTTCCGTGGTGTAGTGGTTATCACATCTGCTTTACACGCAGAAGGCCGCCAGTTCGATCCTGGCCGGAATCATAATTTTGTTGGAAAGTTTAAATTATTTGTAGGATGTTTTTTTGCTCTGTATTTTTTTATTTATTTAAAATTAATAATTTTCCTTATAGGGAATCGTGCGAGAGCTCTCATCCTTGGCGCCTGGCTGATCAGCATAATATTCTCAATTCCACTTTTAATATTATACGAAGTGAAAGAGGTTCAAGGTAAGACATTAAAAACATACTTCCTTTTATATATATTTTTCTTTTATATTTTCTTCTTATATATTTTCCTTTTATATTTTATATATATAAGTAAGAATTTAGTTAGTTTCCCGGGTTCGAATTTGTATAGTCTATATCGGTCGGTCTTTTATCGGTCAAGTACATTTTTTGACAGAAATATCAACATGAATTTGAATAATTAATGATATGTTTCATTTAATTCGTAACATATTTGTACGTGTATGTTTAATTAATTAACAACATAACTTCACGCCTTTTCTACCCGGAGGTATAGGCACTGTTAAGCCACTGCCTACACCTCCAGCACAAAGTTTTTAGTTATCGATATTTATCACACATAACTTCCGAAAGTTAATTTCGAACAGTAATCGGTGTGAGCCAGTATTCGAATTTGCGACCTCTGGATTCAGAAGCCGTGTTCTCGGCAACTGTACCACTGAGACTTAAATTAATTAATATTGTATAATATGAATTAATTATACATGCTCTTTATAAAACAATGTTGAGCGCTGAAATTAATTATTATCAACAATTATACAAAAAAAAGTATTTATAGCTCTACATTATTATTTATACATATAAAATTAAAATTTAATTCAAAATTTGACCAAAAATATGGATTATAACCCGTTCCGTTTTTTTTTTATTCTAATACTAATTATTTTCCTCTCTTCTCCACGGTAAATTGAAACCAAGTACTCTGGGGGTAGATCACATTGCAATAATTTTCATGGTTCAAATTTGAGATGGCACAAAAAAAAGGGAAGATACTGATAATATTTAATGATAATGATTACGGTGCAACACCATGACCTACTTTTTCCCCCTCGGGGATATGAAAACGGCTTCCCTGATTGCGATTCCGTAGATATAAATTTTCCTTTTATCACATTACATCTTACTTACAAAAATATATAATCAATATAATATCGAGCACATGGCTTCGGATCCAGAGGTCCGGGTTCGAATCCTGACACTGGCTCACACCGATGACTTTTCGAAAGTTTGTTCGGAAGTTAATGTGTGATAAATATCGATAACTGAAAAACTTCTGTGCCCAGTTTGGCAACAGGTTCGCCACCTTTTCCATTTGGGACGTAAACCAACCTTTTTATGGGAAATGGGGACAAACGAGCAAGCTCACCTGGTCACCTGATGTTAAGCAACTAACGACGCCTATGGAGACCAGCTACACAGATAATTTTAACGTTGTAGTTGCTTTACCAGCCTTTCAGGGAGAGGGATGAGTAAGGGAGAATTTTAGGGGTTGGGACTCAAGATACCTATCTTATCGAGCGAAACACGGCTTGAGCCACTTTACGTCGCTATTCTGCGAGAGAGTTAATTGATAAATATATATTAAGGCACACTCTTCACATCCAAATTAACTGACAGTAACTTCTTTGAAGTGGTCACGACCTTCAAAGACTGATTTTGGCGCCGACTGAAACCCCAGACTCGCCAAATTGTTACGTTACGTTCCAAAGTGAATAAATGGCGAACCTATTGCCATACACCGGGCACGAAGTTATTATTCATCGATATTTATCACACATAACTTTCGAAAAGAATTTAGAGAAATCATTCACTTGAGTCCAAAATCGAACCCACTACTTCTGAATCAGAAGCTCAACCACCGGGCCACTAAGACTTATAAATGATAACTATGATTTAATTCTTTGTAATTCCAGGTCAAATGCAGTGTTGGATTGAGCTGGGCACTCCTCGAAGATGGCAGATCTGGATGACCCTGATATCTATCATGATCTTCGTGCTGCCAGCATTGGCCATAGCAGCTTGCTATGCCGTGATAGTGCTTACTATATGGACGAAGAGCAAGGCAGTTGTGATGAGTCCACCTATTAATTCTAGAAGAACAAAAACCATGAGAAATGGTAAGCATCAGAGTTATGCCATTTCTAGACATCAAAGGTTCATTATAAGTGAGGTCGGCACAAAATGTCATCCTTTCGAACTATCCATGTTGTGAAAATATTTGGCTGTGCTTTTATGCCCAGCCGCCTGCCTGACATCAACTTTCCTTCGAAATGTTTTTGTTGGTGGGATAGGGAAGGGGTTGGAAGAGAAATGAGGAGAGGAGACGGGAAGGGGTTGGGCTTCGAAACACCTCTCTCATCGTGTGAAACGAGACATCAGCCACTTTACGCTGACATTCTGAAAAGTCGCAGTATGTCACCGGTTAAGACATCTCAAATTATTTAAGAAATAATATTTATTTTGTGCCAACCAGATCTTGAAAATGGATCAATTTGTGTCAGATATAAAAGACACAGTCCACATAATATTATTATATAATACCAATAAAGTGTTTTTAAAGAAAGATAAAAAGCAGACATTATAAATAAATATATGTGAAAACATTATTTTAAACTGGCACATGTGATAAAAAAGGGTATTTTAACCACTGCTATAAATGTATTATTAGTTTACGAGCAGATAATTATTATGAAACGCCTTTTATTAAATAAACACAGTATTATATCTTCTCTTTGCCTGCAGGCATAAAAAATAAAAGATCGTCAAGATATATAAATACAAATCTAGATGTTGTTACTATTTTGTGCGGAACCCTAATTATCAAGAAAAATAAAACATGTTATTTCTAAATAAAGTAGCTTTCCCATATAAATAATTATTTAAATCGAAAAAGAAAAGAAATTATAAAGAAATAAAACCTAACAAATCTTTCCTTTTTATAATTAATGTTATTGTAACACAAAACCCAAATAAGCAACTAAGGCCTAGATTTAATTAACTAGTTAAAATATCTAAATAAAATTAACTCACATCTTGCTGTTAGCTTATAAAATTTATCCGAAATTTAATATGTTCGGATGATATTAGTCAACTCATTATATTGAATTGCTAACACTGACTTTCATTACCGTTTAAATTTATTGATAACGTAATTGTCTAAATAATTTTATACAAAACTATCATTATTAATAACGTGCTTGCTTAGTGGTAAGCGTAGAACAAGTAACATTCACAATAGATTATGTTTAAAAATTTTTGAACAACCTGTAAACTGTTCAATTTAAAACTTATTTTGAGGGCAGATACAGCATGATTAAATTAAATATAATATTAGATAATATTTAGATATTATAAACAATAAATGAAATATTAGATTTAAAAAATAGATTCAAAAGATCGATTTCAGAGACATGAGTTTTCAAAGTATTGAGAAAAATATTTTAAAAAATGTACCGTATACAAACCATTTAAAATTCCTTGAAGTCTTAAATAGTTAACTGAAAAGGAAAAAAAGGATGTTAAAATTAAAAATATATATTTTCAGGTCAAGTGGAGAGTGATCCAGATTCGAGGCGGGCGAGTTCCCGAGGATTAATACCTAGAGCGAAGATCAAAAGTGTCAAAATGACATTCGTAATAGTTTTTGGTTAGTATAATAAGAGCGAAATTGGATAGTTGTTAACGCTCAAAAATCGACTTTACATCTTAGAATTAAGCTTCATTATGATATTTTATTTATTATATTCATACATTACGAGTGCTGTAATATTTTATATGTAGCGTGAAAAATAAATATTATTTTAAAAGTATTAGGCTCGCTTCCTTTTTTATAGGGCTTATTTTATTAGAGTATTTATTCAAATAATAAAGCTGTCTAAATCTTTATGCAATATTAAAGGTACAATTAATTTCAACTAGGTACTAGGACTCGTTATTGTATGGTTAATATTTGTTAATCATTATGATGAAACTCTCTTTTATTATTATTGTAGTTAGTAAACTTAAATTAGTCTTGTGCCTAAATAATTGCGTGTAATATTAATTAATTTAACTCAACATGTTTATTTGTATAGCAAATATTTGACCCGTACTAATATTATAGAGAAATGAAAATAGTCAGCGTTTGAATTGATCAATTGCAGTTATTCTACTATATTTATAACTTCAAACGGTTAATATGCGAAGGTATAGATAGCATCTGTTCCTGAGCGGATTAACTTTCTAGTAAATGTAAATGGTTCCTTTCGGAAAGTCATCAATGTAATCCAGGATACGATCTTGACACCAATGAACTAGAAGTTATTAGGCTGAACAATCCATGATAATAACTTATATATGTGTTTTACAGTGTTCGTCATTTGCTGGTCACCATACATTGTGTTCGATCTACTCCAAGTGTATCAGCACATACCTCCGTCGGAGACGAACTATGCGATGGCCACTCTCATCCAGAGCCTGGCACCTTTGAACTCAGCAGCAAATCCTTTGATATGCTGCATGTTTTCACCGCATATTTACACAAGCTTAAGGTTATTACTCCAGAATATTATTTGATTTTGAGGTCCATAAATAAGTAGCATTAATAACAAATGTATACTCAATATAAAATAGTACATCAAAATTCGTACACGTGACATTCTAATCTTTACATTTAATATAATCGTAATAGCGTTTTACATAAAATAACATAACATCAGCAAAAGTAAGCAAAGCTCTTACTCCCTCCCCTTAAAAACGTAACCTTTTTTAAAAAAAATAATTCCTCACGCGAGACCAAAGGCTTTCATCATCACCTAGACTCCTCTACCCCACATGTCAGCCAAACTAAACAAAGCAAAGACCTTCCCTCCGCCCCGTGCTTACGTAATACTTTAATGGTCCCAATCAGGAGATATTGGGGGAAAAGCTATATAAGTTACTTACTTCCAATAAAGGTGTTAATATATATTAATATAGAAATTGTGAGTAGTTAAAATGACTTTCTAATAAAATATGATGTTGGAGATTTTAATCTCGTCTGGTAAATAGTAACATTCGTCGTCAAATGGTTTCACTTGAGTTTTATTCGTAACAAAAATTGTACAAACTATCAGAACATAAAACTATCTTCGATAGATGGCGCGGAAATATAATTTATTAAACAATAAAAATGCACAAGTATATCGCTTGATCCCTTAATCTGTTAACAGATATCCATCAGATTATGGGCTCAGATCTAAACTGCAGTACCATTTATCTACTTCAAGAATTTTATAAATAATAAGTGTTACTTTTGTCACTTTTTTCCTTCTAAATCAAAATCAAATCTCTACACTCATATTCCATATATTTGATTATAACCTTCAGAAACCTAATAAATCACAAATGGACACTGCACAATAATTTATAAGTACACCCACTGATATTTCAGACGAGTAGCACCGTACAAGTGGGTATAACTTTGATTGCAGACGAGTACCTCCGTACAAATGGTTGTGGTGTGGAAGAAGACTCAAGAGGCACGCTAGAGGAACTGTGCGGTCGAGATCTGACTCCACAGCCAATTCTGATTTGCTGAGTTCCACACACGGGAAGAGATCACATTCTGTTGCCACTGTAAATAAAAAATACTGTTTAACTATTTGGAAATGCATTTCTTTATCTTTTTTCTTTAAAAATGGCCCAGGTTCAACTTCTCATACCAATGACTTTAGATATATTTTCAGTATTTTATGTCTTATTTTCTGATGAACGCATAAATTCTGGGTTGAAATTTGTAATTTTTGCAATTAGAAAACCATGTGATCTATGCATTCTAAAGAAGCCATTATGCTAATCGATGACATAAATGCCATCATCCTTTAGTGTCACTTGAAAAATTGCTTTTCTAAAGAAAAATAACAATTTTTCTTCTTCTGGTGCACTTTATAGTTTCTTGATGGGAAGAAAGTTATTACAACATGGTAATGAATGCGCCAACTAGTAATCAAAATGGGGACTAGATTTTCATATTTTACTTTCTGTCGACAATCCTCATGATAATGTTTATCTTTGTTGATTTCAGATACTGAATCGCACTAGAAGCACTAGCAGCATGTCTCGCCTGGGCGTGCAGAATGACCCGCGCCGCACACAGCTGTTGGTGCTTGTGTCGACGCGAGACTGACGCCGCGCCGTCAGCGACCCGCCGCGTGATGTCATGCTCTAGCGCCGCCGCACGGCACGCCCACACGCGTGTCGACGTGCCACACACTCCATAGACTAGAAAACTAGGAAAGACAATGATAATAGGTACTATTTTAACTGCTGTCCTGTGTAAATATTAAAACAAATTTTACCGATCGACTGTCACGCGACATGCAATAGATGGATGAAAAATTTGAGACGATGCAACAGAAGTTTCATTTTAAACGGTTATTGAAACAATTTATCGCATTCATATACAGTTACAGTATTAAAAACTTGAAGAATATTATGGACTGCAAGTAGCCTGTTCGTAATACAGAGAAAATTGTGTATATTTAGACTTGATAATGATAACCAACCCATTTGAACTAGTCATTGTACTGATGAGGATGGCCACGAAGTGTAGAAGCATAGGTGTCCAAATGTAATGTTGAACGAATGGTAGAGACCATTTTCTCGAATAGAGATTCGGGGGAAAGAATTTTCGCCGGTAGAGGGCGCCCTTCCTAAAGAAGCACTCGTTAAAACTTTTGAAGGTTTGTCGCCGTTGAAAGCTCCGTATAATACTAAACGCAACGTTATCATCGGTGCGTCCGAAATTCTAACGCAGCCCGTCGCAGAAAAGTTTAATATATTGTACATTCTACTATCGAAAAGCCTAGACCGTTAGGAGTCCTGTGTTCTATACTTCGTGGATTCACTACTCAATTTTAACCAGTCATTTTACTGATGATGATGGCCTTAAATATAAGTTTTCTGGTACTCAATGTTAAAAATATACAGATCTTGTTGAGCTTTTTGTAAGTAATTTTTTCTTCAACCTAAACATAATATCCAAACTCAATTGTCAGTTGAATTGGCTACGCAGTAATAGGTATTCTAAAATTGCATCATGATATTTGAAAAATCTAGTCAAATACTATATATAGATTTAAATATAACAAAAATAATTATTTATTACATATATATATACTCTCGAGAGCAATGAATCCGGGTCACTTAAAGAATGTTAAAAATCTCGGAAACTAAAAATGATAGGTTAATGCAATAAATTGTATTTAATAGACAATGTAATACTCCTTAAATGAAAGTAAAAAAAATATGAGTCACCATACATTTTATTAACACAAAATTACATAAAGAAAAAATCTGCTGATCTCTCCTTAAAACAAAAATAGGAAACATGAAATTTTTGAACTTTATTACGATTTTCTTGAATTTTAATACTTCGTATTGCCTCCTCGTGCTTCCATTACTGCGTTTACGCGGTTTGGCATGCTGTACACCAAGCTCCTTATACGATTTTGGGGAATATTCTCCCATTCCTCTGTGAGAGCAATTTTGAGCTCACGAAGCGTGATTGGGGGAGGGTTTCGTTGTTTTACGCATCTGCCTAGCTCGTCCCAAGCATGCTCGATCGGGTTGATATCCGGGCTGCGCGCTGGCCACTCCATACGAGTAATGTTCATCTCTTGAAGGTAGTCATTCACAATCCTACCTGTATGAGGTCGGGCATTGTCATGCATAAATATAGCATCCTCACCTAAATTGACCATAAATGGACCAACGTGATCATTGAGGATTTCTTCCACATATCTTACGCTAGTTAAAGAGCCGTTTTCTATGATCACCAGCTCTGTGCGACTTTCAGAAGAAATTCCGGCCCACACAAGTACAGACCCACCACCGTAGGCTACTTTTTCCTCGATGCATGCTTGCTTGAATCTTTCCCCTGGTCTTCGATACACTCTGTGTCTTCCATCGTGCTTGTAG
The DNA here is from genome assembly GCA_905147225.2 of Euproctis similis. Lineage (NCBI taxonomy): Eukaryota > Metazoa > Arthropoda > Insecta > Lepidoptera > Erebidae > Euproctis > Euproctis similis. The sequence goes on along the minus strand of LR990118.1, from coordinate 4,701,971 downwards.
AGCATAAATTTTGATTCGTCGGAGAACATAACTTTTGACCAATCTTCAATACTCCAATTTACGTGGCTCTGGGCATATCTTAGTCTTGAAATACGATGCCCACGCTCCAGTTTAGGGCCGTTTGCAGGTCTAAGGGGTTTTAAGTTAGATTCAGCAAGCCGACGTCTTACTGTCCATGCACTTGGGTTACTTCCTCCGAGGCGTCGAAACTGATTGGTGAGTTCAGTTCCTGTGAGAAAGCGATTTCGAAGCATGGTGTTCACCAAGTATCGGTCTTCTCGTGCTGTGGTATACCTGGTTCTGCCCGTTCCTGGTCTGCGTAGGTTAGAACCAGTTTCTTCGTAACGTCGGAGAACTCTTTGTACTGTTGACAGCGACACACCAACAGTCCTGGCTGTATCGCGCTGACTCCGGCCGGTTTCCAGCATTGTAAGTATTCTGGTGCATTCTTCAGGCGTAAGCGACATAATTTCAGCTTGAATAATGAATATAGAGCACTATCAACATGGTTTATGTACCCACATAAATGACAGATTACAAACAAAAGCAAAACCAAATGCTGTAATTTCGTAGTTCCATCTTCGAAAGTGGCCCTTTTTCAAATTTGATTTTTTTATGATATAACTTTACAATAACTAAGAAGTTTTAATACCTTCATTTAAGGAGTATTACATTGTCTATTAAATACAATTTATTGCATTAACCTAGCATTTTTAGTTTCCGAGAGTTTTAGGATTCTTTAAGTGACCCGGATTCATTGCTCTCGAGTGTATATAGTATATATGTCGTAATTACAAGTATTCACTCGTTTCTAAAGAAGCAGCCTGAATAACACATACATACATAACTTCAAGCGAAATCCCTTGAAGGGTAGGCAGAGAGAACAGAGCGCCATAAGGTATCATTTTAACACGCCTCACTCGCTTCCTTGACCTTCATAACTCTTTTCATTCACGCGATTTTTGTAGCTCCAAATATCACCTTCCTCCAGAACACGTTTTATTTGGTCATAGAATGCGTCTCTTCGCCGACCTCGACTCTTACATCCATCTGCTTTTGCATAGTATATCTGCTTAGTCAATCTTGTAATCACTATCTGACTGCTTAAAGATTATCAACCAACCAAATTTCTTAGTTATTTCTATGAACCCTGAGGGATTATAATACTTAGGCATTATATGTATAAGGAGTTTGATCAATTGCCAAATTGTAGTTTTAAACAAATTAAATCGTATTTAAATTGGTATAAATATTTCTAAAATATGTTAGATATAAATAATATAATTTATGTAAAGATATTGTACAGAACTGAAATTCGGTTTTAAGTATTTAAGTAAATAAGGAAATAATAGCTTTTAAGTTTTAAGTCTTTACTTACTTGTTACAAAATAAGTACCTGTATATATTAAGATTTTTTTTTATATATGTAGCTATTTGTATACTTAATAATATGTATTTAGAATAGGTTTGTTATAGAAAGTCAAAGCTTTTTGTGAATTTAATTATGGATATATTTTGATTTTAATGGGGTTTAAATTAATCTATTATTCGTCTTCTAAAGTAATATTTGGGCGATATATTACTTGGTATTATTGACAAAACTTCACAAAGAAGGTGTAGGCAGTGGTCCTGGTCATCATTAAGTATTTGGTCTTCATAAATAAGTGAAGTGAAGTGAAGTGACCATTTTTTTCGATCGTCTACCATTTATCACACATAACATTAGAAAAGTTAGTGATGCATTTTTTTTTTTTCAATTTGATCTATATCAATGATCTATTTAATTAAATTCACGTAAAGAACACAAACGAAATTGGTAATCATTAGTCAAATATTATATTAATTAAATTATAGAGGCTTGTAATATTATAGAGTATAAATAAAATAATGTATATTAACGTACAATAATTATTTTTGTACTGTGAACACAAACGAAAATAAGGTTGAATATTATTTATATATTTAGAGAAGCTATTAAATGTCGTTCAATTATGAGGTCTTTTTTATTACCCCGCATATATAATAGCAGATTCCTGGGCGCAAAAAAATATTAGTAGAAAAGCCCAGCTTGCAATCCACAATGCAATACTGATCCCAACGCTAACTTATGGAAGCGAGAGCTGGGTATGGCAGAGTGTGCATGAAAGTAGGATAAACGCGGTCGAAATGAGGGCATTGCGCAAAATACGCGGAGTGACCCTCGCTGACCGCGTCGAAAACAAAACTATAAGGAAGGAAGTCGGTTTGAAAGAGAGTGTCGGTGTAAAGGTAAGGAAGGGCATGCTCCGATGGTTCGGACATGTAGAAAGGATGGATGATGTAAGATTGACTAAGCAGATATACAATGCAAAAGCGGATGATGTAGAAGTCGAGGACGGCCAGGACACACATTCCATGACCAAACAGAACGTGTTCTGGAGGAAGGTGATGTTAGGAGCCACAAAAATCGACGCGCGTGCATGAAAAGAGTTATGAAAGTCAACGAAGCGAGTGAGGTATGTAAGAATCGTACCTTGTGGCGCTCCGTTCTCTCTGCCTACCCCGCAAGGGATTTGGAGTGAGTTATGTATGTGTGTATGTATACATATTTTCACGCCTTGCTCTACCCAAAGGTGTAGGCAGCGATTCCTCGGCATCACCTCGCCGAGTCGTTGTCATAGCCTTAATGGAACAGGTGACGAACCTTTAGCCATTACACTGGGCACAGATTTGTCAGTATGGTATTTATCATACATCTGAAAAGAATTTCGGGAAATCATTCTCATAATTGATCACACGACTTTCGAATCAGAAGCGGTGAGCTTTTACCACTGGACCACTGAGACATTATACTTATTTAAATAAATTAAATTAATTACATCATTTACAATTAAAAAACTATCTGAAATCAAATTTCTCCGCATCTCGGTCTACTGGCAGCGTGCCCAGAAGACTGGCCGCATTGCCACGCTGAATGGCAATGCTAATCCTCTGTGCGAAGTATAGACCAGCCCTCTGGTCGCGAGAGGTTTCGATCAGCCTCTTTGCAAGATCTTTGTAAAGTGCACGAGCACTCGGACCCCATGTCCGAAATAAATTAGATAATGGATTACACATATATAACAATATAATACTAAGGTCAAAGTATCGAGCTTAGTGTTGTTCAATAGGAGAGGCATATGTCAAGGAGAAGAGCAATATAGGGTGATGATGCAACACTATGTTACAATGTAATGTTATAGACACAGCATCAACGCCCTCTAGTTTTTAAAGCTACTAAATGCTTGTGTTACGGACATAATATAAGGAAAAGATACGCATATCATTAAAAACAAACTATTTTAGAAGATAAATACTTGCAAATATTGTCATCATCATAGATATCCGAAATTGGTGCTCATCATAAACATTTGTATTAAGGCAGGAATCGAACCGCCAGTAACGGCTATAACACTAGCTCCAATAGCCGAGAGGTACATAGCACGGCAAGTTGTACCGGTGCCAAGAATTCACAGTGTTCATAAGTTTTAATCGTACATTAGATATAAGTTATTTATTGTCGTTAGTCAATACCCATAACTTTAGAATAGTTACTAATATCCCTTAAAAACAGTTAGTGTATTTTCTCCAGGAGGATCCTGGAGAAAATACACTAACTAAAAAACTATAAACAAGGTAACAATTCGAACTTCTCAGTACGATGAGATTGAATGCCATCTCTTGTCTTACTCAAGAACTACTAAGATAAGGCCAACACAAAGTATAACACACAATAATTCGTGTTTGTTCGTATAAGAAGTTACTAAGACTGGCGCTGTCAAAAACCTTTTTCTAATCAGATGTTACGTAAATTCTAGCTTCCAACTTTTCACGTCTTATCTAGCGCTTCAACATCTATCCTCAGAGATTCTGAAATTCTTCTTTATGTGACTTCTGATGTGCTCGAAACATCTATTTAGTTATAGCAAATCCCGAAGGAAATATCATTATATAGTATAAAATAAAGTCGCTTTCCCCTGTCTGTCCCTTTATATGCTTATATCTTCGAAACTACTCAACGGATTTTGATGAGGTTTTTTTTAATAGATAGAGGGTGCCAACGAGGTGGTTTTTATGTATATTTTGTAAGCATGTGTGCAAAGAAAAAGTGCTAATCTTCGAGATTTAGCACTTTAATTGTAAGCGCTGTAGAAAATTACTTCCGATCGGGAGCAAACTTCGCCGGGTCAGCTATTAAGTTGTAAAAATAATATTCTGATCTCGTAAGAAGTGAAGTGAAATAAAAGTAATAACTGTCTAGAAGGTAAGTACCTACGCAATTCAGGAATCAGTGTAAACTGTGAAACCGACAAGTAACGGCTGACATATTTCACATCCCGGAAATGTTACTTGATGGCTGAGCACTTCGTTTTTAAGAGATATCGTGAGCACCTACTTAAACTTGGCCGCCCTTGACTCGCTATCAATTTTCGCAAAGACCCCGGTTATGGCGCCAACAGGTTTTACAGCCGGTTTTATTGCAAGATTTATATGGGACGTCAATATAGTAGAGATTTTTGGCCGCAGCGAAAATGATAAGGGATGATGGCGATGGTAGATGAAATAGTTTGAGTTAAATAATAGGTTGGGGAAAAAGTATTTTCGTATTTTTGTATGAAAAGTCAAGACATTTTTTTCAAAGTTTATTTACATTTATTTACAATATATATGTACCGTTTTGTTGAATAACTTTCTGCCATTTTGTGGGCAGAGACATTATCCCGTTACTGTAGAAACTTTGGGACTTCTGATCAAAAAAACGGGACAAATAGTTTTGGCAGTCCTCTCTTGAGGTCAACCTTACAGAACCTAAAGAATTCTGAAGAGACCGAAACAGGTGAAAATCTGAAGGCGCAAGGTCAGGGCTATATGGTGGATGCACTAGGACCTCCCAGTCGAACTCTCTTAATTTTTGCTGAGTGGCTAAAGATGTGTGTGGTCTAGCGTTATCGTGATGAAAGACCACACCCTTCCTGTTGATCAATTCCGGCCGTTTTCTCTCGACTGCTTCCTTTAATCTCATCAGTTGCTGGCAGTAAAGATCAGAATCGATGGTTTTGCCGGACGGTAAAAGCTCATAATGAACAATCCCCTTCCAATCCCACCATACACACAGCATCACCTTATTTCGTGTTAGGCCAGGTTTGGCCACAGTCTGTGAAGCCTGGCCAACTTTCGACCACGACCTTTTTCGCACGTTCTTGTCGTACGTGATCCACTTTTCATCGCCAGTTATCAATCTCTTCAAAAACGGCTCGGTTTCATTACGTCTCAATAATGAATCGCAAATGAGTACACGGTTCATTAAGTTTCTTTGAGTGAACTCGTGTGGCACCCAAATATCGAGCTTTTTTGTATAACCAGCTTTCTTCAAATGGGTCAAAACTGTTTTGTGGTCAATTCCCAGTTCTTCAGCTACATCGTAACTACTAATATGCCGATCTTGCTCCACTCTTTCAAAAATGGCGTCCATTTTATTCGTAACAGGGCGACCAGAGCGAGGTGCATCTTTAACATCAAAATTTCCGGACTGAAAACGTTTGAACCAAATTTGTGCTACTCTTACTACACTGCATCAGGTCCATAAACATCACAAATTTTTTTCACTGCTTGAGTTGCATTTTTGCCTTTTTTATAATAAAATTTTAAAATGTATCGAATTTCTTCATTAGATTCACTCATTTTTACGGAGAGAAAAACAAATGAAAAATAGCGGGAAACAACTTTTTTTTATTTTTTTCTTTTCTTTATAATGTAACCTTTTTAATGTTACCAAAACCAGCCAGACACAAATAGTACAGTCAAAGAAATTTTATAATAACCTTTATACTTACGTTATGCGAAAAGACTTTTTCCCCGACCTAATATAAATTTTATGTAGCTATCCCCAAGCAAAAAATGTTATTCAAAATAATTTCGGGTCTTTTTGGACAAATTACAACTAGACTATATATTTATGTCAAATTTTAACCACGTTTAACACCGATAGAGCCATGCAGTTTGCTGCATATATGGGCCGACTCGGCCGACCGGTGAATTATCACGACTTCTCATAAATTCGACGTAAAGTGGCTTAATCCATATATTATTTGATAACACGTAGCTGGTTATCTTACCCGTTCCACACCCCTCTCCATACTATTCCCCATTCCCTATTTTATCTTAAGTGTCGGAAACGCAACTGTTACTCTCTCGATGATGAGATCGCGGCGGCGCGAATCGCTTACCACAAGCTTGCTATCCCGTAGAACTAAAAATTGCTTGAGGACAAGTAGTAATAAATTATTGCCTTATAAAATTTTCTCACGGAAAATCTTGAACTGCCACTTAACATTATTGATATAGAATGTATATTGTTGTTACTTATGAAAATATTTAAATATCGATGACTGATAAAATTCTGCCCTATAAGATACCGAAAACTTATTGTGTAACCAATGACTAATTCAATTATTTTTTATGACATTTCCTTTTCTACCTGGAGATGCTGGCAGCGGCTGTCAAGTCTCGACTCGCCTAACTTTACGTCCGTGGCGGAACCTATCGCCGTCAGGAATAGTCACTGGTGTGAGCTCCAGACCACCAAAACCTCACCTACCTCACAATGTTTGTTACATATATAATTATACACCTGAAATATATTGACCAACTGCGGTAAATATAGTTCTGTTTTTGAAAGGGTTTTAGTTAGTTGACAGGGGAAACATGTCAACGTAAGTTTGTAAAGGTTAAGTAAGAACGGACAAGGGGTGATCAAACTGTTATTTTAAGAGTTTTTTTTTGTCCAAGCGGCACGTGTAACAGCCATTATAGAGCCCTATTTATGTCAGGTAGTTTAAGATTGAAGTTTACGATATAGTAGAGAAATTTATTTTTTACGTAGCAATTATACGTTTAACTGTCTCGATGGACCAGTGGGCCAGCACCCTGCATCTCAATCCGGAAGTTGCGGTTTCGAATCCTGACACTGGCTCACACCAATGACTTTTCAAAATTGTTTTCGGAAGTCATGTGTGATAAAAATCGATGACTGAAAACTTTGTGACAGGTATGGCAATAGGTTCGCCACCTTTTCCATTTGGGATGTAAACATAACGGCGGAACCCGGCTTAACAGCCGCTGCCTACTCCTTCGGATAACAAAGGTGTGAAGTTATAATATGCTAATTATACGTTGATAAACTAACTTTAAACTCAAGTGAATGTGCGGGCAGAAGCCATTGAGAAACAAAAAACTTTTATGTATTTATTGATTTAATATATACTAGAAAATAATAAAGCCGAGATCAAAGCCCACCTCATGCTTAAAAACATTTTCAATTACTCACCAAAAAGTAAATTCTATCTGATTTTTTTCCCTGACATTTGAAGAAGACTTCCATCAAAGGTGATATTTTTGAAAAGAATCTTATTTATAACCTTTGTCGGTGACAATTCTATTCCGATATTCGTCCTTTCATTTGATTCGATCAAATTCATCGTTTGATGCTTTTATTTGATATTGAATTTCTATTTTATAAATGTTATCTTCTTTGAGTACTTATAAAAAAAATTAGGCAATGATGATTACGCCTCGCTAAGCAGAATTAAATTTTCTAGACTCAAATGTTTAGGTGCTGAAATGAATTGCTATACATTGAACTTATAAATTGCTATATATTGAATTCCAGCCTCCGGAGCAGGCCGGGTTTCGAAAATTTAGTACCGTTGACCACATCCATACTGTTCGGCAGATTGTACAGAAGACCGAAGAGTACAATCAGCCGCTGTGTATGGCATTCGTGGACTACGAAAAAGCCTTCGACTCCATCGAAACTTGGGGAGTTCTGGATGCATTGCAGCGATGTCGGATTGTTATATCGAGATGTTGAGATGCTTGTATGACACCGCCACGATGGCTGTCCAGATACAGGACCAGGTGACGAACTCTATCGAGCTGAATCAAGGTGTAAGACAGGGAGATGTCATGTCTCCCAAACTCTTCACCAACGCTCTGGAGGACGTCTTCAAGACCCTGGATTGGACTAGACTATCAGACTAGGGTATCAACGTGAATGGTGAGTACATCTCAGATTTTTCGGTTTGCCGACGACATCGTTGTAATGGCAGAGTCGCTGGAACAGTTAAGCGGAATGCTGCATGAACTTGGACAAGACCAAGGTCATGTTCAATGAACGTGTCGTGCCCGGACTGATAAGCGTCGAAGTGTCAGTTCTCGAAGTCGTAAACAAATACGTCTACCTAGGCCACACTATCCAGTTAGGTAGACGAAACTTCGAGAAGGAGGCCGAAAGGAGGATTCAGCTGGGTTGGGCTGCATTCGGCAAACTGCGTCGAGTCTTCAGTTCGCCTATACCGCAATGTCTGAAGACAAAAGTCTTTGACCAGTGCGTCTTACCGGTGATGACCTACGGTGCCGAAACGTGGACTTTCACGGTGGGGCTAGTCCACAAATTTAAAGTCGCTCTAGCTATGGAGCGGGCTATGCTCGGGGTATCTCTGAAAGATAAACTCAGGAATGTGTATATCCGCCAGAGAACTGGAGTAACCGACATAGCTCGTAGAATGAGCTCGCTGAAGTGGCAATGGGCTGATCATATCTGCCGAAGGACCGACGGTAGATGGAGTAAGAAGGTCATAAAGTGGAGACCGCGTCTTGGTAAACGTAGCATAGGACGCCCACCAGCCCGATGGTCAGACGACCTCAGAAAGGCTGCTGGAAAAGACTGGATGCGGAAGGCAGAGAATCGGATGTTGTGGCGCACATTGGGCGAGGCCTACGTCCAGCAGTGGACTGCAATAGGCTGATGATGATGATGAACTTAATTTTAGTAGGCATCCCTGGAGGAGTTGATGAATCTGTAGGACATTCAAACAGAGAGATTGACCATCTCTTTCTTACAAGACTCCAAGGAAGACATTATTTTCTACAATAGTGCATTTCAATATTTTATTTATTAAATGTGATTTGAGTAAAATATCTGCTTAATATTTTTATCTAATACACGCTTTTCTTTCCAAAGAGGCAGTGGGTTATAAGCCTCAGCTCGCCGCATTTTTATGTTCCAAATGAAATACCAGGTGTACCGGTATGAAATGAGCGTTATGATACAAATGTTTTGGTAGGGGTTATTTGTTGTGAATAAGCCGTAATTTTTTTACTGTTTGGTAGCAAAAATTCAACTGTTTGGTTGCAACATGGTTGCAACTGTCAAACATTCAATTAACCTAATAGTTAGTAAACAAACAACATCATATTTTTTTATTGTGTTAAAAATGACAAATTTTGTGCCGGAAAGTGATGATTTGCGGAAAGCATTAATTTTTTGTTTCCATTTGAAAAAAAATGCTGCAGAATCACATCGAATGCTTGTCGAAGCATATGGTGATCATGTTCTATCAGAAGCAACATGCAAGAGATGGTTTCAACGATTCAAATGTAATGATTTTGATGTGAGAAATGAATAACGTGGAAGACCACCAAAAAAATTCGAAGACATATTGGATGAAGATGATACTCTGAGTCAGAAGCAAATGGCAGCTATGTTAAACGTTGCACAAGAAACAATTTCAGACCGTTTGAATGCTATGGGAAAAATTCAAAAGTGTGGAAAATAGGTGCCACATGAATTGAATGAAAGACAAATGGAAAACCGGAAAAACACTTGTGAAATTTTGCTTCAAAGACACGAAAGAAAATCAGTTTTGCATCGAATTGTCACTGGCGATGAAAAATGGATTTATTTTAAGAATCCTAAACGGAAAAAATCATGGGTTAATCCGGGACAACCATCAGCATCGACTGCAAAACCAGATCGTTTCGGGAAGAAGGCAATGCTCTGTGTTTGGTGGGATCAGAAGGGTGTGGTGTATTATGAATCGACCGAAAAAATCGACCAGAATGGGCCAGAAGACACGGCAAAGTAATTTTGTTACACGACAATGCACCTGCACACAAAGCAAAATCGGTTCAGGATACAATCAAAGTACTTGGCTGGGAGTTGCTACCCCACCCGCCGTATTCACCAGACTTGGCTCCTTCCTTTATTTTCATCGATAGGACACGCATTGGCTGAGCAGCGGTTAGATTCCTACGCGGAATCTTGGGTGTCTGATTGGTTTGCTTCAAAAGAAGAACATTTCTATTGGTATGGTATCCACAAATTACCAAAAAGGTGGACAAAATGTGTAGAAAGTGATGGAAAACAACGCTCATATACCGGTACACCTATGTAAGTAGCCAGCTATTGCCATGTAGCGGGATATTTTATTTTTCACAAATTACTTCATCATCGATATCGATTTCGATTGGTATGACCCTGGATTTGATCCCACACTTTACATGTATTACCTTCACCCAATTTTTCCTTGCGGGGTAGGCAAAGAGAACAGAGCACCATAAGTCATTCACTCCCTTCTTTGTCTTTCATAACACTTGTCACACACGCTCGTCGGTTTTCAAGGCTCCTGACATCATCTTCCTCAAGGATTCATTATATTTGGTCATGGTAAGTGTGTTTAACTACTTGTTGATTTAAAAGCATGTATGTATTCGACTTCCACACCACCGAGACGACAAAATAATTAAATAATATAAAGAGCTGAATAATCTATACATGTAATAAAATCGTAGTAAAATTGAACCAGTACATTGAATTTTTTTTAAATACTTGGGATGTGATCTATAATCGATACCCAAACCAAAAATATGGTTTTTAGAATTTTTGTTTGTATGTTTGTTACGGATTAATTCTAAAAGTACTGCATGCTTTTATAACCTACTAGCTAACCCGGCGAACTTTGTTTCGCATCAAAAGTAATAAATTAGTAAATTTTGGATATCGTGAGGTTCAATTTGTGATATTTATCGGCTTTAACTGCTGTCCGGCTATGGTATGGTACTGCCATATCTCCGAAAATGTTTATTTAAATTGCATGCTGTAAAGGGCCAGGATCATCTATATTACATGCACAATCTATTACTGAACTACTTAAATCTATTACTTAATTGAATGAAAATTAATGCTGTTATAATTAAAATCGCTTCGTAAATAAGCCATCATTCCTCGTAAAAAGTGAAAAAATAGAAATGGTCATTGTGGGTTATCCCTAAAAGATACATAGACATATGCCCTCGCGGACTTTTTTGTAGACCTTCTGCAGGTGTTAAATAATGTAGAACAGCGTTTTGATCTATCGCTTAGGGTTCAGCCAGCGTTTGCAAATACAGATCTAAATCTCGATAATAATTATTTTTTCTTTTTAACATCATATTTTAATTATAGATCAAAACCACCCCGTTGATACCCTCACACCCACATTAAAAAAACCGCATCAAAATCCGTTACGTAGTTTAAAAGATATACGCATATAAGGGTACAGACAGCGGAAAATGACTTTGTTTTATACTGTGTAATGATTTTGCATGAAAATTGCCAAGAGGTCGGGTCAACACAAAGGCTAAATATTATCACGCTATCACTAATTGGAGGTGAGCAATGAACCCTTATAAGGGCACAGGCATAGTATTTTTGCTGTTTTATGGCGTCCACGCAGACGAAGTCGCAGGCAACAACTAGTATTTAATATATTATACATACTGCTTGCTGTGTGGCGCCGGCGTAGAATACCGCCACCCCATCTCTTCCCGTGGGTGTCGTAAAAGGCGACTAAGGGAAAAGCTAGAAGAATGGGCAGCAGCATTCTCTCTCAAGACAATACAGCCTACTGCGATCGCCAACCCGCCTGCCAAGCGTGGCGATTATGGCAAAAACCCCCCATGATTGCGTGGACCGGCAGTTGTGGCGCTCTATGGGGGAGGCCTATGTCCAGCAGTGGACCTCAAAAGGGCTTATGATGAGGATGATGATGATACATACTTTATACACACATTATTTCATTTTCATTTAAATATCGGTTCGTCGGATAACCGAATCCCCGCCGATTATTTGAGTCGCTGTTATACATTTTGAATAATTCCACTTTCGTAAAGAACATTAAGTTAATCTAATTCCATATTATTTATAACTTATAGTTTATGTAAAGCTCTCGACAGATTCTGGTTTAATAATGCCGATTATAATGGCCCTTGGAAAAGGGTTAGATCAGATAGTATGTGCCGGATATCCGTATATTTTAATTATATTAGTTCCTATTTTATGAGCCTTTAATGTTGGATTGCGTGGGTTATAGATGAAAATGTATTGAAGGGAACACTTGCTAATAATGAAATATATACCAGGTGTACGTGATGAAATAAGCGTTAAGATACAAATGTGTTGGTAGGGGTTATTTGTTGTGAATAAGCCTTAATTTTTTTTCTGTTCGGTTGCCATATCTACTGTCAAACATTCAATTATCCTAACACCGCTACCACACACAGCTATTCGCCGTTCGCATTTGCGTTGCCGCGATGTTGTCATCTCTGTCCACACACAGCTCTACTCGCGCGAATATTCGCGCAAATATTCGCGACGCGCCGAACTTGGATATTAGGGCTGTCGATATTTTTCAAAGTATCAGTTAGTCGACACATCGATATTTTTAAATATATCAATTTCTGGCTTTGATGTATCGAAAAAGTACATATAAATCTAGGAACATGTGGTGGTACTATACTACTCATAATTGATTACAAAGTTAATAAACTCAGTGATTTTTATTTTGCATTGTATGTCCGTAAGTGTGTATGTTCTGGAATCTTAGAACTTAATTTTGAAGTAGATATCTTCAAAAGATTAAGCTGAAATATTGTATACACGCTGAGTTTGGGATGAATGAGCTGGCTCGACCAGTGATGTACCACTACCTGTCATCCGGAGATATTTCCAATGCAATATGGGTTTAAATGAAAGGCTTATTGTAACTCGTAAAATAATATGACATCACTTTTAATATGTCGGAGCAGACATTTTTAAAGCATTTCTACAGTATGGGGATCAAATTATAGGGCTAGTTGAGAGTAACTTCAAAAATAATATTACGTCATTAGAATTGACCAAAACAACCTTTAGGATTATATCGCGTTTATTTATTTATATTTATTTCCCGACGTTTTTTTGTTCATCACTCGTGAAAATGATCTCTGTAAAGAGTTCGAAACGAGTGTTTTGGTCAATGAGTGGAATTCGCGAAAGTCTTAGAAATAAATACGTCATTAGAAATCAAATAGGGTATATTATCCAAAATAGGGTTGTAGTTATTCTACTAGATTCTACCCAGACCAGGACAAATATTTATACTCGAGTGGTGATCGAACCCGCCAATCTCGATTCCACAGTTGGTAGTTTTACCAATGCACCGTCGTAATGTAAGTAAGATATTATCTATAGCAATAGTTATAAATATCGATATGTCGAAAATCCGATATTTTAAACAGCCCCAGCCGACTGCGCTGCTATCGCGCGAGTAATGTGGTCAGCCACTCGCGTTCACATTGCCGGAATGATTCGCTGCATGACGAATAACTTGTCCACACTACGTCCCTGCCTCTTTTCCTCGCTATTCGTCGAATTATTCGTCGAGTGTATGGTAGCGGTATAACAGTTAGTAAACAAACAACATCATATTTTTTTATTATGCCGGAAAGTGATGATTTGCGGAAAGCATTAATTTTTTGTTTCCATTTGAAAAAAAAATGCTGTAGAATCACGTTGAATGCTTGTCGAAGCATATGGTGATCATGTTCTATCAGAAGCAACATGCAAGAGATGGTTTCAACGATTCAAATGTAATGATTTTGATGTGAGAAATGAAGAACGTTGTAAGGGATACTACACCTCGTGGCACGTACATGTACGTGCCATCAATAGTATATAACCACTGTACGCACAGTATGCTGTAGTGGTCGGTGTGCAGCGACAGGCAGTTGTCGCTGACACGAATAAACATGACAAGATTCTAATTACGTCTTTCATTTACCGGCCGCTCAACCACCATCATGGAAGAAGCACCACTCACGAGATACCGTCATCCATTGGAATAATCACAAGTAACATCTTCCGTTACACTGGTGACCCCCGACGTGATCTGAACACGCAACCTTCTGATGACGAATACCATCACCGAAGAACATCTGCCTCACGATGACATCAACCATCTAGAAGAGTCACCTGTAACAACCTACCGTTACATTGGTGACCCCGACGAACACGCAATGAAGAAACCCCGACGTGTGAACCCCGACGAACACGCAATCAAGAAACCCTGACGTGTGAACCCCGACGTTTCAAGAAAATCCGACTTCCAAAAAATTGTTACACCGTGAGTGCACTATTTTTTTGTGAAAAATTAATCCACAAACTCCATGCTCCAGCACAATGCCGTCGCCTACGCAAGGTCCATCGAAGAATGACTCGAAATCTGAAGCCTATAACGCGACAGCATTTCCTTCGATTCGCAATTTCCGAAATTTTTGACGGACTAGCCTCGCGTATGGCTTACAAGGGCAGAAGAAGTCAGACGAAGTCAAAAGTACTCACTTCACAAAAGCACAGCAACGAGAGACCAAATTCCAAGAAAATGAACCGATACGATATGATGTGTAAGAAACGTTGAAGATGCGAGACGAGACGAGGAATCACAGAGGCGCCAAATACAGAAAAAATATTAAGGAAGCCGAGTTCCCGTAACGAAGACACAGAACGAACGCAACGCCGCCAGTCGCAACAGAAGGTTTAGCCACCGCCGCTCACGTTCCAACTCTCGCAGCCACAGGCGTACACTCCAGAACTCCAAAAGCCAAGATTAGGTATGTCAGTGTCACGTAAGAAACATGCTTATAGATGTGTGCCACCCTGAGCCGGAAGAAGGCTGCAGGAAAACTAGGTGTGGCGGTATACATGTAGCAGAGCCAGATATCTCCGCGCGCCAGACGTTTACCGCTCGATCAATTTATTTGTGTTAAAACAGAATTTGCTGCTATCCAGGAATTAGGGATACGTAGGCCGTCTAGAAGTCTATGATCTAGTTATCTACACGTTGTACCTTAAAATTTGGGAAATACGTCATTGTAGAGATTATAGACAATTAAACGCGGCTACTATACCGGATTGTATAATTGTTAAAAACACGTAATCATAAGATATTGTGTATGTTATAGTAACTGTGACAATGTCACGCAATTTTCGCAAAGCATGTTGACGACTAATCGTTGTTAAATCACGTCGTCACTATTTTTCAATGTAGGCATCATATTAACATTGACATTGAGAACTAGTTTTTTCTAATTACCGATATATTGACAAATATTTATAGTAAAATCACGTTTTTGCCAAATAAGCATTATATGTTATTATTGTATTAATCTCGTTTATTAACATGAACATGTAAAGATATTATGTACTGTACTGTGTAACTATAGGAATATTTTTTACTTTTGCGATCAATTTTAAGGATTTTTTTTCAACTAAGGGGGGAATGGTGTAAGGGATACTACACCTCGTGGCACGTACATGTACGTGCCATCAATAGTATATAACCACTGTACGCACAGTATGCTGTAGTGGTCGGTGTGCAGCGACAGGCAGTTGTCGCTGACACGAATAAACATGACAAGATTCTAATTACGTCTTTCATTTACCGGCCGCTCAACCACCATCATGGAAGAAGCACCACTCACGAGATACCGTCATCCATTGGAATAATCACAAGTAACATCTTCCGTTACAACGTGAAAGACCACCAAAAAAATTCGAAGACCCCAAACTGCAAGCCATATTGGATGAAGATGATACTCTGAGTCAGAAGCAAATGGCAGCTATGTTAAATGTTGCACAACAAACAATTTCAGACCGTTTGAAAGCTATGAGAAAAATTAAAAAGTGTGGAAAATGGGTGCCACATGAATTGAATGAAAGACAAATGGAAAATCGGAAAAACACTTGTAAAATTGTGCTTCAAAGACACGAAAGAAAATCAGTTTTGCATCGAATTGTCACTGGCGATGAAAAATTGATTTATTTTAAGAATCCTAAACGGAGAAAATCATGGGTTAATCCGGGACAACCATCAGCATCGACTGCAAAACCAGATCGTTTCGGGAAGAAGGCAATGCTCTGTGTTTGGTGGAATTAGAAGGGTGTGGTGTATTATGAACTCCTAAAACCTGGTGAAACTGTTAATACTAGTCGCTACAAACAACAAATGATCGATTTGAACAACGCATTGATCGAAAAACGACCAGAATGGGCTAGAAGACACGGCAAAGTAATTTTGTTACACGACAATGCACCTGCACACAAAGCAAAATCGGTTGAGGATACAATCAAAGTACTTGGCTGGGAGTTGCTACCCCACCCGCCGTATTCACCAGACTTGGCTCCTTCCGATTACCATTTATTTTCATCGATGGGACACGCATTGGCTGAGCAGCGGTTCGATCCCTACGCGGAAGTGGAAAATTGGGTGTATGATTGGTTTGCTTCAAAAGAAGAACATTTTTATTGGCATGGTATCCACAAATTACCAAAAAGGTGGACAAAAGTGATGGACAATATTTTGAATAAAGTTTTTTTTTTCATCTAATCAAAATAAATATTTTATTTTCACAAAAAAACGCTCATTTCATACCGGTACACCTATGTATAATTTTATATTTAAAATTTCAAAATGGCATTTTTTGTTTTAAAATCTATACTATTTCAAGATACAGAAAGAAGGAGTAATGTCTCCAAATACCAATAGAATTGTCTGGACTCGTGATTTAATTCTTCATTGTCAAAATTTGCTTTCCTCTTTAAACTTCTTCCCGAAGTTGGTTGTGTGCCAACTTATTGGCGGATGGCCAAGGTATCTGTCTCTATTTCAAAACTTTTAAAATTTACCTGTCATAAATTTTCGTTCTTCTCACATATTACGTTGGTTTCCAAAAAGTGAATTGTTAAAAAAAAAAAACATAACTAATTTTTGAGGCAATCAAATAAAAATATAACCCTACCACATTACTGTGCTGTGTTAAAGAAACCTTCTGAAACATTGATGCCAGTATAATTGTATTGAATTACGACGCCTTTTGCAAAATAAAAATTTTGGCGTGAAAATGGACATATATTGAGTATAAAAAAGATGTGGTGTCGTAGGACACCAGGTAGGAACGAAGTTCCTTCGGCTAATGTAGAAACGACAAAATTTGAAAAAAAAAATCGTGCTTATTTTTATGTAGGTTTTCTTGATTTTTCTCTTAGATTTTGCTGATTAGTTTTTATTTAAGTACAAGACTTAGCTTTGTGACGTTTTAGTTTATAAATACCAGATAATTCTAAGGAACAATGATCGCACTTGTACGTACCATTTTCTGGTTCCTTCTGTAAAAAAAACATATATAAAATATGAAAACATGGAAAATAAAACTCCATAAAATAATTCCGATACCGGGATTCGAACCCGAACCCC
This sequence comes from Euproctis similis, assembly GCA_905147225.2. Taxonomy (NCBI): domain Eukaryota; kingdom Metazoa; phylum Arthropoda; class Insecta; order Lepidoptera; family Erebidae; genus Euproctis; species Euproctis similis. The sequence continues at coordinate 4,684,563 of LR990118.1, read as the reverse complement.
CCTGTATGAGAGCAAGGTATCTAGCTAGCCACTAGACCGTTCGCGTCGTTATACATTACTCTAAATAAGCCAATACTTGAAAGTGCCCTAGTTTGGCATGGAAAATGAAAAGTGTCGTGACAACTTTTCGTAAGAATTTTTTCCGTCTAGCCCCCTTTCACAATGCGCGATAAAGAACTTCGTTCTAAAAATCAGGAATGTCTACAACAAAAATTGGGTGCAACCACAATTAATTGGTGTTAAAAAAACGGGGTCAAATAACTACACTATCAAGAACTTTTCTATTTTATTTTTAAATTGATAACAATTGTTACGGGGGGGGTAGTTAGGTATTTAGAAATGATATGAGTATAGTTTCTTAGTTACAGATAGTATATTAAATAGTAGTACCTAGTTATTAGGTACATAGATGAGAAAGAGAAAAGAAGGAAGAATACAGCAAGAGTGAAATATTATTAAGTATCTCAGGGGGTAGGCTGAAATAAAAAGGGTCAGTCTGCTTCCTCCCACTAAGTCGTTACTAGTGAGGGTCACTGGCCTTAGGGCTGGCAGTAGCGAGGCAGGGCGTAGTCCGGTCAGCTCTGGTACGGACCATCCGGCGGTAGAAGCTGGAAGAGGTCCGGGTGTAGACCTTGCAGTAGGAGCTGGTAAGTGTCAGGGTGTAGATCGTGCAGTAAGACCCCTTACGGGTTGAATAACAGTATAATGTGGAGATCAGCCTATCCGACGTCAGCAGTCGGCAGTGTGCCTGAGAGGTGTTGACGAGGCGATGGCATCAAAGAGAAAGAATCCTAGTATAATTCGAAATCTAACGGACGATCTGTCATTCGGATTCCGGAGTGGGAGTGAGTCACTGGCTTTTGGGATTATTCCTCATAGTAGGATTTAAATTTACTAGTTTATTTATTAATAAGCTTTAATATAAGTTTTATTTTATTATTGAATTTAATTAGTTCTAATTCGATTTTTGACGAAGACGTACCTACGGCTTCACCGTCGTTACAATTGAAATTCCTAGATGTCGCTACTAGGTTGCTACCATTGATGATTCTGTCGTAATATCGTATTATATCGACAGATGTCGCCCAATGCAGTTTTTCAACGTTAGCTGTATTAACGTGACACAATATAAAAAAAATATTAAGGTATTTTTGTTTAAAGAATTTTATTTGAACTGTAATTGTCTAAATGCAATAAGTTTGTTAAATTATGAAATAAATATTTTAATTAAATTTAAAAAAGGTAAAAATTATTAAATTAATAGGAAGTACTATATCTATTTGAAATATCCTCTTGTAATATATATTTATTTTTGTAATACCATTGTAACAAAACTACTTTTTTATAAAGTATGATCACGGGTAATGGACCGTGATGTTTGTTCACTACCTTTACTTTGTAAAGGCCCTAAAATATTAATATAAAGGGGTGAAATATATAAGATATATTTCGTTCAGATTGCAAATATTATATTTTTTTCATTGTTTAAAAACTAATCACTACCCGTGAGAATTAAAGCCGTGATTTCAGCGTCCAGCGCTCACTTTTTTGTTCTAACAGAAGGTATAGGCAAACGGCTTTTAAGCTTCGACTTAGGGATCTTTTGCCTCTCAAATGGAATAGGTTGCAGAACCTATTTATCACACATACTTCTGATAATATTTACGAGAAGTCGTCGTAAGCCCGGATTCGTTCTCACGATTTTGTGAATCAGAAGCGGGGTGCTCCATCGTGGCACCTATACCTCTAAATGCATACCGCTCTCTATATGCATATGGCTCTTTATGCAGTAAGCATCAAATTACTATTAATATTATATGATAATTGTTACAAAAACTGAAGTTTTCCTAACTTTTAATATTCTATTCTTTAGAACCTACTGAAATTATTCAATATACATTCCTTTACCAAAACTTTAGCTTAAGTTCGTAGTTGATATTTAGGTTACGACTTCCGAACTCTTGCATTCTGTATACTTAACTGTCTATATAAATATTAATGAACGACTACGTGTTGTAAAAGACACCTACGGGACTCGTTACTTTGATAATGAGTATATTATGTAAATAAGGCACACGTAGTCATAATATCTTTCTGGATGTAAAATTAACCAGTATTTATTTGTTACCCTACTGAATAAATATACAGTGCTGTTTTTGTGCCCGGTTTATGGCAACAGGTTTGCCACCATATACCATTTGGGATGTACGAGTCGAGGCTGACAAGCCGCTGCCTACACCTTCGGGTAGAAAAAGGCGCGAACTTATGTTAAGTTAAGCTATGTTTCTCCAATGCATGTGCAATCTATTTTTTAATTTTTACACAACCTGTATAAATTCAAATGATTTTTTTTTTATGTGATAGGAAGGCAAACGAGCAAGCTTGTCACCTGATGGTAAGCAACCTGCGCCGCCCATGGACACCAGCAACACATATAGTGTTACTGTTGCGTTGCCCACCTTTAAGGGAGTAGGAAGGGAAAGGATGGGGAAGGGGGGGGGGGCACAGAGCCACTTTACGTTGATCTTCTGATAGGTCGTGGTATTTCACCGGTCGAGCCAGCCCATTCATGCAGCGAACTGCTTGGCTCTACCACTGTTAATAATATATTCCAAGTATATTCCATAGGTATTTGGATTTGTCTCTACTGTAACATTGAAATTAATTTTCTTTCTTATTTCCACAAGATAGATTTTTTTATAGGTTTAATATTTAATCTTCTAGGTACTGGTTAATATTCTACGTACGTACGTGTTGTATTAATATTCGAATCCACTCAGCTGAAGAGAGACATGCAATAGTTCCATGTATTTAAGTAAGAAAGAGTGGGAATAAGATTTTATTTTGTATCTGCGCGCTTAATATGTAGCCGCTTAATAACCTAAAATGTGTAGGCAAAAACGCTGCGGCAAATGTTAAAAATGTTCTTAACCAATCCTACTTTAACAAGTCAGTTAAATAAAATAGATGAAACCATGAAACTACTATTTCATAGAGCATTTTCTCCATTCATTTTTGTGATCACAAGATATTGTAAAAATTTGCATGGAGTAAGAAAAGAACCGGATAATCTTTATACGCTCCATAGACGACAAGATGTATCTAGATGATATGGCCTGGAGACCGGAAATTTTTGTGCCCTTATGAGGGTACAAGGTCAGCTGAAGGTCAATATCGTACAGTACATTGTCCTCTTTATAGCCTTGTTTGAGAATGGCACTAGTAACGACTTAGCCAGAAGCCGAACTCTTTTTGTACTATGCATATCGAATGTTTGATTCTCCGCCGAGGTTGATAAAATTGATCCCAGTGTGACTTCAACTTGAATTCCACGGACGGGCTTCGTGGTGCATAGGTAAAACTACCGACTGTAGAAGTGAGGTTCGTCCGTTCCCCACCGGGGTATAAATATTTGTGACAAGCAAGAATGTTTGTATGGCATTTGGTTGTTTTTCTATGTATTATAAGTGTGTATTTACAAAAGAAGAGTAATATAATATATGTATTCATATCCGTTATCTAGTTCCCAAAACACAAATATTTAGTTGTTTAGTTTGGAACTAGAGGGCGCTGTGTGTACTGTGACTAATTGTAAAATATAATGGGATGTTAATAATATACAGGTTACCAAATAACTCGCAAATAAATAACTAACAACTAATATCAATTTACCAAAAGTCCAATATATATTGTAATTTTAAACATCAAAGTGTAAGAATTTCGTATACTTGATTTGTTTCTGGAGACCTTTTAACGAAGTCACAAGAGCGGTTTTTTAATTCAATTTAAGCTTCTTTGATTACCATGACGTCAAAGTATTTAATTAATTTCGTTACTGTTAATCCTGAAAGCTTGAAGTGGATATTCAAATCAAGTATATATTTATGTAACCTAGATTTGATGCCGCCATTAGTATCCTCAAAACTGATCATAACGTTGGAGAACATAGGAATATATTAATAAATGAACAAATTCACGTTTTTTTATGGGATAGGAGGGTATACGAGCATGCGTGTCACCCGATGTTAAGTGGCCAGCGCCATATAGCGTTGCAGTTGCGTTGCCGACTTTTAAAGGAGTAGGATAGAAAGGGATGGGGAAGTGGGGTGGGCCTCCGGGTACCTCTCTCACCGAACGAAACGCGGAATGAGCCACTTTACGTCGATCTTCTGAGAGGTGGTGGTATTTCACCGGTCGAGCAGCGAACATGCAGCGAACTGCTTGGCTCTACCACTCTACGTCTTGTTATTTCGTTTCGAGTCGCCGATTTTTTACGTCCCAAATGGAATAGGTAGCGGAACCTATTGCTATACATCTGATACAATGTTGTCAATCATCAATATTTCTTTCCTTTCTACTCGAGTTTATCAATAGAATTTCTTGACCTTTTTTTTCTCAAGTAAACGTGATTTTATCAAACAACATTCCAATGTTAGAAATCAAACCACTGTGACAGAATATTTCTGTCAGAAAATATATCAAATTCATGAAATACAATCTACTGAACAGACACAACTTATAGAAAGTAACAATATTGAAACAGAAATGTCAATGGAGATTGTCAAAGGAATTTTCTTTCAAGATTACATCTATTGATGAGTAAAGATCAAGTCTCAAGTTAAAAAAGATTGAAGAATAAATATTGGATTTATAACAACGGGATTTGGTCTGAGATTAAACTATTGAAATAATACATCGTATTAACAGCTGCATGCTGCATGAATGGGCCAACTCGAACATCCCTACCTCCCCTTTTACTCCCCAAAAAGGCTGGCGACGCGACTGTTATACTAACTGTGTAGCAGGTGTCTATAGGCGTGGGTATTTGCTTGGGTGTCCAGTTTGTTTGGCCTCCTATTAAAAAAAAAACAAGATGGATTTCTTACCATCAGGTGAGCAGCCTGAGTTTGCCCTCGTATTAAAAAAAAAATCATACGGATTTGCATCACCAAAGTATTGCGTTCAAACTACTGTGACTATTGCTGTGAAAATTGCCCTAAAATTTGTTAAATTCTATAAAAATTAAAAATACTACAGAAATTAACTCAGTTTTAAAAGAAATACTCAAATTTGGCTATATACATGACGAAGGAGCTGGTGGCAACAGCTGTTCGCTCTCCACCACACAATGGATAGTGAAGATGGTGGTTTGTATGACGTCCGGGTGAATGTCATACTTAGTAATAGCCAAAAGAGAAAATCTGTAAGACAGGATTCGAACTTGGAATCAATCAATCGAAAAATTTGTTCTTTAATATAAATTTAATATCATAAAGTGAGATGGAAATTGCTGAAAATTATTGGTCTTTAGCTGACCTTGTGCTCTTACTGCGACACAGATATCATAGCTCCAGGCAATATTATATCAGATATTACAGCTATGAAACGGATATTTGTATGTTTACAAATAAGTAGCTTCTCCTTCGTTTGTGAAAAAAACTGATAAAAGTCTTGCCTACCCTCACTGAAAAATAATTAAATGCTCGATATATATTTACACCATTTCAGGTATTTTTAGTGTTTCAAGCTGAAACTTAAGTGTTTGTAAAATAAATAGAGCATGAGTTATGTTGGTTAAAATACTTTTCCAATGATGAAATTAATTTAAAATAGATTTTAGATCTTTTTTAAAATTATTGACCACAAACAAACTCATCTTTCCTCCTTACAATATTAGTTAACATATCTGCAACAGATAAACTAAGTTTATTTAGCATACTCTCAGACCTGTCTAACTTTTTATCTCTTCCGAAACAATAAGTTTACCCTATTCCGTTAGCCAATCAATAAGTTTGCCCAAATCGCTTCCTTTGGCATGATGTAAACACATAATTTTCTTAAGGAAAAGCTCTATATATTTAAAAGAAAAAATAAAACAGATTAATGTAAAGGTTCCGAGATTAGCGCACGCATAAAATAATCAATTAATTTTCTTGGGTATATACACATATACTAAGCTAGTAGAGATGATATTATAAATATATGAATTATTTGAATCAAAGATGGGTTAATAAATTTAAATCATAAATTTTTCTTGTAATGTTATTAGTAAGAGTTGTTATGATTTCTATTTCTTCTTAAGAAGTTCAAATCTCCCAAGTGAGGGGTTTATGATAAGGGGTTCGGTTGAGTTGAGCGAGCGTCGATAACATTCGACGCTGACAGTGTTTATCCTGGGGGGCTTACTGGACGCCACTTACAGCGATAAATCCAAAAGGGATTTATTTCTTGGGTTTGTGCAGGTCATAAAGACAAACGTTATTCTATTTGAAAATGGCATGTTCCCTCAAAGAACATCGATAGAACGACTCACCCTGTCGATGAGGAAAGATTGCTAAACCGCTTAAGTGACTATATACGGTATTGCAGAGAGAAAAGAATATTACGAAATGATCAAATAGCTAGGTTGATAGTTGGCAGTTATCTTACAGAAATTCTTATCTGTCGTCATGATGTCACACTGGATTCAACCCTCGAAGTTTCAATTCAGAGGTTTTCAGATCAATTCCATCGATAGCTTAGTCAGCAACTACTAGTTTTTTAGAAATGTCTTAATTACTTTTGTGCATCAATATTTCTCTCCATGTATGGCAATAGGGGGACTAACTATCCTTATGAGCTGGCAATACAGCTGTCAGCTCATGGGTGGTGCTAGTCACTTAATACCAGATAAACCACTTGAGTGTTTATGATAATTTAAAAAAAATAGAGATGTAGGATGAATTTTGGATCTAACGCGGTAAAGAAATATGCATACATTCACTCCAAATACATAGTCCACCATCTGGTGAAGTCAGGTGATATAATAGGTTGGGGAAAAAGTATTTTCGTATTTTTGTATGAAAAGTCAAGACATTTTTTTCAAAGTTTATTTACATTTATTTACAATATATATGTACCGTTTTGTTGAATAACTTTCTGCCATTTTGTGGGCAGAGACATTATCCCGTTACTGTAGAAACTTTGGGACTTCTGATCAAAAAAACGGGACAAATAGTTTTGGCAGTCCTCTCGAGGTCAACCTTACAGAACCTAAAGAATTCTGAAGAGACCGAAACAGGTGAAAATCTGAAGGCGCAAGGTCAGGGCTATATGGTGGATGCACTAGGACCTCCCAGTCGAACTCTCTTAATTTTTGCTGAGTGGCTAAAGATGTGTGTGGTCTAGCGTTATCGTGATGAAAGACCACACCCTTCCTGTTGATCAATTCCGGCCGTTTTCTCTCGACTGCTTCCTTTAATCTCATCAGTTGCTGGCAGTAAAGATCAGAATCGATGGTTTTGCCGGACGGTAAAAGCTCATAATGAACAATGCCCTTCCAATCCCACCATACACACAGCATCACCTTATTTCGTGTTAGGCCAGGTTTGGCCACAGTCTGTGAAGCCTGGCCAACTTTCGACCACGACCTTTTTCGCACGTTCTTGTCGTACGTGATCCACTTTTCATCGCCAGTTATCAATCTCTTCAAAAACGGCTCGGTTTCATTACGTCTCAATAATGAATCGCAAATGAGTACACGGTTCATTAAGTTTCTTTGAGTGAGCTCGTGTGGCACCCAAATATCGAGCTTTTTTGTATAACCAGCTTTCTTCAAATGGGTCAAAACTGTTTTGTGGTCAATTCCCAGTTCTTCAGCTACATCGTAACTACTAATATGCCGATCTTGCTCCACTCTTTCAAAAATGGCGTCCATTTTATTCGTAACAGGGCGACCAGAGCGAGGTGCATCTTTAACATCAAAATTTCCGGACTGAAAACGTTTGAACCAAATTTGTGCTACTCTTACTGACACTGCATCAGGTCCATAAACATCACAAATTTTTTTCACTGCTTGAGTTGCATTTTTGCCTTTTTTATAATAAAATTTTAAAATGTATCGAATTTCTTCATTAGATTCACTCATTTTTACGGAGAGAAAAACAAATGAAAAATAGCGGGAAACAACTTTTTTTTATTTTTTTCTTTTCTTTATAATGTTACCAAAACCAGCCATACACAAATAGTACAGTCAAAGAAATTTTATAATAAGTTTATACCTACGTTATGCGAAAAGACTTTTTCCCCGACCTATTATAATACGTTTATTTTTTGAAGATAAATAAGGATTTACAACTGCAAATGACGTTACGGATAGTCATCGTACCATGAGAATTGGCTGTTAGTGATCAGAGATAAATCCTTCAAAGTAGGTAGATGTTTTTTGTTCACGACAAGGCACTATTGTTCCTATCAGATTTATTGTGAACTATAAACCTATGAATATGATTAAATGGTGTATATTTTAGTGAACGCCGACTGAAATATCAAAATATTTTCTATAAATAACTTCAATCTATCAACGGCGGTGTTAAAATCCATAAACTAAATATACAAAATAGATTAATAAAAGAATTTTTAAACATAACAAACAACAAAATAAACTTTTAAATTTAACATTTACATGATGGATTTGTTCCGAAAATAGAATGTTAACCTTCGGGCGACTAATTTTAAACTTTAGTTTTTTTTTTAAACATGTTTTCGAAGAGATTCTTATACCATTATTATCTTATACATAAGATGAATTTAGATTGTTACTTTCTAACTTACTAACCTATTCAAAAAAACTGTTTTTGTAGCAGAAAAAATATTTGCTCTGAAAAGATATAGGTAGATTTAAACTAAATTCAGTACATAAGCAATGTGTACATATATGTTATGCACTAATTACAAAAGTTTCTTTGAATATTTCAGCTTTAATTCTATTGTCACTTGAAATTAAAAGAATTTAAATGTCGACGACGCGCGGTAGTTTAGCTACAATTTAGGTTTCATTATCGTTCTCCGGATGAAAACCACCTAAATAAGAAAGTACACAAAAAGGAGGCTAAATTAAATACGAATACAACCAAATACTTGGAGAATAAAAATTCTAAGTTCAATGTTTTGTAAAATTAGGTATATTTAAGATTCGGCGATAGAAAAAATTAATTAAAAATATGTCTAAGCCAAGTATCTCTGAATATTATAATTAGAATAGTGAGTCATTAATTGACAATATTTGAGGTTTATACGAATGTATATACTTACCTATATATTAAGAAACATTCGTATATGTTTAAGATTTCGAAATCGCGACCTTCTGATTTAGAAGCGGGGTGCTCGACTACTGGACCTCCGAGTAGGTCCAGTGATCGAGCATCACGCTTCTGAATCAAAAGGTCGCGAGTTCGAATCTTGGCTTACACCAATGACATTTCGCAAGTTATGTGTGATACACATCGATGACTGAAAGCTTTGTGCCTGGTATGGCAATAGGTTCGCCACCTATTACATTTGGGACGTAAACATAATGGCGAGACGATGCTTAACAGCCGCTGCCTACACCTTCGGGTAGAAAAGGCGTGAAGTTGTTATGTTATAAAAGGATTTAAAATTGCCTAAAATTAGTTTTAGGTGCTCTGCAAAGAGCCAATCAGTACGTTCACCTATCGGAAGAATAATTTATTTTTTATTTGTACCATACTGTAAATTTTACAAAAAAGACACTCTTTACATTTTAGCAAATAGTAAGTGCGAATATATAATGAAGCTCAAGCTGCGAGCTATTTTCATATAATTTATCTTAGAAGTATTATAGTTTTATACACAAATATTACTTTGGCCACCGACTCGTAAACAGGGGTTTTATAGTGGCTTGATATTCCTAGATTTTTCTCTAAATATTAAAACAACTGATACTAACAAATTTATTGAATGTTGTTGTTGAAGTCTTAGCATTATTTTCTCTAACTATCGTTAGCTTTTAGCATTGTTGTTGTTTCAGTACAGAATATTTCAAAAGTAGTAAAACAAAATATACTGAAAATGAACAACTATAGCCACAATTGTAGAGTGATAAAAATTAAATGGAATCCGTACATTTAAGATAATAAAAATAAAACCAATAAAAGCATTTATATCAGACTAGGTTCAGAGATTATAAGAATTTGCTACTTTTACTACAGTAGGATGACTATTTGAAGAAGTGTAATGGGAGACGTAACGTTGTGGCAAATACTTAAAACTAGCGCTTAATCAGGCAAATAAAATATAAATGAATATTCACTTGGTTGTTTTACTAAGCGTGTTTTTATACTAAACAACTACAAAATGGAACACCCAAATAAAAACAGAACTCCAAATATCTCTTTTTTTTACTTTCGAGTATGGAAGTCTAGGCACCGGCCGTTGCATAGGCGTGTTGTGTACATAAATAAAATAAGAATACTGATTTAAAATGAGAATTCTCTTCCTCAAATCCCTTTAAGAGTAATAACTTCGTGTTTCAACTAAAATAAGATTCTAAGTTACCACCAAATACATTGGAAATCTAAACAATTCCAATTTCGGTGATACCCAAATATTTTATTACACAGTAGTATTAGTTTCCGACCACAAAACCCTAGTTGTAGTCCCGTTTTAAGACTTGGTCATAAAGTTAACTACATCTTGACAGACAATGGAAACTTTACTGCAAATATTGATTGTAACATACGACGACGGTTCAATGACACAAATGTTTTTTTGATGAATCCTATAAATAACAACAATAAATTTCGTCTATTTGATAGATAGGAGAAGGTCGGATTGTGTTTCCGTCATGTTTATCTTTATTGGAATAAGAAAGAAAAAAAATAGGAAGAATAAAATGGATATCCATTTGGATGTATTTGAACAGTACAGCGCCATTTACTATACATTTAGTAACTAATTAGATTATAAGGAAGCTAGACGATTGATTGTTTTTTGTAAATTCATTCATAATACTACCCGAAGGCATTTAAAAATGTGCACTCTGAATTGTGAAACAAAATGATGGATTTTTTTATAAGATTTATTAAACTTGGCATGGCGCATGATCTTATAAATATGTATTAAGTCAAACCCTTTTAAATTTATAGATAAAAAAGTTATCGTGCTAAGAAAAGGAACAGTTGATGTCTATTGTAAAAGAAATTTTCAAAATTTAACCATTGGAAATCCATAAAGTCAGTCAGTCAGTCAGTCACCTACATAATATTTAAGCTCTCACGCGGCCGACAAGTATTTAAGTATTAAATATTTACACACATTTTATATATTTAGTATATTAAGTTAGGAAAATCCGATGGTTATTGATAGTGAGTGATAAGTTTTTATGATGGCACAACCATTACGGTCATTCCACTTGGTTGATCTTGACTTTTTATGGTGCGCAACGGGATATCAGGTTAGTCATGAGTTCATTGTCATTGATATAATTTGACAATTATCATGAAAAGTTATGAGTGTAGTAATAATCGTGTCTTATAGCGTTCTGATCTCTCTGCCTACATCGCAAGGGAATTAGCCAAAATACTTGTAAGTTTGTCATACACACACACATCATATTATTATTTATCGATGGCTTAGTACTCTTAGTTTTTTTTTATGGTTTAGGAGGGCAAACGAGCAGGCGTGTCACCTGATGGTAAGCAACCAACGCCGCCCATGGACACCAGCATCACATATAGTGTTACTGTTGCGTTGCCGACCTTTAAGGAATAGGGGAGAGCAAAGGATGGGGAAGGGGGGAATGGGCCTCCGGATACCTCTCTCACCGAACGAAACGCGGCATGAGCCACTTTACGACGGTCTTCTGAGAGGTCGTGGTATTTCACCGGTCGACGCGGCCCATTCATGCAGCGAACTGCTTGGCTCTACCACTGTGATATATAATAATTATCCAATGCGGCATCCAAACAAGCTGAACACCTGGACATTTAGGATTATATAATAATGGTTATGGGATATGGTGGTCCAAGTATAAAAATATCTATCAAATAGAAATGCGGATTAAGTCACTTTACGCATTGACCTATATATTGAACTCAGTGACTTTACTTTGACCTATATATTGAACTCAGTGACTTTACGTATCAAGTCTGCCCAATCTTACAGTGCGTGCCCCACTGTTTGTAGGCTCGAATTCGAGATCACAGCAATGATCTTCCGGAGGTTCTATTTTGCTATCTGAACTCCTCTGACAATATTCATGACAAATATAATAGTTAGTTTGGTTTTTTGTTTATCTGTCTGTTTGGTGTATTTGAGACTTGTAAATGAATCCCCAGTGTACAATTCCCACTGTCGACTTCTTCTTATATTAAAAACTAGCTGACTTGGCGAACTTTGTTCCGCATCAAAAATTTTGCATTTTGCTTTTTGAATTGAACATAGTTTTTCGTTCTGTTGAATAAACATTTCCAATTCTTGTCATTTCTTAAAATTTACTTCAAAATAGAAATCAACTGAGATAGCAAATAATATACAATGTCGCTCACAAATTTTCATACACAATTTACGAGTGATTACTGAAATAATTTGTATGTTTTCAATCACTTAAAGAATGTATAGTTTTCGTTTAAATCTAGAATTTTAGGTTACTTATAGTTTTTTGTAAGACGATTGCAAATGCTGTGAAGTGCAAGGCATTAAGATATTTAGATTTTTTTATACACCTCAGAAATCTTTGTTTAAAAATCTTATTATTAAAAAACTCGCCTACTTGGCACTCACAAAATGGTTATACATAAATATTTAGATGCTATATACAAACCACAACAGACAGTCAGACACTCATTAATATCTTTCACATTTACATTGTGATATCACAATGCATCCTTCATCAGTGTAATGTACCGTGAAAAAATGAAAAGAACCTTCTTTGAAAGCCTCCCTTTAAATTACGAGGGAGATGTTTGACAACATCTACTTAGAACGCATATTGGTCGCTTTAATATGTCATCTAACTGCGAATAAAAATGGTTATGTTTCTTTACGTATATATTATCTCTTTTTCCCTGTCTGTAGCGTAAGTTTTTGAATAATTAATTATTACGTATACGTAACGTAGGGGGGGGGAACAACGGCGGTCTTATCGTATGCTGCGATCTTTTCCAGACAACCTAAGGATAAGCATGTTGAATCAGAAAGAACTACTAATAATTTTTATGATTTTAAATAGCTTTATTTACAATAATAAGAAGAAATAAATTAATTACATTATTTACAATATATACAATTAAATACTACCTGAAATCAAATTTCTCCGTATCTCAGTCTACTGGCAGCGTGCCCAGAAGACTGGCCGCATTGCCACGCTGAATTTGTTACATGTCTATTTTAAATTATAATAGAAATATAAAAATGAGTAGGTTTAGCGGACATAATTGAGATTACTTTGCATACAAATTATGCCACAATAATGGTGGCACAAATTTTGGCAATGGGCTTCACCTTCTATGTCATGCGATTATGCCAAGAAAAGCTTTTGCAAACCCTTTTGCATTAAAACGCGATGGTACAGACACATATTATTTAATTAAATAGAAAAAAAATGTTAATGTAATCCAGCAAGTTTCATGACGCAGACCGCGACATAAAATGTATCTACAATGGACATTTAAATAACTTTTGTGGAATTCGCAGACACATTTTTACGACCGCGACAAATTTAAAGCAATTACGAGTGTTATTCTGAACGGAAAGCTGGTTCTACCACATCCGTTCGCTGTTGGATTTAATGTTCAAAAAGGACCAAATTGTACAGAAATACAATTTATATATATCATCACACCTTCCATATTTGAGTTTTGTATATGTATTAATTTTAACAATGACCTTTTGTGTTTTAAAACTTAAAAAAAATACAGTAATGTTTTTTAGGGCTAACCAGCAAGCGGGTCAAGTCAATTGGTGTTATGTGACTAGTTCTGCACATCAACATCTGTTTCAAACATAGTGTTACAACTGCGTTGCCGGTCTATAAGATGGATTATGGAGTGGGATGCGGAAAGAGGGATGGGCCTTCGGATACTGAACAAAACAAGGTGAATGACATCGATATTCTAAAATGTTTGGGTATTGTTGTCAGCCCGGCTCTACCACTTTAGGTGGTAATTTTATAAAAAAATGCTGTCAAAATCCTTCCACACATCAAATCAAAAGAGAGTAATAAAACACGAAAAGATAATTTAAAAATCAATCAAAAATATTTCGAATGTATTTATAAATTTGTCAGTATAGTTTACAGGACAATATTAATCGAATAAAGTATTGTGAAATACATTTACAATCAAGACTAAGACTAGTTGAATACGACTTAGCTTGCTATATACATGCATATAAAACTTATGCGAATAGTTTGTTAGAAATTCGCAATTTCAGTAACGCGGAGTTAAGTTTGTGTCGAGCGTCGCACTGACGTCTCATGCATTAACTCTCGAAGTTGCCGTACTGACGGAGAAATTTTCAATTAAGCTTAACGCAGGTTTAACACACCTGGATATTTTAATATATATAATTTACCTTAATCTGAAAATTAGTTTAATTTTATGATATTCTAAATAGCAGTAATTACTTTCTTTGGACGTTTTGATGGATCGACAATATCTTATTTGGCATGTCAAGGCATTGTTTTTCGTCTCGTTCTGGGGGTACTGGACTAAACTTCTTAATTAGGAAGTGTTGAGATCGAATCCGGACTGATAGCAATGACTTTCCGGAATTCTTTTAGAGAGTTATGTGTTATAAATATTTATGACTCACAATATTCTACTGACGTAAAATATTTGCGTAAAAATGGCGTGAACTGATATTATATATATGATATTATATTATATATTATAAGGGCAGTAATTTCTACTATCTACTCCACCACAATTGATTAAGGTCAATAATTATATTTTTGAAATGGATTAGATTAGTCTATCTACTGTAAAAAAGTTGAATAAAATAGGATTTAAACTAAACTAAAGGCATGTATGTAGCTAAGTTACAATTTAAGTCCGGGCTGAATGTGTTCTTTGTCAAAGGATTTGTTCCCGCATCAAACGTTACTCCACATCAACCTCGTCATTTGTTAAAGGGAACAGATTCATTTGGCTGGATGATTTTGGGTAACATCATAAATAATAGCTACTTGATCTAGTTTAAATCTTTATTTAGAAAAATATACTAATATATTTTTGCTGTTTAAATTTTTTACTTCATCTGAGATTTAAATCTTTACACCAAGTACTTTGCGGGCTAGGTTAATTTTAACTAACCTTACTTGACTTCTAGAGTAATATATTTATTGAATGAAAGCAAACCAAAAAATAATCCTTAATGTGCTTTGACTATAAGTATGTAGTTTTTTTTTTTAATAAATAATAGTTAATATAAGAATAGTATAAGTATAGTTCTCATTATTAAGTTATTGTCGTCTGTTTAGTCATGTCTCATTTGGCTAAAGGCTTTCAACTGTTAAAAGAAAAGAATATCAACTTGATCTCGGTGATCCCGTGGTCGAGGCCTGCTTTTGATTCGAAAGTCGTAGGATCGATTCCGGACTCACACCAATGATTTCTCGAAATTCTTCTTGGAAGTTATGAGTGATAAATCGATGACTGGCAAGTTTGTGCCCAATCTAATGGCAATAAGTTCCCCACCTATTGCATTTGGGACGTAACGTAAAGAGACGGCGAGTCAGGCATTAAGCTGCCTATTAAGTTACAATAAGTTATATCAACTTATTCTGCATAAATTTACCGTCTCTTTTTCTCCTCGATTTTTTATAAGCAAAAATCATTAACTATCTAAATTAAACTTTTAACGAATTAAACCATGTAATAAATATATCAAATACAATCAATTCAAACCAGATGAAACCGTTTGAAGGTAACGATATTGCAACAGTAATGGAGGTCTTAAACGGAATTCCATTCAAGATGGCGTCTTCTATTGACACAATGTCAATTCGTTCTCTAAAACTGATTAGATAAAAATACATCTTCGAATTATTTACTGACTGATTCTTATATTATCTTTATATCTCTAATTAAGCCCTCGAAACTCAATGGTGTACGCAGGGGTAATAATATCTCGATACCTCGTACTTTAAATAGAAGTATGAAAACTAAACCACTAGGCTGAGGGGAATGTGTTATGTGGTCTGATATGATACCCACAGGAAGAGTTTGATTGGGACTATTAAATAGGGCTGTGCCACTCTGATAAAGATTTAAATATTAAAAGCCTGATCATGTAATCTTTAATCTTGTAAAATGTTTATTTTTAATTAATAACAGTAATAATTTAGTAACTTTTCAAATTATTATAAATATATGTCCAAGTTAGATACTTTTTTTTCTATAATTTATTTATAAGACAGCGCTAAACTTATATAACTATTCATAGAGCAACTACTTACTACTATAATTCTATAATGATTAAACGGACGCTGATATGACTTTAATGGCCCTAGTTCCTTGAGATAAATATCCCCGGACACCGAACGAAATGCGGTATAAGCTAGTGTTGTGATATATTACCAATCAAGCCGGCCCATTTATGCGGTAAACTGCATGGCTATGCCGCAAACTGCATGGCTGTAAAACCATTTAGCACTGTAAAACTATAGTTGACAACCAAAGTTGTCTCAGTAAAGTTAAAAAATATGATGTTCTATTGTTGTACCCTGGGCATTTAATATCCACAGATCCTTTGACAAGGCAACAGACTTTTAAAATATTTTTAGGCGTTTTAATTCTCTAAGGCGTATTCTCAATATTTTGATTTTTTGCGAATCCTGAAATTTTTGTTAGGGCACCCCTAGTAACTGTATATAAATGTTCATGTACAGCACACAAATATTTGTATTCGAGTCAGTGTTGAAAACTCTGCGTAGCAGTTCGTAGCACTCTGTAGCTATCCTGAAATCTAACGCTTTGTAGACCCTAAGTAATATTAGCAATTTTTATTTATAACACGATCTAGTTCCAAACTGTGCAAATTTAACTTATATTAGATCAATTAGTTACAATTAGTTACTATTACAGCGTACATACAGATCCACTTGCTATAGAAATGCCGTTGTTGCACTTTACACACATGTTTTTACCCGAATGGGAATCGAAACTTTAATCTCTTATTGACTTTAATTCAAAACCTGTGATAATATGTCGTAAAACAGTGTTTTTAAGATAAGATGAGAGATGAGTGGCAAGAAATTTAAAATATAAGAGACGAGACATCTTCATCCAAGTGTAATTGTTAATTATGTTTTTTTATGGGATAGGTGTGCAAACGAGCAGGCGTGTCACCTGATGGCAAGTAACCAGCGCCGCCCATGGACACTTGCAACACATATAGTGTTACTGTTGCCTGGCCGACCTTTAAGGGAGTAGGATAGGGAAGGATGGGGAAGGGGGGTAGACCTCCGGGTACCTCTCTCACCGAACGAAACGTGGTATGAGCCACTTTACGTCGATCTTCTGAGAGGTCGTAGTATTTCACCGGCCGGCCGGCATTTCGAGCCGGCCCATTCATGCAGCGAACTGCTTGGTTCTACCATTATTAAAATGGTAACATTAGAACATGACTTTAAGAATGACATGATTAAGAAGGGTGTTTATATAGGGGAAGCGAATGATGGGGGAATGACGAAACGAAAATCCTTTCGTGCACGATTCTAAATGATGGATGCTGGGCAGGGAGACGAAGATGATGATGATTGTTAACTGATAGAAGATGACTTTATTTAATGCCTTCGCCACATAACGACTAAAGCGCATACCAATAAGATATCTTAAAGAAACAATTTTATTACTATCTCAGTAGAAGAACTATTGAGAATATTTCTAAACTTTTGCAATTATAACACGAGGCGAGTTCATTGATATAACTTCATTACTTTCATTTAGTTACTGAAAGAATATTACTAAAGTTGCGCTGAATACGAAATAATATCACAGTCAAAAGAAAGAATTCACATATGTTTTACCCGACTGAGCTGATATGGAGGATTCTGTTATGTGATTTATTATTGTATGATAATGCGATTCAAGCAGACTATTTGATTTTTTAAAGTTTTATAAAATCCTTTAATTTTTTTTGGCAGGCAGAAGCACGTCTTTCTATTTGCTAGGATTCTTAAACATCTCACGCCTACGAGTCTCATGACCGCTTTCATAATCCTTTGTTAAATGTGAATACTTTTGAATCTTGGCAATTTCCTGATGATTAGTTGCTTAAGCTTAATAAAATTAATGGTACCATACAATAAATATGATTTTGATAAGAAATCGTTTGGATATAAACAATACATTTCAGTAGTTCATCCTTCCAAAATGTTGTTAAGTCTTTCGGTACTGAGACTGCTATTAGATTATCGCTCTGATATTTCTGTATAATTCCACCACTTATCGTTTGGCTAGAGGAAACACCATAAATTATTAACAAAACCACGATAGACGACGGTAAATCTCTACCAAACAATGGTGTTGGATGACAGTTCAAAAACATGTCATTTAAATAGGATTAATCATTCGCAGTTAACGAATATTTCAGTTATATTAAATTTGTAGCTATGACTTTATTTTATCATGTTGATTCTATTATCTCTCTCAATTAAAGTTTTTGTAAAGTGGAGGAGCCTGTCATGCTAGTTATAACAAGATGAATTTTGAAATTCATTAATCATATAAATACATTTTTATTTAGTTCTTAAACTAATGCAAAGCAAAATAACTTGAAATTGAATTATATTTTCAAAACTTTTTATTTTTTTATTTAAACATGACATATTGGAAAGAAATATTCAATAACGATAATTAGTTTTAAACGAGACTTAAATAATAAAGTTTTGAGTTTTGTTTACTGGATAGGTACACTTTGACATTCATAAATAATTAGTTTAGAATCTATGACATTTTATAACATTGTCAAAGTTGAGAAACTTTGAACTTTTGTTCAAGATTTATTGCAGATTTGGTTTAATTTAAAAATTTTGATACTTACTTAATATGTTCGTCATTAATATCTGAAGGTGTACACAGCGTCTCTTTGTACCACCAATATTGGATCCCTTGAATTTATGGTTGGCTTATATCCCTAAACTTGTCGTCAACGAAATGATAGTAAACTATTTTTTTTTTCAAAAGTTCATTGTGGATTTGAACCCAGAATCAGAAGGCACAATGTTCCTCTATTTAACAATGGAAAAAAATCTTATACTTTAATTTTATATGAAGAGTGTAAGTGAGTAATACATGTTGAATAAACCAGCTTGAAGATTATGAGGGTACTATGGAGTTAGTAAACTGTTCTTTAAGAGTTTTTCTTAGTAAGAATAATTTCCTCGGTCCTGTCATATATTTCATACATACTTATACGGGCAGGGTTAACGATCTGTACTTAGTGAGTGAGTTTGTACGGAATGAAACATTAAATGTACACATGTATACACTTGGGTCATATTTTTACGAATCTCAGATTTGATGTAGAGAAAGTTATAACAACTGCTTACTACGTAGTTTTAATTTATTCTGAATTTAAAATTAAACTAATAGGTTTTGTACTTCCCATTTAGGTTAATTGAATTTTATGGAATAGGAGGGCAAACCAGCAAATGAATCACCTGATGGGAAGTAACTTCTCGCCACCCATGAACACCGTGGTGGGTTGCCGTCCTTTAAGGCAGTAGGAGGAGAAAGGATAGGGAGAGATGATTGGGCCTTCGGATACCTCTCTTACCAAAGGAAACGCGTCACCAGCCACTTCACGCCGATATTCAGGGAGTGGATTTCACCAGTTGAGACGTCCCATTCATGCAGTGAACTGCAAGACTACCAATGTTATGGTAAAGTCTTTTAACAGTAGTAGCTTCAAGTACTAGAGTTTTTTTTCGATTCTCTTGGGAATTCTTGAATCGGTTCCTTAATCTATTAAAAAACTTAAACTTTCAATAATATTATTATAAATTTATGTTCCTTGTAAGATATAAAACCTAATAGTTTTCCCGCACAAGTTATAATAATATTTCAAATTGAAATATAAATCTAAATTTCAACTCTATCCTATGATAGTTTATTTCCTTAATAGCTCAAGACTTGAGAGAAACTAACGAATGGCTTCGAGATAAACGTTTGGCTTCTTTTCAAATGAGTTTACTTTGAAATTTAAACGGTATTGAAGTTTTATTATTGTGAATAAATAAAGTTTTACACGGTGTTCTTACTCACGGCAACAATGTTAGCATAGAAATCTAGCTCGACTTTCACAACTCTGTACAAAACTTTATTGATGCCATTGGAAACTTTTAAAAGCGGGAGTTGGGTATGGCAGTATTCAGATGAAGTAGAAAGACACACTTTCCTTGACCAAATAGAACGAGTTCTGCAACAAGGTGATCTTAGCCTCAAAACTCGACGCGCTTTCATGAAAAGAGTTATGAAAATCAAAGAAGCGAGTGAGGCTTGTAAAAATCGTATCTTATGGCGCTCTGTTCTCTCTGCTTATCCCGTAAGGAATTTAGTGTGTATTTATCTATTTATGTATGCAAATCAATGCAAGTACAATAAACGCGATAAAAATACATGCCATGGAAAATACACTGGAGTGTTGCTAGTGGAGCTTTAGGTTAGAGCTTCAAATCCTTTGTTTTGTATCTCAAGATAATTAAACATACAACTTTACGCTAACTACTTTGTCGTGTAGATACACACAGTAATTTTAGCAGCTTACACCTTTATACCTTTTATTAGAAATAAAATTATAAGACATTAAAATGGCTAAATCTTCATAATGAATCCGATGAAAGCAAATGTAGGAACAAGAATTATTTTAGAATTATAGGCACAAATAAACGAAAAATAAAGGAAAATATAAACGTATTTGAAAAGTTTAAAACCATAAAGGACGGTAATAAAAAAACACAAAGTTCATTTGTACAACTTAACAGCGCGACAAAAGCTAATACTTTGCCAGCGTAGATATAATTTTACGACTGTTACTTTTTTGTTCGGAAAAACAAATGTTCTGCGTTTATTATAAAGTATTTGAGTAATGTAAGCACCGGACATTTGCACTTAATTTTGTTACTGTGGTTCATAGTTTTACTTTTTTACGTTATTTGAAAGTACGTTTTTGAGAGAACTACAAAATTGAAATTAACTGATATTAGTTGAGCCAGCGAACTTTGTTTCTCCTCAGAAGAAATAAAAATGGTCATCATAGTGGGTTATTGCTAAGAGATGGACATACACTATCGCGGACTTTTTTTTAGGCATTTTGAAGGTCTTTAATAATGTAGTACATTGTTTTGATTACTGACTTAGGGTTCAGCGTGCGTTTGCAATAAATGTGTTAAATCTCGAAAATTTGCACTTTTTTCTACATTTAACATGATTTATATATAAGTATAAAAATCACCCTTTATATATTAAAAAACCGCATCAAATTCCGTTGCGTAGTTTCAAAGAACCAAGCATATAAGGGAACATAGAGCGAAAAAGCGACTTTATTTTATACTATGTAATAGGTTGGGGAAAAAGTATTTTCGTATTTTTGTATGAAAAGTCAAGACATTTTTTTCAAAGTTTATTTACATTTATTTACAATATATATGTACCGTTTTGTTGAATAACTTTCTGCCATTTTGTGGGCAGAGACATTATCCCGTTACTGTAGAAACTTTGGGACTTCTGATCAAAAAAACGGGACAAATAGTTTTGGCAGTCCTCTCTTGAGGTCAACCTTACAGAACCTAAAGAATTCTGAAGAGACCGAAACAGGTGAAAATCTGAAGGCGCAAGGTCAGGGCTATATGGTGGATGCACTAGGACCTCCCAGTCGAACTCTCTTAATTTTTGCTGAGTGGCTAAAGATGTGTGTGGTCTAGCGTTATCGTGATGAAAGACCACACCCTTCCTGTTGATCAATTCCGGCCGTTTTCTCTCGACTGCTTCCTTTAATCTCATCAGTTGCTGGCAGTAAAGATCAGAATCGATGGTTTTGCCGGACGGTAAAAGCTCATAATGAACAATGCCCTTCCAATCCCACCATACACACAGCATCACCTTATTTCGTCTTAGGCCAGGTTTGGCCACAGTCTGTGAAGCCTGGCCAACTTTCGACCACGATCTTTTTCGCACGTTCTTGTCGTACGTGATCCACTTTTCATCGCCAGTTATCAATCTCTTCAAAAACGGCTCGGTTTCATTACGTCTCAATAATGAATCGCAAATGAGTACACGGTTCATTAAGTTTCTTTGAGTGAGCTCGTGTGGCACCCAAATATCGAGCTTTTTTGTATAACCAGCTTTCTTCAAATGGGTCAAAACTGTTTTGTGGTCAATTCCCAGTTCTTCAGCTACATCGTAACTACTAATATGCCGATCTTGCTCCACTCTTTCAAAAATGGCGTCCATTTTATTCGTAACAGGGCGACCAGAGCGAGGTGCATCTTTAACATCAAAATTTCCGGACTGAAAACGTTTGAACCAAATTTGTGCTACTCTTACTGACACTGCATCAGGTCCATAAACATCACAAATTTTTTTCACTGCTTGAGTTGCATTTTGGCCTTTTTTATAATAAAATTTTAAAATGTATCGAATTTCTTCATTAGATTCACTCATTTTTACGGAGAGAAAAACAAATGAAAAATAGCGGGAAACAACTTTTTTTTATTTTTTTCTTTTCTTTATAATGTAACCTTTTTAATGTTACCAAAACCAGCCAGACACAAATAGTACAGTCAAAGAAATTTTATAATAAGTTTATACCTACGTTATGCGAAAAGACTTTTTCCCCGACCTAATAATAATAACATTACCAAGTAAAGCTCCTATTTCTCAAATATATGATATGTATTCTACAAAGTTTGTTGCTATATGGGCTATTGTCAAACCAGAACCTGAGCTTAGCGATTTAAAAAAAAAAGAAAAATCATACACCCACAATTTCATGCCAAATCCCTTGCAGAGTAGGCAGGGCAAACAAAGCGCCACAAGGCACGATTATTACACACCTAACTGGCTTCTTTGACTAGACTATAAACGATCATATCCGCTTGTCGGTTTTTAAGGTTCCTGAGATCACTTTTCTAAAAGACACGTTCAATTTGATCACGGAAAGTGTACCGTGGCCGTCGTCGATGCCTACATCCTTCCGCTTTTGTTGCTGTTATATCTGCTTATCATCCATTATTTCTACATGAAAATATAAACAAAATTTCATATTAGTAAATACCAAAATTTGTCTTAAAATTTACTAGATATTATAAGAAATGGTCTCAAAAGCAATTTTAAATTGAAATGAATTATTTAAAGATTTCTTAGTAGATAGTTGTGATAAATGAAACCTACCGGATGAATGGTATGGCAATTCAAATGCATGGCAGATATCCAAAAGCAGTTTAAGAGCTGTAGTCTTAAATTTACTATTAAAGTAAGAGTTTGCCACATTTAACTTTTCAAACCGACTGCGTCAGAATGACTCTATTAAAAATTTACGGAATAAATGTAGTTGACTGATAAAATAGTGATCAACTACCAAACGGAACAGAGCTATTGTTTGGGCACGTCAAGGTATTACTACTGCCAGGTGCTGGTATTACTACTAGTTCAGATATTTAGAGTTTGGTGCCACAAAATATATTTAAAAAGTACTCTAGGTAATTTTGTTTTAAGAGAGCGAGGCAAAGAAGCGAGCGAGTCACCTGATGGTAAGTGAGGAGCACCACCTAAAGACACACGCAAAACATATAGTACAGATACAATAATGTTACAGTAATATGGAGTGGGAACGGGGAGTGCATCTCTGGATACTTCGAAACGTGGCCTGAGCCACTAGACGTCGAATTTCTGAGAGGTAATGTTACCGTATTTCACCTGTAGTCGCAGCTAATTGCCAGAACCACCACTAGACTTTAACATGGTAACTGTAAATTAAGGTTGTTTTACATATTTTACATTTTTCTTTTCAAATGAGAAGGCGTAGTAATTTTTGTATGTTACTGAAACCCAATTGTTATACGAACAGATAAGTTTTTATGTAGGCACACCATAACGATCATTCTCCCTGGCCGGCCTTGGCTTAATGTTGAATAGCGCGCAACGGGATGTCGGGATGAGGTCAATGACACAAATATACAGGATGTACCAACACAGGAATGTACATATACAGGGTGTTATGGAAAGCGAAGTTTTATGTTTGAGTTAAGCATTACCACTGAATACAAATGACAAAAAGTGTAGGCTTCATGGATCTTGTAACTTTATATCTGTTGATACTCCATTGATATTCTATCGGCGAGTTTTATTTTATTTTTTTTAGATATACCTTATTTTTGCTTTTGTATTTGGAAACACGATAGTTCCGAATTTGGCATGCTTTGTCGTTCTTACAAAATAATACAGAGAACCACGCAGTTCACTACATGAATGGACCGGCTCGACCGGTGACGGCCACCTCTCAGAATATCGACGTGAGCTCATGCCGCGCTTTGCTCAATAAGAGAGGTATCTGAATGCCCAATTCCTTCGCCTCTCGCCTATTCGTCTCCAATTCCTATCCCACTTCCGTCCACTTCCATGTCCCATTACTAGGGCAGGCAACGTAACTGTAACACAGTATTCAGGTGTCTATGGACGGTGTTTTTAGCTTGCCATGGGGTGACAAGCTTGCTGGTTTACTCCTATAAAAAAAAACCATTTAATAAGAGAAAAAACGATTTTAAAAAAAATATCGAAGACAATAAAATTTATTTTAATATTATTCATCAAAGAAAGTCGATCTCAGCTTTACACTACTTCCTAATTTAACACCAGTTATATTACAGTAGTTTGGTAATATTATAAGTTACAGTCAAATAAAGCTCCGTGTAACATTTCAAGTTATAGCTGTAAACGAAAGTTCATCTTGTAAGACAATATAATATTTAATACACGCGTCTCTCAGTCGACGGCAATAACCGGACCAGATAGTATACGCTCAGTTCTTTAAATTGCGACGTCTAGTATAATAACTTTTTTCCTTGATCAAATAAATATCTTAAATTTTATCCAATAATAAATTAAATCTAATAAATTTAATCGAATGTCTTTTTTTATCAATTTTGTAAGAAATTAATAAATATACTGTACTGAAAAGACGGCATGCAAATCTGTAAATTCGTTCCGGAGTTTCTTGATTTTACAGTGAGAGAAAGTGTTATTTATGTGATGAATGGTAGCGCAAACTTAAATCAGATCTCAAAATAGATTCTAAATTATTAAAAAAATACTATTAATAATTTTCCTATATATAGAAGGTTGCCGTCAGGCCGGCGGCCAGTCATAAAACCACAGCCAAATCTTTTGACAAAAAGCATAGTTTATTTTATAGTTCATTTAAATTAAATTGAATTATATGTTTGTAATGGAAATAACTGTCTTCAAATATATTCACATGAGTTTTTTTTACCATTTTTGTCTCTTTGTTCCGAGAAATCTCTGAAATGGCCGGACCGATTTTGACGGGATTTTTACTGGCAGGTAGCACTTTCTTAAGAAAAAATATTTTATTTATTGCTTCGGAGGCAAAACAAAGTTAGCCAGGCCAGCTAGTTATTTATATATATATCTTAGATTCTTCAAGATAAATAGTATTATTATTATTATTATTATTATTACTTTATTGCACACAAAAGAACAACATTACAGAAATATACAAATATATAATAAATTTATGTACAAAGGCGAGCTTAACTCACTATTGAGTTTTCCACCAGCAAACCCTTTGAGCGAGAGAGGAATATTTGAGTTTGCAGGGTAATAGAACGTGTACAACAAACACAATAAAATAAATGGTTAAATACACACATAATTCGAATATATATATATACATATATATATATATATATATAAATATATATATATAAATACATATATATGTATATATATAAATACATACACTATACTCATACATACATACAATTCGATATATATACGTAGACATATAAATTAATAATTAGTCTTTAGAAAGGAGATATTCCTTTGTTCTCTTTTTAAAAATGTCCAGAGAAGAGGCATCTCTGACGGAGTGAGGCAGAGAATTCCATAAGCGAACTGCGCGAGAAGTGAAGGAGGAATCATAACAGCTGGAGGTGTGAGCAGGTACACGAAGAAGGAGAGAAGATGTAGTGCGACAGGGCTTGTTTCTAGGGACAAGATATTCAAAGCGCTCACGTAGGTAAGAAGGAGAGTTTGGGTTATGAAGGATAGAAAACAGAAGGTTAAGAATATGAGTTTCGCGACGCTGTCGAATAGGTAACCACTTAAGTTGCAAGCGTAGCTCGGAGACATGGTCGTATTTCCGAAGACCAAAGATAAATCGGATACCTAAATTCTGAAGGCGTTCGAGCTTATTTAGATGTTCGTCCTTAGCATCAAGAAATGCGACATCTGCATAGTCTAGGGAGTAGAAGGGACTGGGCAAGAGTAACTTTAGTCGGAAACGGTAAGAATTTTTGAAGACGTTTGAGAGACTGAAAGGCGCCGAACATCTTCCTGCTTACCTCTGCAATGTGAACATCCCATGAGAGATTACAGTCCATATGAATGCCAAGGTTCTTTGCACTTTTCGATAGAGCAATAGGCACATCGTCGTATAGAATAGGAGGAACAGAATTGATGTCCAGCCTATCAAGCATGCGTCTTCCGCCGATAATGAGTGCCTGTGACTTGGTTGGGTTAACAAGTAATCCGTAAGATTTGGCCCACCTACTGATGCTGCTGAGATCGTCATTGATGGCATTGACAGCCGGCACGGCATTCTCCACCTTAAAATGACGGTATATCTGCAGGTCGTCGGCATAGAGATGAAAACGGGAATTAATTATCTTCGTGATAGCGTTTATGAAAACGGAGAAGAGAAGCGGAGATAGTACGCCACCCTGGGGTACACCCGCAATCAGATCACACCAATCTGAGGTGGCCTCATCAAGGCGGACCGACTGCGAACGACCCTGAAGATATGACTTGAACCAACTGATGGCAGCAGGAGAGACATTAAGAGAGGACAGAGTGCCTAGCAAGATGTCAAAATCAACTGAATTGAAAGCACTGCTAAAGTCAAGTAATACGAGAACACTCAGTGACTTATTCTCTATGGCCAGTCTCATGTCGTCAGTTATTTTTACAAGGGCAGTTACAGTGCTATGGCCAGAGCGAAAACCGGATTGAAATGGACTTAGCAGGTTATTAGAGGATAGATATTTTGTCAGTTGATTTTGAACACCGCTTTCAAGGACTTTGGATAGGATAGGAAGTATTGAGATAGGACGGAATTGAGAAAACTGGGATGGATTCGGCACTTTAGGTAGGGGTATGACATAGGCTTTCTTCCAAGAGGAGGGAAAGGTGCCAATGTGTAGGGAATAATTTATTATGTAGGTAATGATGGGAACTAGGTGATTTAGGATAGGTAAAATCATTTGAAGGTGAAGGCCGTCCCAGCCTACAGCTTTGGTAGTTATGGAAAGGATAAATTTCTTAATGTCCGCTTCATCAATTGGTTGAAAGGAAAAAGAGGTATTTATAGGCAGTGGAAGAGTAGAGAGATAATCAAGTGTAGAAGATTTTACTGAATGAGACAAGGACACTGGAGTATTAGCAAAGTGAGCATTTAGAGCATTTAAATCTAAATTCGTTACATTGGCATCAGTAGACTTGCCAATACCCAGCGACTTAATGAACTGCCATACCTGTGTTTTGTTAGGATTCAGAACGGAAGAGTGTATGTGGCTCCGCTTTGCATCTCTACACATGCGACTGCAGCGATTTCGTAGTTTTTTGTAAAGGCCCCAATTCTCCTCACACGGATTCCGCCTATACCCGCGCTTGGCCTTGTCTCGTTTAACCATTATCTCACTAATTGCGCGAGAAAACCACGGTGCTGGTGGGTACTTTACTTTTACCCTTCGAACGGGCGCATGAGTATCGTATAGGCCCATGATTATATTATTGAAGGTAGTCACCTTGCCGTCCAAGTCACTACAGTTGTAAACAGGAGACCAGTCGACATCATCCGCGTCATCACACAAGCGCTCCAAATTAATGTTTTTAAAACTGCGAAGGTTAAGAAATATACTCTTGCGTTTTGGAGGACGAACTTTATAGGACAGGTAAATGAGGTCATGATAGGAGAAAGATGCTGATAGTTGTCCATGTGTTGCCACTTTATAAGGGTCAGAAACAATAATGAGATCTAACAGAGAAGAGTTACAATGAGGAGCCCTATGTGTAGCATTTAGAGGTAGAATTTCCATATGGACAGAAGAGACAATGGATTTAAGCTTCTGGCTGCGCATGTCATTTTTCAAAAGGCAAGTGTTAAAGTCTCCAAGTATAATAACATGATCGTATATAGAGGAAAAGTTTTCTAGTTTCGCTTCAAATGAATCAAAGTAGTCAATGTGACAAGAAGGAGAATAATAAACGCCCAGCAAGACCTTAGTTTGTTTAAATGTCACTTCAATGAAGAGATGTTCTGCAAATTTGCTATATACACTTGGTGACTGGTCAACTATAACATAGGGTAGATCACCTCTTAAATACATTCCAACACCGCCACACCCCTTGCCAGTCCTGTCATTACGTACAAGCTTAAATCCAGGTAAACAGTATTGGACAGAAGGAAGTGCAGGTTTAAGAAAGGTTTCAGAGACTAGCACAGCATGGACAACCTCAGCATTAAAGGAAGATAAAAGATCAGGGTGGTGAGCTGGTATGCTTTGAGCATTAATGTGTACCGTATTAAAGAAGCTTGGAAAAGGAGAAAAAATAGAAGCAAGTTGGTCGCTCAGGTGAGTGGAATCGTTCGCGCCTATTGCACTAGAGAAACTGTTTTCGGAATCAGAGGAAGAAGAACAAGACTCAAAGTTTTCTAAATCAGACATAATATAAAATATAATAAATAAATAAATAAAATATTAAAGAATAGTATAACGTTAAAAAAAAAGTCAGATAAAATAGTTTATAATATGAAATAGGTGTTTCAAATAAAATTAACCAAAAATCCTCCTTACACTCATCAGTGGTGTGATGGTTGCACATCGAGATAAAAAATAAATGGAAAGAAAAGAGCTAAAAGATTTTTTTCTTTTGTAATTCGAACATAGGTTCGAATTACAAAAGAAAAAAAAAATTAGCAATAGACAAGTCACTAAGCGGTCAAGTTGTGACAGATGACTGTCACTGGTTGACACTGACATTTGATATCAGACTACTTATAAATAAACACAAAATTTAAAAAACAAAATATGAAAGTATGTGGGTAAGTCCGTATTTAAATGTTAAAACTAAATCACCAAATAAGGCGAATTATTTAAATGGCTTACGCGACCTCTTGTCTGTTCCACAGGCTAAAACTGCGTCGGGTGCCACATTGGATGCGCCTTGTGATAATGCAACTGGGAATTTTGCGATGAGATCACGTAACTCTGCCGCCGTTTCAATCTTCCGACGGGAGTCATTAGCGACTTGGACAACGATCTTACCTTCAGAGGTCCAACAGCGCCTTAATCCATAATATTTACGTGCAGCCAGAAATACGTCATGCCTGGGCTTAGTTAAAAATTCAGACAGTGTTATGCCAGATCCCTTTAACTTCGTCTTATTACTCCAGATAGAATTACGTAATGTACGACTAGAAAATCTTATCAGAATAGGCTGAGGCTTGTTAGTGTTTGTTCCCAAAAAATAGCAAGTGCTTATGTCACTGCTAGAAATAGGTACAGCCAGTCTTTCTGTAAACAACTTCACAATAGAGGGAATCAAGTCAGAACGGCTCTTCTCGAAGAATCCATGCAGCAGAAGAATCTTGAACCGCGTAGCCATCTCATGCCGATCCATACCCAATGCCAACAGATCTAATTGTGACTTGAGTACAGCCAAAGTCTTCCATATGAGTCCCTTGAAATCTATGAAGTCTTTTGAGAGGCTTGCAATGGTTTTATGAGCTGTTGTATCATTGCTAGCCTTTACTAAATCTTCCTCATACTGTGCCATCCTTGCTGTGAAATCTGTGGTTAGATTTTCCATACTCTTGAATAGTTCAGTGTACAACTCCATAATGTGAAAATATTAAGTGCAGATAAGTGACAAATCCAGTGAGAAATGAGGAAAGGTGATTAGGAAACTGAGTGCAATAGAGGTTATTAGAAACTTTCAGACATAAAAGATCAATAAAAAGGTTTTTGCTATATTTAAATTAAATGAAAATACAGGACAGCTGTTTTTACAATGTTACTGTTACCAACTACCCGCGAAAAAATAGGTTGGATACTAACGTTTATTTATTTAAAGCAAAAATAAACTAGTATCTACTAAGTAGAAATATAATAGTAGAAATAAAATTATATAATAGATATAATACATATAAGTAACTTTTATTATCATTACATAGTAAAAACAAAGTCACTTTCTGCTGTCTGTCCCCTTACATGCGCATATCTTTAAAACTACGCAACAGATTTTGATGCGATTTTTTTTAATAGTTATAGGGTGTCAACGGGGTGGTTTTGATCTATAATTCATGTATAGTGTAGTAAAAAAAGTGATAAGTTTCAAGATTTAGAACTTTAATCGCAAACGATGCCTGAACCCTAAGTGATAAATCAAAAGAATGTACTACATTATTATACACCTTTAAAAGGTCTACAAAAAAGTCGGCAAGGGCATATGTCTATCTCTTAGGGATAACCCACAATGACCATTTTTATTTTTTTACTTTTTACGAGAAATAATGGCCTATTTACGAGGCGATTTGAAACATTACAGCATTAATTTTCATCCAATTAAGTGTCTTAAATAGATTGATCATGTAATATAGATGATCCTGGCCCTTTACAGCATGCAATTTAAACAAATATTTTCGAAGATATTGCAGTATTAACATAGCGCGACAGCAGTTATTTCTTTTGATGCGGAACAAAGTTCGCCGGGTCTGCTAGTTTTTATTATATCTTCACAAATATTTTATTATATTCGCGTAAACGCGAATCAAATAAATAGCATTATTTATAAATAACGCGCAATCATATAATACATTTAAGATGGAAATCTTATATTGAAACAAGGTCAACATTATTGAGAGCAACAATATATTGTGTATTTCGATTTCGTACGGAATATTTTAATCCTATCTAGTAAAAGATTTGATAGAAAAATAGCGAAGAATCACTGAGGCCGTCAGTTGCGTAATTTAAAAACCCTTTTGATCTCCGACCTTGTACATTATACGTAAAAGTGTTAAAATATGTTATATTTTCTTACTAGACAAAGTGAAAGTACTTTGAGATACTTGATTTTGAATCGATAATAACCAAAATAGTACTTTGTTTCAAAGTTTTTTTTTGTGGGATAGGGGAGCAAACGAGCAGGCGTGTCACCTGATGGTCAGCAACCAACGCCGCCCATGGACACCAGCAACACATATAGTGTTACTGTTGCGTTGCCGACCTTTAAGGGATAGGGAATAGGAAAGGATGGGGAAGGGGGGTGGGCCTCCGGGTACCTCTCTCACCGAACTAAACGCGGCGTAAGTCACTTTACGTCGGTTTTCTGCGAGGTCGTGGTATTTCACCGGTCGAGCCGGCCGATTCATGCAGCGAACTGTTTGGCTCTACCCCTGTTTCCTACACAAATATGGGCAGAATAGTTTTGAATAAATTTTCCGCTACGAAACATTGCGTCACCAAAACTAAGTTATTAGTAAGCTGCCTCCAACTTTTGTGCGAATTAACCAATAAGGTGATAAACTTTTGCAGCAATTTTTCAATAAAACGAGCATATGTCGAGCAGACCCATCTATGCCGAGAACTACGTGTTGGCCGTAGATGGGCTGCTTTATGTTTAATAATATCAGTAAGAACTTATGATATTAATTAGAAAATTTAGAATATTATATAATAACTGACCCGGTGAAATTTGAAGTTCAAAATCAAGGTGCAAAATCTCGAAAATTATCACTTTTTATATTACATTATACAGGAAGTATACATACAAATCTCTCCGTTGAGACCCTCATCTATTAAAAAACCTGTAATGATTAGTGTTTCAAAATATATATTTTTAATATGTCTTCGGAGTTTTGAGTGCAATAAACACAAGATTCTGACGCAAGGCGTCAAGATCAAGGGTATAATAAAATTCATAAAAATATAAATCTTTCTCTAACGTAACTTCACGCTCCTTATACAGGGAATTATAGGCGGCGGCGCTTCGACACACAAAATTTTATTGAACAGAAAAATGTACTACCACATTTCTAAAAAAAAAAAAAACCTTAACCGACTTGCACAGTTTGATTAAGCCTTTCTTGGGGGTATCAATAAACTTAATTTCATTACAAGTACAATAAAATGTTGGAAAGAATTGTTACTATTATTTATAATTATAAAATTAAATTCTACCAGAGAATCGAATGTTAAATTGTAAGTTTAACCAAATTTGAAATGAAAATGAAATATAACATTATTTAAATATATATCCCATTTTAAGTTCAACAAATTAAGTTAGGTCCATCTATTGATAGACTGCGGACACTGGAACTGTGGGCTAAAAACAAAACTAGTTAAAAAAAGTAAATTTATTACGCATATTTTAGGCAAAATTTGTGTTACGTTTAATTACGAACAATTTTTCAAGCCTTAATGGTTGTCAGTGAGAAAGAGAGGGCGAGGTAATCAAGAATCATAATAGATAGAATTAATTAATCATCATTAATTAATGGCGAAAAATGTTTCAAAGAAGCTATTTTAACTTGAATTTTATAAAAAATATTTTAGATTTTACAAAGTAAAAAATAAATAATCTAGAATTAGGTGAAGACTCAAATTTATAAATTAATACTGTACTCGACAGTCTGCTAGCTTACTGGAGCTTTCTTGGTCCAGTGGTGGAGCACACGGCTTCTGATCCAGAGGTCCGGGTTCGAATCCTGACACTGGCTCACACCGAATTTCGAAAGTTATGTGTGCTCAATTTCGATGGCTGTAAACTTTGTGCCCAGCAGTCACTGCCTTCACCTTTGGTTAAAAAGGCGTGAAGTTATGTTATGTATATTTTTAGATATGTTAAAGTAGATTTTTTTATGGAATAGGGCTTAAACCACCCATGCAACAAGCATAGTGCTTTAGTTGCATTTCCGGCCTTTAAGGGAATGGGATAGGAAGGGAAGTGGAAGGAGGGTGGGGCTCTGGATACCTCTCTAAATGAACGAAACACGACATGTGCCACTTGACGTTGATCTTCGAAGAAGTCGCGGTATTTCATCGCTCAAGCTGGCCCATTCATGCAGAGAAGTGTGTAACATTGTAAAATTGTGTTTTGATTCAACTAAAGCAGATGTTATATTTTATTTAATTTTTTAAATTTTAATTATATTGCGACTGTAATTTTAAGGCTTTACAAACTGAAGATGTTGACAGTGGTAATTGTATCTTGACACACCGTATTACTTTCCAAGTCCAAAATGTAATTGGTGGCAAAACTAAGTAGGTAAAAAGTAAACATCCCACAGTTGGTTATACTCGGACGAGAATCGAACTCGTCTACCTCTATACAGTAGCTGATTTTAATATCAACGCACTATGATGATGAGTATTCATCGAAACTAAATTCTAAATCTTATTTTTTTAAACAAAAAAGGCGTTCAGGGGAAAACAGTTTTCCTTGGGATAAATCTCAAAGTTTAAATTAGTCTGTGAAACTATCTTTGAATGACTCGTAATAGTGATTTTAAACTAAGTTCCGCTTTTATCGAAGCTAAGACTACTTTTCCTTAGCGTTTGAGATTTCAGTTCAGATTTATTCTTTCCTTTAAAAAAAGAAAGGCTTCAAATTGCTATGATCCTTATCACCAGTAACAAAGATAAATCCTTTGAGTTAAAGCAAATAATTGACTTATTTTTCTTATCTTATCACACAATTGAAATTACAGATTTCTTTCAACTTGTAGATAAAAAAAGTCATCAAGTTTCCATTTTAGCTCTAGATTATCAAGCCGTCACCAATAGTTTAGTAATTCAATATGAAACCATCGTGGAGATAGGTCTATATTTGAATATTATTATTAAAATCTGGAAATAAAAAGATAGTATTAATCTTGATTAATATGGAGCAGCCTGCTTTCTTTATTTATTTGTGCCGTGAAGAAGACTAATAGTCAAATTTCACTACCTTTTCGTAGTCATCGTAGTCCCACGTATTTTAGAGATCTACTACGTTAATTTAAGTATGTAGTATCTCTATGTCAGAACAAAAAAGGTTGTTTTGTTTATTACAAAAAGCCATTAATTTTGCTTTTTTAGAATCACCTAAAAGCTTATCCCCAACTAATCCACGACTTCTAAAATTGTTACAGTTGATGGATTAATCCATTTTGCGAATATTCCTAACCGCCAAAGTTAATTACATTCATGTAATAGGCGTTTCCATCGGGAATTCCCTGGTGTGATTTTACATTAAATTTAAATTTTGAAACAGCTTTAATAATAATATCTTGGACACAATACACATAGCGCCCTCTAGTTTCAAGCTAAGCAACTAAATGTTTGTGTTGTGGATACTAGATAACGGATATTAATACATATATACTTTTCTTTTGTAAATACATACTTATAATACATAGAAAAACACCCAGACGCCACACAAATATTCATGTTTCTCACAAATACTTCCGTGACAATCCGTCCGGACCTCATTGCTGCAGCCAGTAGTTTTAGCAATGCGCCACACACTGTATTAGACCATGAGACCAGGCTGAGACCATGTTGACATGGGGTCCGAGTGCTTGTGCACTATATAAAAATCAAAGAGACTGATCGAGGCCTCTCGCGACCACAGGGCTAGTCTTTCCTCGCACAGAGGATTAGCATTGCCATTCAGCGTGACAATGCGGCCCGTCTTCTGTTCCCGCTGCCAGTAGACCAAGATGGGGAGAAATTTGATTTGTTATTGTAGATAAATGTTATCAATTATTATTAGCCATTTCCTTTGTGTGGAGATTGAGCACCCCGTTTCTGAATCAAGAAGTCGTGAGATCGAATCTGGGTTTACATCAATGATTTTTCAGAATTCTTTCCGAAATTTATGTGTGATAACTTTGGTGACTGATAATTTTATAACGGGTGTATAGTGACCATTCGAAACGCAAAAGTTCCGAGAGGATTTTTAGCCGCTGGCCATATCTCCGGGTTAGTCAATAGTATAGTCAACCTTAAAGATCTGTTCTATATTATGATTATGTTGTCTATGAAACATATTTGAAATGTCATAAACAAATGTTCGTATATATTTAATACTGAAACGCCAATATGTAAGGGTAAACGGGCTATATATTACTCACATATGACGCCAGTCCATATTGCGTAGGCGAAAAGAGTTTGTTTGAAACATTTTTTTTTACTTATTTTTATGCCCTAGACACCCTTCATTCGAGATATTTCTTACTCAACTTCAACCAAATTGAGATCTATAGTCCAACTTAGAGTAGTTAATGGGCTTCTATTAAATTTGAATAATAAATATTCGAATGAACGGTGTTGGAGAGTCTTGAGATATGTAAATAACATAACATAACTTCACGCCTTTCCCTACCCGAAGGTGTAGGCAGTGGCTATTAAGTCTCGACTCGCCGTTATGTTTACGTCCCAAATGTGACGAACCTATTGGCACAATATTATTAGCCATCGATATTTATCACAGATAACTTTCGAAATTAATTTTGAAAAATCATTGCCAAGATTCGAACCCGCTACCTTTGGAGTCAGAAAGTGTGTTTGACTTCTGTACTATATTTTGAGTAGTGAATATTTTGTGTTCTTGGAAAAAAATGTTTTTTCTTAATTCGAGTTGTATTATTGACTACGGAATATTAACCTATGAAGGTATTAAATTAATTTGCTATCCCAACGATAACTTATAGAAGCGAGAGTTGGGTATGGCAGAGGGTGCATGGAGGTATGATAAACGCAGTCGTAATGAGGTCACTGCGCATAAAAGCGGCTCGCCAGCCGCGTCGAAATATGATTTTAAGAAAGAAATTTTGAAAGAGAGTTTTGGAGTAAAAGTAAGAAAGAGCATGCTCTGATGGTTCGGACATGTAGAAAGAATAGAAGATGCTCCATATTGTATGTAGATGGTGAAGCTTATTGTCATACATATGACGATAGAATATTGTAAATCATCAGCCACAATCAGCCACAGTGGTAGAGCCAAGCAGTTCGCTGCATGAATGGGCCGGCTCGACCGGTGAAACACCACGACCTCTCAAAAGACCGACGTAAAGTGGCTCATGCCGTTTTTCGTTCGGTGAGAGAGGTACCCGGAGGCCCACCCCCTTCCCCATCCTTTCCTATCCCCTATCCCTTAAAGGTCGGCAACGCAACAGTAACACTATATATGTTGCTGGTGTCCATGGGCGGCGTTGGTTGCTTACCATCAGGTGACACGCTTGCTCGTTTGCCCTCCTATCCCATTAAAAAAAAAATCATCATTATTTGTTACAGATAACTTACGGGTTTGAACTCAATACTTAAATGTCACAAATCAGAGCGTTAAACCAATAATGAATCTACAGACACTGTTAATATTTTCATTATTTTTACAGAGATTGAAACATTTCTATGGGGTGTCTATTGTTATATTTTTCTTTATATTCATGTACCATCCTAGAGATACAATTAATGCTCACCATCTGCTCAAAAATATAATTATAACTGTGTGATCATTTTATTTTGGCAATACAGTTAAATACAAGTACAATATTGTGTTGGCGGAAATTGGAAACAATTATGCCGTGACGTTATCGATAATAGCCAAGTAATAGGTTTTATAACTCCCTCAAACAGTTTCACTTAACAACCTCGACTGTAAATGGACTGATTATATTTTTGGTCACTCTGTTACTGTGTTCATTTTATTTTGCCAACACTTTTTAGCCTAAGCTCTCTGACTAGTTTAATTGAATATTTCTGTGGTAATTAATCCGAAAAAATATACTAATTTTTCTACAATAATAATTTATACGTTCCTGATAATCTGATTAAATCTAAAATAGTGATTTTCGCTATCAGTTTGTCTAAGAAAACTATGAATGTATTGCCCTCTTTTACCAACATAGTTTTTCTTGGATTACATATATACATAACTTCACACCAAATCTCATAATCCCTTGTGGGGTAGGCAGAGAGAATAGCGCGCTTTCAGGCACGATTCTTAAACGCCTTACTCGCTTCGTTGACTTTCATAATTTTACTTCATAATTTTGTTCTTGGCTTAATATTCATTAATTGATATTGTGATTAAATACTCATCCCTTTATTATATACTAGTCCCAGCAACATTATCATATACTGGTATATACCGATATACATAAGTATATATATATATATATATACATATATATGAATCCCGTTTATACCCAGTTCATATATGCGACGCTTCGCTCCGTCTTCAGTTTTCAGCGGACGATTCCGAAATCGGCATTCAACTGTAGCGCACGTTGACTACGCTAGACGCATCTTGTGCTGTATTCTCACGAATAAAATCAGTTTTATAAATAATAATTTACATTATAATTGATTAAAGAATAACAATTGTTAATTAACTTTGAATATTATCTTTTTTATTTTATCTATTTATTTAATAATTAATAAGTGTGTGTGCGCGTGTGTGTGAATTGAAAACTTTTGTGATTGAAAAAGTTTGGAGCGTTGTCATTGTGTAAGTAACATGTTTCGTCTTAGCAAAAAAATTTGAAAGCTTGATGAATTACTTTTGCGGTACTTTACGAAATTGTTTTCAACATTATTTACATTGCGTATAATTATAATAGTTGCAAGTAATAAATAAATATTTGCTTTAATTAAAGTTAAAGTTACAAATATACAGGTTTTATTAAAAAAATATATATGTTTATAATTTGTAAATAAAAGTTATTTTAGTATATTTTATAGGCTGTATGTTTAACTTCTTAGCTTAGGAAGGGAGCTTCGATAATGAAATCCAGAAGCATTATTGCATAGTAACTAAAAATTATCGTAAATATTTTTTTACAGTCAGAAATTAACGTTTGAAACAGTTCATAAAATTCATTGTTCATACTTTTCTAATTGAAACGCCGGTCCTGATATTAAATAGGTTAACTATTAAGTTTTTATATCCAGATTTCCGGATTTTAATTCGGATTTTTCATTCAAATTTAATCATAGCTACGTTTTCTTAATAAAAAAAAATTGATCAGTTTTATTTATGTCGGTAAAAGCGAAATCATTTTATTTTAATAGTTATTGGAGTATTATGAAATTATATTATAAGTATAAAATTTTTGGAAGTTGTATGTAATTATAATAGACTAGCAGACCCAGCAAACTTATCGCTTCGAAATAATAAATAACATGTTTTAAAAAAAGTAGCCTAAGCTGTTTCTTATTGCTCCAGCTAGCTGCCAATTAAATTCACGTCAAAATCGGTCTAGTCATTTTAGAGATTACTCGAAACAAATATTAAAAAGCATTTATTTCAATGTTACAAACGTACACTTCAATTTTATTTATATGTATAGACGGCTAGAAGTTTTCACGTATTCTACGATGCCTACACCGTCAAATATTAATAGCGAGAAAATATAAATGTAGTTAAAGGAAAATATTATATTTCAATATAATTTAATGTCACAAACATCCACATCAGTGGACATATGGTAGATGTTCTCAAAATACGTGACCGTGTTTTTAAAACACATTCGGGGACACGTCTGCAGATACTATTACTGAAAAATAATAATGTATTTTTGGAATACAGTTTATGTAATACTGCAGAATATATGTTTAAATAAAAATATGCTATATTAAGGGAGTTTTTTTAGTATCAATAACAAAAGCACACGAGCACACAGCTTCTGAATCCAGAGGTCGCGGGCTCGAATCTTAGCTCACACCAATGACTTTTCTAAATTAATTGGGAAAGTTATGTATGATAAATTTTGATGAATTAAAACTTTGTGCCCGGCAATAAGTTCGCCACCTATTCCATTTGGGACGTAAACATAACAGCGAGTCGAGGCTTAACAGCTAGTGCCTACATCTTCAGGTAGTAAAAAGCGTGACGTTATGTCATGTTCTTTAAACTCCATAACTCTTGTCATTTGATAATTATTTTCATTCCTGACGTCTTTTTTCAATAGGGGTTTGCTCATGTGTCGCGCTCAGTCCTTATTTCATCTTCCTTTAATTCTACGAAATAATTCATTAATAATGTTAAAATTAAAATTTTGTAGTGATTTAGATTTTTATTAGTGTAGTTTTACAGTATATAACCATCTCAATAAGTAATCAATCTATCTTACTCGTTCTAACTCTAAAACCTCTAGGAAAAACCACAAATTTATAACTAAACATGAAAGTTTAAAAAACATGGACATCTATATTCACGTCTAATAAAAAAAGGAATTTCGTTCCACAAGTTGACAAAAAAAAACCCGTTGAACACTTTTAATTTCGATCTTATATAAATCATTTTCGTGCCCTTATCCCTCGTAGAGTACCCCATTTGGAGAAGGATAAGGCCACAACATATCTCTCATATTATCCATATTGTCAATAGTTTTGTTTGTGGTTTTATGACCGGTCACCTGCCTGACGTCATCCCTCCTTGGGAAGGTTTTTGTTCCACCAGGAGTAAAATGCAGAAGTTGATGATCTTAGCCTGTAATTATCTTAGGCTCCTTCTTCTGGATGTCTTAATAGTTGATTGTATTGTAGACTTAATTATATATTAAATAATTTTAAAGCTTTATATTATTGTCAGTCGTCCTTTACACCGTTTCCTACTACAACATTAAAATCTATTTAACTATTAACAGAATAGGCAGCAAAATTGCTTTCTCAATAAATATATAAGCACTTTAAAACTTATTTTAATTTACCCGCTTAGTACAAGCTGGCGCTTAACTACCGTTAAATGTTGAATGAGAAATTTGTTCAACAAAAGGTTGCTTCGTCAGTATACAAGTCTTTTATTTTATTATATTATGTTAATAACTTTGTATATATACTTTGTAAACAAAATATTTGCATAGTGAACTCGTAATTTTTCGCTTATGTTATGAGAGCTTGAGGTCGAGAGAATATCGACCAAAATTAGGCCCGTCAGCGGTGATTCCAGCCTACTGTTAATAACATTAAAAGACTAGAGGGCATTTCTAAGCGTATAACTTGGACTAACTTAGTTAATTTTTTTTTTTTTTTAGTTTTTTTTTCTGGTCGTATCAAAGTTTGTTGAAAGCTCTATTGGCAATATAGCTGGGCTATTAGAGAACAGCAAGCAATGAAATCTGGCTTTTGATTAACAAATTCAATAGTAAACTGTAAGGAGGAATGAAATTTCGATGATGTCTAGGTTGTTAAGTTGCATATATTGTAAATATTGCGTCCATGATTAGTGGTCACTACATCAGTACTTACTGATTATGACGAGCTCAAAATTTTGCTGAAGTTTTTTAATAATTAATCAGTCTTTTTGAGGTTTTTATTCCAAGTAAAACGTTTATACCAAGAGAAAATAATCTAAACTCAAAACTTACTTAACTTACAATCAAATAAAGTAAGGTAATAATACTAAACGAAAGATGAATTGAAACTCTCCAAATTTTTCTCAACATTTGGACTTGAGCTGTTATAACACTGACCTAATTAAATCTGCAGCTAGCTTAAACAACTTTTGAGATTAATAATAAATCTCTTTCATTTTAGTTGCGACAATATTTCGTCAAGTAATTTATATACATCCTCTTATCTTAAATGGCTTTAATTTAGTAAGTATAAATTACTATAAATATAAATAAGTAAGTAAAAATAAAAAAGTAAGTATAAATTACAAGTAGTTCACTATAAATCTATGAATGAGTGTCGTCTGCGTAGCAAACGACACTCACGCCAATAGGTAGTTGATCCTGGAAAGATATATTGGATAGATCTCATTTTTTTACGTTTCTGTGTCCAAAACGGGACCCTATTCCTGAGATTGTGTTGTCCATCTGTCTGCGATCAGGCTTATCTTAACAACGGTGATAACTAGAGAGTCAAAATTTAAACAGATAAAAATAAAACAAACTAGACATTTAAGGAAGACTTGGACTTGGTCGATTCAATTTTTTTGTAAACGGTTTAGTGTTAGAAGTATGAATAGATTTTATTCATATTTGAGTTGATCCTCAAACATTTATGTGTATCCAAGTTCACTTCAAAAGTTCTACAAGCACAAATCATCCACAAAACAAACTAACATAGCAACCAGTCGCCTCCTCCTCACAACAAACAAACAAACACAAATAACATCAACAACAATCTTCCAACCCGGCTGGTCACCGTGGAAGAATACGACCATAACCCTTCAAAGGAAAGAACATATATAAAAAGAGATAAAAATATAACAGGAAATAAAAATATTACAGAAATATATAATATAATACAAAAAGTTCATATTGCGACGTACCAAACTGTAGTTAAGTAGTAATTGACACAGAAAAATGGCATCTTTGGAGGAGGCCTGCACCCAACCAATGGGTTTCTTGCAAAAAAAAATTCCTACAAAACAAAATAGTTAAACAGTTAAAACCTAATTATTAAATTTTTAAAACACATGTTAATATAGATTAGTAAATAAGAGCAATCGTAAAGAAAAATAGTTACTTAAGTTCAAAACTAGAGAATCAGATTTTATTTCCTTTTTAGTTTAAGATAAAAGTGTACTAAATTTACTGTAAATATGCAAGAAATACAAGGCCTTTTTTATTTTTATTTTATTTTATTTAAGTTCACTTCTACTATTTAAGTATTAAAAAACCAAACGTATTTCTTGATATTAATTAATATCTCAGTGGGGAATATTTCGTGTATCTTTCCATTAATTGATAATTATAATTGATACTTAAACAGTCTCGGTGGCGCAGTGGGCGAGCGCACGGCCTCTGATCCAGAGGTCCGGGGTTCGATTCCAGACACTGGCTCACACCAATGACTTTTCAAAATTGTTTTCGAAAGTTATGTGTGATAAATACCGATGACTGACAAACTTTGTGCCCGGTATGGCAATAGGTTTGCCACCTATTCCATTTGGGACGTAAACATAACGGCGAGACGAGGCTTAACAGCCGCTGCCTACACCTTCGGGTAACAAAAGGCGTGAAGTTATGTTATGTTATAATTGATACTGTATTAACAGTATCGCTGAAAACATCAGATGTGTACTTATTACTATATATATCATGCGTCATTCTATTTATCTATTTCATTATAGAATAGAAACATAATATACAATTAAAAGTAAAGTAGTTATTTTAACAAGTCTCGGTGGTCCAATGGTCGAGCTTGTGTTTCTGGATTAAAAAGTTGTGGGATTGATATCGGACTCTTTTCGAAATTTACTTTCCGAAATTATGCGTGATATACATATAATATCAGTGAGTCTATAGCAGTAGGTTCTACCATCTATTCCCTTTGGGGCATAAACAATAAGCGACTCGAGGCTTAACAGACGGCGTTGCTCTACCACTGTGAAAATTATTTTATTAATTACATAACTGCAATCATCTGACTCATGAATCACATTACTATTAAACATAACTTTAGATTTTTTAATAGAAAATATCGTTATCTCAATGGTGTGGGTGTCGAACACCCAAAGTCTAAATTAAAAAGTCGTGGTATCGACTCTGGGTTTTACAGAAATAACTTGACGGAAATTATGTGTAAATTCATACATAATTATAAACCAAATCTCTTGCAAGGTAGGCAGAGTATACAAAGCGTCATAAGGCACGATTCTTACACATCTCACTCGCTTCGTTGACTTTTAGAAATCTTTACATTCACGCGCGTCGATTTTTGGGGCTCCTAACATCACTTTCTTACAGAATTCTATTTGATCATGGAATGTGTGTCTTGGCCATCCTCGACTCCAACATCCATCCGATTTGCATTGTATACCTGCTTAGTCAATCTTGAATCATCCATTCTTTCTGCTTGTCTGAACCCTCGAAGCAATCCATTTTTTACTTCTACTCCAACACTCTCTTTCAATCCAACTTCCTTCCTTACAACATTATTTTCAACCTTCTTTCGAGCCCTAACCAACTCTCACTAACGTTTTTTGCGCCCAGGAATCTGCCCAACCCGCCATTTACGCTTTTTCCTAATGCCACTTTTCTTTCTACATACGCGATGTACCTGTCATCCCTGCCAAAAGGGCATCCAATATATACAACTTAATTGACCAGCTCCAGTACTACATCATTAAATGTTATTCTTGCATCCGTTCTGGATTCCTCTCTTTCAAATACCATAACTTT
Organism: Euproctis similis; assembly: GCA_905147225.2. Lineage (NCBI taxonomy): Eukaryota > Metazoa > Arthropoda > Insecta > Lepidoptera > Erebidae > Euproctis > Euproctis similis. Next base: position 4,641,360 of record LR990118.1, on the reverse strand, counting down.
CGTTTTATAAGCATAAGTATATTATATAAGTTATGGGTATAGCAATAGAAATAATAATAACCGTACCATTGATCTTTAAATTCCTAAATTTGCAAGCAGCGGCAGTATACGTCAATGGATACTAATCTTAGAAATTAGATACAGAAAAAATCTAAATAAAAATTTAATGGCTATACACTCGGCTCGCACTTGAAGCGATATTCACGTCAGTTGATTCTGTTAAGCTTTATCAAAATACAAATAAGTATATTTATATCAATTTATAGTAATTGATTGTACATAAATTTCGTTGTTTACGATTTAAACCCCTGCCGGTAGTAAAATCTCAACACGTGGCTACCTAACCTTTGAAACAAAAATATTTATTTATTCAAAAATAGAATAAATTCATTTCAATAGCATGAAAATAGAAAGAAGAATTTGAGATGAATTAAAAAAAAACACATGTTATAGTTTTAAATAAATAATTTCCGCGATTTCGTGGCATGCGAACAGTTCTTAGCCAGGATTTGAACCGCGGCAATTTCCGAGCAAATAAAGTGAGAAATGATATTAGATATTAACGGTCGCATCTGTTCCCATGGAGAGTTGTTTTCCCAGATGTAATTATAAGTTACCAACTTCCCTATAGAGATAAGGCGGAACAAAATATTACTATTAATTTGTTATGCTAAGAAAAACTAATAATACACGCATATTTCACGCCAAGTCCTTTGAGGGAACTAGGAAGAAAGAGTTGAGTACGAAAAATAATTGTGATTGTGGTGTACTTGTGAATTTTTTGTTTTCCTTTATACTTATCATGCGTTTATAATTTTTAATCATTACATAGTTTAAAACAAAGTCGTTTTCCGTTGTCTGGCCCCTTATGTATATATCTTGGATACTAGGCAACGGATTGATGCGGTGCGGTTAGGCGGTTTGATGTGTGAACAAAGAATAAAAAATACTTTTGTTTTTACATAACATAACATCACATAACTTCACGCCTTTTGTTACCCGAAGGTGTAGGCAGCGGCTGTTAAGCCTCGTCTCGCCGTTATGTTTACGTCCCAAATGGAATACGTGGCGAGCTTATTGCCATACCGGGCACAAAGTTTTCAGTCATCGATATTTATCACACGTAACTTTCCGAAAACAATTTTGATAAGTCATTGGTGTGAGCCAGTGTCAGGATTCGAACCACGACCTATGGATTCAGAAACCGTGTTCTCGACCACCGAGTCTATAAAAAAATACTTTTGTTTTTACATCACAATGATATTATCTGTAACAATCCTTAACAATCTTTAACAGTCTACTTTTTTAGGTTTTATTTAATTTTTATTAAGGTAGTGTCGTGAATTTGTTTGTACCAAATATTTTCAGTATTTTATATGGTTCACTAGAAATCATGCATATACAATAATTCGGATTCGGATACGGGAGAGATAGATTTCCGCTCTTTTGGATCAAGAAGTCGTGGGATCGAATTCGGGTTCACGCTAATAAATTCTCAGAGTTCTTTTTGGAAAATTATGTGTTTTAAATATTGATGATTCCACCATCTTTTCCAGGCGAGTCGAAGCCTATCAGTATCACCCTACACCTTTCAGTTAAAAAAATCTTAAGGTTATAAAAAGTAGGATTTGTTTATTATATATTTGTTTCAATAAGCTTGTGTTTGTTAAAACCAAACTCCTAGAAAAAAGCGACTATTTTTAAAAAGAATATATTTTATCACTGCCCACATCAGATATGAAATAATTGACAGTAGCACATATGTACATTACTTATAATCCCTACACAAGTACAGATAAGCTTAGCGATAAATGCACTTAAAATTCAAGTGCTACATTTCATCCACTTATACATCCGATGTTTTATAATATATTCACGTCCATACATAGGAAAAACACGAAGAAACTCTATCGACGCCTTAGGATATTAACAGGGTGAAGATACAAAAATGTATATGATTTAATCCTAAAATGTAACAGATCTGCCTACCTTTATTTATTACGTCAAAGCCTTTTTGTATAGAATTCTAGTATCTACAAAATTGGTTGTCATAACGAGCTTCGATTAATTGAAGCGAGAAAAAATCTTCTAAAACAAACAATTATTTTGAATCCGTAATCATATTTTTTCTATATAAAATATCTACACTTTGAAATAAAAAGTTGTTTGTATATTTATCACACATAACTTCCGAGAAATCACTTGTGTGATCCCGGAAAAGATCCACGACTTCTGAACCAGTCCCGAGGAGTTCGAAAATATTGGAAATGTTAAAAGATTAATATTGATTCATTATAAAATACCTAACATGTAAAATTATATACTGTGACTTCTAATTCATGTGAAATATTTAATCATTAATTAAAGTTAAATTTTTGAGCTACACAAGAGAGTTTTGTCCAGCTGTTAGTATATTATTTTTGACAAGAATTATTTTTAAACATCTGCAGCTAATTCTATCAATTCATATTCTATTAAATAAAACCATTTTAGAAAAATTCCAGGCTGAACTTGCTAAGTGGTTTATTTAATACTTAACTTGAAGCAAAATGAAGTTTATGGATTAACCAATTAATCAACTACTACTAAAAAAAAGCTTTCAATTCGTTAATATAAAATCTTGATTTCTTTATAAATAAATATAAAGTACCAACATAAATTTATATTCTCTTAAGTTGCTTAAGATTTTAAGATATAGACAATAAGAATTTATTATATAAGTGGGGCAAGATAAGTACGTCGATAGTAAAGTTACGATAAATTTAAGACTGTATATGAGACTAACAGTACTCTTAGATATTTTATTTACATTCACGCTTTTGACATCCAAAATGTAGGCAGTACTTTATCGGGCCTCATAAAATATTCGAAACACTCGTAAAGTTGTAGCGCTGATTATCATAAATTAGACACTGTTTTTTTCAATTTCTGTTTCATAATTATCATAAATGAATAAAGTGGTAGATTCTTGCAGTTCGCTGCATGAATGTGTCGGCTCGACCGGTGAAATACCACGACTTCTGGGAATATCGGCGTTCAGTGGCTCATGCTGCGTTTCGTTTGGTGAGAGAGGTATCCGGAGGCCCGATCCCCTTTCCCCTTCCTTTCCCCTCCTACTCCTTTCAGGAACGGCTATGCACCACAGTGTTCATGGACGGTGAGGAGTTACTTGCCATCAGGTGGCCCACTTACTCGCTTGCCCTCCTATCCAATAAATAAAAAAAAACACATAAATTTCCGAATCTGGGATATTCCAAACAGAAATATTCGTGCTGAGCCACTAGACCATCGGGTTCCGTCAAAATACACAAACAGCCTATGAAAATATTTACCTCATATAAAATGTATTTCGTCAACAATTTTAATAGCAGCCTCCATTATAATAATCAATGTGTTCTAGATATGTCCAAATTCAATTTGTTACGGAAATTGATTAAAAATTGTATAGTTTGTAAATAAAGACACGACTGATAACAATAATACATATACATACATACATACATAACTTCACGCCAAAAAAGTCAGTTTGATATAAAATATAAAAAAAAATGTTTTTTTACGTTGTTCCAGTTATTGTTAAGAATATTTCAGGATATATTTACTAATTTTATAACTTCGCTTTCATATGTTTCTACACAAAGGCAGCGGCTGTTATTTTTGACTCGGTAAATTTATATATCCTAAATGGAATGGGTGGCATAACGTATTACCATACACCAGACACAGTTAAGTGAGTCATCGATATTTATAGAACATAATTTCTGAAAATAATTTCAAAAAGACCTTGGTGTAGGCCAGAAAATCGATCTCACCACTTTTTTATTCAGAAGCGCGAGTTCGATCATTTTACCACAGAGACTTAGAATATATTATTATATAGTAAATAATATACTTTTAAAATTGTGCTAATGCAGTAAAATTTACATAGATAATGTTATAATTAGATATTATTATTTTTTATCCGAGTAAATAAAAATGTAAAAACAACGTCTTTAAATTTTTTTTCCATGCTTAGTGTGAGTTAATTACCGAAATACTTTTGAGGCCATACTGATTTTGGAGCCATTACTACTGACAGTTAATTGATATTATATAGGAAAAACACGGTCTAGAAAATAAATTAATTGTAAAAGTTTTGCTCTGGCGGATAACCATAAAGAATGACGGGAGTCAAACTCTCCTACCAAGATTTACCACGAAAAAGAAAGTCTCGGCAAAAGCCAAATTTATTTATTTTTAAACCATTAGCTTGACTTATTGTGCGGTAAAATTGGTGGCAAGTTTAAAAATGGGTCGTGGATCCTTCGGAAATTCCTCTCGTCACAGTTTGTGCAAACGTTGCTAGCATATTAGACTTAAGAATATTTAAGCTATTCCTTACTATACCTATATGTAAGAGAATTATCGATAAACCAATGTACTAACAATAACAATCTGGTAGCACCTAAAAGTTGTCTCCTTGCTAAACACAACGAAAATAACATGTCTCCAATCCTGATGAACAAATGCTTTACTTTTTCGTCCACCATTGATTAATGCCCTTACCAGGGTATGCAGTAAATCTCTTGGAAGTATACAAGTTAACTATACCGCACTTGTTTTCACCATTCAGAAAATGGCGACAATAATTCAAGAGAAAAACAAACCGACTATATTTTACATCAAATCAATCCTGATAGAGTTTTTGGATTTTGTCCAAATTCAATTTTGCTCTACATTGTTACTGCGCTCGAATATGTAGGTATAAATAGATACAATGGCCAGTATCTTTTCGAAAATTATCATAAACGCGTTTTAGAGTCGTTGGTATAATTGATGAAAACTATTAAACAACAAACTTTTTCATAAAGGAAAAAAAACAAATAGTTATTAAATCTGGGAATTAAAAAACAGTGGTAAATATATGGAGTTTCTTGACTGGCTCTACCAATGTAAAACCACGCACCCCTAGATAATCAATTTAAAGTGTCACAAACTATGCTTCGTTCGGAGAATGAAGTATCCGGTAGCCCATTTTCCTTTCCCTCCATCTTTTTATGTATCCTATCTTAAAGGACCAGCAACGCAACTGTGACCTTCTCGGTGATGGAGATGTCTATGGGCGGCTCTGGTCGCTGGCCACTAGGTGACTGACTTTCCCGTTTTCTCTTCATTCCCGTAAAAGACGGATTATTATCACTAAAATTTGGACAGATACAAATCAAAAGTCTGTAATAGTACCGCTGGAAATAAAAAAAAAACTTTCTAAATAGTTTTAGGCAAGTTCAATTACTCGACAGAGAATATTATTTAAAAAAAATTAAAGAATAGAGAATATAACCTTCCATATTTAATATTTAAAAAAAAGAACTAATTTGAAAATCGAACGCAAACAAAACTCATCATCGACCGTACAAGAGTAACAAGCAACGTGAGAGAACTAACTTTAAGCGTATTAGAATGTCTCAACAAAAGTCAACAAAAGCTATTGTAACTTAATAACATATAATCCTCTTTACAACTCACTTAAACCAAATAAACTCGTAAGGCTTTCGCTAAAGTCAAACATTGCTGATCTGTTAAACTCTATAACATTCAAATTAGTCTCCAACTCTTACATTGTCTACAACCAGGTATTAACATACGAGTTGAATATTTTGTTTTAATGTTAGTTAATTGCGTTTTAAAAAATATTATACGAAGATATAAGAGCATTGTTAGCTTTGCTCGTATCATAATTATTGACAATTAGTTTTGTTCGCCATTTCACTGGCTTTTTGTGCCCCATGAAAGTAGAATAAATATGTCAAGAAACGAATCTACGGGATCATAGTAGGTTTATACAAATAGATGCTGAACCTGTTGCCATACCGGATACAAAGTTTTCAGTCATCCATATATATCGCACATAACTTTGGAAATTAATTTCGAAAACTTCTTAGTGTGAGCCAGGATTCGAACCCGCGACCTCTTGATTCACGAGCTCTAGCTATGGACCATCGAGACTTTTTACATACAAACATATCATCATACAAATACACCAACTATCGCATTTATAATATTAGTTAAATTCTTTAATGTATTTCTTTTATGGCATAGGAGGGCAAACGAGCAGGCGTGTCACCTGATGGTAAGCAACCAACGCCGCCCATGGACACCAGCAACACATATAGTGTTACTGTTGCGTTGCCAACCTTTAAGGGATAGGGGATAGGAAAGGATGGGGAAGGTGGGTGGGCCTCCGGGTACCTCTCTCACCGAATGTAACGCGACATGAGCCGCTTTACGTCGTGGTATTTAATTATTGTGATATTTAAGAGGAATTGTGTGCCATACGATACTTACACATCTCTTTCTGCTTACACGGAATTTTAATCTTAAAAGATGTGGTTGATAAGAATGAAGCATACAGTAACCCAGTTAGGATCTAATTAAGGATGGTTTTCTGAAAATTCGTGTTACATAGTTTTTGTAATAAAATTAGGTTGAAAAAATATGAAAGATTTATGAACTTTTTAAAGGAGAAGCTAACATTAACTAGAGATGCTCAGTTAAAATCGATTTTTATGAATAGCTTAAATCGATTTTACAGATTATCCGTTCATAGCCACATATAATTGTAACAGACATTTTAAATATATTCAGACATTAACGCATAGTTGAACTTTAATACAGTATATCAATCTGTTACTTTCAAACCGAGCTATGTACCAAAAATAAAAACTCGTTCTATTTATAAATGTTATGTTCCACTTTCATGACCTTGTTGTAACTTCTGTATAGTTTTTTTTTTACTGTACAATAACATCAATTATATAGAGAAATAAAAAAGAAATATTGTAAATGTGCCAATTGAGAATGGCTAAAACGACCTCTGAGGTTTTATGTTCAAATAAAAAGAATACAAATAATATAATCATTTTCATTCGTTTTGTGAATATCCTTTTTAGACTTAAAATAAAATACTTGGGTACTGGCTGGTAATAAAAGAACATAAAAAGTTAAGATGTCTTTTTTAAAAAAATCTTTTTTTTTTAGAATACTAAAAAATCTGATAGCCATATTTTATATTTTATTTTCTACTAAAACTATTACAAACGCCGGAATCAAATTTACTCTATGTTAGTTCGAATAAAGATTGATTTCCATTGCGATAAATAAAAATTATTTTAGTAGCCTCAGAGTTTATTCATTATAAACAAATAAATATTTAATATTTATAAGCACCTAAAGGCAGATATCAATGAAGTTATAATGTATGAAAATGATTATAATTATAAGCCCTAAATCAATGAAATTATAAACTGTTCGCTACTCAAATGGGCCGGCTCTACCGGTGAAATACCACGACCTTTCGGAGTATTGGCGTAAAGTGGCTCGTGCCGTGTTTTGTTCTGTGAAAGCGAAGAAAGGCCCATTTTATTTCAATAATGTTATAAGAGAATGATTCAATTTTCATTTTATTTTAACTAATCTTTAGTCAGAGTTAGTAAATGGCACCTATTCTCTTGATATTCTTACTTTATTGACTTTAAATTATAAATTAAGTATGTGATGCCACAGGTAACCACTTAGTTATATAAAAAGTAGTTAGTTATATAAATAGTTATATATAAGCAACAAATATAAATTTAAAAGACAGATAAAGAGTATCGAAAATATAATTATATAGCAAAATTGAAAGATTGTTTTACTACCACCTATTAGTGATTAATTTTCTACCACACAGAAGCTAATAAAATATTTAAAGTTAATACATAAGACTACTAGATTTTAGTCAACGATTTCACTGCTCAGATAAATATCGCTAACAAAATGCATCTGTGGCATTTACGCCCGAATACTGAACCGCCACTCAAATCTGACAATCAATAAAGCGCTACTTACTGGCTCAAATTTCATGCATTCTGTCTAATGTGACAGTTACTTAAACGCTTAAGTAGCGCTTACATATTTGAGTGGCGGTTCAGTATTCGGGCTTTAATGTTATAAATAGTTGTATTATAACTGCCAAATGGCAACATCGCTAGTCCCATCTGAATAATGATATTGTAAACAATGTAACAACATTTTAAATCAAATATATTATAGGGAATGTAATTGATTTTTTTTTAGCAAGAAATAAACTTATATCTAGTAGTATGTCTCGATGATGTTAGTGGTGAATGCTGATGATTAAACACATAACATAACATAACTTCACGCCTTTTACTACCCAAAGGAGTAGGCAGCGGCTGTTAGGCCTCGTCTCGCCGTTATGTTTAGGTCCCAAATGGAATAAGTGGCGAACCTATTGCCGTACCGGGCACAAAGTTTTCAGTCATCGATATTTTTCACACATAACTTCCGAAAAGAGCTTCGAAAAGTCATTGCTGAGAGCCAGTGTAAGGATTGGAACTGCGACCTAGATTCAGAAGCGGAGTGCTCGACCACGGGACCACCGAGACCTTAGCATGACAATTATAAGTATTTATTTAAAAAAATAGTGAATCATGCATAAAATTTAATGGTATTAAAACATAACGACGTTTCGAACTCTTTACAGAGATTATTTTCACGAGTTCGAAACGTCGGGAAATAAATAGAAAATAAGCTCTCAATAAACGCGATAAAATCCATAAAAAGTTTTTTAATGTTATTTATGTCTGTGATTCGCGAAAATCTAAGAAATAGGTATTAAAACAGCTTATTTATTACACAACTTTTTAAAGAAATCCGAGAAATGATTGACGTATATTCAGATTCGAGCCTAGGACTTCATGATACAGAAACGGGGTGATACAGACCACAGAAGCGTCTATAATATATGATAAATATGGATGAGTGACAATATTGTACCCAGTACATGGCAATAGGTTCGACAACTTACTCTTTGTGGGATGTAACAATTCTGCGAGACTCAGTTATACCATCGCTGCCACACCTTTAGGTAGAGAAAGGTGTGAAGCTATAAACAAATATCATTTTAGTTTCAGATCTTCTATATATGCTAAATTTTCTATGGGTATTCAAAAGGATTTGTTGATAGTTTATATTTACAAATAAACCCAGCAGTTTACTTGTAGTATAGATAAATAACCTAAACACCTACTGTCGCACGATCTGCCCCACTTATTTATGAATCTAAACCATCTTCCAATCCCCTTGAACTCACACAAAAAAAAACAACATAAAAATTGGTCCAGTTCAGTGACATACACACGCACACAAGAAATATATTATATAAATAAATCACTTGAAAATTCTGCTAAAAAACTGTTATAATTTAATTGAAATTATGACAAAAACAGTAAGTCAACGTTTTGAACCTATTCAGAGGCAAAATATACTATCCACCAATCAACCCTTCCGTCATGCGCAGGCCACACTCGACATTGCGTTAGTTCAACTTCACATAACATATTAGGGTACCTTTTCACCAAATACTAGAACCTACTATAAACTTGCCGTGACAGGTCCCACCCGGTAGAAAAAATCGTTCTTACATAATTTGACAATGGTTTGATGTGTTTTTAAATATCCAACGTGGTTTTATAAGAGGTGAAAGAAATGTAAAAACAAATGAATAAAACAATAAAACAATTGCGTTGTTCCGAATTTCGGAAAATAAAGTACACCATGCTTATGTATTTAAATTAAACTAGACAACTGTCAATCTAAAATCCGTACAGCCTTTCAGGCTAAAAGTATGTGATGTCGTAAATTATACACATTCTTGAAACCAACTTTTCATCTAGAATAGTGGGATAAAGAGACTCTAATAATTGACTTCTCAAAATAACAAATAGTAAGTTACAAATGTTAATAGTTATTAAAATAGTTAAGTAATTAAGATCAGATCAATACGCTAATCCCAGTATTACAAGTAGCTTCAAGGGCATTAATTCCACGGGTGGAGGCAGCGTTTTGTTGTACTCGAACATAAAAAAACGTAACTTCACGTCTTTTTCTACCCGAAGGTGTAGATAGTGCCTGTTAAGTCTCCACTCGCCTTGTTTCTAGAAATCGCTAAAAGAATATTCAGTTAAATGAAATACGACAAATAGCTTTGTATTATAATTCAAGGCTATTTGTCGTACATCCTTCTCAACCAGTTCAGTTATCTCTTGATATACGATGCGAGAAAGGGCCCATTTCAGGTCATATCCCTGAGTCAGCTTTTACCATATCCAATGGTTTAGGTGTTTAGACGGACTGGGATATTTCTGGGTCAGCCCATATCCCATCACTACCACATGGCACTAATAAGTTATGAAAGTCAAAGAAGCGAGTGAGGCTTGAAAGCATCGTGCTTTACGCCGCTCTGTTCTCTCCGGCTACACCCCAAGGGATTTGGCGTGAAATTATGTATGTATGTGTATTTTCGTACCGTTTGAAGATTTAAACTTATATTTACACACATTCCATGATCAAATAGGACGTGTTCTGGAGGAAGGTGATGTTAGGAGCCTCAAAAATCGACGCGCGTGTATGAAAAGAGTTATGAAAGTCAACGAAGCGAGTGAGGTGAGTAAGAATCGTGCCTTATGGCGCTCCGTTCTGCGCTTCTACCCCGCAAGGGATTTGGCGTGAAGTTATGTTATTTATTTAAACATAACTCGGCTTTGATACAATTAAAACATATTTTTATTTGAAACATAAAGTAGCTGAAGCTAAGCTTCTAGCAATATCTAAAATACATTATTAAATTTTACAGTAATTTGTCCAAGTGTTCGTAACACACTTGCTCTTGACAAATTAGTTAACCCTGTATTGCTTTAGTGAAGGCTTAAACAACAATAATAATAATTGGTTCTGTATATTCGTAGCTACTAATAATATCTGCTCTGAATGGAGTTGGGCGTACATAAGATTATGAAAACACACTACAAATTACATGGTATACAGTGTAGAATGAGGTTGCTTGCTCAGTTATCAAAGTAACATTATGTAAATCTACAACTGTGTTGATAAATATATATTGCCTTTACGAGGCAAAAACTGGGTACCAAAGGAATTGCTATACAATTCCTTTGGTACCCAGTTTTTTAACAAATGTAGAACCAAGTAGTTTGCTTCACGATTGAGCCGGCCTCGTCTATTAAACAATCCTTAGTTATTAGGTTGTAAACTAGATGGGGCTGTATCTACCTTTTTATAGCCACACATTTTTTTAGCTAAAATATTTAATAGCTTTACATTTCATGCTATGAAGTGAACATGAAATTTAAGTAAATATCCAACTTTATAAAAGATTATGACGTTAAAAATACACGTAACAAATTCATATAAACCCTTCTATTTCCACTTTCTGTCGCCTAAATAAATTTAAAAGCCCATTTCACCGTATCGTACTACACGCGGACCTACTCAAGAACTGAATGTATATCTTAATTATACAAATGTTCCGAGGTTTTTCAGTACTTCTCACTGTCTCCAGTAAGAGAGTTCACTCAAATTAAATTTGTTTGGTGGAAATCTCGACAAAGTTAAAAAAAAACTTGATTAAACCTTCTCTAAAGAATAAGAAACGGTCCTTTTATCATCGAATGAATTCAGTATGATGCAATAGGTAGCAAGGCATTCATATTATGAACTAGTAACGATGTTTTTAATGATGCGCATGGATTGTAAGGCTTTTGTCACAGTGGCCACTACTACGCGACTACTACACTAAACACGCGGTCTAAACACAGCATAGATCAAAAGTTATCTTAAAGTGCCTTCCAAAGTAGGCAGCACATCGCTTTAACAAATAAAAAATACTAAAAAGTACATTATAAGTATATTAATACTTATGCAATCAACTTATTTATTCATTTTCGACAACCTTTTTTATATATTTATAGAGCATTTTTGCAATTCTTGCTCACGATTGAATACTATTTGGTGACACACTGAACTAAGTCCACAATTTGGACGTAGGATTATGTCTTAACGTTATTTATTCGTTCATTCCCTCCCCTAAGGGTGATTGTGCGGTTCTTTACGGCCACATTACCATTACAAAGGTTTATTCCATTTTAAGTGGATTAACATCCACTAAACGAAATTATATTAGTTTTTAACATTTTCTGTGATTTTGCTATCAATGCTCTCATTTTTATGTGTGGTTTAGTAATTCAGATTAAGTATTGTATGATTTTAATAAAGCAATCCGAGAAATATAAATTTTATTTACGTCCAATTATTGTATTTATTAAATTTTACAACAATTTAGTTTAATAAAATTGGCTAAAAAAGTATTTGATAGCGGTGATTGCAGGCTGACGCTGAAAAATATTGTCCCCTTAATACGTGTCCAAATACTAGGTATTTATTGTTTATTAATATTTTGCATGACACAAATTACTAACTCGATACTGTACATCTAGAAATGATTGAACTAAACTTTAAAGTCTCGGTGGTCCAGCGGTTGAGCACACGGCTTCTGATCCAGAGGTCCGGGTTCGAATCCTGACACTGGCTTACACCAATAACTTTTCGAAATTGTTTTAGGAAGTTAAGTGTGATAAATATCGATGACTGAAAAATTTGTGCCCATATGGCAATAGGTTCGCCACCTATTCCATTTGGGACGTAAATTTAACGGCGAGACGAGGCTTAACAGCCGCTACCGCATACCTTCGGGTAACAAAAGGCGTGAAGTTATGTTATGTTATGTTAATATTGCGACTCGATTCTCGGGGATTCCCACACGTAGTTTGTAATATTTCTTTTCCAACACAGTGCTTTCAAAAAGGCTTTCCTTTGCTCCAGTTCCGAGAAAACTTTGGTAATCATATCGGTCGGTTCATTTCGATTGAAAAACTTTTTAAAATTCATTGATATCACATAAAAAGTAGAACCCAAGTATTTCATTAAAAAGTGGTCTCTTTAATCCTCTTTTTCACTTCACACTCTGGCTAATAAATATTGATTTAAAATGTAACTTACACAACATTTGTGTTGGAGAAATTAACACCAAAAAACAAAAACATGTAACGAACCGTCTGCATTCCGAAAAATAGGTTTGTTTGCAACATCTCATAGCCGCTATTTATACACACATGGTACATAAAATAATAATTAAACCTATAATATAATAATGAAACTTTATAGTTTTTCTTATGGAAAAAGGGGCAAACGAGCGTGTGGGTCACCTGATGGAAAGTAACCACTGCTGCCCATAGAAATCGCAACACCAAAAGCGTCACATCAGCATTGCCAGCCTTTTACGCGGTGAGTATGCTCGTTTCTTGAAGATCCCTTAGTCGTATCGGTCCGGAAATACCTCGGCCGGAAATTATGTTAAAATTACAGTATCTTTCGGATATCCGATTAGGAGTTTTCATTAAAATCCATTTGCAGTTGATTGCAGTAGGGGATAAGGAAGAGTCAAGTTTCGTATTCCATCTGATGAAGGTTCTTCCATTAATAAAACATCTTGAAATAGAAAACGATAATTGTTAGTAGTTAATTAATCTCTAAGGATAGCAATTTGCTGAAAACTCACTGCCAGTTCTAATTATTGCTGAAAGCTCGATTCAGCAGAATTAGAATTTCAGTCCTTTGTAATAGCTCCTGTCGTGTGTTTTGCTAGATCTTCTAAGCTACACAAAGTGTTTTATTTAAATTGTTAACATTACGGAAGCCATGAAATGTTGTCATAGATTTTGTTGTTTGATTATCGATTCTTGAATTGTCTTCTAACATAAAACATAACATAACATCACGCCATTGTTACCCGAAGGTATAGACAGCGGCTGATAAGCCTCGTCTCGCCGTTATGTTTTCGTGCCCAATGGAATGAATAGGTGGCGAACCTATTGCCATACCGGGCACAAAGTTTTCAGTCATCGATATTTATCACACTTAACTTCCATAAATATAACATAACATTAACATAAAATTGTCTTCTACCTGGGTAGAAAAGTAAAAAAGTATGAGATATAAATTCTATTTAACATCTGACCAAACCCTAAATAACGAAAGATCTGAGATAGTTGTGTAGTAAGACGGGTGGGTAGTTGATTTGTAGAGCATCTGTTAATCTGTGGAATCCAGTTGGTATAGAAAGGCAAACGTAATAAAATTAGTATTGAGAAAAGGAGAAAAAGGTAAAAAAAAAATGGCTATTGTTGATATTTATACAATATCATCTTCGGCGATGCAAAGTAAAAGAAATCTCCTGCGTTTTTCTTCATTCAAGATAAACTGGTCAAAATATTGAAGGTTTCAAATGTAGGGATTATAAAAAAAAAACATTACTTTCAAATAAGATCTGCGTTACTGTTTTGTATTGCAATCTAATGGTGATCCTAATAATCAAAATTGGTTAAAAAAATTCAGAGTTAATAGATTATATACAAATAAACAAACAACAACAAACAACAAAACTAACAAAGGTTCTTCTCTACGCCACATTGTATATCAGCATTCATATATCTTTGTGCCCGGTGTGCCAATAGATTCGCCACCTATTCCATTTGGGACGTAAACATAACGGCGAGACGAGGCTTAACAGCCGCTGCCTACACCTTCGGGTAACAAAAGGCGTGAAGTTATGTTTTTTGTATGTTTACTTAGCCATTGTTTCATCTTCGGTTCTTTTTAAATGCATCAAAGACCAGAGCAAGCGCTTCCTTGCCGTAACAAGAACTCATACTCATAAGGACCAATTTACTGCCTTATAACGTTATTCGGCTGTTTTTATAGACAAGTTTGTGTTCTTAGGCTTCCAGATCAGTATTATTCTTTATGAGTAATTTCCCCTTCTTCATTAAACCTATACTTTTGATATTATCTTGTACTTAGGATTTGTTTTGACAGTCTATTTGTCTAGGGACAGGTATATGAGCCATATATAATATTTTGATAGTATATTTATACTAGGATTTATTTAAAATAGTTCAACTAGGATAATGTTTGGATTAAAAGGAGTTTTCTTTCCTAATTTATTATCTTATCTGTTCTATATCACCGCTGAATTCACTTCTTTCATTCACCCCAAAGTCAGATTTATAAAATCAATGTCAGAGGCAATCAATTGGTAGTTTTTACCCATCAATTTAAGGGGTGATTGTTGACATCCTCATTTCTTACACGTGTACTATCCGCGAGTAAAAAAGTCGTAAATTTATATGTAATATAATATATATGAAATAAAATTTAAACCTGCAAATCGCACCTGCGTCGCCACAAAGGGAATTATTAATTGAAATCTTCGTGGATTTTGATAAATTATATACACTTTCTGTAATAACAATTCAATTGCTGTCCGATTGATTGATCGATTGCCGAGTCAATTTAACATTAACAACACATTATCATAAGAAGCTATTTTATTAATATTAATGTTAGGATTTGAAGAAGAATAACAACATCTGTCTTTGATAAATTATCAATAATATTCCACCAGCAAATCTCGTCAAAACCCCTATCTGTGAAACTAAGAGGGTGCGTTGCCCGCCTTTGGGATAAGAAGTAATATAGGAAAGGTAAAGAAATACTGCTGTAACAAAACGCAGCATGAGCCACTTTACGTCGATTTGTTAGGATAAAGTTAAGTATAAATTCTCGAATTAAAATATTCCAAATTCAAATTGACCCATACAAACGTATGTGAAGAATTAATTAATGTCAGAAATTGAAAACATTTTATCATTACAGAGTATAAAACAAAGTCGCTTTCAGCTGTCTGATCTCATATATGCTTATATCTTTGAAACTACGCAACGGATGTAGATGTGGTTTTTTAATAGATAGCGGCTGTCAACGGGGTGGTTTGTATCTATAATTCATGTATAATATAGTAAAAAATAGGTGATAATTTTCGGGATTTAGCACTTTAATTGTAAATGGTGTAAAAATACTTTTGATGCAGAACATGCGGAGCAAAGTTCGCCGGGTCAGCTAGTTTAATAATATAATGAAACCAAAAAGTGAATTACAATCTAATCTAGACACAATTATTGATACTTATCGAACGGTATTAATTAATCAAAACACTAAAACATACTTCGTTCACTTAATTAAATAACATATTGGTAATGTAACAGTCTGTGTACACGTAATTGGATCGTGCTGAAGCTCTTGAGTTACATTACAATATGCAAACTACTTAGTGTGATGAATCTTTTATATGGTTCACGCTTTTAAAAAACTATGATGAGGGCAGTTGTGGACTCAACATTCTGTCATTTTTAGCATTAAGCAGAAAATCAGGCGCAATTTTGTCAGTAGTCGATATTTATCACAAATAAATTTCTAATTCATTCGATCTTGGGAACTCTCATTCATGTCAAGATTCAATGATGGGTATTTATTGTAATTCGTATGTAATAAAATAATAGGCTATATAATATATCCTTATCTTATTTACGATACTTTTTGAAAACACAAACGCCTTTTATTATTGATATGCATATTACATACATAACTTCACGCCGAATCGCTTCTGTCGTAGGTAAAGACAAAGGAAAGTTCTAACCCAAAGATATATATTGTAAAAGAATGCAAGTGATTCTATCAACAATTTTACGTGGCCTAAAGGGTTGTTGTAGACTCTGTGCCAGACTGCCAAGACATTCAACAGGCACATAAGCGACTCCTTGCAAATATATTAATTTTAAATTAACTAAGGCTTGCATTCTAAAATGGTTTTAATTAAAAAAATAACGACGCATTTTAAATTTAATCTTTAAAAAATATAAGACATTCTATTTTAAAACTTAATCATTGTTTCTTAATTAAAATTTGTTTCTTAATCATCATTTTCTACTTTATTACCATAACATCGGTTTCATTAGCTTCCTGTCACGGTTTGGCTGAAAAGCTAAATCGCCGTAACTTTACGCTCTTAATATCCTTAGGTGTAGACAGCGGCAGTAAACACTTCACATTAATTTTCTAGTCCCAAATGTAATAGGTAGTGAAATTTAATGTCATACATTAAGGCGCAAGATTATTAGTCATTGATATTTATGGCAAATTACTTCTGATGCGAGTCTTAGTTTTAACTAGGGACCTGTCAACTTGAAGTCGGTGTACTCAACCTGTAGGCTATTAAAACAAATCCACCACATTATATACAATAATTATATATCAGCCATATATTGTTATATAATGGAAAATCGAATGGATGTAGAAGCCGAGGACGACACACATTCCTTGACCAAATTGTACGACTTCTGGAGGAAAGTGTGATCTGATTTATCTGCATACAAGGGATTTGCTGTGAAGTTATGTCAGACATATATTTTTATAATATTAGTTTAAATTCAATTATAAATTATTTATTTAAAGGTATACTGAAGACAAAATGTGAATTATCACGCCATGGAAGAGGAGTCCTGTTCCAACTGCAGCTTCCACGCTCAATTCAACGACACCATTTACAGGAACGTCCCCAAGAATGAAACTATCAATAAATTCTATTTCTACCAGGTAAACAACTCTTTTTTACACGCTTTTTATTAGCTTCACTTGTATGTTTGTATGTTTGTTATCGACCTCTTTGGGCGCGATTTTGACCCACTTTGAACGGCTAGATTTCGTTCAAACTTTGTGGATTTATCGAGGACCGATGACAATACACTAATTTGATAAAATTATTCAATTTTTCAATTTGCAAAATATGATTTTGGTAATTTATATAATTTTCATCTATAGTCGATAAGGTAAGAAACTTAATTTTAATTTTTATAATTTTTCTCTACAGTCGATAAGACCGAACTCGATGTTAATACAAATGTAAGTTTTTTTATAAGGTTACTTAAGCATCAGTATAAATGTGTATCATGTCTTGATTGAAGTTTATTATATTATAATGTTTTATTCGACTCGGCCATAGAGGTCACTTATCGTCAATTTTAAATCGCGCTATGGTTTCACTCTATGGAGTTTATATAAGTATTTAAGAATATATTAACAGGATTTGGTATAATATTAAAAAAATCAGTTCTACAACACTTAATTATAAATGTTAGGTATTTATTTCTTTAATAGATTTCAGAAATAAAATAATAGTTTAAAAAAACTAAAAAACATGCTTTTTATAGAAAACCGAACTACGAAATAGAAAATAAATAATAGTATAAATAACTAAAAAACACGCTTTTTATAGAAAACCGAACTTAAAAAAAATAGAAAATAAATAATAATTTAAAAAACTAAAAAACACGCTTTTTATAGAAAACCGAACTAAAAAAAAATAGAAAATAAATAATAGTTTAAAAAACTAAAAAACACGCTTTTTATAGAAAACCGAACTTAAAAAAATAGAAAATAAATAATAATTTAAAAAACTAAAAAACACGCTTTTTATAGAAAACCGAACTAAAAAAAAATAGAAAATAAATAATAGTTTAAAAAACTAAAAAACACGCTTTTTATAGAAAACCGAACTTAAAAAAAATAGAAAATAAATAATAATTTAAAAAACTAAAAAACACGCTTTTTATAGAAAACCGAACTAAAAAAAAATAGAAAATAAATAATAGTTTAAAAAACTAAAAAACACGCTTTTTATAGAAAACCGAACTAAAAAATAGAAAATAAGTTTTAATAAATTTAAATTAAGATTAGTGTTAAAAATTTCAATAAATATAAATTAATAATAGTGTGAATAAAAAAAATATTTTATTTTAAAAAAAGCGTAGGTGGTTCGCCCCACCAAATAGGTAGCGAACCTATTGCCATACCGGGCACAAAGTTTGTCAGTCATCGATATTATTGTGAAAACAGCAGGGAGACGTTGAGTGTTAGCGGTACAGGAACGGGAGTTATGGCGTGCTAAGGGCCTACGTTCAGCAGTGGACAGATCTGGGCTGATGATGATGATGAAATTATAAAACTAACAAATAGATTTTAATAAGGTACTTTGTGGCAAAGAATATTTTAATTTATACATTTCTTATTAAGGTTCCGATATGAAAACAATTAAAATCATGTAACATCTTATACAATATGGACTTTCCAATTATTTCCAATTATATTTCAATAAGATTTTTTTAAGTTTTTTTACGGGAATGAAGATACGACTACATTTTAAATATTCTTTTTTTTCTATAAATCAATATTGATTGTTTTTGTTGCGAAAATTCTGTACATAAATCGTACATATTCTTATTTAAAACAATAAAATTAGAAAAGGTGATATAATTATCTATTTCGTCTACCTCTATTTTGGTTATAAACTTTAATATGCGTAAATATTTCAATAAACAATATACCACAGCAGTATCTATAAAATGTCACGTTTTATTCCTTAGAATTAAAATAATAGAGATCTTCTATATACATATATTGTCTGCAGAATTATCTTGACAGTAAAATAAAAATTAAGTATCTACAAAATAAAATTACATGTTAAAATCATTCGTGTGTAATGTGGAGTCTCAAGATTAATTGTAAAAGGTTTTTCCAGTGAAGTATGGGTCTAGACGGACATTCTATATCCTAATCTGACATAGCTCAGTTTAATCTAGATTAGATGAGATAAGATTGGGCGGTGAGGAGAGTTAGTAGATACTTTTATTGTCTGCTTGAAAGTATTTATAGCTATTACGTTATTTCATAAAATTTCAAACGTGGTAGATCATCATGAAGAAGTTGGCTTGACTAAGTAATTACCACTGCTTCTTAGAAAATTGTCTTAATTTGGCTCAGACTGCTTTTTTTTCAGTGGGGTTTTCTCCTCCTCTTCCTATCCCAGTCTCTATGCCACCTTAAAGGCCGTTAACGATAGGAACACCATCTGTGTTTCAGGTGTCCATGGCCGGCGTTAGGTGACACGCTTGTTCATATCCCAATCCTATAAAAAATCTATATTTTAATTTCGAAATTATGTTTTATATTTATCAAATTCTACGGTTGCATATATAATAATAAGCCTTCGTTTTCCAGAGATTTATTGTTAATCAGATTACGATTTATTAATAAAGATGACCTTTCAAGATAATCTCAAAAAATTTGGAAGTGATGAAAATTAATTAGAAAGCTAATTACACTCGAGACCCATAGGGTGGAAACGGGGTAGAATTAATTAAGGTTTCCACGAAAATGATTTCATAATTCTCTGCTAATTATATTTTAATACTAATGAAAGGGTGTAATGATGTGATAGGAGTTTATTTATTCTGCAGTTTCTACATGATGGATTAATTAATTATAACGTTACGTAAGTTGATTTTTTTTCTACATAAAGGTTTAGACAGCGGCTGCTAAATCCTCGGCTACACGAATCGTTTTCAAGTCGAATCGAATTTAAGGACTGTTTTTTTGTTCTCACATCCAGCCCGAACAAGTGGCAATTCTGTGGATACTCTTGGTGACAATTGTGGCTGGCAACGCAACAGTCGTGCTGGCACTGTTACTCACCAAGTCCAGGAAGAGCAGGATGAACTTTTTCATCATGCAGTTGGCTATTGCAGGTAAATATTATTATTAGTAGTATATTCTCTACTAATTCTTGTCTACGAGACCTCTAAAAATTCTGATAGGGATAACTTTGTGAGTGAGTATGTAAGTAGTTTTGAGTGGTTGTGTTGAAAAAATGGATGATCACAGATTGATTGAACAAATATGCAGTGCTAAAACGGAAGGACTGGCTGTAGAGAATGGCGATGACACAATTTCTATGACCAAATTCAAGGAATTCTAAGGAAGATGATGTCAGGAGCCTTAAAATTCAGATTAGCGTGACATGAATACTTATTAGAAGAGTTATGAAAGTCGAAGAAGCGAGTGAAGTGAGTCAGAATTTCGCGTTTTGGCTTTGTATTCTTTCTGCCTACTCCGCAAGTGACATAGCGTGAGTAAATTCGCAGGTTTATTAAATATAAAATAAAACGAATTTAGGTACCCTACCTTGTAAAAGTTTTTAATATCATATATTGTTCTAGATCTATTGGTGGGTTTGATCAGTGTACTGCCAGATTTAATACAACGTATTACAATATCCTGGCTGGCTGGTTCTATTACTTGTAAGATTATGAAATATTTACAAGTAAGTACAATATTTTTTATTGTTCTCTTACTTTGTTTCATTTTTATACCACTGTATTTAAAAGTGTTTTACAGCATGCATAATTATTTGAACTTCTGTTGAATAAATAAGGTACAGATTTTAGCTTAAAGGGCGGTACCTTTAAGCTAAAATCTGTAATTTTTCTAAAAAAAATTACTACGCAAAATTGAGATTAAAAAAAAATACTTTTTATTTTTTTACTACGCTACTCCGAAATGGGCCGAACGCCTATTTCGAAGTCGTGTAGTAATTTTTTATACTTCTGTTAATAACTCAGGTCAATATATAAAGTCAATAATCACCAATAATTACACATTTTATTAAAAGGTTTAATATCTTAAACACCGCATAATTAAATTATACCATACCTTCAATCATTATAAACAAAAGGTAAGAATTGAAATAATACATTCAAAGATAATTTGACAAGATACATCATTTACATTTATACTAAGCCCAACCCAAAAACACATTCTCAAATTAGAAAAAAAGGGAACAACAAGAGCCTAGAGTATAAAACAGCCTACGCAAAGTTGGGTAAGAACAAAACAGTACCTAAGTGAATCTTGGTATCTGGCATTAATTGTCCGCCACTATACAAGATGAGGTTGATTTTTAGGAACAAAACAGTATCCTTTTTTTTTGTGTTAGTAATAGTTTTTCACCCAAAACTAACAACAGTTTGTTTTACATATGGAGTATGTAAATATCCAAACGAAAAAGTATTCTCAATTTTTTCGCTTATTTTCTACAAAGAAAATAAATTTCTTCTTTTTTGGGCGCCCTGTCTTTTAAGAACATTGTTGGAATTCCACTGTGTACCTACTCTTTTTTGCGACCTGATAAAGGAAACGGCTAAAACAGTAGTGTTCCTAGAGCCCCCGCGTCAGGTATAAATTCAAGGCACCCTAAATTTACCAGTATTTCATTTCTTTCTACTGAGAAGTAATCCACTTCATTTCCTTCGGAAGTAGGTGGCTGTTCATTCTACCTTATCTACCACGAAAAGAGGAAACTAAGACTAACTAAGAAAAAAATACTAAGACCGTATAATACCATTGATGAACATAAAGAATGAGGTTTTATTAAAAAAAAAACAGATATAGTGATCATTTAAAGAAAGTAAACACGAGTGAAGCTGCGGGCAACTACTAGTTCTGTAACACAGTCAAATATAACTCAAAACATCTCCCAAATGAAACATTCCTACACGCCGGTGTCCTTACCATCAGACCTTCTCGTAATTATAAAGGTTATCAACATAAACACCTTACTTGTAATGAATATAAATCTAGTGTTAAAAGCAGATATAATGTTACCACTAGCTTTTAGATGGAATCAAATATTTTTTTTATTTTTTTATGGGATAGGAGGGCAAACGAGCAGGAGGTGTCACCTGATGGTAAGCAACCATCGCCGCCCATGGACACCAGCAACACATATAGTGTTACTGTAGCGTTGCCGACCTTTAAGGGATAGGGGATTGGAAAGGATGGGGAAGGGGGGTGGGCCTCCGGGTACCTCTTTCACCGAGCGAAACGCGGCATGAGCCACTTTACGTTGGTCTTCTGAGAGGTCGTGGTTTTTTATTATAATAAATTTTCTTTTATAATAAAGCCTTTTGTATTACTTGATATTTTGCTTTCATTGGACTTGGAGGTTTTATTGTCTCCTCAGATTTTATTGGACGTGAAAAATAAAAGTTGTTCATCAAATATTTTTGTTGATATATGCGATGATGATGGCTGAATACCAAATGTTGGATAACAAGAGGCATGAAATTGCCTTTGCTTAGAAATTTGTCGTTTTTATACGAAATGATTAAGTTTCAAGTACTCAATCATAGTTGTTTTAAGGATGATAATTTTTTTCATTGATATCTGATGTTAATGATGTAAAGCCTCGGTGGCAAGACTATAAAGAGTAAGAGAGTGCCACTCTATGTCCTTCAAGATTGTAAGTCTACATCTGTCTACGCTAATTCTGGCTACGTAATTGAGTGAACATGTGGAAAAACTCGTGACTAACAATATTGGGCCTGATGTAGCGTAAATCTATTCCTACATAACTTCATGCCGAGTTTCATATGGGGACAGGCAGAACAACAAAAAGGCATGTAAATTACTGTAAATTTACATAAACTTAGATAGATATGTAGTAATATTTGTATACTACCTCCCTTTTTTGTAGGGTGTCGTCACGTACTCGTCTACGTATGTGCTGGTTGCTCTCAGCGTGGATCGATGTGACGCCATTACACATCCAATGAACTTCACCGGAAGTTGTAAGTATTTACATCTCATATGTAATTTCGTGTTAAAACATCTACTTAGTAAACGAATCGAGTATTTAAAAGAATATAATAATAAATAAATGAATCTCCTTATGTATTTTGAACGCGCCAAGCGTAAAAGAACTTTTTGGGCTCGTGTTTTTTTTTTTAATTCTGCATGTGAAAATTCAGCGTTAATAAAATTTAATATATGCATTATTAAGTCATATTTTTTTCTAATTTATTTATTACCGATCCGTCATAGGTTTCGAATCGTATAACATAACATACCTTCACGCCTTTTGTTACCCGAAGATGTAGGCAGCGGCTGTTAAGCCTCGTCTCGCCGTTATGTTTACGTCCCAAATGGAATAGGCGGCGAACCTATTGCCATAGCGGGCACAAAACTTTCAGTCATCGATATTTATCACAAAAAAGTTCAGAAAACAATTACGAAAAGTCATTGGTGTGAGCCAGTGTCAGGATTCGAACCCGGACCTCTGGACCAGAAGCCGTTTGCTCTCCCACTGGACCACCGAGACTAGTATCGTATAATTAAATCAATAAATAATTACAAATTGTGCCTTCATCTTTGATTACAAAAGGCTTGAAGTTTTTTGATATAAATAAATTTATTTCTCTACACAGGGCGGCGAGCTCGTACTCTAATTCTAGCAGCGTGGTTTGTCAGCTTTGTCTTTTGTCTCCCGATGCTTTTCCTCTTTGATGAAGCAAACGTTGAAGGTATAACCAGGATTACAATTTAATAAGCTTAAAGTTTTGGTGATCTAATGACTCAGCACTCTACTTTTTTTTTCATCTTCTCATAGTTTTGATTCTCGGCTCTTATATCATTCGTAATTCGGCGACACAAATCTCTACAACCTCTGGTACTAAATACGTAATTTCAGAAAATATATTTTTGAAAACTGTAAAATGACTTTATAAAAAACTTTCTCAAAACCAAGCCTTAAAACAAAACCTTATCGTGAACCTACTCTGTGATTAAAGCGATTTATCAAGAACATAAATCTGAGCTGGCTTGCATACAAGTTTGCTATTGCTCCGCATGCAATCAGGCCATATAGTATGACTTTTAATGGGACTAGGAACTGCAGTTTCATTGGGTTTATTCCACGACTGCAAAGTTATCTCTGCATTAGCAGCATATTATTGTGCTGTTTTTAATGTTGGAATTTAACTACACTAATAATGTCACAGGTTTGAGTCCGTTTATGTATCATATGAGAGCAGAGAATCGGATGTTGTGGCGCACATTGGGAGAGGCTTATGTCCAGCAGTGGATTGCAATAGGCTGATGATGATGATGTGTCAAAACTTTAATGACGTTTTACCATTGTGATCTAGTGCCATGTCATAACTTTTGGTTGCTTAGCATGTAAACTACATGGCGATTTTTATTTTAATAGAATAATTACGAAACCACTTATTCCTAGGTATCTACCAATGCTGGTCAGGCATAAGTAAACTGCAATGGAGAATATGGATGACCAGCGTCTTCGTGTCACTGTTCATAGCACCAGCATTGACGATATCAGCATGCTATGGAGTAATTGTGATCACCATACGCCAGAAAAGTAACAGAGTTCTTGGCAGGCGAGCCACGGTGGCTAGACAATGTATGTATAACTCTTAGTGATATAAGTGAAGATGTATGTAGATTACGTGTCTTACAAAACAAAACGCTGCAAGAACTACTTTGCGTTGATGTTATGAGATGCGTTTCACCGGCCGAACCGACCCATTCATACTGCTGTGTGGGTTTACTTCTGTTGAAAAAGGGTAACGGATGCTTATTTTAATAAAACCTTATTGGATGTACGTGTTGCTAATTAATTGTTCAGAAACAAAACAAACTATTAACTTAAAGGCTGTTCAACTAAATCAATAAAGCAACATCTATTCCCAGTTCCCTAAAGTAAAAAAAAAAGAAAAGAGTACAACCCCAAAATGGCAAAGTATCGAGGTTAAATCAATGAGAACGTGACTGAGTTACTAAGAAGCGAAATACACGAAAACTCGACTTCACCACTCTTGACTTATGTCTCATTAAAATATTATCCTTGTATATTGAATTGTGTTTACTTCGCAAAAAAAAAATACTTAACTCTGTAATGTCACAATTAAATTGCATCTTATGACAATTCTGAAGCCAAATAAAAATTAATAATAATATATCTTTTTTATGGAATATGAGGACAAACGAGTAAGTGGGTCACCTGACGGTAAGCAAATACTCACCGCCTATGAACACCGTGGTGCGTTGTCTTCCATGAAGGGAGTAGGAGCGGAAAGGAGATCTGGCCTCCAAATACCTCTCTCGCCGAACAAAACGCAGCACGTGCCACTTCACTTCGATATTCCGAGACGGTATTTTACCGGTCGAGCCGGCCCATTCATGCAGCGAACTGCAAGTCTCTACCACTTGCCCAAACCCATACGATTATCTCGTCGCCTCTAGAAAAAAGCGATCAAGGTTTTAAGACTGCAGTGCCTGGTTTTTCTAACTTCGTATAACATAACATAATATAGAATACATAATTATAAAATATTGAAATACTGTAGTGGTTCTCACCCTCATTAATAACCTACACCCAAATCTACAGTCTATTGATATAACGTGTCACTGAAATCGGTTAAGCCGTTTCGAAGGACTGTGGTGTGAGTTTCTTATGTTTGCTTTATATACTTAAAATATAATATACTTGAAAAATACCCTTCCTAGATTGTGGGGTGAAAAAAAAATATAACATTACAAGACAATGAACTAAGTTATTCGACGAAAGGCAGCATTATTAAATTGTTAAAGAAATATTTTGGCAAAATATTACGTGACTGGAAACATAACGCAGCCTTTTTACTATACGAGATCGGTCTATTTGCCACTCGGCTTTATGAGGTTATGGTAAATGATTACCCTTGCATGGAGGTCCATATAAATACAAGGGTCTGAACGAAACAGTTTCGGTTGTGAAAATTAAATTATTTTATTCAAAAGCTTTTCTAAACTGACTTTAAAAAGATAGTGTAACAAAATAAAAATATCTTTTAGAGTATCTTGTATATTTATCTCCCTATACTTTTCATATTTCACTAAATAAATAGTACAAAAACGTTTGTGGAACCTAAATTCTTGCTGGATTCTTCTCATGACCGGTAATTATTTCCTGTCCAAATTTCAAAATTTTAATAGAACTATTTGGTATTTTCGCGAATACCAGAAATCAAATCAGAACTAAGCAAATCTTTTTAAAAAAAGCTTTTATTGAAACACTCTAAAAGAGAGAAAATAATGTTACATAAACATTTTAACTATTTTTTTTAGATTTCTCTTGATACCCATGTTATAGAAATGCCTTAACATATCCATTCATTCATCTTGGATGATCCGCCATACTGAATTTTGAATAATTTCACTCACAATTTCAGTTCCATCGGTTGAAGATATCTACTTTAAAATTGTATTCAAATATTCCGCCCGAACGTACATACTTACATTTTAAGTTAATTAAGAGTTATTAACAAATAGTCATATTGTTCGTAATCTGTTTAATAATAATTGATTGATGTGTAATTAGATTTATACAATTTTATATTAATGTAGGCGATTAGAAGGGAATTGTGCGTTCCTGAACTTTTGTATGTCGTCACTGGACTCCTTTATTATTGTACGATTTTTTTCTTGTATCGCTTCATGAATAGGCTGGCTCGACCGGTACAATCACAATGGCTTTTCAGAATCTTGACGTAAAGTATCTCCTTCTGCGTTTTGATGTGAGAGGTATCCGAAGGCCCACACCCTTCGCCTTCCTTTCCCGTCCTAGTCCCTTAAATGCCAGCAAAGTAACTATAACACTATCTTTGTTGCAGGTGTTCATGGACGGCGATAGTTGTTTATAAACATAATTACATAATACATTTTTTAAACTTCCATATCTATTGCAGACAGTGATGACCTAGACAGCAGACGAGCAAGTAGCCGAGGCATTATACCTAAAGCAAAAATTAAAACTGTCAAAATGACATTTGTCATAGTGTTTGGTAAGTGACAAAACTATTCTAGAGATAATTTAGGATACTTTATAAGAACTTGTAATTCCACACTTTCAATACCCGAAGAGGTAATCAGCAGGGTTTATGACTCGACATGCTAAACGAATTTTCTACTTCAGATTTTAATAAGTGATAATATATTTTTATTTATTCGTTAATCATAGGGTAAAATGGGGCACAGTGTTACAAGGGTACAGTGTTACAATGTACATTTCTCAATTCCTTTTTATTAGTTCTTTGATGTTGTTATAAACGTATGTTAAGCTCAGAAGCGTTCATCTTTGAAGACATGTTCCTGCCACAGTTTGTAACCGCGCTTGAAAATTAACGAACAAAAATTGCTTTTTGTTAATAAACGTCGACATTCAGAAAAATGTATAGCAATAGCTTTCTTAATTTTTTTGTTTATTTAGCCACTTATTACTGAGGGACCCTTTGTTGTCAACAGAATTTAAAGTATTTTATTCGAATTCTTCAATTTAGCTTGCCTCTCTGAGGCATTGTGTTGCGAGTCACTGTGTGACACTGTAAAGTATGTGTCCCTGTGCGACTCTAGAAATTGCTGACAGATATTGTGGATTATTAATGCAACGTTAGATACTTTCGAAGAAGTGGCAAAGTTGACAATTATTTCTATTTTCCATTTGAACCGGAGAAGGAAATGGTACCGTTAGAGAATTCGGCCTCTTAGGAGAAGGAAAGACCAAAAGATAGATGGATGCAGTTTCATATTTATTAGATTTTTTTTTCACATTTTTAATTTCCCATTCTTTTATGTTGTAACATTGTGCCCCTTACCCTGAGAATCCTTAGAAGGCTTAGTACTACAATCGACTGATTTGATTAAAGCGAAATTTAATTTAGCAATTCCTAATAATATTAAAGTTTGAGTTATTTTAATTATGGAGATTGTTGAAGTTTATTTGCATACCAAAAACTTACTTTGATAAATTCTCTAGAAATAGAAAAGAAATCTGTCTGTCTATTTACTCAATTTCTGTTTAGAGCAAGATGTACCATTTAATTTAGTACCGCTTCATAAAAATATAAAAGTCACTGGCTTAAGTTATGAAGGAAGAAGCTTCAAAACCCGAGAAATCATAAAACCTGTTTACGATCTCTCTTTTATCATGATTTGCGACGACAAATGAGCGTATATATCCATAGCTACTCCAGTTATTATGAGGCTAAGAATAAAAACGTTAATAGAACAGACTAAATATTTACAAAGTGTCTATTAAATATTATGACTAGTTAAATCCAGAAAATTGTGTTATGCCAAAAGCTAAAGATTTTTATTAATAAATTAATAATAGGCGTTGATCGTAGAGGGGTAAAATTTTAGAGGTGTATGTGTTTTAGTATGCTGTTTCATATAAAAATATCTAAAAAAGAAAAACAATAGAGGTGCACTACACTTTACATTTAGGGGGATGAAAAATTGATGTAAGATATACACGATATCGGTCAGTCTTTTTCTGGGGAGTTTAATAAGGCACACCGTGACACAAAAAAATTATATATTAGAAAATTAAGTCAAAAAAGGCAACTTTTGGAAATGGAAGCTGAATTTTTTGGATCCCACGGCCAAGGAGTTTAACTTAATGGGCTTACTATGCTACGAAGCCAAATTTCAACCCAATTTCTTCAAACAACGTTAACTAGCTCTTCCTAAAAGATTTTTAACAAGCAATCTATTTGTATTTTTATTAGAATCCAAAACAGTAACTGTATTTTCTAGTAAACTTCTTTAAATATAACTGCATGTGAAAGAAATTTTACCCGCATTAAAACCAACTATGGCGCGGGAAAACTTTGAAAAACATTCTGAATAAAAATATATTAATAGGTTTTATTCTCAAATAATGTCAAATATTTTTATCGTGACTTACAATCAACACATTTATTATTGTTCAGTATTAACAGTGTTAATTTTATGATGTCACTTAGACTTCATAAAATGAAATAAAAATGGGGAGGATTTGAAAAGAGATAATACGTTATATTTAACTTGTAATTTATGTAAATTAAAAAATGTACTACAAGTTTTTTTCTTAAAATTAGATGTTTATTTTTTTGGTTGAAAAGTTAGAAAATGTTTTTATTTTATGAAGGAATTTCATAGTTTTGATGTTTTAATTGTCTAGTTAACACAAGAGCATCTATAACCTATTTATTGAACGCTCAACAACTTAATCTTAAACGACAAAATAATCTGAATTAAAATTCTGTAATACTCAAGTATAATATTTTGACTTAGACGTATAACTTACAAAGTTGGAAGTTGTTGCGTTAAAAGTTTGACTCGACGGCGGATTTGATAAGTTTTTGACAAAATCATGTCATCTCCTCTCATCCCAGAAGCTACATGAAAAGATATTTCAGTGTTTGGATTCCTTTATAAAAAGATTTAGTAATTACATCGGTTTTTATATGTGTCAACAAAGTAAAAATAAATAATCAAATCTACTTACTTACATTCTTTCAAACTATCCATGTTGTCAAAAATTTAGCTGTGACCGGCCATCTACCTTACGTCAGCCCTCCTTGGAAATGTTTTCGTTGGTGGGACAGTGAACAGGTTAAAAGTGGTATGGGATGGGGAGAGGGTAAGGGTTTGGGCATCTGAATACCGAGTGAAATGCGGCATGAGCCACTTTACGTCGATATTATGAGAGAGGTCGTAGTATTTCACAGGTCGAGCTCGTTCATTCATGCGAACTGCGTGTCTCTACCATCATACTTAACAAGGCTACAATTTTTCATAAACCTATTTTTCTTCAGTATTCGTGCTATGCTGGTCTCCATACATGATTTTCGATCTACTCCAAGTGTACGGCTATGTGCCCACCACACAAGTCAATGTGGCGATTGCGTCTCTTATCCAGAGCCTGGCACCGCTCAATTCAGCAGCGAATCCTGTTATATATTTTATATTCTCTAACAGGATATTCATCAGTCTCAGGTAAGAATGCGCAATGTATTTTTATTTTTATTTTAGCGTTAAAGTAACTACACGGCTTTTTCTACCAAAGGTGTAGGCAGCGGCTGTTAAAGACTCGCCTCGCCGAATCGTTACGTTACGTCTCAAATAGAATAGGAATTGAAGCTTTTGATATTGTCCAGGGCAAAAACTTGACAGTCATCGATATTTATCACAGATAACTTCCGAAAATAATTCTGAGAAATCATTGGTGTGAGTCCAGAATCGAACTCAGGACTTCTGAATCAGAAGTCGGAAACTCAACAATTGGACCGAGACTATTTTTGTTTTTTAAATATCCATTATCCATAAATGAATGAATGAATTTATTTGGGATAATAGTTTCACTTTTATGTTTTGATAAAATCATTTGACAAAACAAATGTTTTTCCACATTTGTAGTACTTATTAATAATTCAACCCTAGAAATTATTTGAATAATAAATTTAATAAGAACATAATCCAAAGCAAAGTAATGAAACAAGGTAATGTACCGCCACACGACCATAATTTTCATTAATAAAAAGATATTATATCATGCTATTCATAAAATGAGATACTTTATATAAAATGGACTTTATTAAAGTAGATTACTTACGTAAAATGTAGACAACTTTTTTCAAGACTTTATTATGTTCTTCAGTGAAAAATTAATGTTCTGAATCATACTACTATTATAAATGCGAATGTAAGTTTGTTTGTTACGCTTTCACGCAAAAACTACTGAACCGATCATCATGAAACTTTGTACATATACTCTTGAAGGTATTAGAAGTAACATAGGGTACTTTATATTAAAAAAAATTTTTTTTTCTTCAGTAATGAAGTTTTACAGTAATGAAGTTTCAACCCTGAATACTGTAATACCGTCCCATTGTATTACCGGCGGTAACGAAATGCGAATGTAAGTTTGTTTGTTACGCTTTCACGCAAAAACTACTGAACCGATCATCATGAAACTTTGTACATATACTCTTGAAGGTATTAGAAGTACATAGGATACTTTTCAATGCGAGCGAAGCCGCGGGGATAAGCTAGTATTAAATATATTAATGTATCGGTTTATTTATTTTATTACTATTTGAGTATATTTTTTTATTTAAGTTTTGAATATTTTCCTTAGTTTTTTCTCACATACCTATACTTTAATTTCTTAAGTCAAAAAAAGTTTGCTTTTTCCGTTTAAATTCTAAGGTTTATTTTATGGGTTCGAGGAGGGAAGGTACCAAAAGATCCAGTGTGTCACCCGGTGTTAAGCCATATGTTGAAACAAAAGCACGAATAGTTTAACTTTCTAACTATGCAATCGTAATGTTTAAAAAATATACTTTAAATAGTGATGAAAAAATCATCCTGACCGGATTGCGCTTGATACCTAATTATTAATTATTTTTTTGTCGTTGTAATGGTTATTAAAACACAGATAATTAGTTACTATGAAATTCGGTCCAACTCAACTCGACCTAGACACATATTTCGTAATTATTTTTTATTATCTATCAAAAAATAATGTTAACTCAGCGAGTGTTTCCATAGTCCATTAATTGTAGACTATTTTTATTTGTACAATAATCAATTTTCTCTTTCATAAAACCTCTTTTACACTCTTTCAAAGTAATCAAACGTCAAATAAGTCACAGTGACTCCCAAAATGTTCGGTTTAAAAAGACATTTAAACATTAATTAGTTATTTATTACTTCTGCCTTCACTCGAAAAAAGTATTACAGTTGTATTATCATTCAAGTGATAGATAGGTAGGTAGGTTTAAAATTAATTATAGGATTTTAAGAAAATAACTTATTTATTTCTTTTGGAAACCCACATCTTTAAGTCGCTTTCCAAAAAGTAATAAAAATTAATTAAATCTCGGCGGATTCTTTTCGGAAAAAATTTGTGATACATTTCCATGAATACTTTGTGCGCGGTCCCAAAATAAAATAGGTAGCACAGCTATTGCCTTAATAGGTTCGCCGCCATTTGGGACGTAACTTCAAGGCGAGAGTGTAGGCAGCAAAAATGGAAAGTAACCTTTTTTATCATATCTTTTTGTATATTCATGTTCCTAATACAAGAAGGTTTAAGCAGTGATAAACAGTAAACAAGTGATTTTGTAAAGTTAAAATGAGAATTTAAAATTATTTGGGTAAATTACACATGATTGTTTTATTTAATAATCAACCAAATATTGAATACTTTTAACATTAAGTTAATAATAATTAAGGCATTAAATTACTATAATTTATTTTAATTCAATTCTAGTTTGAACTTAACTCAGACAGCCTTAGATAAAGAGATAATACTTCAAGTAAATATAAACCTTAAAATCTTTGTTAAGATTTGCTACATTTTAATACGGTCTATCTAAATTGAAGCTGTTCGCATTTTACTATATAAAGCTTATACCTGTCTGCACTGAAATACTTTAATCTTTATATATTAACAATAAAAGTCTATATTTGCGTAACTGAAAATAAATTTTGATATATTATTTGCTCATTCTATTTGTGAATATAGATAAACTATGAATAATAAAGTATTAGGAAAAGTAATAAATTATTCAACCTGCCTACTGCAGATCAGCGTTGTAAATATATTATAATAAGTGACGTGGGTTTTTACCAATTTAACCTACCAAAAGGATACGTTTCTCCGCGTACTAAATCCTCACGATCGGCCAGATATTTTATGTTAAAACATAGAATTAGATTGTTCTAGGTTATTTCTGATATTCGGCAGCGAGATAGATTCTTTTGCTTATCTATATATTTGAGAAAAAGGCAGCTGGCATGAAGGACTGTGACAAAAGTCTGAATTGTATTAAACTTATAACACAACTTCACGCCTTTTTCTACCCAAAGGTGTAGGCAGCAGCTGTTAAGCCTCTTCGCGTCGTTATGTTTACGTCCAAAATGAAATAGTTGGCGAACCTATTGCCATACCGGGCACAAAGTTTTCAGTCATCGATATTATCGACTTAACTTCCGAAAATTATTTAGAAAAGTCATTGGTGTGAGTCAGTATTTGAACCCGCAACTTCTTGATTTAGAAGCGGGGTGCTCGACCACTGGACTACCCAGACTAAATTGCATAATATTGTTTTTTTTTATTGCGGGATTGGAGTCTAATGAGCTAACGGGTCACTCACTATCCATGGTCCATAGATAGTGCTACCGTAGGGTTGCAAGCAATTTAGATAGAATAACACTGGTCTGCAAAAAAAAATAAAAATCCCCTCCTTTCTATTTCATATATAATTAATGATAAATTATATGATACTGAATAGAACTATAGTATTAAATTTCCCGTACCTCATATAATTTTTTTTTAATGGTGGTATTAAATGAAATTCATTTTTTTGTTAAAAACATATATTATAAATGTTACAATTGATACATATGTTGGATAAATGTGTTACAAAAGCTACAAATCACTAAATGCTGTTATTGCTGGTTATTAATATTATTTGACTTTGTAGTTTTCTTCCTTTTCATATTTTCTATTGGTGTTTCGCGGCGAAGCGACCAACAGAAATCGGCAAGCATTGCTTCTGACCATTTTCCATTATAGCGTTTTTCTATGTGCAATATGTCTTGATGAAACCTTTCGCCGTATTCATCCGATACTGCACCAAGATTAACAGGAAAAAAAAACCAAATGGGAATCCAGGAAATGAATTTTTAGGGATATATATTGCATTTTAGGGCTTTTTATGACGAAAGAAGTTCGAGGATGATTTCACGGTAGTTATCTTTTTTTTTGTTTCCAAGAAAATTATGACACACCTCTACGAATGCGGTCCATGCTCTTTTTTCAGCTTTACTCAGTGTACTTTCAAAATTTGAGTCCTTTAAGAGCTCTCGTATTTGGGGACCTATAAAAATTCCTTCTTTCAATTTCGCGTCGAAATTTAGTTTTGAGATATTGAAAACCTCTACCGTCCTTGTTCATGGCTTTAACAAAATTTTTCATAAGGCCCAACTTTATATGAAGAGGTGGTATAAAAATTTTCTCGCTTTGAACTAAAGGTTCTTCTTTTATATTTTTGACTCCAGGCATCAAAGTCATTCTTTGTGGCCAATTTTTTACTACGTATTGTTTTTCTCTAGTGCGACTGTCCCATTCGCACAAAAAACAACAAAATTTGGTATGCTAGCAATGTTAACTGGACTGCAAGGAGGGTTCCTTGCAGTCCAGTTAATATTGCTATAACTTTTAAATCAGCACAAATGTTCCTCGTGTACTGTGAATATTTAATTTTATCCAGTAACAATTTCATATTTCCATAATTTTCTTTCATGTTCGTTGCGTGTGCAAGAGGAATAGAGGTTTTCTGTGAGCATTGAGACGATATGAACTGAATAGAGCAGCGTTAATGCAAGGACGTTAGACAAAAAACACATAAGTATGAGAAATAAAAAAAAAATACTTTAAAAATTTTCTACATGTGATACGAAAATTTGGAAAGCAAACATCAATTCAGTATATTAACCTCTACATATTCATCATAGTTTTATTTAAAGGAGGATTTCGTTGCAGACCAGTGTAATTAGTGGGATAGAAAGGGAAAGGAAAGTGGAGTGAGCTTCTGCATACCTGTGTCACCGAAAAAAACGCGGCAAGAGTCATTTGACTTCAATTTCCTGAAAGTTTGTGGTATTACAACAGACAAGCCTAACTGCGAAATGTACTGTTTTAGTGTACCAATTTAAATTATAATGAGTCTATATTTTCATAGAAACATTCCTCCTTACAAATGGTTGTGGTGTTGGGTGAAGGCGAGTGACAGTCCCGTCGGGAACGAATCTCGGGCACACACAGAACTGCTTACGTCGTCACATCGAAGAACGAGACGCGAATTAACAATACGAGTAAGTATTTTCTTTGGAAACAGAATTACATATTGTTTTTTTTTTTGTTTCTTTATCCACCGGTATTATGTAGAAGGCAGATTTCCATCCAATCCGGTTCCACTTCAATGGCTTTTCTGTGCTTTGTTAAATTTGTTCGCATATTTTTTTTCTATTTTTGAGTCTATATTTTGAGCCCAAACAAGATATTTATGCTTAATAAATTAACTCGATTTAGTTTGTAGCAAATGTTTGTTATTGCGGTTTTTAGTACCTATATTTATAATTTCCCAGTTTAGGAGGGAATTTTAGATTAATTATTTTTTTTAGTAAACACACCTTGTTTAGAATTCAGTCCATCTGATCAATTTTTTCAAGCACATAATATACAGGTAATTTGTGTGGGGCACAATAGCAAATATTTTTAAACATTTAATTATTATGAAATAGAAGAACTTTAGAAAGTCAAGTTTTCTCTTTTCATTTAGGTCAAAGAGGACAGCATAAAAATGCCGGTGCAAAACGTCCATCAGTGCAATAATACGAATTCCAAAAAAGTAAGATTACATCTACCAGAGGAGCAGACCAATAACAACTGCCATTCTATCCAAAGAAGACGAGAAGATACTTTTTTGTAGCCCATCGAGAAATATTGAACTAGATATAACCAATTAAAATAAATATATATTAATATTTGTACCAACCATTTTGAGTTAGCTCTTTTATCACTTATAATTATTATTTAAAAATTAATTAACTATTCCGTTTTTTATGCATACTAGATTTTATATTTATTGTCTTTTTCCTACTTATCCATTTATGCCTTAGTTTATATTAATTCATCCGTCGACATTAAAATCTTAATTATGTCTGTTGCCCTCTTAAGATTTGGAACTCCAAAGATTGGTGATAACAAATATTGCAACAGAAAAAAAAATTCAACAATATCGTAAAAATTGACGTGAAAATGATCCATAAAAAGTTGTTTTAATATTATAAATGTGATTTGCAAAAATCTAAGAAATAAATCGTAAATTTATTTACTATTTTTCGTCGTCTATTGTATTCCTAAGCCAAAAATTTTTAAATTAAATTTAAAAATTTTTTAAACTTACGTGAATGGTATTTTATTTCATTTCTTATTTAATATATAGCAAGTAAACTTACCTAAATAAGATAATACGATGAATTTTATACAATCTTGATGTATTGTAAATAAACTATGTGATGGATTTTAAAGCACGTAAAAATTTTAAGTATTTTTAGTGTTAAACAGAATTGTTAGGACAAATTAAAAGAATATGGGCGGCGAGCGCACGGCCTCTGATCCAGAGGTCCGGGGTTCGATTCCAGACACTGGCTCACATCAATGACTTTACGAAATTGTTTTCGGAAGTTATGTGTGATAAATATCGATGACTGACAAACTTTGTGCCCGGTATGGCAATAGGTTCGCCACCTATTCCATTTGGGACGTAAACATAACGGCGAGACGAGGCTTAACAGCCGCTGCCTACACCTTCGGGTAACAAAAGGCGTGAAGTTATGTTATGTTATGTTATGTTACTGTAAGTAATAAAAATATCTCTAACCAGCATATTACTGATTGACTACTATTACTTGCAATGATACCATATTGTAGGCACTATAAAATATAGATCTTTAAATAATAAAAATACACTTCTTATAAAACTTTTCAGGGATAGTTTTCCTGAAAAAAAAATGTTGTTTTCACAACTTTATTAAATTATTATGTCGTCTATTTTTTTGATGAGTGAGTCCAATGTATATCATCATACTTACGTGGGACCATTTAAATATGTGTCTGCACCTTCAGGTTTCAAAGTTATAAAAATAAATTTGAAATATGATAATATTCACGCCCTAATATTTTCTTTCAATATAAATCCAATTTAAGAAACCTCGGCTTTATTTTCAAAGGTTGATTGAATTCAGATCAAAAGCTTTACCAAACTGTTGTATTCACAATACAAATGTCTACTGCCTGAGCTTCATTGTTTAAATAGCATGATGCATTGAGAATGTAATATATAGTGAAAAATAGGTAGCTAACAGAATTACAGGGACTATTTAGAAGGAACTTCTACTTTTTTTGGGATGTACTTTGTACAAATACAAAGATATTTCTTGAACCAAAACAATCTGTACATATAATGTTACATTTAAATATATAATTATTATAATTAAAAATTTTATATACACGTTATAACTATTTTTGGCTTTATTACTATGAAATGGCCTCAAATTTATTATAAAATAATAACATTTCATATGGCAAGATGTACTATACTGATGAGGCGGCAAAAAGTTAAAAAAGTTAAAGTTAAAAATCTTTTTCAAATGGCATTTATTTAAGCGCCCTAAAAGCAGAATATATTTTTTCCATTAAGTAAAATTTATATCACCTTTGTATCACCATCGATTGCAATTTCATTAGATACCCCGCGAAGAGCTTTTTTATTATATAAATTGTGCTAATTGTACTGTATTGTTTGTGTTTTTGAAGTAAAAGTTATTTTCATATTTTAGAGCGTTTACATAAAAGATTATTTTTTAATTTTTTAGTTATACCTGGCAAAGTTACTCAGTTTGTTCATCTCAATCAATGTATCAGTAAAGTTAGTATGCTTGCACCGCACAAGTATATAGTATGTATGTGTAAGCGTCTATACAGATTTTAGGCCAGATATATCAATCTAGCCACATTGTTTCTTGGAATTCCCTCGAAAACAGGAATTACGTGAATTTACTTTCATAAAGATAAGTATAATTCGATTTTTCCTAAGAAATAAAAATAACTCTACACCAAATAACATAAAATAAATTTACAAGTATTCAACTTGTTATGCTAATCTCTAACATTTACCACAAGTTCCTGTGTTTACTTTATCTCAAAAATAGTTATAACGTGGCAATATGAAATGATAATGTAATACTAGAGAATAAGGTACCAACGTAGACTCGAGTCAAACTCTAGTCACTATAAGTTTTCACCTTAAGAGATATAAAATTTTATTATAAGTATCGGTTAAAATTTATATATATAGTTAACTTTGGTGTCATTCGCAGAATACAATTTTATAAGTCTAGTCAAAGTCCCGTAGGCTTTCACTCCATTCACTAAAAATATACTTAAATCATTAAATAAACCAATATCTTTTTATTTTAATTACTTATTATTGTTATCCATTACAAACAATATATTTTATTAAATTTACCATAATAATAAGACATAAATTAATTACATTAATTACAGTATATACCTATAGTTACAAACTAGCTGAAATTAAATTTCTCCGCATCGGTCTACTGGCAGGGTGCCCAGAAGACTGGCCGCATTGCCACGCTGAATGGCAATACTAATCCTCTGTGCCAATAATAGACAAGCCCTCAGGTCGCGAGATGCCTCGATCAGTCTCTTTGCAAGATCTTTATAGAGAGCACGAGCACTCGGACCCCATGTTCCTAGAGTCTCAACGCCAAACGGCTCAAAAACCCAATCACCAACAAGGTTTTTATATTTGAGCCGCTTGAGATTTTCCGCTGAACATTATATTTTATTTGAAACCACCAGATCAGAAAACTTGGACATTATATTCTCCCGCAGACCGAAAGAGATATAGTTTACCTAATTTGTCATTGTCATGAATTCAATTTAAATTTTATACCAGTGAAAAGTAATTTATTTCGTCCTAAGACTTGAAACCTCTTATATGTTATTATGAATAATTAAATAATAATTTTGTATTTACCGTACTTTAAAAAAATATTTGTGTATCAAGATAAAAACAATATATTATAATTAATAAATGTATAAAATGTGTTTATAGGAGTTTTTTTTATTGGATATAATGATTGGATTGGCGTGGTATGGACACATTATGAGAAGGGACGAAAGTCATGTCACAAGGAGAGCGATGGGAATGACTGTGGATGGACACATTAGTAGAGGAAGGCAGAAAAAGAGATGGGTGGACTGTGTAAAAGTTGATATGAATATGAAGGGAGTAAGTGTGAACACGACGAGTGGTAGAAGAGAATG
Organism: Euproctis similis; assembly: GCA_905147225.2. Classification (NCBI taxonomy): domain Eukaryota; kingdom Metazoa; phylum Arthropoda; class Insecta; order Lepidoptera; family Erebidae; genus Euproctis; species Euproctis similis. The sequence goes on along the minus strand of LR990118.1, from coordinate 4,602,152 downwards.
GAAATGCCGACCCCACTTAGAGTGGGACAAGGGCAGGAAAATAATGATTAGGAGATTTTTTTAATAGATAAGTTGCCCCTTTTTAGCAGACAGGTCATCTGTAGTAAGTGACTAACTAGCATATTAAAGGACTGCAATACTACAAGAGTTCCAGTTGCGCTGCGGATTTTACGATGTGGCAATAGGGGAGATGAGGAGTTTAGGGTGAAAAGAGTGAAATATGACATAAGCTACTATATATATCTATTTTTTTATATTTTTTTATGGGATAGGAGGACAAACGAGCAGGCGTGTCACCTGATGGTAAGCAACCAACATCGCCCATGTACTCCAGCAACACTTACAGTGTTACCGTTGCGTTGCCAACCATTAAGGGATATGAGATAGGGAAGGATGGGGAAGGGATAGGGAAGGAAACGCGGCATGAGCCACTTTACGTCGATCTTCTGAGAGGTCGTGGTATTTCACCGGTCGAGCCGGCCCATTCATGCAGCTAACTGCTTGGCTCTACCACTGTTTCCTGAGAGGTTGTGGTATTTCACCCGTCGAGCCTGCTATTCACGCAGCGAATTGCGTGATGCGTGAAATATTTTTCTTTTCTGGAATATCACACTACCAAAAAGTACTCGGACGAATTTAACAAAGTTGCAAAAATAGTCAGTAATGAAATAATTCCGTGCTTTGTAACAGTGAGGCAATATTAAACTGTCAAGTTTAATGGTGGAATTTATTAAATTATAAATAAACAATTGTGTAACGTGTTATTATCGTAAGTAAGCAATTTGCATATATTACACACGACCTTTTCTACACAAGGGGTAATTGTGGTACTTTCAAATGTTGTGTGTCCTTTGAACTCTTAATATACACTATTAGACATTATTACAAAACAATTTGTATAATGTTATTTGATTGTATAATAGATTTAACCTCAGGATAACTTAGTATATTATAAACGAGTGAGGCTTGTGAGAATGGTGGCTTATGACGGTCTGTTTTCTCTGCCTACCCTGCAAGAGACTTAGCGTAAAGTAATGTGTATGTATGTACAAAAGTTTAATAAACCAGTCTACTCGGTAATCTGGAGTGGACTCCGATTCAGAAAATCTTGGAAAGTCTTGTATGATAAAAGTTTGACGACTACAACATTGTGTCCAATGTATGGCAAAAGGTAATTATACCGCCACTTATTATATTTCGGAGGTATATAATTTCCGAATTAAGTCATAATATACCACTAGCTTCGAGTAAAAAAGCTATGAAGCTATAAAAATCATTAGCGCTGTCTAAATAAGGGCTATGCGCAAAATTTGAACATTTACTGTCAAAACAGGTTGTAACGAAGAAAGTTGGATTGTAAGAGAGTGTTGGTGTAAAAATAAAAAGGCGGATGGATTTAGGGGTCGATGACGGCCACGATACACTTTCCATGATCAAATATAACGAACTAAGGAAGGTCTGGAAACTTAAAAATCGACGAGCATAAAAAGCAAGAGTTAGGAAAGTGGAAAAAAACGAGTGAAGCGTGTAAGAATCGTGTCTATTCTCTCTATTTACTTGATATTAAGAAATGTATGTATGAAGCAAATTAAATTAATTATAATTATCAAACACAACACATTCGTATTTATATTTAACATACTATTTAACATATTTAACATAGAACATATTTTATCACATGAATATTTTTATGAAATCCGTCAAAACGCGTTGAACTAAACGAATTTTCTTAAACAAATAGTCTGTGACAAATGCTGCGAGGTTAACGAAACTATAACTCCAAACCAGCACTCATAGTATAATATTATGTGGTACATAAATCTACCCCTATACGTGATTTATTGCTTGCGTTTAGAAGTTATCCTAACAATTGCTTGTTACTGCAAATTATATGTGCAATCGTAAGCAAAAATAATATAACATAATCTAAATAAATATTATTATAAAAGAATACGAACAGTGTTGAATTATCAGCATCGTAGTAACGATAATAAGTTTTAGATCTAAGATCTTAGTCTAACAAAGAAAGAAATTGACAAAAAGTCGTCCATTTCTAGAAAGAATAATTTACGAAACTAAATTTAATTATATTATTTTAGGTGTGATAAATAAAGGAATCCAGGCCGACAAACCCGCTCCTGGAATAGTTAATAGTTTGTTTCTATAACTTGACGCAATTTTCTACATAACTTATGATAACTTCACGCCCTTTTCTACCCTAAGGTGTAGATAACGGCTGTTAAGCCTTGACTCGCCGTTATGTTTATATACCAAACCGAATAGGTAGCGAACCTATTGCTATGCCGGGCACAAAGTTTTCAGTCATCGATATTTATCACGCATAACTTCTGAAAAGTACTTCGAAAAGTCGTTAGCGTGAGCCAGGATTCGAAGCCGCGACTTCCTGATTCAGAAGCAGGGTGCTCGACCACTGGACCACCGAAACTATTTTCTAGCTTTGTATTTATTATATTACGACCTACACATCTAACACTATATTGAGGCTTAACATATCATTCAGCGACACTGCGTAACGTCACTTCACAGTCACGTCATGTCACGTCAAAAACATAATTTATTAAATAAATAATTCAAATATAAATAAATTAAAGCCAAAACCCTTTTTAAAGAAACTTTTATTTAAGCGCTCTAAAAATAAGAAAATAATAATCTTTCCCTAAAAAATTTCAAGTATCAACTTAGAGCCAGAGATATAATAGTAAAAGCTTGTCGCGCGAGTTGTAAATAAACTGTACTAATTTTATAATGTCAAATCAACAGTTAAATATAGTCCGTAAATACAGCTATTTAACTTATTATTGTATTTAAAGCATAACATATTAAAACACGAGCGCTTGAGAAAATTGCCTCCTTGAAACAAAAACGCACAGACGATTCTGAGTGTAAGGTTGTCATGAGAAGAAATGGGCGAAACACTCATGTTAATTAATCTACTAACTTTACTATATTATCTATTGCAATTTAATTATTTACTGATAGGGAGTCAAATCTCGCGACAAGCTTTTATTATTATATAAATTGTACATACTGAGGCTCTAAGTTGATACTTGAAATTTTTAAAGAAATATTATTTTCTTATTTTTAGAGCGCTTAAATAAAAGCTTCTTTAAAAAGGGTTTATGCTTTAATTTATTTTTTTATTTTTAGTTATAGCTGGCTGGGTTAGTGTCATTTCATTCAACGCATCATTATTGCAAGTTAGTTTACCGTTTAATTTCAAACAGTCCAGCTCTTCAATAAGTAGATCATCTAATTCAATTTCAGCTTGGAGCTTTCTTTTCTATTTAATCGCAATGATGATTTTTAATTCATATATTGTAGAAATGCATCAAAAATATGTATGCCGTCATCTTGGATGGTCCACCGTATTGTATTTAGAATGACGTCACATTATTTTTCGAGTTATTCTTAACAAGCCCTTTCATTTGATACCCATATTGTAGAAATGCATTAAAAAACTATTCCTCAATCTTGGACGATCCACCATATTGGATTTACAATGACGTCACATTATTTTTTCAGTTACTCTCAATGAGCCCTTTCATTTGCTACCCATATTGTACAGAAGCTTAAAATATGTTTTCCTGCATCTTGGATATTCCACCATATTGGATTTAGAATGACGTCATATTATTTTTTGAGTTACACTCAATAAGCCCTTTCATTTGATACCCATATTGCAAAAATGCATTCAAAATATCCATTCCTCCGTCTTGGGTGGTCCGCCATATTGGATATAGAATAATGTCACAGATCATATCATGCATTGTCATCCAAAGTAAACATGTGTACAAAATTTCAGCTCAATCGGTTGAAGATATCTACTTCAAAATTGAGTTGCAAGATTCCACCGAACATACATACTTACATACATACATACTTACATACATACATACTTACATACATACATACTTACATACATACATACATACAGTGCAAGTTAAATAAAAGCTTTTAAAAAGTTACAATGATATTTCTAAGTAATCATAGTCCGACAATATTTTGATAAAACATATCTCAAAGGAAACAGCGAATAAAAAAATCCAAGCTATTTTTGAAATTTAAGAGGTCCTCGGTTTCTTTCATTCCATTCAGACACTATACAATTTCTCGAAACTTCTATACTTTATTTTATATGATACATGTACTTACAAAGAATTGGATCACTCTTACTAAATAGAAATAAACTGTAAAAGCATTCTGACAAACTCCCCAACAATTTATATCAATAGTAGATGACATATTTACCTATGGGATACCAAACCCTTTTGAATCTAAACAAAATAACCAACCGTCGAGTTTGACTTAAAAAATCTTGTATCTGTAATTTGAAACATTGTTAGAGTTAATTGTGATATAAAAGATTTCGGAGTTTAGTTTCAAACAAGGACATTGTTAGAAGATTTATGATTGGATATAATTCCCACGATCCTTTATTAGTACAAATTATAAATTATATACTGTAATGAATTTAGTCATTTGCAGTCATTTTCTTTTTAAATAACTTGAAGTTTTTTTCTACCAGAAGATGCAGGCGGCGGCTGGTAGCAAAATCTCTTGATATACACTGGGCATAATGTTGTCTGTCATCGATATTTTTCACACATAACTTCCGCAAAGTGTGAACTTGAAATCGATTCTACTACATATTGATTCTTGACTTGATGAATTTCATTAATAATTCAAAGTCTTGCTACTCATCATTCATTTACAGTCTCGGTGGTCCAGTGATGAAAGACACTGTTTATGAATCCAGAGATCGCTGGTTCGAATCCTAGCACCACCAATGACTTTTCGAAATTAATTAATTTCGAAAGTTATGTGTGATAAATATCGATGACTAAAAACTTTGTGCCTGGTATGGCAATAGGTTCGTCACCTATTCCATTTGGGTCGTAAACATAACGGAGACTCGAGGTTTAGCAGTCCCTGCCTACACTTTCGGGTGGAAAAAGGTGTGAATTATAATTAATCAATATTAATTATTTACTATTATTATTATTTTTAGTTAAACTACATCCCGTGAGTGAGTTTTGAAAGGGTGGGTGTGTAGGAGAAGATATGATTAATATTACAAAAAATAATTATGTACATCTTTTCCTCGATGAAAAAATCTCGATTTCCACAAAATTCGTTTTTTATGGGATAGGACGGCAAACGAGCATGCGTGTCACCTGGTGGAAAGTGATCAGCGCCGCCCATGGACACCTGCAACACATATAGTGTTACACTTTACGTCGATCTTCTGAGAGGTCGTGGTATTTCACTGGTCGAGCCGACCCATTCATCCAGCGAACTGCTTAGCTCCACCATTGTTTTCAATCAGCAACGATTTGAGCATATGACTAAATTTTAAAATAAGCTGTTGGTGTAATAACCGTACTTATGTTATTCAAATAACTTACAATTAAGTATACAAACTCGTTTACTTTACCTGAAAATTTATAAAGTTATTTAACTCTCATCCTTTCTCTCTCTCTCTCTGGTTCGCTCAAAACTCCAACTTGAATGGAGTGTTGATACCGCCAATCGAATCTGTCTGTCGTTGAATGGCTAGCGGTAAATTGCGAGATGAAACGTCTTGAGCAAAGTTGGTGTTCCATGTTGAGTTGAAATGTATTTGATAAGATTTAATTTGGAAAATTGTTTGCGAATTTGTTTTCTTTGTAGCATCACGCCTCTTTCTACTCGAGGTTGTAGGCAGAGAATGTTAGACCTTAACTAACATAACACATATCTTTCGAAAAGTCAATTCCGATTAATATGTCTAGTAAGTAGTTTATAGGTCCTATAGATACCTGTATCTAACAACAGAAACTTGCAAAGCGGTTTAAAAGTCAAACAGTTTAGGGATCATGGACAAAATGCAAGCTCTTCGTATCGATTTCATTTCTATTAAGGAAATTGTATCATCAAGATAAATAAAGCGTGTCATTAAATACCACTAATAAATAATAATGGAAAACTTTTGAAAAAATGAGAAAAGTTAATTCTGGATTAAACTTTTGTTGAGCTTCATGGTATAGGGGGCAAAGAGTAAGCCGATCACCAGGTCTAAAACAACTAGTGCTGCCTATGGACATCTGCAATACCGAGACAACCGGTCACATTTGCATTACCAGCCTTTAAGATGGGACACGCAGCATAAGACTTTCGACTTTCTAATAGGTTGTGTTATTTTATCGATGGAGTTGGCCCAATCATGCAGCGGAATGCGCTCTACTGCCACTATATATCTTGTTGACGACTACTGACGTCCCGAAATAAAAGCGATATCTTGGTTTGCAATTTGTCTAAGCCTTAGAGCCATTCACTTCACGCTATAACATTCAAATTAGTCTCTAACCCTCCCATTATCTTCCGTCGTTATGTCACAACACGTGGGCGGAATAGTTAATTTTATTATCCACTAATTGCATTGTTTAGAAATAGAATATTATTGTCATTTGACTGCCTGAGGTTTGAAGCCATGTATGATTTTATTTTGCGATGAAATAAAAATACTTTTATGACACATTAAAAAAGATCTTGGTAAGAATATTAATGCAAGATTGACTACGCGTAACTATATAGTAGCAGAAGCAAAGAGACAGACTTTATACGAGAACGGCCACAACACTTTTCATGACCGAATTGATCAAACAAATAAATAGTCAAAGAAGCGAGGACTTCTGTAAGAATCATGCCATAGGGGTTTTTTCTCTCTGACTATCTTTTTTATGGTATAGGAGGGCAAACGAGCAGGCGTGTCACCTGATGGTAAGCAACCAACGCCGCCCATGGACACCAGCAACACATATGGTGTTACTGTTGCGTTGCCGACCTTTAAGGGATAGGGGATAGGAAAGGATGGGGAAGGGGGTGGGCCTCCGGGTACCTCTCTCACCGAATGAAACGCGGCATGAGCCACTTTACGTCGGTCATCTGAGAGGTCGTGGTATTTCACCGGTCGAGCCCGCCCATTCATGCAGTGAACTGCTTGGCTCTACCACTGTGAAACCTCACAAGGGACTTTAAACTTATGTAAATATGAAAAGATATTTGTTGTTATTTGAGCTTCTATTATTACTGCTCTTAAAGGGATGATACGTCATGAACTTTATGCATTCTAATTCTGTTTTTGTTAATCTCAATTTTGACGGTGTCCTTTCTAAACTAAATTAACCCCAATTTCCGGTTCAAATTGTGCAAAAAAAATAGCGTGTGTTACCACCCTATAGAATAGTACCACCAACCTCTTCCCATGTGCATCGCAAGAGATGTGACTAATGGATTTTACCTGATGCCAACCACCTAGTAAGTTAAGTGGTTCAGCTCTCAGACTTCTAGTTAAAAGGTTTTGAGTACAAATACTGGCTCACACGTCATCGAACTAACTTTTCGGAAGTTGTCGGCGTTGAAATGTTGATCATCACCAAATTGATCATATCCGATAATTTTATTATCTACACACTGGCCAAATTTAGAATGATTGGACTAGGTATAGAGACTTAGATTATTAAAATCAGACATAGACCTCATGTGGTAGTACCTCGAAAAAGGTTTAATTACTTTTAGGATATATTAAACAACTCCTTAATATATGCTTGTCGCCGCCTACCAGAGATATTTTTATATTTCAGGCTGCCGCTAAGAATTCTTAGCACACAATCTAATATCACTTCCCTGTCTCGGATACGAAACTTTGACCTGACAAGCGTGAGCGAAAATCCGAGCAAAGTTATGCTAAACGAATTACAATGCGGCGCACGTTTTAACTTTAAGGATTTTGTCTTTTCTTAACCGACTTCCAAAAAAGGAGGAGGTTCTCAATTCGTCTGTATGTTTATTACCTCATAACTTTTGACTGGACGAAGCGCTTTTAAAAATTCTTTTTTATTTGAAAGCTGGTGCTTCCCATTTGGTTCCATTTTCACCAGGTAAGGTTCTGATGATGGAAACCAGGAGAAATCGAAGGCAACCACCGAAAATTGTATGCGAATATGATGTTTTTGTTACGTAATAGTGATGTCTTACGAATATGCTTTACTGTGTCAAAATATGATGCTGCTGCGCTTATGATGAAGCTCACAAAACTCCTTTGCGATTAGGAATTGGGAGACAGGACTGCTTTTGGTCAATATAAACCACTTAGTATTATGTAAGGCTAACGTGTTGCTTAGGAGGTATGCTTGCATCTACACCTGATGCTGCTGTGCTGATGATGTAGTTACATAACTCCTTAACGGTTAGGAGTTGGGAGACAGAACTGCTTTTGGTCGATAGAAACTACTTAGTAGTATCTAAGGTTAACTTCTTGCTTGGGAGGTATGCTTGCATCAACATTTGATGCTACTGTGCTGATGATAAGGCCACAGACCTCGCTTCGATTTTATTTTGAAACTAACATCAATTTAAGTTCATAGCTCATTACTACAACTAAAAAAAGAGTAAAACCGACTTCAAGAAGACAAACGACGAAAACTACCTACGTAACTAAAAAGCGATAAATAACCCAACTAATTTATCTACCTAGTACAATATACAAAATATAATACTTTAACAAGGCTATCTTTAATTAAAACAATATTTACTATTGTTAGTTACTATTGAAGTCGGCGCCGGCCAATTGTTACACCGTATTGTATTTTTCCGTGTAGCTTTGACGACTGCGCATATCATACAACACAACATAATAAGTTACTTAGACTGGCACCGACTACAATAGTATCTGACAATTATAAATATTTTTATAATTAAAGATGGCCTTGTTAAAGTATTAAGTTTTGTATATTGTGCTAGGTAGATAAATTAGTTGGGTTATTTATCGCTTTTTAGTTACAGAAGTACCTAGGTAGTTTTCGGCGTTTGTCTTCTTGAAGTCGGTTTAACTTTTTTTTTAAAGTAATTTTATTTTATTTATATGTTATCGTTGACTTTAATGTGTATTCGTTAAAAACTAATATTTGTTTTAAAGCAACATACAGAAATAAAAAAAATCTCATTTGACCTTAATATAACAGGAAATTTTTGAAGATAAAAAAAATTTGTTGTATGTTATCACCAGGAACTACACCGATTAAAAAATTCGTTCATTTAATTCAGTTCATTTATCGACTAAGGTTGTATATCATAATGCTACTGAAGAACTGCTGATGCTGAGAATTATAAAGTTTATGGAACCAGTTGCCGGCAGAGGTATTCCTGGACCGATACGACTTAGGGACCTTCAAGAAACGAGCATTCTCACCTAAAAGGCCGGCAACGCTGATGCGACGCCCCTGGTGTTGCAGATATCTATGGGCGGCAGGGGTCACTTTCCATCAGGTGACACGCACGCTCGTTTGCCCATTTCTTCCCACAAATAAAAGTTCATAGTTTTATTCAATTATCATTATAAAAATATTCGCTTTAAATATTTTTTTTGATTACTCCATTTTTCGCAGTCTTTGTTGATGTTCACTTCAGAAGTAACGAATAGTAATAAAGATGTTAGAAGCAAAATTTTAAAATATAGGTTTGAAGAATGGAACAAGTTTTATAGTCTAATTTTAAGTTCTCAGCAACATTCGACAGGATTTGCGAATGTCTGACTGGAATAGTAATTGCGGCCTCTTTGCGCGCCACGAGTGTGTGATCCAATTTTGGCCTTGTTCAGAAGAAAGGGGAATTATCTAGGCCAGAATGCATACGAGCATAGGTGAAGTACCTACGAATGTACGAACAATATGATCCAATAATTGCTTTGAACATGTTCTGATTTCGTAATACGCCTGTCATCCGTCCTTTGGATCATCGGTTTACGTGTGGTACGTCACATCTGAACAAGGTTTATGTAACTGTTCATTTATCTATTATAACTTTGGGGCATAATATAAAACGCATGCAATATATCAAAAGAATAATATTTTCCATTGAATCGGTGGTCCAGTGGTCGAGCACCCCGCTTCTGAATCAAGAAGTCGCGGGTTCGAATCCTGGTTCACACCAATGACTTTTCGAAATTCGCTTTGGAAGTTATGTGTGATAAATACCGATGAATGAGAACTAACAGCCACTACTTACAAAACGGGTAAAAAAAGGCGTGAAGTGATGTTATGTTAAATTATTACTAAATAAAGAAATGTTTATTTTCAGATTTATAGATATAAAAAAAATACATGCACGAATACATACACGAATAAGTAAGTCTAACTTAGAAGGCATCTTGAAAATAATCCATACCACGATAAATGATAGATCTAATTGTATCTGTTAACGAACAGTTATAACATATTAAATAAAACTATAAAACCATTATATGAAAAAAAAACAACAATAAGAAAGAAGTTACTAAACCAGCGTTTCGTAAACAGCGTCATTATCATTCTTGAACAGTTCGCAGGCATTAATTGTTCTCATTATTTAGATATTCGGAACTCGATTCCCCCTTACAACCGACGAATTACAAACAAAGTAATTTATTGGTTCAATGTTCATTTAACTGCGATGCTAACCAATAATTAACTGCTTTTGTTTAATGAATTAAAATTATTTTAATTAAAATATTAGTTAGGAATAATTGTGTGAAAGATTTTGGTAAATTATCTATTGGTAAATTTTCGATTTGACGCTCGTTAATCTCGTCGAAGTTTGAAAGGAAGGATGTTGGATAAAAAGAGACTGACAGTGTAAAAGACCACCAGTTCGAGTGATACCGGTGTTTCGGACGGCTTCTCTGACACGTGGCCAAAGCTACTAGAATATCTTTTGTACTAAAATTTTCTCTAAGAACTATGTGTTCTTAATGAGAGATGTCCGAGGAAATTGACAACTTAATTACAAAAAATTTGCATAATTTCACTTTCTCTTTCATAAAAAATCATTTTGTAGGTCGTTTCACTAAAAGTGATATTCTGGAAAATATAACGTATATCTTAATTATAGGAATATCGTTCTCAAAGACTATCAGTACTTCTTGGATTGACAATCTCCAGTAACAAAGCTTACACAAATTGAATTTGTTGAATGAAATCCCGACCGAAGTGTTCTGTATAGGGACAATGAATCATGGTAAAGATATACAGAACTGAATGTTGTAGATAACCTATATTTAGATGGCGAATATTGTATTGACATTTGAAAGTGAATATTTTATTTAGATATATCTACTTTTTATGAATAAAAAATGTTTCAGCATTTTAATGTTATTTCACATTTTTCTGGTGCATAATTAACACGAAGACGTTTCGCCCTTAAAACTAGTGTTGTTAAAAATAATATTTGGTTCCATGGACTTGGTGATAAATCCAAAAGCTCTCAAATAGATGCACTAAACTATAAAGACGACAGTCCATGTATTCAATCTCCGGGCAATTGTGCAGTCCGGTGCTCCGTAAATGGGGCACTGTCACCTACAGGTTGACTCAGATACTCACCGGGCACGAGTGCTTCGGTGAGTATCTGAGCCGAATAAAACGTGAAGAGACGGCGAGATGCCACTATTGCGCATCCGACCTGGACTCGGCCCAGCACACGCTGGAGGTCTGCCCGGCCTGGGCGGACGAGCGACGAGTCCTGGTCGACGGGATGGGGCGAGACTTGTCCCCGCCGGCGTTGGTCGCGGCAATGCTGGCGGGCGAGGAGGAGTGGAGGGCTGTGGTCTCCTTCTGCGAAGCTGTGATGCTCCACAAGGAGGCCGCCGAGCGGGGTCGGGAGAGAGCCGATCCCGCTCGAAGGCGGCGGCGGCGAACTCAGTGATCGCCGCCGTCCACGGGCTGCGAGGGCGCACACCCCGCGGGTGCGCCCGGGTCGCGGCCCGGGATGGATGACCCCCTGGTGCGGCCAGGGAGGGTCGTCGGGGGCGCCGCCAGCCGCGCGCCTCTTTACAGCGCGTGGTCGGAGCCGCCCCGCCCGGGGGAGCTTCACCGAGGCTCCCCGAGGATGAGCAGAGCTCGTAACAGAGGGGGGGCGACGGCGGGGTGGACCAGAGAGCCGACGCACTGTCCTGGGCCACCCCAACGCCGGAGGAAGGCCGCCGCGAGGTTTTAGTGTGTAACCCTAGGATTGGATTGCAGTTCACTGTTTTGGGAGTCCCACACAACCCCCAGCCGTTCCCAGGCGTGTGTGGTGTGCATAAAGCATTTCCTCGCGTAAAAAAAAAGGTCCCTTCCTTCAAGACTGCCGAGGCGTCGAGCACAGATGTCCTCCCGGATAAACACACAAACTCCGGCCCGCGGTACAAAGGTGTATTCCAGTTTGTATCCGGGGTATAGGAGATATGAGGTGTCTGCCGGAGAAGATATCTGTGTCTCTGAAAGGCGACTCGAACGACGACTGGCAACACTGTGCCAGTAATGTAGTGAAATTGTGTTCACTACTTTAAATTTGTATTTAAATAATATCTTAATTGTTTCATCATAAACTTTACAGTGTATAATTAATTTAAGTAGTTTTCTTGATGTTTTGAATATAAATTGTGTAAAACTGTGCCCAGTATTCGGTGTAAATCAACCATTGACGAAGTGACCGTTATCAGTATAACAATTAATGCAAATTCAAATTTTGCTTCTGACTTGAACTTTATATGGACTTCTCAATCACACTTATTTCTGTCCCGGGGAGTATATTATATTTTTTTATTAGTAGATAACCTGTAATAACACCACACTCCACAGGACATTAGTGAACCTCACAAGCCTCTGCTGTAACTTGTGAGCAACATACACCACACTCACTGGCTCAGTTTGTGTCTCATTTTATTTTGACAAAGTGTGGAAATAAAACTGATGACGATAAGCTTCGCCTCAGACATTTCCAAACTTCATGGATGATATTCATGAATGATGTTCATGATTAATTTATTCATGAAGACTGCACATATTATTACTAAACTGCTAGTTTAGGTCCCTAATGTAGCTAGTATTTAAGTAATATATTATTATTGTAGTTTTATGATATATATAAATAATCTATTAACAGATTAGTATTATATAGTTATAGTTAGTATTTTAAACTATTGCTTGTTGTGTCTATTTGTTAATTTGTACTTTAAATAACTGGGTTATTCCACTTATACTTATCTAAACCCGCTTAAATTATCACTTAATACATTTCCATATTAATTTTTAGATACCTACTTTTTTTTTTTTTTCTTTTCACTTTCTGCCCTTATTTTTCCTGGCTAACTCTCTAAATACTTTTTTAGGTCTTAATAACACACTCTTTAAAAATGGAATCATACCCAGTAACCCGTAAGGCAGCAGCAAAAAAGTTGGAGGCTCAGCTGAAGTTAGCTCTGTCAGAGCTAAAAAAGTACCAGGAAGATAACACTCAATTGCTGATTGAGCGTAGTGACTGTGAAGGTGAAATTATTTCTTTAAACAAAAACATTTCAGAGCTTAAGAGCCAATTAGTAGAGTTAGACATTGAGCACATGGACACACTGGACCAATTAAGAAAAGCACACTCTCAATTAAAATCATCCCATGAGTGTGATGATATATATACTAGGTCTCTGAGTCACAATGCAGAATTACAACAAAACCTTAATGTAGCTTATTCTAGAATTGAAGAATTAGAGAGATTTATTGAGGTGTCCAATAGTATTGAGACTCAGAACCAGTTCTCACAATTGTTAGGTGACAAAAGTTCTATAAATAATAATTTAATTAGGAAATTGAAATTAAAATATAAAACTAGTCTGAAAAAGACTAAAAAGTTTACTAAAATTAGCAAAGTAATTAAAAAACTTGAGTTGACTATTAAAAAGTCACTGAAAACTAAAAAATTGCACCATTTAAATTGTGAGCTACAATCAGAGTTGCTGATAGCTCAAGAGGAGCTGGTATCAAGTAGGGTTCAGTATGACCAGCTTATTAGTGAATTAAAAAGGCAAATAGTTAGCTTAGAAACTTGTTTATCTAGCTTAAGCCAGAAATACGAGCAAGACACTTTAGAATATATTGAGAAATACGAGGACATAGCTAGGATGGGTAATGAGCAGTTGGCTAAAGTGCTGTCACTGTGTAATGAAGTTAACTGTTCTAATAAAACATTGTCACAGTCAGAGACCAATCATACTCTACAACTAGACTTTCCTCTCCAAACGGCCAGCTTCACTGGCACTAGTTTAACGACAACACCTGTCATGGATGGCTCTTCAGGGGTCTTAATGTTTTCTGATGAGTTGGGAAAAGGCTTTGGTAGACTGATTAGTGATAATTTAAAGCAGTCTATCCTCAATCACTGCTCACATAGTATGAAATTAGAAAATATTATATACCACATAAAATCCACAAAGCTAACTGCTGAATCTACTGTGCTTGTACTATATGGTAATAGCATTACTGTCACAAAAAAAGATATAACGAATTTGATTGAGCTAATGGAAATCCTTCACAACAGTATTGGCTGCAAATTCATTGTTTCATCGTTGCCATACTCCTACGTTCTGACAGCAAGACAAAATAGGCACATTTATAACTTAAACTTACTATTATATAATTTATCACACTACTTGAAGGATATAATATCAGTTTTTGATATTAATAGTGTAAAAACAAATCTTAGGTTAACAAAAGATACTGTGTATCTGCCATTTGCTGACAGGAAAGAAATTGCTAGACTGCTAGCATTATATATACAAACTGACAGGGCTACTTGTAAAGTAGTACCTCATTCTATTAATTGTAAGGATCTTGACACTTCTATTTGTTTAAATTAATAGAAGCGACAAAGGATAGACCTAAATCATTGCTCACTATTGTACATCAAAATATGCAAGGTTTATCTGGCAAAGAACTTGAGCTTGACCTATTTTGTAAAAAGCACAATGTTCAAGTATTATGTTTGACTGAACATTGGCTTAAAACTTGTGAACTCGCTTTCAATAATGCTCACTACTCTGTTGGCAGTGTATTTTGTAGGAAAAAAGCCAATCATGGTGGTGCCATGATCCTTGTATCAAATAATATTAGATTTAAAAACAGGAGAGACATTACAAAGCTCTCCATTGAACGCACTGTTGAACTGTCCTGTGTTGAGCTTGAGCAATTTATTGTGCTTTGTGTTTATAGGCCGCCACTGGGTGATTTTAATATATTCGAATCCACTATGGATGATGTTATGCAAAAACTTATTGTAAGTGGTAGGAATGTAATTGTATGTGGTGATTTTAATGTTAATCTGTTAAAAGATTCAACTAACAATAGTAGGCTTGTTAGTTTATTTACCTCATTTGGACTACAACATCTGTTCTTAGAACCCACAAGAATTACATCTCACTCTGCTACCTGCTTAGACAATATTTTTTGTAATTGTAATTTTGTGCAAAAAGAAATATTAAGTCAGTTGCCATCGGACCATTGTGGTCAAAAGGCAGTTTTTGTGATGAATATGCCTAAATTAGTTAGTAAATTTACTTGTAGACCCATAACCCAGAAAGGCATCAAACATTTTCAAAACGCTATCGCGGCTAGGGTTGCTTCGCCGGACATGTCGAATGATCCAGATGAACTGTACAACTCACTTTTAAAAACCATTGACTCGGAACATAAATCTATTTTTAAAACCAAAACTATGAGTAAAAATGTCAATTTATCATTTTGCGATTGGGCCACCAAGGGCATTTACAAAAGTAGAACTAAGTTGTATGATTTATATAGTATAAAGAAGTGGAATTTTGATCCCGTTTTTATTAGATATGTTAGAAATTACTCTAAAATATTTAAAAAAGTCTGCTTATCTGCCAAATCAATATATTTAAGTAAGCGGATACAAGAATCACAGAACAAGATTAAAGTTACTTGGAATATTATCAACAATGAGACTGGTCGTACAAGGGACCGTGATGATAATATTAAACTTATAATTAATAATAAAATTATCCAAGATAAATATGCTATTGTCGAAACATTTAATGACTTTTTTGCCAAAATTCCCATTACTACTACTAATACATTAAATTCGTGTCCCGTCAAAGCTGAAACTCTGCTTAAGGAAAGTGTGGCCGAGTGCAATGTTTCTTTTAAATTTGAACACGTCGACCCTTACGATATTATAAAAGTGTTTAAACAATTAAATTCCAAAAAAACGGCTGATTTATGGGGCATTTCCGTGAAATTAATAGATTCTATTATTGTCCTCATAGCTCCAAACCTAGCTGTGCTTTTCAATAAATGTGTAGACGCAGGTGTGTTTCCTAATTTAATGAAACACAGCAAATTGATACCTTTGTTTAAAAGTGGTAGTAGGAACGATCCAGCTAACTTTCGTCCTATTTCTATTTTGCCTGCACTCAGCAAAATTTTTGAAAAAATTATCTCTCAACAAATACTAAGCCATTTTAATTTGAATAATCTTTTTCACAAAGAACAATACGGTTTTACAAAAGGTCGCTCTACAACCGATGCTGGGGCTGCTCTTATCAAACATATTTTCGATGGTTGGGAGAACTCGCAGGACGTAATTGGCGTATTCTGTGACCTCTCTAAAGCTTTTGACTGCGTGGATCACCACACTCTTTTACGTAAGCTCAGTCACTATGGTATTAAGAACACTGCACTTAGGCTGGTTGCATCATACTTGAATAACAGGTTACAGTTTGTTGATGTAAACGGAGTGAGATCATCTGGATCATCTGTGTCTATGGGCGTTCCCCAGGGTTCCATTCTCGGTCCGTTGCTGTTTATTATACATATTAATGATTTGCCTTTTTGCGTTCAGAAATTTTGTAACATTGTACTATTTGCTGATGACACTTCACTCCTCTTCAAGGTAGACCGTAAAAAAAGCATTTTTGATGATGTGAATAGCTCCCTTACACATGCCCATGAATGGTTTACGGCTAACAATTTAGTTCTGAATTCCAATAAAACTAAAATAATAAGGTTTACTATGCCTAATGTTAATGGTCCGGCTATAAATATATCTCTGAATAACACAATTTTAGACCCAGTGAAGTCAACTTTATTCTTAGGTATTACTCTAGATAATACGCTTCAATGGGGTCCTCAAGTAAAATCTTTAGTGGGAAAACTCAGCTCTGCTGCCTACGCGGTTCGAAAAGTTCGACAGCTTTCCGATGTTGCAACCGCCAGATTAGTCTACTTCAGTTATTTTCATAGCGTTATGTCTTATGGTATTTTGCTATGGGGTAGAGCAGCTGAGATTCAGTCGATTTTTGTTATTCAGAAACGAGCTATTCGGGCAATTTATAATTTGGGGGCCAAAGTCTCTCTAAGAGAACGTTTTAAGGAATTTGGCATATTAACAGTTGTTTCACAATTTATATATGCCAATATAATGTTTGTTAGGAAAAACTTGAATAAATATACTAAAAATAGTGATGTTCATAATTTTAATACCAGAGGCAAGCATAAACTTGTGTTGCCGTGTCATCGCCTGCACAAAGTACATAAGTCGTTTCTGGGAATGGGTGTACAATTTTATAATAGAGTCCCTGCGCATATCCTGGCTCTGTCATTCGATCGGTTTAGTCGGGCGGTGAAGGATCGTCTCATTGCTGGTGCTTATTACACCATCAATGACTTCATGACGGACAAGTCATCTTGGGACCGTCAAGTTGCTTGCTCAACGCGGATTCTGTAGTTTGCGTGTTGAAATTTGTTCACATGTTCTGGAGTGGAGGCGTTCCGTAATAATTTCTGATAGTTATGTATATACACTTTTTAATTTATAATTTGCTTTGATATTGTTTATAATATATGTACATATAAGTTTCATTTATTGCACAACGTTACCACTCTAAATAAAAGATGTCGCGTCAGTTGCGCTCGACTAATATATTTGCTTAGTTTTTCTTTTTAGGACGTTGATGTTAATTTGCTGTGATGGTCGAGTATTCTGGCTGCTACACCTTTTATGCACGAGTCTACTGCTTTGTTTTCAGTAGCGATATTAATATTATTGTTATTTATGTCTAATAGTTTGAAAAGAGTATTTGGCACATGAGTTTCTTGCCCGATTCTTCTCATGATAGCCCCTACACTCGGAATCGGGCCGCTCGTGGCGATTGCGTCCGTGTTTTCTTGTTCCACGGACGCACTTTCCTCAAGCGCTCGTGTTAAGTAGTTTAATTAAAATAATAAAGTAAAATTGTACTTGTTGACTATTTTTAAGTGTCTGTGAAGACCTATGAAAATAAAGCTTATTTTGACTTTGACTTTGACTTAAGGAATAGCAAAGCAGGCTTTGCCGTTTCCAGGTGGTGGTGAATGGCAAGCAGATTTGAGTGGATGCCCCTGATATTGCAAAAGTACACGTTTAGCGTGGCAGGGGGAGTCGCGATGCCCTGACGTTTGCCCCGGACAGTTTTTAGTGAGGAGCGAGATTGTGCACTCCCCAGACTACGAGGGGGATTCTCCAGTGCTGTGGCAGCTGGTACCCCCCTGGGGTAAATGATCTTTTAATTTCGCTGCCATTAAGGGGAGGGTGAAGGGGATGGGCCTCCGGATACCTCTCTCACCGAACGAAACGCGGCATAAGCCACTTCACGTTGAAATTCTGAGGATAGGGATATTAGTGATTACTAATTAGAATATCAGCGATATTTTTGTGATAGTATTTTAATTATAACCACACAGGAATATATTATTCCCGATACTTAAGTGAAGTGCCTCGATCAGACGAGAGAGAACTTACAAGAGTGAGAAGAGAAGTTGAGATGGAAGTTTTTTTATGGGATAGGAAGGCAAACGAGCAGACGTGTCACCTGATGGTAAGCAACTAACGCCACCCATGGACACCAGCAACTCATATAATGTTACTGTTGCGTTGCCGACCTTTAAGGGTTAAGGAGGGATGGGGAAGGGGGGTGGGCCTCCGGGTACCTCTCTTACCGAACGAAACGCGGCATGACCCACTTTACGTCGATCTCCTGAGAGGTCGTGGTATTTCACCGGTCGAGCCGGCCCATTCATGCAGCGAACTGCTTGCCTCTACCACTGTTAAAAACGGTAATAGATAATAGACTTCGGCTGATTTTTTTAGCCTCATATTAGGCACTACTTTAAAGAAGAATCTGATACTTATCAAATAATAATATCATGCTTTAAAATAAGCTCCATGCAATTGTTTACTACAGTGATTACAGAAAAAGTTAAGCCAATGCCAAACAAAAAAAAGATTTTTCTAGATCAACATAATATTATTACCGGTAATGAGTTGATAGTATATAGTAGATGTAGTCATAAAGTTTAGGTACATCATGAGAGGACTTTATCACTCTCAAATCCGTCTCATAATTCAGTTATATTTAGTTCTGCTCATTCATCAAAACATCGTAAAACCAGGAAACTATAACAGTAGGGTAGTTGATTATCCTCGGTAATAACAATTCTGTCTCCTCAGATATAGAGCCTTATTATCCTGGTAATTCTCGCCTGGAAGCGGAGTTTGTGGTTATTTTACTAAGTAATATAATGTCAAAATTTATAGTGTATGTGTTGGTATTCGTTTTGTCTTCATGACTATTAATAATTAAAGTCGTATTAAAAATTGTGTTGCATAAAAAAATATCAGAAAGCATTTATATAATGTATCTAGTTTTAGATATCCCCGTCTAGAAAAGATTAAAATGCCTGAAAGTGCATAAGTTAAAACTGAGCATAATTTTTTTTATGGGTTAGGAGGGCAAACGAGCAGGCGGGTCACCTGGTGGTAAGCAACCAACGCCGCCCATGGACACCAGCAACACATATAGTGTTATTGTTGCGTTGCCAACCTTTAAGGGGTAGGGGATAGGAAAGGATGGGGAACGAAACGCGGCATGAGCCACTTTACGTCGGTCTTCTGAGAGGTCGTGGTATTTCACCGGTCGAGCCGGCCCACTCATGCAGAGAACTGCTTGGCTCTACCACTGTTTTGAAAAACATATTAAATAATAATTATAACACTAGGAATATTTAACTTTGTACTTCTATTTTCAGATCTAGTATTTTTGGCGTTAATAATAAGAGTTGACGAAAATTTTTAAAAGATATTTTGATAGTTCTAATAGGAAGGTTCTAAGGAATAGTATTAACTGCAACATATATGAACAGACAAAAGATTTCTTGAAATTAATTATTATTTATTTAAAAATTGGTATAAAAACCTAAACCCACTAGATTCTACGTCTTTACTTTTTTCACATTATTAATAGTATTCTTGAAATCATAATTCTTTTATCATTAATCAATAAACTTTTGCTGTCGTCAAACACCTAACTTGTTTTGTCAATATATTTGCGTCACACGGGACTTTCTCAGATATATATAATACATATATATTATGTGTTTACATTTAATTCCAACAAAAGTTTTATTATTTTGTTGCTTCGTGTAAATGGTTTTGTTTGTAAATATGAAAAATGTATGCTTATTTATAGCTCAATAAATTGTTTGTTTTGATATGGCAGGCACTAATCTTTGGAGCTATTCGTACGAATTGAAAAAATATTTGACATATGAGACATAGACCATTTATGGACTTATACCATACAAAATTACATAAAGAACAATAGGAGCGGAGTTTCAATGTAAAATGTTGCAAACTCTTAGGAAAATTGTTTATTTCAAAACTTTCGTTGAGCGAGCTCCATAAACGGTTAGGTATTTTTATGAAAAACAGGGCAAACCAGAACCAAACATGAACATCTGCAACTCCCTGAGGGTAATAATTCAGTTGACGACCGTTAAGATGAAACAGTGGAGGTTGGGAATATGGAAGAAGATGAGGTTGGCCTCCTGATACGTCTTAGACTTATTTTTGGACGATTTTATTAGAATTTATTATTTCACCAGTCTAGCAAGGCCATTCGTGTAGCCAAGTGCATGGCTCTATTACTATTCTATCACAGTTCAAAAATGCTAAAGGAGTTGTCTGCCGCAGTTGTCTAAGAGTGACTTACTATATTAATAGAACCATCTTCTAACTAGTGCAAAATAAACGAATAGCATCAGGAACCTTAATTTAAACATACTTTATCGTTTGTTACACTTGTTTCGTTTGTAGAATTAATTAATTAAAAACATGTTCAACTTAATATATGGGTCTAGCTAGACGGACATTCTGTATCTTAGTCTAAATTCAAACTTTAGTTCAATCGAGAGTAAATGAGACAAGATTGCTCTATTAGCTATAGTATTATATATATTATAGTTGCCTGCAGTTTTATTGAATTGCTTAAAAGTTCATTAGTTACTTTTATGTTTATATGAGCATTCAGTAAAATTTTATATAGTAAAAGTAAAATTGATAGAGTTTGTCACGTTGAGTGACAATGTAAATTTTTATCATAATAAATTTAGGCTTCAAAGACACGGTTTCCAGGTCATAAATAAAAATACAACTGTAGGTAGTATACGAAAGTTAATTTTAATATTTATCCTAAATAATGTCGGTAGTTAATTATTTAATATGTGAGACTGGCCAGACATTTTAGAATTAGACAGGATATTCGGCCATTTCATTTGAAACTGTTATCAAGAAAGGAGCCAGACTAACAGAATAATTAACCTAACTTTTGATCTTATTGGTAAGTGTTTTAACCAATTTATTTCACCCTAATAGCTAAGATATTATTGCCTGCAGTGCCGTGAGCTTGATGTGCATAATTTATTAAAATTATTTCATCAAAATTTCAAAGTTCAAGTTTCATCAAATTTATCAAAGTTTACTATTACATGTTAAGACTCTGTTAATAGCAGCATATTATTTTTGTATATATTACAGTAATTGCTTATATAAATTATTCTGTACAATCTAGATAATTTTACAAATCAAGTAGGTAGTAGTAACCTACCTACACTATTAATTATGTTGCATAATAGATTGCTACAACTCTTTTCCAAATTAATATTATTGTTTTTAAGGTAGGGTTATATGCTTGATCCACCCTGGGCATTTTCCAAATTACTGGCATGTGACACCACTGTCTACCCATTCTGAGAAATGGGGGTCAGTGGTGGCACTGATTGTCGATGCCAGTGAATGGGGATGCTCAGGGGCTGTTACTGGTTGTCTTCCAGACTGGCTGCCCTCAATCTTCACCCTCAACTCAACCTTCTCAACTCTACTTTCACATCTCGACTTCTTCTCAACTTTTCCTGTCGGCCATCTGACAGTGCAAGGCAGCCCAACAACATCGGGGAGGAGACTTCTGTGGAGCACCAGGACACCCCTGCAGTGAGCCTTCGCGGGTCACTCGGCATCAGGTTGTACCTGCTCCCTTTCTAAGAATTTTGGTAGCCACAAATTGAGGAGCAACTCGTCGTTAAAATAAAGTTAATAATTTTAATAATCGAGTGAATTTTTTTTTTATATATACTCCGACCGCGTTACAAGTTTTATTACGAAATGTCTTGAATTACGCGTCTATAAACATGTTTTAGGTAATAAAAAAGGAATCCCTTAGAAAGCAATCAAGAAGCACACTCAAATTAAAATATTTAGCAAATGTAGATAAAGATAAGATAATAATTATAAAGTATTCCTTTCATATTTTCACGTCATTCATTAAGACTATCGCTGAAACCGTTTTCGATTAAAATTAATTGTGTTCAATGTACAACAGCCTATTTCTCCACTTAATTTGTTGTTATTACAAATTTTAGGTTATAATTCCTACATAAGAGAAAAAAGGGTCAAAGTGCGGTGATTAGGTTTTCAAAGCTTTGATATGGTGCGTGTGATGCGTGGTATTATTTAAGGGAATAAGTCATGACGAACGGCTAATATTGTGATTCGTGGGCATACTTTCCATCACGGTATTTTTTAAATACCCTTTCTTTTAGTGGAGATAAAACAATCTTATATACAAAGTACCTATAGGCCAGTCGAGTTAAATATGTCTGCAAACCCTGTGATAGTTACCGGTATCTGCCTTCAATTACCCTTTACTAAGCCGGTTGCAGTTAAGTTTAGGGTTTGTACTCTCTTCATTTGCGAAGAATGTTTCCAAGAAAAAATATAGATGACAAAATTCCATGGCTTTTTCAAACATTACAATTAATTTGACTGGAATTATTTTACAATAATCGCTTTTTTATAGTCTATTCGGAATGTTGTTTTGTTAACATTTATGTATGAATTACTTTTTATTGTATTGTATAACCTAGACGATTAATTGTATTTTAGCTTAGCAAAGGTCTTGTCAAATTGAGTTGAGAGTGATATCAATTTCCCGGCTTTCCCAAAGGAGCAATGACGATTCGTAATTACAATAACTATAAAATTAGTCACCTGATTGCGTCAAAGGAAAGTTAGCTAGTTATCGTTTTAGTAACGTCGCTAACAATTTTCACATTAAATCTCAAACGCTCAAACTAGAAAATATTTTACCATGTTCCATATTAATAAATTTTGACTCTATGGTAAAGTCAAAGCCAAAGTCAAAATAACTTTATTTTTATAGGTCTTCACAGACACTTAAAAATAGTCAACAAATACAGATAACATATTATTTAAAATTAAATACAAACACGAGCGCTTGTGGAAAGTGCCTCCGTGGAACAAAAACAGACACGAACGCAATCGTCACGAGCGGCCCGATTTCGAGTGTAGGGGCTATCATGAGAAGAATCGGGCAAGAAACTCATGTGCCAAATACTCTTTTCAAACCATTTGAAATAAATAACAATATTATTAAAACTACTGAAAACAAAACAGTAGGTTGGTGAATAAAAGGTGTAGCAAACAGAATACTCGACAGTCACAATTAAGATCCAACCAAATTAAAAGGTAGTATTTTCCTTAAATATTGGCCAATCAGAAGATTCTTATCTGTTATTAGTTTGCGATGAGTTCCAATATGTTCTTGTTGAGTATATTCTAGACAAATAAATTCATATTCATTAAGATTTAGTTTCGTTTGAAAAATAATAGATAAATTATTAAATCTTTCTCATCGGTCATCGAATCACGCGTGAACGGCTGGACCGATTTTGCTAATTATTTTTTATTATATAGAATGGAACATTTGGAGTTATTTTTTTTTAAATGCCTTAAAATGTATGCCAACACTTTTTCATTCCTAATTCCTTAAATAACTGGACCGATTTCAAGGGATTTTTATCAGAAGGTAACTGATGTAGTATGGCGAAACTTTTACTGTAGGGAAATTCTTTTATTTAGTCATTAAGTGCATCTAAGGCGAAACAAAGTTTGCCGGGTTAGCTAGTGTAGAATAAATAACAATGTGGCAAACTAGCAACAGTAATACCCACAATCAAATCTCTTCTAA
The DNA here is from genome assembly GCA_905147225.2 of Euproctis similis. NCBI lineage: Eukaryota > Metazoa > Arthropoda > Insecta > Lepidoptera > Erebidae > Euproctis > Euproctis similis. The sequence goes on along the minus strand of LR990118.1, from coordinate 4,577,929 downwards.
TACTTATTGAAATATCAGAGCCTATCTGGCGAAAAGAGGAAAGAAGAGGCTGCAAAAATTGTGATGTAAATATTGTATAAGATCTTTCTTATGTCATAATTTACGAGAGCAAATACTCTTAGTTATTATAACCGTGGTTATTTGACTGTCAGCCATGCAAAGTAGAATAACAAAATTAATTAACTTACCAAATATTTATTACTAGCAGTGACCGGCAGTTTTGTCCTCAAAGCCTTTTTAATGACGATATCTGTTTTAACAGACATGAGATTTTTATGAAGTAAATTATAGACCTTGCCCAAAGTTGATATCAATCAATCTGTCAAAAAGAATAAAAGGTATATCTTAAGTTCTACCTCCATCTGTATGGGTGAAAAACCATACTAAATATGATAGAGTCGTTTTTACTTTATGCGATAAGAAACATACAGAGATGCAGACGATTAGATCACTTCCGAAATACCTACTCTGTTTCGGCTTCATTTCTCTAATAAAACCCCCCATATTAAATTATCTCAAATGTAGATACAACCGACCTTTTACAATAATTTGATTAATATAGATAATAAATCTAGAAAATAATATATAAATGTGACGTATTAACTATGTTTAGAAAAGAAGTAAGTTTGTGTATGTGAAAGGGTAGTAAACCAGACTTAATGGCCGGAACCTTGACAGCGAGTAAACAAGGAAATTCATTTATTAATATCCCTGATAGTAGGAAGGTTAAAGGTTTCGTTGCGTGAACTCACAACAAATTTTGATCGATCAATATTAAATATCCCGAGTTCGAATCGATATACATACATACTAATGATTCACAGAAAATCTTCTCAAAAAAATAAAGAGTTTAACTAATTTTTCCTCTTTTAGACGTAAAAATACATCTTCACCTGCCTTCCTACTTACACTTTTGGGTTGAAAAGGCGTGAAGTTTTTAATAAAAGTTCACAATATTTCTTTAAACATCTCTATTTGTTTTATACAATCTCCAAAAACCACTTTAAAATTGACGTTTATTCGTAATATTAAAATCAACAGCGGCGAGAGAGAGAGAGAGTAAGAGAAAATTTCAACTAATTTTCTCAAAAAATATATAATATAAATAGTAATATATAATAACATAACATAACTTCACGCCTTTTATTTATCTCTAAGATTTTCGCGAATCACGTTCATGACATTAAAACAAACTTTAGGATTATATCGCGTTTATTCATTACCAATTTTATTAATTTCCCGACGTTTCGAACTCTTTACAGAGATCATTTTCATGAGTGATGAACAAAAAGATGGTATTTGGGAAATTAATAAAATTGGTAATACACTCGAGAGCAATGAATCCGGGTCACTTAAAGAATCCTAAAAATCTCGGAAACTAAAAATGCTAGGTTAATGCAATAAATTGTATTTAATAGACAATGTAATACTCCTTAAATGAAGGTATTAAAAACTTCTTAGTTATTGTAAAGTTATATCATAAAAAAATCAAATTTGAAAAAGGGCCACTTTCGAAGATGGAACTACGAAATTACAGCATTTGGTTTTGCTTTTGTTTGTAATCTGTCATTTATGTGGGTACATAAACCATGTTGATAGTGCTCTATATTCATTATTCAAGCTGAAATTATGTCGCTTACGCCTGAAGAATGCACCAGAATACTTACAATGCTGGAAACCGGCCGGAGTCAGCGCGATACAGCCAGGACTGTTGGTGTGTCGCTGTCAACAGTACAAAGAGTTCTCCGACGTTACGAAGAAACTGGTTCTAACCTACGCAGACCAGGAACGGGCTGAACCAGGTATACCACAGCACGAGAAGACCGATACTTGGTGAACACCACGCTTCGAAATCGCTTTCTCACAGGAACTGAACTCACCAATCAGTTTCGACGCCTCGGAGGAAGTAACCCAAGTGCATGGACAGTAAGACGTCGGCTTGCTGAATCTAACTTAAAACCCCTTAGACCTGCAAACGGCCCTAAACTGGAGCGTGGGCATCGTATTTCAAGACTAAGATATGCCCAGAGCCACGTAAATTGGAGTATTGAAGATTGGTCAAAAGTTATGTTCTCCGACGAATCAAAATGTATGCTCTACAAGCACGATGGAAGACACAGAGTGTATCGAAGACCAGGGGAAAGATACAAGCAAGCATGCATCGAGGAAAAAGTAGCCTACGGTGGTGGGTCTGTACTTGTGTGGGCCGGAATTTCTTCTGAAAGTCGCACAGAGCTGGTGATCATAGAAAACGGCTCTTTAACTAGCGTAAGATATGTGGAAGAAATCCTCAATGATCACGTTGGTCCATTTATGGTCAATTTAGGTGAGGATGCTATATTTATGCATGACAATGCCCGACCTCATACAGGTAGGATTGTGAATGACTACCTTCAAGAGATGAACATTACTCGTATGGAGTGGCCAGCGCGCAGCCCGGATATCAACCCGATCGAGCATGCTTGGGACGAGCTAGGCAGATGCGTAAAACAACGAAACCCTCCCCCAATCACGCTTCGTGAGCTCAAAATTGCTCTCACAGAGGAATGGGAGAATATTCCCCAAAATCGTATAAGGAACTTGGTGTACAGCATGCCAAACCGCGTAAACGCAGTAATGGAAGCACGAGGAGGCAATACGAAGTATTAAAATTCAAGAAAATCGTAATAAAGTTCAAAAATTTCATGTTTCCTATTTTTGTTTTAAGGAGAGATCAGCAGATTTTTTCTTTATGTAATTTTGTGTTAATAAAATGTATGGTGACTCATATTTTTTTTACTTTCATTTAAGGAGTATTACATTGTCTATTAAATACAATTTATTGCATTAACCTATCATTTTTAGTTTCCGAGATTTTTAACATTCTTTAAGTGACCCGGATTCATTGCTCTCGAGAGTAGATAAACGCGATATAATCCTAAAGTTTGTTTTAATGTCATTCACGCCCTTTGTTACCCGAAGGTGTAGGCAGCGGCTGTTAAGCCTCGTCTCGCCGTTATGTTTACGTCCCAAATGGAATAGGTGGCGAACCTATTGCCATACCGGGCACAAAGATTTCAGTCATCGATATTTATCACATATAACTTCCGAAAACAATTTCGAAAAGTCATTGGTGTGAGCCAGTGTCTGGAATCGAACCCGGACCTCTGGATCAGAAGCCGTGTGCTCGACCACTGCGCCACCGAGACTTATATATATAATATTTATAGAAATATAAATATTATTTATTTGTTTATTTATTTTCTCAACTACTTGATTCTTGAAAATAATAATAATAACAATATCAATTATTAATTATTTATTTTAACTGACATTAGTCAAAAAGTACTTTCACCCCAGGCTTAACATTACATCTCAATGAATCATGAAAGGTCAGCGAGGTCCTATTTTTATAATTGAATTGAGAGCCCTTCACGAAACTAACAAACCATTAATTATGAAATTACTTTTTATAACAGGTGTTTGTATTAAAATAAAAACACTTACGAAAACATTAATGAAAAGTCTTATTATAGATTGCGATTTATTGTGGTTTATTGAACAATTATTTTCTGGTTGATGTAATTAAAATTATATTAAAAATTAATAAGACTAAGCTATCTTTATTAGTTTTCGTTATGGAAACAAAGCTATGTATTTTTTTCCTAATGTAATCTGAAAATTAATAACTGTTATGTAATAACTGTGGAAACAACAGTTATTACATGAATGAATTAAATTCATAATAATATTTATCAGTAAAATAATTATGTCCCCTACTGCATTGCCTTCAAAATTTCAAACCAGCTTCATTTCGTTAATAAGGAAATATAATTTATTATTGGTAATTACTAATATGATTTTCATGTATAATATGTTTATTCTCAAAAATACGAAACAGCTTAAAAGATTCTGCTTTCCTAACGACCACGTATAGCGTTAAGGTTAGTTTGTCAGTAAATGATGCTTGTAGCACGATAACCACTAGACAGGTAAGCTGGAGAAGTACTAATCTACTAATCTAACATTCTAATATAAACGTAACGTAACTTCACGCCTTTTTCTTCCCAGGGCAGCGGTTGTAAAAGGCTCGACTCGCCATTTTTTTGCGTTACGTTCCCAATGAAATGAGTGGTGAGCCTATTGCCATAAGCCGGGCAGAGTCAGTCTTCGATATTTATCACACTTCTGAAAGATTCCATTAAGCCGTTGGCATTGAGTCTGGAATCGAAACAGAATTCGGAGTTAGAAGCGAGGAGCTCGACCAGCGGACACTTCTAATATCTTTAACCTTTACATATAATAAAATCGTAGAAAAGTGGAAACTGTAGGTATATGGAAATTATTCAATGCACCTACAGTTTCCACTTTTCTACTATTTGAAAGATTGTAGATCATGTCCCAAGTATTAACTTGGGACATGATCTACAATCGATACTGAACCTAAAAATATGGTATTACGACTTTACGCCTGTTTATCTATTTGACTTTATATTTTTTACGAATAAACTCAAAAAAATTACTACATGCTTTTATTCCCAATTTTGCATTAATATTACCAAGAGGTCGGATCAATACAGAATAAATATCACTAATGAGAGGTGAGCAAAGCACCCTTATCATGGAGTAGGCGTAGTTTTTTTGCTACTTTATGGCGTCCACGCAGAGGAAGTCACAGGCAACAGCTAGTTAAATATAAAATAAAGAAAAAACTACTACTATCTACATTATATAACCATTAAAGAACTAATCAAGCACTAATCAAGAATAAATAAAGAACTAATAAATTAAATGAAATAAAGGGCATGCTCCGATGGTTCGGATATGTAGAAAGTATGGATGATGCAAGATTGACTAAGCAGATATACGATGCAAAAGCGGGTGGATGTAGGAGTCGAGGACGGCCAAGACACATATTCCATGACCAAAATGAACGTGTTCTGGAGGAAAGTGATGTAAGGATCCTCAAAAATCGACGCACTTGCATGAAAAGAGTTATGAAAGTCAACAAAGAGAGTGAGGTGTGTAAGAATCGTGTCTCATGGCTCTCCGTTCTCTCCGCCTACCCCGCAAGGGATTTGGCGTAAAGTTATGTATGTATGTACATACGTAAAGAACTAATGCGTAATCTTCAAAAATATATCCACGACACGCCTTTTATGACCAAATTGAACGAGTCCTTGAGAAAGTTGATATCAGGAGCTTTAAAAACCAACAAGCGTATACTTTCAAGAAACGAGCCTATTCTCATCTGAAAGGCCGGCAACGCTTATGTGATGCCTCTGGTATTGCAGACGCCATGGGCGGCGGTGATTGCTTTCCATCAGGTGACACGCAAGCTCGTTTGCCCCCTTCTATCATAAAAAAAAATCTATTATAAAAAAAAGTATACCAACGTAACCAACAAGTTATGAAAGTAAAAGAACTGAGTGTGTGCCTTATGACGCTCTGTTCTCTCTATCTACCCTGCAAAAGACATGTCGTGAAGTTATGTATGTAATTATGCATGTGTTTAACTAACTAAAACTAATAACTAACTAAACTTTAACTAACTAACTAAAGTAAAAGTATACTGGAAAGAGATAAGAAAATAATCATCTATAAATAGAACACGCAGTTACAATTTCACCTTTTTATTAGCTTTTTATTAGCTTCACCTGTATGTATGTTTGTATGTTTGTTTGTAACCGACTTCTTTGGGCGCGATTTTGACCCACTTTAAACGGCCAGATTTCGTTCAAACTTTGTAGATTTATTGAGGACCGATGACAATACACTAATTTGATAAAATTATTCCATTTTTCAATTTGCAAAATATGATTTTTAGTGTTCATAGTTCACTTCTCGCAATCAGCGGAAAGTCTACGTTATCAACTTGAAACGAGTTCCTTGTATAAGTCACAGATGGCGCTATTAACGCGCTTGTTATAGAAAACCGAACTAAAAAATATAAAATAAATAATAGTTTAAAAAAACTAAAAAACACGCTTTTTATAGAAATCCGAACTAAAAAATAGAAAAATAAAAAAATATATATTTTATTTAAAAAAAAGCGTGGGGTGCATGGTGTCAAGAGTTATATATTTTATTGACAGATATGAGTAGAGTGATTATCATTTCGATAATATCTTAAAAAGCACCCCACGCTTTTTTTTAAATAAAATATATATTTTTTTATTTTTCTATTTTTTAGTTCGGTTTTCTATAAAAAGCGTGTTTTTTAGTTTTTTTAAACTATTATTTATTTTATATTTTTTTATATATTTCTGTACATTGGAACGGTGCTAGATAAAAAGTGAAACTGTCTTTTTAGGAAGTTTTCACAATTCCACAGAAGCGGCTAACATTACTTTGCACTTTCAGATGGCACGTGACTGGGATGGGAGGTTTCGATGGCTCCTTATTCCATAAAATGGAAGTGTGTTTTTAAATTAAGGATTGAAAGTATAATATTATTATATTATATATGTGATTTATTAACATTATTAACATTCATATAATCCTTAATATCATGATATGTATCAATCATTATATTATAATAAAACTTTTAAAAAGTTATTGATTATGGTAGGAATTAAAATCAGGATCTCCTAAACAACAACTTCGTGTTAAAAGGAGATGAACAAAAATAAATAGTATTTCATATTTGTTTAGAATTTTTACGTTAGTGGCAAAGGAACACTGAGTCTTCAAATTTTATGAAATTGTATTAAGAAATTCTAGTTTGATATTTTGTCTAAAAAAATTAGGTACAATATTGAAATAACCATCTCAAATTTCGTAGTCTAGACACATATTTAGCCGATTCGCTCATACAATTGACTCTACTTTATTAACAGGTTTTGTTTAATATAATATTATTTGTTCGACAGACTGGCAAACTGGCAGGTAATACAGTTTAATGGCACGAGTAATAATAAAAGCTCGTATGAAAAGTTAATATAAGTCTTTTAAGGGCAATATGAAAATTGTGTATAATTATTTATTATTTTAATCATACTGAATTAAAAAAGGCTATTTTATAAATTAATTTCTAAGAATATAAATTGTACAAAAGCAAATGATTTATCCAGATTGGATTGGATCCAGACACTCACAAGTGGCGAACCCGTATTCTTTCTATTTCTTTTGACAATTTATTTTTATATTATTTTTTTAACAAATTTAATTTAAGTTGCGCTTGGCTCACAAAGTATTTCCACTGTATGAAACTTTGCCTACAACTTCAGGCGTTTAAATTGTGAAATATAGACAAGCCTAAATCACATAAACTTTTATTACGACGCTTTACTTTGAAAGGACTCAATTAATATTAAATTAATTAAGACGTTGTATCGTTAACTTACTTTATATTACGGAATTAATATTTGCGTAAAATATATTTGTAATTTTTACAATTCACTTAGGTCGATGTTATTTTCTTACATTCTATTTTAGTCACAGAAATAAGTCACTATACCGGGGCAATATATTTGCTAGACGGCTTTCTTCTAGGCATATCTCCGTATATTAACGATCTGGAGGCAGTTTTTTAGATTTTTCTTGTCACACGCAGTCGTTGAAGTTTAAATTATTCAGGCTCTGTTATCGAACCGAAGTTATCAATATCGAATATTCTGACATAAATTAATTAAAGTTGGACCTGAGTGGGGCGAAAGCATTTATTATTATAATAGGCTCGTCGAGTGAACATACTTAATAAACAATTGTTTTTTTGTTTAGTAAATATTTTGATATTTTGATAAAGACAGCATATTATATCTATGTCTGGTCGAACAGATAGGAAATATGTATCTACAACTCAATAAGAAATAGTTTAGTATTCCACATAGCGCAGAATTTACGTAAAATGAAGGGAATCTCAGTCCGTTAAGAATCAAATATGTAAGCAGCGTCTTCACGTGTCGTTTCAGTTTCAACATGTGAAAAATTATTTTCAATAATAACATAAAAAATAATACACACTTATTATCACGCCTCTTCCTCATGAAAACTGGCAGAGACTCCTTTGTTTAGTCTGATTACATTAACTTCATTAGATAACAATAGTATATGAAATTAATATCAAAAATTACTTACATACAATATAGTGACACTATAAAATATTGCAGCGAGAGTAAATCACACACTAACACCGACTTAAATCTTGTAAAAAGCAGAAAAAAATTAACAAAGTTACATCAAGATTTACCGTTCAGCTTTGTTGCTGGCATTTCGCTGTAATTTATAAAGCGTAGGCTACGGGAGGTCTATTTAATTTCGGTCGATATTTTCCCGACCCCAAGCTCATCACATCAGTAAAAAAAAAACAAGAAACGAGCTGCCCATGTAAATATGTTACTTTTAACGCAGCTTTAACGGTCTGAAGGTCGAGCACCCCGCTTCAAAATCTTGAATTTAGATGTCTTGGTATCGAATCCGGGCTAACATCAATAACTTAGAAGTTGAGTTGAGATAAATATAACTGACAACAACAACATTGTGCCCGGTGTATGACAATAGGATACAGCACCAATTTGCTTTGGGACGAGAAAATTCGGCGCATTAGTAGCCGAATAATGAAACAAATTAGAAGTTAGAGCTTTAAATTATATTTTGTCTTATTGTCTATTTTATACCTGAAGGTAGACAGCGAGAATTATGCTTCGACACGCCAAACTTTTTTGGTAAAACGGTTACACAACATTTCTCCACACAACTAGTCTTGTAATATTTATCACAATAATATCCGAAAAAATTTATAAAACGTAGGAAGTATTAATTACCTTTGCCTGTATCTTTGGGTGTAAATGCCAAAGACATACATTATTATTGTAAATTCTACCTCAATTAATAGCTTATTCATTAATTGTTTTGTATTTAAAAAGCAAAATTTAAGATACTAAAAGAGAAATTGCGCGGTAACAATTTATCAAATTCCGCCAAAGTAATTTATCAAGCTCTTCAACATGAAACACGTTACCTACAGCGTGACAAGCGCACAACTTTTTTAATCACAAACCACAAAAGTATTATGTTTACAGTAAACAACCTGACTTTAATTAATATTAGAAAGTATCAAATAATGTCATATATAAATTAATAATGTATTGTATATGTAATAATTTGAAGATTTGGATGAATTTCTACTGTTCACAGAAACTAAATGAATATACGATTTGGTCCAACAGAGTCTTCAAAACTTACACGACGCAGAGTACCCAGCATATAAAATACGTAAAAAATCTTCTAAGCGTGCTTGTACTCAGCGAAGTGTATTCAAGTACAATACGTGTAGACCGGTGTCTTATGGATGTAATATATTACTAGTTGAACCTTACTTACTGGCGTTTTGATGTATACATATAAATAAAATTAAAGCATCTGTTTTTGATGTTTAAATAGAAGTAGATTTATTTAAAAAAATGTGTGGACCAATGTTCCAGGTGATCCCCAAAATATCTGGTCATATTAAGCCCGAATAGCTACCGTTAGAAGTATAATAATATAATGAAATTATAGTATTAATTAGTATAAGCAGTATTTAATAGCCAAAGGCAACCGTATAATTATAACTAGCATTAGCATTTATCACGTATAACGTATGAAAAATAATAAAAAAATAAAAGTCACTTGTATAAGGGGACTGGAGACTCTGAAATAAACACGGAGTGCTCACCACGGCCCAACAAGACTCACCATCAAGATTCACTATATTAGCAGCTATAGGTCCCTCTTACCAAAATAACGAATCCTAATGAAGACCTGAAACCGTACCCGCTACACAAAAAATTTACAGAATCCTTAGAATGTCTATAAAAAAAGTATTAAATTGTAAAAGGTTTCCGAATACATCACGTGTTAACGAAGTCACACACAGCTCAGCACAGCACAGTCATGCTCAGCTAGCGACCATAAAGAGCAGATCTTTTGGCCATAAATCGGACAGATAACAAAACGTACTCATATTTTATCGAGGCTGTTTCGAAATATCAATTAGATGTATAATTACGTAGGAGCCGGATAATACCCGGATAAGAAGCGGGTCTTAGATGAATGTAATAAACTTCAGCGGTTAGACATAATCGGGTAATAGATTAGACCGTCAACTGCTAATTTTGCGAGTATTGTGGACTGGATTGTGGAATTATGACGTTTGCTACTGTTCAGTAAGAGTGGCACAGTCTTCTCGTTGGTGTTTTATGAGGCAAATGAAGGATAATACTTGATGCACACTATCTCTCCCTTCATAAGTCTCTAGTGTTTCCCCTGTGTGACATTTTTTCATATCGATGCCAAACAAAATTGTGCCCTACATAAGGCTACAGGCTTCGATTCCTATATACATCTGAGACCAGAACATCGATCCGGCATATGGAGACATAGCTGCTTATGCTTATATCATCGAGAATTAAAGGCTTGAAGTTAAAAAAAACGAGCATCATATTACAGCAACGCATAGCCTTACTTTTCTACTTTAAACAAAGAATAAATCGAAATAGTATATTCCCCCACACTGAACAAAAAGCAACTATTGTTGGACGGAAGTTGGTCTCATAGTAAAAGATTAAGTCTTTCCCAAGCTACTAATTTAAACTGTAGAAGTTACCAAGAGGGAAATTGAAAAACTTTTCCCACTCTCTAGACAGGCAATCACGACGTTTCGGATATTATTCCAATGATTTCTAAAGCATACGTTTTTCTAACAGTTGTCAATGTTTAAAACAGAAATAGTAAAGTTTTATGATATAAAATTCCTTTAATAGAATTAAATAAATTAACTTACTTTACTTTTACCTTACTTAAAACATATAACTCTAAATGTCCAAAATAATTTTCGCTTAATACAGTGTACTTTATACAGTGGTAGAGCCAAGCATACAGTGGTAGAGCCAAACATACAGTGGTAAAGCCAAGCAGTTCACTGCATGAATGGGCCGGCTCGACCGGTGAAATACCACGACCTCTCAGAAGATCGACGTAAAGTGGCTCATGCCGCGTTTCGTTCGGTGAGAAAGGTACCCGGAGGCCCACCCCCTTCCCCATCCTTCCCTATCCCCTATCCCTTAAAGGTTGGCAACGCAACAGTAACACTATATGTGTTACTGATGTCTATGGGCGGCGTTAGTTGCTTACCATCAGGTGACACGCCTGCTCGTTTGCCCTCCTATCACATAAAATAAAAAAAAATAAAAAATACCATTTTTAGCATAAGAGTGATTAAATTTGAAAAGTCTACCTGAACGTTCCTTTAACTTGAGGGTATTTCGGGAGTTGCTCTGTTATTTATCGAACAGCTTTAATGGAGGACCGAAGTAATTATAAGGAAAGCGTCGAACCTCTTAGTTTATTTATTATTGTGTTCCAGATAAGACTAAGCGTAAGTAATATACTGCATAGTTATTCTAAATGTTATCAATATTATCTATTGCTTAGAACCGTCTTTGGGGTTAATTCTCACATTATTAGCCCTCGGATGGAACAGGAGTGTTATACATTTCACGTGTTCTTTTCATGTTTCTATTTGTGTGTGTTTCGCTCTTATGCTATGCTCTTATGCTAATGGTTGATAATGATGCAGAGCTGTAAATAAATAATAGTTTAAAAAAACTAAAAAACACGCTTTTTATAGAAAACCGAACTAAAATATAGAAAAATAAAGAGTAAAAAGTTTTATTTTAAAAAAAAGCGTGGGGTGCATGGTGTCAATAGTTATAAATATTTTATTGACAGATATGAGTAGAGTGATTATCATTTCGATAATATCTTAAAAAGCACCCCACGCTTTTTTTAAAAATAAAATAATATTTTTTTTATTTTTCTATTTTTTAGTTCGGTTTTCTATAAAAAGCGTGTTTTTTAGTTTTTTTAAACTATTATCAATTTTATATTTTTTAGTTCGGTTTTCTTTAACAAGCGCGTTTCTTAGTTAAAGCGTGCTAACAACGGATATCAAAACCAAATTTGTGGAATAGCGCCATCTGTGACTTATACAAGGAACTCGTTTCAAGTTGATAACGTAGACTTTCCGCTGATTGCCACTAGATGGTGCGAGAAGTGGACTATGAATCATTGTTTATATTTACGTTTCACTAAAAAATTAACAAAATCATATTTTGCAAATTGAAAAATTGAATAATTTTATCAAATTATTGTATTGTCATCGGTCCTCGATAAATCTACAAAGTTTGAACGAAATCTAGCCGTTCAAAGTGGGTCAAAATCGCGCCCAAAGAAGTCGTTTACAAATATACAAACATACAAGTGAAGCTAATAAAAAGCGTGTAAAAAAGCATTTAATTTGTTTCATCATCATCATCTTCATCATTTTAATTTCCACTGTTGGACCTCGCCCACGGATCGTCACAACCCACAATCGTTGGTCCACCTAGTAAGGGCACATTCCACTTCAGGTCGCTCAGTTTGTGACCATTGACTGATGTGACCTGTCTATTTTCAATTCAGCGTGCTAACCTTTCGAGTTATATCGATCACTCAGCCTTCTGCGTGTCTTGATACTTTTGATTTTGTCTTGCTGACTGCTTCCATGCATAGCCCGCTGAGCGACTTCGAGACTTGTAATAAGCCAAAATATAAAGAGCACGTCTCAACAATTCGTTTTAAAAGAATCAATCCATTTTATATTAGTTGTTGCCCACCACTTCACTCGCGTGGCCTTTTCAATGACATTGACTTTTTTTCCTAGAAACGAGATTTTAATTAAAATACAAAGCTCCTACGCGTGCTACAAGCTTAAATTTCCTTTAATACTGAAATGAATAAAAGAAGAAAGAAATGAAAAAAAAAGTTTGTCTGTACTTCATTATCATTACGTAGTGTAAAACAAAGTCGCTTTCTGTCGGTCGCACTGCTTGTCCCCTTATATACTTAGATCTTTAACGCTACACAGCATATTTTAATGTTTTTCAACTCCTACGAAGCCTAAATTAATTTAAGAAAGAAACACAAATCCACAAATATCCACATTACTACTGAACAAAATTACATTCAATAATAAGATTTGTCTATTAGTATTTCGTCTAGTTATTTGATCAGTAGATCGTTCAGAAATTGAAGATTTGAGAATCAGACGTAGTCCAGTAGACATTAATGGCTCGGTAAACATGAAATATTATATTAGTAATATGAGGATATTTGTTTGTGCGGAAAATTAACAGTTATATAACAATATGGAAGAATAACTTCTGTTTCTAAGCGAATTAAGAAAAGTAATTTACTATCTTTTTTTTAATAGAGATTTTCAGTAATTAATTAAGCCTATATTAACCTCATGCTAAAGACGAACCTAAACAAATTAAAATCAATTTAAGCATTTTGACAAGAGTACTTGCTAAAGAATATACGCATACATTTACTCATCGTACCCTTATTTCTACACGTAACCTTCTTTCGGGCGCAGTCAGAAAGTAAAAAATACAGAACTGAACAGATGCTTTCCAACAGACGTAAAATTATATCTCCTCTGAATAAGAGTCCGTTTTTGTTCGTCTATGTTCACGAAGTTTCCATTTTTTTATTACTGATCTTTTTTATTCCTGTTTTGAAACTTCTTAGATACAATTATTGTCTCCGTGTCTGGGGCGGACAAGCCCACTTCATTTAATAAAAGAAACATAATGTTAGAAAAATAAAAACACATGTATTTGATATATTTTTATTTTTTCGAGTTTTTTTTCTCCCACAGAATATATTAAAAATTATATAGGATTTGAAGTAGGTATACGTATATAAATTCTTCTGTACTTTCGGGCCTTCAATACCCCACGGTATAGACAGCGTGTATTACGATTTTTCCGTAGATCTAATATTCTGACATTGTTAGTAAATAATAAATTATAAGTTTAATATTACAATGTTCAGACTTTTTATTAGAATTCTTCTTGATTTGTGCCGAGTTATTTTTATTACACATACATAACTTCACGCCAAATCCCTTGCGGGGTAGGCAGAGAGAACAGAGCGCCATAGGGCACGATTCTTACAGACCTCACTCGCTTCGTTGACTTTCATAACTCTTTTCATGCACGCGCGTCGGTTTTTGAGGCTCTTAACATCCCCTTCCTCTAGAACACGTTCTATTTGGTCTTGGAATGTGTGTCTTGGCCGTCCTCGACTCCTACATCCGTCCGCTTTTGCATTGTATATCTGCTTAGTCAGTCTTGCGTCATCCATTCTTTCTACATGTCCGAACCATCGGAGCATGCCCTTTCTTACTTTTACACCGACACTCTCTTTCAAACCAACTTCCTTCCTTACAACCTTGTTTTCTACGCGGTCAGCGAGAGTCACTCCGCAGATTTTGCGTAGAGCCCTCATTTCTACCGCGTTTATTCTACTTTCATGCACACTCTGCCATACCCAGCTCTCGCTTCCATAAGTTAGCGTTGAGATCAGGACTGCATTATGGATTGCTAACTGGGCTTTTCTGCTAATATTTTTTGCGCCCAGGAATCTGCCCAACGCTCCGTTTACGCTATTTCCTATCGCCACTCGTCTTTCTACATCCGCGGTGTACCTTCCATCTTTGCTAAAAGCGCATCCAAGATATACAATTTCATTCACCTGTTCCAGCACTACATCATCAACCATTATCCTTGCATCTGTTCTGGATTCCTCCCTATCAAACACCATAACTTTCGTTTTCGTCGCATTCAACTGCAAGCCTTTAATCATGCAATCATCTTTCATAGTAGTGACTAGTGTTTACAGGTCCGACGGCGATTCGGCTAGAAACACGGCGTCATCTGCGTAAAGCAGGCAGCTCACAACTAGGTCACCCATTCGCATCCCTACATCCATCGATCTCATTCTCTGAAGACAACTGTCCAGGTACAGGATGAACAGTCGAGCGGACAGCACGCAACCCTGTCTGACGCCGATATTGACGTCAAACCAGGGGGACAAGCCGCCGTCAACACGCACACACGCTGTGCAGCCCTCATAAGTGGACTGCACAGCGCGCAGCAGTGCTCCGCTCACCCCGTAGCCCGGAAGTATATCCCACAGATCCTTTCGTAACACTCTGTCAAACGCTTTTTCCAGACCAGACCAGATCCAGTCAGTTGTTTCTCCACGATGTTGCGGAGAGAAAAAATCTGATCCATGCACCCACGTCCGCTTCTAAAACCACCCTGAGCCTCCCACAACACTCCATCAGATATCACCCTCATTCTCCTTTCAATAATTTTCCCATACACTTTTGCTGCTAAACTGCACTGCATACGTGATCCCTTACCTTTATACAAGGGCACGATGACAGCTTGCCTCCAGTCCATGGGAACCTTACCCGACCTCCAGCACAGATTGCTCAAGGTCAGGAAAGCGTCCCGGACACAGGTTCCACCGTGTTTGATCATTTCAGCAGACATCATATCAATTCCAGCTGCCTTACCATTTTTCATACTTCGTATCGACCATTCAATCTCTTCCATAGTAATGTCCTCATCAGATGTTGGCGCAGCGGTGTCAGCCGTAGGCTCACTCGCGGCGCCCACATCCGGAACATACTCGTACATTTCCCCAAAATACTTACTCCACCTGCCCAATACATCGCTTGGGTTTGCAAAAATGTCACCAAACTTAAACATAATTTTGTCCATTCTGGATGTTGACGAAGAACCCCGAGACTTTCTAACTTCCCTCCAGAAGAGTTTGTTATTCGCCTCGAAGTTCTCCGTCAATCTCGCTTCCTCATTCGCTACAAGTCTTTCACGCTTCTCTTTCACTAAGGCTTTGGTAACATTCCTGCAGCGGCGGTAGCTCTCATACTTTTTCTCTGTCATACTATCATTCTGATTCAAACTTGAGACATAATCCAACCATGCTTTTTTCTTTCTTTCGACGCTGGATTTCACATCCGCGTCCCACCAGGCGTCACCTCTCAGAATCTTATGCCTCTTTGCACTACCACATACTTCTTTTGCACTATTCACTATACTTTCTTTCATTCTTTCCCAGCATTCTTCAACACCTAGGTCAGAAAGACTCGTCTCATTGAGTCTTTTACTGACTAGGCCTACATACATACTCCGTACACTTTCATCTTCTAATTTCTCACATTTTATCCTTTCAAGCTCTCCGAAATGGGTACGCACTCGCCAGTGTCTCCACTTCTTGAAAAAGCCCACGAAACGGCTTACCACCAGGTAGTGGTCCGTATCAAGAGTGGGGCTTCTGTAGGCTCTTGTATCCCTTAGAATATTTCGGAGACGATTATCTATCAAAATCAAATCTATCATACTCTTTTGCTCATTCCGTCTCCACGTATACGTGTGAATATCTTTATGACGGAATAATGTGTTAGACACAAGGAGGTTCGGTTCCAGGCATACGTCCAATATCGTCTTACCAGCATCATTCACTCTCTTGTCACCATTCGGACCAAGGACAGCCTCCAGGCCGTCTCGCTTGGTTCCGACCCACCCATTAAGATCACCACACAGAATTATCCTTTCATTTCCCTCAACCAGATCCAGAATATCCCTAACAGTTTCCCAAAACTCCTCGAGTTCGCGGGGATCCGCGGAGCTAACGGGAGCATAAGCTGCGACCAGGAAAACTCGCGTGATCCCCATTTTTATTCGAACCCAAAGATGTCTTGGGCCTACCAACTCATAATCTTTCACTCCGGAAGCAAAGCGGGAGGAGAGAACGACTCCAACACCCCCACTGGCACGGACGTCCGGGTCCACTCCGGACCATAGGGCTACCATGCCACCGGGGAGGTCCTCGGTCTCACTCCCCCTCCGCTTTGTCTCCGTCAAACATAAGGCATCCAGGCATCTCTCATTTAATACATCCATCATCTCATTCATCTTTCTTGCCATGCTACCTCTAACATTCCACGTGCCTATACGGCACTCCCCTCTCCTCGTCCTGCCAGGATTTTCATTAATTTGACATAAATATCATATCATAATGCACTTTTCTACCTGAAGGTGTAAGGAGCGGCTGCTAAGCCTCAACTCGCCATTACGTTAACGTTACAAATGGAATAGGTGGCGAACCTGTTCGAAAGTTATTGGAATCAGCGAAGATTTGAACTCATGACTTCTTAATTCAGAAGACTACTCGCGGAGTACGTCGAGTACTCAGGACCACCGAGAGTTTATCAATTTGACTGTCGTATATTTGATATGTTCATTGTTTTCTAATTATTTCTAGAAATAGCAATCTGAAATACTATGGCATACAATCTGGACTCCACAAATATTATGAAGCTAGCTATACTAATAACGCCGGCAATACTTGTAACTACTACGGTGATTGTGATTGCTTACTGTGATTTAAATTAATCTTTTACCTACCCTCGAAATTTACATTCAATTTTTAATATGCATGCATAACATAACATCTTCACACCTTTTGTTACCCGAAGGTGTAGGCAGCGGCTGTTAAGCCTCGTCGTCCTCGATATGTATCACACATAACTTCCGAAAACAATTTCGAAAAGTCATTGGTGTGAGCCAGTGTCTGGAATCGAACCCGGACCTCTGGATCAGAAGCCGTGTGCTCGACCACTGCGCCACCAAGACTGTTTGATTTACCGTAAGCAATTATAACTTTGTCTTGTTTTATTTTAATGTTTAGTATTAAGGAGGAGCGGAGTCTATCTGGTGCAGGTATTCAATACCTGAAAAATAGACTCACGCGAATCTTTGTGGAAAAAATTGTTTGTTGTGAAATATTTTTTTTATGGGATGTGAGGGCAAACGAGCCGGCGTGTTACCTGATGGTAAGCAAGCAACGCCGCCCATGGACACCAGCAACTATATTGTTACTGTTGGGTTGCCGACCTTTAAGGGATAGGGAATAGGGGATAGGGAAGGATGAGGAAGAGAGTTAGGCCTCCGGGTACCTCTCTCACCGAATGAAACGCGGCATGAGCCGCTTTACGTCGATCTTCTGAGAGGTCGTGGTATTTAACCGGTCGAGCTAGCCCATTCATGCAGCGAACTGCTTGGCTCTACCACTCTCAATCTGATATATCTTAAATCTTATAAAAACAACAATTATTTACATCAGCAAGAAAATAATAAACTTACACAAAAAGAAATCCATGTTCATATGCTGATATGCCCACATTGAGTTTTGAGGAGTTAAATTCAAACAAGTTAATAACTAAATATTCATACGCTGCTGTGTACAGGGTACAACAATCTAACATTAAATTTCTCAATTGGGGTATAAAATAATTTTATAGACGATTACTGGGTTCCAATCTTGTACCAATTGTGTGCTGAAGTCTAGACGTGTCCGCATCAAGTACACCACTCAGCCAATAAATAGAATACTAAGTTATTTTATAAGAAAATTTTGTTTTGAATAGTACTGCTAAGCTGATTTCAGGTTTTGCCTAACTTTAACTTTGCCGGTGTGTTAACAACATAGCATACACACACATAACATAGCATAACTTCACGCCTTTTCTGCGCGAAGGTTTAGGCAGCAGCTGTTAAGCCTCGTCTCGCCGTAATGCTTACGTCACAGATATAAGTTCGTCACCTATTCTAGGTGACCTATTGTCACCTCGTCACCTATTGCCATACCGGCACGAAGTTGTCAGTCATCGATATTTGTCACACATAACTTCCAAAAATAATTTCTAAAAGTTATTGGTGTAGCCAGGATTCGAACCCGCGACTTCTTGATTCACGAACGGGTGCTCCACCACTGGACCACCGAGACTATTAAGTGTTTGTATTAGTGTAATAAATAAATTTAATTTGAACGTATTTTTGAAAATTAATTCTAGATTATGAAAACAAAAAATCTAATAGTTCATTTAGCCAACACGAGACCGTTGCCTACAGTTTAAGGCGTGCAAAATAGCGACTGTAACAAAATAACACTAACAAACTGCAAAATAACACCTATTAGAACCTATTTCATAAAAAAATAGATAAATAAATGCATCTAAAGAGTTTTTAACTATCATAAGTAATATGATATTTCAAAATAGAACTGGCTGAAAAACTTTCAAGTTGTAAAGAAAAAATAAAACAATTTCTCTGTCATTAACGTAACTAATTTCGAATGTCCGAAGATGTTTGTAAAAAGGGCAACAAACTCAACGGTATTGACCTTCAATTGACCTTGTATCCTGGCAGGATTTCCGGTCTCCGAGTCTCATCATTGAGATATAACTATTAAGAGGACTAATAAAGATTTTCCTTATCTCTGCTTAAAAATACATGTGAATTAGTATTGTAAGTATCATACATATATATAAGTATATATTATGAAAACGCTCAAAGTATTCTGCGCCTTGTTAACTTTTTGTATCCGAAGACTAATGGCATTTGTGCTAAAAGATAATATTACGCTATATATATTTGTGCTAAAAGATATATTACTATATTATCTGCGTTACAGACGATTTTTGCAGGTTATATTATGAATAGTATCTGTTGGAACTCATCTCGTATATATTTCCTTATTTTAATGTGGTAGAGCCAAGCAGTCCGCTGCATGAATGGGCCGGCTCTACCGGTGAAATACCACAACCTCTGAAAAGATCGACGTAAAGCGGCTCATGCCGCGTTGCGTTTGGTGAGAGAGGTACCCGGAGGCCAACCCCCTTTGCCCATCCTTTCCTTTGCCCATCCTTTCCTTTGCCCATCCTTTCCTTTCCCCTATCCCTTAAAGGTCGGCAACGCAAAAGTAACTCTATATGTGTTGCTGGTGTCCATGGGAGGAGTTGGTTGCTTACCATCAGGTGGCACGCCTGCTCGTTGCACTCCTATCCCATAAAAATGAAAAAAAATCCTTAGAAATAATATAAAATCATAGATACTAATCTAATTTAAATATTAATCTTGCTTGCATAATGTTTTTAATTTTAATGACATTAAAGTTTTCCAAGATTTAAGGAAGAAAAATATATATTTAATATGACGGTCAAAATACAGCGGAATTGAGAGTATTCATCTTTTATTTAGTTCAAATGCCATAGAGACTTACTTTAGTATAAATGTCTCTGCAAATAAATTACCTAAGTTCCAAGTCTCGCTTGCCGTAACTTAACGTGAGATACATCTTAATTGAGGGAAATTGAGGTATTTTTATTGACCCATAAAAGTGACGTTGACAGTAAACTGCCGAGCTACCTGACTACCTCGTTCATTAAATTATTTCAAAGATTTTTATGACCACAAGAACATTGTCCTTTGACCACGCAGTTAAGAAGGCTATTCCAAATGAAACTATAAATCTTTCATATCTTTCAACGTTTCATCTGAAACTTTTATATAAAAGTGTAAATATAGTAATAAATCTTAATACAATTTTATCGAGAATCTTTCTTACACTACTGTCTCTATGCAAACTTTCTTCTCGACCTTTTTATTTCAAATTGTATTGAGATTTAGTATCTATCCAGTCTGATCACATTCAGTTGAATAACGGTTTTTCTACGATGGTCCTCACTGATCTTAAAATAATAAACTCTATTTTAAATAGATAAATACATAGATCTATGATTTTATAGCAGATCAGATATTAGTATTATTTAAGGCGTTTCAATAACTTGATTTTCAATTGGAGAGTTTCGAGCTTGATTACATTCAAGGTGACATTTAATAATAATCATTTATTTCAGGCATCATTTCCCAAAAGTTAAATTAAAATACATAATTTTATACAGTTACATTATATATATATATATAATGTAACTGTATAAAATAAGTGTAAATAAATAAAGAAGTTTATATTGTCACGCGGTCGTGGGTATATAAAATAAAAATTTCGCTCGACAATTACAATTTTATTTATTTTAATGCCGAGTTGCTCCTCAATTTGTGGCTACCAATACCAATAAAGTGTAATAATGTTATAATATACCTATCTAAATCTAATCTACCCTTAAAGTACGTGTTTCTTTTTTACCTCAGTCTGTGCAAATGTCAGCTGATATATAAAATATTTCTCTCGTAGTTTCTGTGCTCAACAAGTCAAGCCTATCTCTCAGTGATGACTGACAACATTACGATTAATGTTTAGCTATATGAACCGCCTTCTATTCCATTTGGAAGTAATGCCTTCAGGTAGAAAAAGGCACAAACATACAAAAAATAAATAAAAATCTACATGCATATACATACATAGCTTCATGCCAAGTCCATTTCGGGCTAAGCAGAGAATATAGAATGTTTACATATTCAATCGTTTTTACATTTATATTTAATATCATCACGAATTAATTCGATAGTAGCTGTAAGATACCCGTTGACTAAGTATCTGACATTTTTTTTTTAATAATTGAACGACCTGGTTGCTATGACCTTTAAGTCGAGTCTTATTTTATAATTAACATCATCATTCTTAACCTAAACTAATCTTAACCTAACCTAGCCTAACCCTAAAGCTTAACCTAACCTAACTTAATCATCCATAAAGTCGTGGCACATTATGCATGATGTTCCGAGGGACTCCCTCGGAGGGAGCCCTGACGACAATGTAGAAGAACACACTAAACACGATACCTACACCCTCTCCCACATTTGCACTCATATACGAACACTTATTAAATAAAACGCCACGAATTTTATTCAATAATATCCATTGAAACACAAATCTGAGAAAATAATGCAAATAGCGGACATGTCTCCTCCACAGTCCCGCCAAAACTCCCAAATTTATTATGAGTCAAGGGTAAACAAGTTCACCTACCAATATTTACTTACTATTTTAGATAATGCCGAGATAAAATATTATATAGGTACTGACCATATAAATATATCTGAATGACAATTATAAATTATTAATACTTTTTTTACATAACCTTATCCTTTAATGCCTTTAAATGAATTAGTGGCATGTTGTTACGATTGTATTAAAAGTAGTTAAAATATATATGAAATTGCATTGAAAGGTTTCCAACCTTTTCAAAATTGAGTGAATCTGTTTACTCTTATGTTTAGCAGATATTGAAAGTATTATGAAGGATTACTTGACAAAGTAAGACAATAGGAATTTTCTTAAAATTTCCATCAATTATATTCCAATTCAATATATAAACGTAAATTCTCAAAGACTAAATAGAGAAACGAACACTATGGCCTCAGAGCATAGCTATCAATCAATCTTACGAAAATATAAATCTATCATCGTTATTAAAAAAATGAAAATATCTTTGTTGTGCTTTCTTTATGGAGTATTTCAGGAAGTTCATTTTTAGAAAGTTGACAATACAGTTGATCAATCGGTAGATTGATGGCTGATAAGAAAACAATTGAGAATTAGTTCACAAGGACGAGAACGTCCCTTGAACAGCTTTTGACTATATCTTCTAATATATAAAATTCTCGTGTCACAGTTTTCGATCCCATACTCCTCCGAAACGGCTTGACCGATTCTCATGAAATTTTGTGTGCATATCGGGTAAGTCTGAGAATAGGACAACAGTGGTAGAGCCAAGCAGTTCGCTGTATGAATGGGCCGGCTCAACCGGTGAAATACCACGACCTCTCAGAAGATCGACGTAAAGTGGCTCATGCCGCGTTTCGTTCGGTGAGAGAGTTACCCGGAAGCCCATCCCCTCTTCCCCATCCTTTCCTCTCCCCTATCCCTTAAAGGTCGGCAACGCAACAGTAACACTATATGTGTTGCTGGTGTCCATGGGCGGCGTTGGTTGCTTACCATCAGGTGACACGCCTGCTCGTTTGCCCTCCTATCCCATAAAAAAAAGAAAAATAGGACGACATATATTTTTGATCCCCCTAAATCACCCCTCAATATTTTACTGTAAATTTTAGATATATTTCTGGTTCTTATTTTTTTTATAAAACGGGATACAAAAATACATATAACCCTAAATTTTCAACCCCTACGATCAACCCCTATTTTTTAAATTTTATTTTTCGGCAAGACAACGTTTGCCGGGTCAGCTAGTAGTATATAAAAATATGTTACCTCTTTCGTCTTTCATATTTATCAGTTTAAAGTGTAGGTAGAGCCAATAAACCTCGAAAGGCCTATCATTTTTTTTAGTCCTAGGTACCTTAAATAAAACTGTGTTCAGAAGATATACAAAACAGTTCAGTACTATCGCGGAATCAGGTCATAGAGAGCGGATACAAATATACATAATAGTTTGGTAATGTTATATACCTAAAAGGAATGTCTGTCATGACAATAAAATAAATAATCTTTGTAATAGACGAAAAACACTGCACTAATTTTTAGTTCGGTGTTACCATGACTTACAATAGGTGTGAACATAGACTCTTATAATGATATAGTTTACTATAACAAATCCAAAATAAATACGTTTCTAAAACAACTGTGTTAAAGAAATAAAATTTGATTAAACAAGGACAAGCAAGACACAATAAGAAATTCTTGTATTGTCAAAGACATCGTTACTGCAAGATTGTTGCAAATAGGAACCCTTCTAGAATTCTACACAGCGCTCCTCAACAACGATAGACTATATAGATATGCTGGTTCTGTTTTGCTTACATTTGAAACAATTCAACTATCACATTTAAATAAACAGAATGTAAAGTCGACTAAAATAACTTGTCTTTTGTTTGTTACTCTTTTATGTCAAAATTATTCAACTAAAGATTAAAATACAAAAGCTGTTACGAATGCGATATAAAAACTTTACCTAACACGGAAGTTTTGGTGATGGAATTAATACTAATAAACGTGAAAAATAAGGAACGGGCATTAACTTATAATATGTACTTATAACTTATTTTATGAATGGGCCGGCTCGACCATGAATGGGCCGGCTCGACTGGTGAAATACCACGACCTCTCAAAGATCGACTTAATGTGGCTCATGCCGCGTTTCGATCGATGAGAGAGGTACCTGGAGGCCCACCCCCCTTTCCCATCCTTCCCTATCCCCTATCCCATAAAGATCGGCAACGTAACAGTAACACTATATGTGTTGCTGAAAATTGTTGTTTTAATATTTATTTCTAAGATTTTCGCGAATCTCACTCATTGACCAAAACAACTTTTAGGATTTTATCGCGTTTATTTATTTACATTTATTTCCCGACGTTTCGAACTCTTTACAGAGATCATTTTCACGAGTGATGAACAAAAATCTTTTTGTTCATCACTCGTGAAAATGATATCTGGTCATTGTTGTTTTAATTTTGCATTTTCAATTAAAGATCGCTCGCATTAATTTCTCTACAATAATCACAGATTTTACAAATATAGCTCTGTTTAATTTTTATTATTGTCAGCCCCTATTTTCTACAGCCCTAACTACTATTAAGTTTCTTCAATAACCTATTACTTGTCGCAATATGTAGCGGCACTAAAAATTTGCTGACAATAAAATTTTTATTAACTCTTGTAAAAGTCTGACTGATATGAACCGTTCTACCAACTGTCAATATTTTATCTATATCTGTATATAAATATTATAAATCAGAAAAAAAATCTTGTCGATAAGGCTGTGTGTCTTTCTGTTCTCTAAAGCCTCTGCCAGTTCAAGGTCTTCCAGTTTTACAAAGATTTTTATGGGCTTAATCTCAGTTTTTCTTTTGTGTTGTGATTGAAGGTCAGTAATTCCATGACATAATTTGATTGATTTCACTGTTACTCTCCATTTGTCTGATTTAAAAGACTTTTTATAGTTAACTAGCTTTACGAGTAAAATTTAATTTAATGGCTTCAATGCGAGCGAAGCCGAAATGAGTATCAAAGATCATTAACATGGAAATGAATCAATATGATTTTATTGCTTAGGTGGGATTATCAATTTTTAAAATTACAAGATAAAATGACGTTTAAAAAACGTACAATATATTTTATTGAAATGCAACAACAAACGGTTTAAAAATATATTTCTCTGTAACAAAAAATAAATAATTTTGGACTTTAACAATTTTTTAAGATATAAATGCAGAGTATTAATGTAGGATATTTTTGTAGACTATATTATTAGTTTTTCCTTCGGGTGCAAATATATGTAAATTAAAGAAAGAAAGAAGAAAAAAGTATCCTACAGTCGACTCTCGTTAATTCGAAACTCGAGGGACTCTTAAAATATTACGAATTATCGAGTGTTCGAAATATTAAATAGTTCGAAATTTGTGAGAGAAATTAAAGAAAACTTCGAAATATTAAGTGTTGATCAATTCTTATTTATTAACTGCTATTCTATAACAATGACAGAACTTTAGAGGTACATTCGTGTACATACACTTACGTATTCATAATGTTAATTAATTATTATTTTGAAAGAATTCTGTAATACTGGTTTACCTTCCGAAAATACCATAACTTCCGAAAAGAATTTCGAAAAGTCATTGGTATGTGCCAGTGTCAGGATTTGAACCCACTACTTCTTGAATTAGAATATTAGCATGGCTGTCGATTTTCACATTAACATGCTCATTATTAGCAATGTATCAACACACATGCTACTATTGAGCACTTGCTTGGTAATGGCATGCTTTCGTACTAATAAAAAGCATGTGTAACAGTACCATTAGTCAAACACTGTAATCATAGCCTAAACAAAGGCTCAAATAACAAACAAGTTAATACAAGTTTGATCTTGTCGCAAAATGTATGTACATACTTACAATCTTTCTCCCTGCAACTTCGAATTGTCGAGTGTTGGACGCCGATAAGTTCGAATTAACGCGTCGTTTTGTTATATAGCAATGATATTTTCGTACGAATTACCAAGAGTTTAAAAATGTATTGATTTAGTTCGAAATATAAAGAGATTTTGTAGGGAACTCGTGATATCTTTGAATTATCGAGAGGTTTGAATTATCGCAGGTTTGAATTAACAAGAGTCGACTGTATATTACTAACCTAACCTAACCTAATATACCTCCAAGAATATGTGTACAAAGTTTCATGATGATCGGTTGCGTAGTTATCGCGTGAAAGCGTAACAAACAATCTTACATTCACATTTATATATTAGTAATATAGATTATGCGAGCTTTGTACCCATTTGTTGTAAACTTCTTAATAACAGTTTTGTCTCTTCTACGAAATTGATCTAGAAGAATTACCCTTAAGATTTGGATAGAAAATAGGCTGATTATTTTCAATTGAACGTTCAGGGCATTAAAAGACAAAAGCCCTTGTTATTGTTTTATTCTGACTTCAAGCCTTTTTCTATGTGAAAGTGTAGGCAGTGGCTGTTTAACCCAAATGTACCTAATAGATACCAGGTTTTGAACTAAAGAGTTCTTAACTCTGGACCGAGACTACTTGGTCATATACTTAATGACAAGTTTATTTTTTCTATATTTGATGCAGGCAGTTAGAGCCTCTGAGAGTAATACTAATTAGTAGAAAGGTCATGGGTCATGTGTTTTGGATACTATTTGCAATCGCTTTTCTGCTCGGGTATAGGTCTGACATACCCGAATTTCTAGACGGCGTTTTCTTATATATAGGGGTTTTCATTGAGGGTGACTAAAACAAGGATGACAAAATTGAATTAAAGAAGTTATGTTAACGATTTTTTCTGAAATTCAAATTGAACATCACATCGCATGACCTTGTTGGCCAATTCAATAGGAAAACTACGTTTAAAAAATGGGGACTGATAACGTCACCGGCGCAAAATCCAAAATCCGCACCAAACATTGAACTGACTGCCTCGGGTTCTCCTGCTTTTCACAAACCGCAGCGATATTCTCGGCTGATCTGGCGTTCTTTTGGCGTACAAGTTTTGGTTGATTGTTAATGGAAGCGTTCGTTTGGAATTTGTCTGCTAAAATTTGGATAATCGACTGAGAAGGACCATCACGTCGGCCGTAACTCAGAAATAAATTCAGATTATTTCGTTTATTTCTTAATCATAGGTTAATATTGCCTAGAAATGTTATATCCGAAAAGTCTTATTAGTAACTTTACCCCTTTCCCTATCCGAATCTATAGGCAGTGACTGATACACCGCGATTCATTGAAAATTTTCACCTCAAATGGAATTGGTGGCGAAACCTATTGCTATGCATCAAGCACAAAGTTATTGTTATTTATCAATCATAACATCTGAAAAGTCATTAGATTTCCAGAAACCGACTTCACGAGGTCTTTTTGCAGTCGCAGATCATTATTGCATATCCATCTCGGTGGTCATCATGCTTGTCGAACTGCTTTGGGGAGACCCGATATGTTTGATTAAATTACTAGTCCCAATTGTAATAGGTAGAGCC
This sequence comes from Euproctis similis, assembly GCA_905147225.2. Classification (NCBI taxonomy): domain Eukaryota; kingdom Metazoa; phylum Arthropoda; class Insecta; order Lepidoptera; family Erebidae; genus Euproctis; species Euproctis similis. Next base: position 4,550,795 of record LR990118.1, on the reverse strand, counting down.
AATCAGATAACATTGAAAGAACCTTTTTCGACTCTCACTGGAAAATATAAGATGGCACCATTCATTAAAGCAATACCACCCAACAGTCACGTCTTTTCACGTCCCAAATCTTTTCACGCTCCTTAAAATACTTGCTTGAATGTGACTAAATTGAGAGAGATAGTGTCGGTGTAAAAGTAATGAAGGGCATGTTCCCATGGATGGGTCAAACGTGTAGAAAAAATGGATGATGCAAGATTGACTGGGTAAATATACAATGCAAAAGCGGAAAGATGTAGGAGTCCCGGTCGGCCACGACACAATTTCCATGACAAAATAGAACGACTCCTTGAGCGAAGTGATATCAGCTACTTTAAAAATAGACCAGCGTGTATGACAAGAGTTATGAGAGTCAAGAAGCGAGTAAAGTTTTTAAGAATTGTGCCTTATAGCAGTCTGTTCTATCCTTTTTTTTTTACGCGAAAATGCTTTATGCGCACCCCCCGCTTGGGAACGGCAGGGGGTAGTGTGGGACTCACAAAACAGTGAACTGCAATCCAATCCTGGAGTTACCCACTAAAACCTCCCCCCCCCCCCGCGGGGTGTGCGCCCTCACGGGGTGTGCGCCCTCGCGGCGCCAGAAGGAGGCCGCCGAGCGGGATCAGCTCTCTCCCGACTCCGCTCGGCGGTCTTCTGGAGCATCACAGCTTCGCAGAAGGAGACCACAGCCCTACACTCTTCCTCGCCCTGAGCATTGCCGCGATCAATGCCGGCGGGGACAAGTCTCGCCCGATCCTGTCGACCAGGACTCGATGCTTGGCCGCCTATGCCGGGCAGAACTCCAGCGTGTGCTGGGCCGAGTCCAGGTCGTATGCGCACTAGTGGCATCTCGCCATCTCTTCACGTTTTATTCGACTCAGATACTCACCGAAGCACCCGTGCCCGGTGAATATCTGAGTCATCCTGTAGGTGACCTGTAGGTGTTCTATCCTACCTAGCTAACCTCATAAGGGACTTGGTGTGAAGTTATGTATTTGTAAGTATTAAAAAAATATTGAGTTGTTCTGCCTACGTTTTGCAGAACAACAATTGGTAACAAAACAGATAGACATGACTCGGAAGATCATAAACATTTTTATGATTTCACAGTTTTTTTTTGTTGGCTCTTATTATTATTATTACGACTGTTTTATTTCCTAATGGACAATCTTTACGGGCTGAATTTGTTAGTAAACAACGAAAGACTTTTTTAACAACTGATTGTGAAGGGTATTGGTTAACTTATGTATGATTCTTATTTAATATTGTAATGAATGTTAAAATTAATATGTTTAATGTAATATTTATTATTTAGGAAACTCAGTGAAATGGTTAAGTTTACATCACGGTAAAAGTCAAAACTGCTATTCTTATTGATGCTGAAGTCGAGGATGGCCTAGTAGAGCCACGCAGTTTGTTGCATGAGTGGGCCACTCGACTGGTGAAATAACACGACAGCTCAGAAAATCGACGTAAAGAGGCTCATGCCGCGTTTCGCTCGGTGAGGGAGGACCAACCCTTTCTTCTATCCCTTTCTCATCCCACTCCCATATCTCATTGCATGGGTCGGCAACGCATCTGTAACAGTATAAGTAACAGTATATATACTACTCTGTGTAAAAAGTATCGGGTATATGTCAATAAAGAGACCCGCGTAAAAGAGGTCGTTCTAATTTTTTTACTGCATGTTGGTAGCACTGTACTGATTTAGCGCGCAAAATTTGAACGGGATCTGTCATTTAATTTGTTTTAAACTAAACTTTTTGTTGGTCATAGTTTTGAGTCCTCGGCGATTTTTACAATGGAAAATATTGTTGAACAACGAGTTTGCCTTAAATTTTGTGTTTCGAATGATATTTCATGTGGTGAATCACTAAAAATGTTGCGAAATACCTACGGCGAATCATGTATATCGAAAACAAGGGCTTATGAATAGTATAAAGCTTTTAAAGAAGGCCGAGAAGTAGTAGTAGACTTGCCTCGTTCTGGTAGACCTTCAACCGCTACGACCAAAGAAAACATCGACAGAATCAAGAAGCTAGTGCTCGAAAATCGACGTATGAGTCTGAGAGAGTTGGCTAGTGAGGTGAACATATCTTTTAAGTCCGTCCACAATATTCTCATTGACATTTTAGGCATGAAACGCGTCGCCGCTCGACTAGTTCCAAAAGAGCTCAATTTTGTTCAAAAAGAGCAGCGAAAGCATGTCGCTGAAGACATGGTTTCCCGAGCTTCTACGGATCCGACCTTTATGAAATGTATAATAACTGGCGACGAGACATGGGTTTATGAGTATGACATGCAAACAAGCCAACAGTCTTCAGAATGGCGTCTGGAAAACGAGCCGAAACCCAAAAAACCGGGGCAAAGTCGCACCAAAATCAAGGTGATGCTGACAGTTTTTTTTTGACTACCGTGGTGTGGTTCACTCCAAATTCCTTCCAGAGGGAGAAACAGTGAATAAAGAATATTATTTAGGCGTCATGAAGCGTTTGCGTGAGAGTATCCGCCGAAAACGTCCAGATTTGTGGCGACACAACTCATGGATGCTGCACCATGATAATGCACCATCACACACAGCCATTATAGTGAAAGAGTTTTTAGCGAAAAATTCAACAAACGTTCTCGACCAAGCACCCTATTCACCTGATATGGCTCCGTCTGACTTATTTTATTTCTCAAGTTAAAATTACCACTTCGAGGAAAACGTTTTGAGTCAATAAAAGCCATAAAAGAAAATTCGCTGAATGAGCTAAAGGCCATACCGCAAATAGCCTATGAAAAATGTATGGAAGACTGGGTGAAGCGGTGGAGATGTTGTATTGCAAGCGATGGGGCCTACTTTGAAGGCGATAAAATAAATTTAGATGAATAATTTGTATTTTTTGTTTTATTGACAAATTCCCGATACTTAGTACACAGAAGGTATTTATATGTGTTCGGGTGTCCATTGGCGGCGTTTGTTGCTTGTCACAAATAGCATTTACTCTGGCCAAATAGGATGTGTCGTTGAGAAAGGTGATATCAAGAGCCTTAAAAATCAACGATCGTCGTAGAGTCTGTAAGTATCTTGAGACTCAAAGGAGAGAGTGAGGTGTGTAAGAAATCGTGCTTTATGGCGGTCTGTAATCTCTGCCTATCCCGCAAGGGACTTGGCATGAAGTTATGTATGTACTTATTTGCCCTGGAGTTGAACTTAGGATATTATAACTTGGAAATTTTGTGAAGATCTCTGGATGTCTCGTTGGCCCAGTGGTTGAGCACACGGCTTCTGATCCAGAGGTCCGGGCTCATTCCTGACACTGGTTCACACCAATGACTTTTCGAAATTGTTTTCGGAAGTTATGTGTGACAAATATCGATGACTAAAACCTGTTGTGTGCCCGGTTTGGCAATAGGTTCGCCACCTATTCCATTTGGGACGTAAACATAACGGCGAGACGAGGCTTAACAGCCGCTGCCTACACCTTCGGGTAACAAAAGGCGTGAAGTTATGTATGTTTACTCTAGTATATTTTTCATTGAAATAAAATACCTAATAATTAAATAACTTTAATATTATTTCAATTCTAATATGTTTATAATAAGTAAGTTACCATTCTTGATTATTATACAAAGTTAGACTCTTAGCTTTTATGTATGCCAGCAGGGGAGTATAAAGCATTTCACAACGTCATGTTCAAACCTATTTAACGATTGTCTCTTAATTAACATATGCCTACGTGCCATTATATTTTGTCCAACCACCGATACATTTCTATAGCCAAAGGCCTCGTCGTTATTGGTGATACACGCTCTCTGTCAATACAATAATACCCTTGTCACAAAACGGGTCTGTTGGATCATTTTAACGTACCCCCCAATTGATTGAACCAAATCAAAGTAATTTGGTGGCAGTCGAGTGAAAATGTCATGGCACAGAAACGATGTAAACGGTATGCCTACTTAATTAAAATTTGTTGTACGCGAATACGTCATGTATATTAGATTCTGTTATTCTTAAGTTTTAATGAGTTGTAATTAAAATCTGGATGGTAATAATAGATTTGTTTCCCACTGTGGCTCAGAAGTCAAGTGCTCAAACACACCGCTTCTAAATCAAGAAGTCATGGGTTCCGGCGGTCCCCGGAATCCGGGGTCACACCAATGACATTTCAAAAGTTATGTGTGATAAATATCCTGAAAACTTTCTGCCTGGTTCGCTGCCTTTCCATTTGGGACGTAAACATAACGGCGAGTCGAGGCTTAACATCAGCTGCCTACACCCTTGGGTAGAAAAGGCGTGAAGTTATGTATGGTATGGATACCTAAACTGTATCCTCTCGTTATGTTAACATTTGTTATTTGGAATTGTGTCCCTATTTTACAGACATATTTACGTTCTAAGATTGCTTTCATATGTACATAGTTGTGACATAGTATGAAACAAAGTCGCTTTCCGCTGTCTGTCCCCTTATATACTTAGATCTTTGAATCTGTGAAACAGATTTTGATGCAGTTTTTAATAGATATAAAGTGTCCACGCAAGCTAGCACTTAAATTATAAACGCTGTAAAAATACATTAGACGTGGAACTATGTTCACCGTGTCATATATAAAAGTTATGATAATAATAAAATGTTAATGAAAACATGCTGTAGATTGGAATCACTTTTAAGTACATTTTGTTTTCTGTTAAAACTGGCACATAAAAATATTTTCAGATTAGGTCTATAAGGGCTTTGTATATCAAATTAAACACGCTAATATCAAAAGATCATCTTATAAAGATATATACTTATAAAAGTAACAACAGCCCTTGTAGTCATTTTAAAAGATTCAGCGACACAAGTCGTCATCAAACTCATGGCATGGCTCTACCACAACAGTGCCAAGCAAGCCAAGCCAAAGAGCCAAGCAGTTCGCTGCATGAATGGGCCGGCTCGACCGGTGAAATACCACGACCTCTAAGAAGACCGTCGTAAAGTGGCTCATGCCGCGTTTCGTTCGGTGAGAGAGGTACCCGGAGGCCCACCCCCTTCCCCATCCTTTCCTATCCCCTATCCCTTAAAGGTTGGCAACGCAACAGTAACACTATATGTGTTGCTGGTGTCCATGGGCGGCGTTGGTTGCTTACCATCAGGTGACACGCCTGCTCGTTTGCCCTCCTATCCCATAAAAAAAAAATCAAACTCATCATGTTGGTAATCGCATACCATCTAAAAACCACCAATCACACATATATTGTTTTTAATAAAGTCTCATTCAATCTTAATTAGTGAAATATCTTGAGGTTACGTTACAACAAAATAACATAACAGTGACCATTATTTATCCCACAAATAATTGCTATTCAACAATAATATCAGTGGCGCGTAAGAATCAATTAACTGAGGAACCTAATTTCGTTGACTCAGAAATAAATGAACATCTGTTAACAACTCTAGCACATAGAACTGATTAGTTTTATGTCAAAACTCGTATTAAACCGTGAATGATCGTAGTCAATATGAGATCTTGTAATTTTAGTTGTTCGATATACTATTGAAATATTTATATTAATAAAAAAAACTTTCCATCTTTAATTACTAACTTGAAAGTCACTAGAGAACTAAAGTAACAAATAAAACAAATAAACTGTAATGTTTTTCCAGGAATGTAAAGTATCTTTGCTATTTAAGCTCTTACGGAGACTGCTTACAATATCTACAAAATAATAGTTACTATGATAAAGTGGAGCTGACGAACCGAAAAACATATTAAGAACTAAATATATTGGTTTCCTTAACAGGGGTATTTCGCTTTATCGAGAGAGATTGACCAAAGAATAAGAATCTACTTGTTACCTCTTAAAATGAATATAACTGTTAAATATTATTAGCTTTTCATACCTTATATACTATGATAAGAGAACGCTATTATATCTAACAATATCAATAATAGTCTCGGTGGCCCAGTGGTCGAACACACGGCTTCTGATCCAGAGGTCCGGTTTTGATTCCTGACACTGGCTCACACCAATGACTTTTCGGAATTGTTATTCGGAAATACTCGTGAGCGCTATCACTTCACAAAAATGTAATTACAGCTATCGCCGCTACTAGCTGAAGTACAATTACTTGGTCCACGTCAAAAGAACTTAAATTGTTGTTGTTCGTTATCCATTTTAGTACTTGGTACAAGGAATAAATAAATAATATTATTATAACACATATTATACTTATATAAACTACCAAAGCTAACTTATAGAAGCGAGAGTTGGATATTGAGGAGTCTGCATGAAAGTAGGATAAACGCGATCAAAATGAGACTACTGCGTAACATCTGCGTTCAAGGTTGTAACGAAGGAAGTTGGAAGTGTCAGTGTAAAAGTAAGAAAGCGCAAGCTCCGATGGTTTGCACAAGTAGAAATAATGAATGATGCAAGATTGACTAAACTGATATACAGTGCTAAAGTAGAACACTTTCCTTGACCAAATTGAACGTGTCCCTTTATGACGAGAAAATAATTTCATAATCCAATCAACAACAATTAAATCAATCAATCTAATATACATTTACACAAATCTAAGACTAACTCGATTAATTGATCACTCATAAAGAAGAAATTATATCCTGAATAAACTTTAATCATTATTTCAAAAACACTACGATAATAGAAATTTGAAATTAATATGGAGGGTGTTGGAATCTTAACGCCTGGGTGGGTAGTTGGCATGATTGGCCGCTGCCTTATGTGCTTTTACTGCCTACCCTCATTGGAGGTTTGATGTGACCGGTCATTTGAATGAACCGCTAAGTTGCCTATGTGCTATAATTACAATAGCAACGAACAATGAGTCTACCGTTGCGGTGGTAGGACGAAGGACCACGGGAGCAGGACAGGCTCTCTTTATAAACAGGCACAAGAACACCGATTTAAATAGTAAGTTTGGTTTCTATTTGTCTGGTTTTATACAACTGCCTACCGCTAAAAATAATGCAGTCAACTTAAATTATTGGTCAACCGTTCAACTCCAAAGAGTGCAGACAAAAGTTTTGATCGCACAGAGGGCTTGTATTTTTTGCGTGATCCCTAAACTAATTGACTTTTAAGCCGTCTTGCAAGTTTCCATTGTTAAAATAGGTATCATTAGGATCTATTAACTATTTTCCTAACTAGTTTTCCAATACTATGAAATGTACCATCTACGATTATAAAAGCTGATATCTGAGTATTAATTAATATTTATCTAAGGAGGAAGTTATCTGTGATGTAACATTGATGTCTAACAAAATTACGCCTTATGTACGTTGTTACCTCACCAGTTACTATAAATTAAGGATATTAATCCCATCACATATCCCTGGCGTCCAGATATTATAACCGAATACCAAGGTGACGACTTCACAGAAACCGTTGGATCAAATCCTGACACATACCAATAACTTTTCGTAAGTTATATGAGATAGATATTTTACTTAAAAACGCAGCGAGTCGAGTCATAATTTCCGCTGCCTATACCTTCGGTTAGAAAACGGAAAAAATTACAGAAAGAAAACAAATTCTCAAACAATTTTCCAAATGAAATCTTATCAAATACATTTCAAGTCAACATGGAACACCAACTTTGCTCAAGACGTTTCATCTCGCAATTTACCGCTAGCCATTCAACGACAGACAGATTTGATTGGCGGTCTCTAACACTCCATTCAAGTTGGAGTTTTAAAAGAGAGAGAGAGAGAGGAAGAGAGTTGAGATTTCAATATTTTTCTTGCACGTAAAGCTTTTAAATGGCCTTGCCTACTTAATTACGAGTTAGATAATTATGCTAATTACAGTAAAAGCTCCTATTATATTTTTCTGTTATTTAGGGAAAGCCTCATTTGATACAATAATTATTACCTGTCCAGAAAAACTGAATTCAGCGTAGTTTATATATATAAAAATAATTATATTGAAACTGTTGTATTCCTTAATATTATCAGTAGTTTTCACAGTTCTACAGAAGCGGGGAACATAATTTTAGAATCTATTAGAGACGTATAGGATTTTAGTACAATGTCAAGTAAAATCTTTTAAATTTGAAAGGGAAAACTTTGCATCATTATACTGGACATTGTAATTCAGTTACATTGAGGAAACGGAAACTAGGAAGTCCGGTATTGTAGACATTCAGAAATACCCAAATTTGTAGGCTGCTCATAAACAGCAAAGCAATTGCAAATTGTGTCCAAAGCAATAAACCGACGACATTTCTACTCATTAGTACTACTTTAGGAGGGTCAGTCTACGGCATAATAAAAGGTAGAAAATGAAAGTATATACAAGTTTAAAAATGCGCACTTGTTATTAAGTTTAGGAAAAGTTTGTCGTATTGGTGGTATATGTCGAGCCTCTTGATTCTGAAGTGGGGTACTTCAGAATCAAGAGGGTTTGAATTTGGGTATCTGTTCCATTTGCATCGAAGCCTAACAGCCACTACCTACACCTCCAGATTGAACAAATGCCTGAAATTACAAAAAAAATGAGTTTTTTTTAAATAATCCTTTAAACGGTCAATCGAAAATAAACATCCTATTTTCTATTCAAATCTTAAAGACCGATCCATCGAAATCAATTTGGTAGAAGAGATAAAACTGTTATCAAGAACTATACAACAAATGGGTACACAGTTCAGTTAACAGTGGTAGAGCCAAGCAGTTCGCTGCATGAATGGGCCGGCTCGACCGGTGAAATACCACGGCCTCTCAGAATTTCGACGTGAAGTGGCTTGTGCCGCGTTTCGTTCGGTGAGAGAGGTATCCGGAGGCCCATCCCCTTCACCCTCCCCTTAATGGCAGCGACATTAAAAGATCATTTACCCCAGGGGGGTACCAGCTGCCACAGCACTGGAGAATCCCCCCTTGAGCGTCCACGGTTTGGTATTCACCAAGGCGTGGACGCTCAAGCTGCCCCTCGTAGTCTGGGGAGGGCAAAATCTCGCTCGTCACTAAAAACTGTCCGGGGCAAACGTAAGGGCATTGCGACTCCCCCTGCCACGCTAAACGTGGACTTTTGCAATATCAGGGGCATCCACTCAAATCTGCTTGCCATTCACCACCACCTGGAAACGGCAAAGCCTGCTTTGCTATTCCTTACAGAGACACAGATATCTTCTCCGGCAGACACCTCATATCTCCTATACCCCGGATACAAACTGGAATACAGCTTTGTACCGCGAGCCGGAGTGTGTGTGTTTGTCCGGGAGGATATCTGTGCTCGACGCCTCGGCAGCCTTGAAGGAAGGGACCTATCGACCCTCTGGCTGCGTGTTGATAGCGACGACCACCCCCGCATCTACGCATGTCTTTATAGGTCCCATAGCGGTAATACCGAAACAGACCGACTCATGGACCACGTTCAAACGGCTGCAGATTCCGTACTTCAACAGGTCCCATCCGCGGAAATCGTTATTCTGGGCGATTTCAATGCCCACCACGTCGATTGGCTTGGATCTCGCACCACCGACCACGCGGGTAGATCTGTTCATGACTTTGCTCTAGCATATGATCTAACACAACTGGTTACCGCACCCACGCGAATCCCAGATGTTGATAATCATATACCTTCCCTGTTGGATCTTCTGCTGACCTCCCATCCGGACAGATATGTGGTTTCTGTAGACGCCCCTTTGGGTTCTTCGGATCACTGTCTGATAAGGAGTACGGTGCCACTCACGTGCCCACTTCGACCGCACATTGCGAGTCGCCGCCGTGTGTGGCACTATAGGTCAGCGGACTGGGATGGGATGCGAAATTTCTTCGCATCTTACCCATGGGGGCAAGTTTGCTTCTCGCCGGATGATCCTGACGTCGTTGCCGACTCTGTTGCTGACGTGGTACTGCAGGGAATGGAGCTCTTTGTTCCATCCTCAGTGGTGCCAATCGGCGGCAGATCCCAGCCCTGGTTTGATCGCTCATGCAAAACGGCATTACGTTTTAAGCATGAGTGTTATCAAGCCTGGGCAAAAGCAGTGGCGTCCCAGGACTCTGACACCGGCCCTCTTAAGAAGAAGTACAACCTTGCCTCCAGGTCCTTCAAAAGAGTTATAGCCGTAGCAAAGTCTCAGTACATAGGCAAAATTGGCGAGAAACTAGTTCGCCTTCCCTCGGGAACCCGTGCGTTCTGGTCGCTCGCCAAGGCTGTTCTTGGGAATTTTTGTAAGCCGTCTCTTCCACCGTTGCACCGGGAGGACCAGTCACTAGCCCACGACGCAAAAGAGAAAGCCGACCTTCTTGGCACTCTTTTTGCGTCCAACTCGACTTTGGACGATATGGGTAACATCGCACCGACTATTCCACATTGCGGTCACGCCATGCCGGAGGTTCGTTTCCGGCAAAGTACTGTGCGACGCATACTTCTATCCCTGGATGTCCACAAGTCGAGTGGGCCTGACGGAATCCCAGCAATAGTGCTGAAGACGTGTGCTCCAGAGTTGGCACCGGTTCTAACGCGTCTTTTCCGGTACTCCTACTCTCTCGGCGCTGTGCCAGCATCATGGAAGGTTGCTTTAGTCCATCCGATCCCTAAAAAAGGTGACCGCTCAGATCCGTCCAACTACAGACCTATCGCCATCACCTCCCTATTCTCCAAAATAATGGAAACACTCATCAACCGCCAGCTCCTTAAGTATCTAGAAGAGCACCAGTTGATAAGTGACCGTCAGTACGGATTCCGTCAAGGTCGCTCAGCTGGTGATCTTTTAGCGTACTTAACCCATCGGTGGGCGGAAGCGGTTGAGAGTAAAGGAGAGGCGCTGGCCGTTAGTTTGGACGTAGCGAAGGCCTTTGATCGGGTTTGGCACAAAGCACTTCTTTCGAAGCTTCCATGTTATGGGCTTCCCGAGAAATTATGCGATTGGGTTTCCAGCTTTCTCACGGCTCGGAGCATTAAAGTTGTTGTCGACGGGTCATGCTCCGACTTAAAACCTGTGAATGCTGGAGTCCCCCAGGGCTGTGTGCTATCCCCTACGCTGTTTCTTCTACATATCAATGACATGCTGCTTAGCAGCAATCTTCATTGTTATGCGGATGACAGTACCGGGGATGCCTTATATACCGGCCACCCGCGTATTTCTCGGGAAAACGTCGACGAGCACCGGAATAAACTTGTGTCTGAAATCGAAACTCTGCTTAGTCAGGTTTCGGAATGGGGCCGACTAAACTTAGTCCAATTCAACCCTAAGAAGACACAGGTTTGCGCGTTTACCGCTAAAAAGACACCCTTTGTCGTAGCTCCCTGTTTTGAGAGCACTCCCTTACCCGCCTCAGCCGCTATCGGAATTCTTGGTGTCGACTTGTCGAGTGACGTCCAGTTCCGCGGTCATCTGGAGGGCAAGGCCAAATTGGCTTCCAAAAAGCTTGGTGTGCTCAATAGAGCGGGACAGTATTTCACGTCAGGTCATCGCCTGCAACTTTACAAGGCGCAGGTCCGTCCTCACGTGGAATACTGTTCACATCTTTGGGCGGGGGCACCCCAGTACCAGCTTACTCCATTTGACCGCATCCAACGACGCGCGGTTAGGCTTGTCGACAACCAAGCTCTTACTGATCGGCTTGATCCTCTGGCGTTGCGGAGAGAGGTGGCATCTCTATGTATCCTCTACCGCATATACCACGGGGAGTGCTCTGAGGAATTGTTCGGATTAATACCGCCAGCTGATTTCCGCCACCGTTCGACGCGCCAACGCTACCACCCGCATTGGCTGAATGGTTGGCGGTCGACAACAGTGCGTTTTAACAGGCACTTCTTGCCACGCACTGTTCCTTCATGGAACCAGTTGCCGGCGACGGTATTTCCGGACCGCTACGACCTAGGAACCTTCAAGAAACGAGCCTATTCCCATCTGAAAGGGCGGCAACGCTGATGTGATGCCCCTGGTATTGCAGACGCCATGGGCGGCGGTGATTGCTTTCCATCAGGTGACCCGCAAGCTCGTTTGCCCCTTATCCCATAAAAAAAAAAAAAAAAAAAAAAAAAAAAAAAAAAAAAAAAAAAAATTAACTATAAATTGTCTTTTAAATCAGACAAATGTCGAGTAACAGTGATTGATTTAGTTTATAATTATCATGAGCATCGAATGTATTATCGATATCATTCGTTTAAATCGGATATCAAATCTATCTCGCTCTTTGTAAGCATTTGCTCTTTTAGAGGTTAAAAAAAATGATGATTATATTATATTAAACTATTGACAACAGGGGACAGAAGTGACACAGTTTGAAAACGGTTTTTCAATTATTCATCAATGTGCCATGTTAACCCATTTTATGTCAACCTAGATTATGCTCAAATCAATCTTTGTAGAACTGGAAGACTTTTATCTGGTACAGGCTAAAGAGACCAGCCAGACAACAATTATTTCTTGTGATTCATTATATTTATATACAACATTTACAGCTTGCAGAACAGTTCATTTAAGTCCGACATTTACAAGAGTTAATAAAAATTTTATTGTCAGCAAATTTTTACTATGGCTACATATTGTGACAAGTAATAGGCGACTGAAGAAACATAATGGTAGTTAGGGCTGTAGAAATAAAGCTTTTAATATAATTGCTTTTAATATAAATTTAATAATCGCAAAAATATTTGCAGGAAAAAATGCTAAGTTAAAATAACAATTTTAAAAGTTTTTATTTCAGTGTATAGTGTATTTCAGCATGTTTTTATGCTCTATGTAGTTAATGCTCGCATCTTATATTTCACGCCTATTAGTATTAATTTCATCCCCAAAACTTGCGTGCTAGGTAAAGATTTTTATATCGTATTCTTAACAGCTTTTGTATTATAATCATAAGTTGAATAATTTGGACATGAAAGTGAAACAAACAAAAGACAAGTTATTTTAGTCGACTTTACATTCTATTTATTTAAATGTGATAGTTGAATTGTTTCAAATGTAAGCAAAACAGAACCAGCATATCTATATAGTCTATCGTTGTTGAGGAGCGCTGTGTAGAATTCTAGAAGGGTTCCTATTTGCAACAATCTTTTAGTAACGATGTCTTTGACAATACAAGAATTTCGTATTGTGTCTTGCTTGTCCTTGTTTAATCAAATTTTATTTCTTTAACACAGTTGTTTTAGAAACGTATTTATGTGTGCATCTTAGTATTTTCCTTGTTAACTCTAAAATATATGTTATATGATTCTATACTTACTTACTCTTTTTGTAAGTCGGCACACCGATCCAAAAATAAGTGCAGTGTTTTTCGTCTATTTTAAATATGTCTTTACTGACATGGCATACATTCCTTTTAGGTATACTAACATACTATAGGTATATAAATATTTAATATATCTACTCTCTACGACCTGGTTCCAGGATAGTTTTGAACTTGTTTGTGTATCTTCTGGACACAGATTTATATGCGATAACATGATATTACTTCAATGTCTAAAATAATTGATGAGCCTTTCGAGGTTTATTGCTGCTACCTACACTTTAAACTACTAAAGGTGTAAATATACAATATGGTTTCAAGTACCATAAAACATAATTTCTATATACTGTATTGTTAAAAGGTGTTCAAGGGACGTTCTCGTCTTCGTGAACGATTTCTCAATTGTTTTAATATCTGCCATCAATCTACCGATCAATCAATTGTGTTGTCAACTTTCTGAAAATGGACTTCCTAAAATACTCCTTAAAGAAAGCACAACAAAGGTATTTTCGTTTTTTTTTTTAATAACGATGATAGATTTTTATTTTTGTGAGATTGATTGATAGCGATGTTATGAGGCCATAGTGTTCGTTTCTCTATTTCGTCTTGGAGCATTTACGATTATTTATTGAATAAAGAAAATAATTGATGGAAATTTTAAGAAAATTCCTTTTCTATTACTCTATCAAGCAACCCATATTTTTACTTTCAATATCTGCTAAACAAAAGAGTAAACAGATTCACTCAAAACATTTTGTTTGACCAGCCTATCTCAAATAAAAAGCTAATATTTTAAGACAAAATAGGTACAACATGATATTATTAGAGTACACTTTTTCAATTCAACTTGAATGTATTCAAGCTCAAAACTCTCCATTTCAAAATCAGGTTATTGAAATGCCTTAAATAATACTCATATCTGATCTGCTATAAATTCATAGATCTATGTATTTATCTATTTAAAATAAAGTTTATTCTTTTAAAATCAGTAAGTACCCTCCTAGAAAAACCGTTATTCAACTGAATGTGATCAGACTGGATAGATACTAAATCTCAATACAATTTGAAATAAAAAGGTCGAGAACAAAGTTTGCATAGAGACAGTAGTGTAAGAAAGATTCTCGATAAAATTGTATTAAGATTTATTACTATATTTACACTTTTATATAAAAGTTTCAGATGAAACGTTGATACATTTGGAAGATTTATAGTTTCATTTCGAATAGCCTTCTTAACTGCGTGGTCAAAGGACAATGTTCTTGTGGTCATAAAAATCTTTGCAATAATTTTATGAACGAGGTAGTCAGGTAGATCAGCAGTTTACTGTCAACGTCACTTTTATGGGCCAATAAAAATACCTCAATTTCCCTCAATTAAGATGTATCCCACGTTAAGTTACGGCAACCGACACGTAACTTAAGTCATTTATTTGCAGAGGCATCTAAATGAAGTCTTGAAGCATAACTTAATAAAATAAAACTACTCTCAATTTCACTGTATTTTGACCGTCATATTAAATATATTTTTTTCTTCCTTAAATCTTGGCAAATTTTACTGTCATTAAAATTAAAAAGATTACGCAAGCAAGATTAATATTTAAATTTAATTAGTATCTATGATTTAATATTATAAGGAAATATATACGAGATGAGTAACAACAGATACTATTCATAATATATCCTGCAAAAACCGTTTATAACGCAGATAATATTCAATATCAATATCTTTTAGCACAATTGCCATTAGTCTTCGGATACTAAAAGTTGACAAGGCGCAGAATAGGGGGGGTTTCTGGGCGTTTTCGTAATATATATTTTTGTAATACTAACAATAGCAGTTAACATGTATTTTTAAGCAGAGATAAGGAAAAGCTTTATTAGTCCTCCTAATAGTTATATCTCAATGATGTGCCTCGGAGACAGGAAATCCTGCCAGGATACAAGGTCAATCGAAGATCAATATTGTTGAGTTCGTTGCCATTTTTACAAACATTTACAGACATTTGAAACTAGTTACGTTGTCGTCAGAGATATTGTTTTTCTTTTTCTTTAAGTTAAAAGTTTAAGTTGAAAGTTTTATTTTGAAAAATAATACTACTCAAAAAGAAACTCAAAAATTGAAACTTGTTACTTTAGATATTTTAAAACTTTTTAAGTTCATTTTTAGTATCTATTTTTTATTAAATAGGGTCTAATAGGTGTTATTATATATTATATATATGGGGGGTCATGTCAAGAGCGTGCACGTCGCGATCCCTGCCGTCCCAGTGGGACGCAATCTTGACCAAAGCAAACTCAGCCGGACGGGCTGCTAGGGCGTGCCCCGCAAGCGACGGGCACCGATTAGCCCCCGTCGGTGCGGCTGCATGCGCATGCGGCGAAGGGGGCCGCCACCCTTCACGCAGCGCCAATCCTGGCGGGACGAGGAGAGGGGAGTGCCGTATAGGCACGTGGAATGTTAGAGGTAGCATGGCAAGAAAGATGAATGAGATGATGGATGTATTAAATGAGAGATGCCTGGATGCCTTATGTTTGACGGAGACAAAGCGGAGGGGGAGGGAGGCCGAGGACCTCCCCGGTGGCATGGTAGCCCTATGGTCCGGAGTGGACCCGGGCGTCCGTGCCAGTGGGGGTGTTGGAGTCGTTCTCTCCTCCCGCTTTGCTTCCGGAGTGAAAGATTATGAGTTGGTAGGCCCAAGACATCTTTGGGTTCGAATAAAACTGGGGATCACGCGAGTTTTCCTGGTCGCAGCTTATGCTCCCGTTAGCTCCGCGGATCCCCGCGAACTCGAGGAGTTTTGGGAAACTGTTAGGGATATTCTGGATCTAGCTGAGGGAAATGAAAGGATAATTCTGTGTGGTGATCTTAATGGGTGGGTCGGAACCAAGCGAGACGGCCTGGAGGCTGTCCTTGGTCCGAATGGTGACAAGAGAGTGAATGATGCTGGTAAGCCGATATTGGACGTATGCCTGGAACGGAACCTCCTTGTGTCTAACACATTATTCCGTCATAAAGATATTCACACGTATACGTGGAGACGGAATGAGCAAAAGAGTATGATAGATTTGATTTTGATAGATAGTCGTCTCCGAAATACTCTAAGGGATACAAGAGCCTACAGAGGCCCCACTCTTGATACGGACCACTACCTGGTGGTAAGCCGATTCGTGGGCCTTTTCAAGAAGTGGAGACACTGGCGAGTGCGTACCCATTTCGGAGAGCTTGAAAGGATAAAATGTGAGAAATTAGAAGATGAAAGTGTACGGAGTATGTATGTAGGCCTAGTCAGTAAAAGACTCAATGAGACGAGTCTTTCTGACCTAGGTGTTGAAGAATGCTGGGAAAGAATGAAAGAAAGTATAGTGAATAGTGCAAAAGAAGTATGTGGTAGTGCAAAGAGGCATAAGATTCTGAGAGGTGACGCCTGGTGGGACGCGGATGTGAAATCCAGCGTCGAAAGAAAGAAAAAAGCATGGTTGGATTATGTCTCAAGTTTGAACCAGAATGATTGTATGACAGAGAAAAAGTATGAGAGCTACCGCCGCTGCAGGAATGTTACCAAAGCCTTAGTGAAAGAGAAGCGTGAAAGACTTGTTGCGAATGAGGAAGTGAGGTTGACGGAGAACTTCGAGGCAAATAACAAACTCTTCTGGAGGGAAGTTAGAAAGTCTCGGGGTTCTTCGTCAACATCCAGAATGGACAAAATTATGTCTAAGTTTGGTGACATTCTTGCAAACCCAAGCGATGTATTGGGCAGGTGGAGTGAGTATTTTGGGGAAATGTACGAGTATGTTCCAGATGTGGGCGCCGCGAGTGAGCCTACGGCTGACACCGCTGCGCCAACATCTGATGAGGACATTACTATGGAAGAGATTGAATGGTCGATACGAAGTATGAAAAATGGTAAGGCAGCTGGAATTGATATGATGTCTGCTGAAATGATCAAACACGGTGGAACCTGTGTCCGGGACGCTTTCCTGACCTTGAGCAATCTGTGCTGGAGGTCGGGTAAGGTTCCCATGGACTGGAGGCGCGCTGTCATCGTGCCCTTGTATAAAGGTAAGGGATCACGTATGCAGTGCGCCAGTTACAGGGCCATTAGTTTGATCAGTTTAGCAGCAAAAGTGTATGGGAAAATTATTGAAAGGAGAATGAGGGTGATATCTGATGGAGTGTTGTGGGAGGCTCAGGGTGGTTTCAGAAGCGGACGAGGGTGCATGGATCAGATTTTTTCTCTCCGCAACATCGTGGAGAAACAACTGGCTGTTAACCGGAAGGTTTTCTGCGGTTTTGTGGATCTGGAAAAAGCGTTTGACAGAGTGTTACGAAAGGATCTGTGGGATATACTCCCAGGCTACGGGGTGAGCGGAGCACTGCTGCGCGCTGTGCAGTCCACTTATGAGGGCTGCACAGCGTGTGTGCGTGTTGACGGCGGCTTGTCCCCCTGGTTTGACGTCAATATCGGCGTCAGACAGGGTTGCGTGCTGTCCGCTCGACTGTTCATCCTGTACCTGGACAGTTGTCTCCAGAGAATGAGATCGATGGATGTAGGGATGCGAATGGGTGACCTAGTTGTGAGCTGCCTGCTTTACGCAGATGACGCCGTGCTTCTAGCCGAATCGCCGTCGGACCTGCAAACACTAGTCACTACTATGAAAGATGATTGCATGATTAAAGGCTTGCAGTTGAACGCGACGAAAACGAAAGTAATGGTGTTTGAAAGGGAGGAATCCAGAACAGATGCAAGGATAATGGTTGATGATGTAGTGCTGGAACAGGTGAATGAAATTGTATATCTTGGATGCGCTTTTAGCAGAGATGGAAGGTACACCGCGGATGTAGAAAGACGAGTGGCGATAGGAAATAGCGTAAACGGAGTGTTGGGCAGATTCCTGGGCGCAAAAAATATTAGCAGAAAGGCCCAGTTAGCAATCCACAATGCAGTCCTGATCCCAACACTAACTTATGGAAGTGAGAGCTGGGTATGGCAGAGTGTGCATGAAAGTAGAATAAACGCGGTAGAAATGAGGGCTCTACGCAAAATCTGCGGAGTGACTCTCGCTGACCGCGTAGAAAACAAGGTTGTAAGGAAGGAAATTGGTTTGAAAGAGAGTGTCGGTGTAAAAGTAAGAAAGGGCATGCTCCGATGGTTCGGACATGTAGAAAGAATGGTTGACGCAAGACTGACTAAGCAGATATACAATGCAAAAGCGGACGGATGTAGGAGTCGAGGACGGCCAAGACACACATTCCAAGACCAAATAGAACGTGTTCTGGAGGAAGGTGATGTTAAGAGCCTCAAAAACCGACGCGCGTGCATGAAAAGAGTTATGAAAGTCAACGAAGCGAGTGAGGTGTGTAAGAATCGTGCCCTATGGCGCTCTGTTCTCTCTGCCTACCCCGCAAGGGATTTGGCGTGAAGTTATGTATGTATGTATATATTATATGTTATTATTATTATTATTACAGTCGCTATTATGTACGCCTTATCTATAGTTAAACCTGTAAGCAATGGTCTCGTGTTGGGTAAGTATATTAGTTTTAAGTTTTCATACTCTAGAATTATTATCAAATTACCTTCAAATTAAATGTATTTATTACCAACAACGGAAAGTTAGGCAAAAAAAAAGAAAATTGAAATCAGCTTAGCAGTAATATTCAAAACAAAATTTTCTTACAAAATAACTTAGTATTCTATTTATTTGGCTGAGCGGTCTACTCGATGCGGACACGTCTAGACTTCAGCACACAATTGGTACAAGATTGGAACCCAGTAATCGTCTATAAAATTATTTTATTCTTTAACATTTAATGTAGAGATTAGATTAGATTGTTGTAATAAAGAAACAGTGGTTTGTAAATATCTACTTATTAATTTGTTTGAACTTAACTTCTCGAAGCCAATTGTGAGTATAACTTTTTTTTATGGTATACAGCGGCGAACAAGCAGGCGTGTCACCGGATAGCGACCAACAAACGCCGCCCATGGACACCTGAACTCATAGTGTTCCAGTTGCATTGCCGGCCCTTGAAATAAGATATGGAAGGGGTCGGAAGAGGGATGGAGACGGTAGGGGGAAAGATCTCGGGCCTCCAGATACTATCACCGAGTGAAACGCGGCTAGAGCCACTTTACATCGATATTCTGAGAGGTCCTGGTATTTCACCAGCTGAGCCATTCATGCAGCGAACTACGGATTGTTTTCATCCACCCTGTCTATACCTTGGGGTATTCAAGGCCCGAAAGTACAAAAGATTATATAGACGTATATTTCAAATCGTATATATTTTTTAATATTGTCTATGTGAGAAAAATCGGGAAAATAAAATATATTAAATATATGTGAACGTAAAAGCTGTTTCTTAAATGAAGTAGACTTGTCCGCCCCAGACAAGCAGAATACTGACAAGTTTCAAAACAGTAATAAAAAGACCAGTAATAAAAAATGGAAACTTCGTGAACATAGAAGAACAAAAACGAAATCTTATTCAGAGGAGATATAATTTTACGTCTGTTGAAAAGCATCTGCTCAGTTCTGTGTTTTTTACTTTCCGACTGCGCCTGAAAAACGATTTCGTTCAGAAATACGGGTACGATGAGTAAGTAAATCCCAAAACAGATCATGTCACCAAAAACACTCAAACAAACAACAACCATCTCCCAATCCGGCTGGTCCCCGTGGGAGATTATGACCAGAACCCTTCAAGGAATAGAAGAAATATACAGACATCGAACCGTAACGTACTAAATAAACTCTACCTACTGACATATAACGTCAGAACCATATCTTCTTTTGAACGACTGCTGGAATTGACAGAGGCTCTTAAAAATTTAAATTACGATGTATTAGGCCTGTCGGAGACTCGTCGCCTAGGTACGAAAATTGAAGAATATGATACTTATATACTCTGCCATTCGGGACTTTCACAGAGACAATATGGAGTCGGATTTTTAATCAATCTGAAACATAAGTCAAACATCGAAAGCTTCATTGGAATCTCAGATAGATTCGCCCTACTTAACCTTAACATACAGGGGAATAAAAACTCGCTTATACAAGTTTATGCGCCTACAGAAGCGGCCAAAGATAATGAAATAGAAACATTTTATGAAAACTTATATAAAGCCATGGATCTAGCACATAACACAGATATAATCATGGGAGATCTAAACGCAAAAATAGGTCAACCTAAGACAGACGAATATTTAATCATGAAGGCTAACGGATATGGCATACGGAATCAGAGAGGACAACGGCTCATTGATTTTGCACTCGAAAACAAAATAGCAATTTTAAACACATACTTCAAGAAAAACCCAAACCGGAGATGGACATGGCGTTCACCAAACGGAGAGTACAAGAACGAAATCGACTATATTCTATCAAATAGGCCTAGTATGGTTCAAAACATCGATGTTCTAAATATCAACTTTTCCTCAGACCACCGCCCAGTTAGAGCAATAATCTCCCTCACACGAGGAAAAAAGAATCGGTCCGCACACAAAAGCAACATATACGCGACACTGAAAACCGAGAGTGAAATTAACAAGTACAAAGAATCCATTTCAGCTCATATGCCAAACTTACTTGAACTTCTTTAGCCTGTACTCTTGTCAAAAGGCTAAATTCCTTTTAATTTCTTTAGATTCGTCTTTACCATGAGGATAATATAGGCTAAATTAATTACTGAAATTCTCTATTCAAAAAAAGTCCCAAATGTTTTTTTTTTTTACTTTGCTGAAGTGAGGCTAGAGATATTTTATTATCTTGTGATGACATTGCTGGGTATTAGAACCTAGTCTTCCGTATTGTTATATAAATGTTAATTTTTCACAAAAACAAATATCTTCATATTACTAATACAATATTTCATGTTTACCGAGCCATTAATGTCTACTGGAATACGTCTCATTCTCAAATCTTCGATTTCTGAACGATCTACTGATCAAATAACTAGACGAAATACTAATAGACAATTCTTAATCTTGAATGTAATTCTGTTCAGTAGTAATGTGGGTTATATTTGTGTTTCTCTTTTCAATTAATTTAGGCTACGTAGGAGTTGAAAATCCCTCGAAACGGTGTTTATTTCGACGATCCACTTATGTTTCGATAAGGAAAGGCAAGGAAGGAATACCTTTTTTATTTTTTACACTTATTTACTTTTACATTTTTTGCCTAGGGGTAGAAGCTGTTCGCAAAGGTTTCGGTATTTGATACTGGATTACTGTTTCAAGATTAAAACGAGATAAATAAAATAACGAAGTGAATAATATTCCTTTTTTTACCTTTAGTTTCTTTAGAAAGAAGAGTAGCGTTAGGAAATAAAGTAAATGGGGCGTTGGGCAGATTCCTGGGCGCAAAAGATATTAGCAGAAAAGCCCAGGAACGTTTTCAGTTCTTACATGCCACACATTCGAAGTGCCTGAGGTCATCGGAAAACTTGAAATTGGCTGTCCCAATGCATTCCACGCACTTTTATGGTCTGTCTTTCTCCGTCCAAGCCGTGCTGCTTTGGAATGTATTACCCGATAAAATAAGGAAAGCCGAGTCTATAAACTCCTTCAAATCACAGCTTACGCAGTACTACTTATCTTTACAATAATCTATATGTTATGTTATGATGTATCTATATGTCACGTGTATGTATGTGTAAGGTATATTTGTAAATATATTCGTGTATTTTTGTTTGTATGTGTTTATCTATGTATATGTAAATATATTGTTGTATTTATTTGTGTATATATTGTAGATATGTGTGTTTATTATTATATTGAATAACACTCTTGCTATTATAATGCCATAAATTTAGCATAATGGTTAGATTTACCTGTCTTTTAAGCATTTTGTCCTTCCAAAGGTTGCCTGGAAGAAATCGCTTATAGTGATAAGGCCGCCATTTGTACTCATAGTTATAAGACCTATGTTCATAGTTTTAAGATTTTTTGTTTATGGTACAAATAAAGTGTTATCTATCTATCTACCCAGCTAGCAATTCACAATGCAATACTGATCCCAACGCTAACTTATGGAAGCGAGAGCTGGGTATGGCAGAGTCTGCATGAAAGTAAGATAAACGCGGTCGAAATGAGGGCACTGCGCAAAATCTGCGGAGTGACCCTCGCTGACCGCGTGGAAAACAAGGTTATAAAAAAGGAAGTCGGATTGAAAGAGAGTGTCGGTTTAAAAGTAAGAAAGGGAATGCTCCGATGATTCGGACATTTAGAAAGAATGGATGATGCAAGATTGACTAAGCAGATATACAATGCAAAAGCGGATGGATGTAGGAGCCGAGGACGGCCTAGACACACATTCCATGACCAAATAGAACGTGTTCTGGAGGAAGGTGATGTTAGGAGCCTCCAAAATCGACGCGCGTGCATGAAAAGAGTTATGAAAGTCAACGAAGCGAGTGAGGCGTGCAAGAATCGTGCCGTGCCTTATGGCGCTCCATTTTCTCTGCCTACCCCGCAAGGGATTTGGCGTGAAGTTATATATATATATATATAGTTTCAAGATAGTTATTAATATTTGTGACACTTAGTTATTTACAGATTTTATAAACGTTGAAGAAACAAATTAAATGATATTTTTATAGCTCTGCATCCGTATCAACCATTAGAATAAGAGCACAAATACAAACACTAAAAGAGACGTAAAATCTATAACGCCAATTTTCCGTCTGGAGGCTAATAATGTGAGAATTAACCCCAAAGACGGTTCTAAGCAATAGATGATTTTGATAACATTTAGAATAACGATGCAGTATATTACTTAGGCTTAGTCTTATCTGGAACACAATAATAAATAAACTAACAGGTTCGACGCTTTCCTTGTAATTACTTCGGTCCTCCATTAAAGCTGTTCGATAAATAACAGAGCAACTCCCGAAATAGCCTCAAGTTAAAGGAACATTAAGGTAGACTTTTGAAATTTAATCACTCTAATGCTAAAATGGTATAAAGCGAAAATCATTTTGAACATTTAGAGTTATATGTTTTAAGTAAGTAGAAAATAAAATAAGTTTATTAGAATTAACATACCATAATTTAATCACGTTTTTATTAAACGTGAGTCATGATTAGTCACATTGAAAATAATTGGAAAAATTATATGCAAAAGAAATCTTTCTAATAGTTTCCCAAATTTCGTGATTGTCTGTCTAGAGAGTAGGAAAAGTTATTCAATTTCCCTTTTGGTAACTTCTATAGTTTAAATTAGTAGCTTGGAAAAGACTTAGCCGTAATCTTTCACACCAACTCCCGTCCAACAATAGTTGCTTTTCGTTCAGTGTGGGGAATATACTGTTTCGATTTAGTCTTTGTTAAAGAAAGAAAATAAAGGCTATGCACTGTCGTAATCTTATGCAAATTTTTTCAAGACCACGCCTTTAATTCTCGAACATGTAAGCATATTAAGCAATTATGTCTCCATATTATCGATTAACTGGTCTCAGATATATCAGGAATCGAAGTCAGCTGCTTTTCACTGGGCTCAATTTTGTATGGCATCCTTATCTACCAATTATAACCACTGGCAAGTCCTTTCTTAATCAGACACCTGAACCAAGTCAGAATAGAGAACCACTAGACCATTGAGACTTATGAAGTAAGAGATAGTTTGCATCAAGTATTATCTTTTATTTGCCTCTTATAACTCAAACAAGAAGAGACAGTGACACTTTTCTAGAACAGTATCAAACGTCATAATTCGACAATCCGGTCCACAATACCCGGTAAATTAGCAGTTGACTGTTTAATTTATCACCCGATTATGTCTAACCGCTGAAGTTTATTACATTCATCTAAGACCCGCTTCATAACCGGATATTATCCGGCTCCTACGTAATTATACGTCAAATTGATATTGCGAAACAGCCTTGATAAAATATGAGTAGGTGTTATTATCTGTCCGATTTATGACCAAAAGATCTGCTGTTTATGGTCGCTAGCTGTGACTTTGTTTGCATGTGGTGTATTTGCAAACCTTTTAATGATGATTGACGATCATTTGTTAATATTGTATTTAGCGTATGGAGTTCAGTAGGTTTGAGTTGGTAGTTTCAGGTTTTCATTAGAATTCGTTATTTTGGTAAGAGAGACCAGCGTCTATTTATCTACTAATATAGTGAACTTTGATAATCTTGTTGGGCAGTGTGTTTAAAGTCTAATAAATAATACTATAATTTCATGATATACCTTAAAACGGTAGCTTTTCATTGTTAATCTTACCAGATATTTTGGGGATCACACGGAACATAAATTTAGATATCTTTACAATAAATCCTATCTATTTATATCACTATAAAAACTACAATTTTAACATCACAAACACACGCTTTAATTTTATTTATATGTATACATCAAAACGTACGTAAGTAAGGTTCAACTGGTAATATATTACATCCATAAGACGCCGGTCTCCACGTATTGTACTTGAATACACTTCGCTGAGTACAAGCACGCTTAGAAGATTTTTTACGTATTTTATATGCTGGGTACTCTGCGTCGTGTAAGTTTTGAAGACTCTGTTGGACCAAATCGTATATTCATCTAGTTTCTGTAAACAGTAGAAATACATCTAAAACAACATACAATACATTATTAATTTATATATGACATTATTTGATACTTTCTAATATTAAATAAAGTCAGGTTGTTTACTGTAAACATAATACTTTTGTGGTTTGTGATTAAAAAAGTTGTGCGCTTGTCACGCTGTTGGTAATGTGTTTCATGTTGAAGAGCTTGATAAATTACTTTGGCGAAATTCGGCGAAATTACCGCACAATTTCGCTTTTACAGTATCTTAAATTTTGCTCTTTAAATACAATACAATTTATATATAAGCTATCGATTGAGTTAGAAATTAGAATAACTATGTATCTCTTTGGCATTTACACCCACAGACACAGGCAAAGGTAATAAATGCTTCTAACTTTTTATAAAGTTTTTCGGAAATTATTACTTAAGCTATTAATTTGTTTATTTATTTGCCAACAAGTCCTCTACTCGCAGCTTTTTCCCGTCGCAAAGCGAATAGATGGTGTATCCTATTGTCATACACCGGGCACAATGTTGTCAGTAATCAATATTTATCTCACATAACTTCTAAGTCATTGATGTGAGCCCGGATTCGATCCCAGCACATCTAGATTCAAGATTTTTAATCGGAGTACTGGACCTTCAGACCGTTAAAGCTGTTTTATAAGTAACATATTTACATAGTAAACTCGTTTCTGGTTTTTTTTTACTGATGTGATGAGCTTGGGGTCGGGAAATTATCGACCAAAATTAAATAGACCTCCCGCTGCCTACGCTTTATAAATTACAGCAAAATGCGGCCACAACGCTGAACGGTAAATCTTGATGTAACTTTGTTATTTTTTTTTTGTTTTTTGCAAGATTTAAGTCTGTTTTAGTGTTGGTTTACTTTCACTACAAGATTCTATAGTGTCACTATATTGTATGTAAGTATGTTATATATTATATATTATATAACATACATACGATATTACTATATTGTATGTATGTTATGTAGTCTCCTCGGTGGTCCAGCGGTCGAGCACACGGCTTCTGATCCAGAGGTTCGGGTTCGAATCCTGACACTGGCTCACACCAATGACTTTTCGAAATTGTTTTCGGAAGTTAAGTGTGATAAATATCGATGACTGAAAACTTTGTGCCCGGTATGGCAATAGGTTCGCCACCTATTCTATTTCGGACGTAAACATAATGGCGACACGAGGCTTAACAGCCGCTGCCTACACCTTCGGGTAACAAAAGGCGTGAAGTTATGTTATGTTATGTTATGTAAATTCTGAGCTATGTAGAATACTAAACTATTTAGTATTGAGTTTTAGTTACACATTGCCTATCGGTTCGTATATATTGTATATCATCACACATCATCATCATCATCACTAGCCTTTTTGAGGTCCACTGCTGGCCATAGGCCTCCCCCATAGAGCGCCACAACTGCCGGTCCGCTCAATCATGGGGGATTTTTGCTATAATCGCCACGCTTGGCAGGCGGGTTGGCGATCGCAGTAGGCTGTATTTTCTTGAGAGAGAATGCTGCTGCCCATTCTTCTAGCTTTTCCCTTAGTCGCCTTTTACGACACCCACGAGAAGAAATGGGGTGGCGGTATTCTAAGCCGGCGCCACTTAATACTATACTACTATACTATACTTAATACTATACTATATAAAATGCTGTCTTTGTTTGTTCAGTCGACGAGCCTATTATCATAATAAATGCTTTCGCCCCACTCAGGTCCAACTTTAATTAATTTATGTCAGAATATTCGATATTGATAAATTCGGTTCGATAACAGAGCCTGAATAATTTTAACTTCAACGACTGCGTGTTTGTGACAAGAAAATATAAAAAACTGCCTCTACATTGTAAATATATGAAGATACATCTTTTTGTCGAAGAAAGCCGTCTAGCAAATATATTGCCCCGGTATAATGACTTATTTGTGTGAATAAAATATAATGTAAAAAATTTAAATATTGGAATGTACACAATGAATATAGAAAGTAGAGTGGCGTAAGGAAACAGAGTAAATTAAGGGATATGCAGGAAAGAACTATGTAAGTAAGATGCCCAGCTCACTATATACAGTACTGATCTCTATGCTAACTTATGGAAACGATAGTTGGGTATGGCAAAGTGCGCATGAAAGTAGTATAAATAGTAGCCAACAGCATCAAGGTCAAGTTAAAAAACAAGGTTGTAAGGTAGAAAGTAGGATTGTCGGTGATAAAATAAGCTTCGATGGTTTGAATACGTAGAAAGAACGGATGATGCAAGATTGACTAAGAAGATTTTCAGCATAAAATAGGAAAGATGTAGGAGTGTGGAGTTGAGTCTTTGCTTTTTAAACGTGTTCTAGGGGAAAGTGATGGTAGGAGTTTTAAAAAGAGTGTATGACATAATTATAATTATTGCAATGATCGGGCAGCTTTTTTTACAAATCAAAATATTAATTTCTTTACTACGAAACTTTCTCTGATATGTTCAATGGGATAGTCGTATAAGTGGTCAAATAGTGTGCTTATTAAAATCTTCTGAAGCTCTTAACTCGTAATACTTTATTCGCATTTCAATGCATTGCGTCAAAGGTCAGATCGTGATATGTTTGGACTAGTGATGTAACGCATATTCGCATTCGCATTCGCAAGAAATATTGCGAATATTTGGCGAATGTTTTTAATAACAAAAAATAAAGAAATTATTTACAGCAAGATGATACGAAAAATGAGCTTTATATTTTGTTTAATATTTTACCCTCCTAGATTAGTATAAAAAGTATTATATTATGGATCAGCCATTAGTTATATAAATAACTGCACGTCAAGTCCCTTGCGGGGTAGGCAGAGAGAATTCATACACGCCTCACTCGTTTCTTTTAGTTTCATAAATCTTGTCAAAGGTCGACGACCGTGCCGTCGACCTTTAAGGCTCCTGTCATCACCTTCCTCCAGGACTCGTTCTATTTGTATGTCGTGGCAGTCTGCGTATCCTACATTCATCCGGTTTTGCATTGTATTATCTACTGGATCAATCTAGCATCATCCTTTCGTTCTATATTTCCGAAACATCAGAGTATGCACTTTCTTACTTTAGCATCGACACTCTCTTTCAATACTTCTTCCTTCCTCACAACCTTGTTTTCGACGCGGTCAGCGGTCACTCCGCAGATTTTGCGCAGTACCCTCATTTCGACTGCGTTTATCCTTTTGTGCAAACCCTGCCATACCCAACTCAAATCGAAATATTCGCATTCGCGAATGTCCAAAATCCAACATTCGTAACATCACTAGTCTGGACATGAAATAATTTATGACGAGATTGATGTTTATTTTATTATGTGGTATAAAATAAAGCAATATGGATAAAGATCTTAACATCAACGTATGAGAATTGTAAAATTTACAAATATTTTTTACGCAAATATTAATTCAGTAAAATAAAGTAAATTACTCATAAATCGTTTTAATTAATTTAATGTTAATTGAGTCCTTTAAAAGTAAAGCGTTGTAATAAAAGTTTGTTACTAAGACTTTTCTATATTTAACATTTTAACAGGAAAAATACTTTGTGTGCCTAGCGCAACATAAATTAAATTTGACAAAAATTTTGATGCTGAAATGTCGTCAATAGGAAGAGAAGTGCTATACGGAATCGCCACTTGTCACTGTCTGGATTAATCATTTAATTTTATACAATTTAAGCACAAACATAATTTGACGCCTTTTGTTACCCGAACGTGTAGACAGCGGCTGTTAAGCCTCGTCTCGCCGTTATGTTTATGTCCCAAACGGAATAGGTGGCGAACCTATTGCCATACCGTGCACAAAGTTTGCAGTCATCGATATTTATCACACTTAACTTCCGAAAACAATTTTCGAAAAGTCATTGGTGTGAGCCAGTGTCTGGATTCGAACCCGGACCTCTGAATCAGAAGCCGTATGCTCGACTACTGGACCACCAAGACTTTAACTTGTACAATTTAAATATTGCCCTTAAAAGACTTATATTAATTTTCCATACGTGCTTTTATTATTACTCGTGCCATTAAACTGTATTATCTGCCAGTTTGCCAGTCTGTCGAACAAATAATATTATATTAAACAAAACCTGTTAATAAAGAAGAGTCAATTGTGTGAGCGAATCGGCTAAATATGTGTCTAGACTACGAAATCTCAGTTAGTTATTTCTTTTTTCAACAATTTGCCCAATTTTTATGCATAAATATAAAATTACCCAGTAACTTTTTTGTATTAAGTTGTATTATAATATAACGTTTGTGAATATTGGGGTATTAAGAGTATAAAAGTATAAAATATATCACATATATATAATATCATGCTTTTAGTTCTTAATTTAAAAACACACTTCTATTGTATGAAGTAAGGAGCCATCGAAACCTCCCATCCCAGTCACGTGCCGTCTGAAAGTGCGAAGTAATGTTAGCCGCTTCTGTGGAATTGTGAAAACTTCCTAAAAAGACAGTTTCACTTTTTATCTAGCACCGTTCCAATGTACAGAAATATATAAAAGAAGGTGGAATTGTAACTGCGTGTTCTATCTGTAGACGATTATTCTCTCAATTATTTAAAGTTTATTTTTACTTTAGTTAGTTAAACACATACATAATTACATAAATAACTTCACAACAAGTCCTTTGCGGTGTAGATAGAGAGAACTGAGCGTCATACGGCACACACTGACATTTTTACACGCTTTTTATTAGCTTCACTTGTATGTTTGTATATTTGTAGCCGACTTCTTTGGGCGCGATTTTGACCCACTTTGAACAGCTAGATTTCGTTCAAACTTTGTAGATTTATCGAGGACCGATGACAATACACTAATTTGATAAAATTATTCAATTTTTTAATTTGCAAAATATGATTTTGTTAATTTTTTAGTGAAACGTAAATATAAACAATGATTCATAGTTCACTTCTCGCACCATCTAGTGGCAATCAGCGGAAAGTTTACGTTATCAACTTGAAACGAGTTCCTTGTATAAGTCACAGATGGCGCTATTCCACAAATTTGGTTTTGATATCCGTTGTTTATTACACGCGCTTTAGCGTTCCAAGAGGAATAAATTGTCTTTACCAAGTTTGGTGTTTCCATTCATATTATTAGCTTTTTATTAGCTTCACCTGTATGTTTGTATGTTTGTTTGTAACCGACTTCTTTTTAGCGTTCAGTTCACTTCTCGCACCATCTAGTGGCAATCAGCGGAAAGTCTACGTTATCAACTTGAAACGAGTTCCTTGTATAAGTCACAGATGGCGCTATTCCTCAAATTCGGTTTTGATATCCGTTGTTAGCACGCTTTAACTAAGAAACGCGCTTGTTATAGAAAACCGAACTAAAAAATATAAAATAAATAATAGTTTAAAAAAACTAAAAACACGCTTTTTATAGAAAACCGAACTAAAAAATAGAAAAAAAAATATATATTTTATTTTAAAAAAAGCGTGGGGTGCATGGTGTCAATAGTTATAAATATTTTATTGACAGATATGAGTAGAGTGATTATCATTTCGATAATATCTTAAAAGCACCCCACGCTTTTTTTAAAATATTTTTTTATTTTTTATTTTACTATTTTTTAGTTCGGTTTTCTATAAAAAGCGTGTTTTTTAGTTTTTTTAAACTATTATTTATTTACTTTCATAACTTTTTGTTGGTTACGTTGGTACACGCTTGTTGTTGTTTAAGTCTCCTGTCATCACCTTCTTTAAGGATTCCTTCAATTTGGTCATGGAAAGAGTGCGTGGATATATTTTTGGAGATTGCGCATTGGTTTTGTTTCTTCTTTCACCGCTCATGTAACCTACATAACATATTATGTTACCAGTTTTTGTTTTACATTCGACTAAGTACCTTTATATTTTCTGTTTTCCGCGAGTTCGTTTGCGTTGACGCCATAAAGCAGCAAAAAAACTATGCCTGCGCTATTATAAGGGTTCATTGTTCGCCTCCCATTTGCTATAGCGTGATAATATTTAGCATTAATAGTAAATAATATACAGACAAACAGATAAACAGCCAAAATTTCTAAAAGCCTCCTTCCATTTTCCTACGATTTTATTATATGTATAGGTTAAAGATATTAGAAGTGTCCGGTGGTCGAGCTCTCCGCTTCTGACTACGAATTCTATTTCGTCATGTATATCAGATTAACACCAATAATTTCTTCGAATCCTTTTCGGAAGTGTGATAAATATCGAAAACTGACTTTGTGCCCGGTTTATGGCAATAGATTCGCCAACCATTCCATTGGGAACGTATCACAAAAATAGGCTAGTCGAGGCTTTAGCAGCCGCTGATTTGGGGAGAAAAAGGCGTGAAGTTACGTTACGTTTATATTAGAATGTTACATTAGTAGATGAGTACTTCTCCAGCTTACCTGTCTAGTGGTTATCGTGCTACAAGCATCATTTACTGACAAACTAACCATAACGCCATACGTGGTCTTTAGGAATATAGAAATCTTTGAGCGATTCCGTATTTTTGAGAATAAATAATAATATATTATAAAAACATTTTTGTAATAACTATTATTATAATATATTTCCTTTATTAAATACTATTAGTTTGAAATTCTACATTTATATTTAAATTTCCTAGTGGGAAATGGAAATTTTGAGGGTAAATTCGGAAGGGAATATAATTATTTCACTGGTAAATATTATTTCATATTTTATTTGTTGAAACCTGTTAACTTTGAGATCTCATTAGAAAAAAATACGTAGCTTTATTTCCATAGCGAAAATTAAAAAAATATAAGCTAATCTTATTACTTTTTAATATGTTTTTGATTTCATCAACCAGAAAATAAATTTTCAATAAACCACAAACAAATCAGAATTTATATTTAGACTTTTCATTCGTGTTTTTGTAAATGTTTTCAGTTTAATAAAAGTACTGTAATTAAAAATCACTTAAAAAAAGAAATTTCGTAATTGAATTTCGGACAGGGCTCTCAATTCAATTATAAAAAAAGACCTCGCTGACCTTTCATGATTCACTGAAGTGTAATATTAGACCAAAAGAATTTTTGAGTAATGTCAGTAAAAATAAATAATTCATTGATATTGCTCTAATTGTTAGTCTCAAAAATCAAGTATTTTACAAAATAAATAAACAAATAAATAATATTTTGAAGTCGATACACACATCGCCTTTTAGTTTTCCAAGTTAAGTAACTATATGCTTGCGTACAAAACTAGATGACACACTCTGCATGTCCAATTTGAACGTGTGAAAAGTAATATCAGGAGCCTTTAAAATCGATGAACGTGTATGACAAGAGTTTTAAAGTCCAAAAAGCGAGTAAGGTTAGTGCGCGTTCTGGAGCTCTATTTTCTGACTACCGCGCAATGAACTAGGCGTGAGATTGTGTATGTACAAAGCTAGACATTAGCGGACATTAATACTTATATCCTTTTTTTTTAATTCACACTTATTTAACATGAAAATATGTCGCGAAAAGAATGATGAATCTGAATGTGGAAGGAAACAAGAGAAAAGGGGGAACCGGAAAGACCGTTGCTGTGGAAGAAGCAAATCGTGAAAAAGAGAGACCTGTTATAGCCGACCCCAAATGATGGGGACAGGGCAGGAAGATGATGACTTATATTACATAGAAAAACATTATACTATCATTGATACTCAGCATAAATATTAATACGGTTTGAACCCGCAAACTTCTACTCAGCGATCGATTGTTTTATTATCGCACTACAAGTCTGGCCAAACAAACATCTATACTCATCACATAATTTGTATTGATGTGAGCATCGAACCCCTACACCTTAATTTAGCAGTGTCATAACCAATTCTGGGTAATATTTTCCGAGGCGTGAAAAAGAAACCCATCTTTTCTTCATTCTTTACCGTGAAACATGAAGAACATTATATTTAAAACTCCCTAGACATTGAACGTAACAATTCTGCTTTAATTCAGTCCATTTTTATAAACTACGAGTATCTCGTATAATGAGAAAGCTTGATATCTTATTATTTAACAAAGATTATGTTGATGGACCTGCGAGGAACATTTAATCTTATTTTCATTTACCTGCTTAACTTCACGACGAGTTCCTTGTAGGGTAGGCGGAGAGAACAGAATGCTATTGCGCGATTCTTAAACACTTCGGAGAGAGAAAAGGTCTCTCACGGGAACAAATGATAATCCTGTGATCTAATAGCATAAATTAAAAAAAAATACGTTTAAAACCATTCTGTCTCTCTAACTGAAAGACACTCGGTATGAGCCACTTTACGTCGATATTAATAAGAGGTGATGGTAAATACAACAGACTCGTATTCACGAGAGACTTGTTTTTGATATTTAACAAATAATAGAATACTGTAGACGTAGTAAATATATTAATAACTACTAAGTCGTCAGTCAATTGAAGTTTATCGAGAGTGAAGCAGATGTTTGCGTTATAACTTAACAAATTAATGTTGACTATTTACTTCGAAGAGTGTTTCATAAAAATTGTTCATTTTATTGAAGAAATTATTCGAAATTTTCCCTAACTCTCTCTCTCTCTGCTGTTGATTTTAATATTACCGTTTAAATGTCCATTTTAACAAAATTGTAAAGATTATATAAAAGTAGATGTTTAAAGCCAAAATTCGTTGTTGCTCCACGCGAAGAAACCTTAAACCTTCCCACTGCCAGGGCTATTAATAAATGAATTTCCTTGTTTACTCGCTGTCAAGGTTCCGGCCATTAAGTCTGGTTTACTACCCTTTCACATACACAAACTTACTTCATTTTTAAACATAGTTAATACGTCAAATTTACACATAATTTTCTATATTTATTATCGATACTAATAAAATCATTTTATTAAGTGGAAATGTCTACATTAGAGATTTATTAATATTTGGACTTTTTATTAGAGGAATAGAAACCGAATTATTTTATTTGAAAAGTGTTTTAAAGTTCTCTGTATCTCTGTATGATTCTCATTGCATCAAGCTTAAACTACTCTATCATTTTTAATATAGTTTTTCACCAATATATAGCTAAAAGTCGAACTTAAAATATAGCGTCTATATTGAATTTACTTATTTAAAATCTCATGTCTGTTAATACAGATATTGCCATTAAAAAAGACTTTGCGGACGAAGCTGCCGGTCACTGATAGTAATAAATATTTGGTGAGTAAATTAATTTTGTTATTCTACGTTACATGGCTGACGGTGAAATAACCACGGTTGTAATAACTAAGAGTATTTGCTCTCGTAAATCATGTCATAAGAAAGATCGTAAACAATATTTACATCACATTTTTTTCAGCCTTCTTTCTTTCCTTTCTTCACCAGAGAGGCTCTGATATTACGTAGTATTACGTTTTTAAGCTTTTCTTTTATATTTATTAATCTATTTTGTAAACTGAGACGTAGATAGATAGATAGATATCTCTTTATTTGCACCATAAATATACAATTTCATATAAAATAAATTACAGATAAGTCTTAAAGCTATGATTACAAAGGGCGGCCTTATCGCATAACGCAATCTCTTCCAGGCAACCAATGGAAGGACATAAATGCTTGAAAGACGGGTAGTAAAAAATATTTTATGTAGACAGAAATAAAACAACAAATAATTAACAAATTTACATACCTACAAAATAATAAATAAAATAAAAATATATACTTAAAATAAATATATACTTAAATATATATACATTCAATACATAAATAAATATCATAATTAAATTGGCTATTGTTGTGATAAGTAATGCTGCTTGAGCTGTGATTTGAAAGTGGTGATGGACTTAGCTTTTCTTATCTCTTCGGGTAAAACATTCCACAGCAACACAACCTGAACAGAAAAAGAAAAAAAATAAAAATGTGTGGAATAATCCGGGACTTCCAGTCTTAAGTTTTCCGATTACCTCAGAGACCTCGAACGTGTGTCATGTAAGAACCGAAAATGTTCTTTGAGATACTTAGGTGAATGAGGATTAAAGAGAAAGTTATATAACAACGTGAGAACATGAATATTCCGGCGAAAACGAATAGGAAGCCATTGATTTAATTTAAGTTGAGATATTACTTAAAGGTATATAAAATACTATTTTCTATAAATTTATTAACTAGTTGTAAAAAAATACGACCCTCAGTCATTGATAAAGTAATAAACGGGTGGTTTTCATTTTTCATCCTGACATGTGATTCCATGGACTTGAAAAAGAAACTATGATATTTATAGTCAATTAATTTTAAAATTAACTAGCCACAGATTTTTATTAATATACAATATTACTTTGACACAATTTGTAAGTAAAAAAAAAAAACTTTCGAGGAAGCATTCTTTGCATTAGAAGAAAGAAAACACCCTTTTGTATGGGGTAATTGAAGGCAGATACCGGTTACTATCACAAGGTTTGCAGACACATTTGACTCGAGTGGCCTATACTTTGTATATTAGAGTGTTTTGTCCCCACCAAAAGAAAGGGTATTTAAAAAATACGGTGATGGAAAATAAACCCACGAACCACGATATAAACCGTGTCCTTATGACTTATTCACTTAAATAATACCACGCATCACACGCACCATGTCAAAGCTTTGAAAATCTAATCACCGTACTTTAAAAAGGGTCATTGTAACATTTAAACTTACAAGAAATTAACTAGAGAAATATACTGCTGCACATTAAACTCGATAAATTTTAATCAAAAAACGGTATGTAATAAAGGACTTGAAAATACAAAACGAATATTTTAGATTATTTTTATCTAAATCTTCTAAATATTTCAATTTGAATGTGTTTCTTGATGCCTTTTTAAGGTATTCCTTTTTTAATTCTTAAAACAATTTAAAGACGCATGATTCAATCATTTCGAAATAGAACTGTATTTTACTTTTACTGTATAAAATCTAACTGAATGCTTATTTAAAAACATAAAAGTAACAAATGAACTTTTGAGTAATTCAATAAAACTGCAGGCAACTATAGGTAATATAGCAATCTTCTCTCATTTACTAGCGATAGAACTAAAGACTGAATTTAAACTAAGATACAGAATGTCCGTCTAGACCCATACATTAAGTTGAACATGTTTTTAATTAATTAATTTTACAAGCGAACGAGTTTAACAAACGATAAAGTACGTTTAAATTAAGGTTCCTGATGCTATTTGTATATCTTGAACTAGCTAGAAGATGGTTCTTATATTATAGTGAGCCAATTTTAAAAAATATACAACTGCAGCAGACCACTCCAGCAGACAACTCGACCGGTGAGATACCACGACCTCTCAGAAGATCGACGTAAAGTGGCTCATGCTGCGTTTCGTTCGGTGAGAGAGGTACCCGGAGGCCCACCCCCCTTCCCCATCCTTCCCTATCCCCTATCCCTTAAAGGGCGGCAACGCAACGGTAATACTATATGTGTTGCTGGTGACCATGGGCGGCGTTGGTTGCTCACCATCAGGTGACACGCCTGCTCGTTTGCCCTTCTATCCCATAAAAAAAAACTTTGAAATAATAGTAATAGAGCCATGCACTGGCTGCACGAATGGTCTTGCCAGACCGGTGAAATAATAAATTCTTATAAAATAGACGAAAACTGGCACCTGGCTTTCAACTCAACAGCTCCAAAGATTGATGCGTAAAATCAAAACAATCATACTCGTTAGCTATAAATAAGTAGATATTTTTTTTATATTTACGAACAAAACTATTTACACGAAGCAACAAAATAATAAAACTCTGTGTTGGAATTAAATGTTAACACATAATATATTTTTCTGACAATGTCTTGTGTGACCCAAATAAATCAAACAAATATACAAAACAAGTGTTAGATGACAACAAAACTTTATTGATTATTTTTAATAGAATTATGAATTGATGAATACTATTATTAATGTGAAACAAAGTAAAGACAAAGTAAATGTTATTAAACGACTTTTTAATTTAATAACAATAAGTTTTCAAGAAATATTACCACCTATGTTACAGTTAATACTAGATTTTAGAGAGGCGATTTTCCTAACAAAAACCCTTTTTGTTCCTCGTGTTTTATATTTATGTGTGTTTTAAGGTTTTAACTGTAACAGATTAAACATAATTATAATAGACTTGTTTAAAGTTTTGATTTAGAGAAATTGAAGAAAAGAAATATCAGGTCTTCTATCAGAGTTTTAAATTGTTTTAATTATTATTATAAAATATGTTTTTCAAATAAATTTATGCTCACTTAGAACTTAATTATTTTACAATTACATTTCAACTTTATATCTGGATGGGGATATCTGAAACTAGTTAATATCATACAATTTTCAAATAAGTTTTTGTGCAACACAATTTTTAATGTCTTTTTAATAAATAATAGTGGTGAATTCATAACAAATCACTGCATGTATAAGAACCATTTTGGCATTATATTACTTAGTAAAATAACCACAATCTCCGCATCAATCCTAGAATTACCAGAATAATAAGGCTCTATAACTGAGGAGACAGAATTGTTATTACCGAGAATAATCAACTACCCTACTGTTATAGTTTTCTGGTTTTACGATGTTTTGATGAATGAACAGAACTAAATATAACTGAATTAGGAGACGGATTTGAGAGAGATAAAGTCCTCTCATTGTGAAGAGTTCAAGAACTATCAACTCATTACCGATTATACCGATTATATATACATAATATTATGTTGATTTTTTTTTTCGTGTAAAAAAATTTAGATACGATTATATATTGGATTATTGTATATCATTATTATAGATTGGATTATATTGGATTAGATAGATTTTTAATTTGGCTCCCCTAAAGAAAACTGTAGTAGACGATTGATTATAGTTTATTTTTGAAGATATAATAATTATCTTGGTCATAATACATAGAGCGCCCTCTAGTTCCAAGCTAAGCAACGAAATGCTTGTGTTATGGAAACTAGATAAGGAACATAAATATATTTTACTATTTTTTATATTTATATTTTATATTTAACACTACAAAAATAATGAAAAAAAATAATTATTCATGTATAAAGTTATAAAATATGTATCTAAATCAAATATTCACTTTCAAAGGCCAATACAATATTCGTCATCTAAATATAGGTTATCTACAACATTCAGTTCTGTATATCTCTACCACGATTCATTGTCCTTACACAGAACACTTCGGTCGGGATTACATTTAACAAATTCTCAATTTGGGTATACTTTTTACTGGAAATAGTCAATTCAGAGTCTTTGAGAAGGATATCTTTAATTATGATATGCGTTAGATTTTTCTAGAATACTGCTTGTAATGTTATCTTGTGAAACGATCTTCCAAATGGCTTTCTGGGGGAGAAAGTGGAAGTACATAGGTTTATAGAAATTTGGTAAGTTACTTAGATAAAATTTTGCATAAAATTACAATTGTGTATTCTAAATATTGATGACTTAGAAATTTGTGGCGTAATCTCATAACTTAACTTTTTCTACCCGAACGTGTAGGTGGGGAAACCTATTGCCATATGTCGGGCTTAAATCTGTAATTTTTATCACACATAACGTCCAAAAAGAATTCAGAGAAATCGTTGCTGTCAGCCAGTAATCTAAGCCACAACTCTTGTATCAGAAGCTCTACAACTGGACCACTGAGACTGTTTTAAATTGTGGTGTGGAATGTAATAAGAAGGAACACTTTTGTAACTTTACCCATAAGTCACATACTATCCGTTTAAGTGGTTAGATCATGTCAGGAAGACCGACATAAACACCGGCACCACTTGGGCGGTACTCATTAAATCTTTTTTTATCAGTAAGTGAGTGTAAATGACTAGCGCTTCCCATGGACACGGCCCCTTTCGGCACTTGAAGATGGGAAGAGAGGAGGAAGGGGCCTCTAGATATTTTTCATACTTTTTTTTATGGGATAGGATGGCAAACGAGCAAGTGGGTTACCTAATGGTAAAAATCAACTCACCGCCCATGAGCATCGTGGTGCCTTGCAGTCCTTTAATGGAGTGGGAGGGGAAAGGAAGGGGAAAGGGGATCGGGTCTCCAAAAACCTCTCTCACCAATCGAAACGCGACACGAACCACTTTTTTTTATGGGATAGGAGGGCAAACAAGCAAGCGTGTCACCTGATGGTGAGCAGCCTGTACTCCCCATGGACACCAGCAACACATATAGTGTTACCATTGCGTTGCCGACCTTTAAGGGGGTAGAATAGGAAAGGATGGGGAAGGGGTTGGCTCACCGAACGAAACGTGGTATGAGCCACTTTACAACGATGTTTTGATAGGCCGTGGTATTTCAGCGGTCGAGCCTGCTTATTCATGCCGCAAACTGCAAGACTCTACCACGGTTAAAACGAAACGAAACGAATCGATATTTTGAAAGTTGGATCTGGCCTATTCAAGCAGCGAACTGTATGGCTTTCCCCGCATTAATTTTTGTAATAGGACGAAAGAAACGGCTGGATTCAAGTCCAAAACATCACAAATATAAGAGCATGGAGATAAAGGATGTTTTATTTAACAAAAGCAGTTAATTATTGGTTGGCATCGGAGTTAAATGACTTTAAATACCTGGGATCTAAAGTGCAGAGCGATGGCGAAATTGACCGCGACATACTGCATCAAACTAACGTTGGATGGATAAAATGGCGACAGGTAAAGGGAACAATTTGCGACCCCCATATTCCTCTCAAATTGAAAGTCAAGATATACAAAACTATTATCAGACCTGTTGACATGTATGGATCAGAATGTTGAGCCATGAAAGGAACCGATGAAAAAAGAATGCATGCTACAGAGATGCATACCTTCTTGGTTGGGAACTTAAAGTAAAGCAATATTTTATGTCATCTCATTTGAGTTATTATTTTAATATTTAAGATATAGCGGCATTTACATCGATCATCCTTATAGAAATGTATGAGCAATAACTATAATTTTCAGTCGTTCTGTGTTTTTGCGTGTTTCAAGGTGTATCTTTACTTGGTTCCATAGTAGATATTCGTTAAATGACGCTGTCTTAAAGGGGAATAAATATGTTTGCAAAGATTTGGCGCAGAGAGTAATGCACTGGGTGACAGATTTTTTTTACCATTTAACGGACATTTTTGGAAAGATGATAATTAAAAAGGATTTTAATTACAACATTGTATTAAGTTATGCATCAGGCTTGGAAAGTTTATGTCCCAAAAGTATAGTTCCGACATATAACTGCTACAAACTTTTAAAATAATTACGAAATACTTTGCGAGTTACTCTGAAAAAATGTTGCGGTAACGAATAGTTCGTGAACAGAACAAATAGATAAAACTTAAAAGAAGCATTTAAGGATATCAAACATACGCTAACATAAAACTCAACTTAAAGAATTAACTTCAAGCCAAGTCCCTCGCAAGGCATGCAGAGAGAATGCCATAAGACCCGATTCTTACACACCTCACTCATTTTTTAGGCTTTCATAACTCTTATCATACACGCTCGTCGGTATTTAAGGCTCCTGATATAAAGTTCCGCAAGGATACGTAAATTTGGTCAAGGTTAAAATGATCGAGTGAACCACAACAATCAAGACCAAACAGCAGTAACAGACTTAGCCTTAGCCCTTAGACTTAGCAGTAACAGACTTAGCCGCGTTAAACATTACATACCACTAAGAAGAGATTTTGAAACAAATTCTATTCTAAGAACTTATTAATATAAAACGCACGTATATTTTGATTAAACTACATCCCTACAGGATGGTAACAACGTTAATAACAACCTCCTGTATACAGAAGGTGATTCCCCACAGGGCTGCTTATTATGCACACATTATAACTCTCTAGATACATGGTGCTTTATAAAATTATAGTTATTACTTTCACTTCGATTTTTAAAATCTCCATCAACTATTTGGTAAATGTATTCAAATAATTATACATATTAATAATTCAAATTTAGTCTCGATGGTCCAGTGGTCGAGCACCCCGTTTCTGAATCCAGAGGTCGCGGGTTCGAATATAGACACTGGCTCACACCAATTACTCTTCGGAAGTTATGTGTGATAAATATCGATGACTGGAAAACTTTGTCCAACTTTGTGTTCATTTGGGACGAAAACATAACTTCGGGTAACAAAGGCGTAAAGTTATGTTATATTTCGTTCAAATACTTAGGTACACCTTGTATCATAGCGGAGATAAGCTCAGTAAGTACCTGCCATATTATAGTTTCGCCACTTCATTGAACAACTCACAAAACGGAACTGAGGTCTTGGACAAGTTATAAGCCCACCGTATCGAAATTGATTTAATTAACGAAATTTCAAGCCCAAAGATTTTAATGACATTAAAATTTAGTTAATGTTCTTAATAATTAAAAGGCAAAAAACAAAATATCAGCATTTACTAAAAGGTTACCTATAGGTATTCGCTAAATATGGCACTAGATGAAAAATAACTAGTTCAAAAATTTCACATTACTACCATGTCACAATATATCATTTGACAATAGGTAATTTTTTTTTATAGATTTGAATAAACCTTAGGGATTTTCCTCCTAAATTTAGGGGAAAAAGTGAGATGGTGTTTTTAGTAGTATATTTTTAGAGGTATTTTGGGGGTTT
Organism: Euproctis similis; assembly: GCA_905147225.2. Taxonomy (NCBI): domain Eukaryota; kingdom Metazoa; phylum Arthropoda; class Insecta; order Lepidoptera; family Erebidae; genus Euproctis; species Euproctis similis. The sequence continues at coordinate 4,509,475 of LR990118.1, read as the reverse complement.
GTAACACACAAAATAATATAACTTCTCGCCTTTTTCTACCCGAAGGTGTAGGCAGTGGCTGTTAAGCCTCGACTCGCCGTTATGTTTACGTCCCAAATGGAATAGGTTCCGAAACTATTGCCACATCGGGCACAAAACTTTATTCATCAATATTTATTGAGAGTTAGTATTTACTTAAATTTATTTTATATTTATATTATTTGAAAATTCAACTGACCAAAATGATTTGTTACTAAAAGTTTTCGTTTTAAATTATTGAAAAAAGTAGTTCTTTAAATAATTTAAATAATTATTGCTGAGTGAAATTATTTATTGATTGTTTGACATTTATTTGTGGTTTAATGACAATTTATTACTTGTTAATTCTTTTAAAGCGTTGTTAAATATTTTTTATTATTTTGCGATGAACGGATTTGTTTTTAGAATGATTTTGGGGTATTGGTAGATATTTTTTGACGGTTGGCAACATTGATTTGAATACGATGGGTTTGCATCTTGTTTATGACATCTGTTCAGATAGGGTCATGCAAAAATTCTTGCTACATTTGAGTCTCACATTGTATCAATATCGTTTATATTTTGAATATATTTGGATTACATACGCTCTTGTGATTTTATTCACAAAGTATCTTTTGTCAGCGGTTTTTGTAAATCGAGTTTATTAATTAGAGTACTTTTTTTCATTCAATATCTAATTATAATAAGACAATGTTAATTTATTTACATAAAGTAAGAAAATATTCTCAAAGAGACATCTACAAATAAAATCTCAAAAAAATATTACATTACATGGTACATATTATAAACCTATGATTACTTGATTGAGTCTGTACTCTTGAGATAGTGAATAATAGGAACATGGGAAAGGTGGAAGAAGAGGTGTGGGCTTCCGGATATCTCTCACACCGAACGAAACGTTACAAATACCACTTTACGTCGGGATTCCAGGTGGTCATAATATTTGACTGGTCGAGCGAGCCCATTCCATACACATCGTTAATACATCGATTGAAAAAAAACTGTAAAAGAAACAGTGAGCTGGCTAAAATTTAATATTAAATAACAATATAACGACAGAAAGTTCTTAGGGTATCTTTTTATCAAATATTAGGTCGTTCAATAGTTGTAAAATAAATAAAATTCTGTATTCTTATAGAAGTAATATTTTTTAAAAATTTCTATGATGTCGATCGTGGTGAAATAAAAGTTTCCAGTAAAAGACTCTTTTAAAACATTCATGTGAAATGTGAGACAGATCAATAGACTCATTGTGGCAATTTGCCATTTTTGAAGGAAGTTGTCAATTTCATGAGTTTGTCATATTCCTGACACGATGTTGTCATTAGATATTAATAAAATTATAAATTAGCAAATTAATGAAGCAATATTAAAAATGAATTACATATGTGACTGACTGTGACATAGTAAGCATGACTTTCAAATATATTTATGTGTAATAACAACTTTTTATGGATTATATCGCGTTTATTTAGAACTTATTTTAGAGTAATTTTACTTGTGAAAATGATCTCTGTAGAGAGTTCGAAACGTCGGGAAATAAATAGAAAATAAGTTCTAAATAAACGCGATATAATCCATATAAAGTGGTTTTAATGTTATAAACATATATAAATTAAGAATACCATCCATTTTTAACAGTTACAGGAGCATTAATTTTACTAACTTTACTACTTATTCTTACTTCTTACGGTTCAGATTTAGATATTCAGATATCTCGACGTTATTAGTGACAAATATTCGTGGTAACGGTTCCACACCCTTAATTAAAAGTAGTTTTTAACATTCCTCAATAAGACATAAAAGGAGAGACAAGAAGAGTACAAAGGGAGTTTTTCAAATTAGATCAGTAATTGCTGAGCTAAAAACGTTAAAATATTATTAGGCGTCTTCTACTCTCTGAGACTTGCTTGTAATTGGAATGAAAAGATCAAGACTCTATGATGGAGTATCAGACATCGACGTCAAGTCAGCCACTCACACATTCTTTAGGAAGTTTAGAAAAACCCAAAGACAAGGCTGTGAAATCTAAAGGGAAACATCACGAAGGTGAGTGGTAGACTTTCTCTGTCTCTCTGGTTAACTGCATTATTGAAATCCAGATAATACTACATCTCTTGTGTAGACAGAATACAAGAATAAGTTAGTTTGGTCTCAGAGGTTTTCAAATCCGGGTTTACAGTAATGAATTTTCTAAAATATTTACGAAAGCTATGTGTGGCAAATATTGATGACTGAAAAAAATCTAAGCATAATTGCTGCTATTTACCCATTCGGTTAAGTTGCCTGAGCGTGAAATTATAGTATTATTATTGAACTAGTTTATCCAGCGAACTTAGTTTTGCCTTAGAAAAGAAAAAGAAAAGGTCATTGTGAGTAACTGTTATCCCTAACAGCTAGACAATCACCATCGCGGTTTTTTATTTGTGGATCTTTTGAAAGTGGACAATATGGTAGTATACATACATACATAAATTCACGCTAAATCCCCAGCGCGACGCGCGTCGATTTTTGAGGCTCCTAAGATCATCTTCCTCCAGGACACATTCTATTTGGTCATCCGCTTTTGCATTACATATCCTAGTCAATCTTGTCTGAACCATCCAAGCATGCCCTTTTTTTACTTTTACACGGACACTTAATAACAACAATGCAGTATATTCTATTAATCTATCACTTAGGATTTTACTCTAAGTGGGTTTTAGGGTAGTAGGATTTTAGGGATTCACTTAAATTCAGTCAGGGCTTGCAATTAGCGTGCTAAATCTCGAAAATTGTTACTTTTTTCACTACATTGTACATGAATTAATTATACACTACAAATACATACAAACCACCCCGTCAACACCCTCTATCTATTAAAAAAACCGCATCAAAATCCGTTGCGTTTGTTCGAAGATCGAAGCATATAATGGGACAGACAGCGGAAAGCGACTTTGTTATAAACTATGTAATGATAACGACAAAATCTCTAAAAGTAATAAAATACCGAAAGAATATAGAAAATATAAAAAGGCAATTTGTTCTAATGAAATATGCCAATGAATCTAATATTAGCATGAAAATATGGGACAGTTCAGTCATAAAAGTAAAATATAATGCCATAAAATGTGGATATCTTTTGTTTGTTAAGTTGATGGAACAGGCTATAACTAACACTTCCCACTAATATAATAATTAATACGAAAGTCCGTTTATTTGTCACGTTTTTACGTACAAATTACTTAAGCGATCATCAGGAAACTGTGTACGCATACTTTTATCTCTCTAGAAGTATCAGAAGTAAATTTTACATTACATTTTAACGTTACACTTTAAAAGAAATTAAAATTGCAATTTTTTAATGAAGTACCATTTCTTATTATCGCTCTCTCTTCTTATTTTTGCATTGCATAACTGTTTCTACTTGAGTGGAGTTCGAATTCAATGGATACAAACATTATCACCCCCAAGCTATGGGCCCATCTTATATAGGTAATATATCAATGTTCAATATATTTGTAGGAGACAAATATAAGAAAAGTCACATAACTCGGCTCAAACAAAGAAAAGATACAAGGAAAGAAATAAATGCAAATATTGTAACTCAGATACAACACGTGGAAGTAACCAACATCGTCAATTTAGGTAAGTTTAATGTTTAACATTCAAAACATTCAACATTACAAAATAGTTAATATTTTTACATAAGCATTGTTTTTAAAGGCAATATTATAAGGTATATTTCTATCTTGAATTTTTTGATGTTCGGAGGTATAGCAGCCAGTATAGCAGACTTTTGTCATCCCACCCAATCTAATAGATATATAGAATATATCTATAGAATATATAGAGAAATCAGTATCATAGTTAGAGAAAGCCTAACAAAAGAAATAAGAAAAAGGTCTAGCTTGGTACCATTGATGATTGACAACGAACAAACTCAACAACAAATTTTAACACTAGTGACTCATGCCGCGTTTCGTTCGATGACAGAGGTACCCGGAGGCCCACCCCCCTTCCCCATCCTTTTCTATTCCCTATCCCTTAAATGTCGGCAACGCAACAGTAACACTATATGTGTTGCTGGTGTCCATGGTTGCTTACCATCAGCTGACACGCCTGCTCGTTTGTCCCATAAAAAAATATAAAAAGTTTTTTTTTAATAATTCAAATTTATTGCAGAAACCAGCAAAACAGCTAACACAGGTGAGTTGGAGGTTAAAAGCTATGCTGTGGACAACAAAGCAGACATACCTTTCAGCAATTCTCAAAGTAACTTTAATATCTAATCGGTTAAATAGCTAGTTATATTATCCAATAAGAATATAACTAAATATTGATTAGTAAATTTGTCGGAGATACTATTCATAAACGTTTTTTAACAGACTACAAAGGGTCCACTTGTTAGGATACATTTGCAAAAACTACGTTAGTAAATAAAATGTCCTCGGGATGCTATTGGTACTTGAGCGCACTCTTTTTAGCAGTGACGCGCTTTTGTTTGTCATAATTCCACAAAAGTCAGTCCTGAGATTTTGTGCCTATATGTTAGATGCGCTACAGAAGCGCGGCAAGTCCAACAGCATCCTGAATGAATGAAGTTTTCTTTGAACAAAAGCAAGAAGAACAGAAGAAGTGGTACTACGGAAGTGAATTCTGATTTTGTTTCTCTTTCTCGTAGAGATTTATATTGTAAGCCTTAAATTTGGAGCTAATAATCACTTACAGATTCCGAGGAAAAAAATACCTCAAAGAACTCGTCCTCTCATCGAGCGGACTTATTACGCATGTCTTACCGTGAATGTTTTTCGGAAATTTTACAGAAAACTACTAATTTTGAAGTTATAGAAGGTATAACAGATGCTTACTCTTAACAAGCCTTTTGATCACAATGTATGAATTTAATTTTGATAAATTTAATTTCAAGGTTCTCAAGTGAATTGTGATTTGAATAATATGGAAAACTCACACCAATCTTCGAGTATAGTAAGGAATTCGGGTTCTAAAGATAATTGTAAGACAGAACAATGGAAAACTGATTTAGAAAATATTAATGGTATGAAATATTTATCACATTTTATAAAGTGTTATTATAACTTGATACGCCTAATACACAAAGATTGTAGGAAATATGAATTAAGTATCGTCACTACTGATATATATTTTATTGGTGGGCTAGTGCCATACATCAAATTGATATTGAACAATTTGTAACAGACATATGTAGCTAACGCGGCGTTAAATGCGTTATAAACATTTGTACGTCGCATAAGAAGTTTCACTTCAAAACGCTTGCGAGAAGTTCATATATCTCGGCATCAGCGCTGACGATGCGCGTGCCGTCAGCGTACAGCCTTATCCTTAACCAGTCAATAAATGAATCGTGCCGCCATAAGGCACTATGGGGCTCTGTTCTATCTGCCTGCCCGCAAGGGATTTGGCGTGAAGTTACGAGTATGTATGAATGTATAAATATCTATTTACAAAAGAAAAGTATATATTTATTAATATCCTTTATCCAGTTTCCATTCCATTTAGTTGCTAGAACTTTGAACTAGACGGCTCTGTGTCTATTGTGTCCAAAAGATTTTTATTAAATATGATTATAATTATTGCTCAAAGGTTTCCAAAAAAATGATGTTTCCATAAACGTCAACATCCCTGATCGACGTGTGGATGTTAAGCCTTCGAATAGCGGCAACGCTTCTGATATATCACAAAAAGAATTAATTAGTTTTGAAATTATGGAAGGTGCGGATTTTATTACGCCATCATTAAACATGTTATTACTTTCAACAAAACATTTAGTACTTAAGATGTAGAGTGTGCTTCTTTGAATTTATTGAATGTATCAATACAAAAGCATCATTGCACCATGCAGCATTTAGTCGTGCTAAAAGCTGAATAAACCTTCGTATTCATTACACATTTAGCTGTTTAGAGATTAAATAGTTCCAGCTGCTTAGCAGACATTACTACTTGCAATGTATGCAAGCCAGATTCTCATTTAGAAAATATCATTAGCGATAACTTCTTTGACAGACATCAGATTTGAATAAAACTAAAGACAAAAAATCAAGATATCAATATAAATAAATATGATATATAATTACAATTACTGATGTTTTTACAGCTAAATTAAAGAATGAATATGAATGTCAAGGTGAGCCAGGCGACCTATGTAAAAATGTTCACATACACAACAAATTTCCAAGCAGCCGATACAAATGTGAGTTTTTTTTTTATTTACATATACCTTCAAACGCTTTCCTGATGCAACACCAGTTTCTGCGACTTACGCCCGAATACTGAACCGCCACTCAAATCTTACAATCAATAAAGTGCTACTTACTGCTCAAATTTCCCGTATTCTGTCTAATGTGACAGCTACTTAAACGCTTAAGTAGCGCTTATATATTTGAGTGGCGGTTCACTATTCGGGCTTTACTGTTTTATAACCACAACAATTTTCGTTAGCCGTACTTAAATATCAAGTCCATTTTAGTAACAAAACATATAGTTTTCCAGTAGTTATATATGATATTTGTTTTTTATTTGTTTAGTATTTGAGCATTTTAGCATTGGTAAAGCTACCGACTGCAGAATCGAGGTTGGCGGTTTCGATTCCCACCGAGTACAAATATTTGTGACAAGCATGAATGTTTGTATGGAGTCTGGGTATTTTCCTATATATTATAAGTACGTATTTACAAAAGAAAAGTATATATGTATTATTATCCTTTATCTAGTGTCCATAGCACAAGCATTTAGTTGCTTAATTTGGAACTAGAGGCCGCTGTGTGATTTGCGTTCAATATTATTATTATAAAGTAGTACTTTTATATTTATTTTCTCCAGATTATTGTTGTAAAACATCGCATGTCATAGAACATAACTCCATAACAAAGTTATCAAATCATTGATAGATGGTGGAACTGTGGAGACAAATTATTAGACACAAATTTATCACTAGAAAAGTTATTAGACTGGGATAAAATTCGAGCCTTGGAATACGGAATCAGATTTTATTTCAATTTATTTTATTCAGTACCAAGAACACTCCGGTCATGGCGACGTCGTTGTTCCATGAGGAGGTCTATCTGTAAAAGATTGGGAAACGTCAGAAAGAAAGACCCGATAAACGGCTGGTCTAACAAAATTTTGATACTGGACCGAAACGGTATGTATTTTCAAATCAGCGGGCCTAGTAGGCACTTTTAATTCCAGCCAACTTACGGCGTGCCTTGCAGAGTCGTATTACCAACGACTAATTCCAGCTAGTCAGTGATGAGTCGTCGCTGTCAAATTCACTGTAAATTCTATTTCTAAACGACTAATTCCATTTAGTCAGTGATGAGTAGTCACTGACTAAATGGAATTAGTTGTTGGTAATACGAATATATCTAGTAATAGTATATTAGCTTAGTGTTTATCCTATATTATTATTTTTTGGTCTGTATTTATCTGTGAGCAATATTATTGTTTCAGTTCATACAATGCATTTCTTGCAAATTAAGTACACACTTCTATTGGAAGATGCGGACATACAAACTAGTCACTTGTTTGCTGATAAGAAAGGTTAGTATCTCTTTAAAACTTAATACCTTTTATAGTCTAAGATGAAAACAACGATAACTATATCTCCATACGTCGATTTTGGGACAGTCATCAATATATATATCACACAAAACTTTCGAAAATTTTAAAGTAAAATGGGCAAGGTTTGCAACTTGGGATTTCTGGTTCAGAAGCAAAGTTTTGATTTGCATTAATCTTACTGTGCCTTACACTCTCTATTGGACTGTTTTTTTTTTAATATAAATTATTATCGTTGATTGCAATCCAATTAAATAACAATTAATTATGTTTTCAAACAATTACCAATTAATTATTTTCTTCTGTTTAGTTGAAACAGTAGCGACATTCGGTGTCTATATTAAACCGGATCTCAACTCGATGAGCACACTGACTTCGAATTTAACACAAATTAATAGTTTAGGTACAGGTAAGATATCAAACGATTGTGTTAAGTCAAATATAATTCATTTTCAATTCAATTAAATAATTTAATATTCTGTACTCAGGCACAGAAGATGTACTGCCAATAATCAGTAACAAAACGACAAGTACTTTGATTCGACCTGATTTAGAACATAAAGAAGCAAATACGGTCATTAATACCAATGAAGGTGAAGGTATTTGTCGTTCAGGTAAAAAATTGAATAAATAACAGTGGTAGAGCCAAGCAGTTCACTGCATGAATGGGCCGGCTCGACCGGTGAAATACCACGACCTCTCAGAAGATCGACGTAAAGTGGCTCATGCCGCGTTTCGTTCGGTGAGAGAGGTACCCGGAGGCCCACCCCCTTTCCCCATCCTTTCCTTTCCCCTATCCCCTAAAGGTCGGCAACGCAACAGTAACACTATATGTGTTGCTGGTGTCCATGGGCGGCGTTGGTTGCTTACCATCAGGTGACACGCCTGCTCGTTGGCCCTCCTATCCCGTAAAAAAAAATCAGATAACCTTATCATAATAATATATACATTGATTTGATTGAATTGATAACTTGTCTAACATTCCAGTAAAAGAAATAATGTCGTTCAATGCTCAAATAAAACCAGACCTATGTTCAGTGAGCACCCTGACTATGGACAATATGCAGAATAATATCTCAACTTTAAGTGCAGGTATAAGATAAGCCTTTTTCAGTTCTATATTAAGCCTTTATATCATTGATATCGTCAAACTTCTGAAACAATCATTTTTTTTATGCGAAAAATGCCTATGGACACCGACAATGCGCATATATGAAAATAGTTAAGAAAGTCAAAGAAGCGAGTGAGGCGTGTAAGAATCGTGCCTTATGGCGCTCTGTTCTTTCTGCCCCTAGCTCGCAAGGGATTTGGCGTGAAGTTATGTATGTATGCATTATACTTACCTCCGTTTGGGAATTTTCAATAAAGTTTGTTTTATTTTTTTGTTATTAATTTGAACAAGTTACAGATAAAAACACTCCTGAATCTTCCATAATTAAAATATCCACAGATGTAATGACAGTTAATACAGAGCTCTGTGAAAAGGCTACTAGTTGTGTCACAAGTAAGTATAGTCGTGTACCTTGATTAAAAATTGATACATTTTTATTAGTAGATCACGTGACTAGCTGTCAGTTAGTCTGTTGCTATTTAGAAGATGAGGACGGCCACGACACACTTTCCATGACCAAATTCAGCATTTTCTTGATGTCAGGATCCTTAAAAACCGACGAACATTTATGACAAGACTTATGAAAGTCAAAAAAGCGAGTAAGGTGTAAAAGAACCCAGCAAGGGACTTAGCCTGAAGTTATGTATGCATGTAACTATGATGTTAAAATTAATACAAAACAAAATTTATAGAAATCAACAGCAATATAAACTGTCATTAATGTGAGCCAGTATAACTGGAGATTTATTAAATCAAAATCGGGTTGCTAATCCCCCAAATTACAAAGACGAAAGTTCAATGCTCAGTGAGCACCCTGACTATGGACAATATGCAGAATAGTATCTCAACTTTAAGTGCAGGTATAGGATAAGCCTAAATAACTAATAATTAATTATTTATTGTACATGAAGTGAATAAAAATACATATTTATTTTACGATTTACTACAAATACAATGTATAGATACAGATCTTTATTATTATAAGTTGTAGCTGTTTAATCAGACTGTAATCAATGTTAGACAATTGGTTAGACAAATTTTAATATACAATTTCAATTTATGTAATTATTAATTAACTAGAAATATAAAAATATTTTACAGCTGACCTGATAAACGATATACTTGGAAAGGCCTCTTTTTGTAACGAAACAGAAACAACAGAGAATATGACACCACAAGTTAATAGCAGTGAGTTCTAACCTAAGTGCTAACATTACTTTTAGTATCTCTTTTCTTTTCTTACGTATTTTTTTATGATATATATGATATTTACTAAATAAAACTTACTGGGAGTAAATTGCCACAATCTAGCTAAAATCTATGTTTATCTCTTATTTAGAAAATAATATATGTATATGTACGTATAAATAAATCTATATATATAATAGGTTGGGGAAAAAGTATTTTCGTATTTTTGTATGAAAAGTCAAGACATTTTTTTCAAAGTTTATTTACATTTATTTACAATATATATGTACCGTTTTGTTGAATAACTTTCTGCCATTTTGTGGGCAGAGACATTATCCCGTTACTGTAGAAACTTTGGGACTTCTGATCAAAAAAACGGGACAAATAGTTTTGGCAGTCCTCTCTTGAGGTCAACCTTACAGAACCTAAAGAATTCTGAAGAGACCGAAACAGGTGAAAATCTGAAGGCGCAAGGTCAGGGCTATATGGTGGATGCACTAGGACCTCCCAGTCGAACTCTCTTAATTTTTGCTGAGTGGCTAAAGATGTGTGTGGTCTAGCGTTATCGTGATGAAAGACCACACCCTTCCTGTTGATCAATTCCGGCCGTTTTCTCTCGACTGCTTCCTTTAATCTCATCAGTTGCTGGCAGTAAAGATCAGAATCGATGGTTTTGCCGGACGGTAAAAGCTCATAATGAACAATGCCCTTCCAATCCCACCATACACACAGCATCACCTTATTTCGTGTTAGGCCAGGTTTGGCCACAGTCTGTGAAGCCTGGCCAACTTTCGACCACGACCTTTTTCGCACGTTCTTGTCGTACGTGATCCACTTTTCATCGCCAGTTATCAATCTCTTCAAAAACGGCTCGGTTTCATTACGTCTCAATAATGAATCGCAAATGAGTACACGGTTCATTAAGTTTCTTTGAGTGAGCTCGTGTGGCACCCAAATATCGAGCTTTTTTGTATAACCAGCTTTCTTCAAATGGGTCAAAACTGTTCTGTGGTCAATTCCCAGTTCTTCAGCTACATCGTAACTACTAATATGCCGATCTTGCTCCACTCTTTCAAAAATGGCGTCCATTTTATTCGTAACAGGGCGACCAGAGCGAGGTGCATCTTTAACATCAAAATTTCCGGACTGAAAACGTTTGAACAAAATTTGTGCTACTCTTACTGACACTGCATCAGGTCCATAAACATCACAAATTTTTTTCACTGCTTGAGTTGCATTTTTGCCTTTTTTATAATAAAATTTTAAAATGTATCGAATTTCTTCATTAGATTCACTCATTTTTACGGAGAGAAAAACAAATGAAAAATAGCGGGAAACAACTTTTTTTTATTTTTTTCTTTTCTTTATAATGTAACCTTTTTAATGTTACCAAAACCAGCCAGACACAAATAGTACAGTCAAAGAAATTTTATAATAAGTTTATACCTACGTTATGCGAAAAGACTTTTTCCCCGACCTAATATATAAGAGATTTCCACCTATATATTGACTTATCACGATATCTCTGGAACCATAAGGCGTAGCGACTTGAAATTTGGTAGGATTATTCCTTTCGCCGAGTAGAGGTCAGCTAAGAACGGATTTTACGAAATTCCACCCACAAGGGGGGTTGCGGGGGTGTTAACAATGGAAAATTCCCATTTTTAACCTATAGCTGCTATCGACTTCAAATTTGTCGAAGATATTGCAGTATTAACATAGCGGGGCAGCAGTTATTACTTTTGATGCGAAACAGAGTTCGCCGGGTCAGCTAGTAAATAATATATGAATTGAATAAACACTATTGAAATCATGAGTTAATTAACATCATTACATAGTATAAAACAAAGTCACTTTTCGCTGTCTGTCCCCTTATATGCTATCTTTAAAACTACGCAACGGATTTTAATGCGGTTTTTTTAATAGTTAGAGGGTGTCAACGAGGTGGTTTTGATCTATAATTCATATATGATGTTGTAAAGAAAAAAATATATTTTTCGAGATTTAGCACCATAATTGCAAACGCAGGCTGAACCCCGAGTGATAGATCAAAACAATGTTCTGCATTATTAAACACCTTTAGAAGGTCTATTAAAAAGTCCGCGAGGACATATGTCTATCTCTTAGGGATAACCCACAATGACCATTTTTATTTTTATACTTTTTAAGAGAAATAATGGCTTATTAACGAAACGATTTTAAACAATAGAACATTAATTTTCATCCAATTAAGTGTCTTAAATAGATTGTGCATGTAAATACAGATGATCGTGGCCCTTTAAAGCATGTAATTTAAACGAATATTTTCGAAGATATTGCAGTATTAACATAGCGGGACATATATATGGACAGATATCCAAAATTTACACATTCATTACTTTTGATGCGTAACAAAGTTTGTCGGGTCAGCTAGTTACCAAAATAATATGCTCAACCGTATCTACTTACAAATTTGAAATCAAACTAACATTTTGTGTTACGTAGGCACTTTATATTTGACAAAATATAAGAGGGTCGCAGCTTTCTATAATTATAATAAATTTAAAATCAATATAATCTTCTTTATGTTTTTTGGATAACTAAAATTCGTATTTTCTCACTTGGTTACTTTGTAGTAAAGCTAAACTAATGGAGGAGAAGAAGTTTGAAACATAATAAAAACCTCGGGGAAACTGAGAACTGGAAACCCCAGGGAGTTTTTCAACACCATATCAAACATTAGAAAGTCGGAAAAGGTCGAACCTTGCCGTGACAGCAGCCAAAACTATAAATAGGTGGCAATTTCATTCAGTGTTTTTTGTCTTCAATGTAGCGGTACAATTAAATATTATATTTTTCTCCATCAGATATCAATCCAGATGGATCGATCGGGAGATCCATGGCCGGTATTAGCTCAAAGTCTATTGATACCCTTTCACCGAATATCTGCAGTAAATGCCGGTGTATGTTGTTTTATACAGTCTCATATGAAGATCCGCAAGAAAACACGGGTATTATAAGTTCTGTTTTTTTTTTTCAATAAAAGTCGAAACTTTAATGCCGCTTATATATATTTGGCTGTACTAATAATAATCTGTGACAACCTTCCTCATCATTTATGCAACATTCAAGGGAGATACTAAGTTATAGATTTATATGTATATATATATATATATCATTTATTTCTTTTTTTATATTTATTTAGCAGCAACTTCAATGTTGAGCTCCCAAATGGCGCATAAAACTGCACCATAGGTGTACAAAATACAAATTAACAATTAAAATCGGGTCATCTCATCAAACGCTTCGAAGTAAAGCGTTTGATGAGATGACCCGATTTTAATTGTTCATTTGTAACCGTACAAAGAATACCATGCAATTGGGAATTTTCTCCTGTTATTGAAGTCGACTTACACGTATGTGCATACACATGCACATAACTTTACGCTATATCCCTAGTTGGGTTGGCAGAGAGAACAGAGCACTAGGCTTAGTGGCTCATAACATCACCTTCCTACAAAACACGTTCTCTTTGGTCATGGTATGTGTGTCTAGGCCGTCCTCGACTCCTACATCCATCCGCTTTTGCATTGTAAATCTACTTAACCAATCTTGCATCGTCCATTCTTTCTGCGTGTCCAAACCATCGGACATGCTAACTTGCTTATTGTAAGGAAGGAAGTTAGATTGAAAGAGAGAGTTCTTTCAATCCGACTTCCTTCCTTACAACCTTGTTTTCGACGCGGTCAGCGAGAGACACTCCGCAGATTTTGCGCAGTGCCTTCATCTCGACCACGTTTGTCCTACTTTTGTGCACACTCTGCCATACCCAACTCTCGCTTCCATAAGTGCGACCGTGTCTTCAAGTTTATTATAAATCTGACGTTTAAAATTAATTTTTGTATTTTTTGTAAATGGGACATTATTGAAATGATGGTATGATTACATTTCAATATTCAAGATAATCTTTTCAGCCCTCGAAAGATTACCTTGGATTGATTAAATGATATCGAGTGATTTCCAATAATTCCGTGGAATTGAAATTTTATGTTTCGTTACTTCTGTGGTATTGATGGAAAAAATACATTCAAGTCGCAATAAAAAGTGTTTAGGTGCCAACTAATCCAATAAATGAGTAAGACTCATTTAAATCTGTTTTCCCAGGACAATCTCAAGATACTCTTAACTTACACGTCGTGCGCAGTCAGACGATGTCTAACTGTAAACTAAATCAGATTATGACATTCACTCTAACCGATAAAACTAAACTATTTGAAAATGGTAAGTAAGCCACATACACTTTCCTGGCGGTGTATTATGTATTTGGTGAGGTAAATAACCTTAAAAAACTAACGAGCATGTAAGACAATAGTTAAAGTCAAAAAACGCAAATTTTGTGCAATGCCCTCATTTCGATCGCGTCTATCCTGCTTTCATGCACACTCTCCTAAAACCAACTCTTACTTCCATAAGTTAGCGTTAGGATCAGTACCTCATTGTGAATATCTCTAGGCTCTTCTTTGCAAACTTTTGACTCTATTTCACTTGGTATGTACACTATTTCATAACGATACCCGTTCTGCTACATCCCCGGTATACCTATCATCTCTGCTATAAGCGCATCCAAGATAAATAGTTTCATGCACCTGCTTCACCATCACAACAACGACCATCATCATTGCATTTGTTTTTCTTCACTTTCAAACGCCATGACTTTTGTATTTACCGCGTTCAATTTTATGTCTTTCGTCAAGCAATCATCTTTCATAATTATGACTAGTGTTTGCCGGTCCGACAGCGATTGCGTAATGCAAACAATTCATAACTAAATCCCCCATTCACATACCAACATTTATGGATCTAAATCTCTGGAGACAATAGTCCAGGTACAGGAGAAACAGCCGAAAGGTCAGTACGCAACCCTACCTAACGTGAATGTTGACGTCAAACCAAGGCAACAAGCGATCATAATAGAAATCGAAGAGGTTCCTTAAGAATTTAGATCCTTGGCTTAACAACAGCCACAAATAAAATTTCGAATAAGTGGTCGTTTCGTTTGAGATATTTTAAATATATAATTCTGCTATAGCGTTACAATTAAACTTTAATTGTTCTCTGTTAGATGTCAATCCAGAAGTCAAACAAGATATCAATCCAGATGTCAATCCAGATGTCAATCCAGATGTCAATCCAGATGTCAATCCAGATCTCAATCCAGATATCAATCCAAATGTCAAACAAGACATCAATCCACCTGTTAGTCAGAATGTCAATCCAGATGTCAATCTAGATGTCAAACAAGATATCAATTCAGATGTCAATCCAGATGTCACACAAGAGGTCCATCCAGATGTATCAAATCGAAAATCCCTGCCCGGTATTATCTGGAAATCCATTGAGACCTCTGCACCGGATATCTGCAGCAAATGCCACTGTCCGTTGTTCTACACAGACCCGAATCAAGATCCACAAGAAGACACAGGTAGTTAAAAAGCCATATTGTTTCAATAACACTGAAACTGCAGCTCTCATGTCACCAAATGTTAGTCATATAGTTGCAATCCCTGACCCTCAGTCTCTCAAGGTCTCCCTATTTAAATTTTGCACACCCGGACTGATATTTATGAAACAATCAATATGAGGATAGAAATGAAAATTTCGTAAAAGAATTAAATGTTAAATATTTGTTAAGCAGCAACATTGATTGTGTTATAAATTTAATCATAATTTATTCTAAGGTTTTTTTTTTATTTTCTAAATGTATAATTTATTGAAAAAAGGGTGATGTTACATTTCATCCAAGATTATCTCTTCAGCCTTCGAAAGATTATCTTGGATTATCTTGAATCTGGCAATTGAAATTTGATTTTTCGTTACTTTTCTGATATGGATTGAAAAAAATCATTTAGTCAGAATAAAAAAGTGTGCAAATACCTATCTACCAATGCAATACTTATTATGTCGATGTGTGTTTCCCAGGACAATCTGCTCACTTATGCTGTGACTGTCGACCAAACCAGGTTATGGCATCCACACAAACCGAAAATGTACTTGGTTAGTGAGCTTTATAGACTTTCGGAACGTGTATTTCTACAGAACTTCTTAATTTTGTTTTTGTCAGTAAAGTTACATGTTTAATTAATACTCTGTCATATGTAAGATTGTCTTGAATAAACTTTCAACAACAAGCTTAATTATCTTCCTGGCCTGTTCCGATCGTTTGGCGTCGACAGGATTTTCTTTTTTATATTTCCCTATCATTCACCTCGTCCACACTATCGCTACTCGTAATTATGTCGTCTTTGACACAATCCGTCCACTTTTTCTTCAGTCTCTCTCTTTTCTTAATTCCTTCTACATTCAGGTTTAAAATTCTTCGCACTACATATCTCATCATTATTCATAACAAGCCAATAGCCCCCGCAAGGCTATTTCCTCTATATACTTGCTCTATATACTGGCTTTCCAGGTGAACTGTGTTTTTCCTTAAAAGTAATAAATGAATAAATTTAGTGACAGACAGCAGAAAGTGACTTTATTTTGTATTGTATAATGATACAAG
Source organism: Euproctis similis (assembly GCA_905147225.2). Classification (NCBI taxonomy): domain Eukaryota; kingdom Metazoa; phylum Arthropoda; class Insecta; order Lepidoptera; family Erebidae; genus Euproctis; species Euproctis similis. The sequence goes on along the minus strand of LR990118.1, from coordinate 4,493,039 downwards.
CAAGCATAATATTTTTGAAAAAAAAACGAAAAGTTTTATGTGATTCGTTTTATTAAATGAACGAGTTTGCAGAATGACGAACCATTACTTAGGGGTTTAACCTGCCTGATATTATGTGACATGACAATTATGTCATAATCCATATATATTACAGGTAATTTCCGGGCCAAATCTGGCTAGTGTTACTTATGTAGCATATTATCTACCAAGGTATTATTACACCAATATCATGTACTTATTTTAGTTTATTCACATGAATTTCTCAGTGATGGCGTGCGAATTTCCTTGTTGTTACTCACTATTTTCAATTAGGTATCCGCGAAAGCCTTTGAAGATTTAGCGATTAGATTTAAAACAATGTTCGTATCAAAGTGTAATGCTTTTATTTCTATTCAATTCCCGGTACTATTTCGTAAAAAATCTGATCTTAACAATTTTTCATGTGATTAAAAGCACCTTCTCACCGCCCACGAACATCGTGGTGCGTTGCCATCTTTTAAGGGAGTAGGAAGGATACGGAGGGGGGAAGGGGTTCGGATCTGAGGATACCTCCGGTATTTGACCGGTCTAGCCGGCCCATTCATGCAGCGAACTGCAAGACTGTACAGTTTTACTTCCGTAATAATATTACTGCTATATCTAACAATCCAACCGAGCAACTCTATGGCATGTAAGTTCATTACAAAGGGGCTATTACCTACTTAATACAAATTTAGTTTCTTACATACATACATATGTACCTTCACGCCAAGTCTCTTGCAGGGTAGGCTAAGCTTTACAAATACATAATAGGATTGACAACTTAACAAATAACTCTTTGAAAATTGGCAAAAATCAATATTTGGCCTACGTCGCGGGTGAACCGCACCAGATCAAGTCAGGTATACCTGGGTAAAAGTCCACTAAAGAGAATATGTCCAAATTAAATCTTAATACTCAGCGATATAAATTAAACTTTACCAAATTCGAGAGAAATTGTTTTTAAATGTTTTTTTTATTTGAAAAATCCAACATTACTCTCGCACTATTGAAAACTAACTAGTCGAAAACTATTTCTTTTTTATGGCATATATTATAGTACTGAAAATCCCTACTCTCTAAAATTCGTCTTGAGAAAAGGCAAATGATAAATAAAACACAGGAAACAGAGAACAGAAACCCAACAAAAAAATTGCGTAAGAAAAATGGCGTCGACACAAACCATATTGTAGGGTTCGATTCAAATTGAATCGATTATCTTCATTGTTGGATTAAGAAGCTTTTTACGGATATATTTTTGATATTTCTCGGCATCTGCCAAATCAATAATGATATTATCTGTTTAATATCATTTCAAAACAGTATTCCACGTATTTTTTTATAAGAGAAACACGTGATTAATTTCCTAGTATCATATTGAAAAAAGTGGCGATTTCTTTTGCCGTAAATTTCTTCTCGTGTATATTGTGTGTTGGCTTATACGCTTAGTATTCTGTTCTATAGTTCAAAGGTATTAAATTTGAATCTTGGCTTTCCGCAAGCTACGTATGATAAAATCGTTAGTCTGTGTATTCGCCCTATGTTTTGTTAAATGTTTCCCCTATGTTTTGCTAAATATAAATCCGCTATAGCGGTACAATTATACCTTAAATTGTTCCCTTTAGATGTCACTCCAGTTGTAAAGCAAGTTGTGTCAATTGGAACATCCATGACCGGTATTATCTCAAAACCTATTGAGACATATTCGCAGGATATGTGCAGCAAATGCCGTTGTTCGTTGTTATACACTGTCTCGTTTGAGGATCCAGAAGAGAAAAAAGGTAGTTAAAAAGCCATGTTTCTTTAATAAAACTGAAACTGCAGCTCCCACAATCCCATATATATGTTACTTACATAATTGCAATACTTGACTCTCAACCTCATCTGGCCTTTATGCAAATTCCTCACACCCTAGCTGATATTAATGGAATAATCAAAGTTGATAATAATTTAAACATAAATTAATAAAATTTCATTCATTTATTAAGCAGCAACATTGATTGTATTATAAATTTAAGCTTAAATAATTGTTACGCCTATTTTTTGTAATTTTATAAATTAATAATTTAAATTAATTATTATTTGTTACTTCTCTTATATTAATGGAATGAAATATTTAGTCAGAATAAAAAAGTGTGTTAGTACTTCTAATATACTAATGCAACACTCACTAATGCAACACTTACTAATATCGATGTGCGTTTTCTAGAAAAATCTAATACTCACAACTTATGCTGTGACTGTAAACTAAAGCGGCGTATGGCATCCACACAAACCGAAAAAGTAATTGAAAATGGTAAGTACGCTTCACAGGCTTTGCAATGCGTATATTTATTGATGTAAAGAGCCTTAAAACCGACGAGCGTGTTAGACAAGAGTTAAAACTCGTACCTCCTGGCGCTCTTTTCTCCAACTTTGTTCCTTACAAACTTCTTTTTGAGGCGGTCTGCGAGCATTACTGCGCAAATTTTGCGCAATGCCCACATTTCGACCGCGTTTATCTGGGTTTTGTGCAGACTGTGCTATGCCCAAATACATATATTTTATATATTTTGTATTTTTTTTATATTTTCCGTTGAGATCAGTATGGTTTCATTGTGAATAGGGAGCAAGGCTTTTCTGTTCAAATTTTTGGCGCCCAGTCTATCATAACGCTACATCAACGGTGTACCTATAATCCCTGCTAAAAGCGCATCCAAGATTTACAGTTTCATGTACCTACTCGGGGGTTCTGGTTTCTTTATTTTCAAACACCATAACTTTTGTATTCATTACGTTCAATTGTAAGCCTTCCGTCAAGCAATCATCTTTCATAATTATGACTAGTGTTTGTCGGTCCGACGGCGATATTACAAAAGGCATTTCATCTGCGTAAAGCAAGCAATTCATAACTAGACCACCCATATCCCTAATTTCGTAGGGATTGTAGTTTCGCTTAGAATATTGTAGATATTTATATATCAATCAGCTATAGCGGTACAATTTCACATTAATTGTTCTCCTTTAGATGTCAATCCAGTTGTCAATCCAGGTGTAGATCCAGGTGTCAATTCAGGTGTCAATCCAGGTGCCAATCCAGGTGTCAATCCAAGTGTCGATCCAGGTGTTAATCCAGATGTCACTCCAGATGTCAACTCAGATGAGACTCCAGATGTTGGTCTAGACGAAAATCCAGATGTTAATCCAGGTGTCAAACAAGATGACACTACAGGTGTTAATCCAGATGACTCTCCAGATGTCAATCCAGATGACACTCCAGAAGTCAATCCAGATGACAATCTAGATGTCACTCCAGATGTCAAACAAGATGTGACTCCAGATGTCAAATCAGATGTCAGTCTAGAGGAAAATCCAGAGGTTACTCCAGATGTCAAACAAGATGACACTCCAGATGTAAATGCAGATGACATTCCAGATGACAATCTAGAGGAAAATACAGATGTTATACAAGATGTCATTTCAGATGTAAATTCAGATGATACTCTGGATATCAATCTAGACAAAAATCCAGATGTTAATCCAGATGTCACTCCAGACGTCAAACAAGATGATACTGTAGATGCCAATCCAGATGATTCTCCGGATGTCAAACAAGATGACACTGCAGATTACAATCCAGATGACTCTCGAAACGTCAAACAAGATAACATTCCAGATGTCAATACAGGTGACAATCAAGATGTCACTTTAGATGTCAAACAAGATATAAATCCAGATGTATCGATTGGAACATCCATGCCCGGTATTGTCTCGAAATCTGTTGAGACTTCTCCACCGGACATCTGCAGCAAATGCCGCTGTTCGTTGTTTTACCCGGTGTCGTATCAAGATCCACAAGAGAACAGAGGTAATTAAAAAACCATGTTGCATCCCTGAATTTAATCCTCATCAAGCTTTTTTTTTAATTATTTACCCGGACTATATTAATCTAAAGTTTATTTTTTGGAATTTTCTGAATGTAATATTTATCGAAATTACGATGTTACATTTCACTATTAAATATTATCTAGTGATTTAATTAATTTAATTTTAATATCGAGTGATTTCCATACATTCTGTGCAATTTCAATTTAATGTTTTGTTACTTCACTGATTTACTTCTTAATGATCTAAAAATAAATTTAGTCAAAATAAAAAAGTGTGTAAGTACCTATCCACCATTGCAATACTTACTTATGTCGATTTGTGTTTCCCAGGACAATATGATACTGATAGCATAAGCTGTGACTGCATACTAAACCAGATCATGGCATCCACACAAACCGAAAAATTATTCGGGAATCGTAAGTGTGCCTTATGGACGTTTCTTAGTTTATATTTTTAAAGAACTGTTCAAATTTGACCTGATCAATAAAATTACGTTTCACAATTTTGGCTCACGCCTATGACTTTCTAAATTTTCCAAAGGTGTCGCACCACATGTTTCCGTTTCTTAAAATATATGAATATTGTTTTAAATTTTAGCGCTAGAAATGGAAATACAAAGCATAGTACAAAGTAACGATGCAGCAGTTCTAACGCCTTTCTTTGGTTTATTGCCAGAACAAAGAGATGAGGAAAATGCTCTAATTTTGCCGGCTAAAGGTACGAACTCTTCTACACTTTTAAATGTACTTTTAAATTTAAATGAAAGTAATGAAAAAGGATTGTTTTATATCAGTAAAATCTAAATTGTAGTACAATCGTACGGTCGTCTGTAAATATTAATAATAAATAATTATGTCATATTCAATATCTCAATAAATGGTAGTCACGTAGCCCTTGGAGCCTAAACTCCTTAAAATGATATCAATTCTCCATTTCTTCCGTCAGCCAATAAGACATTGGATGGGACCACTAAATTTTCAATGAATAAAGATCGATCGAGTCAGTCACCAGTAAGAGAAACCATAGAAGTTCCTACACAGCATCATGTATCCGTTAAGGACATCGGAGTACTTGCCGTTAGAGAGACTGCAACAATTGAGACATCGCTGCTTGATATACCAGAGGAGACTGATGAGCAAATTGATAAAGAAGGTGGAAGATATCAAAATTTTAAGTCTTGATTATTTTCTGGTATTTATTTCGGGGAATTTGGTATTAGTATAACTATTTTCGTACAAAGTTAACCATACTCTTTATAACATTATAATAATAATATTCTCTGTGGCCCAGTGGTCGAGCACAAGGCTTACGATCCAGAAGTCCGGGTTCGAATCCTGGCACTGGCTCACAACAATGACTTTTCGAAATTGTTTTCGGAAGCTATGTGTGATTAATATCCATGAGTGAACACTTTGTGCCCGGTATGACAATAGGTTCGCCACCTATTCCATTTGGGACGTAAATATGACGGCGAGATGAGGCTTAACAGCCGCTGCCTACACCTTTGGGTAAAAAGGCGTGAATCTATGTTATGTTTGTTATGCTATGTTTGTTATGCTAAGTTAGTAATAATAAGGAGAATAAGGGAAAAACGAGCTAGCCCATCAACATTACCCCCTATGGACTACCTGCAACAACAATTGCTGGTGACTGATGCGATGCCGACCTTTGAGACAGGATAGGGAATGGACTTGGTTCTATCACTGTTATTTTATAACACAAGCCTTAATAAGAGTCGGTAGGTTCAACAACGTTAAGCGCGTAAGACATGATCTATGAAAGTCAGGGAAGGAGTGGGGTGTCCATGTAAGAATCGTATTTTGGTTTCTTTTTGTGCGTACAACTTGTGTGTGTACAACTTTACATTTAGTCTACTTACATTAGTTACTTTGCAGAGTACTGCAAGAGACTAAATGTAAAGTTGTACATTTCTATGGTATAGGAGGGCAAACAAAGAAGCGGGTGAAATCCAATCAAAACATATTTATTCCTTGGACTACTCAAAGTAATTAGAATCGTCATACAAAACTATAAGCATTTATATCTACTCTACTCTACTATCCAAAATCCGTGGAGATTAGATTTAAATTGTGAAAGTCAACGAAACCAGTGACCTGTGTAAGAATCTTGCCTTACGGCACTCCGTTTAATCTGCCTACCCCGCAAGGGATTTGGCCTGAAGTTATGTATGTATTAGATTCCCTTCCATCACACTGTCACGAATGTGAAAGCGAATCTAAGTGGCAGATCCGCGTCAGAGCTTGAGAAGAACTGCCCAAAAACTCAAGGCCGCCACTTTTAAATTGCCAGTTGAACAGTAATGGTATGAAATATAAAATTAACATAAAACAACAATAGCAATTCAATTCCAAAACCTTTTTATCATTTATATAATCGGAGATACAATATTATGGCCCTTGGTATAGTTTACTTTTAACATATTACTTAGATTTACCCTTGGATAATACGTGTCATTTGGAAGTTTATTGTAGAAGCGTAAACATTGCCCGGGGTACGAGTTAGAAATTTTATGGGGCCTAGTAATATTAGCCCGATGGCAAGTGAATAACATCGCCCAAGTTGCGTTGCAGCTTTTCAATATGATAATGATGGGGTCAAAAATGGGATGGGAAGTGTTGGGACTTGGGTTACCTCTCAACGAACTGCGTGGCTCTACTGTTAATTTTATTATTAATTTATTGAGTTTATACCTTTCCAGTAACCAGACATCGGGCACAATTTCCCACTAAATGCGACGTCTATCAAGACGCTTGTGTCATGAAGCCCAGCGGTCGCCAAGAACTATCTTGTCAGACGTCCAGAAAGTGTCATTCTCGTCTGCCTATGCAACAAATGTCGTGTACCTTGTTGTCACAATCAATAAGCCTCACAGATATATGTCAAAAAGATAAGTTATATTTAAAATCTGTTTACAATGTCCTCATAGGTATTGAGGGGAGATTGCGTCGTCTCAAAATGGATGATTTGAAATGATGTTTTATGTTTGAAATTTTGTAGTACGTAATTATGTGTTGTGACAGTTTGTAATTATGAATTGTGATACAGAATTTAATGACGTTAGAATTTCGGGCTGTAGTAAAATGTTATTAAATCTTTGAAAAGCACAAATCCTTTTGAAGTTTCCTTAATTTCTTAGTATGTATTGGATTATACGTAAACCTTCATAGATGGCGTTGTATTGTCTGTAGCATTACTGAAGTTGCTGTCTACATCTGATCTCTATTGATCTACACATCGTTGGTATATGTCTGACTACATTCCAATACTCTAATGAGTGTCCAGCGATTCCTCTTGTCCTCGAATCAAATATTCGATCCCCTGGCATCTGTAGACGCAGTTTGTTTGTTGTGATAAGATATATAATATTTGTTGTTGTTTGTTATATAATATAGATTAAGCCGGATCGGCCGGAGAAATGCCGCGACCTCTTAGAATATTGGCGTATAGTAGCTCATGCCAAGTTTCGCTCGGTGAAAGAGGCATCCGGAAGCTGAAGAAACTTTGTTGTTATGTACTGTAAAATTAAAAATTGGACATAAATAAAACTAGATTAACTCATTGTAGTAATTTTTCATCTAAATATTTGGTACCCTACCTACCTTTCTTTTATGGGATAGGGGCCAAACGAGCAAATGGGTCACCTGGAGGTAATCGATTAGCACTGCCCACGAACACCTGCAATAGATAGTGCTGTGCGTTGTCAGCCTATAAAGAAGTGGTATCCGAAGGCGTAGCTGATGGCGGATTCTCTTCCTAAACGCAACGTAGCATGAGCTACTTTAGTTCTATTTCCTAAATTGTCTTCCACCTCTCGAGCCGACACATTAATGCTGCAAACTGCGTGGTTCTACCACTCTCAAAATTTGCTTCTATGCAATATTGCATAAAAGCAAACTTTTAATCTTACTAGTACTTACTTTTAATCTCGCCAAATATATTTGGAATAATATTGAAATAGATTAAAAGAGAATAGATACAATATTTGGAAATACGATATGGAATATTACGCATAGATACCACATAGTTACCATATAAGGTGCATGGTGAAACCGTTTTTAAATTCAGTAAATTTTTTTTTAATAAAAATCTATTGTAAATTGTCAATGTCATTTCAAAATTAATTGTAATCTAATTTATGTGTTGAACAAGAAATTAATTGTATACCGTGTAAGGTAATTAATAAAATAATAGTCGGGAGGCCCCGGTAATCGGGGCTCTCCTTGTTCTCCATCTTAGAGTTTTAGCATTAAAAAAGGCTCACTCCGAAGTAGAATAAGTACAATCTTATCCAGGTCAGTGGAAACAAATTTAAGTCTACATAAATTCAGTACTAGTAAAACTAAAATGTGCTTGCAATTGCAATTGCAAAAACTTGCAATATTGCAAGTTTATAAGTACTCGTATATTGCAATTTTGAGTCAGCTCATCAGGTGAAATACCTTTTATAAAATGGACCTAAAGTAACCATGTGCCACGTTTCGTTCAGTAATGTTCAGTATGTTAATAAGGTTGTTTACATTTGATTTTCAGTAATGGAAAAAAGTGGTACCCGTTATAAAAGAAAAAATAAAAAACCTACAAAACTTAAAAACAAATCTGCCAAAAAGCCTAAAGGCGATGGAAACGGTAATTATAACACAGTTGTAAAACCTTAGAACTTGCTAGTTGACCCCGCGCACTTTGTTTCGCTTCAGAAGCAATATATGGGTAATGTTTGGATCCTCCAATTATTTTTAAAACATGTTACTCTACTACATTATGCATATTTTATTATATGTATAAACCATGCTCTTGAAACTTTCTATCTATTAAAAAAAAAACATCTAAATCCGTTGCGTAGTTTCAAAGATTTAAGCATACGAACAGATAGTGGAAAGCGACTTTCTTTAGTACTATTTATTGATATCATAAAAATAGTTACCAACAGCATAGTACAGTCACGTATGTGCCAATATTACGTTAGGTATCTAACAAAACATACAAAGAACTGCCGTCGTCGGCATACCTGAAAATCTCAAAATACTTGCAGTAAAAAATATTGAAGTAAAACACAAGGCGACTCATACAGACCTCTCTGCCTGTACCGCTTGACGTATTTCACCCGTCCACTGATCATGACGAAACCTATATTGCAAAATTCATCGCACATAACATAAGTAAAAAACGATAAAGATGGTCTGGAGGTTGACAAGCCCGCATCCGAATCAAGAAGCCGTAGGATCTTCTCTGATACCAATGTCTCTTCGGAATTCTTTTCGGAAGTTATATGTGAAAAATATCGATGACTGTCAAGTAAAATTTAGCGAGTCGAGACTTAATAGCACTGCCTACACCTTTGGGTAGAACAGCTGTGAAGCTAAAAATAAGCTATACTCATTAAAGGGACTACTCTGGCAGATTCTATCGACAGTAACTAGCATTAAGTGAAGACAACAATATGGCGTCATTGACAGAAACTTAAATACACAGAATCTAACCGAAATCCAATGCGTATTCAGTTGCTTCCGTTGTAGTGTGTGTTTATGTAAAATTGGCTTCAAACCTGGTTACGTATGTAAAATGCCTTCGGAAAATACCGTGGTGAAGCTTTATAGGTTGAAAAAAAGGGCTAAAAGGCGCGTCAATCTTGTCGATCGTTAATCATGTAGAGTGGCGAGCCCATTATTCGAGCGGTTTCATTTTGGGGGGTAGGTACCAACTCTGCTCCCAATTACACGGTTTGTTCTCACCTTCTCTGTTAAATGGTTATTTAATAAATAACTGAAGTCATATTTCAACGGTTGACATTCAAATTTGGAAACAAAAACAAGAAAAGGTTTTCCAAATCGAGTCTTTTGGTTGTTCCCAAAAAAAACTGACTGGTGGAAAATTCAAGACGAAATTGATGGAAATAATTGAATATAATGTTTAATATAGAATATATTCTTTCTATATTACATAACATAACTTCACGCCTTTTTCTACCCGAAGGTGTAAGCAGCGGCTGTTAAGCCTCGTCTCGCCGTTATGTTTACGTCCCAAATGGAATAGGTGGTGAACCTATTGCCATACCGGGCACAAAGTTGTCAGTCATCGATATTTATCACACGTAACTTCCGAAAATTTCGAAAAGTCATTGGTGTGTGCCAGGATTTGAATCCACTACTTCTTGAATCAGAAGCGGGGTGCTAGCCACTGCGCCACCGAGACTGTTCTTTCTTTCTATGTTAAACATTATATTAAATTATTCATATCGTTTTTATTATTTTTAGGTCCATCATGTTCAATGTTTCTAGCCGAGATTTCAAGGAAGTTGGCATCCAAAAGGAAGAAAGAAGAAGAGCACGAAGAGCATAAAAATATTGTTGGTAAGTAGGTACCTATATAATTTCTTGATGGCGGACGAGTTTGTAATATCCAATTTAAACTTCATAAAGATTTTTTATTACATAAAAAACAAATCGGTTACTTAAAAAATGCAAGTGAAATAAAATAATGACGTGATTCTCATAACAGCAAGATACCTAACTCTAGTTTTTTGAATAGACTCGGGTACATCCCGAAATCTGGCAGTAGGTAACATTATGTATGCGCATACATCAGGACTTTGTCTGGAGAATGTTCATATTATATTAACAAAAAAATATACTTTGTATATTGAATTGGTGTCTTTGACAGATTTGGTTTTTTCTTCAGTATTTTAGTCAGATTGTGGTATACCTACTTGATATTTTGTATTGTTATAAAAAAATATATAATTTATCATAATATTATATTTTTAATTTCAGAGACAATAATAGAGAGTATAACTAACGCACTGCCTGTCAAGTTTTCAAGAAGATCACCACCGAAAGTAACGTCTCCGATGAAAATTGAAACACTCCAAACATTCGCACCAGAATTGTTACCGAAGAGTTTAATACACATTCCTCCTCCCATAACGATAAGTCGCGATGGTGAAAACGACGATGTACAGATGGCAGAATTGGAAGTGGCAAATCACAAACCCGGTGCATTTAAAATGCCTAAAATGCCGTTGGTCAACAGTGACGTATTAAAAATTGCCGTACAGGAACATAGTATGTTAAAAGAACCTATGCAGGACGAGGCCATCAATACAAATTCTGATCACGATGTGGCCAGCGCGCTTGCCAAACATGTGAACACTTTAAAGAAAATATCGTTGATTGCTGAAGAGTTTAATCAGAAAACTGGTAATTATTGAATGTTGTAATCTTTAATTACTACTCATTTATTAGTAAACAGCTCATATAATTAGACACTTCAAAGACGAATTGTGACAAATCTTTCACGAGCGGTATGAGTCGTTATATTTGGTGCACCACCTATGGACGTCTCCGACACCGAGAGGATCATAGTTACGTTGTCGACCTTAACATTAATTAACTTAAAGGAAGGACCCAGTTTCCAGGTCATTAAAACCCAACATAAAAAGACCTGTAGTGGGGAAACGGACAAGGCCTCACTTTGCGTAGATTTCGGAGAAATCTAAGTATTTCACCAGACTACATAAACCATATTTTTGTTCTATTATCTTATCATAACATGGCTTCACTTCACGTCTTTTTCTACCCATACGTGTAGGCACTAGTAGGCAGTGGCTGTTAAGCCTCGACTCGCCGTTATGTTTACGTCACAAATGGAAAGGCTGGCGAACCTATTGCCATTCTGAACACAAAATTTTCAGTCATCAATATGTATCACATAACTTTCGAAATTAATTTCGAAAAGTCATTGGTGTAAGTCATTGCCAGGATTCGAACCCGCGACCTCTTGGTTCAGAAGCGGGGTGCTCGACTACTGGACCACCGAGACTTTAAACCGACTTGTTCTATCTATACAAGTAAATAAAAGTATCTGATTGTAATATTGGATTAACTGTTTTTACAATTCTTGTCTGTCTGTTTGTTTGTACCGGGTAATCTCTGAAATCGCTGGACCGATTTTGACGGAACTTTTATTTATTGCTGGCGAAACACTTGGCCGGGGCAGCTAGTAGGTATACTAATAATACAGAGGCTTTTTTCCCGACCAATTCTTAGAGATACCTATTTGTAAATATTAAGGGATGGGTTCTTTACGTAGCTATTTTAATTATGATTCTAGCAAACCAACTGGAATAGATGCGATGAAAATTGTGTATGAATTTTAGTTGCGGTGTTACTTAATTCTAGAGCCTAATATATAACCACGAATAAACACCTAATTTTTCTAATTTTTAAATATTTTTACAGCTAAGAATTTAAAAGAAATAGTAGACAGCGTCCAGAATGATCTTGTAAAGAAACTAGAAGAGATGCAAGCAGAACAACCAGCAGTTTCAGATAATAACCTGCCGTCAAGACAATCAAACAATGGTGCGTGAACGAATGACTGAATGAATGTCAAGTTGTGAGCTATACTTAGAATTCTCATTGAAAATTGTTCATCAATTCTATTTTTTTTTTATTAAAATAATATATGCTACAAGATAACCTTTGAATATTTCAATGTATTGCACCCTACACGTCTGGATTTAAGATATACCAACGCTTAAGTATATTGACATTTAAGTACCTACTTAAAATGACGATAGTTAGTAGTTTTTAAAAGCTTTTTTTCTGTTTAATTGATTCGCTCACTTTATTAATAACATAACTTCACGCCTTTTGTTACCCGAAGGTGTAGGCAGCGGCTGTTAAGCCTCGTCTCGCCGTTATGTTTACGTCCCAAATGGAATAGGTGGCGAACCTATTGCCATACCGGGCACAAAGTTTTCAGTCATCGATATTTATCACACATAACTTCTGAAAAACTATTTCGAAAAGTCATTGGTGTGAGCCAGTGTCAGGAATCGAACCCGAACCTTTGGATCAGAACACGTGTGCTCGACCATTGCGCCACCGAGACTAAGACTATTTAAGACTAAGACTATTTATGAATTCGGCAAAAATTATTAGTGATAATTTTGTGATAAATTTTCTTGTTGAAAAAGTCAAATCTTTCAAATTTCAAATCCGCAAGTGAACGGTAAGATGAAAATAGTCAGTCAAAATCAGTAAACGTTGTGGCACTTCGTAGCACATTTTTTTATCATTTTCGTCACACACAAATATATATATATATATATATGAACACGTGATTAAGTAAAACCTTACGAATAAATTTCACATGCAACAATTTTACTAGTTATTAAATTTCCATTTTCTTATTTTAAAGGAACCAATAACGTACAAGCTTAGTCTGTGCCTGATATAAAAATGGGTGTATGTTATTAAATAAAAGTCAGAAATAAATTTTAAACAATATAATTTCTTGTATAAAATATAGAATAAAGGAATGTAAAATGTATTTACAAATAATTATAAACTTTAACATATACAAATAAAATATTAAATGCAACGCAACATATTATTGTATCTATTTACTTTTTTTAATTTACTGACACCATAGGAATTACACATTTGCCATTTACTAGTAACATTGAAATTTTTAAGCTTATTATACAAAACAGATCAGGATACATACTCTCAGAAAAATCGTGAAAAGTGATATTTTCAGTCACAATTGTAATGCCTTCTTTTGGAACGTTTGAACCCATCTTATAGAGAAGCTAAAAAATTTTACACATTTTTATTTAACATAACATACATAACATCACGCCTTTTGTTACCCGAAGGTGTAGGCAGCGGCTGTTAAGCCTCGTCTCGCCGTTATGTTTACGTCCCAAATGGAATAGGTGGTGAACCTATTGCCATACCGGGCACAAAGTTTGTCAGTCATCGGTATTTATCACACATAACTTCCGAAAACAATTTCGAAAAGTCATTGGTGTGAGCCAGTGTCTGGAATCGAACCCCGGACCTCTGGATTAGAGGCCGTGCGCTCGCCCATTGCGCCACCGAGACATTTGATTTATTTTTATATTTTTATTTATTTTTTTAATTAAAACCAAATAACAAAATGTAATTATTACTTTTGCCAAAAGTCTATCTATATAATGTTTATTTGTAACTTACTATACTTATATTATAACATACAATTGGCGATTTTCTCTGCTTAAACTATTAATGTGCATTTTTCTCATTAAAAATTAACAAAAAACTGTAATTCAACATTTTAAAAAGGAACAATCCACAAAGCAATTGTGAAGTATATAATAATATATTATTTTCACTATTAGGATAGATTATGACTATGTACAAGCATAAAACATGTGTATTTTTTTTTCCTGTGGTGGTTGATATAATGGAGATTACATAGACCTTACAGACTAACAACAAACAACCATCCACTAAATACAAATTTAGATGTGAAAATGTCTTTACATTTGAAAAAATATTAATTTTCATAATGTGAATATTATTTTACTTTACTAATTTATTTCTTAGATTTTCAGCGAATAACATTCATAACATTGAAACAACTTTTTATGGATTATATCGCGTTTATTTAGAACTTATTTTCTATATATTTCCCGACGTTTCGAACTCTTTACAGAGATCATTTTCACGAGCAATGAACAAAAAGACGCGATATAATCCATAAAAACTTGTTTCAATGTTACTTTACTAAGTTAAGATTTCTTGTGTATGTTCCACAAATTCCTTCAGGAGCAAAATTTCCAGATTTATTTTCTAGTCCAGTTCATATCCAATATTTTGCTGATTTCTTGCCGTTTTCTATTATCGCCTCTGGCAGTTATTAAAAGTCCGTAACAGATAGGATAAATTACCAATTATTTTACAGTCACCAAATTCCCTGTTATCACCGTTCCCTGCACTAATATACGCTCCAAGCGAATATCACCCTGATGCGTTCGGAATAAACACTACTATCTCTTGGCACAACACTTCCACTTTCACATTAGATCCAGAGAATCCTGGAATGAAAGAAACATAATTAGCATATTCATTTAATAAAAAGATATCAATGGTCCAGTGGTTGAGCTCTCCGCCTCTGATTCAGTAGCCGGGGGCTCACCAATGATTTCTCGGAAAAGTTATGTGTGAAAAATATTGATGACTGACAACTTTGTGCCTGGTGTAAGGCAATAGGTTCGCCACCTATTTATTCCATTTGAGACGTAACATGCTCCTCTGCCTATACCTTCGGTTACAAAAAGGCGTGAAGTTATGTAATGATGTAACAACTTAGCAGTTTATTTTGATGGGATGTCTGCATGGACAATCCCATTTTTTAAATCCTCAAAGTACTTTATAAATCTTCGGAAGCTATGTGGATTAATTTATGGCTAAATAAATTGAGCACAAGGTATAACAATCTGCTTCTTATCTATCACATGGGAAGAATACACATATTTAATTTTTACTCTAATAAATTTATTAAAGAGCTTACATTTCCTTATGAGCTCTCAAACCAGGGATCTTGGAGTGAAGACATGTACTAAGGAGTCCCAACCACAGTCAGCAATCTGATGGGGCCTCAACGCATTCCAATCTAGACCATATGTGAATTCTGAGTGATGCCGGATAGTCTCCAAAGGCTCACAGCCACGTTTCAAATCCCAAATCCTAGAAAATAAGAATAATGATAAAATTTAAAAAGTTAAAAAAAAATTTAAAACAAAAGTTTATCTAGATATTTAAAAAAAAAATAGGAGTGGCCTACTACCCTTAACATTAAGGGGGATGAGAAATAGATGCTCCGATTTACGGACCTACCCAATATGCACACAAAATTGCATGAGAATAGATCATGCTGTTTCAGGGATTTTTTTATTGAATAACGAACAAGTTGGTCACCTGATGGTAAGTAAGGAGAGGAAGGGAAAAGGGGATCGGTTCTCTGGACACCTTTTTTTATAGGATAGGAGGGGTGTTCCTCCAGGTACCTCTCTCACCAAACGAAACGCGGCATGAACCACTTTACGACGATCTTCTGAGTGGTCGTGGTATTTCACCGGTCGAGCCGGTCCATTCATGCAGCGATACTCCAATTTAACCACTGTTTAATAAAACAAACAACAATACAAACACTGTAACAAGATAATTTTATATATCAAATTACCTGGTAGTAAAATCGTAGGAACCTGCCGCTATAATGGAGGGTGCGTGAGGTGAAAACTGCACTCTTCTTACTGCACACTCACATCCTGGAAACATATGTGAGAGCAAATATTAAATCTTTTGAAGTTAGTAAATTATTGAAACATAGAATTTTTTATTTATTTATATTGCATGTTTACAAAGTTGAGCTCACCAGCCGAGCACTTTCAGATTGTAATAATGATTAATTTTAATACATATAATCCATAAGTTTTTTGACATTAGTAACAGTTACACATATAATTACTTGAATAATATTAAACCTGGTCAAGTGTGAGTTGGCATTGCATACAAATGGTTACTAAATATAATGAAGAAGTGGGAATGCATACATCATTTTTAATATCTTGTTCCTTTCTTCTTACCTATACCTCAAGGAATATGGTGTAACCTTATTGCTCTCACTATTGACATGAAAAAAAGACAGATCTCTCTCAGCTGCAAGGTGTGACACAGAAATATTCATCAACTTATCTAAAGAATGTTAATGGTAACATGGGTTTTCAATATTATTTACCTTTGAGAGTGAACATGGGAGATGTAAGTCTCCTTAAATCCCAACCCCTAACAAGACCGTCTGATCCAGCTGTCGCTAGTGCATGCGTTTCTGTTCTGCTCCAATCACAGGATAGCACCTGCAATCCATTTTTAAAACTTCACTGTCAGAAATACATCTAAAATATTTATCTTAAATTTTAGGTAAATATATGGATTAAAATAACTTAATCAACTCTTCTAGGAGTTAAAATTTATAATTTTAGAGACACACATCAATTCTATTTTACCTCAGCATCATGAGCCTTAACCACTGCAGCCGGTCTTGAGGGTTCTGTGCATGTCCACAATTTGAGATGACCATCACCTGATACCGAGGCAAAAGTTGCAGGAGAGTGAGGTGAGAAGGCAGCTGTGTAGACCAGTTGAGAGTGGCCAACAAATGTGTTCAGACATGCCTCAGATTCTGGATCCCACTGTAACATATCAGTAAATACTGAATATGACACAAGGATGGACCTCTTCAGTCCAGGAAACATTTCATACTTGACATGTATTCAAAAAGTAATGATAATATGTGTTATTCACCAATTTAATGGTAGTATCCCAGCTTGCACTTAGCAGATGTGTCCTCGGCCAGTCCACAGAGCACACCTCACTTGTATGGGCTCTTAACACTCTGAGTGGTGCTGCACATCCTACCCTCCATACGATAATAGCTCCATCCCCTGCTCCACAAGCTGCTGCACTTTCAGTAGTGCCTGACCATGTCTGTTCAACAAGTACATATAAAATTTTAATAAAAATAATCATAAGATTTTTTAACTACTTTTAAGGTTTGATTATTTCTAGAAATGTTTTTTCCTATATTTTTATAACATTGATGAAATTATATAAAACTTATACAATATTACTGACATGACAATGACATGCCAAAGCATTTTTCCAATATAATAGACAAAAACCTTGGCATATTGATACATAATTTCTACTGTCTATATTTTTTTTTATAAAGGGTTTGAAAATAAAAATATGTATTACTTAACATTAGTAAGTTTAAATGTCAATTGGTGAAATTATAAAGTAATGATTCTAAAGAAAATAATTGAACAATTGATTGAATCAACATTGAGAGTAAATTAATTGGTATCTCTGCCTACTTCGCGAGAGACTTGTTGTTAATTTATGCATGTATGCAAGTAATTAGTATTCCAATAAACATAACTTAAAACTCATCATAATTTCTAAGTTGAAATCACCAAAGGAATCAATCGAGTACAAATAAAGCAGGCATGGTAATGAAAAACACAGTAATCCAATTAAACAACATTGTCAATTCAGTGTCTTATACAACCATTACAGTATATGGCTTCAGGGAGCAAAAACGATGTTTATAAACTATTATTTCCTATATGTTGATGTTGACCTTCTTGGCTTATTAGAACACTATTATAGAACACTATTCTTTTAAGAAAAAGCCCTTTTAAGAAATATGTACTATGATATGTGAAGATTGAAGATTGTTTAGATTCTAATAAGAAAGAATGCAAAGTGCAAAATAAGAATTTATTTCATATTCCAACTAGAAATTATTATATCTGATAAGAATCTTACCACATCAAATAAGCCGTCACTCCACTCTAATTTCTGAACTTCCACAAGAGTTCCACCATCTGCAGCCAACTCCAAGAAGAACAGAGTTCCACCTCCTGCCAAACCATAGTACTGGCTGGTGGCAACAGCAAGAGTATCTGGTCTGGTCCTTGAAAACCGGACGCTGTACCCATGCCGGCCAGGCGTCAAGAATGTAGGCATGCTGATCGTGTAACTACATGAAAGATAAAGGTAAAGCTTTAGAGCATTTCCATGAAATACTAAAAAGTAGAGAGGGCCATAAAGGCTGTATACTATGTTAGAATTATTAAGTAATATGGAACATTTTCTTCTTAAATATACAGAACTGTAAGTTAACTAAAATGCGGGCGCTTCTTATTAGACCCAATCGGTTTTCTGCAACTCGTTTAGCAACATAAAATCTCTATTTTCTTCAGCCCTAACCTTTTCAAATTGTCAAACGTCACAGATGACGTTTGGATTAGAGGCGAAATTTTCATACTCCGAGTGAAGCGACACATAAAATCGATTGAAACTAATATGCGTCATAAAGTTAAATCTTGTTAGTAGTTACGCCTACAAACTAAATCCTATTAGACAGGTAATGTATTCTGCAAGAAACCTCATATGTTTCTCATATAAATAGCTAAAATTGCCTATCACAACTCATTTCTGGTGAACTACTGAATTCACACACAACCTAGCTCTTACACTTCTTTGATTGACTAATTTGCTTATTTATTTTTTCAATTTCTTAATACTCCGACAAGATGTTAGATTACTTTTCCTTGGCTTTTGTGGTTGCGGTGAAGGTATTCAAAAAAACTACTCCAAATGGAAAAATAACTGTTTACCTTGGTAAACGCGACTTCATTGATCATATGGATTATTGCGATCCTGTAGATGGAGTGGTCGTTGTGGATACTGAGTATCTGAAAGGAAGAAAAGTTTATAGTCAGGTATGAAAAGTGCAGTGATCAGTGGTGAACTAATGAAGTGATGTATCGGTTTACAAAGTTATAGGTTTAATGTGTAATTTTATCTTCAGCTCGTGACCACTTACCGCTATGGTAGGGAAGAAGATGAAGTTATGGGATTGAAGTTTTCTAAGGAAATGGTCCTTGGCCAGGATCAAGTTGTGCCTATGATCAACTCTAAGATGGAATTAACACCAGTCCAAGAAAAGCTACTGAAGAAACTTGGTCCTAATGCCTACCCTTTCACTTTTAACTTCCCTGATTTATCACCCAGCTCGGTAATTACAATATTAAGTGCAGATAATTTCTTGGATTAAGATCAACTAGATAACAATTTAATTTCTGCACAGGTAACCCTTCAACCTGCTGAAGAAGACCAAGGGAAACCCATGGGTGTAGAATACTGTGTGAGAACGTATGTTGCTGAGCAAGAGGAACAAAAAAGCCACAAACGTAGCTCAGTGACTCTTGCCATCAAGAAGGTAATACTGCTACACTTATGCTATTCAGTTTTAGGTTTATAAAAATTAACAACCATTATTTTAAATTTATAAAGAATTATTGGTTTAAACTTATTTATTTGAATATTAATTGAACAGCTGCAACATGCACCAGCCTCACGCGGACGTCGCCTTCCAAGCTCACTGGTCAGCAAAGGATTTACCTTTAGTAACGGCAAAATAAATTTGGAAGTTACTTTGGACAGAGAAATATACTACCACGGAGAGAAGATTGCCGCTAATGTTATTGTTTCCAATAACTCTCGAAAATCTGTGCGAAATATACGATGCATGGTAGTGCAACATGTTGAAATCACCATGATAAACTCTCAATTCAGTCGTCATGTTGCTTCTTTAGAAAGCCGAGAAGGATGCCCCATTACCCCTGGAGCTAGTTTGTCCAAGTCCTTTTATTTGGTTCCTTTAGCTCGCAGCAATAAGGATATTCGGGGTAAGTTACTTTGCGGCAGGCTAATTTAAATTTAATTCTTCTTTTGCTATGCCAGTGCGGGTTCAGTATGGGGAATTTTCCGGGATTTCGAGATTTGGGGAAGTTAAGGGATGATTGGCATTGGTAACTCCCGAAATTCTTCACGCTGTTTGTGTTAAATATCTATAACGACTAAGAATCATACACAAGTTATAGGCTAGTTTTCGCATATTCTAATTGGAGATCAAAGTTAAACAGTGCTCAACATATAATTACTGCTGTTCATATTTTCGGATATTAATCGTTAATTAATTAATTATACAAGATATAATCTATATCAGATTACATCCTTTAACCAGCTGTTACGAAATATATGAAAGCAAAGAAAAGCAACCAATAAAGTTACCTACTTAAAAAAAAGTTAAGCCGAGAACTAGGAACGCAAACCACAAAATCTTTAAGTAGATGAAAACATAACTCCATAACTAAAAAACGATAAATAACGTAACTAACCAATTTGTATACTCACTACAATTACAAAACGTAATACTTTAATAGTCATAATTAATTATTAAAATAATAATATTCTATGTACTCGTATTATAAGTATGTATTTACAAAAAAAAAGAAAAGTATATACCTATGTATTAATATCCGTTATCTAGTATCCATAACACAAGCATTGAGTTGCTTAGCTTGGAGCTAGAGGGCGCTGTGTGTATTGTGTCCAAGTTATTATTATTATATTAAATTTACAATTGTCACTCATTAATGAAGTCGGTGCAACACTATAGAGTACATTACCTAGGCTGGCACTGAATGAATACTGAAGAAATATGAACTGTTAATTTAGAAAATTTATATTTTCTCTCATTAATACAGGTGTTGCTCTTGATGGGCACCTGAAGGAAGATGATGTGAATCTGGCCAGTTCCACTTTGGTACCAGACGGCAAATGCCCAGCTGACGCTATTGGTATCGTAGTTTCGTATTCAGTGCGAGTAAAATTGAACTGTGGAACATTGGGGGGAGAACTGGTCACTGATGTGCCATTTAAACTACTGCACCCAGCAGAGGGTAAGTAATTTCAATAGTAAATAGTTTAGTTTAGTAGATCTATATATTAGGTACTGTAACGAAGCTCGGAATATCGAGTCTCTCATGTATATATAGGGTTCATCTCTCAGCTCCTCAATTTATTGAATACAAGAAACGCCGACATGAGAACCTCCATCAAATGAGATATATAATTAATTGATTGATCTGTATGGGGGTATTACAAGCTCAGTGCATGTGTGATAAATAAATAGGCTATTAAATTAAATTATTGATATATTATTCATGGTATTAAAATAAAATCTGATACGTGCCATGTCATGGGTTTTCATTACTGCATTATTCCTGGGCGCCTCGTCTAGGTCCTAGCATCATCATTGCTCCTCTCCACCTCAATGCTCGCTTAATCAATTTCTTTTGATACGACTTATAACTTATATTAATCATATTAATATAAGTTAATCATATAAATTATATTAATCATATAAACTTGAACTCCCGTATTTAAAAATCATACGATCTCTTCAAAATGTATTTTACAACTCATATTTTATTCTATATTTCTCAGAAACTTCTGTTAATCAAAGATATCTTTTTAAAAATTTAAAAGTGCAAATTTAGAACTATGTAAAAAGAGTTTATATTTTAAAAATACTAAAGAGTTCACATCATCCTCACATCATGGGGATAATGTGAGGATGATGCGAGCGAACTCTTTGGTATTTTTAAATATAAACTCTTTTACATACTTCTAAATTTGTATTTTTGAATTTTTAAGAAAACATTTTTGAATAATGTAATATTAGTATGTCAATAAATAAGAAAAGTCAGTTTATGATTGAACTCCAATGGAGTAATAAAAATAGCGTCGCGTCGTCGCGTAAATATTAAATGAGTTCAAGTGTTAAAATACTAAGCGCTTAATTAAAAAAAAGTAAAATAATTCAAGTGGACGTGGTGCCGAGGGCAGCGCAACGAAGGAGTTGATGCGGAGCAACACTTCAAATTTATTATAATGGCATGTATTCTTACAATTATAGTAGTACTCTGAATAATTTAATATATTGAAATATATACTAGTGTTCTTATTTCATCACACACATGCACTGAGCTTATAATACCCCTACAACAGATTAACCTGACAAGTTACATTGTCATATAAGAGGAGGATCTCAATGCAGTATTCCTTATATTCAATAAATTGAGGAGCTGAGTGATGAACCCTATATATATATGAGAGACTCGATATTCCGAGCTCGTTACAGTACCTATATATATATTGCAATGCGGTATTTCAGGCTCTGTTGAACGCCAACGCTTCAATGCAATGAAAAAAATGCAGTCTATTGAGAGACACCGCTACGAAAACTCTCTCTACGCCAACGACGAAGAGGACAATATTGTATTTGAAGATTTTGCTAGGATGAGGATGAATGAGCCCGAGTAAAGTTAATAACTTGTTTTTTTTTCCGAAATTTTAAATTAAAATCTATAAACATATTTCCAGGAGTTAAATCAATGTTGTATTTCTATAAAATGTTTAATCATATAGTACCTGTGATGAAAAAATATTTCAATTTATTATACCTAAATTATTATATTTTTCATAATCACAAAATTATTTAATCACCACTATCGTGAATTGTAACACATAAATTATCACCTAATAAAATATTTTTAAAGGGCCAAAAATTACTGTCATAAGTATATAAGAGCAAGTCATATAATCATTCTTATCATTAGCTTTTTGTAGACAGAGTCACCATAAAAAAAATATATTAGACACGAGTTAGACCTTTAAATTTGTAAGATATATTATTTATTATTATTGTATAACTTACCGTCCTGTATCCTCGATATTAAAAATAAACTTCACCAGAAAGAGTTGTATTATTTTATTTTATGAAGTTCTTATCTGTACAAGATTTGTTTTAATGATTTGAAGTATTCACTATCACCTCTATTGCACTACTGACGACATACTAAAGATACATTCCAAGTTACGTAGAATTTGCATATGCATTGTTACTCGATTAAAAGGGGTTTTAATGTCCCGCCCTATCGGAACAAACAATCGAATTACGTACGGAAGTACTCGTACCTGTGCCAGCCATGGTTTTTTTTACTTTTTTTATAACGCCAGATTCACTAAGGGGCCGTGAAGACATTAAACTCCAATCACTGTCCTGTAAAAAGGAAACCAAGATACGGCGTTGGAAAAATTCAAAGACCTAATTATGAAGCTTTGTCAGGTTTAAATACTGGCATCACACCAACGCCTTTCCAAAATCTTTTCGGAAGTTATAAATGATATGATGAATTTATGGTGATGACCAAATTATGCCTTATGTATGGCAAGAGTTAACAAAACATACTCGTAACTTCACACGCCTTTTTCTACCTGAAGATGCACCTAGGCAGTGGCTGTTAAGCCTCGACTCGCCGTTAAGATTACGTCCCAAATGGGATAGGTGGCTAACCTATTGCCATACCGGGCAGAAAGTTTTTCAGTCATCGATATTTAACACACATAACTTCCGAAAACAATTTCGAAAAGTCATTGGTGTGAGCCAAGATCCGAGCCCACGACTTCTTGATTCAGACCCACGCACACCCACTGGACCACCGAGAGGTTGCGCCACCTATTCCATTTCACATGTCAAAGTCGGTGAGTCAAGAAGTTAGCTTGCTCGCTGCAGCTTCGGGTTTTCTACCTACTTAAATAATAAATGAATATCCATTTTCAACTAATGTAATAATTTTCAATAAATATACTTTAAATAAAACTTCCTTGATTTGATTCGTTTCCAGGACCATCGAAACGAACGAATGCAAAAACTTATTTTGACAAAATCTTCGGCTGTATTCTTAAAATAACTGGACTTGTGTTTTAACAGTCTCTTTGCTCCAGTGTTCGTGTCCCGCTTTTGTTTCAGAACTCGTGGGATCGATTCCGGGCTCACACCAATGATTTTTCGGAATTATTTTCGGAAGATATACATAAAAATACACGGCATACCTGAGACGTTACTGCAATATGTTGGTTTAAGAATTTTGATTATTTGTTGATTATTTGTATAAGTAAATCAGAAGCTTCTCTACCATGGCCAAAAATATAATTGACTGATGTCGGTGGTCCAGTGGTCCAGTGGTGGAGCACCCTGTTTCTGAATCTAGAGGTCGCGGGTTTGAATCCTCACACTGGCTCACACCAATGACTTTTCGGAGTTCTTTTCGGAAGTTATGTGTGTGAAAAATATCGAAGACTGAAAACTTTGTGCCCGGTATGGCAATAGGTTCGCCACATATTCCATTTGGGACGTAAACATAACGGCGAGACGAGGCTTAACAGCCGCTGCCTACACCTTTGGGTAGAAAAAGGCGTGAAGTTATGTTATGTAATGTCTTCCATTACATAAAAAATAATAGTTACAAAGTGTCATTTTATCATTTCAGTGACCTGTCCCCAATCGATTTCCGCTCGTAAATTACCCTACAGTTGCATTTAGTATTTGGACTAAAACCAACTTTTACATCAATCAATTATAGCCTATTAGAAAAAACTAATATTGTTTGTTTATCTTCTTTCTTATACAATTGACAAGCAGTCATTTTTGTGCATTCTTTTGTGAAAGTGAAAAAAGTTATCATTTCTATAAAATAATTCCAAATTAAAAGTTAAATTCAGTAGATGGTTTTTAATCTCATTGAACTTTTATCATGATTCACAAAAACTCAACCTCAAATATTTCATCATGTATTCATGTTAGGTACTTGATGTCTACTCCCACATATGTTCCAAAAAAAAGGTTAATCTTTCTTTTCCTTATTACATACTAGCTGACCCGGCGAACTTTGTTCCGCATCAAATGAGTAAATTTTGGATATTATGAGGTTCAATTTGTGCTATTTATCGGCTTTAACCGCTGTCCCGCTATGTTAATACTGCAATATCTTCGAAAATATTCATTTAAATTGCATGCTGTAAAGGGCCAAGATTATCTATATTACATGCACAATCTATATGACACTTATTTGGATGAAAATTAGTGCTGTAATGTTTAAAATCGCGTCGTAAAAAGCCATTATTTCTCGTAAAAAATAAAAAAATGAAAATGGTCATTGTGGGTTATCGCTAAGAGATAGACTTTTTTGTAGACCTTCTAAAGGTGTTTAATAATGTAGAACATTGTTTTGATTTATCACTTAGGGTTCAGCCAGCGTTTGCAATTAAAGTGCTAAATCTTGAAAATTATCATTTTTCTTTGCAACATCAGATTTGAATTATAGATCAAAACCAGCTAGTTGACACCCTCTAACTATGACAAAAAAATCACATCAAAATCCGTTGCGTAGTTTTCGAGATATACGCATATAAGGGGACAGACAGCGGAAAGTGACTGTTTTATACTATGTAACTAGCTGACCCGGCGAACTTTGTTCCGCATCAAAAGTAATAACTGCTGTCCCCCTATGTTAATACTGCAATATCTTCGAAAATATTTGTTTAAATTGCATGCTGTAAGGGCCAGTATCATCTATATTACATGCACGATCATTTAAGACACTTAATTGGATGAAAATTAATGCTGTAATGTTTAAAATCGCTTCGTAAATAGGCCATTATTTCTCGTACAAAGTAAAAAAATAAAAATGGTCATTGTGGGTTATCCCTAAGAGATATACATATGCCCTCGCTGACTTTTTTGTAGGCCTTCTAAAGGTGTTTAATAATAAAGAACATTGTTTTGATTTATCACTTAGGGTTCAGCCAGCGTTTGCAATTAAAGTGCTAAATCTTGAAAATTATCATTTTTCTTTGCAACATCAGATCAAAACCAGCCAGTTGACACCCTCTAACTATTAAAAAATTACGCGGAGTCCCTACGCGCTACTGAAGTGGAACTTTTTAACAGACGAACATTTATAACAAGCTTAATTTATAAAGAGCACAACTTACATTCCACAGTCGGTAGTTTTACCGATACACGGTAAAACTACTGACTGTGGAATAGAGATTGGCGGGTTCGATCCCCACTCGAGTATCCCCATCTTAAGGTCAGGTAGAATTTGGTGACTATTTTATTTAGAAGGATGTGTCATATTCGACGTCGCATTGTTCTTTGATTTAGGTAGTCCCCCAAGCTCAAGCCCATTCGATACCCATATTGTAAAGTGCATTAAAATACTTATAGCATTGGATTTAGAATGACGTCACATTTTCAAGTTATGAAAAGCCCTTTCATTTGATACCCATATTGTAAAAAAGCATTAAAACTATATTTGAATGAGTGGCGGTGGAGTTTCACCGGTCGAGCCAGCCCATTCATGCAGCGAACTGCTTGGCTCTACGACTGTTAATAATATTATCAAAACTTAGCGTGTATAAAAACATTAAAATTGAGTTCTAAGGTTCAATACATAATAAATATTTATTACATACTTAATATATACATACTTAGATACTTACATACATACATTGCAAAATAACAAATATCGATTTAATTATCCTTATATTAACAAATATACGTCTGGCATGTTCGGTAGCCGCTTCGTACCTACTTGTTGTGTTACAAAAAAATAGAGATTTACAAAAAAAAATACTAGTACAGATAGCACAAAAAGAATTAATTAGAGAGAAATTGCAATAAGGTAAAAATAATTAAGACAAATCAAAATTTAGTTAATGTAATACAATTAGACAAAGAAATTAAAAAGCCCTTATTTTACTAGCTACATATTGCATTTTAATAACTATACTAGTTGTTGCTCGCTACTTCATCTGCGTGGACGCCAAAAAAGCAGGAAGAATACTGTGCCTGTCCCATTATACGGGTTCATCGGTCACCCCCAGTTAGTGATAGTGTGATAATATTTAGCCTATATTGACCTGACCCTCTTGGCTATATTTAAGCAAAATTCGACGTAAAAGCATGCAGTACTTTTACAGTTTATCCGTAACAAACATACAGACAAACATTCTAAGAACTATATTTTGAGGTTCGGTATCGATTGTAGATCATATCCCAAGAATTATGCAAATGAAATATTCAATGAAACTCAATGAAATATTCAACTTTCCTACAATTTTATTACATGTATAGATTATTTGGCGGCACATTAGGAAGAAATTATTTATTTTACCCATTTTGTTTTTCATACTTCTTAAACGTATTTGTAATCTAATTGTACTTTTGTACATGTACACTAATGGTGTAAAGGTAAAAATAATTAAGACGGTACACTAAAGGTAAAAATAATTAAGACAAATTAAAATTTAGTTTATATAATGAAATTAAATACAGTAATAAATACAGAAGTAAAAAAGCCATTATTTTACCTGCGACCTATTGCATTTTAATTACTATATTATTTATTGACTAATTACTTAATGTTTTACAATTCTAATACTGAACTAGTTGTGTTACTCCTGTGTCTGTATGGATACTTTTTATTAAGGTTCCCAAGGTTGGTTTTTCAGTTGTAGCGACGTCAACCTAATTATTATTATTATTATATAGCATTAAAAATGCCTTGTTTGTATATTCCTATTATTATTTGAATTTTTGGTTTTGTTCTTTTTTTTAAGTAGCATATAAATTTAAAAATTAAAAACAATATTTTTTATGCAGTTAGTACTTTTGAGACACGGTGCGATAAAAACAGTGCCGCTACTAGCTACTAGATGTCTATGTACAGTTTTTAATCACGCTATGGAAATTCTCTTCCTTGGTTTATATAAGCCGATTTATGTTTTAGTGTTTTATATTACCTATAATACCCGCGAGGGGGCGTTAAAAGCGTTAAGCGATTTTGCACGAGACATTAGAAGTTCCACTTCAATAGAAGTTCCACTTCAAAAAAAACCGCATCAAAATCCGTTGCGTAGTTTTAATGATATAAACATATAATGGGACAGACAGTGGAAAGTGACTTTGTTTTATACTATGTAATGATGATGATGATATGTAAAAATCACCGAAATGATAATGAAATATCACTTGTTGAAAATCACCTAAATATCATATTCTGAGTTCTACATGGTGCGTTCAAAGATAAATCTGATTTTCTTCTTCTATCTATTGTCTAATACCAAGGATACCCTAATGGTTATCCAACTCGGAAATGTCTTTACGACCCAGCATGTCAAACTTGTTTTGGACAATGGACAAGAAAGATAACCTACCACTGTCCTTATTATGTCTTCTAATGCGAAAAGGGTCCATCCATAACCTGTTTGACCACTTTCCGGTGTGGGAAAGGACGTTACTGTTTATGTTTAATCCGAATGACCCTTTCTTTTATATACATTCATATAGCTAATTGAAAAAGTTTTATAAAATGATTATTATTAAAGAAAGTTTATAAAGGTCCTATTGGTCGAGGTCCCCACATCTGATTCAGAAGTCGTGGGTTCGGTTCCGTATATTCACAGCAATGATTTCTTGGAATTCATTTCTGAATTTATGTGCGATAAATATCCACAATATAACACACAGCCAAATGGACGACATGGATAGTTCGAAAGGATGACATTTTCTGCCGAAAAATGATGACAATTGATTTTACTGAACGAAATTTTAAATGAAACGATTATTCATATGGTTAATACTCATTTAGGCAATGAGTTTTATCTTACTTAACTTTAAAGTTTTTGAAGTGGGATTCTCATTAGAACCATCTCAAAAAGAAACACTATTTTTTATATCCACACGCCATACTTCTATGTATAATATATCTTATACATAATCTTATATCTTATATCTATAACTTCACGCTAAATCGCTTGCGGGATAGGGAGAGAGAACAGAGCGCCCAGAGGCACTATTCTTACACACCTCACTCGCTTCGTTGACTTTCATAACTCTTTTCATGCACGCGCGTCGATTTTTGAGGCTCCTAACATCACCTTCCTCCAGAACACGTTCTAGTTGGTCATGGAATGTGTGTCTTGGCCGTCCTCGACTCCTACATCCATCCGCTTTTGCATTGTATATCGGTCAATCTTGCATAATCCAATCTTTCTATATGTCCGAACCATCGGAGCATGCCCTTTCTTACTACACAGACACTTTCTTTCAATCCGACTTTTTTCCTTAAAAAATACACTCTTTTTTTAATTTTTGTATGCCTATGCCGAAAATAAGCGCCATATTTTAATACGCACTTTCTTATAAATTTATCGTTTCATCAAAGATCTTTTATTTACCTTTTAAAAAACCAACAAAAGACTTTGCATACAATTGCGTAGAACCCTTCAGCTAACAAGTGTAAGGGATAATCGGGACAATGACTGCTTTTTTTGTATCTTGGAATCATCCCTTGGACTTGTATTCCATTGAAGTGGACAATGGTTCCCACGTTGTAAACTCTGGTCAAACTGGTTTGTCATGTCCTTAAGGGTGGACAGACACCCTTTGACCGTCTTCAGATCCATATGACAATCTAACTATATATTATATTTGCAAGGATTAGATTGTGAGAAAGTTCGGTAGTACTGTTTGATAATTTACAACGAATATTTTTTAACTGACATTGTCGGTTTTAATTAAGTCATTATTTTATTGCATAATTGCTATTGTTTTTTTTTTAATTTAAATAGGAAAAATAGTAGTTATATGTGGTTCAAGCCAATAGGTTTATATGGCGAATAATAAAATATATAGATAATAATTAAATATTATTTATATTATTTAAATAATTTTATTGGGACGCGTTCATAAATATAGATTATGTTCATTGATGTGAGTGTTTTTCTGAAAGTTACAGAGATAAATGTTAAAGGTATATAATTAAAATCTACCTATTAATTTTAAATAAACACAAGTGTGGATATTGTCAAGATTTATTTTTGTTATGTATGAATTATGATTTTAGGAGTAACTATTAAAAAATAATTTTATTTTAAAACTAGTGTGAGTTTGATTTACATCGTTTATTTATCTAGAAGCTAGAGTTATTATTTAATTTATATAATTCAGCTGCCAGCTTCATAAAATATCCAAAATCTGTCCGTTTTAGGTGCGCCATTTTAGATTATAGACATTATCAACTAGTTTGAATTCACCAGATCTCCTTAAATCTCCTCAAAAATTTATTTTACTATTAAAAGCCCGTGTTAATTGTAAATTTTCGAGCTCAATTTGATGTGATCAAAACCAAAAGTGTAAACTTAACACCCGCCGTGTAATACTACTACCCAGTTATTCAAAAATACTAAAGTCCCAATATTATTCTAAAATATCACAATAACATTCACCATCCAATATAAGGGTCCAGTATTCAATCCGATGGACCATTTAAGCAGAGGTGATGACATATAAAATTTTGTGCCAACATCACACGGAGATACAAAGGGATACGAGGACAATACAGCAGCCCCAAGATCTGTCCAAGAGAGAGAGAAAAAAAAGAAAAAGAGTTTTGTTTAATATTGAACGCGTGTGTTAATAACAGAGTAAGTAGTTAAAAAAAAGTGTAAGGGGTGCGTTCTTTTTGACCAAGCATAAATTTAAAAAAAAACATATTTAGGCTCTAACCATTTAATTAGTAACAATATTAAATCTAATTTTTAACGGACTTCGAAAAAAGGAGGAGGTTGCCAATTCGTCTGTATGTATATATTTTTTTTATGTCTGTTCACCGATATTTTTTTCAATTATGGACGAATTTCAAAAATTTTTTTTTGGTCGATAGTGTTTACTTTCGAGATAGTTCCATTTTCATCAGGTCAGGATCTGATGATGGGAACCAGGAGAAATCGAAGGCAATCTCCGAAAATTGTATGCGAGTATGGTGTTTTTATTACGTAATGGTAATGTCTTAGGAAATATTCTGTATGGTGTCAACATCTGATGCTGCTGTGCTGATGAAGAAGCCACTGAACTCCTCAACGGTTAGGAGTTTGAAGACAGCACTGCAATTTTTCGATAGAAACTACTTGGTAGTATGTAGGGCTAACGTGTTGCTTGTCAGGTATACTTGAATATACGTCTGATGCTGCTGTGCTGATGAAGAAGCCACAGAACTCCTTAATGGTTAGGACTTGGGAGACAGTACCGCAGTTCGTCGATGGAAACTGTTTTGTAGTATAAAGGACTAACGTGTTGCTTGAGAGGTATGCTTAAATCAACGTCTGATAGTACTGTGCTGATGATGAAGATACGGAACCCTTAAACAGTTAGGAGTTAGGACACAATACTGTATTTTTTTTTCTGCAATACTTTCAAGGCTACGACTGGTCTTCATTGGGGCTGCAGTGCTATTGTCTACCCATGGTAATAACAAAAATGTAAATACTTAACGAGTATTATCAAACTCTTTTCTCTTTCTCTTTCTTTTTTTTTCTTTCTCTCTTTCTTCTTTATCAAAGTACTTATTAATAACAATTATAGCTCCCTAAAAATATCAACCATTTAACAAACGGACGTCTAAAAAGTGATAACATATTTAACAAACTGAAAACCATGTAAATGAACTAACTTCTATTGAAGTTCACAACTCATTAATATCACTAAAAATCGTGAAACAAATTACTTAAAAAAACAGTTAAACCGACTTCTAGAAAAGTAAACCACAAAATCTTTAAGTAAATGAAAACAGTACCTTCATAACTACAAAGCGATAAATAACGAAACTTACTAATTTGTATACTTAATACAATATACAAAACGTATCTAATACTTTTATAAAGTTAAGTTACTAAAGTACTGTTTTCATTTACTTAAAGATTTTGTGGTTTACGTTTCTAGAAGTCGGTCCCCTGAAAACGTTGTGCTTCCATGTTGCAGCAGCGCATGGGCGATACAACTTCCTTTCCACCTTTGCCCGTTAAAAACACGTCTTCCAGAAAAAGTACCATACCATTTCTGACCATATTTGGGGCTACATATTTCAAATGACTTATTATATAAAGTACCTTAGCCATCACACGGAACTTAACCAACTGGTTTTGGACAATATAATAGTAATCCAGCATCTTTGTCTATTGCCTTTTGTCTATCTGTTTTGGTAAGGGTCTAGTTTAAACCAGTTTGGCCACTATCCAGTGTGAGAAAGGACAGTTTTGAATGACCTTTTATTTATTTCCCCAATTATTTTTGACGAACGATGTGAATTACCCGATCTATTATTGCAAAGTTCCCTTTATGTAGTATTGGCCAAATTTTTAAGAACTGTTGAGAATAATTGACATTAAATTTAACGTGTTCTAAGTATATCAATTTACGGGAGAATTATAGATCTGACTCAATATTTATCCTACTATGTTTGTAATATATTAAACATTTTAAAGCAATAATAATTGTTCTATGATATAACGAATATGCTGATTAGGTATTAAATGATCACAGGATTAAATATTGTATTTGTCGAGATCCATTAACGATACAGATTTGGCTGCTATGAATGTTTTTACAAAAGGAATTTTTGTTATAAATACATACATATAAAAGCCAACATTCATCGACTTAAATAATCGTTTAAATTTACTTCTTTTTATTCTTTGAGTCACTGGTATTCCTTTCTGCCTAACAGATTTAAATAAAATTACAAATGAAACATATTGCACATATGGATAAACATTTCCATTCCTTATTTTAAACTTTTCCTATTAAATTTACATAATTAAAAATAGACAATATTTACCCTTTTATACAGGTGTAACGGTCGAAGGAGACATGTTATTCTTTCATCGTCCCTTGCATATACATACAATCATTTGTAATATTCGCATAGACGTGGACAATGGTTCCCACGTTGTAGGTAACTGGTCAAACTGGTTTGTCCTCGCATGAAGGGTGGACACCCTTTGACCGTATTGAGGTTCCAAGACGTTTTATTGCCAAAACGTGATAGCGGATATGTTGGCAAGGATTTGTTTGTGGGAATATATTATTGCATCTGGTGGTTTCATTGTAGGGCGGTTAAAAATAATAACACATGGATTAAACTTCTAAGATCTTCGGACTCTTGTCGGACTTAAAGATACTTTGCTTATTTTGATAAAGGCTTTAAAGATATTAATAGAGTAAATACGATTTAGTTAATTTAGGATCATCAAAACATACTTATGAGGTAAGATGAGATACTTTTCTACAAAAATAGACTAGCTTCTTTTTTAAAGGAAATCAAATGTTTTTTTTATGGGATATAAGGGTAAACCAGCAGGCGTGTCACCTGATGTTAAGTGACCTGCGCCGCCCATTGAACACAAATAACAAACAAATAGTATTGCAGTTGCATTGCCGACTTTTAAGGGAGTAGGGTAGGAAGGGATTGGTAAGGAGGGTGAGCCTCCGGGTAACTCTCTCACCGAAAGAAATGCGGCATAAGCCACTCTACGTGGATCTTCTAAGCCCTAAGGGGTCGTGGTATTTCACCGGTCGAGCAGGTCTATTTATGCAGCAAACTGCTTAGCTCTATCACTATTATTATTGTAGAGTTTAGGAACTTTAAACTGAGGTTTTATTATAATTTTATATTACTCGTCTAATTTGAATTTTATCTTAAAATAATTAGGATTCCTTATTGATCATTTGCAGTATATAGGTATTCACTATCTAGGCTTAAGACTATAATAGACTTAATCTAAACTCATATTGGTTTTCTGACCAGTTCTTTTTTGATGTTATCTTACTTTCCAGTCGTTTCTGGCTACTTTAAAAACTCCCTTGCGGGGTGGGCAGAGAGAAGAGAGTGCCAAACGGCACGATTCTTATACGCCTCACTCGCTTCTTTGCCTTTCATTACTTTTCTCATATACGCGCGTCGATTTTTATGGCTCCTATTTAGCAAGCTATGTGTCATGGTCTTTGGATGAATGACGAACTGAAAAAGTGGAAAGTAGCTATGCACTAGTTTAATATATTTCTTTTATATATGTGTACTCCAAACACACAAATATAAAAAAATGTAGGCGCGGGATATGAAAAAAATTAAAGGAATATTTAAAAAGATAAATAAGAGATCTGTAGGCGTCGGAATATGAACTATTACTTAAATAATGATATGGACCTTATATTATTAAAAACCATAATATTGAAAAGGGGTTCTGCAACACTTTTTCATCTTAAGAGTATGCGCGTGCGCACTTTGCATCCCTATAGGGAACCATTTGAAGGGTTGCTCCCCCTGGTCCATAGACATGAATTCGAAGCTGTTTGCTTTATTCTCTTTTTTTTTAATAATAGTTTAAGTGTGAAATTAATATATTAATGTGTAACATCGGTGGTCCAGTGATCGAGCTTCCCTGCTTCTGTTTCAGAAGTCGTGGGATCGATTCACCGATTCACACCAATGTTTTCTAGAAATTCTTTTCAAAAGTGAAGTGCGATAAATAAATATCGATGACTGACAACTTTGTGGTCGGTGCACAATTCACCCATTTTGGGGTAGAAAAAGACGTGATGTCGTGTTAATGTTGTGCTAACAGAGGCTCTACCACTGTGCAGTTCGTTGCATGAATGGGTCGGATTCGTGCGGTTCGTTCGGTGAGAGAGGTATCCAGAGGCCCGATCCCCTTCCAACTTTATTTCCCCTCCCACTCCCCTCAAGAACGGCAACGTACCACGGTGTTCATGGGCGGTGAGTAGTTGCTTACCATTAGGTGACCCATTTGCTCGCTTGCCCTCCTATCCCTAAAACAAATGTTTAACATATTATTATTTGTATAGGTCATTTGATAGGAAATGGAAAACAGGTGACTTTTCTTAACAAGCAACAAATGATACAGCTATTTAGCAGGTACAAACTCAGAAACGCCTATACAATATTGAGAGCAAAAAATGTAAATATTGATTGTAATGCAAATAAACAGGTTTTAAAAATATTGTAAGAAAATAAATCGAATCTAAGAATTTCCTAATGGATTTCCTTTTTAAAACAACTTTTCAGGATTGTATCGCGTTCATTTCTTACCTATTTATATTTATCTCGACGTTTCGAACTCTTTACAGAGATCATCTTCACGAGGATTTCCTTTTATTAAGAGCACTTTTTGCGAGTCACGCATTTTTTTGGAATGGGAGGGCAAACGAGCAAGCGAGACAGCTGATGGTAAGCAACTACCGCCGCACATGGACACCTGCAACACAGATAGTGTTATATTGGCGTTGCCGACCTTTAAGGGATAGAGGATAGGGAAGGATGGGGAGTGGTGGTGGGCCTCCGGATACCCTTCTCACTAAACGAAACATGGCATGAGCCACTTTACGATATTCTGAGCATTTCTTGGCATATCACTGGTCAAGTCGGCCCGTTAATGCAGCTAACTGTGTAGAACTTTGCTATATAATTAAAATAATCGTATCTGCGTGTCGAGGCATAATTACCGCTGCCTTATACCTGTGTATGAAACAAAAACAAAATATCTAACAAATTTAAACCGCAAAGGTAAAATTTGCAACCGTTACGAGATTTTTATCTATTTAACGACAAGAAAAAACATTCATATGACATGAGAACCGACTGTCCCCTTAATGTATTAAGATAAAGGATCCAATTGACCGCAGGGGAGATATGAGGGACCATTCATTGTATGAGATACAACTGTTCATCATTTGTACTTAGAATAAACATTGATTTATATCAGACTTTTACTAAAACTAAGTATTAATTTCTTAAGAAAAACAGTTGTAGGTAGTGTGTTAAAATAATATTGTCTTCTTAGAATAATAACGCGTTATTATTCTAAGACTGTCTTGATGTACGTAGATAGTATGGAGGATAGAAGTAAGGAGGACAGTCTTGTATGAGGGATTAGTCCAAAAAATGACCACTTGTGACCACAAGTAATATGAATGCAGTAGAGTGAAGTGTGCTGAGTTGAAAATTTCAATATTTCTCTTGATGGACTTCTGTTGCTATAAAATATGCAGTATTTAGAATCTCAACTATTTATGTAGTCAAATGTAATTTAGTGAATAATAATTTCTTGACACTTTTCAATACTTTGAGATAATCCTCCTTACCTTCCTTAGTAAATATTTATAAGGACAGTAGCTGACTACGAAATCATATGAAAATAAATGTTCTGTCAAAAATATACATAGTTTTTAATTAACCAATGAAAAATAGGAGTTAATCGTGGAGGGGTGAAAAGGTATGTAATAAATAGTATAAAAAAAACGCTACAACATTTAGATGGATGACAAATGTCCGATTCGCAGACCTAACCGCTATGTACGAAAATTTTTCGACCCATTTCAGAAGAGTTTTAATTATAACCAACACCGTTGCACGATAATTTTATATATTAGTTAAATTATGATCTATTTCTGGACTTTATAAAACGTTTAACCTTTATAATGTTTAAACTCGTTAGAAAATATTAGCACTGCGAATAATCAAATTATCTGTGATACGCCATATTGTGAATCGCCAAGAAGCCATAAATATTTCATAAGTCGGTCATCAGATGAAGCCGTTTGTAACTAAATTAGGTTGAACTAACTTATTTATTTCTTAGATTTTCGCGAATTACATTCATAACATTGAAACATCTTTTATGGATTATATCGCGTTTATTTAGAACCTATTTTACATTTATTTCCCGACGTTTCGAACTCTTTACAGAGATCATTTTCACGCGACCAAATGGCACCCAAAATGTCATCTTATCAGGGGGGTAGCATAATCAAGCCAACCTAAGTCAGCATCTCAAATCTAAGTTCAGGATTAAAGACTGGCAACTCAGATGTGACGCCCCTAGTCTTGCCGATGTTCATGGGCAGCAGTAGTCGCTTTCCATCAGGTGACCCACATGCCTGATTACCCCTTTTCTCATTAGAAATAATAATTATTTTTGACTGAATGTTATCTGCTGACATTTTTAATATTTTTGACATTTTATAAATTTAAAATTATTGATTATTTTGCTAGACATTTTTTTTTTGTATACTTTTTTTTAAAACATTCACACGCCTACTTTGGCAAATTTTGGAGAAACCTGAAAATAACTACTCTCGATATCTTGTACAATATATATATCTTGTGCAATCAATCAATCAATCAATCATTTATTTATTCACAAAATTTTGGGTATTTACAATATGGTGACAATTTATTTTCAGGTTTCTCCAAAATTTGCCAAAGTAGGCGTGTGAATGTTTTAAAAAAAAGTATACAAAAAAAATGTCTAGCAAAATAATCAATAATTTTAAATTTATAAAATGTCAAAAATATTAAAAATGTCAGCAGATAACATTCAGTCAAAAATAATTATTATTAACGGCTTCACAATTGAGAAAATTAGTTACAAAAGTTTGTCATTAAAAAAATCATCTAAACAATAAGAACATTTTTCTGCTAATATAGTTTTCACAACATTTTTGAATTTTACTACGTTGTATAGTTTTATTTCCTGCGGTATTCTATTATAAATTCTTGGCGCCATACACAACAGGCTTTTGGTCATCAGAGTTGTTTTCGCACTGTGCAAACATAGTTTGGTATCATCACGTCTATTTCTTTTTATGACATCTGACTTGCGCTGGAATAGATAGGGATTCTTGTGGACAAATAGAGCTACTTCTAGTATGTACAATGACGGGAGTGTTAAAATTTTATGCTTTTTATAATATGGCTTACAGGTGTCCGTTGATTGCAGGCCAAACATTGCTCTTATGCAGCGTTTCTGGGCTTTAAATGCATCTATAAAATTTGTGGAACTGCCCCAAAATATGACACCATAACGCAGTACTGATGCAGCAAGGCCGTAATAGGCAGTAATGACGGCATCAACGCTAACTACTCTCGATATCTTGTACAGGCCATAGGCAGTGCTGCTTACTTTTTTGCATATGTAAGAAATGTGGTCTTTCCAATTCAATTGTCTGTCCATAATAAAACCTAAAATCTTTTCAGAGACTGCTTCTTGAATAACATTGTTGTTGTAGCTGATTTTGAGACTGTTAAATAGCTGCGGTCTTTGACAGAAATGAATTAATTGAGTTTTATTAAAATTTATTTTTAAATTGTTACTGTCTAGCCAGCTTATAATTGAGGACAGGGAGTTATTGTCTTTCTGATATGCTATGGTGTCTTTACATTGAATAGAAATGGTACTGTCATCTGCAAATAAAGTCATTGGATGTTCCGTGCTTTTAGGTAAATCATTTATATAAATTATGAATAATAGAGGCCCTAGCACGCTTCCCTGCGGTACCCCATACGCTATATTACGAGATACGAGATATAATACAAGGATGTTCACAAATATGTTTAATAGAACTGGCAGAACATGTAGAAGAATTTGTAATTGTTATTTTATTCTTAAATAGTTCCCCGATTCGAGTACCTCTCTTTTGAATAAATAAGTCGCGGGTTCCAATCCTGGTCTCCGCCATTGGCTTTTCGAAATTATTTTCGGAAGTTATGTGTGATATATTATATCGATGACTGAAAAACTTTGTACCCGGTATGGCAATAGGTTTGTCACCTATTCTATTCGGGACGTAAACATAACGGTGAGACGAGGCTTAACAGCCGCAGCCTACACTTTCGGGTAGAAAAAGGCGTGAAGTTATGATAAATATTTCACGGATTCGAAAGCAATAAAAACAAAATCAAAAGTAACAAAAGTGTAGTTTTAATTATAAAAATAAATAGTACCTATAATATAAACTAGAACTAAACTATTTGATGTGATACTTTCTAATTGTAATTTTTCGGTGCAGCTATAGGTTGTAACACGTAAGCCTGACCAGTCGCTCTATCAATCACATGGCCTGTAGAAGGTTCTAGAAACAATCTTGGAACGGTTGTGGCTGCACTAACGTCAGGCTGTTGATGCTGTCGTACACCAGCTCCACCCTCATAAGGAACATATTGGGTCAATCCTGCTTGTTTGCCGTATTGAGTGTCAGTATCCTGCTGTTTCTTAGGGTGGTATTGTGAAAAATCTGTTTCTCTTGCAGAATTAAATTGGGATTGATGTTGTTGCTTCTGTTTTTCCGAATCATCTTTCTGACTTACGACTAAAACGACTTGTTTCTTTTCTTTTGGTTGCTGACGATTTGTCTGTCGTGGATTTTCTTCGTCATAACTATTAGTTTTTCTATTTGGCTGACGCTTTGGCTTTGGTTTCTCGTATTCTTCATCTTCTTCATCATCTGCATAATCTTCATCCTGGTGAGTTGCAGCTGCTTCTAATTCCTCTTTGTTCTTTCGCTTCAACTTTTGAGGTTTAGATTCTTCTTCGTATGTTTCAGCTTGTCTATAATGTTTTCTTTCAGCTTTTATTTTAGGATGAGCTCTCTTAGCACGACCGTTTTCTTCATAGCTCGACTTCTCTGGATCGTAATCGTCGTTGTCATATGAAGGAGAGTTGACATTGGATTCGTCATAAGGGTCTCTGGATTCATGGTAAGATCCGTCGTTATGGTCACCGTCGTAGTTTTCATCACCATGGTTATCACCGTGACCGGCATGATTCAGGTCCCAGTAATGTTCTCCGTATCCTCCTTTTTTATCACCCCATCGTACCTTTAGAATTTATATTATTGTTTAAATTTTACTAGGATATAACTTATATAAATTTCTTAACATCTATATTTTTTTCAAGAAGCAAAGTGATTCGAAAATAGTAATAATTTTTTTATCTTACGTCTTTTACTAGGAATTTCATTTGTTCGTGTGTACTATAAAATTTTATTTGAATTAAAGATGATATCTAATCGACCATTCTAAGAAATCTAAATATCGTAGAAACAAACACATATTTTTAAAATTTATGTTGTATGAAGTTTATTTTGAAATACTTCGAAATAAATTTACTAATTTGCGATTTTTATTTTCTGCAAAAATAATATCTTTGCTAGCCAATTTAGTTATTTGAATATAAATATCATATTTATTGAAAACAAATGGAACTAGGGATCAGCCAATCATTTTAAAAACTTTTAAAGTTTGCTAACCGATCCGCTCTTACCTATAAGCCTTCAAAACTGAAATTTTAATTTAATATAGAACATAATCTGATAGTTAGCAAGTAATTATCTAATATCATTCGTAATTAGTATTAAGCAATTAATCATGGAAATAGAAAGTTAGCAAAGTAAAGAGCTTGAAATATGATATCTTTGTAAGTATATGAAATATTAGCAAATAGATTTTTTAAGGCGAGCGTCTAAATATGATCTTTACAATACGTTTGGATAATTTAACAATATATAAATAAATAATATGCAACAGAAAAAAAAAGAATAATATATAGTATTTTCCACAGAAATTGGTACCAGATTTACAAAATCATTTTCTAGTATGTACTTCATTTTTATTACATTGCGGAACAAATTTCTGTGTAAAAACTGATTGATAAAAAGCATTACGAAGCATACTTTGGCAGAGAACAATCCTTCAGAGGGTTTCGCCCTCTCATGCCTTTCGGTAAAATGACGTTCGCTGCCCAGTCGGTGGCCCTGATTAAATTCCTCCGTGGTCGGAAAGTGTCTATACCTTCAGCCAAGCGAAGCGAAGCAAAGCGGAAAAGAGAAAGAACAGAAAAAGAGATTAAAGAAGGAGCAAGATAAATATAGGGTTTTACTTTTCCCATGTCCCTGTGGTTCTTAAAGTCTTTCTTCTCGTAACGCTGTTCCCAAGTGTCGGGGTCCTCGCAGACATGACCGAACTCTATGTTGTATGGACTCAACTGTACTGAGAAAAAATCCCTATAAGCATAGAATGCCCAGCCTTATAAAATAAGAAAAGATTACAGAAATGATAATATATAATCTATATTATTATATATACCAATAGTAATACTATATTCATATTTTTTAACGTAGATAGATAAACTCACGCTTGTATCCCATAGGGATAAGCAGATACATTGGTAAGCTACGGTCCTGACGTGCCT
The DNA here is from genome assembly GCA_905147225.2 of Euproctis similis. Taxonomy (NCBI): domain Eukaryota; kingdom Metazoa; phylum Arthropoda; class Insecta; order Lepidoptera; family Erebidae; genus Euproctis; species Euproctis similis. The sequence continues at coordinate 4,452,159 of LR990118.1, read as the reverse complement.
CCAGCAGAGCACCACGAGGCCAGTAATTTATTCATAGATCAAAAAACAAGTGCTGCAAACTTATTTAGCGGGTCTCAATATTATGCTAGGTCCATTGCAGGGTAGGCAAAAAGTATATATCGCCATTATACACGAATTTTATACACATGACTGGATGACATGAAATGAATACAAGAAAATCTCTTGCTTAAATGATTACTAAAAATATGCATAATGCTAATATAACTACAAAATGTTTAGTTGTGTCGTAACTTATTTGCATTATATTGTCAATAGATTTCATTTTATTTGAAGGTTAAAAAATAATTACAATTTCTAAATGAGCCTTTTTTTATACGACAATAATTATATAAGTAACTAATCTTTTGTATTTTTACATCTTATATTTTAATAGTTTCGTGGCATTCAATGTTATTAGTTTTAGAATGCGTAGTTACGTATTTTTTAAAAGACTTTGCTTTTTATAAAAATTGATTGCAGTTTTGATATCCAGGTTCCAAATTACTTCCAAATGATCTTCCAAACATTGTTGGCGTTTTGTGGTAAAAGTTTCCTAGCAATGTAAAAGATGATTATACTACGGCACTGGGTAATTATTGGTGGAACTGTTCCCTAAAGCAAAGTCACACATCTGAAAGGCTAATGAATATAACAATAAATACACATTTTGTTCTCACATCCTTCTTTACAAAAGCGGTCATTTAAAAACCACTAGAATATCTAGACGATGTAATAAACACCAAGATTACATTTATTTTTTTTGTAATTCGAACTTCTTTCTCGTTTCTTTCACTACAATATTAAAAAAAAATACTTAACTGGACTTTTAGACTCTAGACTTCTAGACTTATGCAATGACTTGTGGATTAATTTCAAATTCCGATACATCCAACATAGAATTCCAAAAGATAACTGGACTACTTTGATATCTATCAATAATTATTTTGTTTAATGTGACGATTCTAAGTACTTTGTCAAGTCTATGGAATAAAGATATTTTTAAATTGAATTTGAATAAATAATAACGAACAAGAATTGATGTCATTCTTACTGAAAAAATTTCGCTTGCGCTTCAATTGTTGACGGATTGTTCGGAGGAGTTTTAACCGTGACCGATCGCGTTTGTCCCCAAAACGATACCGCATGTATTGCTATCAAGCACCAGAGCCATTTCTGAAATAAAAAAAAAACTAAAATTCAAACGAAGAACGTTAAAAAAGTGACAATTAATCAGCACACAAATGAATAGATAATTTTAAAAAAAAACGTTCCAATTTTAAATGATAAATAAAAAACAGAAATTCACAATCACAAAACACAGCCACTTTCACTTATAAATCACTTTCAGCTTTAGTTTCTTGATGCGATTGTTCTAGTAATTAATATTGGGGGAAGTACCGTATTGTTATTGAGACGTGGTGACATCTTGGCTGTTGATGAAGGCTCTGTTGACCGCAACACTGGTAGTACATTTATAGACAACATCGATACATTTCTTGTAAGCAGTGGTTGACAACCATTGGCTAATGATTTGTTACTCCATTGTACTCGATTCACGCATAATGTCGTTTAATGAAATTCCACTTTCGCTTGTGGAAAATAATTTGAATCTTTGCAATCTATGATTTGTAAAATAATTAGGTAGGTATTTATGCAATTACAAACATATTATTCCTATATTTTATTACGCCACTAATCATTTAAGTAAATATACCTAATCAATTGTAAGTTTAGAATTAGATTGATTTAAAGTGCACCTGAAGATTACGGAAAATATAAATATTAATGACCTTCGGGTGTTAATTATCAGCAATTGGAGGCTTCCCCATCATATGTTGACGATTTAGATGATCACTAGGCAGTCGTAACGTAAATACAAATTACCTGGCATAATACAAGATACTGGCAAATAAGAAAATAACAACTACAACTTCAAAAGCAATAACTCATACTCATTGTAGACTATTGTATTAATACTTAGTTTAAATTACACTGCGGAGATTATCTCAATGGCACAAAGTAAACTTATAAATTCTTAGTAGCATGGCTATCAAATAAATTTATCCAAATGTTGAGTTTCGCTGCTAATCTCAAACGAACGATGAACCTTTTGCAAATAGTGCCGCATCATTGATTGTCCAATCTTGGGCACTTATTGTTTCCGTGGTCATTGTGAAATGTCGGGAAACGCACAAAAAAACCACAAGATTATGAGACAATATGATTTTTATTATTAATATTTTTTTTTATGAGATAGGAGGGCAAACGAGCAAGCGTCACCTGATGGTAAGCAACCTTCGCCGCCCATGGACACCAGCAACACATATAGTGTTACTGTTGCGTTGCCGACCATTAAGGGAGTAGGATAGGAAAGGATAGGGGAAGGGGGCCTTCGGGAACTTGTCTCACCAAACGAAACGCGGTATGAGCCACTTTACGTCGATCTTCTGAGAGCAGCATTCATGAGCATTCATGCAGCAAACTGCTTGGCTCTACCACTGTCAAGATGGTCTGATTTTTTTTCTCCAATCAAATAAAAATTCTTTACGCAAGTCACATCAAAGTTCATGAGTGAAGGCTTTCTGTCATGTAGTATTCTTTAGGAATGTAGCCATCCCCAATAATTATTACTTGTTAGTGATCTATGTGTCTGATTCAGAAGATACGGGTTCGATTCCTGGCTCACGCCCATGATTTCTCGTAATCAATTGCGGAAGTTATGTGTGATAAATGTCGATAACTGTCAATTTTGCGCCCGATGTATGACAATAGGTTCGTCACCTATTCCCTTTTGGGACGTAAACATAACGGCTTAACAGCCACTGACTACACCTTTGAGTAAAAAAAGGCCTTGAGTTACGTTTTATTAACAATACTTTTTACAATACTTTTCACCCTCTTATCATTACTACGATGTTATGTATAAGAAGTTGCAATAGAAAAATTAGCGTAATCCAGTGAGAACTATTTGTCTAGCCAGGATGGCTATTATATATATTAAGCGATATATTATTTACTGCACCAATTTAAAAATTTACTACCTAGAATATTCGAATAGAACATTCGGACCCTGGCTCATACCAATGGCTTTTCGAAATTAATTTCAAAAGTTTTGTGTGATAAATATCGATGACTAAAAACTTTGTGCCCGGTATGGCAATAGGTTCGCCACCTATTCCATTTGGGACGTAAACATAACGGCGAGACGAGGCTTTAACAGCCACGGCCTGCACCTTGAACAGTTGTATTGGGACAAGTTTGTAGACAGTTCTCAGTTGTGTTTCTTAATTGTACAATCATTTGTACAATTGCTTTAACCTAAAGAACTTTAATTATAATAGTAACCCAAATGAGGATTTAGGTAATGTCTCAGAAAACCACATTTCGTGATATAAAGTTGATAAATATCATTATATTTTGATCAAATATGGCAATATACCATCATCCTTATTGCTGAAAGAAGGGAGTAGTTAAATAAAACACTAACTGGAATACAGACATTACAGAGTATCTACACTGTAATTAGCATAACTTAAAAAAAATCTCAGATATTTACTTTATTTTAGTACTCTTTGTTGATGAAATTACAAAAATATATTCCGACTATATAACTTTCGTTAGTTATGTGTGATAAATATCGATGACTGAAAACTTTGTGCCCAGTATGGCAATAGGTTCGGCCCCTAATCCATTTGGAACGTAAATATAACGGCGAGACGAGGCTTAACAGCCGCTGCCTACATCTTCGGGTAGATAAAGGCGTGCAGTTATGTTATGTTATATTCCGAAATCAAATCTTGAACATATCTTTTAGAAGATGGAGTTCTAAGGACCTATCGATCGGGGTGACTCCTTCTTCTAGTACAGATTATTTTTTATCATTTTTAATACTGAGGAACCTTTTAGAAATAGAGAGGAACCACAGAATTTAACAAAACCTGTTAATATCTGTAACTGTACTACATATCAGAGGTTCGAAAACGTATGATATTCTCGGCCAGTGGCGACGCTAAGTGGGGTCGGCACAACATGTCCTTCTTTCTAGCTGTCCATGTTATCAAAAGTTTTGGCTCTGGTTTTAATTTTAAAAAAATGTTCTATTGTTTCGATAAATCAATGTAGAACTTCCGCATAAATTTGTTGAAACAATATATTACGTTGAAATGAGTTAAAAATGAATTTATTACTCTGCACTGGTGCAGATAAGAGCCGCAGTCGCACTTACAAATTACTTAACCGCTAAGACCACTCAAATGTTAATTACCCAATCTGTTTTAGTACAACTTGATTACGTTTAAAAGTCTTAAAGTTATATTCCGTGAAATGTAGAAATAAACGTCTTTGTTCTTGTCTTAACTAAGACAAAAAAAAATCACAGATCTTTACAGACTTTTTTTAAGTTTGACATTACTTTTATTTACATAAACTATTAAACCATGAAAGCCCCGTTAAAATCGGCTCAGCCGTTTCAGAGATTAGCTCAAACTGTTTTAACAATGGCTTGGTGAGAGAGTTATCCGAAGGCCCACCCCTCTTCCCTTTCACTCCCCATCCCATTTCCTTAAAGGCCAGCAACGCAAATGTAACACAATTTGTGTTGCCGGTGTCCATGGGTGGCGCTAGTTGCTAACATCAAGTGACTCGCTTGCTCGCTTGCCTTCCTATGTACATGAAATGTAATTTTCGTATACATTTGGTAAAAAATATTTATCATAATTTATTTAATTTACAGTTTGATCACTGTGATTCATCGAATGGATACTATCTTAAAATCTGATAGTCTTGTGCATCGTTCAGTTCAAAGTTAGGTACATATTCGTGTCGTGTGATCTTATTGTCTTATTTTGGATGTTTCGACAGCAATTCTTACGACTCGTTATACAATAATGATCATTATCATTATTGTGCATTCTAGAAATATTTTGCAAAGAGACTTTTCAAGGCCTCTGGCGACCAGAGGGCTGGTCTATTCTTCGCATACAGGATTAGCATTACCATTCAACGTAGCAATGCGGACAGTCTTCTGGGCACGCTTCCAGTAGACAGAGATAGGAAGAAATTTGATTTCAGCTTGTCTTTAATTGTAGTATTTTATTGTTTAAATTGTAAATAATGTAATTAATTTTGTAATTAAATTAACATTGTAAATTGTAAATAAACATTATTGTATAATAAAAATATGATCGCTTACAATTATAGTTATAGTTAATATAATTAGTAGGCAGAGAGAACAGGGCGCAAAAGGCACAATCCTTACACGCCTCACTCGTTTCTTTGACTTTCATAACTCTTTTCAAATATGCGCGTCTTTCTTTAAGGCTGCTTACACCAGCTTCCTTCAGAAGTCGTTCTATTTGTTCAAGGAAAGTCTGTCGTAGCTGTTCTAGACTCCTAAACCCAGCCGCTTTTGCATTGTAACTACTATTTAAGCTAACTTGTATATCTGCTAACCTGATTAACTGTTGAATATTATCTGAAGTTGTTGGGATTTTATTGAATTGATCTGTGGTACAGCGAAGTTGAATACATTTAATACATCGTTCTTAAAGAAATATAGTCTCAGAACAAATATTTACTTGAGTTATACTACTTACTAACTACTTAGATTTGAGCTATATGAAGCAAGAAAAGATACAAACTGGAAATGGGCAGGTCAACGTTGGACGAATGCACAACCAGTGAGGAAGAAAAATTCTCAAAACTGATACATCATCTCTCCAATACTTAAACCGAATATTTTATTAAGGTCCTCAGAAAAAAGGATGTACATTTATTGGCAGAGTAAAGTCAAGCAATGAACGACCAAAGTATGATGACGGTGACACCTAAATTTAAAAAAAGTTAACGCATTAGTTTATCTTATTTGCGTACGAAACCAAAGCAGGTACAGATTCTAAATAAAACCTGAATGCGATCATTACGCTCGGACTCATTATTCGTAATAATAAACTTTCACACCGAAACCCAATTGAGTAATGTAGGGCACTGATAGTGTATTATGTAACCATTCATTGTTAAGTTTTCCTTCAACACTAGGGATGGGGGATAGGGGAGGGGAACGGACTATATCAGACAAAACATTTGAATATACAGATCCCACAACAAAACAAATTAACGTCGATTCTCGTTCTTAAAATGCTGGCAGCTAACGACTTCCTAAAAAAACTAAATTTTTTTTTTATTCTCCCGAATTGGACAGGCTAAAGCTTAAAAGCCATACTGCCTAGAACGACAACAATCATTTAGAAGTAATTTTACACGTTTTAAAGGAGTTTTCGAAGAGGTAAAATCACTTGACAAACTTCTTGCAATAATTTGATGTATTTAAATTGATTAATAGACAATTATTAATAAAATTTAACTAATCATGTACGCCTCTATTTTAGATTTGGTAATAATTTATATACCGTAGCATAAAAAACAAATAAGGGCATAAAAATCAGACGCTTATGGAAAAAAATATTTTTTGAAAGACCCGGCGGTGGACGAATCGTCGGGCAGCAATGACTCGTTTAATAAATAACGATAAGAAATCTAAAAAATCACAACAAAAAAAAAAACATTTTTCTCCTAAACAAGAAATTATAGTTACAAGTAAACAATAAAACCGGCGATTGACGTTGAACTCTCGAAAAAAAAATAACAGTATAGTCTATGTGCTGCCAATTTGTCGGAAGCAAATAGGTTAACGCGCTCACAGCGCCGTTGTGAAACGTGATCGTCATTGGAAAGTATGTCAGCTTACGATTTCCGATCGTACCCACATAGACTATGATCACGATCGCTAGGCAAACAATAAACAACATAATATAGCCAAAGTTGTAAGTGACAGGCGGTGTACATAACATACTCTTGCATTTGAAGTTCATACATCTGTTGATAACTTCACTGTGTACCAAAGTCAAACAAGCTTTATTTTCGTAGGTTTCACAGAAAAGTAGTCAACGTACAAAAATTTAACTTTTTATTTAAAATGAAATCCTTAAACAGGAGCGCTTGAGGAAAGTGCCTCCGTGGAACAAGAAAACACGGACGCAATCGCCACGAGCGGCCTGATTCCAAGTGTAGGGGCTATGCTAAGAAGAAGTTTGGACCCTGGAGGTATTTTAAGGAGGTTCTTCGGATTTCAAAACTGTCATGGTCGCTCATGAGAGCTCTTGAGATCTCTTGAGTAAAACTACTCAAAATATGTAAAATATAATACAACTAGCTGACCCGGCGAACTTTGTTCCGCATCAAAAGTATTAAATGAGGAAAATTGGAATTTTTAAAAGTCAACGGGGTGGCCGTTTACACCCTCTAACTATTAAAAAATCAGCATCAAAATCCGTTGCGTAGTTTCAAAGATATAAGCATATAAGCGGACAGACAGCGGAAAGTGATTTTGTTTTATACTATGTAATGATAATACGGTAATAGTGAGATTGATAATTTTTTATACATTTTTTTAAAAAAACACAACCAAGCAATTATTAATTTTAAAACTATTTTAATATTAGCGTGTAGTCGAAAAATTTTATTTGACATTTCAAGATTACAAACGAAGGCAATTAATGAATCGGATTGCAGCTAACTTCATGCCATAGTGTGAAAGATCATGCTCGCTATATCTTTTAACATATACCGCATAATCATTTAATTTAAAAGCCATAACAAATGTAAGGTGATCTGCCAAGTGGGTCAAGTTGTTTACTGCTTAGATTCGATATTTTATTTGATAAATATCCAGATATTAACATAGAGATCCTGAATTTTTACACGCAATACAATCAGATGTATTCATGATGTCTGAAATTTTAGTTTAGTGTATGGGATAAAGCCAAACGAGCAAAGCGGGTCAGCGCATGACAAGCAACTAGCGTTATCCATGGACGACTGCAACAGAGAGTGTTACAGTTGCCTTGCGGGCCCTGGATTTAGTAGGATTGGAAGTTAGGGGAAAAGGGTTTGGGCCTCCGGATACCTGTCGACCGAAACGCGTTGATATTCGGAAATGTCGTGGTATTTGACCGGTCGAGCTGGCCAATTCATGCAGCGAACTGCGTGGCTCGAGCAATGTTTTTAATTATTACATACCTAACATAGCCTTTTTCTACCCGAAGGTGCAGGCAGCGGCTATTAAGCCTCGTCTCGCCATTATGTTTACGTCCCAAATGGATTAGGTGGCGAACCTATTGCCATACTAGGCACAAAGTTTTCAGCCATCGATATTTTTCACACATAACTTCCGAAAAGAACTTCGAAAACTCATTGGTGTGAGCAAGTGTGACGATTATAATTTTTAATTATTACTGTTATTTAGTTTCTTTAATAACAATGAATTAAATCTTGGTATAAAAATAAGCGTTTAATATGATAATACGATGTCAAGGCATTAGTTTTAGTATCGAGATTTCCATTGCCATCTCAATTAAAACCTATACAATATTGAAATAAATACCTCTTTGTGTCAAAATACTTTATAACGTTACGCCCTTAGCACCATATATCTTTAAATTAATTTTAAATACTTACATCTATATAAATAATCATCATCATCATCATTAGCCCTTTTAAGGTCCACTGCTGGACATAGGCCTCCCCCATAGAGCGCCACAACTGCCGGTCCGCTCAATCATGGGGGGATTTTGCCATAATCGCCACGCTTGGCAGGCGGGTTAGCGATCGCAGTAGGCTGTATTGTCTTAAGAGAGAATGCTGCTGCCCATTCTTCTAGCTTTTCCCTTAGTCGCCTTTTACGACACCCACGGGAAGAGATGGGGTGGCGGTATTCTAAGCCGGCGCCATACAGCATTATATGTAAATAATACTGCAATAAAAATATAATGCTGTTTGATATTAATTTTCTTTATACTTTTAAAATTATTTATGAGTCTGATACATATCGTTATTTACTTCCTACTACTATTCTATTAATGGATTCAGTTTAAACTTTTAATATTATATCCATAAATATCTGAAGGAATAATTAGAACAGTGGCGTAAAATAGCTTACACCTATATTTTCGAAGAAAACTTACCATATGCATTTTGCACTTTAAAAATCAAACACAGTTCTGCACAGAAACGCTCCAGACTGCCATGACGGCATCTTGAATGACGTCTCGCCGTGGCAAACTTAAGTTGTCAATGTGTTGCGCACGGCGTGACGTCATTCAAGACGACGTTTTCTGATTACCAAATTATATAGATTTCCTTTTTTTAAAAAATAACATAACTTCACGCCTTTTTTACCCGAAGGTGTAGGCAGCGGCTGTTAAGCCTCGTCTCGTCGTTATGTTTACGTCCCAAATGGAATAGGTGGCGAACCTATTGCCATACCGGGCACATAGTTTTCATTCATCGATATTTATCACACTTAACTTCCAAAAACAATTTGGAAAAGTTATTGGTGTGAGCCAGTGTCAGGATTCGAAGCCGGACCTCTGGATCAGAAGTCGTGTGCTCGACCACTGGACCACCGAGACTATTTCCTTTTTTTTAATATTTAGAAATCCTTACTATTGCCATACATTAAACTTATTCTTCTTTTGTTGTCTTGATTTAATAAACGCAATGCTGTGCCTGAAATTTGCACTACTTTCAAAAATATCTTAAACTCGTCTGTGGAAATAACTGAAGTAATAATGAAACATTTTATTAATAAGTATTACAGCAATTACAATTGTTTTATAACGTAAATTAATGCACTCAATTAGATTACAAATAATAATTAATTACCTAAAAAAATGAGTACATTTTATATACATTTTGATATTGATAAATCCCAGAACCTCTTAGTTCTGTCTTGTGTAAATAACTTTCATTGGCATTGACACAAACCAACATATCACTTATAAAGATAATTATAACTGCACATAATATCACGCCATATCCCTCGCAAGGTAGGCCGAGAGAACAACGCGCCATAAGGCTCAATTTTTATACATCTCAGTTGACTTTCATAAATCTTGTCATAGAGTATGACAAGATTTAGTCGAGTTTTCAGGCTTCTCACATTGCCTTTCGTTAGGAAACATTCAATTTAGTCATGGAAAGTGTATTATAACAGTCCTTGACAATTATATCCTTCTGCTTCTGCACTGTATACCTGCTTAATCAATCTTGTATCATCGATTCTTTATAAATGACCAAACGATAAACATGCCCTTCCTTATTCCAATACCGATACTAAAATCTCTTTTTAAATGAACTCAAATTATCAGATCACATGACATCAGATGCAATTAAAACAGATATTATTAAAATGTTACATAATTTTGTTGTTGTTTTACATCACTTTCGATTTTTATAGGTGATTGTTCATCTGTTAAGTCGTTACAGAGGCAGCATTTAGTTGACTGCATAACTATGCCGCAGTTTATACTTCACTGATGTTCGTTTGGTTCATTGATTTGTAGGCTATAGATGTTTATTTTTTTCTTTTTATTGTTGGTTAGATAACTTAGGATTTGCCTACGAACGGCCCCTGTTGTTAATGATTACATCTGCTCTGATTGCTTCCTCCTTAGTCTAATTGTCTAGTTTAAAAATAAAAACGCATTCTATTTTACGCATTTTATTTGCTATGTTTTTTTCCTGACATGTCTGAATTTTGAATGTTTTTTTTTTTAAATAAAAACTTCACACTGGTTGCATTTTGAATAATGAGATCTTGGATAATAATCTAAAACATAACCCAAGGCACGAATGTCTGCATAGCATTTAATTTATAATTATATATTAAAATGCGTACTAAATTGATGATTATTCAATAAAAGGTCAAGGAAAACGTCGTGGGAAAATCTTAGCTTAGGGTTTTGGTCATAATGGGAGTGCAAAATCAGTAATTTTTAAATCATCATAATGTTATTAAGCAACATTTCAGTCCGTTCATTTTTATTCTATTCTGATATAAGTATCAGAATAGTAGTAGTTAGAATACCAAGGTCTTGTAACTACATTATTGCTGGATCACCCATCACAATCGCCACAGTGTCAACCATTACAATGATCAAAGCTTTTTTACAAAAGGTTAAGCACTCTGAATTTGATATACTGGTTTCTAATCCTGGCCCAGGCCAGAATTCCTCTCAGAAATAGAGTAAAATAAATATCGAATGATGTGAAAATGATGCAGATTTACAGAAACAGCTTCCACCCCTTTTGGAGGCATGCAAGAGTCAGTGTATAAATTCCACAGCCCACTTTCGTGCATAAACGGTTAGAAGCTAAAAAATGCTGTATATCCTAAAATAAATTTAAGATGAAAGATGAAATGCCTCATTACTCAGTATTTTTATTTCACAGTTTTAATTAATATAAATTGATGCTCCTAAAATTAAAATTAATTTCTCATAAATATCTATGAAATTAGACATTACCTAAGTTAATGAATAATCCGATTATATAATTCTTGAGTAACTCTTCTTGACTGTGACAAATTTTAATGACCATAAAGGACCTAGTCTATTTTTTTTTTAATTTCTTGCTACGTTTCTCAGACATGGTATTTTATTGGAGAATTTCCTACTTTTTAAGTGGAAGTTCTTTGTGTTTTGCATCCGATTCTGTCTGCTCGGCCGGCGAGCGTTCAACCGTAAAACCGCTCATAGAAAGTGTTATAAATTCGTTTTCTTTCTTATTTATAAGACGGTGATTGACAACACAGACGCCATTACCATTCAGAAGACCATTGTACTTACTGCGGAAAATGATCTCAAGAACTATGGTGAGTTTGTTTTATTTTAAGTTTTTTATTTCAATTTCCCTCCATTCTAAGCCCTCTTAAAAACGTGATGATTTAATCTAGCATCTGGCTGTTTTTTATTAATATTCTCGAATTTGAGTATAAACAGTTCAATTTTATTTATAGTCATAGGATAGGTATGTGATCTCAGCATTTGAATTGCCCACAGATATCAACTTCTTTGGTAAAAAAAAAAAACTATGTTTTATTTTTTTTTATAAATACACACTTAAAGTAAATAGAAAATCGCCTAAACACCGTACACCAGTCATGCTCATCATAAACATCTGTACTAGGACTGACATCGAACTCACCGCACTCTTGATTAGCAGTTAGTACGTCAATTCGTAACAAAAATTTAACTTATTATTGAAAATGAATTTTTTAAACACGAGCACTTGAGGAAACTGCCCCCGTGGAACAAGAATACGCGGACGCAATCACGAACGGCCTGATTCCGAGTGTAGGGGCTATCATGAGAAGAGAATCTGACAAGAAAGTCATGTGCCAAATACTAAATCTTATACTCTAAATAGTTAAATCCGTTTAAAATTAATAACAATAATATTAATATCGCCACTGAAAACATAGCAGTAGGCTTCTGCATAAAAGATGTAGCAGCCAGAATACTAGACCATCACAGTTATGACTTATGACCCAACCAATTTTAAATCAGACCCCATGTGTTACTAATATATAAACCTTGCTCTTCAATGCATCTGTTGTCAAAAGTCATGCACACCCACGAAGTACCACCCTACAAGGAGTCCGAACGGTATAGGCCTTTTCGTAATTTTAATAAATAATAATAAGCCCAGATCTTAGTTCTATTTTCTGCAACTGGTTGTGCTAGAAATTAAGACGTGCCGATGCTATTATTATTAAACGATGACGAATTATTAAACCACGACGAATATTTTCTAAATTACGTTAACTCGCGTTTAGTATTAATTTATTAAACAGAGCTGTCAACAGTAACAAAACTTCCCGCGTAAAGATTTATACTTTGATAGATTTGTACTTCTTGCAAAATGGCCGGCGTTACCGGCGAAAATTCTGTCAACTAAATGGACACTATTCGTTCATACTCATTACGTTCCAATTCTTTGTATCTATGGTAAAAATAAATTAAAAGCAAAAACCCTTTTTAAAGAAGCTTTTATTTAAGCGCTCTAAAAATAAGAAAATAATATTTCCTTAAAAATTTCAAGTATCAACTTAGAGCCTCAGTATGTACAATTTATATAATAATAAAAGCTTAATTTCAAACAGTCCAGCTCTTCAATAAGGAGATTATTTAATTCAATTTCAGCTTGGAGCTTTCTTTTCCATTTAATCGCAATGATGATTTTTAATTGATAGCCATATTGTAGAAATGCATCAAAAATATGTATGCCGTCAACTTGGATGATCCACCGTATTGTAATTGGAATGACATATAACATAACTTCACGCCCTTTGTTACCCGAAGGTGTAGGCAGCGGCTGTTAAGCCTCGTCTCGCCGTTATGTCTACGTCCCAAAATGGAATAGGTGGCGAACCTATTGCCATACCGGGCACAAAGTTTGTCAGTCATCGATATTTATCACACATAACTTCCGAAAACAATTTCGAAAAATCATTGGTGTGAGCCAGTGTCTGGAATCGAAACCGGAGCTCTGGATCAGAAGCCGTGTGCTCGACCACTGCGCCACCGAGAATGACGTCAAATTATTTTTCGAGTTATTCTCAACAAGCCCTTTCATTTGATACCCATATTGTAGAAATGCAAATATGGTGGAATATCCGCCATATTGGATTTAGAATGACGTCATATTATTTTTTAAGTTAATTTCAACAAGTCCTTTCATTTGATACCCATATTGTTGAAATGCAAATATTTTTCCCGCTATATTGGATTTGGAATGACGTCATTTTTTTTTCGAGTTACTATTAAAAAGCCCTTTCATTTGATATCCATATTGTAGAAATGCATTAAAAAAAAAACTGTTCCTCTATCTTGGATGATCTGCCATATTAGATTTAGAATGACGTCACATTATTTTTTAAGTTACACTCAATGAGCCCTTTCATTTGATACCCATATTGTACGGAAGCTTAAAAAAAAACCGTACGTGGAGTCCCTCCGCGCGAAAGAAGTGTAACTTCATATTATTGTAAAAAAAATTTGCATTTAGTCCTGGGACCTCTTAAACCAGTGGAAGTGCTTGCCTCATCGTCTCGCCCGTAAAAATTTATTTATCTTAATAACTAGCTGACCCTGCGATCTTCGTACCCACTAAAAGTATATTCTTTCTTTTTTAATACTTATTCTACAATTCGAGAACTGCATATTAGAAAAGAAATAACAATCCTACAATAATTTTATTGTTTGACTTAATATTATTATATCAAACTATAAAAAACACACATAACATTATATTTTATTCTATTTTGCCATTTTTTTGTTTGAGTAATAATAATAATAATATTCATCATCCCTGTTTATGGACCAACCTCGTATTTCAAGAAATATTAAAAAAAAATTTGCGAAATCGGTTTAGTTTTTCTCGAGTTTTGTACTTACTAACACATTCAGTTACTTATTTGCAGAGATGTACAAAATGGTTTTAAAAAAGCATTTAAATACAAAAACGAAACGCGACATGAGCCACTTTACGTTGGTCTTCTGAGAAGTCGTGGTATTTCACGATACGGTACGGGGCTATGCGGTACGGCGGATGCCATATATACTGGCCACCCGCGGATTTCTCGGGAAAACGTCGATTCGTACCGGAATAAACTGTGTCTACAATCGAAACTCTGCCTAGTCAGATTTCGGACTAAGGCCGACTCAACTTAGCTAATTCCACCCTAAGAAGACACAGGTCTGCGCGTTTCCCGCTGAAAATGCACACTTTGTTGCCTCCCTTTTTTGAGGGCACTCGGTTACCCGCCTTAACCGATATCGGAATTTTTGGGGTCGACTTGTCCAGTTTCGCGGTTATCTGGAGGGCAAAGCGAAATTGGCTTAGAAAAAAGACGGTATTTCACGTCAGGTAATCGCTTGCAGCTATATAAAGCGCATTTCCGACCTCACATGGAATACTGTTCTCATCTTTGGGGGGGGGGGGGTGACTCTGCTAAAAGATGAGTACCAGCTTACCCCATTTTACACACTGTTCCGTTGTGGAACGAGTTGTCGGCAACGGTATTTCCGGACCGCTACGACCTAGGCACCTTCAAGAAACGAGCCTATTCCCACCTTAAAGGCCGGCAACGCTGATGTGATAACCCTGGTGTTGCAGATGTCCATGAGCGTAGTAGTAGTCGCTAGTAGGTAGTCGCTTTCCATAAGGTGACCCGCAAGCTCCTTTGCCTCCTTATATCATTAAAAAAAAACAATTACGATCAAATATGCGAGTGAGGCGTGCTTTATGTGCTCTGTTCTCTCTGCCTACTTCGCAATCGATTTGGCGTGAGGTTATGTATGTATGTATAACTTTCAAAAATCATTTCGAAAAGTCATTAGTGTGAGCCAGGATTTGAACCCACAACAACTTCTTGATTCAAAAGCGGTGTGCTCGACCACTGAACCACCTAGTAAATTTTACCTATAAAATTATAATAACCTATAAAAACTTTAAAATTTTAATACATACGATAAATAACAAACTATACTAAAATTGTACTTACAAAAAGAAATGGCATGAATTTGGCTCAAATTAATCAGAAAGTATTTTGTATTTTGAAATGACTATTCAAAATACCTCTCGAGAGGTATTTCAAATAAAATAACTTTAACAAAATGCTTTCAACAAAAAGGTATTTAAATACAAAATAGGTATTTTGTATTTGTATTTTAAATAAAAGTATTTCAAATAAGTCACATCTCTGCTTATTTGTACATTGTAGATGTATGTGAATGCGTCAATATATATTTTCAAATTAAAAAACAATCAAATAAATCTTCAAGACACGTACCTTGGCATTGTAACTATAAATCCGTCGCATTATCTCTTGGATTGTTATCACTCATTATTTATAAATCTTATCCACTAAATTCTAAAATAAAATCACTCCACTATTAAATTATAATTATTAAATTAAATTAAAAAAAAAAACAAATAAGCGATGATATAAATATTATAAACACGTAAACAAACTAATTACACACTGCTAACTTCGCTTCGCGAAAAATCACAAAAAATGAAAAAACAATATTTTTGAGTGATATTGATTCACTCTATCTCTTTCCTCTTCTCTCTCTTTCCTCTTCTCTCTCTTTCCTCTTCTCTAACCTTTATCATTCTTTCTCTTTTCCTCTCGTTTTGTAATGTTCTGCTGTCAAAAGAAACAACTAACATTTTTTTGCAAATTGAATTACATACTTAGTTGGAAACATCTGACTTAACAAATATTTATGATAATCATGATAATAAATATGATAAACAAACAATAATTTGTTTGTTTGGTGTCTAGGTGCTTTTCTATGTATTTTAAGTAAATGTTTAGAAAAGAAAATTAGATAAAAAGTATTAATAGCAAGGACATCTATTGGAAACTAGTGGTACTACAACGAAGCGAGTGAAGTATCTATTAAGAATCCGAGTGCTGTGGAATTATCATCAAAACAGTGACTATATAACTTGAAAATTACTTAGGCCTCATAATTATAAATGTAGTGTATTTCACCGATGTCCATATTAGATTTTAGTAATATATTCACATAAATATCAACATGTAATTATGTATAATAAATCAATTACCTAAAATGATAAACGGCTATAGTTAACTACAGTTGCCGCTAGATAGCGCCCTGCGTCAATATTTAAAACTTTATTATTGAACAAAATAATGTTCGTTCTTAATTCGGCGAATATAAATTATTCGCCGGTTTAAAGTCGAAAGGATTTTTTGTTTTTTAATGACTTTAGCTATAATGTAATCATAAATATTTTCACAATATAATAACTTTTATCATCTTAGTGGTTGGAGCTGCGGCTGTGGCCACATCTAGCAGCGGATTGTGATACTATTCCACTAATAATTTATACCTATCAATTATGCGCTAATAGTACCACTATGCGCTACTAGATGTCTATATACTGCGAATAATCAGGCTTAAGCAATTTGCTTCGTGGATTTATATATAGACCGGTTCAGTTTCGCCTACAGTATAAACATTTAATATATGTAGCGGCCGCAAGGGACGCCCCCTTGCGGCCGCTAAAAGCGTTAAATGGTTGCACGAGCCATTAGAAGTTACACTTCAAAAATATGTTCTCCTCCATCTTGGATATTCCACCATATTGGAATTAGAATGACGTTATATTATTTTTTAAGTTACACTCAATAAGCCCTTTCATTTGATACCCATATTGCAGAAATGCATTCAAAATATCCATTTCTCCATCTTGGGTGGTCCGCCATATTGGATATAGAATAATGTCATACATCATATCATGCATTGTCATCCAAAGTAAACGTGTATACAAAATTTCAGCTCAATCGGTTGAAGATATCTACTTCAAAATTGAGTTGCAAGATTCCAACGAACATACATACTTACATACATACATACATACATACATACAGTGCAAGTTAAATAAAAGCTTTTAATGATAAATAGCTTGCAGACGGCGGAAGTGATTTTATTTTTTAATATTGTACATATGTACTAGTTGACACGCCGAACTTTCTTCCGCAACAAAAGTAATATATAAGAACATTTTGGATTTCTCACTTTTTTTCTTTACTACATCATATATGAATTATAGATAAAAACCACTATCTATTAAAAAAAACCGCATCAAAATCCGTTGTGTAGTTTCAAAGATCTATGCATATAAGGGGACAGACTGTGGAAAGCGACTTTGTGTTATACTAGGTAATAATGATGATGAATAATAAATAAAAAATAATAAATTATCCATTAAACATGAAGTTCAATGTATTCATACTGTTATATAAACATATATTTATGTACTTAGTTACATACATTAACTGCGTCAAATAAATTATTAACTATTAACCCAGATATTTATTGTTTTATATAATAACACGCTATTTATAATTATTATTATGTCAATTATTCTTTATATTTCTTAATTAAGACAAAAATGGGCTCACTGGTTCAGTTCATAAATAATTTTAAAGTAACCGGTTACCTATATTGTTGATGTAGGTGCAAAATGTAAGTTAATATTATAATATTCTCGTGTCACAGTGTGCGTTATTGAACTCCTCCGAAACGACATTTTTTATGGAATAGGTTGGTAAACGAGCATGCTTGTCACCTGATAACTCTCTCACCGAACAAAACGTGGCATGAGCCACATTACGTTGGTCTTCTGAGAGGTCGTCGTATTTCACCGGTCGACCCGGCCCATTTATGTAGCGCACTGCTTGACTCTACCATTGTTGAAGCTTGACCGATTCTCATAAAATTTCAAATTTTGTTTCAATATCGGGTAGGTCTGAGAATCGGCAAATATTAAGTTGTCATCCCCCTAAATTTTAAGGGTAGTAAATTTCATTTTTTAATGTGTTAGATTTTTTTTATGAACCTTTACCCCTCTGGAATCAGCCCCGATTTTTCAGCAAGGTAATTATTACTATTTTATATCATAGATTATTTCTGTAAGGAATGGTTTGATCGAGACATATCTATACAAATGTTATAAAGCTGAAAACTTTAGTTTTTTATGGGATAAGGGGCAAATAAGCAATAGAATGACCTGGTGGCAAGCAAATAACGCCTCCTCCAATAGATACCTGAAACACAGAACGTTTACCCAATGGAACGAGGCATGAGCCATCATATATCGATATTTTAAGAGGTGTTATTTGGAGGTCATGGTATTTCACTGGTCGGACCGGCCCATTCATGCATCGAACCACGTGGCTTTACTACTGTCAAAGTAATTAACATAAGTCCAGGCCATTGTCTAGTTTAAAATCACACTGACTTCTAGTTCCGTTACGATAGACGTTGCTTACAATATCCACGGGAAAAGATTTAATGGAGTTTCGCTATTTCTAGAACATAATCACATTCTCTAAATTTACATGTAATTATTATCACAAAATTATCCGTCGTGCTCTGGTCACCGCCGGTATACCAGCCTTCTAGAACCGAACAGTCTGGTGCGCGATGATGGCAAGAGATCGCACGGGATGTCTCTTTTTTCTTGGAAGATTAGTAGGTCTTTGGTGTGGGACGCTACTTACGTCGACACCCTTGCCCCACGACACCTTCCAAGCACGGGTGGCTGGTGCTGGTGCTGTTTCAGTAGAAAATCTCAAGCGGCACAAATACAGAAACCTTGTAGGTGACTATGTTTTTGAACCGTTTGGGGTTGAGACTCTAGGGACATGGGGTCCGAATGCTCGTGCACTCTATAAAGATCTTGCAAAGAGACTGATCGAGGCCGCTCGCGACCGAGGGCTGGTCTATTCTTCTACTGTAAATAAACATTATCATTCAATGAAATACACGAACAAAATCCAAAGAAGAGAAAGACAAGATCAGTATAAAAGTACATTACTCTGATTTCACAGCTGTATCTAACATGTTTGTTGGCGCTGGCTTCGGCATGGTCTCTGCCATACTACCCAACACATCGAGGGCAGATGAGGTATACCAGATTTGCGCCACCACCACCATACCATCCGCGTCCACACCTACATCCACCTGCGCTTCCACAACACAGGATACCAGGTGAGACATATACCAAAACTCTAGCTTAAACGAGTCAATCGAACTTTAATGAAATGAAAAAGAAAAAATATATTATTAACTTGTAATTCATTTATTTATCTTACAAATTTTTGTGCAAATTGACCGACTCTCAAGTTTGATTGGTTATGATTACTAAAAGAATCTAAGACTTATTTACTAAGATATAGTCTTTACGGAAAATAAGCCCATTGCCAAGTGTCAGGAAACACTGTTTCAGTCATTAAAAAATCAACAACCAACAGAAGCTCCCTCTTAGGGCAATCAAGATGACAATAGCTCAGATAGTTGTTCTCATTGCTAATCAGCATAATATGACTAAAAAAATAAACTAAGCACATGAACAAGAAGAAATAATTACAGCTAATCATTCTATTACAGTTCCAGTTGAATCAGCAAATGTGGAAGAACCACCTCAGCAACGTCCAAAGCGTGGACACGATGACTACGATCATCATCACCACGTAGACCACGACCACCGAGGATCGAGTGGTATCACAGGTCCTGTTCATACCTTCGTCAAAACTGACAAGAACGCAAATTACAAATGGGGTGTCAGACACCACGTTGGGGATAAATTTGCGTCCTAGATTAAAAACCTTAAAAGAGTTCTTTCATATTATTTATTTAGTTGTAATTATAGATATTATTGTCGTATTGGTTAATTAAATTTATTAATATTGGTTCTTTAGTTTAATTTTATATTTGATCATTACTATAGCCATGAAAGATAGAAGGATCTAAATGTAGACTCTAGTCGTAACTCCTCTTTCTCCTTATACTTCGCGAAGTCCACCACATATGGTCATGGTCTCGAATACTAATACTAGAATATGATAACAATTTCTTGGACACGATACACACAGCACCCTCTTGTTACAAATTAAGCAACTGAATGCTTGTTCGATTGATACTAGATAACGGATATTAATACATATAGTTTTTTTTTTTGTAAATACATACTTATAATATACGGAAAAACACCCAGACGCCATACAAACAATCATGCTTGTCACAAATATTTGTACTCGGGTGGGAATCGAACCCGCCAACCTCGATTCTGCAGTCGGTAGCTTTACTAATGCACCACCAGATTTAACGAATGAACTTATCTAATTCCTACTTGCATCTGAATTTGCACTGTATGTATATCTACTTAGTCAATATTTTATCTCCTATTCTTAACACAGCATATCCTTCCTTGCCATCGACACTTTTCGACTTTAGATTAAAAATCACCATCATTTTAGTGCCATAAGGGCATCCACTTCAATTGGGGTCAGCACAACATGTCATCCTTTCGAACTAACCATGTTGTTTTTGCGGTGATTTTACGACCGGCCGCCTACCTAACGTCAACGCGGCATGTGCCACTTTACGCTGATATTCAGAAAGGTCATGGTATTTCACCAGTCGAGCCGGTCCACTAATGCAGCGAACTGCGTCGCTATACGGCTAAAATAAATAGAAAAAATAGTTACAATTTCTTGATTATCTAGTACATTCATACAATAACCAGTTATTTATATGTAATCATTAGAATCACAGAAAAAACAAATTTAGAACCGTCCTGATAACTTCTAAATACGTGGGCGAGTGTTTCGTATTAAATTTATTTATGTAACGATTCCTATTAAACTTTTTTATAAACTCTTGCGATATAAAAACTTCTTAAATAACTATCAAAAAACTTTTAGTCAATTAGTCACTTATGCTTAAATCAAAATTAAGTCAATGACATGCAATTGGAATTATATGTAGCTGTACAGTTGTAGAGCCAGCTCAGAATATCGGCTTAGAATACTGCCACCCCATCTCTTCCCGTGGGTGTCGTAAAAGGCGACTAAGGGAAAAGCTAGAAGAATGGGCAGCAGCATTCTTTCCCAAGACAATGCAGCCTACTGCGATCGCCAACCCGCCTGCCAAGCGTGGCGATTATGGCAAAAACCCCCCATGATTGAGCGGACCGGCAGTTGTGGCGCTCTATGGGGGAGGCCTATGTCCAGCAGTGGACCTCAAAAGGGCTAATGATGATGATGATGATGATGACAAAGCAAAGGTTTCGTGAGTCACTTTACGTCGATATTCTGAGAGTTCGTGGTATTTCACGCGGCTCTTGCCGAGAGCGGCTTTTCACTCGCTGAGAGAGGTATCCGCAGGCCCAACCCCTTTCCCCATCCCCTTTCCATTCCACTTCCGACCCCTTCCATATCCCATTGTGAGGGCCGGCAACGCAACTGTAACACTATGTTCAGCAATTCACACTAAACGTAACGTAACTTCACGCCTTGTTCTACCCGAAGGTGTAGGCAGCAGCTGTTAAGCCTCGATTCGTTGAATCGTTACGTTACGTCCCAGAAGGAATTGGTGTCGAACCTATTACCATACACCGAAAATAATTCCGAGGACTTATCGGTGTCAGTCCGGAATCGATCGCAGGACTTCTGAATCAGAAACGGGGATCTCGACCACTGGACCACCGAGACTGAAAAGTCAGACTAAGCTTTTGTTAAAATATCATTTTCGGTTTATTCATCGCTACATTCAGGAAATTTTATGAATTGAATAAAATTTGATGAAAATTAGCATTTGTCACGTTATTGATTAACAAACATTCAAACATATTTACAAACTTACGCATATTTAATATTCAATCACATGAAATACGAACTGTTAGAATATTCTGTTATAGGTATTTAGAAATGAACACGTATTCGCTCTAGTGAGCATTCTGCCACACCCTTTGATGTCATTGCAACATATAGACAGACATACGTGTTACTGATATACATTTAAAAAGTTGTAGAGCCACTCAGTTCGTTGCATGAATGGGCCGGATCGATCGATGAAATACCACGACATTCAGAATAATGTTGTAAAGTGACTCATAAAACGTTTCCTTTCTCCAAAAAAGATATTCTGAGGCTCTACTATTTCTTGTCCTTAAGGTGATTGTGATGACACAAGTGTGATTCTATCTCTGATGTGTAGAATTTTTAATTTCTTTTTTTTATTTTTTTCTTTAAGTTTTATGAAATAAAATAAATATCGACTCGAATGCTCTCTAATTTCGATATTAAATATTTTATCGATTATTAGCAAACAAAAAAATAACCACTGATCTATATTAAAAATTATTAATACAAAGAAAACGACTAAATGAGTGAAAAAAAAAACAAACAAGTTATCGTCTCGACAATTATCACCTGCAAATATGACATTAGGAATAATTAAGATTATTTATCGATTAAAAGGATCGATTCCAAAACTAATATCTGATCTGATTTAAAAAGGTCAAGCGTGCATTATATTCAGACGCAAATTACTTGATCAAAATTAATTTCAATCAGTAAGTTGAAAGTCGTGGCGGAAGCATTATTTAAATACTCGACTTATAACAATTATTAAAAAGCCCATTTAAGTAACTCAATTGCGTAATATGCTGTTGTAGGTTAATCTTGCACTTTCAAGATAACTATATGTACTATCGATACTTTGTTCGGGATATCCGTTTGCTGAGCACCAATTAGGGCTTTTTTATATCTTATTTGGCAATTCGGTTATGTAAAAAAATATCTACGTGTTTACATATCTTCGCACTTAGCCCCTTGATAGTCAGGCAGAAAGAAAAGATCGTCATAACTGCCACAAGACAAAAAGAACCATTAATCTCAAAGCAAAGTGAACGCGTATAACTTTTTTATCTGTCAATGAGCTGTCAAAAATTTTGAAAAAAGAATTATACAGAAATTCAAACCATTTCATTTCAATTCATTTCATTTATAATAAACCAGAGAAAAAAAATCAAAGTTCCATAATATAAATGCAATATAAATTTGTCACGATTGTGATATTATTAATATTTTAATCGTGCATTTTATCGTTATTGAGATAGCGTTTTGAATGAGTCAATCCAATTCAATTCAGATCAACTGTCAGATGGAATTTGACGTTTATGTCGTGTCATTTAATTACAATGGAATAGATTAACCTGTGATCATTGTTATCAACACCTTTCACCTAAAGGCCTGTTGTGATAAGGTTATTGTGACCTTTAATTATGAAGGTTAGCTATCCACATCAGATTGTAGACAGGCTACCATTTTTTACGCACAAAAGATATCTATCTACATTTTGTGTTGCTTTGTATTTTTTTTTAATTAGGTAATAGTGCTGTAACGTAATATAATGTAAAAGCGGGGTATAAAGTCCTTTGACTTTATATCCTACTTTCATAATAGATATGACAAGTTTGTTGTTTTCTCTGTGGATTTTAATACATAATGGGTTAAGCAGTGTTATCTGGTATCGTTGAGTCGAATTTTAATTGATCGTATGGTGTAGGTATGAGCATAGAGCATAAAATACAATGAGAAATTGGAAGCCATCCAATTAAAAGTCGATAAATATTTTTTTAATAAATTAGAAAACATGGATGGATTGTGCGAAAGATGATATGATTAGCTTTTTTTTGTCTTGTTGGTATAGAAAAAGCGGATCATATGGAAGTGTGGAAAAGGAAAGCAGGAGAAGGATGAAGAATTTGTTTGTTATTTAATAAAACTAATTCATTAAATTTACTCTTTTTGTCTTAAATTACCTCATGACTATATCATAAACATCGAAATATTTGTTAGAAAAATTATAAACGCAAAATATCTGCGAAGATTATTATGAACATCCTTTTACAACATAACATAACATGACTTCACGCCTTTGTTACCCGAAGGTGTAGGCAGCGGCTGTAAAGCCTCGTCTTGCCGCTATGTTTACGTCCCAAATGGAATAGGTGGCGAACCTATTGCCATACCGGGCACAAAGTTTTTCAGTCATCGATATTTATCACACTTAACTTCCAAAAACAATTGCGAAAAGTCATTGGTGTGAGCCAGTGTCAGGACACGAATCCGGAACTCTCGATCAGAAGCCGTGTGCTCGACCACTGGACCACCGAGACATCGTTTTACTCGTAATTACAACAAATCTTAAGTTATAATTATTAATCTGTTCAAACATCAATCAAATACGCCATTTAATACTTTTTTTATTGCTATTTAAATATATTCACACTTACAGTTGTAAACAGTTCCTACTTTCACAATAAGTTCCGTTGCGTTCGCTTGCAAATTAACTAATTCCGTATGTTGTCAACAGTTTGTTTAAACGATATACAGTCGACTCTCGTTAATTCGAAACTCGAGGGACTCTTAAAATATTACGAATTATCGAGTGTTCGAAATATTAAATAGTTCGAAATTTGTGAGAGAAATTAAAGAAAACTTCGAATTATTAAGTGTTGATCAATTCTTATTTATTAACTGCTATTCTATAACAATGACAGAACTTTAGAGGTACATTCGTGTACATACACTTACGTATTCATAATGTTAATTAATTATTATTTTGAAAGAACTCTGTAATACTGGTTTACCTTCCGAAAATACCATAACTTCCGAAAAGAATTTCGAAAAGTCATTGGTATGTGCCAGTGTCAGGATTTGAACCCACTACTTCTTGAATTAGAATATACATGGTCGATATTAGCATGGCTGTCGATTTTCACATTAACATGCTCATTATTAGCAATGTATCAACACACATGCTACTATTAAGAACTTGCTTGGTAATGGCATGCTTTCGTACTAATAAAAAGCATGTGTAACAGTACCATTAGTCAAACACTGTAATCATAGCCTAAACAAAGGCTCAAATAACAAACAAGTTAATACAAGTTTGATCTTGTCGCAAAATGTATGTACATACTTACAATCTTTCTCTCTGCAACTTTGAATTGTCGAGTGTTGGACGCCGATAAGTTCGAATTGACGCGTCGTTTTGTTATATAGCAATGATATTTTCGTACGAATTACCAAGAGTTTAAAAATGTATTGATTTAGTTCGAAATATAAAGAGATTTTGTAGGGAACTCGTGATATCTTTGAATTATCGAGAGGTTTGAATTATCGCAGGTTTGAATTAACAAGAGTCGACTGTATTATATATATGAAATTATAAAACATGTTTTGTGTGTTACAGTTTCGTAATTTTATAAATTTAACTGTTTAATAATAACGCGTAATAATATGTTTTAAAATATCCAGGTTATTTTTTTACATAAACACATAACCTAACTTCGCGCCTTTTGTTACCCGAAGGTGTAGGCAGCGGCTGTTAAGCCTCGTCTCGCCGTTATGTTTACGTCCCAAATGGAATTGGTGGCGAACCTATTGCCATACCGGGCACAAAGTTTTCAATCTCGATATTTATCACACATAACTTGCGAAAATAATTTCGAAAAGTCATTGTTGTGAGCCAGTGTCAGTAATTGAACTCGTGCCTCTGGATCAGAAGCCGTGTGCTCGACCACTGGGCCACCGAGACTATTACATATTTTTTTACATATTTATGTTTTTTTTTTTACCACGCCATCTCATAATATTGACGTAAAGTGGCAGATGTCACATTTTGTTCGGTGAAAGAGTTATCGTGAAGCCCAGCGTTTTTCCCCTCCAACTGCCTAATAGGGCAATGCAACTGTAACCGTATCTGGTTTTTTTATGGTATTGGGAAGCAAACGAGCAGGCGTGTCACCTGATGGTGAGCAACAATGAACACAATGGACACCTGAACACAGAATAGTGTTACAGTGCGTTGCATTGCAAGAGGTAGGAAGTGGGATAGGAAGGTGAAGGATACGAAGAAAGGGAGCGAAACGCGGCAAGAGCCACTTTACGTCGATATTCTGAGCGATCGTGGTATTTCACCGGTCGAGCAGGCCCATCCTTGCAGCGAACTGTGTGGCTCTACCACTGTTGAAAAATCTCTATTTTTAAATTTTTTTAAATAATATATCTCTTTTTATGCACGGGTAACTTAAACGTCATGCATATAAGATTGTAAATGTTCATTTTTGAATTATACCTGACCTTTCTGAACAGAAAATCAACGATTTGTTCCAAAAATTACCTGTGACCTTGTTCTTTACTAGGTGTATACCAAGAAATCTGAGCTCGTTCATTCATTACATTCATCGTTCTTACGTTCTTTATTATAATACATTCATTACTCATTCTATCACTACACTGCTATCTAACGACAAAGTACTTTTTTTTAATGAAGCGATATTTGTTCGGATTAATCAAGGTTTTTTTTAGGCAAAGGGTTCATAATTAACATGCTAGTTCATAACTATACTGTATTGTTAGCCTTTATGGAGACGGGCTTCCAGATATGGTATATCTTTCAATAATCAATATGCGTCATGAGCCACTTTACGTGGTTTTTTATAATGTGGTATTTCACCGGTCGACGACATTGCGTGCCTCTGCCACTGTTCTATGCATAACTCTCGATGATTTCTAGATTAACCACAGATAATGTATCGTCTGAAGGGAATTAGAGCACATAGTGACTATAAATAATACAGCCTAGTTTATAAGTAAGTGAATGCTAACCAGTTATCAGTTACATGTGTGACCAAAAAGTCAGTCGGTCATGAGTGGCAGTGCCGATAAGAGATCACACGTGTCTCTGACGTGAGGCAGGTACTTGTGTTCGAAGTTGGACATTATTACATGCAAGGCATTACGTATTTGTAATATTAAATTTTTAACTTATAGAAGCTTTTATTGTGGTAGAGCCACGCAATGCGCTGCATGAATCGGCCTGCTCTACCGGTAAAATACCACGACCTCTGAGAATAATGGCGCAAAGTGGCACATGTTTCATTTTGTTCTGTGAGAGAGGTATCCGGAAGCCTACTCTCTTCCCCTCCCACTCACTTCAAGGCGGGCTATGCAACCATAATACTATCCATGTTACAGGTGCCCATGGGTGGCACTAGCTGCTTACCATCAGGTGATGAGCTTACCTCCCACCTATCCTATAAACAAAAGTAATACGTGTCTGTATGGATCTGACTGGGCGATATCATCACATTAGATGTATATTTATATAAATGGAAATAGGTCCCGCAAAATGTTATAAAAAACCAGTTTTGGTCTGTCTAAGCATATTTGCCTCTGCCTACACCTTTAGTTGTTAAAGGTGTAAAATAATATTAAATTCGAACATTCTTTTCCCTTCCATAAGCCCATTAGTTCACAAGTAGCAGACATTAGATCCTCTAGTAAGATAACTTCACAATACTTTATTAAAAAAATACTTTATGATCGTCTAACAGTTTGAGATTTATTGCTATCGAAGTCTTTGTAACGTAATATCCGGCCCATTAAACTAAAAGTTCAATATATATAGCTATATTTTTAATTTCGTTTCATGTAACGACCAGTATTTTGCCGGGCCTCGTGGCGCATTGGTAAAACTAACGACTGCAGCACTGAGGTTGGGGGTTCGATTCCCACCCGAGCCCAAATATTTGTGACAAACATGAATATTTGTGCGGCGTCTGGGTGTTTTTCTATGTATTTTATGTATGTATTTACAAAAGAAAAGTATAATGTATTAGTATCCGTTATCTAGTATCCATAGCACAAGCATTTAGTTGCTTAGTTTGGAACTGGATGGCGCTGTGTGATTTGTGTCCAAGATATTATTATTATTATTTAGTTGAACTATGAAATCTGCATAAAAACTTTGATACACATATAAATAATATATCAGTTTTTCTACACTTTTTGCATATTTTAACTTAGTTAAATGATATTAGTAAGAAAGTATATTATATCGGACATAAACAAAATAATGCATGATGCAAGATTATAATAATAATATCTTGGACACAATACACACAGCGCCCTCTAGTTCCAAGCTACTAAATGCTTTGATTAAAACAACTTTTAGGATTGTATCGCGTTTATTTATTATTTGTATCACGTTGATTGTATCACGAGTCTCGTGAAAATGATCTCTGTAAAGAGTTCGAAACGTCGGGAAATAAATATAAATAAATAATAAATAAACGCGATACAATCCTAAAAGTTGTTTTATCAATGAATGAGATTCGCGAAAATCTTAGAAACAAATATACTAAATGCTTGTGCTATGGATACTAGATAACGGATACCAATACATATATACCCTTCTTTTGTAAATACATACTTATAATACATAGAAAAACACCCAGACACCACACAAATATTCATGTTTGTCACAAATATTTTGTGCTCGGGTGGGAATCGAACCCCCGACCTCATTGCTGCAGCCGGTAGTTTTACCAATGCGCCACGAGGCCCATCAAACCAAGATTGTCTAAGCAGATATACAATACGAAAGCGGATGGTTGTAGGAGTCGAGAACTGCCACGACGCACTTCCCATGATCAAATAGAACATGTTCTGGAGGAAGGTGATGTCAGGAGCCATACAAATTGACGAGCGTGTATGGCAAGAGTAATGAAAGTCGAAGAAACGAGTGAAGCGTGTTAGAATTGTGGCATAATTAACATAAATTCACGGCTTTTTCTACCCGAAGGAGTAGTGGTAGAGCCAAGCAGTTCGTTGCATGTATGGGCCGGCTCGACCGGTGAAATACCACAGCCTCTCAAAAGATGGACGTAAAGTGGCCCATGCCGCGTTTCGTTCGGTGAGAGAGGTATCCGGAGGCCCACCCCCCTTCCCCTTCCCTTCCTATCATACTCCCTTAAAGGTGGGCAACGCAACTGTAACAATATATGTGTTGCAGCTGTCCATGGGCGGCGTTTGTCACTTAACATCAGGTGACACGCCTGCTCGTTTGCCCTCCTATCCCATAAAGAAAAGAAGGTGTAGGCAGCGGCTGTTAAGCCTTGTCTCGCGTTATGCTTCCGTCCCAAATGCCGAACCTATTGCCATACCGGGCATAAAGTTTTTAGTCATCGATATTTATCACACATAACTTAGCAAAATTATTTCGATAAGTCATTGGTGTGAGCCAATGTGAGGATTCGCGACCTCGGGATTCAGACCCCGCTTCTGAATCGACAACTGGACCACCGAGACTAAAGTGACATAATTAATCTACTTATTAATATTTACTATATTCAAAGATGTCGTTTTTTTAATACATGTACACGGATTGAGAAAAAAATATTGCGTTACAAAAAAAAGATGTTATTTAGTAATATATTAATAAATATTATATTACCTTAGGCGGTGTTACATATTAAGTATTATTAGTAACACATACCGTGTATTCAATTAAAATGTATCTAGGTATAAATATATTATGTAAAATGTTAATATATCGTACTGAATTTCTTCTCCGATCGACTTGAATACGTTTTATTTCACCGACTTCAAAAATAATGAAAATAATATATCGGAATTGACTTAGCTTAAATACAGATAATAAAACAATTAGAGCAGAAATCTAAAAAGAAAATTCATATTTTATTATATAACGTCTTTTTCTACCCGGAGGTGTAGACAGCGGCTGTTAAACCACGACTCCACGAAAATTTACGTCCCAAATGAAATAGGTTGGCGGAACCCATTGCAACACATCGAGCACAGTTATGTCAGTCATCGATATTTACGACACATAACCATACGAAATAAAATTCCGAGTGTCATTGATGTGAATCTGGATTGGAAATATGACTTCTTGAATCGGAAGCTTTGTGCTTCAACTCTAGACCTTCTTAGTCGCAAATAATTTACTGAACAGCCGCTGCCTACACCTTCGGGTAAGAAAAGGCGTGAAGTTATGTTATGTTAACCACGAAGATTCTAGTTGATTTACTTGTAAGGTACTCTCTACATCTAAAAAGGCCACAATATAAATAATGGGTGTACGATGATTAAACAAAAGAGAATGCAACGTTATTGTGCAACGTAGGTAATATGCTGTTCATCTATGGGTGCATTGGCATTAACCGTTAGAACAAGGCCATAACAAATAGTTTAAAATATAAACAATAATAAGTACCTATCTACTTTTAAGTCTAGATCTAGACAAATTACGACAATTTGTGATGTGCCCATTTGGACAGAGTCAAAGTTTAAAAGTCTTAAAACTGGCGGTTTTTGCATTCCAAATTCTAATTATGAATTCTAATGATCTTTTTTTTTACAAAAATCTCAATAAGTTGGCAAAGGGAATAGTTTTGATTATTCCTTTTCTGGTGTTATTATACTATAGGCATAAATTGATACTGGCACAAATGTCATTTTAGGCGTGTAATTTTTTTTTAAACAATATCAAATTGTTCCGTGAGAATAGTACCTATGGCGTACTTATAACCTTTGACATGTTAAGTTTATAATACATGTGGTGTTTTAGCTAGTAAAACAATTTCCGCCTGACGTACCGTAATGCCACCATGTGACATGCATTGGCATTAACCGTTAGAACAAGGCCATAACAAATAGATAAAAAATAGATATCTTAAATCAAGTTGTAACTCAACAAGTATTAAATGTATTTCTCAGATTTTCGCGAATCACATAACAACTTTTTAGGATTATGTCGCGTTTATTTATTACTTATTTTTATTAATTTCCCGACGTTTCGAACTCTTTACAGAGATCATTTTCACGAGTGATAAACAAAAAGATGGTAGTCGTTCAAAAGCTATTTTCATTGATAAAGAGAGCACCCACTTTTTGGAAATAAACAGTAAGAGTTGTTATTTTTAATTATTGGATAATTATCTTATTTTCTTAAGTGAGTTGAAATCAGAGTATAACTATTATTAAATATTGATTGATTTTAAATTCAAAGGTAGGTATTGGTTAAAAATCTACCACTGGGTCAAAAAATAGTGAGAATGATCTCAGTAAAGAGTTCGAAACGTCGGGAAATAAATAAAAATAAGTAATAAATACTCGCAATATAATCCTAATAAGTTGTTTTAATGTTAAGTATTAAATTATGATTATATGAAAATTTCATTTCAACGGAAAGACAAAACTAATACTAAAATAGAAGATATCCAGTAAAGAGAATGATTTGGTGAAGTCTTAGATTTGAATCATGGTGTTTTGATGTTTTGGAATCTTTTTATTATATGTCTGAAAACTATACATGACTGAATGAATTGTCAAGAACGTTTGACCATGTGTTTCCCTATAGGTATAAAGGTAGTTAACATGCACAGTGCATTGTTACAGTAATTATTACTATACCTTTTATGTACCATGATATTTTGGACACACATATAATTTAAAATTATGATTTGTTTAATTTAATCACACTATTAATATAAATGCGAAAGTTTATGAAGATCTGAAGCTGTTGAACAGAATTATATGAAAATTTCATCCTATTATAAGTTCACTTGGGAGGAATTCAACTTCCATGTTATTTTAACAAAACTTCAGTCTGTACCTAATTTATTTAATTCTGAACGTATAAAATTTCAGTTGACGGATTCCCCTGTGATAATAATTTCATATAATATCGATTAATTTGATTTGTCTACATATACACGAATGAAGCCACGGATAGAATAATAAATATATACATAAAATTATTTTTAATAACTGCATTGCACAACATATTGCTCTCTACTTACCTATTATTCCGATATGTATTAATCGCGAAATCCATCAAATCCAATGTACAAAATAGCAAAAATAGCAAATTCAAGAAATAAGACAAAAAGCCGGTCCTGCACAAATAAAACTGCTGGTCTAATTAAATTTCGAACACAGACAGCACGTGGTCTGTCTCCCGCCTTCACCACCTACAAGCTAGAAGGGGTGACTCTATATATAGTGAGAGTGTAAACGCACTTTGAACATACGTCAGTACATCGCGAGTGTGCAGTGGCCTTATATTTTTTTTTAAATACATATATTTTTTTTTACATTTCGTGCGTGCAAAATGTTGCGTCATAGTGTTATGTTGGCAGTCCTGAGTTGTGCGTTCGCGATACCCTTGCCACAACATCAATACCAACAACAAGTAAGTATTTTCTTTTTTTTTTAATTAAGAACTATTTTCTTTTGCTGTTTACTTCACGCTTATGAAGTATAGTAATGGTTAGGGAGTTACTAAAACAACAAATTAAAAAAAAAAACAATTGAACTGTCGCATTCAGTATAGTTTTAGAATCTTGCCAAATTCGATTATGGCTCTACTTCCTCAGGTAGTAAGAAGATGATTCAAGAGGCCGCTGATGAAGCAGAAATCTATGCTGAAGTTGCTTAGTTTCTATAAAGTTACTATGCTATAGATACTTATCCAAAACTAGTCCAAGTCTGAAATATATACAAGTATCCATACTTACCTTCTGTTCGCTGCTTGCATAATAGGCAAAACTAGTTCAAATGTCGGACATCATAGATTATATAGCGGTTTTAAAAATTGATTGTTATGCCACCAACATCGAAAACAATAATTTGTACAAATAAATAAAACTGAAGTGCTCGTATTAAATAAAATGACTTATAAAATTCATTAGTCTTATTCATAAATGTAAAATAAAATAAATATCATTAGATAGTATAAAACAAAGTCGCTTTTCCCTGTCTGTCCCCTTACCCTGTGTTAAGATCTTTAAAACTATGCAACGGATTTTGAGGCAGTTTTTTATTTTTTTTTATGGAATAGGAGGGCAAACGAGCAGGTGTGTCACCTGATGGTAAGCAACCAACGCCGCCCATGGACACCAGCAACACATATAGTGTTACTGTTGCGTTGCTAACCTTTAAGGGATAGGGGTTAGGAAAGGATGGGGAAGGGGGTGGGCCTCCGGGTACCTTTCTCACCGAACGAAACGCGGCATGCCCCACTTTACGTCTGTCTTCTGAGAGGTCGTGGTATTTCACCAGTCGAGCCGGCCCATTCATGCAGCGAACTGCTTGGCTCTACCACTGTTTTAATAGATAAGGGTATGAACAGGGTGGTTAGTTTTGTTGCGGAAGAAAGTTTGTCGGGTCAGCTGGTAATAAACAAATACTTATTAATTGGCCTGACTATAAAACTAAACTAAAAAAAACATGCTGCAATGTATAGCGTCATATCATCATTGTTTTCGATTTGCTAATAGTTTGGCACGCTGTCTTCTGTATGAATGGTCTCAGCTTCGATGTCAATCATTTTCATTTTTCGATAATCATTTCATAATTGTGAATTTTGTGTTAAAACTGTAAATCTGTGCCACCCTTTAGTCTTTCCAACAATTTTATTAGACGTGACCATCTTTCGGTCGGGTAATAATTGTCCAAAAGCACTCTTCGTCTTATAAATTCACGCTATTACTAACCAAGAAGTTGGGCAGCGTTAATTATGCCTCAACAAATTTACATATTTTTACCTTATCTTATTCTATTAACTCTCTAAGTCTCGTTGGTCCAGTGGTCTAGCACCTCTCACCTCTCTACCAGCTCAATTTCTGAATCCAGAGGTCGCGGGTTTAATCCTGGCTCACACCAACGACTTTTCGAAATTGACTTCGAAAGTTATGTGTGATTAAATATCTCGATCACTGAAAACTTTGTGCTCGGTATGGCAATAGGTTCGCCACCTATTCCATTTGGCACGTAAACATAACGGCGAGTCGAGACTTAACGGCCACTGAATACACTTTCGGGTAAAAAAAGGCGTGAAGTTATGTCATGTTATATTAATGTCTTTGTGTAGTGATAGTTGCCATATATCAGGAATATTTTTTAGCCGCTGAACTGAGAATTTCATGTCTATTGTTTCTGAGATTGCATCAATGAATAACACTTAAATATAAAGCCTTCGTCGATCCACTTAAGTAACAATGAAATTGCTATTTATGGGACACGATATTTCATACTTCTGTCTCGATGTTACAAAATTCAGACATTCAGGGCATTGCGTTAAGTTCGTACGTATCTATAATTAGTCTATTGTTTTATAAAAAAAATCTTCCAAATGCGAATTTAATTGACTTTGGGTATTAAGATTATTTCTATAAAATTATTTGACTTGGCAGACTTGTGATAGCATTAATGTAATATTATTTTTATATGTAATACTAGCTGGTGTCTGCTACAGCTCTGGTCGCGTGGAATTTCTAATGACAACGTTTAAAGAAAAAAAAAACATAAACGTCGTATTTGGAAAAGACATTTAAGAAATTTCATGAGTTTCTTGCCCGATTCTTCTCATGGTATCCCTCTACACTCGAAATCGGGTCGCTTGTGGCGAATGCGTCCCTGTTCTCTTGTTCCACGGAGGCACTTTCTTCAAGCGCATTCATGTTTAAGCATTCTCATTTAAAAGTACAGTTTTTATTTATTTTGTACTTTGAATGATTTAAGTGTCTGTGTGTAAAAAATTCACAACATCCAAAAATTAATACAGACAAGCAAAAATAAAAAAAATAACTATTCTTTCTTAATGTCATTCGTCAATTGTTCGTTTCTCCGGACTCCAATCACGGTTGTCACATCATTCATAACTTAGATAATTTTCAAACATGTTTTTTTGAATTGCAAATCCTTAAAAGTGACCACCAAAATCTCTATTTAAAGGCTAATTTCTCTTTTAGGATCTTAAGTAACAATAGTAAAAATAAAAGTAAGGAAGGGTACGTTAAATGCAGACTCTCCTGAGAGTGTATACAATGACATTTATTGAAATAAAGAAATTAAATTCGCATTAAAAAACAAATTATACTAGACTAGAAAACAAATTATACCTCCACTAAACAAATAACGAGTTTTGTATTTTTATTTTGGCGCGAAATTAAAACATCAATGCAATTTTGACAAACTGAGCATAGACAATTTGGCCGGTATGTTGCACGTTTATTTTGACGTTTCGTAATTTCAACAACCGGTTTCTGAACGAAATGTAAGAACTTATTACACTTACCTACATACCTAGTAATTGGTTGATTGTTGTATAACATCTCGCGCTGATTAGGTAATTAATTGGGTGGGCAGTTACAGGTGACGACAAAATGCACTACCGTGAAAATAGACCTATATATGCCTTATTGGTGACGGATTAGTGAGTATCAGGTCCGACTTCTTCGCAATATTTCTTTCAAGAAGTTACGCAAAACGTGAACTTAAAGGGTTCTTGGTTCATATACCTAATTTACTTTTTCTATCTACCTCTACGACAGCTATGTGGGACAATCTTCGACGAGTGACTTCGATGAGTGACTAGGTGTATATTATGGAATTAACAATTTATTTCATAGGTCAAAATTTACTTCATACATCGTCACATGATAAGGGTACCTATAAAAGAATTAAAAGAATATATTTATTTCTAAGACTTTCGCGAATCTCACTCATTGATTAATACAACTTTTAGGATTATATCGCGTTTATTTACTACTTATTTATATTTATTTCCCGACGTTTCGAGCTCTTTACAGAGATCATTTTCACGAGTGATGAACAAAAAGATGGTAGTTGTTCAAAAGCTATTTTCATTGATACAGTGCAGTGGGTGCTCTCTGTATCAATGAAAATAGCTGTTGAACAACTACCTTTTTTCAATTAAAATTAAAAGAATTTATTAATCAATTAAAAGAATATTTAAAATAATAGATATTTATCATTATAAATATGGTATCAAATATGGTCAACGGTGTCTCGTGTAGCCTGATAATTAAGATAGGATTAATGTCTTAGATAATCATTACATAGTATAAAACTGTCCCCTTATATGCTTATATATACTTATATTTAATATTTTTGCTTATAATTCGTGTATAAATTATAAAGAAAAAGTAATAATTTTCGAGATTGTGCACGTTATTTGTAAACGCTGTAAAAATACTCTTGATGAGGAACAAAGTTCGTCAGGTCAGCTAGTATTTAGGTAAAAAAAATGGAGCAAATACTTATTCTGCGTTTGTAACTCTTCAGCAGGCAATCCCACCACACCTATTAAGGCAGTACCTGGCTGATCAAGAGGGAGGTGCACCAGAACAAACGCAAGTCATCACGAGGACACAACATGCGCCAGCCCCAAGACCGGTAATCATTATTTAATATTTTTGCTCTGTAAATACTTACAAAACCCATGAATATTCTTTAGAAACGTAAACGCATAAATATTACTCTATGAAAAATTAATGCTATCGCGTTTTTCTTAACTATCTACAACATAGCATTTCTCGCTGGTACTTTGTTCCACCAAAGTCTCAGGTTCGAATCCCGACTCACACCATTACTTTTAGATTCATTACTTTTTAGAAAAAAATCCGATGACTGAAAAAATCGAGCCCAGTATGGCAATAGTTCCCGGGACTTAAAAACATAAGTACCTTCAGGTAGAAAATGGCGTGGACTTACAAAGAAAAAAACTGTAACGTTTACATGAGTATCTACTAAAATTAGATCCTTGGTCCAATCTACCAGGCTCCTCAACAACTCTTCGCGGTACAAAGCGAAGCCCAGTACCAACCACAGCAATACCAGCAGCAGCAATACCAACCTCAGGTGCAGTACAGACAGCAGCAGTACCAGCCCCAGAGAGCTCAACCACAGCGCGAGCCCGAAGATTATGATGTGAGTGAAAATTAAATTGAAATATTTTAATTAATGGAATTTAAATTAGAAGGTTCTCGTGATAATTGGGATTCTGAAGGTTTATTTAACGAAGAAGCAATTGAAATCCGAAACACCAATAAGTAGGGATACTACAAAAGCAATTGCACTCTTACTCCTTTTCCAGAAAGTTTACTCTATTTATCTCCACTAAGTTTAATGTTACGACTTTTTATAGTTTGCAATAACCCAATCATCTGCTCCTACATAGGCTGACTAAATAATGTATTTAGACTATTAACTGTTTTAATATGGCTTAGCAATAAATTGTTGAAAGAACCTTTTGTCCAGAATAGATTTTTTGTTCATTTGGAACAAGTCTGAAAAATATTAAAATCTATATAAAAACTCGCTGTCCGTTGTTCTCGTGGTTTATCCCACTTCTGATTCTCTTAATTGCGACTAAGATAATCTGATAATTAAGAGGTTCCAAATCTATCGACTTTTCATATATCTTTTCGGTAGCTTCTGCTAACACCCTAGAGTAGAAAATAGCTGTAGTAATTTTTTGCTAAGCCCTTCAAATTTTAATCACTAAGAGCACCAAATATAATTTTAAATATAGCAACAACAGCAGTACAGACCCCAGTACCAAGCTCAGAGGCCACAGGTGCAGTCTGCTCAACAAGAACAAAAAGAAGAATACGATGTAAGTACGGATAATTTAGAATCGATACAGAGCTTCAGATGAGAAGAAATGATGTCTTATATGATAGGAGATACATGATAGTCAAAGAAGCGAGTGAATGTATATGTAAGGATAACATAACTTCACGCCTTTTTCCACCCAAAGGTGTAGTCAGCGGCTGTTAAGCCTCGTCTCGGCATTATGTTTACGTCCCAAATGGAATTGGTGGCGAACCTATTGCCATACCGGGCACAAAGTTGTCAGTCTTCGATATTTATCACACGTAACTTCCGAAAATTTCGAAAAGTTATTGGTGTGTGCCAGGATCTGAACCCACTACTACTTGAATCAGAAGCGGGTGCTAGCCACTGCGCCACCTAGACTGTAAGGATCATATGAATTTATTGCTATTTTTACTATAAATACATTGATGACTGAGAAATTGTGACTTGCGTATTACAGTAAGAATTACCTAGAATACCTAGGTTGATGAAACATTATATATTTGTAAATATCTTTTTACTGACTCTCGTAAACAAGAGTGAGCTGCAAAATTAAAATTTCTGGTCATGAGACAACACGGGAAATTCCGGTACAATCCTGAAAATCCCGGGCAAACCTGGTGGCAATAGGATACATCTAGTTATGCATACATGTGACAATAAAAATTCACCGTGTCCAAGTATAATTACAACTGCCTACACTTTAATGACATAGAAGGCGTAAATGTATTTTGTCTTCTATGTACTTCTCATAAAGCTGTTTTTATTTATTTATTGTATGAACTTGGTATGTATTGTAATAAGTGATGGATGAACAATGAAATAAAGGACCATGAATTTATTGTTTGAAATAAACCAATAAATTGTCACAATATTACTTCGTAATCCGGAATAACTCCAACCCAGTTGGTAATGTACACTTCCTAGTGGCCAATCGACGACCGTTCAAAGACACGGATGGTTCGAATAAACCGGTTCGTATGTACAACTTTCACTCCGTACCGGCTAGAACTGTCATTACAGATAAGCTAAACATTTATAGGGAAATTACTTTCTACCACGGACTTGCATGGTGATTATATATATATATATGATAATCTGTAGTTTCCTACTTGGTAAAGCACTTCTATATATTATAATTATTTATTTCTTGAGCGCTGAATTTTAATTTGCAAGTAGCCTATGTTGTTTACTCTTTAATATTTAATTCATTGATTATCGGATACCTATTGGTAAGTCATGTTAAAATCTTTTTGCAGTTTCTTATTTATTGGCATCAGACTGACAAACCGACATATTTTCCGACATGTTTTTATTAGATTTGTGACACATTCATTTTTATATGTAAATAACCTAAATCAAACCAAAATATGTATTTAATTTGCAAATATTTTTATTTTGTTTA
This sequence comes from Euproctis similis, assembly GCA_905147225.2. NCBI lineage: Eukaryota > Metazoa > Arthropoda > Insecta > Lepidoptera > Erebidae > Euproctis > Euproctis similis. The sequence goes on along the minus strand of LR990118.1, from coordinate 4,413,250 downwards.
AATGTATTTAAGTTAGTTAAGAAATGAGTCTATATTTTGACATTTCAAATGATTTTTTTCGAGTATTAAGCCTAAGTATTAGATTAGAATTATTTGTTCTCTTCCAGCACAATCCTTCTTACCAGTTTGGCTTCGACGTGAACGATGACCAATACACAAACTACCAGAACCGTAAAGAACAGAGAGACGGTGATGTCATCAAGGGTTCCTACTCCGTGGTGGACAGCGACGGTTTCATCAGAACTGTCACATACACAGCCGATCCTAAAGAAGGTTTTAAGGCAGAGGTAAGGATTTCGTAAAAACAGTAATTTATAACTATCATAAAATTATTGCTGTAAATTATTGCAAACTTTAATATTTTTTTAACAGTATATTAATAAATAAATCCGCCAAAAAAAAAAAAATCTTAACTTCATTTATAAGTAGGTAAGTATTTTAAATTTTTATTTCAATCTCCAGGTCTCAAGACAGCCCACAGACATTGTAGTCAAGATCCCCACTCCCAAACCCCAGTTACAGCTTCAGCAACAACAAGTTGCCCACGCCGGCCACACTGCTCATGCTAGCCACGCTGTCCAACCACAACCTCGGCCACAGCCTGTCCCTCAACAATACTACCGCTACGAACAATAAATAATTTCAAATAATACAAGTCTTACTATAGCTAACTTAAAATATTAAAGTTTATTACAACGGGAAGAATATAAAAATTTGGCGGGAATTCGAATTTAAAAAGAAATTGGGTTCACTGAACTTGTCTATGCCATTCAATTGTACCTAAACAATGACTATTATGTATAGTAAAACATATATTTTATATAAAATAACTAATCAAAATAATATTAATAACTTAGATAAATATAACGCTATCCCATATTAATGTATACGGTTGAACTTTAATCCTTTAATTGTTTTTAATCTTCAATTTACACGTACCTTCATCGTTCCAAATTTAAAATGGATTTATGGACAGTATTCCCTTTGCGCATTGATTTTAAAAAGTCAGAAATTTAGTGCAAAGCGAAAAATTACCTTCTTGATTTACACATATATTTCAAAATTATCATTTAGTTAATTAGGATAAAATAATTATAAGTAACTTTGCCTTGCGTTGTAATTTATATAATTATGTGTTGTTGTGTTTTTGTGGTGACAATTTGAGGGATATGGAGCAATTACCTAATGAACTTATTGATAGAATACTAATAATTTAAAAATTTAATTATTTAAAAATCAACTTGTAATTTGTGATTGAAAGAAAATTATATTAAAATTAAAGAAAATAAAACTACATATTACACAAAAAAACCTACGTGTCTAGTGTGTAGGTATGTCATATTTTGTAGAAAAAGGTATGAGATAATTTAAATAGTTTAGTTTTTCAAAATTCCATGTATCCTTCCACATTTTCGAAATGTCTAGGTATTTATTTTAAAAAAATACTCGTTTTTTGTGAAGCCGTGATAATATAGAATGTGAAAGTATAGTATAGAATAATTAAAGGTTATAAAAGTAATATTCATCTGTTTTATTTACGTACCTGTTTTTTTATGGGATAGGATGATAAACGAGGTGATGGGTCACCTGATGGTAAGCAACTACTCACCGCCCATAAACACCGTGTTGTCCTCCTTTAAGAGAGGGGAAAGGGGATCGGGCCTCCGGATACCTGAACAAAACACAGCACGAACCACTCCACGCCGATATTCCGATTCCGCGGTATTTCACCGGTCGAGCCGTTAACTGTTAAAAATGTTGTGTGGCTTTCCGTCTCCACGAATTTATTCCTCAATCCTCGGATTTCAGTCCGCATGATGACTTGCCAATAGCGCAACATAAAAAAAACTGCACATAAAGGGACGTCCGGGGATGTCAACCTTACCTTATAACTTTTTTGCCTATTTAAAACTAGACATAAATTTCGAGTGTAGCGAGGAGACTAAGAGAAATATAGATATATAAATATGTACTAATGAAGTATATTTCTGCAGGAATTCATTAATACATAACGGGGTAAGCAGAGAGAACAGCGCTCTATAAGGCACGATTCTTACACGCCTCACTCGCTTCGTTGACTTTCATAACTATTTTCATGCATGTGCCTCGATTTTTAAGGCTCCTAACATCACTTTCCTCCAGAACACGTTCTATTTGGTCATGGAATTAATAAAGGAAACAGTCTTATTAATAAAATTATTTATATTTTATTAAATCTTTGATACGTTCATTATTCTTAAATATAAACAAATACAAAATCAAATTATTAATCATGTGATGTTATTCACAATTTCCACTAAAACTTATGGTCGATAAACATTTTAGTAGAATAACGGTAAGTGGAACAAACATCTAAATAATAAAATCTAGAATAACAAAAATAAATAATAAATAAATGCAAGGAATAATATAATTAAATTTCAGTCTATTACATTATTAAGTTAAAATTTCAATGCAAAATGGCCGCCAAATTTAGGCATCATGTCAATTCATCGGCGATTTTACAGTTCAATAAGATTTTAAACAAAAGTAAACCCTTTAATTTTATACAAATACTTGAGCTTCTTATATTGTAAAAATACTTTTCTCTTAAATTAAATACAATACTATTCAATTATTTAATTTATAAATAAATGCATCCGGCTCGTTTTCCAAGCAGTAATATGTAGGAAGGACCAACATGCAACAAATCGTACGCTACAGAAGACGACACACAGCTGCTGTTTTGGTCCTTCGAGCTTTTAGAAAAACTTTAAAAAAAACCTCATTAAATAATAAATGCATTTTCAAGAAATTTCATAATCATATCCTTAGTATAATCAGTAATGTATGTATTAGTTTTTGAGTGATGAGTTTACAAATGTACAGATAAAATATCTTCTACTCAAATACCTCCAACTTAGAGATATCGGGATTTAACAATTTATTATATTTAATTATAGATATTATTTACTAATAAAATATCTAACAGAATCTTTGCCGATTATAATTATTCTCGGATGGATTAATCAATAGATACTAAATCGATATTATCTATGGTCTATGGAACGGGGTCCGGCCTACAGACGCATCCGGACTCTACGAGCACATAGTCCTGTCCTGTCAAAGTGACAGGACCCAATGGTAGAACTAAAAACAAATAGGGCACATACGTTTGTGAACATGTCCCTCTCACCATGGAACATTCGTTTGATCTGAAACAAGAATTTGTAAAATCAATAATACAGATAGTATTATTAAAAATAGTAGGCAGAGAGAACTATAACCTAAAACTCGTTTTATTTGGTAATGAAAGTATTATTATAACATAACTTCACGCCCTTTTCTACCTGAAGGTGTAGGCAGTGGCTGTAAAGCCTCGTCTCGCCGTTATGCTTACGTCCCAAATGGCATAGGTGGCGAACCTATGGCCATACCGGACACAAAGTTATTAGTCATGGATATTTATCACACGAAAAGTCATTGATGTGAGCCAGGATTCGAAGCCGCGTCTTCTCGATCAGAAGCGGGTTACTCGACCACTGGACCACCGATTATCATCAAAAATAATACGATAAATAATACTTTAAAAGAAATTTTATAACTTGAAAAGAATCTTGCAGTGTTAAATAGCTCTTATCCTATTCTACGTGGGGTCGGCATCATCCTGTTCCATCTTTCCCATTTCTTCTATCACCCACTATTTGGACTTTTAAATATAATATTTTATCAGGTAACGATATATATTACATATACATTCATACATAACTTCACGCCAAATCCCTTGCGGGGTAGGCAGAGAGATCGGAGAACATTATTACATATCATTTCATTCATACATACATTGTTGTGAGCTAGAACGTTTTAGAGCGAGAACCGATGAGTTTTTTCTTCAGTACCGGATATAGAAGAAAGAAGCGGATTATTTGTTAATAAATAATTGAATATCGCTACTCACTCACAAACTTCGAAAACAACTTGTTGAAGTAGATCGGGAAACTTTTGCACAATGGTGACAGGTTGTCCCGAGGTCAATGAGACCCCGTACATAGGTGCCGTGGTGTTATACCTCGTCCTGCATAATCTGGTACTACCGCATGAGTTTGTTGTCGCTGGAACAAGTCCCGGTAGATTTGTGGACCGACCTGAAACGATTATTTGAGCAATCAATAGCATAAACAGTTTGTCTTTGGCACCGGTCTCGAGAATACTTCATACTTCAGCAACTGACTTTCTGGCTCACACAATAGACTCTGCTTACACCATCAGGTATTAAGAGCTTAAACTTACCCTACAGTTACAGTAGGTAATCGTAGGAGCTTACATAATATCTATTTATGGGATAGAGTTTACATAGTATGTCCCCAGATGGCGCTATTTAAATTTTATGAGAATATTTGAAAGTATACAATTAATCTTAATTTACTCGGTATGCGCCTAGATGGCGCTACGAGAAGAGTCAATCGCTGACCATACTAATTTCATACGGAACTCGATAAACTGGTTTTGTAAAGTAGAACACACGGTAAAAGGAGACTTTAAATCGGTCACAGTAAAATTTATAGAATTATATTATCACCTGTTCTATTCTTAGAGTCGGGCACATGTACTCCATCTGCGAAGCCTGCATGAGCGTCCAATAAGGCTTGTCTCATCAAAGCAGGTTCAACTGTCCTTATTACTCGGCCTTGGCGCGCAGACGAACCCCACGGTCCAGACTTCAATGCTCTATTCACTAGATGCCTGAAAATATACATTTATATAATATAGAAACACCAATAAATAAACCTACTTTGTTTTTATTTCGATGAAATTCATGTGGATAAAAACTTGAATATTGCGTGAAATGGAATGCCCTGTCATTGAAATACAACTATTTAAGTAGAAATACTGGGAATACTTTATGGTATTACCAGTTACAGTTTTTAACATTTTTTGTATAAAATACTTGGCCTATTAATTTATATTCAAAACTAGCTGACCAGGCGAGCTTTGTTTCGCCTCGGAAGCAAGAAATAAAATATTTTTTCTAAAAAAAGTAGCCCAAATACCGCAGGTTATTACCCCAGCTGCCGTCAAAATCAGTCTAGCCTTTTAAGAAATTACCTGGATCAAACAGACAGACAGACAAAAATCGTAAAAAAAATAAAAATTAATAAATTTTGGTGTATTTATACTTTTTTTATTCGTTATTATTAATGATTGGCGTATTCATTCAGACTTAATAAGCAGAGGTATTTAATGTGTTCTTCGCTCGTGTGATATAAAATAAATCAAAACGCTAGTAAATGCCACATCGGCCATATTACTTGTTATTACAGTCTAATAAGTCTCTATAACTCCAGCAAGTAAGGTTCTTGCAATTTACTGGACACTAAAGAGTGTTATTAAATGTCTGCTATGCTATAAATGCTAAAATCTGCCTCCATTTTCCTGGGTTGAAGTGATTATTCATTCAAGAGATGAATTTGAAATTATTATTAGATATAACCCTACTTTGTGTATGTTAGAGTAACAAGTGGTAAACAGTCCTCATCTCTTATGTCCTGTTCCCATCAGTTGTCCAGTTCAGGACTTCTTTATCCATACATTCCTATCATCACTTCTTCCAACAATCTTATTCACCATATCATCCGTTAATTGAATAATTAATATAATTCAACAAATAAAGATTAACTTTTGTTAGAGATGGTCTTTTGTTAGAGATGGTCAGCCGGGAGCGAAATAAAAACATATGGCTGACAAGCTTACACAGCACAAAACCGAAGGCTGGCGGTATAACCATCCCAAAAACATTGGTCAACCTAAATGTTCGTGGTAGTGACGGGCAGCAGCGTCCCTATCTATAAGAGGTTTACCCCTGCGGTCTCCAACCCGTTTGCCCAGCGTGGGGACTATGGGCATAAACCTCCCTATGGAAAAAGCAGCAATACAACGGCCCCCAGTTCCCGGTGGTCCCGCTATTCCCGACCAAGGCAGCGGTCGTGGTAACGGTGGGACAGGGGGTGCGAAGAATCTCCGGGTTACGGCAGGCTGCCAAAAACAACTACTCGTGGCCACTTATAATGGACGCAGTCTTCGCCTGGACCAACATCTCACCGAACTCGAGGTGGAGCTGGGTTGCTTGAACCGGCATATTCTAGGGTTATCTGAAGTCCGGCAGAGGGGGAGGACACGATAACCTTACAGTCAGGCAACTTACTCTACTTTCGGGAAGGTGACCAGCTCTCCCAGGGGGGTGTCGGTTTCCTCGTTCACAAGGACCTCGTTAGCAGCGTTGTGGAGATCAGTAGTGTGTCGACCAGGGTAGCGTACCTTGTACTGAAACTCACCAACAGGTACACCCTGAAGGTAATACAGGTATATGCGCCGACCTCGACATACTCTGACGAGATAGCGGAGGTGATGTACGAGGATATTGCGAAAGCAATACATTGTACCGCCAAGGCTCACTACAACGTTGTTATGGGGGACTTCAACGCCAAAGTGGGAGTACAAGAACGCGGCGAAACGAAAATCGGTCCATATGGCTTGGGGTGCCGGAATCACAGGGGCCAGATGCTGGTCAACTTCCTGGAGTCTGAAAGGCTTTTCTTGATGAATTCATTCTTCAAGAAGAGTCTCCACAGGAGGTGGACTTGGCGAAGCCCCGATTCGGTGACAAGGAACGAGATAGATTTTATCGCGATAGTAAGCATATATTTAAAGATGTCTCTGTGATCAACAGGTTCAATACTAGAAGTGATCACCGACTTCTTCGAGGCTGTCTAAATATTAACTTAAAAGCTGAAAGGACCCGGAAGATAAGGTCTATTATCCGACCTACGCCACTCCAAATAGCCGAAACCGAAAAGTTCCAAATGGAACTTAAAAATCGATTCGACCTGCCGGAAACCACAGGCAACGTGGACGAAAAAGCTGACACTGTGCTCAACACGCTGAGGAAAGTGTCTCAAAGGCTGTTCCCGAGATCGCAGAAAAAGGAGTCCAAGCTCTCTGCTGAGACACTCGACCTGATGAGGCAAAGGCGAGAAACTCCATCCGATCAGCTGTCTTCGTCAGAATGGAAACGCCTAAACCAGCGCATTAGAAAGCTGATGCGGCGCGACCTTCGTCGATCGAATACGCGAGCAATCGAAAAAGCGATCGACCGCAACAAAGGGTCGAAAGTGTTCGCTCAGCAGCTTGGAAGGTCCCATCTGACGAAGCTGAAAACTGCGGATGGACGTATCGTCACCTCTAGGCCCGAGATTCTCGCAGAGATTGAATCTTTTTATGGGCTTCTTTATTCCACACGGATGACCAAGCCAACTGGACACAGCGATGATGACCATAGAGCCCCGCTAACGCGTCACTATAGTGAAGACATTCCCGATGTCACTGAAAGCGAGATTAGTGCGGCTCTCGGGCAACTCCAGAACAACAAGGCACCCGGTGATGACGGAATTACTACAGAGCTTCTAAAAGCCGGCGGGAGTCCTATCCTAAAGGAATTAGCAAGCCTTTTTAATTCCGTCATACACCAGGGCATAACACCACAGGCTTGGAGCAGGAGTGCGGTGGTGTTGTTCTTCAAAAAAGGTGATAAAACCTTACTGAAGAATTACAAACCCATCTCACTCCTGAGCCATATCTACAAGTTGTTCTCGAGGGTCGTCACGAATCGTCTCGCTGCAAGACTCGACGAATTCCAGCCTCCGGAGCAGGCCGGGTTTCGAAAAGGCTTTAGTACCGTGGACAACATCCATACTGTTCGGCAGATTGTACAGAAGACCGAAGAGTACAATCAGCCGCTGTGTATGGCATTCGTGGACTACGAAAAAGCCTTCGACTCCATCGAAACTTGGGCAGTTCTGGATGCACTGCAGCGATGTCGGATTGACTGGCGTTATATCGAGGTGCTGAGATGCTTGTATGACACCGCCACGATGGCTGTCCAGATACAGGACCAGGCGACGAACTCCATCGAGCTGAATCGAGGTGTAAGACAGGGAGATGTTATATCTCCCAAACTTTTCACCAATGCTCTGGAGGACGTTTTCAAGACACTGGATTGGACTGGACAGGGTATCAACGTGAATGGTGAGTACATCTCGCATCTTCGGTTTGCCGACGACATCGTTGTAATGGCAGAGTCGCTGGAACAGTTAAGCGGAATGCTGCGCAGCCTGGACGAGTCCTCCCGGCATATCGGTTTGGGCATGAACTTGGACAAGACCAAGGTCATGTTCAATGAACATGTCGTGCCCGGACCGATAAGCGTCGAAGGGTCAGTTCTCGAAGTCGTAAACAAATACGTCTACCTAGGCCAAATCATCCAGTTAGGTAGACGAAACTTCGAGAAGGAGGCCGAAAGGAGGATTCAGCTTAGTTGGGCTGCATTCGGCAAACTACGTCGAGTCTTCAGCTCGCCTATACCGCAATGTCTGAAGACCAAAGTCTTTGACCAGTGCGTCTTACCGGTGATGACCTACGGTGCCGAAACGTGGACACTCACGGTGGGGCTAGTCCACAAATTTAAAGTCGCTCAGCGAGCTATGGAGCGGGCTATGCTCGGGGTATCTCTGAAAGATAAACTCAGGAATGAGTATATCCGCCCGAGAACTGGAGTAACCGACATAGCTCGTAGAATAAGCTCGCTGAAGTGGCAATGGGCTGGTCACATCTGCCGAAGGACCGACGGTAGATGGAGTAAGAAGGTCATAGAGTGGAGACCGCGTCTTGGCAAACGTAGCGTAGGACGCCTACCAGCCCGATGGTCAGACGACCTCAGAAAGGCTGCTGGAAAAGACTGGATGCGGAAGGCAGAGAATCGGATGTTGTGGCGCACATTGGGAGAGGCCTATGTCCAGCAGTGGACTGCAATAGGCTGATGATGAGAGATGGTTCTATGTTTGTGATTTCACGGTTTTTATTAACTACTTAATTGTACTGTTCCATAAAATTGACAGAAACAATGATTTTAATTACTAATTTACGTACACTCGCGAATTGTAAAAGTTTAGTAAGTAACGAAATAATGATTATGACTTACAAAATTAACGACATCTATAATCATAACTCACAAATGCATTTTTATTACTTATTTCCATAACAGATGTCGCTAAAATAATTTCTCCGACATGTTCCGTTACATGCAGTAATGAACACTCGTGTCATTATTGCGAACATCAGATTGCAATTACCGGTAAGTGCGACTTGTAATAATTTTACTGCGGAACAATGATAATTTCAGTGAGAATTTTCTCACGAGAGTTAAAGCGCTCTTGTATTCAACGGTACTGGCGATATTATCTTCGTATCATCAAAGAGATAGCATCTTCATGGAATATCATTAATGTACCTATATTTTTTACTACATCCACGATATTACTCTGTGCTTTTGTACACTTTAAATGTTAACATGACTGAAGGACTTAATATACATGGCTATGAAATAATTAAGAAATATGCTGATAACTGTAACGCAAGATTAACATGAATGTGACATAAAAATCTAACCTTGGATAGGGTGTTCCGTCCGGTCCTGGACAGTCAGTTCCTTGTAAAGCATCTCCCCACGCATATTTCAGTCTTGGTCCACAGTCGGCGATCACGTAACTAATGATCACCGCCTGAAATTGAAATTGATAAATAATGATAACTCTGAAATGATATGAAAATACTTTGAAATAATTATGTCAATAATGAGATAGATCAGAAACAATTAGATCCACGAAGTATTGATACAACAAGAGTCCGAACTTAATGTTGAAAGGATGGTGTCCATTTTGGGGACAGAATTTTCGCCGGTAGATTGCGCTATTTTTTATCTTCGGATAACTATGATGGGCGATAGAAAATGCCTTGGAATAATGGCTTTTAAAGATCTTTTTTATTTATATATATTTATTTCTTAGATTATGAAATCACGAGTATCAATGAAAATAGCTTTTGAATGACTACCATATTTTTGTTCATCACTCGTGAAAATGATCTCTGTAAAGAGTTCGAAACGTCGGTAAGAAATTAAAATAAATAATAAATAAACGCGATAAAATCCAGAAAAGTTGTTTTAATGTTACCTTTTTTATCGCTATTGGCCTTGTTAAAAGTATAAAAAACAAATTACATTAGGGAATCTATCGACAGTTATCAACTATAGTTGGAAATAATATACTAATTAAAAATTACGACACAAAAATGTATAAAGATTTATCTCACTTATGAGAAAAAAATCTTTGTATAAACATAATCTACAATTTTGTAATAAAATTTAAAGATAAAATAACTCGTAGAGAACAGTAAAGAAACGAATCGCAATTCAGTAATTAATTAAATAATATAGCCAATTAACTATCCACACATACAAATAAAATTAGAGTGTATGTTTGTAGTATTGTAATACGGTACATGCAAGTAAATACGGATCATACATCAAAGTAACATTGTTTTTATAAGTAGTCGTTCTGAATTGCTGGACCAATTTTACGTGACTAATATAAGGCTACTTTGATTGCAGAAAAAAACTTTTATTTACTCGTTTATACTTCAGAGTAGGGTTGCCATCTCTAAAATTTGGAAAACAGGACAAGACGCGTGAAAACCCCGGATTTTAGAGTCCGAAAGCCGGACATGTCAAAAAGATCTTTTAAACATATTCAATGTAATAAAAAACAGTTGAAAATGTGGTTTTTATCGAGGTTTTCAAGCTTAGTGCGTGGCTCGCGGATGCGCCTAAATTGTTTTTAAATATTTATTTTTTAAAACCCTGTCTACAAATGAATCCTTCCCCGGATGCTCCCCGGATGCCCTCTAAACTAGGACAAATCCGGGGAAACCCCGACGGATGGCAACTCTCCTTCAGAGGCAAGCGAAATAAAGTTCGCCAGGTCAGCTATTACTTATTTATTATCTTTGTTCCGCTTTATTATATATCTACTTTTAGTGCTAAAATGCTCCACATCTCATAATCATAACGTGATGATATATCCTTCTTCAATAGATGCACTATTCAACACATATTTTTTTTGTTTGTACCACTAATTCCTGATATTAGTGCGTTCAAACAAACAAGCTCTTCGCCTTTTTATTATCAGTATCAATATTTAGTTAATATCGATACTATAATCAATTTAAAATGATATTAATCTATGATTAGTGACTGCACGAATTCGTTGTTCGCGCGTGATTTGCTGTCAGGACGGTATGTGTGTCGTGGCCGAATGACACAGATGTCGCTGCGATAGTTTCTTCGAACTATCTTTGGCAAACAAACCTATTGTATTTCTCTATCGTGGAGATAGCTAAAACACAGAGGAACCGCTTCAAAATAATTTCTACAATAAAAATATTTTAAGCTGTCTTAACCGTATTTTGGTAGACACCAAAGACATTTCACTTCTCAGAAAATAAGTGGCACGATTTTGTATGACCGAACAAAATGTCCCATTCACGGCAATAGGTGGCGAATTTTATTGAAAGTACATTTAAAAGAAACTACATATATTTGTAAAAACACTTCCCCATTAAAAATAATGACATAATAAGATCAGAATAATTTTAATTAGCACACACTTAAATTGCAATACATTATTTTTTTCGCGCTAAGCATGCAGAAAGGAAATACACTTCTGTGCCTGAAGATGTTACCATTAAAAAAATATAAACAGAATAGAGTATTTTTATTTCCGGTATCGATTACAAGAAAGGGTACGTTCGTGGTATGTGTCATGAATCGCAAAAGAACCCCAAGAAGAAAGTGTCAGTGTCAGTGTCAGATTTCTAGGTCATGTGTGAACAAAATGTCATTGAACTTGCTTGCCAGTGGCAAGTGTAATGTTGTTTAAAATTTAAGGTTGAATACATCTCATGAATGGTAAAAAAAGTTATACTTATATGCATATTATTAAACTGTTATGTAGATAACAAATCTCTAATTTTAAGTACATTGTATATGTTAATGAATGAAAAAAACAATTAAGTTTGTAAATTTGTTGTTCCTTGTAAACATATTAATATTCGCAGCTCATGGACACCTACAGAAAGTGTCACAGTTGCGTTGCCCGGCCTTTAAAATGGGATAGCTAAGGGGCCGGGAGTGGGTTGGGGAGAGGAGAGGGCTCGAGGCCCTCGAGAGAAACGCAGCATGAGCATCTTTACGTCAATATTCTGAGAGGTCGTGGTATTCCACCGGTCGAGCTCGCCCATTCATGCAGCGAACTGCGTGGCCACTTTTAAATATTAGTAAACGGAAGTCTTAAAAGGAGCTATGGTCAAAATTAACCGTAATTAATTACCTGTAGGAATTCTCAGCCAGTCTTTCAAATTGCATAATCGCACTTTCAATAAGGAACTCCATAATTATATGCATTTAAGTTCTTCCTTCGGGAATTTATTACTATTCGATTGAAAGTCTCAACGGGCACCAAGAAAGTGAAATTTGAATACAGATTAAGTAGCGAAAGTATACAATGTTCTCTTTGATCTATTGTATTTTGCAATTGTGGGCACGTTTTTGTGACGAGATTTTAAAGTTTAATACAGAAATGCAGTTTCCAAACGTTGTAGGTTTTTATCACGACCACCGGCAAAACCGGTTTTGTTTTTTTTTTTTGTAAATAAATATTTTTTTATTTTGATTTTTAGAAAATAACGGTAAATTGTTGCCAGTGCCAAAAAAACGCAGTAAGACCAAAACTTTAGCAAAAATATAACAATAACTTGACGCCTTTTTCCCCCGAAGATGAAGGCAGCGGCTGTTAAGCCTCGTCTCGCCGTTATGTTTACGTCCCAAATGGCGAACCTATTGCCATACCGGGCACAAAGTTTTCAGTCATCGATATTTATCACATATAACATAATCTTCGCACCGAGGAAGACTTTGACTTTGACTTTGTATATATTGTAAATAATGTAAATAATTTATTTCTTCTTATTATTGTAAATAAAGAAACTTTAATACAAAACTTATCGAGATCAATAAAATATATTGATATTGAGAATAATATTAATTGAGAACATATTTTGTGATCCACCAAAAAAGCTTTTTCAGACCATTTTACAGATATAATATATGTTTATTTGTCACGCTTTCACGTACCTATACATTACCGGAACTGATCGCATCTCGAAATTTTGCACACATATCGTCAAAGAGTTCGGAATTAAACATAAACCTCATTTTAACACAAATTTAAACTATGTACTCAATCGATTCACGTGTTTTTTTTTTACAATAAACACATATTAACCTACCTCTTTTGCTTCGGGATAAATTTACCTATATTTATAACATAACAACATAACATAATTTCACGCTACTGTTACCCGAAGGTGTACGCCGTGATGTTTACGTCCCAAATGGAATAAGTGGCGAACCTATTGCCATACCGGGCACAAAGTTTTCAGTCATCGTTATTTATCACACATAACTTTCCGAAAACAATTTCGAAAAGTCATTGGTGTGAGCCAGTGTCAGGATTCGAACCGCGACAGGATCTATATGATCTGGATTCAGAAATATTATTATATTCTATCAATATCATAAATCTACATAAAAAGCCCGCTAACGACTAATTCGAAAATATATATAATTTAATCTTACACATAAATTTATGCATTTACATCTATATTTAAATTTATAATACGTATGGGTCATTCATCAAGTAAGCCTTGAAAGGGAATGGGGAGGGGTTTGTCATAAATCACGAAATATCATAGGCGGGCGGGAGGTTCAGTGAGACATCACATGTATTTATTATTTCTTCAAACGTCCAGTATAAGAATTGATTTCAGAATTTTAATAAAATGATACGGGACTATTAGGATTAAAATATAATAAAAAATAAAATCACGTGATTAATGGACGTCCCTTTACACTAAGTGATACATCACAAGGCTTGAACGTGGTAGAGCCAAGCAGTTCGCTGCATGAATGGGCCGGCTCGACCGGTGAAATACCACGACCTCTCAGAAGATCAACGTAAAGTGGCTCATGCCGCGTTTCGTTCGGTGAGAGAGGTATCCGGAAGCCCATCCTTCTTCCCCATCCTTCCCTATCACATATCCCTTAAAGGTCGGCAACGCAACAGTCAAACTATATGTGTTGCTGGTGTCCATGGGCGGTGTTCGTTGCTTACCATCAGGTGACACGCCTGCTCGTTTGCCCTCCTATATAAAAAAGGCTATTATTTTAGTATTAACAACAGTTCATCAAACTATAAGATCATACATGTTATATTATTTTATGTTGTTTCAAACTTGCAAATATTTGAACCTACTTCTGTGAATAATCATAAAGAGATAGCGGTACATTTAGCTAGCTATAGCTAGCTGTTATTCACGCGGTATAACATCAAAAGTAACAAACATAGATTTAGCACAGACTATAATAGATGGCACATGTCAGGAAAAATGTATTAATATTCATCACTGACAGCGCAACCGCGTATATAGGTTTTCAGGATATTTACATTTCAACACATGAACATTTACTATGTAAAAGTTGTCACTTTGAAGCGCTTTTTACGCACACATTGATAAGTCACTCACACATCAAAAACACATTTTAGTCTCGTTTAGGTGACTATTGGCGATCTATTATTCTTATATCTATGGTAACAAATGTCAACGAATGTTCCTTATTAACTGTCTGGAATGGCATAGAGGTTTTAATCTTGTCTCAGATCTTTTTGCTAGTTATCTGTTTGAAATATCAATGACTCACTAAGTTATTCACTATACATGGAAAAGAGATTTCAAGTAAAACATTTTTTTTCTTCTAAAAAAGTAGTATAAGTTACTCCATAATACACTAGCTATTAGCTATTTTTGTGTATATAAGTACTGTATCTATATTCATATGAATGTATTATCGAGACGTAGTTACCGCTGAGTGCTTTCGGATATTGAAGGTGTGAAGTTACAGTTACAATACTAACTAGAAAAGTTACAGTTACGATGCTAATTGCGGTACCATGCAACTAATCTGTCAGGAAATGGACAGTGGACGTTTGTATGGTTTTTAGCGTTCAAAATAATGTAAGTAGAGTGGTTGAGTGGTCACTGGATAAATATCGTTAGCTGTGAATGCTTAATTTTACATTTTTTTATTATTTTAGTTTTACTTAGGTACCCATTTTTTTATTGCTACTTGGCCCCACGAATTTCGTACAGGACCAAATTTATGTTTTTCTTATTCAGTTTTCTGTACTTAAAATATGAATTTATTATAAACTAGCGCTAACCTGGTGAACTTCGCTTCGCATCAGAAGCAATAAATTAGTAAATTTTAGATTTTATTAAGTTCAATTGGCGCTATTTATCGGCACGCCGGTACCGCTGCGCGACGCAACCGCTATGTACGTACTATGTACCTAAATTTTAAACCAGTATATTATAAAATATTCATTCAAATTACATTATGCATAGGGTCATATCGATGAATGCATTAACAACATATTTCAGGGGTACTTAATATAGATATTGCTCGTAAAAAGTAAATAAATAAAAGTGATCGTTGTGGGTTATCCTTAATTAAAAGATTCTAAATCTTCTAAATCTAATCGAAGGTCTATAATGATGTACCTACCTAATAAATTATTTTGATCCATAACTGAGGGCTTAGCCAGCGTTTGCAATTAAAGCGACAAATATCGAAAATATACCCTATTTTCTACTATATTGTGCATGGGTGACCATGGATGCATGATCCAACCCGTTGAAACGTTCTATCTATTGAAAAATCGCATCGCGTAGTTTCAAAGATCTTAGCATATAAGAGGACAGACAGCGGACAGCGGAAAGCCACTTTTACACCATGTATTAATGATGATGATGATACATAATAAACCTTCCTTTTAATAACTCCATCTATTAAAAGACCGCGGCGATCTTTGTTCCGCATTAAAATTTAATAAATAAGTAAATTTTGGATTGATCACTTTTCTTTACTTATTCATGAATTTTAGATAAAAACCACCCCGTTGAAACGCTCTATCTATTAAAAAAATCCACATCAAAATCTGTTGCGTAGTTTCAAAGATATAAGCATATAAGAGGACAGACAGCGGAAAGCGACTTTGTTTTATACTATGTAATGATGATATGTAAAGTAAGATTTAAAAATAGTGAAACCTTATCAAACAATTTAAACCTTTTACCTATCTCCTTCCTGCTGGTTGTTCGCCCCAAATGCATGGGTAATGAGTCAGTCAACCGTGTCTTTAGCAGATGACTTATGTTGTAGTAGGTACGCTTGAGTATTACACTATTCACATACAGTTATTTTTAACTGTATTTTAACTCGTTGCAACTTTTTAATAATTTCTATGCGTTATTACTTAATATTACACCTTTTTGAAATGAAACTCTTCTTCATTTAAATTTGTTTTTTTTAATGTGACATTTGACAGCAAACATTGTTGATAATTTTGAAAAAAAATCGAGTTTTTAATGAATAATCTTGCCTATTCTGAACCAATTAGCTATTTCTCATGTACTTTGACACATTATTTTTGCCGCCATGGAATAATAGGTCAACGAGCTCATTGCAGTTAATTTTTTTTTTATTAATTGTTATTAAAAAATATGTACTCGTATAATAAAAATGTATGTATTCAAAATCAGTATGTAATCGGTACTTTCTATGTATGACTATCTACATCGGTTAAATTTGATATTTAGTTGGTTTCGTATACTTATAGTGTTGTATCACGTCTTATTTTATTTTATTTCCCATCATGAAATGAATGAATAACATATCATTAAATTATTAAATAGCCATTTATGGCATAACCAACTGTTAAAAACTTTTTTTATCTTAACAGTACATAATTGTAAATAAATTCTTGTAAGGTTTTTCTGTGAATGAATCATAGGAAAATAAAATTTGGAATGGATTCTATAGGTCTTTTAATTGAGTCCGAAAGCTTTTGGCATTAATTTATGAGTATCTTTTTCAGTAATCACTTTTAAAACTAAATTCAAGCTGGATTATTAAACGATCATTAAAAGTATTTTTTTCACTTACCAAATTAATATAAATATATAAACTCTTTGAACACATTTTATTTAAAATTATTCTTTATTGAATCAAGTACGGTTATTAACAATAATTTAATACTGAATCACAATTTTAAACTCGAAATAATGTCCGAATGTGGATATTATTATGATACATTCGCGCGAATGAAAGGGCGTGCGGTCGACGCACTGCCCGCGCAGACAACAAATAAAAACGGTGCTGGTACTTGATTCATTATAACGGGAGTTCCATTGGGAGTTCTTAGAGCGGTCATATCACAAGCACTCTTCACAGCACTTGTCTTGATATTTACATACTACTGCAAAACCTCTCTCCGATTATATTTGAAATCAACGCCATCTGCCGAATACGTCACGAACTTTTATGGAATAATTTTGGGTTCTAAGGTTCATATTTCTATACAGTTCATAATTGATATTTCTATTTCTTTCACTCACCGCTTCGGATATGGCTGCATGGCTCGGCGACAGTAGCTCTTTTTGTGGTCAGACCCAAACACGAAGTCCTTTCAGTATATTGAATCCTGAACTGTTCTCAATTAAAGTAAATATAGACACAAAATTACATGAATATTTAGATGAAAATACAGTGCGTAATTTAAACGAAAATCTTAGCGAAAATCGTGTGCCTGTGCCTAACTCAAGTCAAATAGTTTCCAAGGACGAAGACAGTGCGTACTCGTCGTAAGTTTCAAATAGTTATTCTATAGTTTGTTATTGACTTATTTTATATGTAATAACATAAATAATCATGCGTAATTTGTTTTTTTATTAAAAACTATTTTGTCAATCAATCAGCTGTTTGTCAATAGTGTTAACTGTTATGTCATCTCGCTCGCACACATGGAAATATATCATATCGTGGTCTCTTGCTGACTGTGGGTATCGTTTTTGGGCATTCTATTTTGGTCCATTACCATCACGTTGTGATGCGTATATACTAATTTTATATCCCCCAATGAGTACACTACTGTAAGGCGAGCGAGAGGTATGGTATTCCAATAAAAATAAGTCTCTACAAACCTATTTGGAATTTTTAATAATTAACACAATTGGAGTTTTCAATTCACAAATACTACTGATACAATAATTATTTCAATATTAGGTATAAGTACATGATATTATTCCTATAATTTAATTAAATAATTGGTAATATTTATAAGAATCTGTTTAGAAGGAACCTATTAGAAGTAAACAAAAAAAATATAAACCACCCACACAAATGCCAGAGACATGTGTATATATAACAGATTAACTAATCTTTTAAAATACATCTAACATAGCGTTTGGCTTACATTATGATTACAAGAATAGTTGGTTTACTTGTACTATTATAATTCCAATAGTGGTTAGTTTAATTCTTAATCAGTATTCTTTTAAGCTTAGCTTTTATTAGCTATTATAGCTTTTATTATATATATAATAAATAAGTGGCATAGTATGGAGGAGGCTTTTACCCAAAACTGAACCATACTTAATCTTTCTAACTAACACTAGATGAACATAACATTAACATTATATTTGAAATGTAATTTAAACATTAACTAATAATATATAGCTTTAGTATTGTTATTTATTTTTTCAGTCACAATGACACATTATCAGAGATGTCAAGATCGAATGTTGAAACAACGTCTAACATGGATAAAATTAACAAGAAACATGAAGACTGTGGTGCGAGGTACAAATGTGAATATGATGGATGCGAACGCACATACAGTACAGTTGGAAACCTCCGTACACACATGAAAACGCACAAGGGTGAGACTATTTATTACTCATTATTTGACATGAAACCCATGTTCCTTTTGCCTATCCCACAAGGAACTTGGTGTGAAGTTTATGTATACCTTTTTGAACTATATAATATTTGACTATTATACTATACTAGTTAACAAAATATGTTTATAGATAATTTTAGATAAAGATAATAGATTAAATTTCTGACAGAATTTAACTTTTAGGTAACAATTTTTTAACATCATTAAATTTATAAAACAAAATTTAATCTTAGCTTTGGTTTTAGGTCTATAAGGTACTTAACAGAGAAAATAAATTCTTTAATTTAATTTTTAAGAGTAAATTAAACGAATCAAACATTGCCTTATAACAAAAAATGTGTAATGTAATCATAAAAAAAACCTTAAACCGGCTATACATACCTTTCTGTTTCTAGATTAAAAAAAACTATTTTTTTTAGGCAGATTTATGCTGCTGTCATTCAAAAGTCATCCATTATTTTTTTTTACTTGGAGCTATTTGAATTTGATATGGAGCCAGTGATAGCGGAGTCATGATTTGTTTTGATAGAATAATTTTGCTAATCAATTAGGATATCATTGAGAAGTGGTCGTTTTTGGGATGACCAAAATTACCGCTTATTGTATACTATTACCAGCAAAAACGTCACTGCTCTACTCCTATTGGTCGTAACGGGATTATATAGGCTATGTAGATAAATCAACTGGGCTACCTGAAACTAAAAGCTCTGAAAAGTCATTGATGTGAGCCAGGTTTCGAATGTGAGATTTGTGATTCCTAAGCTAGGTGCTGAATCTCCACGATCTATGAGGTACATGCGCCAAAACAATCTTCACGGGTAGAGGCACATTAGCCTCTACAATATACCTTCGCATACTACAGGCGTGATGTTACAAAAAACAAATTAAAACAACTTTTTTCATCTTACTCTATTAATTACATCTAACAACCAATTTTGTTGTTGTTACTATTCTGAAGACTAAAAACTCTACCCGGATACGCCTAGGGGGTCCATTCAACTATTACGTAAGCAAATTAAAGCCCGAATACTGAACCGCCACTCAAAAATATAAGCGATACTTACGCGTTTAAGTAGCTGTCACATTAAACAGAATACGTGAAATTTGAGCAGTAAGTAGCACTTTATTGATTGTCAGATTTGAGTGGCGAACCAAAGCTTTTAACCCCTCCTTACATAAAAAAATATCAAAAATATTTTTGAAGAGGCTGTCCAAATGATTGGTCCAAGGTGGTCCAAGGTTTGGTTTATGTAAACCCCATGTCATCCAAAATAAGCAAAGCAAAGACCCCCGGACCCCTAAGTTCTTACGTAATACTTGAACGGCCCCCTATGGGTACAGTAACTGAAACACAAATACCTCCAAAAATCTACTTCCCTCTAATACAAAAAAAATGAATCAGCTTTAATTTCAGTTCGCCCTGTCACATTCGTTTTGTCACTTCTATCGTCCATCCTTTCTACATGTGCAAACCAAATGTCCGGATTACTCAAACGCTTAAATCAAATTTTTCCTACTCCGACAGATACTGCATTAGGTCCATAAACATCACTATTTGTTTTCTCTTCTTCGTTTTCTGTTTAGTGTGCTCTCCTAAAGTGTCGTCAGGACTCCCTCGCAACATCATGAATAAAGTGCCACGACTTTATGTATGATTAAGTTAGGTTAAGTTAGTTTAGGTTAGTTTTAAGTTTCATCATCATCTTCATCATCATTACATCATAATAAAAAATAACGCCAGACAAAGCAGTATGGCTTAAAAGCTTTAGCCTGTCCAATAATGGACAAATTAAAAAAAAATTAAAACTTTTTAATGATATCAAAACCAGCCAGATACAAATGGCCTGTACCTATATCCAAAGAGATTTTATTACAAGTTCATACATACTATGTGCGAACATACTTTCCTCAATCTACATACATGCTTTCACAGTGTGGTAGGTTCCATCCTAGTATTCCTTTCTCTATCCTTGTCACTACATCTTCATTAAAACCACAAGGCTCTTGAACATAAATAACTTATACTACCCTAACTAATCTAACTTATACTACCTATTATAAATCACTTTATTTAAAATAAATGATATATATGTGCGTAGTATATTATTTCGCTGCGCCACGCGAGTCACGATGTATAATCGCGAATGCTTAGCATACATAAATATAATTTGGCCTAACATACTTATATTATATAATTTGTAGTATTCTAAAACCGAAAAAAAAATGTTAATCTAGTTATAAATAAATGTATTTTATTTAATTGATTCAATAATAGTTTTGTTCCGTTTAAAAATCTGTTACGTATACAACAACACACTGGCGCAAGTTTCTGCCCGAAATGTTTTGAGAATCAATACATACATTCAATCTATATAATATAAATAAAATTATGTCAACCATACACCAGAATAACGTTTAAAATTGTTTGTATGTCTGTCTGTCTGTTTGTTCCGGCTAATCTGTGAAATAGTTGGACTGATTTTGACCCGACTTTCATTGGCAGGTAGCTGATGTAATAAGGAGTAACTTGGGCTACTTTTATTTTAGATTTCTCATTTATTGCTTCTGAGGCGAAACGAAGTTCGCCGGGTCAGCTAGTTCTCTATGAAATCATTGTAAAATAAATAATTTATGGCAACCTAAGAAGCATTCTGAACACTGAGTTAAAGAAAATACTTGGGTAATTACTTTTGGCAACTCTTGAAGAGAATAAAAACTTGTTGTTTTTGTTTTGTGGGAATTTCGGAGTAATAATATTGTCTATGTCGTTCTCGCGGTAAAAATAAATCTATAAATATCTATTATAATGATACCTTTCAATCTCACCTCTTTAGAATCCATCTTATAATTTAAATAGTAGTAAAGCCACGCCAGCTAGCTGCATGAACGGGTCAGCTCGACCGGTTAAATACTATGACCTCTCAAAAAGCAATGTTGTGATCGGTGAGAGAAGTATCCGAAGAACCATTCTTTTCCCCATCCCCCTTCCAATCCCATCTTAAAGACTGCGTCCTGATGACCCCTGATCCTCTTGTTCGTTAGCTCCTTATTGCTTGAAATCATATCGGTTATATTTAAAAAAAAACTTGAGTCTCTTTCTGACGCGGTGAAATAAAAAAAAAAATAGGTGTACCTACTTCGTTCGTCGATACTTAATGCGTACGTCACGGGACAAATGTTGTTATAAATAAAAATGAGATAGGATTTTATTAACCAAGGAAAATAACCATACAATAGTTATCATAATTAGATACCTACCATACTGTTGAAATTCGCCAGTCACTACAATTGATAAGTGTATGTTTGTATACGTCATTACATATTATAAAACAAGACACTTGCCGCTGTCTGTCCCCTTATATGCTTATATCTTTAAAACTACGCAACGGATTTGGATGCGGTTTTTTAATAGTTAGAGGCTGTCAACGGTGTGGTTTTGATCTATAATTCACATATATTATGATGTTGTAAAGAAAAAATGAGAATTTTCGAGATTTAGCTCTTTAATTGCAAACGCTGGCTGGACCGTAAGTGATGGATCAAAACAATGTTTTACAATATTAATTACCTTCAGAAGGCCTACAAAAAAGTCCGCGAGGGCATATGTCTATGTCTTAGGGATACCCCACAGTGACCATTTTTATTTTTTTACTTTTTTACGAGAAATAATGGCTTATTTACGAAGCGATTTTAAACATTACAGTAGGAATTTTCATCCAATTAAGTGTCTTAAATAGATTTGGATGTAATCTAGATGATCCTGGCGCTTTACAGCATGCAATTTATACGAATATTTTCGAAAATATTGCAGTATTAACATAGCGGGACAGCAGTTAAAGCCGATAAATAGCACAAATTGAACCTCATGATATCCAAAAATTACTCATTTATTACTTTTGATGCGGAACAAAGTTCGCCGGGTCAGCTAGTAATCTATAATAATAATAAATCAGTACAAGATACGTGTCTTTACATGTAAAATATATTTACGCCTTTTTCTACTCGAGGGAGCAGCCTAAACTCGCCGAATTTGTACATACATATTAAATAAGTAAATGCATAATATTAAATAGGTGGCGAAACCTATTGCCCAACACCGGGCGTAATGTTGTCAGTCATCGATATATAATTATATATATCATAATTCAATTCATATTTCGAAAAGTTATTAGTGTGAGCCCCGTATTCGAACCCACATATTCTTGATTTAGAAGTGATCGATCGAAGTATGCTAATAGAAAAAAAAACAGAATCCAGATCACATCTATACTTATATTATAAAGCGGAAGAGTTTGTTTGTTTGAACGCGCAAATCTCAGAAACCACCAGTCCGATTTCAAAAATTTTTTCAGTGGTATATAGTCCATTTATTTAGAAAGGCTTTAGGCTATATTATATTTTCAAATAAATTGGGGATCCTTACTATAAGTTTAAGAATGTAATCCAAGGTGTAAGAAAATGACTCGAAAAAAATCTTACATCGTGAACGCTGCGCAAACTATTGATTCTAGAACAAAATAATGTACTACAGTTTTACAGAACATATAATTGTGTACGAGAAAGGTCGCAACGCCATATGTCTAACTATTTTAGTTATCACACAATAAGTGTTTTTTGAATTTTTTAAAACAATTATAATGATGTCGTTTTAGAAAGTCCTTAATTCATACCTTGGTATTCATTCTCCTCAAAATAAATAACTTTAATAAAAAGGTAGATTCAATACCTTTCTAGAACTTTTTGAATGATTCAATTGGGACATTTAATTTAAAAGATATCGCAAAATATAAAATGTATGTATTCGTTGCTTAGGCAAATATGTAGTAAAGTACCCGATTATGTATCAAGACTCGGGACTCTTGGGGTCAGAAAAGGCGACAGCTAGCAGGTAGATTTTTTTATGTTTGTTTCTTACAACTAAAAGGTCTCGGTGGACCAGTGGTCGAGAACCCCGCTTCTTAATCGCGCTTCTTAAGGAGGTCGCGGGTTTGAATCCGGGCTCAAAATAATGACTTTTTGAAACTGTTTTCGGAAATTATGTGTGACAAATATCGATGAATTAAAACGTTGTGCCCGGTATGGCAATAGGTTCGCCACCTATTCCATTTGGGACGTAAACATAACAGCGAAACGAGGCTTATTAGCAGCTGCCTACACTGGTTGTTTCTTTCTTTGCTATCATATAGTTCAATACTTTAATTCGAATTTAGAATTTGTAGTATTTAATCGTCTTTTGGGGTATTTATTTTATTTTTTAATAGTTTTTAGGTATTTTTTATAGTATAGGGGCTAAACGAGCAGACGTGACACCACATAGTGAGCAAGAAACGCCACCCATGCACACCTGAACACATATGGTGTTACAGTTGCGCTGCCGGCCCTTACAATAGATATGGGTATGGTCGGGAGTGGGATAGGAAGGACAGGGGGAAAGGAATTGGGTCTCCGGATATCTGTATCACCGAACGAAACGCGGTAAAAGCCACTTTACGTCGATATTTTGTGAGGTCGTGATATTTCACCGGTTGAGCCGGCCCATTCGTGCAGCGAACTGCATGACTCTACTACTGACAAGGTGTGACTGATGTGAGGTATATTTATAATACTTTTTAGATATAATAAATTTTGTTTTAGTTAAGTAACATCTGTGAACACCGTGTTACATTTTTAATATCATGAGATCTTTTAAAATGTAGTGAATTTATTTCGATAATATTAATACCAAGGTGCCAGATGGACAGCATTTTATTTATAAAAAAAACACTCACTATTGAGTGTGGTATTCCGAACATATGTGTCTCATTTTTTTTTAACCAAATACAAAAAAGTCGTATAAGTAGTATTAAAAAAACTAAAGGCTTACAAAACTTCGAACAAATCCCTGGCATAGCTATTGGTATGTATTATAAAGCGTTGATTGAAGTTGTAAATATTATCAATATCTTGGTTTTCTGTACTCGCCAATATCAACCGCTAAGCGAGTGAGCGAGTCTCTGCCTGCCTCGATAGGGATATGCAGGATATGTATCAGGAACTGCTGGTTTGAATTGAAAAAATGTTAGTGTTAGATAGTCCATTTATTGAGGAATGCTTTAGGTTATTAATATGAGAAGGGCAATAATCTTTTTAGTGGAAAATGTATAAAATATGGCGGTACGAAGTTCGCGCGGTCTGCTAGTATTAAAATAAAATTGTTTGTCCGTATTTCTGTATGTGCCCTGAAATTATTGGATTGACTTATTCCTGTCTTTTTGAGATCTAATAATTTACTTGTATATTACATATATAGATTATGAGTAGGTACGATTCCATTGAAACTTGGAACTTTCCTTTATAAAATTTATCGCCGCGAACGGAGCCATGGGTATTAATTAACTAGTCATAACTATATCTAGTTATAGTATACGCTGTAATATATAATAAAAACTACGATCAATGTGTTAATAAACTGCTTTAAGGCAATACATCTAAGGTTATTTATTTGGACAGTTGATGGAAGGAATTGCCATTGACCTTGACATGACATTTACATGAGAATAATTTGGACAAATGTACATGCAGGCAAAAAGAAACTAACTTTAGGTATTCCATGTTTGATTTTTTATTCTGTATATGTTACTAGCGAACCGTTCCGCATCAAAAGTAATACATACATACATAGTACATATATACATAACTTCACGTCAAATCCCTTGCGGGGTAGGCAGAAAGAATGGACGCCATAAGGCACGATTCTTACACACCTCACTCTCTTCCTTGACTTTTTTAACTCTTTTCATGCACGCGCGTACATTTTTGAGGCTCCTAACTTAAACAAATAAGTAAATTTTGGATTTAACACTTTTTTTTTTACTACATCATTCATGCATAGTAGCTAAAAAGCACCCCAGGACACACTCTATCTATTAAAAAAATCGCATCAAATTCCGTTGCGTAGTTTGTAATTCTTAAGCATATATGGGGACAGACAGAGGAAAGCGATTTTAATTTATACTATGTAATTATATAACATGCATTAGCTAAAATTAGTTTTCTTTTTTTGTACCTGTCTGATCTTTTGGGATATCTAATTAAAAAATCTATTTTATTATCACAAAAGAACAAATGTATACATTTAGGTATGTATAGGTTTTCAATATTATATGACAGATAGCAATCAACGCGAGCTTATCACTGAAGTATGAGTACACTGTATTTGAATAATAATATTAAACCAAAAGAAACATATGAACTTGTTTTAACTTGTATATGTATATTTTAGTTATTTACTAGCTGACCCGGCGAACTTTGTTTCACCTCAAAAGCATTATATGAGTAAATAAAAGATTTTTTTCTAAAAATATCCCGTCAATTTTGACTGGTCTGGCCATTAGATAAAACAATCAGACAGACAAAAATTCTAAAAATTGATATTTTGATGTATATGCAGTTTATACATGCGTTTCGTAAAAAGCGGTTATTTCAATTTGACAAACAGACACTCCGATTTTATATATTAGTAAAGATACAGATATTGATTGGCCAAGAAATACTTAAATTATTATTTTACAATTTACTTTTGACAGTGGTAGTGCCAAGAAGTTCGCTCAATGAATGGGCCGGCTCGATCGGTGAAATACCACGACCTCTCGTAAGATCGACGTAAAGTGGCTTATGCCGCGTTTCGTCCGGTGAGAGAGGTACGCGGAGGCCCATACCCTTGCCCATACTTCCCTATCCGCCTTCCCTTAAAGGTCGGCAACGCAACAGTAACACTACCTATATGTGTTGCAACACTACCTATATGTCCATGGGCGGCGTTGGTTGCTTACATCACGTGACACGCCTGCTCGTTCGTCTCATAAGAAAAGGATCATTTTAATTCCAGAAATTAAAGTATTTCAACGCCTAACAATAACATACATAACTTCACGGCTTTTCTACCCGAAGGTGTATGTGGTGGCTGTTAAGCCTCGTCTTGCCGTTGTGTCTACGTTCGAAGTGGAGTTTAGATTCAGCTCGACCACTGGACCACCGATACCTTAAAAGTTAAATAATTTAATTACGTCGTGTGGCTGTTTTTGTGCTTGCCGTGCCTGACATGGTTATATTAAAATTATATTAAAACACAATTCTGACATAGCAATACGACTCTTCTCTTGATCAATCTTTTCTAGTCGTCAGTGCGGTTAGCACTGGAGATGGCCCTTCCCACATTACATTGACTGCGACCACCATCGCCTTGTCCTCTGCATCATAATATCTAATTAATTAAACTGAGAAAAGTACACGTAGCAGTAAAATACCACACTATCCCAAAAGATTAACAAAAATAAATCATATACCGTATATTTTTACTAATGTGAACATTCAATATTTTTTTTTTATTTTTGCCACACAAATTCATCATTTTCCTGCTCTTATACCACTCTCAGTGGGGTCAGCACAACATGTCATTCCTTCCAACTATCCATGTCGTCAAAAGTTTTGGCTCCTTCTAATTGTCTTAATTTGTCCTAATAGTTGGTGGTCTTTCCTTCCAGTATCCTGTCGATGCAGGTCGCCAGGTTATGTTGCGAAATGAATACTTGTAATTTATTGATCCGCTCTTGAGTTTCACGATGAGGAAGTCGGTCAGTCAGTGAGAGATGACTCACCACATGCTTTTCTCTATAGTGGATGCCATCTGAACTAATAAATTATTGTTACCTTCAACAACTTTGACAAAAATGGCATCCCGTTGCTGGATAATGTTACCGACTCTGCTATGCTTGCTCCAAACTTATGCATGATTTATTTAAATTTTAAAACAGTTTTTTAGTTTAAAAATAACTTATATATTATTTATTTATATATTTATATAATATATATATAAATAATTTATATAATTATATAAATAATTATATATTTATATAATTATTTATATAAAATAATTGTTAATTGCAATACTTGAAATAGATTACAGTGACATGACACAACAAATGTGGACGTTTGATTGAAATTTTAAATGTCAATATTCATACGACACTGACCTACGATGGACCTTTCCACTAACAATGAACTTTATGATATGTTTTCAAAGGTCAAATTTCCTTGTGTGTCAAAATGTGGTTACGAATCGTTTGTATGGCAAAATTAAATTGTATTTTTTAGTATTTTACTCGAAAATCATCTATATTTTCCTATCCTATGTGTTATTCCTGGCTCTAAGCTATGTCTCCACCAATTTTCAGCTAAATCTGTATGGCCGTTCTTGAGTTATAAGTGTTGTAACAAACACGTATTTCTTTTATATATATATATATATGTATTTGAGTTGTGACCCAAACAAATCGATAATTAATGTTTACACAATGTTACATTTTAACATCGAATAAACTGTAATATTATGTAATATTCAATATGGCCGAATGTTTTGTTATTTAAACATAACATAACTTCACGCTTTTGTTACCCGAAGGTGGAGGCAACGGCTGTTAAGCCTCGTCTCGCCGTTATGTTTACGTCCCAAATGGAATAGGTGGCGAACCTATTGCCATACCGGGCACAAAGTTTTCAGTCATTGATATCTTACATATCATCTCAGTCACATAACTTCCGAAAACAATTTAGAAAAGTATTTGGTGTGAGCCAGTGTCAGGATACGAGCCCGCGACTTCTGGATTATTTTGTTATTTATTTTTATTTAATTAAAATTTTAGTATAACAAGAATGCCCCCAGAACTTAATTAATATAGCGTGATATAGGGCCGAAAACAAAAATCAATCCCAGTCCGAATTTTGCAATCTAAGAGCAATATTTCAATCCATTTCTACTAATAAGCGTACCAATAATGAATCCATGGATTGATTTATCGACAGATACACAACTATCTTAGATTGGAGATTGATTAATGGTTTCGGCCGTTAGTCAACTGAGACTACTGGCCCATCAGCCGAAAGATAGTACTTGTACCATAACAGTACTTAGAATTTTGTCCATATTAAATAAGGATCCTGGGAACTAGGGACTAGACAAATTTACATATTTCTTTTTCTTACAGGCGAATATAGGTTTAAATGTCCGATGCAAGCATGTGATAAAGCATTTTTAACTTCGTATAGTTTGAAAATACATATCCGCGCTCACACAAAAGCCAAGCCGTTTGTTTGTAACACCAATGGATGCAGAAAAGCCTTCAATACTCTTTACAGGTATTATTTATATTTAGTTTCAAAGAAACCAGTGTCAGGGACAAAGTTTCATTTCATAAAAGTACTCGTCGGAACGCATCTAATTAGCGGCGCTACTGTACTGTAGTAAATTTAAAATCATGAATTATTAGAAAATGAAGAATATAAAGATAAGATAAAGATAGATAATAAAGAATGAATTGAAATAAACGTCCTTTATAATTAACAGTTATGTTTGTACCGCAGCAAATCACTACAGGGATTATATTATTATTATATTTATTTGTTCATTCATTTTTCTGACTAATATTCAAAACGACTGGACTATGGTTGAATGATGATAAAAATTATGAGATTAGTCTTACTTCATTAAATGAATGTTCCTGAAAAGACGAAATCGCATAAACAAATTTGATAAGATAATATTTGACAATTATTATCTCTTAGTAGGCAACGATACTTGATTTATCGCTATTAGTTTGAATGCTAAGAGTTTTTAGACTATGATTAAACGTATTTTTTTCATTATTGAAGTCATATACAGGTTGTGTTTACCTGTTCATTGTATTAACCTGTATTACTGTATCCGCGCGCATTGATATTGCGATCGGTTTCACCGCCATCTGGGTGATGATGATGTCAGTAAACAGTAAGTACCGTTCGCAACATTGACATGCACATCTTACGATTGAGTTAAATTAATTGTTGTTCAAAATTTTGTAATTTTGCTTCGTTATACTATTTTATTGTAAAGTATCATACTTACTCGGCACAACAACTTACAACTGAAACTAGTTCTGGATCAGTGGATAATATTAGGAGCGAAGAATCGGGCGAGAATGACTAAATTATATGTGTATACTTTATTATAAACATATAGTTTTTAAATACTCGCTATTATTTATTACTTAACGAAAAAAAAAATCAACATTAAGTAATTCAATAAGCAAATTTCATTATTGTTTCTGCTATCTGTATTTTTTGAGGTAAATGACGTCATGCAGCAGTAATTATGACAAGGTTCCATCGCAATATCAACGCGAGGGGCATTTGTTATAAGGAATATTTGATAATATATAGAGAATAATTACATCATGTCATTTGAAATATTACATATTTGACATTTGATAAGATAAAACTTGAGTAGGGGTGGTTATTTAGCGTAATAATATACATATTTGACTTCCGTGACGCTTCCGTAGGTTAACCTAAGGGTTTAAAAGATAAGATTAAAAGCTACTAAAAAATCTTAATTGATATTGAGGAAGAAAAAATGAAATAAAGAAAACTAGTTTTAATATGACAAGTATGACAACCAAACACTTAAAATGTATTTTTTTAAATATTAAACAAATGCAGCTTACGAAATTCGCAAACTAGCGACCTAGTAAACTTTACTATGTCTCTCTTTTATCTCAAAAACAATATAAATATTTTTCTTGTCTTATCGACTTGTTGTGCATTTAAATTAACCTTGAGGGGTTGATTTGAAGTGTCGCTACTCATTCATTCCTCAGAGGACACAGTAAATATATTACTATATATAAAATTTTCTATAATGACGGCCAAAATCATGAGAAGAACTGGACAAGAAACACATGTACCAAATGCTCTTTTCAAATCATGTAAGTTATTTAACAACAGCTTAGTAGCTTGGTACAGTAGTACATACAGTAGACTCGTGAATATATAGGTGCAACAGCCAAAATACACATCAAAATTTTGATCCAACAAAATAAATATCAACGTGCTGAATACTAGCTGCACTGTAAACACTATATACCTAACTATTGAAGTCAAACACAAATGACGCAACATCTTTCATTTAGAGCTGAGACGTATTGCAACAAATGTGGACAATTATAAAATTGATATACCTACCTATATAAAAAAAAAACAAATTTAAAATAGCACCAGTTAGATATAAGTTAAAATAGCAGTAGTTAGATAATACAAATTAATACAGATGGAGAGAATACACAGATTGATCGGGAGATAAATAAACTTTGTTTAATTAAAATCTGATGTTGTGAATGATTCTATCATCATTAAAAAAAAAATGAACTGCGGGCATAGAGTTGTTTATTAAATATATGTAATAGTATAGACTAGCTATATTTACCACTTACTACCGAGGAAAAAATGCCTTACATCACAAACGAGTAGTCCATTCGTTTTATGTATTTACTAATAAGTCATTAATTTTCAAACGTCATGGCATCAGTATACCGTTCCCCAATGAGTCAGAATGTGTTATTTATCCACTTGGGTATATGCCAATTTTCCAGCTAGTGTTTTTGCTTTGCAATAATAGTAGAAAAAAGAATGTTACACTATTTCCCACCTAAACATAGTTGTTTATTTTTTTTTGCAAATCTCTAATATACCTCCAATAAGTCCAATGTATGTTAGACCTAATTCAATTCAGTTACTTGATGATTTCATTTGATAAGTGACAGTTTGGAATAGGTACATTTTCTTATTAAAACAATGGTAAATAGTATTTACCTACAAAGACATATCTATGGAAAAAAATCGATTTGATATACAGAATCGTCTATATTTATGTTTTTTTTTACAAATTTTCAGATTGCGCGCCCATCAGAGATTGCACAATGGTGATACATTCAACTGCGCCGCAGATAAATGCGGCAAAGTGTTTACAACGCTTAGTGACTTAAAGAAACATATACGAACTCATACACAAGAGCGGCCATACAAGTAAGTTCAGGAATAATCTTATCTATTAACTATCCCACTTCTGATATTTTAGTGCAGTAAGAGATAACTATTATTTTCTATTCAATGATTCTTGTCTTCATAGAATACTCTACTGCCCAGAAACAAAGTATGTCGTAGAGATTTTCTGTTATAAATGGTAATGTTTGGTTAATATTTTTCACGCCTAAATTACGCAACCGATCGGCATTAAACATTTTCTGGGGTACCTTCAGTATAGGAGATAATGTACATATATTGTTTATTTACGTTACTTGGGATTGGAGCAAACGCCAAGAAATAATAAGTTAGATGGTTTTCCTCACCCCGACGGCCAGTACGAGCTGGTCAGCATGGAGTCCGTTATAGCTTACTTAGGCTACTTTTTACTATTGAAGAATGTACTACACGTGGGATAGGATTTTGAACAAAATCTTAGACAATAACCAGCTGTATATAATTTGATATTTTTAGATGTCTTAAAAACGGAAATTTGAATGTGTCATTTAGTATATACAGTATTCTAAAATGCTGAATCACGCGAGTAAAGTTACTGTATTGCTCATTTTTGAACGTTGAAGTAATATTATTATCTGTCATTTCTTTCATAAGACACAATTCAGTCTAAATCGTAATTTAAAAAAAATGCGATCTCTAATTTAAAAAAAATGAGTACTTCCGTTTGAACATAACGCCGGTCCGGTACAAACTTTTATGTTGTTTTATTTTTAAATAATTTATTATTAGTCCAGTGTTTCTTCTGATTTACTTTGAAATGATTTACAGATGAAACAGATCTGGACTGTAGATTACCAATTTATTTTGTAATATTTGTGCCAGAAATTTCTGAACATTCATCTCTATGAAAATTATAAAGAGCATATATTTGTCTGCTTCTTAATTCTGAAAGTACAATTAATAACATAATTTCACGCCTTTTTCCACCCGAAGTAAGCAGTGGCTATTAAGCCTTGACTTGCCATTATGTCTACGTCCGAAATAGAATAGGTCGCGTCGTCTATTGCCATCCCGGGCACAAAGTTTTCAGACATAACTTTCAAAATAAATTTCGAAAAGTTGTGATCACTGGTGTGAACTAGGATTCGAACCCGCGACCTCTTGATCCAGAAGCGGGGTGCTTGACGGATGGACCAGCGAGACCGAGACCATAAATTTACAATCAATAAATTTTAATATGTATTCACAGGCTAACCAAAGGTTTTTAAGTACATTTACTTCTTAAATACAGAATTTACAAAATTATTTTATGCGCGTGAAGTTGATCGATTTATAAAAGAAATTAGGCTAAACCTCATAGGTCTCACTTTTAATCTAGATTTTTTTATTGTTATTATTTTATCAGATAAATACAGTGTAAATTTTCTTCAGGTGTCGAATGGAAGGATGTGGCAAGTCTTTCACTGCGTCCCATCATTTGAAAGCTCACGGACGCACCCACTCAGGGGCAAGACCTCATGCGTGTACCGTCCCGGGCTGTGGCCGACTGTTCTCAACGGCTAACAGTCTCAAGGCACATGCTATTAAGCATCAGGTATGGATCTTCTCTTTCTTTGCTGATAATTCAGCAAAGTATGCTTTGCATCGAAACAGTTCAAGTTTTTTGCTGACCATTTATGGAGGACATATAGAATATTTTGTATGTCTTGAAGTATATCTTTATTCTTTATAATATATAATTCGGCTATTTTCTTTATTACAGCTTAAAGTTGAGCCAGCCGTTAAAGAGCACGTGGAAGCGGTTCAGGCCCCACAACCACAGCCGGTTGCAAAAGCCACAGACGAGTATATGAACTGGGACAGTCTTCTCGAATCCTTTGGCAAAATAACGACAGAATCCAACTCAACAGATGGTAGTTTGGAAGACATAACCAAGAGTAACGCAATAGACATAACGGAATATCTTTTCGCAGACAACACGAGCAACACTAAGAATATAGAAAACACCGATCTTACTGTCGATTACGATCTAGCTAGCCTGACTTTATCACCGTTTGCAGTCGATAAGAGTGATAAGAAATTCCCCACAGAACCTTGGTCAAATCTTACCGAATTAAAAACACCGGTTAATATGAATCCACTACGTAATAATACTGCTCCTAAATTAGAAGTCAAATCTGAAGCATTACAGCTTGCTCTTGCCAATGAGATTGAGGATCAAGCGCCTTGGGTCGACGTTAGCGCTTTAGCTGCTTCCATACCAGAAACTCCAGTGTGTATTGAAGAAAAGACACCAGAAAGCATATTCACTCTAGCTACTTTTGTACCAACACATATGCAAAGTTATATGGACTTGAGTACAGAAGTAACTCCAACGGCTAACGTTATCACCCACGACTCCTTCAATTTAGACACACCGTGCGTACTTGACATTGGCAATAAAGTTTTCAATGACAGTGAAATTGTCACAAATTTGGATACACCTAAACTCGATGGTGACTTTAATATATTCTCACCTGGAAACAGGTCTTTGAATACCCCACCACCATCTAGAATACAGCATAATATAGAAATTAATCCAGCAATTTCTGTTCTATTTAATACAGATTTAGATTTAGAAGACACGTTACTGTTTAATAATGAGCCTGCGTCGGACATGTATGTTGTTAGAACTGAGAATATATTTGAGAAGATGTCGCAGAGGAATGCATTGCAGCAATTAACAGCGGATGCTGGGATATGTGCGTGCGCTGATTGCCAATGTGATCCAGCTTTAGGTGAGTGTAGAAATTGCGGTAAAGAAGAGATAAAGGAAGCTGTTGAAGAGGTGATAGAAGAAATGCCAGTAGAAGAAATTGAGCCGGCTCCATCGAAGAACGTTTGCGATGTGGACGAATGTTCATGTATCGATTGTAAATGTGACCATGAAGCTATGAAATGTGTTGTTGGATGTGGTCAAGCAACAGATACCAATCATAATTCATTTCTACATTACCATAAACGACATCACAAATCTAATTTGGAAGATCTTGGTATTTTTACTTCTCAGTGCGACGATGATGCTCAAACTTTAGAGATCGTGAAAAGTTTCAATTGTACGTGTGAACCTGATTCGGATGAGAAAGATGAGTGCGGTACGGGTGAGAATTCGGGATGTGCAACAAATAAATCGATGTGTAATAAATCAGAACAAAAAGTGTCCGGTTGTCAATCGAAATCGGATCAAAAAATGACCGCTTGTCAATCGAAATCGGATCAAAATATGACCGGTTGTCAATCAAATTCGGATCAAAAATTAACCGGTTGTCAATCGAAATCGGATCAAAAAATGACCGGTTGTAAATCGAAATCGGATCAAAAATTGCACGGTTGTCAATCAAAATCGTGTACCACTGCTGTGACACCAACGTGCAGTAGTCAAAAATTTCCTGCTAACGTATGTTGTGTTCATGATAAGACCTGTTGTGTTACAATATGTTTGAAAAAATTCAAAATACTCAAAAGGTTTTTCGCGAACAACGATCTCATGCAAATGTTGAAATCGCACAACTTCGATCTAACGTCAAGTTAAATGTCAAAAAGTTTTTTTTTTACAATTGCATTTATAACACGCACAGTTTTTCCGTGTTGCCATACTTGCGCCGTTATACCGGTAATTTAAAATAAATGTTTCGTGATATTTTGACATTTTTTATATGCGATATTTTTAAGTACATTGCTAAGCTAATTGTTTTGTTGCTGTTACATATATATAGTTAATGCGCTTTTTTATTGATATATAATTTTATTCAAAAAGCTTATTGAAGTTATAAATTTTATGCTGTTATAATTATACATTTTACAATGTAATATATTATGGAAAAAGATTTACGTTATTTTCTGTTAATACTCAAGAGAATATTGAAGTATGGATTTCTTTGGACTCGAAAGGACTGGAATCCAGAGTCGTTAAAACATTAAAAAAAAAAATAGTGAAGTAGGTACATACATTAATATACCTTCGCTTAATTTGATTTGATTTAGAGCTGTAAGCTGATAAAAGTCTATTTAATTAAGTCTAAAAGGTGAGACGATGAGATTTTTCAGTTTTATGCAAACAACGCCATATGCCATATTTAACAGTCTCGGTGGCGCAGCGGCTAGCACCCCGCTTCTGATTCAAGAAGTAGTGGGTACAAATCCTCGCACACACCAATGTCTTTTCGAAATTTTCGGAAGTTACGTGTGATAAATATCGATGACTGACAACTTTGTGCCCGGTATGGCGATAGGTTCGCCACCTATCCCATTTGGGACGTAAACTAACGGCGAGACGAGGCTTAACAGCCGCTGCCTACACCTTCGGGTAGAAAAAGGCGTGAAGTTATGTTATGTTATTTTTATGCATTTGTCGAGTTATTTTAAAGTATTTCTGTAATGCTATTATTCAGTGTCACCTTGGAAATGATCTAATAATCCATTTAATGTAAACAACTGGGTATTTTAAATAAGATTGTTGTTTTTGCAATAAATAAATGCATTATGCTGTACATTATAAAGAAATATATCTTCGATCAAATAACCAACACCAATTATTTTGACTAAAATTGTTTGTCTGTTTTGTAACAGAAATTACTTCTGTTTATTACTGTTATTATATATTTTGCGATATATTTATATAAACTATACATTTCATATTTATATACAAAATTTATTTATTTTAATTGGTTATAAGTTTGATAGATTCATTGTCCCACAAAACTGCTTAGACATTATTTTTTTTAACAATAAAATATGAATGATTCATAGCTGCATTTTATGGTACATAAATAAATTCACGCTTAAATAAACTAATATTGACGCAATAAATTCAGTAACATATAATAATCGCTGTCATCTTACCAGTTGTTTTTTTTAACATAGGTAAAATTTTAGTATATTATTATTTTCATCTAAAACTATGGAACTTGAATGAAATTAAATGTTTAGTGGGAGAGAAATTAATACTTTGGGATTGGCCATGCAGTCAGTATATCTGTTTTTCATCTTGGGATTCCAGTTATGTAGTTGCTACAGTTATGTAACTCCTCACTCCAAGTGATAAGACCTACAAAAAAGGTTAGTAAGGCAATGAGTGTGTATGTCTAGTAAAAGCCATAGTCCTTGAAATCTTTTCAGATTTTAAGAACTTAGTTAGAATTCAAAATTACATTTTATGACGTTAAAGATATTGGGACTCCTGTAAGTACCCATTTTATTGGTGCTAAATATATTTATATATATTAAAGTAATCAAGTGCCTTAAATGTTAATGTACTTATGTAGTGCTTAAAATTCTACAAATGTTGAATAATTTTATACAAGATTTTATTGTTAGTATTAAAATGAGCAATAATAATTCTAATAAGATAATGCTGTATGTTTTCTAGTCTGTGTAACGAATAAAAATGCTTTGTAATACTCTATAGTTTTATTATAGATTCTAATATTGAGATACATTTTTAAATACACTTAAACATTAATAGTATAAAACAGAAATATGTATTTATTAATAAATTACATATTTAAAAAAATAAACTTAATTTAGCCTATTTCTTTTGCAAAAAAAATAAATTATAAAATTATATCCTATCAGATTTATTTGCCGACGAAGCCAAAATAATATTTTTAAATTCGCTAAGAGATATAAATGCAATACTGTCTATATACCAATTTCAACTTATCACACACCATTTCTGTTTGTATTTATAATAATTAGTGTACTTTTGTATTATTAAGCTATTGAAATAATCATGTTACTTTCTTAACCACAATATCACAGAAAGCAAATCAAATGGAACCCAAAACATAGTCCTTTTAAGGGTTTACAGATATATTCTGTAACCTCTAAGAGACAAATAAAATCATATCATAATTTAACATTGAAGAGATTGTCCACTATACTTTTGCAGTTCCCTATAAGATTTTTTATGTTGTGTTTTCATTGACAATAAATCTAACGTCTCTTCTTTTTGTCATGACGCCGAGCACGAGAAGCGGCTGCCCGATGTCCAGGCGAAGATTGTTCAGAGCTACACTCATCACTGTCAGTGCACGCCTGAAATAAATATACAAAAAATATTAAGAGTGTTACATATGAAGTTATATGACTTTCAATTAAATGAGTATTGAAACACAAGGCAAATAGTCTGCTTGTGACCATGGACAGTACCATCTGGCTGTAAACTCAAGCTACTCAAAGCAAGTAAATAATGTCGGGATAATTCCCGTTTTATTATATTTATGTTATATGAACTTTTCCGCTTATGTGCATAAGCCGAAAAGTTGTTTGGGCAGTAAGTGTAGGGTAATATCATAATACCCAACTGTATTTAAAATGTAACTTTTTTTAGCACAGCATTTTAAAATTCATTGACAACAATACATTTAGAGATTCTCTTACTAGTTGTGCAGAAATCAGTTCCAGGGAAATTTACTCATGTAACTATTAAATTAGTGAAATATAGTTTAGCTAATGTCATTTTCCATGATATAAATACTGAGCAGCCAGCAACCAGTTTATAGATGCAGCTATGCATGAGAAAATACGCCCATTATACATGAAACTGTGAACATAGAAATTTCTTTAAATCTCGCAAATTTATGTTCTTATATAAAAAGTGGCTAGTTACCTTTTCGTAAGGATATGATTCGCTTTGTTCGTCTGATAAGGTAACACAGGCTAGTAGACAAACAAGTTGAAATGCTGCGCTAACATACAAGCCATACCGAATCACCGTACTCATCAAGTCTTCGGAAAAAATCTCAACAGGAATCATGGTGACGGAAAGTATAAATGAAAAGTTTTATGTCTCAAATGTTTCGGCAATTTAACTTGAAAAGAAAGTATTTTTTATCACATACAGAAAATCTCACCGAGTTTATTTAGTATTTATTTTCAGATAGGTACAAAAAATTAAAAGCAGATCGGCATTCGGCGATTCGCAAGTGCAGGTTTTTTTTTCATTCTTACCATTTTTTTTTCTTTTATCGTTTTGGACAGGCTAAAGCTTTGAAGCCATAATGCCTTGTCTGACGTGTAATTTTTTTAAGAAGTAACAAACTTAAAATTAACCTAAACTAACTAAATCTAAGCTAACCTAATCATCCATAAAGTCTTTATGCACTTTATGCCACGAAAATAATATCAAAATGCCAAGAATTTTATTAATTAGCTAGCAGACCCGGCGAACTTTGTTCCGCATCAAAAGTAATAACTGCTGTCCCACTATGTTAATACTGCAATATTTTTGAGAATATGTGTATAAATTGCATGCTGTAAAGGGCCAGGATCATCTATATTACATGCACAATCTATTAAAAACTTAATTGGATGAAAATTAATGCTGTAATGTTTATAATCGCTTCGTAAATAGGCCATTATTTCCCGTAAAAAGTAAAAAAATAAAAATGGTCATTGTGGGTTATCCCTAAGAGATAGACATATGCCCTCGCGGATTTTTTGTAGACCTTTTAAAGGTGTATTAATGTAGTACATTGTTTATCACTTAGGGTTCAGGCAGCGTTTGCGATTAAAGTTCTAAATCTTGAAAATTATCCCTTTTTACTACAACGGGGTGGTTTTGATCTATAATTCATGTATAGTACATGAATTATAGAT
Source organism: Euproctis similis (assembly GCA_905147225.2). Classification (NCBI taxonomy): domain Eukaryota; kingdom Metazoa; phylum Arthropoda; class Insecta; order Lepidoptera; family Erebidae; genus Euproctis; species Euproctis similis. The sequence continues at coordinate 4,373,999 of LR990118.1, read as the reverse complement.
TAAAACCACCCCGTTGACACTCTCTAACTATTAAAAAAAACCGCGTCAAAATCCGTTGCGTAGTTTTAAAGATATGCGCATATAAGGGGACAGACAGCGGAAAGTGACTTTGTTTTATACTATGTAATGACATCCATTGAAACACAAAATTTTAGAAAATAATGCAAAGAACGAACGTGACTCTTTTACAGTGCATTCACAGTTATTTTACCTCTAGCTGTTAGGTTGGCAATCTGAGCATTATATTGCCATATCTAGCTTCTATGAGTCCCATAAATGAAATGTAAAAAACAGTATAGCTAATATTACCTAACTATGCCGATGTTAGGTCGGGGAAAAAGTCTTTTCGCATAACGTAGGTATAAACTTATTATAAAATTTCTTTGACTGTACTATTTGTGTCTGGCTGGTTTTGGTAACATTAAAAAGGTTACATTATAAAGAAAAGAAAAAAATAAAAAAAAGTTGTTTCCCGCTATTTTTCATTTGTTTTTCTCTCCGTAAAAATGAGTGAATCTAATGAAGAAATTCGATACATTTTAAAATTTTATTATAAAAAAGGCAAAAATGCAACTCAAGCAGTGAAAAAAAATTTGTGATGTTTATGGACCTGATGCAGTGTCAGTAAGAGTAGCACAAATTTGGTTCAAACGTTTTCAGTCCGGAAATTTTGATGTTAAAGATGCACCTCGCTCTGGTCGCCCTGTTACGAATAAAATGGACGCCATTTTTGAAAGAGTGGAGCAAGATCGGCATATTAGTAGTTACGATGTAGCTGAAGAACTGGGAATTGACCACAAAACAGTTTTGACCCATTTGAAGAAAGCTGGTTATACAAAAAAGCTCGATATTTGGGTGCCACACGAGCTCACTCAAAGAAACTTAATGAACCGTGTACTCATTTGCGATTCATTATTGAGACGTAATGAAACCGAGCCGTTTTTGAAGAGACAAGAACGTGCGAAAAAGGTCGTGGTCGAAAGTTGGCCAGGCTTCACAGACTGTGGCCAAACCTGGCCTAACACGAAATAAGGTGATGCTGTGTGTATGGTGGGATTGGAAGGGCATTGTTCATTATGAGCTTTTACCGTCCGGCAAAACCATCGATTCTGATCTTTACTGCCAGCAACTGATGAGATTAAAGGAAGCAGTCGAGAGAAAACGGCCGGAATTGATCAACAGGAAGGGTGTGGTCTTTCATCACGATAACGCTAGACCACACACATCTTTAGCCACTCAGCAAAAATTAAGAGAGTTCGACTGGGAGGTCCTAGTGCATCCACCATATAGCCCTGACCTTGCGCCTTCAGATTTTCACCTGTTTCGGTCTCTTCAGAATTCTTTAGGTTCTGTAAGGTTGACCTCAAGAGAGGACTGCCAAAACTATTTGTCCCGTTTTTTTGATCAGAAGTCCCAAAGTTTCTACAGTAACGGGATAATGTCTCTGCCCACAAAATGGCAGAAAGTTATTCAACAAAACGGTACATATATATTGTAAATAAATGTAAATAAACTTTGAAAAAAATGTCTTGACTTTTCATACAAAAATACGAAAATACTTTTTCCCCAACCTATTATGTATGTTTATATATCGGCTATAGATATCGGACACGGCCTTAACAATTTGAATGAAATTTTATACTTAGGGTTTACCATTATAAGTCCATTTAGATAAGAACTTTTCCCAAGAAAACGCGAAATACCAAGTTTGGTCTCCGAGGTATTTTGAAAGTAATGTTTTTAATAAAATATTGATCTCCATACAAAATCAGTATAGTTTTTTTTTATGGGATAGGAGGGTAAACGAGCAGGCGTGTCACCTGATGGTAAGCAACCAACGCCGCCCATGTACACCAGCAACACATAAAGTGTTACTGTTGCGTTGCCGACCTTTAAGGGATAGGGGATAGGAAAGGATGGGGAAGGGGAGTGGGCCTCCGGGTACCTCTCTCACCGAACGAAACGCAGCATGAGCCTCTTTACGTCAGTCTTCTGAGAGGTCGTGGTATTTCACCGGTCGAGCAGGCCCACTCATGCAGCGAACTGCTTAGCTCTACCACTGTTAGAGTGTACTAATATTCGATTAACATAATATGTAAGTACCATTAATATAATATTAATCAATTATAAACAACAGTTCAAACTGCAATAAAAATATTTATTTTGAATATGCATGTTCCAGGCGGATTGCCAATGATGAATCATCACAATCAGATGAATCTTCGTAACTGCTGTCGGATTCTGTATCAGACTCGTCATTTAATTCTATTATGAACCTGTCTATTTGAGCGTCCATACAAACTTTGTGAAAGAGATGGGTTCTCTTTCACAAAGTTTGTCTTCAATGTGGCGCACATGTTCGCATTGTTTTTGCCAATCTTCTACAGTTATAGTTTGAAACGCTTCTTTGCTTAAATTAACAATGTTATTTGCTTCTTGTCCTACGTTTTTATCTGCAACACGTCTTTTGGCGAGACTCCACATAAATTCAATTGCGTTTAACTCAAAGTGGTGGTCACCTTCTTTGGTAATGGTGCTGACGGTTTTTTCCGATATGCCTGAAATAACAAACAACTTCAATTGTAGCCTAAATATATCGTTATTTTTTATTATTTATTTATTCATATGGCAAATTACACTATTTGACAGTCATTATTGTAAGGATGAAACGCCATCAAAATTAACATAGTTTTCATATCGTTGTATATATTTTGATCATGTAATAAAACACAAATAGAAAAGACATTAAAATTAACTATACCTAAATTAATAGCAACAGAATACAAAAAAAATCGACATGGTCTTAAATAATAACAAAAATAAATGTTCACAGAATAATCGTTACACTCGTGTAAGTAATTTCAGAAAAATACCTGGACATGCACAGTAATATATATTCTAAACATGGTGCTTACGGTATGACATTCTAGTTTCCAGTATAATTGGGTAAAATGAAGGACGGGTAACCCTTTTTTACATACCTGTAATGGCGGCTACTCGTTCGTTGACGAACATTGCCAAATGGAATTAAAGGAGCATTATTGTCTTTTTCTCTTTTACAAAAATCACGCACTGCTAATACAATCTTTCTTCCGCTACTTTGAATCCTTTTCGGCATTATATCATATGAAATATCACAACTGATAAAGAAAAACGCTAGAAGCTATATAAAACGACTCGACAGTAATGCCAACACTCAAGAAAATAGCTGTCAGAAGTGTCAAGAGGTAAAATAACTGTGAATGACTGTACATTACCGCCAAAACTCCTCATTTGTCCTATTTAGACAGGCTAAAGCTTAGAAGCCATACTGCCTTGTCTGAAGTATACTGTTTGACCAAGACTGCTCACAAAGAGACTAACTAGAGAGAAGGCCACAATCAAAGATGATTAAGACTAATAGATCGGCAAAAATCCGGTTGTGCTTCCATTCCATAGCCATTTACATACTCTTTGACGCTCTTTGTCCATAGCCATAGCGCTGGACGGTGTGATGTTGCCGGCCTGCTCTGACTTTAATTACATGGGATCTAAATTAAGTACAGACCGATGGTGACATTGACCATGACATATTGCTTAAAATTAAAGATCTCCGAATGCCTCACAAGTTGAAGGGTAAAATAAACTTACAAAACCAAATAACGCACTTATAGTCAGAATGTTATGTCATTAAAGGGATGATAGTTTCAACCGAATTGGTTTGAAGCGTGACAGAATTCAATATCAAAGTCAGATAATTAAATAGATATGCAGGTACGGTTGATCTGAAAAATTAAACGCTGGTAATTGTAATTTGTTACGTCGATAATTTGAAGTATTTACAGTCGGAAAAAAAACATGCTACATAATGCATGTTTTTTTGTTGTGTGGCGAAATTAAGATGTAAGGAGCTATAAATACAAAAACATTAAATCCCGCACGTGCAGGCAGTTTGATGGATAGTAACTCAATAGGACTTTATATAAACAAATACCTACCAACATAAACATAGCTTCACGCCTTTTTTTTACCCGAAGTTTACGTCCCAAATGGTGGTGAACCTTTTACGATACCGGGCACAAAGTTTTGAAGTCTTCGATATTTATCACACTAACTTTAGAAATTAATTTCGAAAAGTAATTGGGTTCTTTTGGACTTCTAGATTCAGAAGCGGGGTACTCGACGAGACTACTAAAACTACCAACATTATTTCTAAAAATCGTTCGTCTAAATTGGTCAACTTAAATTCGAACTCGGGACCTCCTAAAAAGGAATCGGACTGCTAAACTACAAAACCATCGACACGACCATTACATCGATATTCTTTATTAAGGAAAAACAAATCATTACAATAAATATTAATGAATTCGGTATAACATAAAATTTAAATTTTGTCTTTTGACGATTCGGATTTTTTTCCTTTTTGTTCTGCTGACGGTATGTACGTGATTTTATTAGATTGAAAAGAAGCTTCCACTTTTGTCTCAGAAACGAGTGGCGATTTGAGTTAGACTGTTAGACAAACATCCACCAATATTTATTGTTACGCATTAAGTCAGCAAATATGAAGTCAATCGTCGTTTGTAAGTACTGGATTCTTAAAATTACTTTTATTCAGTAAATAGATATTTCTTTATTAATCGTGATACTTCACCATCATTAATTAGGCCACTGAGCAGAATGAGGAAGGCCAATGACTTTTTGGATTTTTTTATGGGATACAGGAGCAAGGATACGTGCAAGCGTCTCACCTAACAGTAAGCAACTACCGTCGCACATGGACACCTGCAATGCAAGACAGTTGCGTTGCCTTCCTTTAAAATAGAATAGAGAAGGGGTCGAAAGTAGTATAACGAGGGGAGAGGGGAAGTGGTTGACAGTATTTTTTTCTTTTCTCACCGAAGGAAACACAGCATGAGCCACTTTATGTCTTCTGAGAGGTCTTTCACCGGTCGAGTCGAAATATTCTTTAGGGTGCTGCGTAGCTCTAGCGTTGCCATTTTTTACGCCGTTGGCGAGCGTCACTCCGCAAATTTTGCTGCAATTTTGACCGCGGTAATAACCGCCATATTCCTTTAAATATATTCGAAGTCGAGTTTTTATCGATTGTAATTACAATACTTCTTATCTATATTTGGACTGCCATTTTGTTTTTAGTTGTCGTATTCGCGTCTTTGTATCATCGCGTACTAAATAAAGAATACAATAATACTCTAAGATCTTTCGATGACTACAGCGGCGAGGAGTCTGAGTACACACGTCGCGCTCATATCATGGATTTGAGCGGAAACGTGAGGAAACAGTTTGTCTTAGTAAGTTTCTTTTAAAAAAAATACATTTACCTATATCTGTTGAATTAAAAATGTAATCTCGGTGGTCCATTTGGTCGATCACCCCGCTTCTTAATCAGGAAATCGTGGATTCGAATCCGGGCTCCGACCAACGAGTTTTGGTGGCTCCCGAGATAAAATCTTTTGCTTGCGGACAGGATTTCTTCGAATTCTTTCCCTTACTGCTTTGACCACCTTTTTCGTACGAACACTACGTGGACGGCCAGGTCTTTTTCTGTCACAAACAGAGGAGGTCTCATCGTACCTGTTAATAGCCCGGTACACAAACATTTGACTAATACCAAGTGTATGGAGAGTTTTAAAAATTGCATTTGGCTCCACACCTACTTTGTGTAATGCAATCACAGCGATTCGGTTCTCTTTATCACCATACTCCATTTTAGTATCGCAAAATATTGTACAATGTATTGGCGCCAAAACGAGAAAACACAATTAACAATCGTATAAAAATGACAGATTCCAAATTCAAATGTAATATTTTTTTATTTTGTAACAGTATTTATGGCCAGACTAAGTAATATTGTCATCATCATGATATTCTTTATTTTGAAATAATATGATTTTTTTCTAAAAATAATTCTGTGTATTAATAATGTTTGTTTAATTTCATCTGGCTGGATTAATTTGAATTTTATTTTCTTTATATATTCGGATTCGAGGACAGTTTAGATTAATAGTTATCGACACCAGCGCGTTTATTTCTAAACCTAAACCTTCCTCGAATCCTCAAGAATATATAAAGAAAATAAAATTCAAATCCGTCCAGCTATTTAGGAGGAGTCAAATTGAACACACGTGCAGTATAATTATATATATGTACAATTCACCGTTATATATAATATATAGCGATTAAATGTCATATAGGTACTAGAAACTAATTACGTACTGAATTCATTTAGGAGTTGGGTTTGTCTACTGATGAGGAAACAAATATCATTTGTTCACCCTTAACAGCTATTATGCCTTTAGCAAAACTATTACTTGGAGCTCAGAAGGGATCAAGCAGCGAAAGAGAGATCCTTACTGCTATAGGCTTAAAGAACTCACGCCAGGTCAGTAAGCAAATTTGTAATATGAAACATAAAACACAGCGTCCTCTAGCTTTCCAAGCTGGGCAACTATATGATGACATTATAAAGATTGGTTAATAAATATAATACTTACATAAGTGTATACCTTTTTTAAGTGAAACTTTTATGCGACGTGCAAACATTTAACGTATTGAACACCCTGTTAGCTCTTCGATGTTTTTCTTTGGAAATAATAGTATTTACTACATTATTTTGTAATATTGTTAATGAAATATTTTATCCGAATGTAGATTTGAACGACTGACTATTCTCCATTTAATTTAAGATACAGCGACATCTATTGCAAATAATGATGTCTTTTAAAACTGTGCATAGAGATCTAGTAGCGGATAGTGGTGCTATACTGCTCATAATTGACCTTACAAAGATAATAAACACAGATAATTTTGTTTTGTATACATATAAATATGTATTGTCAAGTGAATCTTAGAACTAATTTTGAAGTAGATATCAACCGATTGAGCTGAAAGATTGTATAAACGCTAAGTTTGGAAAATGATATTAACAGTAGCAGAGCTACGCAGTTCGCCGCATGAATGGGCTGGCACAACCGGTGGCACAATACCTCTCATCTGGAAATATTCTTATTGGTTTTTTACAATATGGTTATAAAATGAAATGGATTTTTGATAGTAACTCAAAAAATAATATGACGTCATTCCAAATCCAATATGGCGCAATAAATATTTTTAATCCATTTCTAGAATATGGGTAGAAAAGGAAAAGTTCAAAAGAAAGGGCTTGTCAAGAGTCTCTCGAAAACTAATGTGACTTCATCCCAAATCCAATATGACAGATAACATAACATAACTTCACGCCTTTTGTTTCCCGAAGGTGTAGGTAGCGGCTGTTAAGCCGGCCAAATGGAATAAGGTGGCGAACCTATTGCCATATACCGGGCACAAAGTTTTTCAGTCATCGATATTTATCATACATAACTTCCGAAAACAATTTCGAAAAGTCATTGGTGTGAGCCAGTGTCTGGAATCGAACCCGGACCTCTAGGTCAGAAGCCGTGTGCTCGACCACTGCGCCACCGAGACTATTTGAATAAAATCAAATATGCCAGATCATCTAAAATAGAGAAGTAGTTTTTATACCAGATTCGACTCAGCCCCAGGTGAAGATTTATATTCAATTATTTTGATACCGTCGTAATTTAAGTAAGATGAGATGTTTTTACATTTAGTATGTTATAAATGTATATTTGTTGTAAAGTTTCACTTCCTTGGCGCGAAGGGACTCCACGCACTATTTTTTTTTTAATTCTCAAGGTGGGTTAACAAGGTGGGTTACGACCGGCCGTCAGGCAGACGGCCGGTCGTAAAACCGTAGCCAAAACTTTTGACAACATAGATGACGTGTTATACTGACCCCACTTAGAGTGGGTTAGATGAAGGAAATTGTGAAACTAGTATGATACACAGAAAAAACATCCATACGTCTGACGAAAATTGTGTATTATTATTAAACCTAAGACGCTTATGCTTTCTTAAATATTAAAATTATGAAATTTATTACTATAGGGGACTATAGGGTTGGTTATAGAAGTCTCTATGTGGTAGAGCCAAGCAGTTCGCTGCATGAATAGGCCGGCTGGACCTCACTCGACTGACTTACACTGGCTCACACCAATTCCTTTCGAAAATTATCTGTGAAAAATATCGATGACTGAAAACTTTGAGCCCGGTATCGCAATAGGTTCGCCACCTATTCCATTTGGGACGTAAACCTAACGGTGAGACGAGGCTTAACAGCCGCTGCCTACACCTTCAGGCAGAAAAAGGCGTGAATTTATGTTATGTTTGGTACCTATTACATTTTTATCTCTCATAATAACGTTAAGCGCCCAAATTACAGCTAAATAATGCGTTCAAAAAGAAAATAGAGCGCCTACGAAATCTCAAAGGTGTTGAAATAACGTTGGCGAGCAAACTGTACATCTCGAATGAAAAACAACTTCAGCAAAGTTTCATACAAAAATCACAGAAGATTTTCAAATCTTCCATTGAATTGATCGACACAAGTGATCCCAAACATGTGGCTACCGAAATCAACGAATGGGTAAGTTAAAAGTCAGTTTTTGCAAATAATTCGCCACACGAGAAATGCTAGATTTAGTTTGTTTGGCAGAATGAAAAATAACATAACATAACATACTTGCTTTTATAAATTAAAAATGAAGTGTCTGTTTGTAATATTGAAATGACATTCATATTTTTCACAATTTTTGTCTGTCTCTTGGTCTGTTGGTATTCGATGAGTTCTGAAATGGCTGGACCGATTTTGACGCGGCTTTAGTAGCTGATATATTAAAGAGTAACTTAGCCTAATTTAAAAAAAAAACATCTTTTAGAAAAAATATTTTATTTATTTATTTATTGCTTCCGAGGCAAACCAAAGTTTCTCGAGGCAGCTAGTATAAATTATATTATGATTTTATCTTTGAAACTACGCAGCGGATTTTGATGAGGTTATTTTTAATAGATAGAGAATATCAACAGGGTAGTTTTTATCTATAATTGATGAATGATGTAGTAAAGAAAAAGTGATTTATCCAAAGTTTACCTTTTAAATTTATTACTTTTGCTGCGGAACAAAGTTCCCCGGGACAGCTACTATCTAATAAGTTTCAAACTGTGTTACAGGTCGCCCAGAAGACTCGTGATAAAATACGCGATGTGGTCTCTGAAAATGATATACTAGGAAGCTCTCTTATATTGGTTAATTGTGTTTATTTCCTTGTAAGTACAAAGTAATGGAGTAATGGACACAATACATACAGCGCCCTCTATTCTAAAGTTAAGCAACTAAATGCTTGTGTAATGGATAACGGATATACTTAACGTATACTTTTTTTTTGGAAATACATAACTTCACGCCAAATCCCTTGCAGGCAGAGAGAACAGAGCGCCATAAGCCATGATTCTTACAAACCTCACTCGCTTCGTTGACTTTCATAACTCTTTTCATGCACGCGCGTTGAGTTTTGAGGCTGCTAACATCACCTTCCTCCAGAACACGTTATATTTGGTCAAGGAATATGTGTCTTGGCCGTACTCGACTCCTACATCCATCCGCTTTTGCATTGTATATGTGCTTAGTCAATCTTGCATCATTTCTACATGTCCATACCATTGCAGCATGCCTTTTCTTACTTTTACACCGACACTCTTAGTAATATATATATAGTGCGAGTTCTAACTGATTGTAAACTATATTTGACAGGGCCAATGGCAAGAACCGTTTAGTAAAGTACCCAGGGCTATGTTTTATTCACCTCTCGGCAGGAAGCAAGTTGATATGATGGCGAATTGGGGCAACTACAATTATTACAACAGCAAGAAATTGGACGCAGAGGTTACATATTTACTTAAACTTAGAGTGACAGGGCTGATCATAACCATAATGTGACTGAGAAAAAAAAATGTATCCCATCCAGTTTGAAGGTTATGGGCATTTTAAGAAATAAATACTTTTAGGCTTTCGCGTTGCATATTACTCAGAAATAATGAACAAGAATTAACGCGACACTTTTTTGGCAAACAAATATTTACCTTGATTAGCTTGACGTTTCGGCCAGGTTGCACTGGCCGTGGCCACAAGCAGACTGAAGTGGCGCCCTCACGACTCCGTAGATGAGGGTAGATGTTTGTACATCTACCCTCATCGCTTGGTGCTGCTTTTTCTTCGTTTTTCTAGATACCGTCACACTACACTTATAACGTCCCTATTCTGTACGCCCTACGACGGGTGTCTATTCTGATAGATTAGCCGACTGTGAACTAAAGCGAGGTGTTATTATTTTATTATTCACTGGATTCCATGTTGCGGAGAGCTTGTATCCATCTTCCCGATTGAAATTCTTGTGTTTTTTAATTACAAGCGCTTCATGCACAGCTCTTGGATAATAGTGGCGATCATTGGAGAGGATCATTCTGGATGGTCGAACTCGATCCAGTGATTAATGCCACCGAGAATTATGTGCTCGGCTATCGCTGATTTGTTCACCTGTCGGTTCTTCACTGCGGCTTTGTGTTCCTTGACCCTTTCAGCTATTGTTCGCTTAGTCTGGCCTATATACGAACTACCACAGCCGCAATTTATCTTGTAGACACCAGGTGTTTGTAACGGCAAGACATGCTTCTGTAACTATTATTCGGCTATTTGCGGTTTTGCGGTTAATTTTTAACATATCTAAACCTAACTTCACACCTTTGTTAACCGAAGGTGTAGGCATCGGCTATTAATCGTCTTGCCGTTATGTTTACGTCCTAAATAGAATAGGTGGCGAACCTATTGCCATACCGGGCACAAAGTCAGCCAAAGCTATCGAAAATAATAATAACACACAACCTTCGAAAATAATTTCGAATACTCATTGGTGTGGGCCAGGATTCGAACTCGAGACTTCCTCATTTTTTTCTATAAATTTTCCGTTTTCTGTTCGGAACCCTAATTATCATTTAAACAAATTCAACCTTTATTACTTCTGAACAAAATAGCTGTAAAATTCTGACTGAATTATTAAACACATAAGTTCACACTCTTTTCTACGCGATAGTGTAGACAGCGGCTGTTAAGCCTCGATTTACTAAATTGTTACGTCCCAAACGGAACCTATTGCCTTTATAGCTGGTACAAAGTTGCCAGTTATCGATATTTATCACGCGTAACTTTCGAAAAAAATACCGTGAAATCAAAACATGTGAGCCCAGAACCGATCCCACTACTTCTGAGTCAGAAGTGTGAAGAGTCAGAGTTCGACCGCTGGACCACCGAGTTCAAAATATGTATGTTAGGTATTTTCAAAGTTTATAGATTAAGTATGTATCATCAAATTTCTCGTATGATCATAGAATACAGTGGTAAGACGAGTTTTCAATGTAATTCTTAGCTTTTTAAAAAAAAAAAATTTTCTATCTTCACGCATTATAATATCTCAAATTGTAAGCAGTGTATTTTATACGCCAAATTAAATATTTAATAAGGTACAATTTATAGATGGCTGTAATCTGGATAAGACGAATAAAAAAGACCGTTTTATAGCTACGTCATGAAATATGTATATACACGTAAATTCACACCAAATCCCTTATAGGGTACGCAGAGGGATATATAACTATATGTTTTCAGTTTTATGTGTTGTCTTTATAGATTTTAGAAATACCATATATCGGTCGACATGCAGCATTGATAATTGTCCTACCAAATACGAAAACTGGTATACAACAATTGTTACAAAAAGTCAAACAAACGCCTAAATTATTGAGTGAAGCGTTAGATGGCATGAGATCTCGGATCCTTACGATCATGATGCCTAAATTTAGGATAGAAAGTAAAGTGGACCTCAAAGAGTATTACCAGAAGGCAAGTGAACAATATTTTTCTTTAATCTTCAAATATTTTGAGGAGAGGATAGTGCCGTATAAGCATTTGGAATTTAAGAGGTAGAAGAGAACAAGGTACAAGAAAGATGAATAAGATGATGGATGTAATGAATGAGAGATACCTGGATGCCTTATGTTTGACGGAGACAACGCGGAAGAGGGGGGAAGCCAAGCTCTATGGTCCGGAGTGGACCTGGACGTCCGTGCAAGTGGGGGTGTAGGAGTCGTTCTCTCCTCCCGCTTTGCTTTGGAGTCGGAATGAACAAATGGTTTATTGGCGTTGAAGAATGTTGGAGAAGAATGAAAGAAAGTATTGTGGATAGTGCAAGTGGTTTAGAGGGTTTAACCGCGTTCTTGATGTTGAGGCGAGTTTATATATATATATTATTATTATCACGCTACTTCTTATAATAGCAGTAGGCAGGTAAAAATGACAAGAGTTTTCTGTTTCAGATGGGTATTAAGAATATATTAAACCCTAGAACCTCACTCCTTGATGGTATCACCAAAGATACAGTGGAATACTTAGCAAACGGAGTACATAAAACTATTATAGAAGTGAATGAACATGGAACTGAGGCAGCCGCTGCGTCTGGTAAGCTGTTATCTCTACTAATATCTGGCGTTGAATGATGTTTAAACATAGACAGCTAGTTTTAATTTATTCCTCCACCACTATTGTAATCGTCGGCTAACATGTTGGCCGTATATTTTATTTTTGAAGAAATAAAACATAACATAACGTAACTTCACGCCTTTGTTACCCGAAGGTGTTAAGCGGCTGTTCAGCCTAGTCTCGCCGTTATGTTTACGTCCCAAATGGAATAGGTGGCGAACCTATTTACATTTTGACTTTTCGAAATTGTTTTCGGAAGTTATGTGTGATAAATATCGAGGACTGAAAAACTTTGTGCCCGGTAAGAAATAAAACATCGACTTAAAAATTTAGTTTTTTCACGGATGCCTCTGTAAGTGTTGGATTGTATTGGGAAATTTACAAATAAAAGTAATAAATTATCTTATAGGGCCAGTCAAAACTTCGGAGGTAAAATAATAAAATACAGTTAAAAATAAAACCTTAAACTTATTTTTGTAATTGAGAAAAACGCATGTGAAGATTGATGCTTGATTTGAGACCTAGTAATCATTCAGTTAGATTAGCTACTTGATCCCGAGAGCAAAAACAAAATGTAAAATAACAATATAAATAAACAGATAGATACAAATACAGTGGCTCATGCTGCGTTTCGTTCGGCGAAAGAGGTACTCGGAGGCCCATCCCCCTTCCTATCTTACTCCCTTATAATTCGGCAACGCAACTGTAACACCATATGAGTTGCAGATGTCCATGGGCGGCGCTAGTTCTTTACCATTTGGTGACACGCCTGCTCGTTTACCCTCTTATCCCATAAAAAAATATTAATACTTAAATTTAGTTTGTTTTTTTTTTCAGTGTTTATGGCATATACAAGTTCAGGTAAATATTTCATGGCTGATCATCCATTCCTATTTTACATCCGCGCTAACAATGAACAGTTATTTGCAGGAGTTGTCAATGTACCGTAAATTGTATTTGAAATATAATATTAAATAACTCCGCCCTTTACGTAGTCGGTAAGTCATCTAAATAAAATTTGTTATTAAGCAACAAATATTACATTTCAATAAAATTATGTAGAAATCCATACTTGTGATTTTTCTTACTGTTGTACTACCACGCCTGATTTCAAAATATGAGTCAATTCTTCATCATTTAACGAAACGATTTGAATAATTCACAATATTGACTTATTAATTTTATGTATTTATTTTATTACATAGGGGGCATTTAGACAAGCTGTAAACCTAGCGCAACGGTATCTTTTTAATTAAAGAAGATTTATCTAATTCTTGAATAAAGAATTAAAATTAGGAAAGCGTGAAATGGCAGATCAATTGAGCGTATGTCGTATGAAGCCAGGCATAACTAAAAATCTTATTTGTCCGTCACAATATGCTTGCCTTATCAGTACCGTCGAAGGCTGTTGAAATGACGCGAGCGAAAAAGAAATACTGACAATAAAGTATTAAAAAAAATGTTTTACTTTTTAACGACCACATCGACATAATTACATTTGAGCGTAAGTACACGTAGTTACTGAATCAAATAATAACTAACATATACTCATATCTTTGTCCGCATAATATATTTTTTTGTTTGAAAAACTGATTAAATAATGATTATTTTTTGACAATTTTAAAATACTATGAAGAGATGGTATTTCTAATGGGATAGGGGACAAATGGTGATGTTAAGCGACTAGCACCGCCCATAGTAATCTTCAACATAGTTTAACAATTGCTGGTCTTTATAAGAAGAGATGGGAAATAGGAAAGGGTTGGGAGGAGGGTTTTTCCTAATAACTCTCTACTGCTACTACTAACTAAGAGTACGTGGTATTTTATCGTTCAAGCCTTTCTGGCAATGCCATGAGTGGCCTTACCACTGTCAGCTCTTACAAAATACAATGGTACAGCTAATCGAAGCAATCTTAATGGAGACCTGATAACGCAACTTCTCTAAGTAGAGAACGTGTACCTTTATTGCATTACTAACATTGATTTGCTGCAAAATCAATGAAAAAAGAATCAATCAATGAAAAAATCAATGCAAAAACGCATGTCTTCTTCCTGGGCTTCTTTTTCCTAGTACCTTCGATAATAAGCAAGATCCATGGATTAGATGAATCACCATCATCATCAGCCTTTTTATGTTAATTATTGGACGTAGGCATCCACGCTAGGTATGTCACAGCTCACTGTCCAGTGCCTTCTGCACAGTCTGCCTTGTTCTCAGCAATCTTGACCGGGCAGTCGGTCCGACCTAGTGAGGAGACGTCCTACACCGAACCTGGATGCATAAGATTATTGCATAAGATAATTTTAAATTAACGAAGTACTAAAACTACCTTGTAAAGTTCTAAAATTAGTTTATATCTTAGCAAAGGTTAGTCAACTATTACATTTGGAACGTAACGTAACGATTAGGCGAGTCGAGGCTTTATCAGCCACTGCCTACACCTTCGGGTTGCAAAAGGCTTGAAGTTACGTTGTCGTTGTATGTATACTTTATTTTTCAGCCAAATATTTTTGTACAAACAGAAATATTTGGTGGTTTATTAAGGGTAGATATTGAAGTCGCAACATTTAATTAACAAGAAGAAAAGCCTTTTGTGCCTTTTTAAAGATTTCTGTATGCTGTATTTTCTTTATACGTTGGTGCGGAATGTTTACTTAAACGTAGTTTGATTTGATTCTCATTTGTCAGCACGTCGTGATACTCCAAACCCCTTCCAGACTCGACGTGATTATTTATATTAGTTTTACTCTAATCACAGTACAATTATGAGAGTCTGTGTAACTTGTAAGTATTTTTTACGTATTATCTGCTACATATTCTTTTTCATGATAAATAACCCTCACTGACATCCTTGTATCCGGTGTATGGCAATCCGTTCCGCCACCTAATCCATTTTGGACGTGAGGATTCGGCGAGTCGATGCCTAATACCCGCTGCTTATACCGGTAGAAAAAGGCGTCCTGTTATGTTATGTATTCTGCAATAAAAATAAACATTTTTAGTTTTCAATAAATTAATAAAATATTCATGATGTAGGTACATCTTATTTTAAATAATTCCAACAACACAAAATACCCTGCTGTACCTTGGTTAAGGAGTTAATACAGTAGATTTCCTTATGGCACTCTGTTATCTCTGCCCATCTCGCAAGGGAGTGGCTGTGAAGTTCTGTGTATGTCGCACCACCAGACCAAGTCTGTTTTTGTTTATCACCGACAAGCTCTCTCAATTCCGACGGGACACGTAGTGCATTGGTGAAACAAGCATATGGAATAGGGGGCAAACGATGATAAGCAACAAGCGCCGCCCATAGACACCTGAACACAGATAGCCCTTACATGCATATGCATGTAAGGGCTATACATCCAACTTCCGACTCCTTCCATATGGAAGGAGTCGGAAGTTGGATGTATAGAGGAGAGAAAAAGGAATTGGCCCTCCGGATGCCTCTCACGCCGAGCGAAACGTGGCATGAGCCACTTTACTTCACGCTTCACCGGTCGAGACGGCCCATTCATGCAGGGAATTGCGTGGCTCTACCACTGTTTATATGTTGTAAGTTATGTATTATTCTAACAGACTGGAGCATTTATCTATCATGTGTGATATCCATTAGTCTTGTCATCTCATTAATGGTATTTAGAAATAATAATATCTTGGACACAATACACACAGCGCCCTCTAGTTCCAAGCTAAGCAACTAAATGCTTGTGTTATGGATACTAGTTAACGGATATTAATACATAATATGTTTTAATATCCGTTAAAAGAAATGTATATATTATATAAATAGTCTCGGTGGCACAGTGGGAGAGCGCACGGCCTCTGATCCAGAGGTCCGGGGTTCGATTCCAGACACTGGCTCACACCAATGACTTTTCGAAATTGTTTTCGGAAGTTATGTGTGATAAATACCGATGACTGACAAACTTTGTGCCCGGTATGGCAATAGGTTCGCCACCTATTCCATTTGGGACGTAAACATAACGGCGAGACGAGGCTTAACAGTCGCTGCCTACACCTTCGGGTAACAAAATGCGTGAAGTTATGTTATGTTATATATTATATACTTTTCTTTTGTAAATAAATACTTATAATACATAGAAAAACACCCAGACGCCACACAAATATTCATGTTTGTCACAAATATTTGTGCTCGGGTGGGAATCGAACCCCCGACCTTATTGCTGCAGCTGGTCAATAAACTGACTATTTGTCTTTAACTTGGAAATCCTTGTTTCTTTTGTAGTATTTTTAATCGTGAATGTAATAATAATTCAAGAAGTTTGGCCTCAAAATAGCAATGATATAGATAAGGATATAATGAATAAATATATGAATTTTAATGGCACTATCAGACAGACATACGCTCTGGTAAATATATAAATTTATGTATATAAATGTTAGATATCTAGTGGGAGAGCACACGGCTTCTGATCCAGAGGTCCGGGTTCGAATTCTGACTTTGGTTCACACCAATGACTTTTCAAAATTACTTTCGGAAGTTAAGTGTAATAAATATCGACGACTGAAAACTTTGTGCTCGGTATGACACTAGGTTCGCCACCTATTCCATTTGGGACGTAAACATAACGGTGAGACGAGGCTTAACAGCCGCTGCCTACACCTTCGGTTAGCCTGGTGAAAGGGAGAGCGCTCGTACTAAATATGTAGTCTGCAATTTCAGCTGTTAGGTCAAGATACTGATCTTAAAATGAACATGGTCGGATCACCAATCTGCGCCATGTTGCCTCTCGTCAAGTTGCTGTTGGGTGTGAAAGACCAATCTGTTACTGAAGAAGAGTTTTTGACGGCACTTGGCATTGAGAACAGTAAAGAGGTATTGAAGATTTTTCTTATTGTTTTTTACATATATACTTAGTCATGCCATAAATATTGTAACAAATTTATTTCTAAGACTTTCGCGAATCTCACTCATTGATTAAAACAACTTTTAGGATTATATCACGTTTATTTATCATTTATTTATATTTATTTCCCGACTCTTTACAGAGATCATTTTCACGAGTGATGAACAAAAAGATGGTAGTTGTTCAAAAGCAATTTTCATTGATACAGAGAGCACCCACTTTTTGGAAAAAAAAATCAAAAAGTTGATGTCAAAATATGATTTTTACTATTGGTAACCCACATCAGACCATAAGAACAAAAGTTAAATACTTATTTATAAGATGCATTCATATATCCTGCTTCTAAAGATCCTTTGTTGTATGATTTATTAAGTAAAAGTTGTTATTATTAAATTATTACTAATATCTTATTTTCTGGCTATAATATACAAAATATACACAAAAATATTAATTTTGATATTTGCAGTTAATAAGAGCTTACGTGCAGAAACTTTATGAGCTAAGAAGCCTTCCCGGTGTCATAGTGTATTTGATCAGCAAAATGTATATACCAAACAAACATACCTTATTCTCACACTTTGATGCCGCGGCGAAGAACCTTTTTGAAAGCTCTATGGATTTGCTGAACATGGATGATCCTGAAGCTGCTGCGAAATCCATTAATGATTGGGTACGTCCAGAGGTCATTATTGCCAGTGATAATATTTGTATGTAGAAATAATGGATAGTAGTGGTAGAGCTGCGCAGTGGGCAGCCTCAAATGGGCCGGCTCAACGAAGGAAGCTCGGAGAAATACCACGACCTCTCAGAATATTGGCATATAAAGGAACATATGTTTTGCTCGATGAGACAGGTATCCGGAGAGTCAACATCTTTCCCTGTCCCCACTCCTATCCTACTAAGGAAAACTTTCCCTAAGGTTGACGTCATGACGGCCCACAGGCCGGTAATAAAACTACAGCCAATTCCTTTGACTAAGATCTCATCCTTGGAAATGATGACGTGTTGTTTCGACAGAAAGCGCAGGACAATTATAAAATGCGAAAAAACGGATAATGAAAGGTTAACTATGCAGACATGCAATGCATAAGTACTATGTAAAATGGATGTAAGAGTCGCGGAAGGCCACGACACACTTTCTATGACCAAATAGAACGAGTCCTGGAGGAAGGTGATGTCAGGAACCTGATAAATCGACGAGCGTCTATGGCAAGAATTATGAAAGTCAAAAAAGCGAGTGAGACGTGTAAAAATCGTGATTTATGACGCTCCGTTGTCGTTACGCTAAAGTGCCTTTTTTTTTTTTTTTTTTTTTTTTACGCGAGGAAATGCTTTATGCACACCCCCCGCCGGCAGGGGGCAGGGGACGGCAGGGGGTAGTGTGGGACTCCCAAAACAGTAAACTGAAATCCGATCCTAGGGTTACCCACTAAAACCTCGCGGCGGCCTTCCTCCGGCGTTGGGGTGGTCCAGGATTCGGTTAAACCCCTCTGGTCCACCCCGCCGTCGCCCCCCTCAGTCACGAGGGGGTGCTCATCCTCGGGGAGCCTCGGCGAGGCTCCCCCGGGCGGGGCGGCTCCGACCGCGCGCTGTAAAGAGGCGCGCGGCCGGCGGCGCCCCGGACGACCCTCCCCGGCCGCACCGGGGGTCATCCTTCCCGGGCCGCGACCCGGGCGCACCCGCGGGGTGTGCGCCCTCGCGGCCCGTCGGCGGCGGCGATCACTGAGCTCGCCGCCGCCGCCTTCGAGCGGGATCGGCTCTCTCCCGACCCCGCTCGGCGGCCTCCTTCTGGAGCATGACTGCTTCGCAGAAGGAGACCACAGCCCTCCACTCCTCCTCGCCCGCCAGCATTGCCGCGACCAATGCCGGCGGGGACAAGTCTCGCCCGATCCCGTCGACCAGGACTCGGCGCTCGGCAGACCTCCAGCGTGTGCTGGGCCGAGTCCAGGTCGGATGCGCAATGGTGGCATCTCGCCGTCTCTTCACGTTTTATTCGACTCAGATACTCACCGAAGCACCCGTGCCCGGTGAGTATCTGAGTCAACCTGTAGGTGACAGTGCCCCATTTACGGAGCACCCAGGCCTCGAGGTGGGGCAGGACGGCCCCGACGGCGCGCGAGCGCGTACCGCCCTGGAGGACCAGCGCGTCGCGCCAGTCCCCCAGGACCCGCCGGAAGGCCTCCCGCCTCCGCACTTCGTGTCCCCGCGCGTCCCCCCCTCCCCGGCCGAGATCGTACGCGGCTGCGTACATCTCGGCCAGGATGATGAAGGGGGGATAACTCGCGAGGACCGTCGCCGCCTCGTATGAGATGGTACGGTAGCCCCGTACGATCCGTATGGCCATGATCCGCTCCAGGCTCCTCAGTAGAGCCCTGGAGCGGGAGGCCCCCGCAAGGTCTTGCGACCAAATGGGGGCCCCGTACAGGGCCACGGACCGCACGACGCCACCGTAGAGGCGGCGAACTCCCTCCCCCGGTCCCCCGAGGTTGGGCAGCAGGCGGTGTAAAGCGCCCGCCACCCGTCGCGCTCGGGGGACCATCCGTACGAAGTGCTCCTCGAAGCTCCAGCGGCTGTCCAGGGTGAGGCCGAGGTACTTCATGTACCGCCCCACCGGGACAGCCGTGTCACCCACCTGGATCCGCGAGGCCGGGGGTTCCCTGCCTCTGGTGAGGCGGTGGAACCATAGCGCCTCACTTTTGTGAGGCGCCACCTCCAGGCCCAGCCCGCGGATCCGTCTGACGACGATTGCCACCCCCAGCTCGGCGAACCTGAGCGTCCGCTCGAAGTCGGGCCCCGTGGCGACCACCAGAGTGTCGTCTGCGTAGCAAACTACACTCACGCCACGGGGCAGACTGGTGCGGAGGACCGGATCATAGGCGAGGTTCCACAGCAGGGGCCCGAGCACAGACCCCTGCGGAACCCCGCACGTTACTTCCTTCCTCTGCTCCGTCCCGTTCCGGTCGACATAGTCCACCCGTCTCTCCTGCAGGTAGGCCCCGATGACCGACCTTAGGTAGGGAGGCACCTCGTGGTATACGAGGGCCTCCCTGATGGCCGGCCAGGGGAGGGTCCCGAAGGCGTTGACGATGTCTAGCGACACCGCCAGCGCGACCCCCCCCCGATCGGACTGCCGGTTCCGACAGGGCTCGCACCCGACGCACCGCGTCGATGGTCGAGCGCCCCTGCCGGAACCCGAACTGGCAGTCCGATATGTCCGGGCCCACCTGCGACAGGTGGCTGCCGATACGGGCGGAGATAACTCTTTCGAAGAGTTTCCCCGCCTCGTTCAGCAGGCATATCGGCCGGAACGACGACGGAGCGTCTCCGGCCCTCCCTTCCTTCCTGATTAGCACCAGCCTTGCCGACTTCCAGTCGAGGGGGAACACCCCGCGGCGGAGGCAGCTGGTGAACAGCCGCCTCGCCTTGTTCCCTAACACTCCCAGAGCGAGCGCCAGGACCCGGCCCGGAACTCCGTCCGGGCCGGGCGCGGCGCTGCGGGAGGCGAGCCGTGCGACGGCTCGCCCGAGCTCGTCCTCCGTCACCTCCAGCTCGTCGGACCACGGAGCGTGGTCCGACTGTGACGGAGGAACCGAGGGACTGCCCTGGACCCTAGGGAAGAGTGCGTCAACGACTCTTCCCACGACTTCCGGGTCCAGGGATTCCGTCAACGGAGGGACCCACGGGGTCAGCTTGCCCAGCACCATTCTGTACGGGCGTCCCCATGGGTCCCTGTCCAGTCCCTCGAACGCTAAAGTGCCTACTCCCAAAGCACTTTGCGTAAAGTTATATACCTATGTATGTAATTGTGATATGCGGTTTCGATATCACTCCATCACCTTCTTCAAGGACGGGGTTCTATTTGGTCGTCATTGTCTTCGTTGGAAAGTGTATCGTGGCCGTCCTCGAATTCTGCATTCACCCACATTCGCATTGTATATTTGCTTGGTTAATCTTGCATCATCCATTCTTTCTACATGCCCGAACTTTTACAATGATTTGATAGATTATAAATTTATTCATAACTATTGTTTTTTTTTTTGCAGATACAACATGAAACAATTGGCAATATGGAAGACACTGTGCGCAAAGAAGACATAACGCCAACCAGTTCTATAATATTAGTTAACGTTGTACTCTTTCGGGTAAATATAACACTAAACATGTCCCAACTGTCCCAAAGCATTCCGCACATTTCTATGGTTTGTCATTTTCCGTTCAAGCCGTGTTGCTGTGTAATGTTTTACCAGTACTATTGTACTGGTAAAACATTCATATGGGCGTAAGATGTGACTTGAAGGTGGTTATAGACTGGGCTTTCTTTATATTTAAAGAAAGCCCAGTCTATAACCACCTTCAAGTCACATCTTACGCAGTACTATTTATCATTGCAATAATCTTAAAGATCTAACTAGTCTATTGTTGGTATTTATGTATGTATGTGTATATATAAGTATATTTTTCTATGTATATGTATGTGTGTGTTTAATAGGTATTTTGTTAAGTGTATTTTTGTTTATGCATATATTTTTGGGTATTGGGCATACCACCGTGACAAACACCCGTCATTCTGTTCGGCGATTAATAAACTAGGAATTATGATATAGCAATACTGGCTTTTGCGCGATTTATCAAATAAAAATTGCGTGTTAATATTTAGTTAGTGATAGCGTGATAATATATAGCCTATTGCCTAACCGCTTGGTTCATTCAAAATGGGATATAAAAGCATGCAGTACTTTAAGAGTTTATCCGTAACAAATAGACAAACAGACAAAAAGTGATTCTAAAAACCACCTACCATATTTTTAGGTTTGGTATCGATTATAGATCATATCCCAAATATTTAGGATGAATATAAAAAAAATGGTAAAATATATATTATACGATATATTTTTTCAGGGTGGTTGGGAAAAACCATTTTTTCACACCTACACCGGTGATTTCTATACTGAAAACGGTCTTGTGGAAATGCCGATGATGAAAACGTCTGGGAACTATGAGCATATGACGTCCGAGAGGTTAGATGCACAGGTATATTAGCAGTAATAGTTCTAAAATATTAATAGTGGTAGAGCCATACCGTTCGCTGGGCCGGCTCAATCGGTTAACTACCACGACCTCTCAGAATATCATCGTAAAGTGGATCATGCCACATTTCGCTGGGTATCTGTAGTCCCGATCTCAAAATCACTCTCATACACTCATCAATTGCTTACCATCAGGTGACCCACTTGCTCGTTTGCCCTTCTATTCCATAAAAAAAACACCGGGCATAAAGTTGTCAGTCATCGGTATATTTATCAGAATTATCTTCCGAAAATAATTTCGAGAAATTATTAGAGTGAGTCTAGAATCGAACGCACGCCTTCTGAATCTGTCAAGCAAGAGGAGGTCGACCACTGGACCACCTGGCTCCGTTCTGGCTGTCTATTCAGGCCTTGTCATTAACGTAACATAACTTCACGCCTTTTTCTACCCGAAGGTGTAGGCAGCGGCAGTTAAGCCTCGTCTCGCCGTTATGTTTGCGTTTCCCAAATGAGTGCCGAACCTATTGCCATACCGGGCACAAAGTTTTCAGTCATCGATATGTATCACACAAAACTGTCGAAATGAATTTCGAAAAGTCATTGGTGTAAGCCAGGATTCCAACCCACGACACCTCTTGATTCAAAATCGGGGTGCTCGACCATTAGACCACCGATACTGGGTAGCGTAAGTATTAATTATTCTACCCATATTCTTCTAGGTTGTACGAATACCGTTCAAAGGTAATGAGATATGTCTGCTGATAGTGTTACCAAATAAAAAAAATGGTTTGAAAACGTTATTGGCAACTTTCAAAGAAAATCCGTATTATTTAAATGAAGCAATAATGAACTTTAAAATGACCCCACTACGTCTCAAAATACCAATTTTTAGGATAGAATCGACTTTAGATCTCAAACACTATTATGGTGAGGTGAGTATTATTTTTTTATAACTTCACAGCTTCGTTTATCCGAATGTGTAGGCAACAACTAATTTTGCCGGTGCCATCTGGCACAATTTTATCAGTCATCGATATTTATCACCCATAATATTGGTGTAAGCCCGAAATCGATCCCACGACTTCTTGATTCAAAAGCGGGCCAATCGACTTCTGGACCACTGAGAAGACTTGTTGAAATAATATTAATTTAATTCGCACATTTAACACATACGCAAATTTACATCATGTCATCACTGTCATCACATGTCATCACTGATTCATATAGTTTTAAGCTAAGTAGATAGTTAACTTAAAAAGCTTGTTATGGACTCAAATACTTAAGAGACAAATCACTTGTCTCTTAAGCATTTGAGTCCAAGTGAAGGCCAAGATGAACCAAACAGAACACAGAAAACATTCAGATCTCATGTAGTCCAAACACTTAACTCCTTAAATACCCCAACTCTCATCTTCCTCTACAACACCGAAAACTTTTTGAACATACATGATCTCTCTCCTTCTATTTGCTTCTATTTAATTCGTAAACATCTCAATTTTCCAGTCAAATTGTTTTGTCCTTTTCAGATGGGTATCCAAAGGGTATTTGATAAGGATCAGTCAGAGCTGGACGCAATTGTGCTGAATGGCACAGCACATCTCTCCGCGGCTGTGCAAAAAGCAGTAGTGGATATCAATGAACATGGCATCGGTCCATATCAGGGTATTAATGTTCCTCACTTTTAGTTCACGTAACATAACTTGACGCCTTTTTCTACTCGAAGATGTAGACAGCGGTTGTTTAGCCTCGATTTGCAAAATATTTTAGTTCGAAATTGAATAGGTAACCTATTCTTACACCGAGCACCAAGTTGTTGGTCATTGATATTGATCTCGCTTATCTTTCTTGTTTCAGAATGATCACCGAGACCACCCTTATTATTGTTTCTTTAAATAATAGAAATAATTTATTTATAATATTCAGGGGTTCTAAAACTTGACTCTGAAATCGCATAATTTTTAATTGCAAAATAAGGAATGTGTCGTCTATACTGAAATTTTAAGAAAAAATCCTCAAAGCATATTATTGTTTCCAGAAACCACCACGCCGCCTCCGGAAAAGGTCAATCCTAAAGCCAGCTTCGAAGCAGACCATCCATTTCTGTACTACGTCAAGGGTCACAGCGAACAGTTGCTTGCGGGTGTTTTTGTCAAACCTGAAAAAATAGAAGAAAATATAAATTAATCCGTTTGAAATATGTATGTTTCATTAAATACTCATGTCTATAAAAAATGATTATTATAACCAGAAATATATTGTTAGGAACTATTGATTAGAATGAAAAATGAAAGTTGATTTTATAATACAAATCTCTAGTAACAAGAAAAAAAGTTATTTCAAAGTTTGTAATTTTGACGCATGCGCAGAAAGTATGTTGGGGTGAAAATTGTACACAATCATCTGTCAGTTTCTCAGTTCAAATTCATTTCTCGCGCGGCTAATACATATGCGAATGCCCCCGAAATATCCTCAACTTTTACGATTGTAATACGAAAAAAAAACAAATATTACCGCCAAAAAAATTTAAAAGAAAGTTAAAATATTCAAGTTCATATAGTAACAGTGAATTCATTTAGTTTTGTATATTTTAAACAAAACATTCTATTACTTTATCCAAAAAATATGTGATTTGTTTTAATAGCAGTTATGGAACAAGATGTACGCGAAAATTATGTTGTGTTTATAAATGATAAATATAATTATAATTTTATAAATGGATGTGAAGTTTTTCACTTTGCTGTTAATATTAGGATTGCAGCTGGTGATTTGTGCAACAGGACAGAACGTTGGAAAGAGTAAGTATACAGCTATTGTCTGAACGAATAAATTGATCAAAACAACTTTTAGGATTATATCGCGTTTATTTACTACTTATTTATATTTATTTCCCGACGTTTCGAACTCTCTACAAAGATCATTTTCACTCGTGATGATCTCTGTAAAGAGTTTGAGCGAAAATGATCTCTTCGCGAGAGTCTTAGCAATAAATATGAACGAATAAAATTATACGTACACTTTAGTTATTTTAAATTTTAAATTATAAAACAAGATATTTCTAACAGTGCTATAATGTATTGATAAATAGTATAACTACTTCAGTATTGAAATTAAACGACAATGTTGATTTTATAGATCCCCGTCGAGCATCAGATGATAATATAGATACAGATATAAACAATGAAAAATCCATAGATATTTTTGCAAATCACCAAACAAATCACGACACAGATTATCTTAAGCCACCAATTTTCACGAATCACGATGATAGCGAAGATGAAGATGATGATGAAGACGAACCCGCTTATTTATATTACGATTTCGATGGCAAAGAATCGAATTATAAAGACTTGTCTGATGTGGTGACGTTACGGAGTGGTGATAATAACGGTGATGTTTCACCATTCGATGATAAAATACCATTGCACACAACCAAAGATAATTTACCAATATTTCTATTGGAGCCAGAAAACACTTATGTAGTCAAAAATAAACCAGCCATTTTAAAATGTCGCGCTGCGAACGCTTTAAAAGTAAGTTGAAATTTACAACGTATTGTTAAAAGCATATTTTATTCCTTAGTCTCGGTGGTCCAGTGGTTGAGCATACGGCTTCTGATCCAGAGGTCCGGGTTCGTATCCTGACACTGGCTCACACCAATGATTTCTCGAA
This sequence comes from Euproctis similis, assembly GCA_905147225.2. NCBI lineage: Eukaryota > Metazoa > Arthropoda > Insecta > Lepidoptera > Erebidae > Euproctis > Euproctis similis. The sequence continues at coordinate 4,348,002 of LR990118.1, read as the reverse complement.
ATTGTTTTCGGAAGTTATGTGTGGTAAATATCGATGACTAAAGATTTGTGCCCGGTATGGCAATAGGTTCGCCATCTATTCCATTTGGAACGTAAGCATCGGCTAAATGAGACTTAACAGCCGCTGCCTACACTTTCGGGGAACAAAGGCGAGAAGTTATGTTATGTTATTGCTTAGGATATAGATATTGATTACTTTATCAAATAAATAGTAATTAATTAAACCCTTGTTACTGAAATATTTTACACTTTGTCATTATTAATTTTAAGTGACTCCAGCGTGTGATAAGATAATTTCGAAATTAATTCAAAACTAAAAACTTTATTTATATTATTTTCTATCAATAACATCTAAATTATAACTGAAGGCATAAGTAGATGAGAAAAGTTTTGAATAATACAAAAATGGTGGGAATCTTAAAGTTTGTATGTGCTTGATTTTAAAACTAGTATTAAAATATATTTTATTTATTTGGACTATTTTTTCGTTGACGTAAGGTATTTTTCAAATGCAACGGAGTACGCGCTCAAGCTTTAAACTTTGAGTTTGTGGATCCACAAACGGGAGTACGGATTATTGAAGGCGAGTATAAAGTGACGAAGGACAATGTAGAGGAGTACTTCGGAAGCGAGAAGTACCAATGTTCTTGCTTCGCGTGGACCAGCCGGGGACATATTCAAAGTCAACCAGCTACAATTGAATTAGCCTGTAAGTTTTATTAAAAATATTGACTCTTTTAAAACATATTTTCGAATTCTTGAGTGTAGTCTTAGAAATAGCAAAAATATAAATTGAGAAAACCGAAAAATCAGGTATTATTTTGAAAAATAGATTCAGATAAATCTTACTATCTTGGGTTATATCCATAAAGCCGAAAAAGCTATATAAAGAATAGAAAATGTACGTAGATGTAAACGCTCAAAATACTCCAGGTAAAAAGGTTTTATTAAATTTATATACAAATAGCATAATATATATTTATAAAAACAAATATAATAACAGCGTTCAAGAGTTGACTTTATTAAATCATATTACCTGATTAAAAACTCAACAGTTTTAATATTTCAGGGAAGCGTATGTGCTCTGATGAATATTTGATTGTAATCTTCTCAAAGGAGACGCGCATACACGCGCGAATACCTTATTCATATTAGGTGTTCAACGTTCAACAGCTGTAATAAGTTTACTTTGTAATATATACGTATTATTGACGATACGTGACTTATTACAATACAGCCTTATCTCATTACTAACTTTTGCCTGAGGTTCCGCTTATATATATTCACCTTCTTCACCTCAGTCTTTATCCTAATATGGTTCTGATGATAAGATTCTGTTTATCTATCTAAGATTAGCCTAGTTTAGCGAGTGTAGTTTATTTCGCCAATTCTCTATACACCAAAACAGATATCCAAATTTCTTAAAATTCTCTTCCCTCAATAGAAATAACACTTAATAATAAAACATAACTTCTCTTAGATAATTTCAGTGGTAAATCTTAAAATTTTGGGTGCAAGTACATGCATTATGATCACTCTTTTCCCCCTGCGAGGGTTGGCAAAAAAAACACCTTTTTCCATTGGCCTAGAACCCAAAACATGACAATTCCGTTGTTTAGCTTAGAACTAGACGGCGCTGTATGTACTATGGCTAAAATGTTATTAATACTCTAAATATAAGTGCGTATAGGATATCATACATGACGAGTTATTTTTACTTGCCAAGCAGTGTTCTCAAAGAAGTATTTTAAAAGTAATGCGCTGTATCCCTATCTGCTAGATATAAAGAAACATTTCTCGGTGGCACCTCAATCTCAGCTCGTGAAACAATATGCATCAGTACGATTCCGTTGTGAGCCTCCACCAGCGGCACCATTCGCTCAAATATTCTGGCTGAAGAATGGAGCACCGTTGATGACAGATGATAACGTGGAACATAAAGATGGTGATCTAGTTATTAAACAAGCTTCTATAATGGTGAGTCTTTTTATCGTGTAGGAGGGCAAACGAGCAAGTGGGTCACTTGATGGCAAGCAACTACTCACCGCCCATGAACACCGCGGTGAGTTGCCGTTCTTTAAGGGAGTAGGCGGGGAAAAGAAGCGGAAAGGCGATTGGGCCTCCGGGTAACTTTCACACCGAACGAATTGCGGCACCAGTCATTTCACGCCGATATTCCAAGAGGTCATGGTATTACACCGGTCGAGCGAACTGCAAGACTCTACCACACAGTAAAATTTAAATATAAGAAATGCCCCTTTATGCCTTAGCTTTTCAAGAGGATTATTCATTTCCTTATAATAACTCCATTTAAACTGCGTAAGGAAGATGTTTTATTTGTTACTAATTAGCAATTCCTGAGATAAGTTCATACATACAAACCTTATCTCATTAAGAAATGAACATCCTGTAAATAAATTGCTACTTAAGTATTCCTTAACTGTAATCTATAATAAAATAAAGTATTCTATAATATGATTTGAACATAAAGAAGTGTCTTATGGGTGTTCTATAGGGCGTCACCGTTATTACTTAGCGAATGAACCAATTTTGATGCGATTTTTTTTTCATAGAATGCGTCAATTATATGATTTATTTGTTCAGTCACTAAGTAAAGATAGCATTTTCATTGTCTAGAACTGTTTGCAGGACATGGCGAATTATTCGTGCGTCGCTGAGAATTTGGCGGGAAAAAGGATATCAGAGCCGGCGTTACTCACGATTTTCGGTATGTATTCCGGTATATATAAGTGTATAAGGAGTCCAGTGAAATTTATAATATTAGTCGGAACTAATATTAAAATTATTTAAAATGATTTATTTAATGATAATTTGACTGGTTTTATTGTTATTTACTGTTTATACAAATTTATATCGGATCAGAGTCATCGATAATTATTTTAATCATCGTAATTTTCATCCTTTTCATAACTTCCAAATATAATCCCCAAATAATAATATAATTTCCCAAATAATCATTGGTTAATGTCTCAAGTTGCCAATTGTTTCATAGTCAACGGTGGTTGGAGTGCATGGTCATCATGGACTGATTGCTATTGTGAAGATCAAGTGAGGAATAATGCCGTAGGAAGAAAACGGGAAAGAACTTGCACAGCGCCAAGACCGCTGAACGGAGGTCAACCCTGTATTGGTAGTAACGTACAAAAATCGCATGATTGTGTGGACTGTGAATTAGGCAAGTAGTAGTTGGATAAGACTATTTAAAAAGGGGAAATGAGTGCATTTTCATATACATCTCACACCAAACTAAGCACAGCTTGAGCAACATTACATCGAGTTTTTGTGAAGTCGAGTTTTTGACAACCAGGAATGAAACAGTAAAATGGCATGGCTGTTCAAGCCGGTCCATTCCTGGTTGTCACAATATAATGAGTGAATTTGTATCAATAATTTCTTAATGATACCTACGAATTCTTCAAATTACCCCTATATACCCAATATATACCCCGTCAAAGAAATTACAGTCACAATTTTTCAACGGTTCATTAATTCCCTTTTTTTTTTCTTTTTTTTTGTAGATGATTTAGATGAGTTGGCAGATGAGTCGTCGGATGTTTTGTTAGGTACGTTGCACTCGTGATTATATAGTCTATTATATATACATTAGTTATTACTATAATTAGGAAACTACCAATTACTTTAACAAACCTAACGGTAGAATAATGTTTGGAAGGTACTCAGCGGTAAAAAAACACACTCACTTCTGTACGCGTTAAATGTTACATCGATCTTGATGCATTGAAAATCGAATCCAATCGAGAAAATCTGTTGAGTCCTTTGAATATTCTAGTAATTTTTTAGTTCAGGAATATATCTTGGACATCTTATAAGGATATCATCAAAACAAGTTTCGTATATTATCACTTTAAGCTTAATTAACTACTTAACTGTCACGTTTTTAATTTGTAAATGGTTTTTAATTTGCACATAACTTAACTTTACGCCTTTTTCTACCCGAAGGTGTAGGCAATAGCTGTTAAGCCTAAGAAGAATTTTGAAAATTCATTGGTGTGAGCGAAAGCGCGACTTCTTGATTCAGAAGCGGGGTACTCGACCACTGGACCACCGAGACCACTAATGTTTAAAATTTCAATCCTTTAATTAAACGTATGATAGGATAATGCAGTAGTATAGTAGGATAGTACAGATAGGAATCTGTTACTGGTGTAGGAATTTGTGGTGCATAAATTGTACCCAACAGTTACTGGGCAGTCTTCTTTTATTTTATCCATCCCAAGGTTACTTGGCAAAAATTGTTTTCAGCAATAAGAGATTTTAAATTTTCTACCAAAGGTCGCTGGTCTCAGTGGTCAGACTGGTCTCATTGTGATACTGATTGTCTACGAACAAGGAGAAGACGATGCGTCAGTGTGGCTGCCTGCCGCGGACCTGATCACCAGGTCGCGCAGTGTCCTCTCTGCGTGAGGACCTCAAAATCTGGCATACATGAGGGTACTCTTTTATTAATTAATTATTTAATTAGTAATTATAGAATTAGTTATTTGTGACTCACAAAATTTCTAAGAGTCGAAGCAAGCCTTATAAGTTTTGGAAACTAGATTCAATAGATTGTATATTAATTTTATTTTTTAATATATTTTATTATTGCAGGATCATCATACTGGCCAGTATTTATATCGTTGACGATAGCTTTGTTTATTTTCATTGTCTTCGTAATTTTGGGCATCAAGTATTTAAAAATTAAAATGAGCGAAACCTCACCATACGTAAAACCACCACCGGGTAAGTTTTCTCGCCAAAATTTAAATTTAAAATATTAAACGGCTGTTTAATATTTAATAAAAGTAAATGAAGTTTCATAAATAAAACTAGCCAAGCACTTCTAAGATCAGTGGGAACAAACAGACGGACAGAAAGATAAACATTCAAAAAATGTTATTTTCATAGGTATATGAATCGTGTGGATAAATCCACGGTAGTTATTTAATATTGCAAACATAATATATTCCCAATTTATTAATTTGATATTTTTATTCAAGTATCACGAAGTAATAAATCCGAATTAGATAAGTGATCAAAGAATCATTATTTGAAAATGAACATATTAACTAGCTTTCAATAGATTGTTAATTCTAATTAAATTTCTAAATTAGCTTTCATAAGATACTCTTCGTTAATAGGATCTAATTACTTCGGGAATGTAATAAAAAGGACACTGACAAATCAACCGGATCTCACAATTCACGAAGAATTCCACACCATAGATTCTAGACGGACACACCATAGACATATGAGCACGTCGACAAGGCACGAACATTTATATGAAGTACCACAGTTAGCTAACAGGTATCTATGGAAAACTACTTTTAATGAATTAACATTATTTCGTGTATGAATTTTAGTCCGTCTATGACAAACAAAAAAATTGTTGTCTTTTTATTTTATACATAAAAAAGACAATTCATAATAAAGAAAAGGCAGTACGGTGTCTAAGCTTTAGCCTGTCCAAATTGGGCGAATGAAAAATAAAAACTTTTTAAAAAAAGGAATACAAAAATGTTTAAGGCTTAAATACATTTTAATCCGATAAAGCCAGTATATAAGAAATTGTTTTTATTTAAGTTTTATTGATTTAAAAAAACGATTTTTTTTTTATCACTCACTGATTTTTTTAGTCTCCTTAAATATAAAGTAGGTTTTGTCTCATGCAAATATGATGTGAATACACTTGTTTAATTCATCTAATTGTTAATAATTAATCAATGAAATTGTAGTATCCTAGATTTATAGTATCTGTTTATTTTTGCAGTTATATGACTCCAATAGACCATGAGGTAAGAAAAGCTAGAAGTACCAGTGAAAGGAATTACGCTTGCAAGGACAGTGTCGATTCAGACCGATCTGATTCTAGTTGCTTTTTGAGCTGTGAGTTCATAAATATGCACTTATATAGAGGGATTCGATTACAATTTTATGGCAAATATGTAACAATAGCTGTTTCAGGATCAAATAGAGCGAATATTGAAAGTAAAATATATTTGTTTAAATAATAAAAAAAAAAATGTTCATACCTTTTTTACATAATGGTGTAGGGAGTGGCTATTAAAGCCTTTAGCCGAATGTTTACTTCGAGAATGGAATAGATGGCGAACCTATTGCCATACGTCGAGGGAAATCATAAGTGTCAATCCGGAATCGAGACTCACGACTACAATATCGAGATTCTATAATAGTTCTTATTAAAATCACGTTATTACTTAGTTATTTTTATCTTCACGCCTTTCGGCTCAACTCGTTGAATCAAATATTTTGACCCATAGCGTCCCACACACTACACCCAAACCTATGGCGCCGTTCACAACCAAACCTACGGCGTTTCCGTTCCAATAATAATTTAAAATTTTATGAAATCAATGATATGTTGAAAACTGCGTATGGCGATTGTATATATCTATAAATATTTTCAAACCATCATTTTTTGAAAACCTGAAACAATATAACATGTGTAAATAATAAAGCAATGATTAAATAAAAAGTAAGAAGATCCGGTATACAATTGTCACGCAACAGGATAATAAAGAAACAAATAATAGGCGACTTTAATAATTATTTATTTAATGTAATCTGACGAAAATTGCCATCGAATACCTCTCCGCTTCACACGGCTTTATTGTATTTTTTTGTTGTAAATTAAACTCTAATAATTATTTTTTAATAAACGTTATTTTCTAGCCGGCTCGTCTTACGGGAACGAAAGTATAGAAATGTCACCATCTTTGAAAAACAATGCATCTATAGATTCCTCTAGATTTAACAAGCATTTGGACATGGCCACATCAAAAATAGTATCATCAGACGGTGATTGGTTGATTTTGAACAAATGTGGAGTGAGCTTGTTCATCCCTGACGGTGTTGTGGAGAAAGGTGAAGAATTATTTACAATCGAGGTCGCAGACGACGACTGGAATAGGCCACTGTTGCAAGAAGGTAATTTAGAAATTGGGTCTACTATTTTAACTATGTATTCAATCCGATTTCAACTGCATTAGAAAAAGAGTTTTTTCGAAAGTATATATTAGGCATTATTGAATCCCGAAAGATGTCGTTGTTATTGTTTATTGCTATACTAGTATTGTTAACATTAAGTTTTGTTTCCACTTACCATAACTAGTGCTCTACGATTCCTTCCTTATTTTAAATTAAATAAATAAATTAAAAATCTAATAGTAATAAAATATCAATATTTTAGTCAAATCTCTCTCTAATTTTATTGACAGAATTGATGACCATCTGCATGGTGACAATTTTTTTTTATTGGATAGTTGTGCAATCGAGCAGGTGTGTCACCTGATGGTAAGCAACCAACGCCCATGGACACCAGCAACACATGTAGTGTTACTGTTGCGTTGCCGACCTATAAGGGATAGGGGATAGGAAGGTGTGAGGAACGGGGGTGGGTCTCCGGGTACCTCACTCACCAAACGAAACGCGGCATGAGCCACTTTACGTCGAATAAAGATTGTAATAAGCTCTCTTTAAAAACAGACGCTATGTTCTGAATTACTTCAATAATTAGTGTTATATTATTTATAAGATTTGAATTTAAGGATTGATCTAACTTTAAGGATTGATACTTCTAGACGTAAGTTATGTTATGAGCCTCAAAAACCGACGCGCGTGCATTAAAAGAGTTATGAAAGTCAACAAAGCGAGTGAGGTGTGTAAGAATCGTGCCCTATGTCGCTCTGTTCTCTCTGACTACCCGGCAAGGGATTTGGCGTGAAGTTATGTATGTATGTATACTTCTAAACATGTCATCGATAAAAATATTCTTTCATGCGAAAGAATTAAAGCAATTTACATAAATCTCGTATTAAAATTATTAATTTAACTAATAAGAGTTATTTATCACACGGTAGATCCTTTTAGTTTGTCAAAATTCCATTTGAGTACTTCACTAAGAAATTGCCAACTAGCTGGCAAGCCTGGCACGTTAAATCCCTAAACTTATTTCAAGATTCAGGGAGGTTCTATACTTGTAACAAATATACCCGTCGCAACAAACTTGTGCTTATAACAAACTTAGTTGTTAAGGTCGCAGAACTAAAATAGGATTACATTTGGTGCATGTCTGACCTAAATCTTTAAATGTCAGGTTATTCTGAACTATCGGGTTGGCCCGCTTCGTGAAAGTCACGACGTTATTTTGAGGGTGAGCTCGACTTGGCTTCAGAATATGTTAGAAAGTCAATACTAATAAAACAATAGCCTAGGGTTATTTTTATTCATTTTAGTTTTATCATTATTACATAGTATAAAATCAGCTGCGTGGTAGCGGTTACGAATACTACCAACCCAAACTAGCTCACGGGTGTCGTAAAAGGCGACTAAGAGCAAATAATAGACCTAGGCCATAAGAAATCGGTGCCAATGGTGAACAACCACATTTCCCAAGGAGGGCAGGCGTCAGGCAGGCGGCCGGCCGTAATTCTAGTGCCAAATCTTACTTACAATATGGTTTGTGCCGACCCGAAATGATGGGAGAAGAGCAGGAAGCTGGCATAGTATAAAATCAATTTGCTTTCCGCTGTCTATCCCCTTATATGTGAAAATCTTTGAAACTACGCAACGGATTTTGATGTGGGTTTTCTTTACTAAATAGAAGATGTCAACGGAGTGGTTTGAATGTATAATTCATGTATAGTGTAGTCAATCAAAACAATGTACTACAGTATTATACACCTTCAAAAGTCCGCGATGAAGTTTATCTCTTAGGGGTAACCCACAATGACCATTTTTTCTTCTTCATAAGGCTTCTGAGGCAAAACAAGGTTCGCTGGGTGGTGGTATTAAATAAAAGATTTTGTCATTCTCTCACTCGATCTAGCATAATAACCAGTTTTCTACTAGTTTAGGTTTCTCTGCCTACGCTCTTAAACATCCTGGTATCTGGTGTACTTAGAGAAATCACATAAAGTACAGAGTATTTTGAGTTTAATATCTTTTTAATTCCTGTACCGAGTGTAACCGTATTAGAATTCGGAACTTCAAATCAGAATCTGAAGTGTTGAACTACTATACCGTAAAGTCGACTTTAATTAGAGAAAAAATGTAGATGATTATAGATTTTATGCTGTCCCACAGATGAAACACAACTAAGCCCAGTTATAAGGTGTGGCCCTAAAAACTTTCACTTCGCCAAGGGTGTGATTCTATCATTTCCACATTGCGCATCTTTGAAGAACACCAGCTGGCTTCTCTCCATACTCCAGAAGCCGGAAGAAATCAACACGAGGGAGTGGAGGAAAGTTTTGACTTTGGGCCAGGAAACGCCCGGCACCCCGTTGTTCGCCCAAGTCGACCCTTCCAAAGTTTACCTAGTCAGTGAATATTTAAGCGACTTTGTACTAGTTGGTAGAAGTTTCAGTGGCCTAGACGCGAAGTTGTTTAAGCTGGCCCTGTTTTCGAAAAGGATGGAAGACAGTTATTATAGTTTGAAAATACACGTATTTTACGATACACCTAACGCGTTCTACGATTGTTACGAGACTGAAAAACGCGCGGGCGGTTCTTTACTTTGTGATCCGAAAACAATTTATTTCCAAGAGAACTGTTCAGACTTGTGTGTGAATATCAGAGACGTTGGTGTTGGATGGAAGATTCAGTCAGGCGGGAAATACCAGGAGCTGCCTTATAATCATTTATGGAACATGACAGCGCCATCTTTAAATTGTATATTTGTTTTGCAACAAACGGATTCGATAAATTGTTTGGATTTAAATATGTCTATTTACCAGAAACAAAAGCAATCCAGCTCTGTCAATTTTAATTTGAAGACTAATGATTTGAATTCAAACATTAACAAAAGACTTAGCTGTACGAGTGTAGATACTGTTAACATACTGGAGAATCCATTCAATTATTCTTCATTGTCAAAAAAAGAGGGTAGATACGATTTTGTGTACAAGAATAATAGTTTTAGGAGTTATTTTAATGTTGACAATACTTATCGGTGTACCAATGTGTTGACTAAATCGGATAGAGTGATACTTTGTAAGCTATTAGACTCGCAAACGGTGAAAGGGAACGATTGGAGATTGTTAGCGGAGAAGCTAAAAGTCAGCTGTTACTATTATTATTTCTCCAATACATGTTCTCCAACGGAGAATGTTTTAAACTTATGGTTATGTAGGAACAACGACACAAATATGTTGGTCAATTTGTCGAGGGTGTTCAGGGAAATGGGTAGGATAGATTGCGCGACAGTTGTTGAAAGACGTTGTTTTCCCAACTGACGTCTATTACCTTCTACGGAACAATCGTTCAGTCTGAAATAGAGTTATATATTTATGTTTTTTTTTCCTATCGATATTTCTTTTATCTCGAATAACTCGAGAGAAAATATTTGTATTGCAAAATTGTTTTCCTTTTTTACTTGTTCGCATTGTTATTATTTTTTATTTGCCGTTCAATGCGTATTGTTTGAGAAATAGAACAAAACAATGCCTTATGTTGCCGCCTTTTGTTTATAAAAATAGAAACCTCGTTCTGTAATTAGGTTTTTAATTATTTGATTGGTCTTTTGTAAGTATTTCGTTTACTTGCAGACTGAAGTACCTTTGCATGGTAGGTATGAATAACTGAGTGTCATAAGATACGGTACTTGAACACTTTTGTCGAATATAAAAGCTCTTGAGTTGTTTTGTGAAAAGACATGGCCAATTTGGCCACAGTGGAGCACTGCTAACAGCTGTCCTTTCCAAATAAATATGTCTACAAATTTTCGCTTACATCTACTAACTGTTTTCAATTTTTCTTTTATATATGTATATTGGCAAAATTGTATGGAAAAGTCACATTTTGTTAAAAAAAAAAATAATAGACGAGACACTTGTTTGTAGAAATATTTTATGAATTATAATTACAATAATTACAATTAGAAATGCTTGATATTTTAATAAAGAGTATGTTTGTAAAACATTATTCGTTGTATATAACGAAACGAGACAAATTTAGTATTGTATTGTTTAGATAAGACAAATTGAAGCTGTAGATTTCAAAATTTTTGGAATAAACTAAATAAATAAAACAATGGGTTTGTTTAATTGTTGTTTTTTTTTTGGTGGGATAGGAGGGCAAACGAGCAAGTGGGTCACCTGATAGTAAGCAACTTCACACCGCCCATGAACACCGTGGTGAATTGCCGTGCTACTCCCGCAGGAGGGGAAGGAAGGGGAAAGGAGATCGGGACTCTCGATACCTTTCTCACCTAACGAAACGCGCACGAGCCACTTCACGTCGATATTCCGAAAGAATATGGTATTTTACCGGTCGAGCTGGCCCATTCATGCAGCGAACTGCAAGACTTTACTTTCAACTGTAGTTTTTGTATTTTCATTCCTACACACTTTAAGTATAAGATACCCCTTGAAGTACCCCACACCCTTACCGATTACATACATTTAAATTGTCGATTACATTGACGTGCGCGCTTGATGCTCCACATGGGGCATAAATTGTTCAGTCAGAGATTGAACCTAGAACCTTCCACGTGTACCTCTATATTGATATAGAGAACATGTGAAATGGTTCAACTATTGAGACCATAAATATAAGAATAGACCACTGGACCACCGACATGTTCAAATAATAATATCACTATACAATCTATGGCTTAACAGCCACTGCCTACTCTTTGGGTAGAAAAGGCGTGAAGTTATGTTTATGTTTGAATTTAAGGGCATAGTTGTTTTTTTATGGGATAGGAGGGCAAACGAGCATGCGTGTCACCCGATGGTAAGTGACCAGCGCCGCCAATGTATACCTGCAACACATATGGTGTTACAGTTGCGTAGCCGTCCTTTAAAGGAGTAGGATGGGAAAGGATAAGGAAGAGAGGTGGGGCTCCGAGTACCTCTCTCACCTTACGAAACGCGGCATGAGCCACTTTACGTCGATCTTCTGAGAGGTCGTGGTATTTCACCGGTCGAGCCGGCCCATTCATGCAATGAACAGCTTGGCTCTACCACTGTTAGCCTCATCAAGACCTTAAGGCCTTAAGGCTTTCAATTTCTTTTGTATATGATATTTCCTACGAATAAAGTGTTTCCTATATATATTTGTACTTTTAGATGATCACTCCTAAGAGTGGATACTAAAATTTGATTTCTATCATAAAAATGGCGGAAAGGTTAGACAACATTCGTAACACCTCTGTTTTATTAACGAGTTCGATAGAAATGTAAGGAAAATGCTGAAACTGTCGCCGGTGGGCCAAGTTTGAACAACCAGCGATTTTTCATATTTTTTTTAATAAATAAATTACCAATCATAACAAATTTTAACAGAAGAGATTTTCAATCGAATTACAAATTACAAATTCACGTGACTCCAACATAAGAATTTATTTAGAAATATTGATACTATTTTTATATAAGTATAAATAAACTAGTTGACCCGGCGAACTTTGTTCCGCATCAAAGTAACAAAGAAGTAAATTTTGGATTTATCTTATATGAAATACAGATAAAAACCAGCCCGTTGACACCCATTACTTATTAAAAAAAATCGCATCATTATCCGTTGTTAAGTTTTAAGACCATAGCAGATAGGGGGACAGACATCGGGGAGCGACATTGTTGTATACTATGTTATGATAATAAATACATATCAACAGCCTCAATAACAGTACTGGAGCCTTAATATCTAAAACCGAACCTTACAGTATTTCTAGTTACACATAGAAACAGGATATTTTAATAAACTTTATAAAAATCTAATATATGATTTCAACATCATTTTCCTGTTCTTATCTATAACTTTATATGGGGTCAGCACAATATGTCATCCTTTCGAACTATCCATGTAGTCCAAAAATTTGGCTATGTTGTTATATTGGGCCGCCTGCCTGACGTTAACCCTCCTTGGGAATGTTTTCGTTAGGAGAGGGATTGGAAGTGGGATAGGTAGATAAGAGGGAAAGAGGCGGAGCGACATTTGCCACTTTACGCTGACATTCTGAGAAGTCGTGGTATTTCACCGACCCGTTCAAGCAGTAGGTACTGCGTGGCAGTACCACTGGATCTAATTTATGTTTTATAGAGTTTAAAGCTATTCGTATTTCTACAACTTGGGCCAAGTTCGGCACACACCGGGCTGCGAGGCGGAACGCGGTCTCAATTATTAAACAATGCAATCGTCTCTACCCTAGCTTTAATACTTGATATACTTGAATACCTAGTACTGGTATTTGGGTCAGTCAACGTACAGATATATATACAGGTATATGTACGATCCCCGAATAGCAGTATCGTCGTGGAACAAAATTACTTATAGATATGTCCAAATGAATTTCTGATCACCGGTTGTTACATTCAATTAATACGAAATAGTTGTGTTCCTTTTGACCTTACAGAAATCGACCTAAAAGTGGCTTATACCGAGCGCGTTTCGTTTTATGAGACAGTTATCCGGAGATCAACTTATTTTGCCTCCTGTTCCGATTTCTTCCTGATGTCAACTTATAGGCCGGTAATACTAATCGAAGGTGTAGACAGAGGCTGTCAAGTGTCGTCTCGCCATTATGTTTACGTCCCAAATGAAATAAGAGACGAACCCATTGCCATACCGGGCACAAAGTTTACAGTCATCGATATCCATCACACACAACTTCCGAAAATAAATGCAAAAAGTCAAGCTTTGAACCCGTGAGTTCTTGATTCAGAACCGGGTGCTCGACCACTGGACCATCGAGACCTCTACTGAGACTACTTTTTTAATAAATTTAAACTAAATTTAAATAAATGAAATAAGTACTTTTTTGTGTTGTTACTTAGGGCTTACAAAACAGTGATTCTATATGTACATTATAAATACCCCATTCAAGATACTACAGTCAGAAGGCGAACACAAGCACACGTTTTAATTGGAGAGCACTTTCTTCAGGAGCCCTTAGAGACTTACTGCGGCTGCTGTCAAGCTTCTTATAGTAACAGCTATAGTTGACTGTACACACGACTTTTAAAGCTTAAATATTGTGGCCAATTAATTGTCTAGATCTTTGTTATAATTTTATTATAAATAACCGTTTTTAATTTAGAATTATACAATACTAGTTGACCCAGCGAACTTTGTTTTGCCTCAGAAGCAATAAGAATAAATAAAAATGGGTTATTGTGGGTTATCCCTATGAGATAGTCACACACCATCTTGGACTTTATTTTTAGAAATTTAGGTCTGATAAGGATCTTCATATCTTCTAGTGGTCATGATACGTTCATCTTAATGGTTCGTCATCCTTTTTGGGGCAAAAATAAAACTATTACCTACACCCTAGGATATTATTTCTGAAGAGATTTTATATAAAATTTTGTGGTTTTTTTTATGGGATAGGAGGGCAAACGGCAAGCGTGTCACCTGATGTTAAGCAAACGCCGCCCATACACACCAGCAGCACATATAGTGTTACTGTTGCGTTGCGCCGACCTTTAAGGGATAAGGTAAAAGAAAGGATGGGGATGGGCCTACGGGTACCTCTCTCACCGAACATGAGCCACTTTACGTCGATCTTAACAGTTTGCATTATTTTAACGAATTTTATTACTAGATTTTTTGATGAATCTGCTGAAAATTAAAATGAAAAATTTCAGTCCTAATAATATTGTTAAAGAAAGGCATCAAAATTATACCAAAATCTTCAGCATATATTTATCATTATATAAACAACAAAGGACATACCCATCATACATAACCTAACGTACAACAAAAGTAACGTATAAAAGATAACAAATAACGCACTCACCGTACACATTTGTGTTCATAGTGTTGCACTTTTGTTTCGGTACGATAATATACTGTCTCTCATCACCGCAGTGGGCCGTGAATAATGCTCAGTGATATGTTCCCGAACAGTTTGAGGCTTTTAGTGAACGCTCTTTGTGTTAGTGTGAGAATTATCTTTATTTAACTAATATATTAACTCTTAGATAAGGAGCGAAAATTGTAAATATGATGATTGCAGTACATTCCGATGTCTTTGAAGTGGAACTTCTTTTATCTGTTGCAAACTTACTCCTTATTTCTACTTGGCTACCTGCCAATAAACACCCCGTCGAATTCAGTCCAATCATTTCAGAGATTACGCGAAACAAACAGAAAAAAAAATGTAATAAATGCCATGAAGTAGAAAGCAGATATTACAACATTACAAACAGATACTTCAATTTTATTTGTATATACATAATGACATTTAAATAGTTCAGGACTGAATTTCAATTTAGCAAGTTTTAAAATATTAAAAAAATTATTTCACGCGCTTAATATCCAACAGAGTAGGTAGCAGTCATTGTGCCTTAACACACCTGATTAATGTTCAAGTACCAATTGTAATCTTAGGTAGTTAGATCAAAATATTTTTTTCTTAAAGTCTCGGTGGTCCAGTGATAGTCTCAGTGGTCCAGTGATAGCCTCGGTGGTCCAGTGATCGAGCACCCGTTTCTGCATTAAGAGGTTAGTGGGTTCAAATCCTGGCTTACACTAATGACTTTTCGAAATTAATTTTCGGAAGTTATGTGTGATAAATATCGATGACTGAAAACTTTGTGTCCGGTATGGCAATAGATTCGTCACCTATTCCATTTGGAACGTAAACATAACGGCGAGACGAGGCTTAACAGCCACTGCCTAGCTTCTACCTTCAGGTAGAAAAAGTCGTGAAACTGTGTTTTTTAAACTGTTTTATGATTATCAGTTTACAGTTAAGTTTAAAATACTTGGGATGTTTCCAGACAACGTATACGAGAGTTATGTAAATTTACAACCCTTAACTTTCTGCATCCCTTACCGTTTAATCGTTTAAATTTTCATACAAGTTTTCCCCGAGAAGCTGTGCGAAAATCGAAGGGTGAATAAATTTCCAAAAAACCTTTTAATATCTATTGGGTGGTGAGAAGTAGGAGAAAACTTTATGTTTACTTAAGGCTTGCTAATATATTATTTTTTTCTTAATCGAACTGAGTGCTTTCCGGGGTATTCGGGGTATTTTTTAATAAGTTCATAAAAAGTTTTCTGAAGGATTTTCAGCGTCCCGATTTATTATTTAGCGCGAGTTAAAATCGTCTCTACGAAACGCTTGTGATTCGATCAGGCCGCTTCAAGTTTTATGGAATTTCGGAACGAAAAATTGATGATAATATTTAACCTGAAAATATGAGAGAAACGGACGAAAATCTTTATATAACCTCACGCCTTTTTCGTGCTAGGTGTAAACAGAACTCGTCTTGCCCTATGAAATTTTCCGACATTGAATAAAGTTGGTTCAGGAATAAGTTTTATTGTTTATAACTTTAGACAAGATTTCCAAAAAAATATCGAGAATTTGAAGTATTTTTCTGAAAAATAAAAACTCTACCAAATTAAAATCGATTCATATAAATTGCTGATACGACATATAGATATCAAAGTGTGAATATTTATTTAATGCGCAAATCAGAGTGTCGCATTACCGAGGGTATTTGTTTGAGCGCGTGTCGCCCCCTATGGTCCCTACACGACAATACACTTTCACAACCCTCAGAGTTGTGAAGAGATTGACAGAACCACTGGCGCGAATCACCCGTCACTTGGGTGTCACTGGTATTTAACTAAAAGTGCAGTCCCTATTCAATGAGTATCTATTCGTTCCATCACGAATCAATGCCTACATCTATATTAAGATATCATGACATCATGACTATTAAAGATGATTTTTTGGAATATATGTTAAGCATATATTCCAAAAAATCATCTTTAATAGTCATGATGTTATTTATGATAGTAAACCTATTGAACGAAATTTACGTAACTTCACGCCTTTTATAGGGAAAGCGTCAATCATCGAATTTAATATTTTTTCCTCCAAATGGCGATTAGTAATTAGTGTAGTTCAACTTCAAGCAATTCTGAAAAGTTTGAGCTAACTATGGGGGATTATAACAGAACACAACTTCACGTCTTTTTCTACTCTAAAGTGTAGGCAGTGGCTGTTAAGCCTCGACTCGCTGAATAGTGACATCCCAATTGGAATAGTAGGCGGAACCTAACGCCATATACCGGGCACAAAATAGTCTGTCAACGATATTTATCACACATAACTTCAGAAAATAATTCCGAGGAATACATTGGTGTTAACCAGGAATCCATCTCACAACTTCTGAATCAGTACCGGAGAGCTCAAAACATTATTGCTATTAGTAAAATAACTGTACAATTACTTAGTATATTAAATAAATTTATAAATACTTACAAAACACAATGAGTATACATTGTTAAAAGCTTAATTACCCCATGGGCTTTATTATACTTATACGAGATTAAATCTCGGTAATCAGCGCGCCACAACGTGTACCACAAAACAATGCGTATTTACTTAACGTGCTGATAAAGGAATCATGAATACGTTCCTACTAATAATGTATACACAGTAATTAGCAGAAAATGTTCAACATTAATAATATGTATAGAAAAATAAACAGGGATTTTTATGGTTTGTACAATTTTTCTACATTTTAAGAACAGTCTTCGTGGTTTAATGGTTCTGAATCAGATAATACGGATACGATTTTTCCATACTTATGATTCGCAATAACGAATTTCTATGGGTTTTTATATCGTATTAGACAGGAATACGACAAGTACTGGCTAAACTTTAGGCATTAAAAACGTGAAGGTATAAAAAATAAAAAAGGTTTCGATGTTAGTTTGGTAAAAAAATCACAATTTTTATTGCAGCGTTTGGTAGAAAGTTGCGTCAAGATGCTTAAAATTATTGCTAAAAATACCAAAGAATATAAATAAAGATAACAATAATAAAAGATAAAAATGTTGACTGTTTATTTCTTTTAATCAACCCCCCAAGAGGCTTGGCGTGAAGCTGTAGTTTGCTGTGTAATAATGAGTTTTATAGAGAAATGGTTTACCAAATGTTTCATCATCCATTCAACATTTCAAAAAGAGAAATTGTTGTTCATATATTTTTTACTCAAAAACACAAATTGTGTGTTGCATATTTTAAGGAAGGAAGCTAGCTACATATGTATTGAAGCGAAACTCATAGGTATTCTTACAAAGCATCGTATGAAGTTTACGAGTCGTCGCTCTGCAGGAAGCGGTCCCCCTGTGACGAGACAAAGGGCGTTCTGATGAGTGACGGGTACTGTTCTCAGCGTGCTGCACTTCCGAGACATGGTACCGTACTGCCACTTTGTTATAGGCTATGATGACTGACAGAGCGTTCTGAATTCAAACATACGAAAAGTATAGACAAGGGATTTAAAAACTTTTTTTAAATTCTATTTTTTAATTTGGCACCAACAATTTACCAAAAAGTATAGTATTTAATGAAATACAGTATTATATATATTAATCCATAGTCCGTAGATTTAGCACGAAATGGCCTTGGTTTTAATCCTATTATATTCAAATAGGAAACTGAAGTTTTGAAAACTCTCTCTGAGAATATTATTTATAATAATGATTATCGACGATTGAATCAATGGGGTGTGTGAGAATAAACCCGCACGATTATTTCATTGGAACGAATATTTCCAAGTTAAGAAGCGAAGCTATAAAAACTAATAACTAATATTCATTTTAACATTTAACCATTAAATAGATGATAAAAAAAAATATAAAAGTAACTAAATTGAAGATTAAATTCAAGATGAGCTGGTTTCATATTTACCGCGACGTGTTGATCTCTTAATCCTTAGTTGATGAGGTATTATGAGTAAGCAGACACACTTGTGCGGACGAATAATCTGTAAAAGTCACATAAGGAGCCGACCAGACCATTCAAAAAGTTTCTTTTATAACAATAAGGAAGAATAAGAAAAAAAAAGACAAATGATAAATCTATAATTTTTTATCTGGTGGCATTTTTGAAAGTTGTCAAATATGGCCTTGACAGCTGTCAAATACGTATACGTACATTTTAGCATTCGAATTCAGAACCTCTAATATTTTTTTAAATCATACAGATTCATTAAAAAAACAATTTAGAATTATCATTGTAAAGGAAACGCGAAAAAATCATTTATAATCCACGCTTTGTAATACATAATGACATGATAAATATGAGAGATGACTATTGGAATCTCTCTTGTAGTGGTGTTTTCAAACTTTACAGGCTTGTACCGCCACTCAGGGTGCCCCACGATTCTTCCACAACATAAAACCTGTAACGATAAATGATAATTATTATATTGTTCAAGTATTTTGATGTAGCTGAATAATACATAGGCATGGCTTGTATGCGGTTTAAATGATGAGAGCTAAGCGTTTTCATCACCCTAAAACCCCAACAGCTGGTGGATTAAGCCGATTTAAATCCGGAAACGTCAAATGTCAAGAGGCTTCCAGCTATCTTTACAAATTTATCGATCCACATAGCGGCAAGTGATCCAACAGAGGAAAGTAATGTTCCTTAGTTAGCCGACGTGTCGTTGGATCACTGGAAACACTTTTTTCTCATGGTCTTGAATCAACGGGGCCAGCCTATCTCCACTTCAAAGTGTTTATATTTTAGGCAATCTTCCAAAAAAAACTTATGTTGTACCACCACGCACGCCACCTATTTCATATAACCTTGCAATTTATTCGGCGTGTTCAAGGATTATTATTACTAATGCTATTGACTTTAATTTAATGTTAACATGACAAATGAGTTTCTTGGCCGGTTCATCTCATTATAGTCGTGTTTTCTTGTTCCATGTCTTTCTTCAAGCGCTTGTGTTTAAGTATGTCATTAGAAATAATAAGCTTTTTGTATTTGTTATTTATTGACACAAAAAATATTAAGTGTCTATTGTTTGTTGACTTTGACTTGACTTTATCTTTATAATATAAGATAAAATAACATTTAAAAGTTATAATATTTCCATTTCTAATTATGCATCCGCTAACTCTTATGACAAAGTATGATGTTCGCTAACTGTGCTCACTTCGCTGAGCACCACGGCGAAGGGGCCAGGGGGAATATTTCAAGGGGGAGGCATGCCGAATTTTGGACACTTTAATGCGAGTTTTGATGTTTTATGTTAATATTCAGTTGCCAACTTTGTCCAATAGTCATAGTATCGACGGTACCGATACACTATAAAGTTCACAGATATCAAATTAATCATATCGATATTAATGTGCTTAAATAAAATACTGGATGATACTGGCCACATTCTATTTTTAAATCGTTCGAACTTAAAAAAAAAAACATTATTGGATTTGTTAAGTTGTAATTTTTTTTGTTTATAAAACGTTCCTATTTAGTTTTATTGTCTTTGATAGTCATGTTTATTTGTGTCGTATTATTTCTGACTTAAAGTGTCATATTGACCCTTCACAATTTAATTTGCAGATAATGTCACATTCACATCTCATTGTGCCATGTGACCAAGTATTTCACTATAGACACGTTTGAAATTAAAGGCGTGAATATATAACAAGGGTAGTGAGTAAGAACTTTCAAGTAATAAACATGTTTTATACTGTTGCCGGATGTATCTTCTTTACCTTTGAGAGCGCCCGTTTTTATAGGGTTAAACATCAAATGCATAAAAAATTATTTGGCGCTCATTTGAATTTCATTTCGTATGACAGACACTGTTCATACATAATAAACGGTACAGTCTTCGGTCTGTGTGTTGATGCGTGAAAGTAAAGTTTTTACGGTATTTTAGTAAGTAATTTTAAAATGTATCTTACTCTGTTTGATGTATCCCCGCTTTGGAGGTAAATATATTTATTTAATAAACCAACAAATAGTCTACGTGAGCTTGTTTATTATTATATAAATACTAGCTGTTGCGCGCGACTTCGTCTGCATGGACGACATAAAGCGATATAAAAATACTATGCCTGCGCCATTGGGTTTATGCAAAATTGGACATGAAAGCATACAGAAAAAAAAATCTAAAAACCATAGTTTTGGGTTCGGTTTCGATTGTAGATCAAACCCCAAGTATTTAATAAGTTTAGTGTAATATTATGTAGTTTCCCATCACATAAGATTTTTTTTAAATCTTGTTTTGCTTTTACAAATGAGTTCTCTATGATTCTCGAGACAATAAAGTTACGACAACGTACCTATGCATCCACCTATTGTCTAGAAGAAAATATACCATATCAGGAGGCAACCTAAACCTTTGATTAATAAATATATTGATGATTGATATACAAATTCTCTCTTTAAATATTAAATAGCGTCTGCCAGCAGTATCGCCCAAACGTAATGTAAAAATTAATTCCTTATCTATCCTCGTTCAAGGTTTAAGAACGTTTAGGTGAACACAATTCCAGAAAATTGTATGCAGAAATTGATTAGAAAAAAAAAACAAATATTGTCTATGCTTCTCCTTAAATTATTTTGAGACTATCGATTACAAGCAAACAAATGTATTCGATATTTATAAATATATATAAACATTCTATTTCGATAAACAACAAACACAAATAGTATGGCTAAAACGCTTTTCAATTTGATATCTATCTCGGAAAGAGTTTTACATATAAATCCGTTTGTGGCGCCACTGCGTCGCATCGGGCTGCAGTACCGGACACATTCTCACTCGATGCAAGGAATTTATTGGAATAGAATCGAGAACTAAAAGCATGGGCGGGCACCGAACCCCCCGAAACGAATACACATTCCCGTTAAATAAGACATTGACCGTTAGAATTGTGGTTTACGATCTACAGTAATTCCATTAAGAAGATTAAAACAGATACAGATTTGGATTTTCAAATTCTCTTCTCTTAAAAGTAACGTGTTGTTAAATGAAAGAAGACATTGATTTGATTAGGTAATCGGTAATGTATGATGCTTTAAAAGTACCGTGACGTCAGATCGTGTGCTAGCAGAGAAATATTTGTTTGGTAACAAGGCTTTGATAGAAAATTTCAGAAAAGATTGAGAGAATAATTTCGTTTCGTGAAATATGATTTTATGGCTGATTAAATGGTTAAAAACGTGTAAGTTTCTTCTCTGGTTTTATAGCCTTTGGTTATACAGAATTATGTATTTCTAAAAGATTATTGCAACAACCTTTTAGGGTATACAAGATTTTCACTTCCAGGATAGGCAGAGTGAACACGGTGCCTTAAAGCACGATTCTTACACGCCTCACTCGCTACTTTGAAGTTCATAACTCTTTACATACACGCACGTCGATTTTACAGGCATCTGAAATCACATCCCTCCAGATCTCATTCAATTTGGTCATTAAAGTGGTGTCGTAGCCGTCCTAGACTCCTACATCCATCCGATTTTGCATTGCATATCCGTTTAGTCAATTTTACGTAAAATAACTTAACATAACTTCACGCCTTTTGTTACCTCGGGTAACAAAAGGCGTAGGCAGCGGCTGTTAAGCCTCGTCTCGCCGTTATGTTTACGTCCCAAATGGTAAGGTGGCGAACCTATTGCCATACCGGGCACAAAGTTTTTCAGTCATCGGTATTTATCACACATAACTTCCGAAAACAATTTCCAAAAGTCATTGGTGTGAGCCAGTGTCTGGAATCGAACCCGGACCTCTGGATCAGAAGCCGTGTGCTCGACCACTGCGCCACCGAGACTAAAAATAAAATAAAACGTAATATGTAAGGTAAGGAGTATTAAAATTTGCCTTACTCAATCGTGCAAGCTCTGATACTCTGTATTCGCAGTATATATAGTCTAGTAAATGTTTATTTTTTGTCCTTGTGTCCATAGTAGATAAGTCTCATGTCATGTACACCGTATTCTTAAGATTTTTTGTCTGTCGTCTTTCGTCCCCTCCAAAAAACATTTTATATAATCCATTAAGTTGTCAGACAAGATTGATATAACGAAATCAGTATCATTTTACTTCGGTGCATTCGTAACGATGTTGATATTGGACAGATAACCAATGAAAGAAATGAAAGCTGAGACAGTTTTCTGTGTTTTTATTGACATTACACATACAACTGGCGTATTATGAACTCTTAATTCCAGCCAGCTTACACGCTGCCCTGCTAATTAATTCGTATTTTCAACGATTAATTTCAGCTAGTCGCTGTCAAATTCACTCTAAATTCGATTTATCAACGACTAATTCTATTTAGTCAGTCAAGAGTAGTCTAGACTAGCTGAAATTAGTCGTTGGACATACGAATTCGCTAGGCAGCGCGTAAACTAGCTGGAATTAAGAGCTCATAATAGGCCCACACTAAAGAAAAGAGAGGTTGGTAGAAAGTTCTGAGCACTACACAACATAAATTTTACATACAACCCTTATTTATTTGAGTTAGAATAACAAGGTCTCCTTGGTCCAGTGGTCGAGCACCTGAATCAAACAATGCGGATTTGAATTCTGGCTAACACCAATGACTTTACGAAGTTATTTTCGGAAGTTATGAGCGATAAATATCGAAGACTGAAAACTTTGTGCCCGGTATGGAAATAGGTTGCCACCTGTTCCATTTGGGACGTAAACTTAACGGCGAGACGAGGCTTAACAGCCTCTGCCTTCCAGTAAAAAAAGGCGTGAAGTTATGTTATGTTAGAATATCTATATAGGTATATATTTTCATACAATCTGATATTAAAGGCGTCACACTCCTATAAGCCTATCTAAAGTGTGTGCGCTTCCCTGGCTGCATAGTTCTTACATTTTTGCAATGTATATCTGCGTAGTTTCTTACTTTGATTTCGTGTGCAATGTGCATTCATCGAAGCCTTTCACATAGAGCTCGTCTATTAAATTACTAGACTAGTCAATAAAAAACAGTTATATACAAAAGTAATCTTTAAGAACCCTCTACGATTGTCTACGATGTCGTAGCTCCGTAGTTTTAATATCACTACTACGGCGTAGCAAGGACATGTTTATTATTATTTTAATTTAATTTAATTTTGTATTACTTCGTAACTTATAACCGTACATTATATTCCGCTTTTAAAAAATAAGTATTTGTATATACATGGCAGTAAGATCCTAAGATGTAGGCAGCGGAAATTTAATTGATGCTCGATTATCGTTACGTCAAAATAAGTTATTTACTGTCCAGTTAGTCCAGATAGACAGATTCCATTTATTTTTATTCCATTTATAACCTTTTAAAATTAAAAAGATCTTAAATTATTAGGCCAGGATAGGTCATAATATTATTTTACAAAATATTAAAAAACTGACTAAGCAGATATACAATGCAAAAGCGAATGGATGTAGGAGTCGAGGACGGCCAAGACACACATTCCATGACCAAATAGAACGTGTTCTGGAAGAAGGTGATGTTAGGAGCCTCAAAAACCGACGCGCGTACATGAAAAGAGTTATGAAAGTCAACGAAGCGAGTGAGGCGAGTAAGAATCGTGCCTTATGGCGCTCTGTTCTCTCTGCCTACCCCGCAAGGGATTTGGCGTGAAGTTATGTATGTATGTATTAAAATAACATACAGTCACCGTGGTCCAGTGGGAGAGCACACGGCTTCTGATCCAGAGGTCCGGGTCAGAATACTGACACTGGCTCACACCAATGACTTTTCGAAATTGTTTTCGGTAATTAAGTGTGATAAATATCGATGGCTGAAAACTTTGTGCCCGGTATAGCTATAGGTTCGCCACCTATTACATTTGGGACGTAAACATAACGGCGAGACGAGGCTTAACAGCCGCTGCCTACACCTTCGGGTAACAAAAGGTGTGAAGTTATGTTATGTTTTTATAAAATAACATGACACTAATGTTCTCATTCTATTGGCCCGGTCTGTTTGTCGTCTACATGTCTACTGAGCGCGGTAAAAGCACTATACACTCGAAATAAAAATCACTCCCTTACTTGGATGCATACAATCAGCAAGCAGGAAACAGAGAAGTTTCTGAAAAATTTCCGCCATATCCTGCCTTTGTACTGATCAAAGACTAAAATAACCACCCAGATTATCCAGTTTGTAGGTACATATCGTATAGTAAACATGTTGTCGGAATAAACATATGTTTACCATTTTGACAATCAAGTTGCTAAAACTAACAGTCCTTGCCGTCCTATCCCATAAAAAAACTATAATTTATTTAATATGTAAATAGATCAGTCAGTCTCGGTGGTCCAGTGGTCAAGCACACGGCTTCTGATCCAGGTCCCTATTCCATTTGGGACGTAAACATAACGACGAGACGAGGTTTAACAGCCGCTGCCTACACCTTCGGGTTACAAAGGCGTGAAGTTATGTGTTATGTAAGATAGGATAGAGAAAGCAATGACATTTCTGTCCCTCATCGAACAAACCGCACCCATTTTTGGTTTTTCGTTTTTTTAGACTCCGTGGCTCTACCTTATTTAAATGTAGGTAAAAAACTGTTCTTTTGTTCTAATCTTAAGTCATTCTGTAGTATTAATCTATGTTGATTGTCATTTTTCAGCTCAGCAGGAGGGTAGTGTGACAATGCGCTTTGGTAGTGTGGAGGGGAAACGTGCTCGTAATGCTTTTCATTTTTCACTCACTTTTGACAATGTTTTATAGAAAAATCTGTTGAAAAAACAACCGCTCCCATACAATTGCGTTTCATATGCACATTCTAGTATTAAAAATGTAATATTAGAATGGATATTTGAGTAGAAAATTGTTTATTAGATTTTTTTAGCTTTATGGCTAAAAAAAGCTAATAAACAATTTTATTTATTTTATTCATTTACAATATGTGATAGTTACGTGTCATCTACTGTTATAGCTAACGATGCAGGCCACAGGACAATTGATGGTAAGATCTAAATCTTTTCCCGGAATCAAATGTATCAGTGCAAACTGAAATAGTATTAAAGGTATGAATAAACATAACATATCATAACTTCAGGCATTTTCTACCTGAAGGTATAGGCAGCGGCTGTTAAACTTCGTGTTGCAGTTATGTTTACGTCCCAAATGGAATAATTGGCGAACCTATTGCCATATCGGTTTTCAGTCATCGATATTTATCACACATAACTTCCGAAAACAATTTCGAAAAGCCATTGGTGTGATCCAGTATGCGAACCCGCGACCTCTTGATTCAGAAGCGGGGTGCTCGACCAGGTATTAATAAATATGTAAAAATATTACCAAAACAAGTTTCCTTTGCCAAAAAACAAGCCAACACCAAAGCTTTGAAATGTTTATCTGCGTGTAGGCTGTATAGCCAGCGTTTGCTACATTTTTACTACATTGTCAATTTTATAATATACAAACCTCACTGTTTTGTTAAAAAAAAACACATAAATCCGTTGCGTAGTTTCAAAGATCTAAACATTTATGGGGACAAACAGCACAAAGCGACTTTGTATTATACTCTGTAATGTTTCCTACAGACCTACCTAGTTTGTAATGTCTACTTCAATCAATTGAATATTTAAAAACACAACCTAATAGTAGAATACTTGAAACTGCGAGAGAAAGTCTGCTGAACACGAGTAGGGTAACCACTACTTTTACATACGTTGTAAATATTTTATTATCTCCTGAATAAAGATTAGTCAATATAAGAAAGATATATAAATTGAACTGTACATGAACAAAAGTTATTCTCGATCTATTGGGAGGGGAGAGTTCCCCCTCTTAGAGGTCGTGTATCCCCAAACCGGAGGGCATCATCATTAGGATGCGTCGAAACTCTAATTGTTTCCGTAAAACGCCAAGAAGTATCAATTCGCAACCAATTTTCTATAACCAATGAATTTACAACCAAATGTTTCTCTATTCATTAACATTGTTCGTTTCCCTTGAATTAGTATTTTAACGTAGTCAAATTTTTTGTTTGTGTTATCAAACAATCGTATGAATTTATTTTCTTTGTATATATATTTAAAGATTCTTAATGTGTATATATAAAAAATCAAAAGTTTGGTATAGATACCTACATGTTTGTAATTAATGTTTTATTTTAATAACTTTTTATCCATTAACGTTTTAAATATCTTGTAATGTTATGAGCCTTAAAAATCGACGCGCGTGCATGGAAAGAATTATGAAAGTCAATGAAGCGAGCGAGGCGTTTAAGAATCGTACCTCATGGCGTCCTGATCTCTGCCTACCCCGCAAGGGATTTGGCCTGAAGTTGTGTATGTATTAATTGAATTTTATAGTAACAAATTTTCTTACTGGCTTAGAAAAAATGTTTAAAATAGTCAAGCTGAAGAAAAATATCTTCAAAACTTCCCTTTCAAGTGCAGTTTATTGTCTATTTCCGAATGACCCCGTGTTTTTTTCCCCTCAAAATAATTAAATTCCCGGAGACGAGTCACTTTGCACAGGCATGAACGAAGAAAAGTAATTGTTGAAAAATAATATGATTAGTTAAGATCAAAGACATTTTTAAACTGGTGTAAGATTCCTAGACTTAGTTGAAGACTTTGTAAATAAAAAATATGCCGCGATTAACTAGTAGTTGATTTGACTTCATGTTTTCCAATAAGGTTTGAAAATAAAGCATGGAAAACAGTCTCCCTTTTGAATCAAGAAGTCGCTGGTTCGAATCAAGTCCAAAACCAATGACTTTTCAAAAATATTTTAGGTGTGACATGTGTGACAAATATCGATGACTGAAAACTTTGTACCCGGTATGGCAATAGACTCATCACCTATTCCAATTGGGACGTAAACATAACGGCGAGACGAGGCTTAACAGCCGCAGCCTACACCTTCAGATAGAAAAGGCGTGAAGTTATGTTAAGTTATAAAGCATTAAAAGTACTTTTACTAAGATGCCTTTCAGTAGCCGATGGAAACGGTAAAAGACTTGTTTCCACTAAGAATGAGTCGGATTAAAAAAAATTAGTATAACCAAATAAGTAAAGATTAGAGATTAAGAGAGGATAAGAAGAAATCGCCTTGCGTAGTATGGGCATCTAATAAAGAGGGATGATACACATGTTGCGAGAAGAATTATAAACCTGAATGCGGAAGGGAATAAGAGAAGAGGTAGACCTATGAAAATATGAATGGATCGTGTGAAAGATGACATAATTAAAAAGGGTGTTAGTGTGGAAGATGTGCGTGATTGGGAAGTGTGGAAAAGAAAAACCTCTTGTGCCCACCCCAAATAATAGGAACAGCATTATAATCACAGAATATTAATTATTTTCCGTCGTATTTGTATTAATATAGAATTATAATTCTTAATCTTTATAAACTCCTGATAGAGAAAGAAAAGAAAAAACTCCACACTTACTCTGTAAATAGTTTTTTTAAGATATTTTTGAACAGTTGTTGTCTCGACAGTTAAACCTTGTAAAAGCGGGATTGTTAAACGTAGCGTGAACGGAGTAACATTGTTTGTGCGGTACATTTTTTTTTTGGTTTTGTTTTTTAATTCCGCACGAAACGCCACAGTTTTGAAGTAAAGGCGTAATTGAATTATCAGATTGTACACGAAACTGAAAAATATGAAGGAGTATATGGTAATAAACTATCATTTCGTGAACAGTCAACGGATTTGAAGGAGATTGTGAAAATATATAAAGCTTATAGAACCTTCGCTTCGCTTTACTTATATACATACATACATAACGTCACGCCAAGCCCCTTGCTGGGTAGGCAGAGAGAATAGAATGAGCGATTTATATATACCTCACTCGCTTCCTCTTGCCATACACACTCATCGGTTATTATCCTGTTTTATCCGGTTACGAAATGTTAATATCTTGATAGCTCTATCTATATTTTTGAAAAACACGTTTTTTATGTCAATAGATAGTTTTTAAACATGGAGTTTTTATTTCATAGCATGAAGCATCAGGAAACCAACAGTCGGTAAAAATTTAGACAAAACATTGAAATGTTTTCTCGATAAAATTTTAACGCAATTTTAAGTGTCGATAAAACGGTATTATCATATCGACAATAATTTTGTTCGATGTTTAATAGGGTTGGCAAAAATCTAGATTTGATTTTTATATCACAAACTTTAAAACATCTCTCTATATCAATAGTTTAGTAAGCTTTGTAAACTTCTTTAAAGTAATTATATATGTTAAATGCAATTGTTTGGACTAAATTGACACACAACTTGGGAAACTATTAATGTACCAGCATTCGAACTCAAGACCTCTTACAGTAAGACTCTTTCTAGACTATCAAGATATGCTTGTTTTTGAAATTTACATTCATTTTGTGTAAATAGCGTAATAAATAAAAGTGCCAACCCTAAAGGACCTTTAGTATAACCAAGTTCATAGTTTAGATTTGAGAATAGTACCAGTATTATCTCATGTTCTTCTTCAAATAAAAATGTTTGAACTCGGAGTCTTGTCTGGATTTTATCTATCTCATAATACTGCTATGTCCTACAAAATAAAGAGGAGTAGCATATTTCTTTTACGGTCACCCCAGTGAATATCATAAGTTTGATAACAAAAAAAAATAACAAAAAATATATTTTATTTTCTCGTTTCTCTATGATCTCTTGGACTTTTTTTTCGAGGTTAAATCTGAGTCGCATTTGGCAATCGCATCGCAATAGGTGGCGGAGCCTATTTGCCATATGTCGGACAGGACATTATAGGTCATCGAAATTTATCACCGACTATTTAAATCGGCAAACTTTGTTTCGCCTCAGAAGCAATAAATTTGTACATTTTTTTACTTTATTAATATCCGTGCGATGCAACCTTGCATATTAAATTTGTAATATCTTCGAAAATATTCGTTCAAATCACATGCTTGTAACACGCTGATGTATATTCAATGCACAATGCTTAATATATGATTCTTAATTGAATAAAGATTAAAACTGTAATGTTTTTTCTGTAATAAAAGATTATTTCTAAAATAAAAGTAGCCACAGTTTCTTTTTATTGCTCTTTTGACGTTTATTTATTCATAGGCATGTGGTACAAAGCGGTTATTTCAATTTTACAAACATACACCCCAATTTTATTTATACGTATGTGATAACTTTCAAACAAAATTCCGAAAAGTTTAATTTAGCAAATTCATGAATTAAAATGAACACCAATTCGACGTTATAAAATTCAAAAGCGAATCACATAATAATTATGTACATGTTCAAAAGTTTGTTAAATAAATGTTCCCCCGACGATAATAGAATAACAGTGTATCTGCCCGGGCAGAGTGAGTCCGTGACTCTGACAAATTCTGCCAATAATCGCGCACCTTTGCAACGGTCCCGACAAATATTTGCAGCTTCAGTTTTGTCTGCGGAACAAGTTAATAACGATGTAAGTTTTAAACCCGACGTACTTATTGGAACTTTAATGTACGTGGAATTGTTATGAGTTGGAAAGATGTTATATTAATTTTATTATTGGATTGAAGATATATAAGCCTTGACACACTTGAGTTAATGTCCAATATCCTTTAGGTAGGAAAAAGGGGGCGTTCGTAGTGTGTAACCTTCCCAGGCCCGTGCGCTTATCATCAGGTGAAGTATTGTCAAGCACTGGTCTGTGCAAGATAAAAAAGGGTGCGCGGAGACCCTCCGCGCTAAAGAACTAAAATTTTGTAACATACATACATTTTAAACATACTAAATGTAAAAAGAGCACATCTTACATTTCGACGAGCCGGTAGTGGTTAAACTACCTACTCTGGAATTGGAATTGCCATCGGCGGTGTCGATACCTACCCGAATATAAATTTATCGAGATATAGGTAGAATCTGGTAGAATAACATTAAAACAACTTTTATGATAATGTCGCGTTTATTTATTACTTATTATTAGCTTTTTATTAGCTTCACCTAAATGTTTGTAGGTTTGTAGGTTTGTTTGTAACCGACTTCCTTTTTAGTGTTCATAGTTCACAAATCGCACCATCTAGTGGCAATCAGCGGAAAGTTTACGTTATCAACTTGAAACGAGTTCCTTGTATAAGTCACAGATGGCGCTATTCCTCCAAAAACTAAGAAACGCGCTTGTTATAGAAAACTGAACTAAAAAATATAAAATAAATAATAGTTTAAAAAAACTAAAAAACACGCTTTTTATAGAAAACCGAACTAAAAAATAGAAAATAAATTTTAATGAATTTAAATTAAGAAAATAGTGTTAAAAATTTCAATGAATATAAATTAAAAAAAAGCGTGGGGTGCTTTTTAAGATATTATCGAAATGATAATCACTCTACTCATATCTGTCAATAAAATATTTATAACTATTGACACCATGCACCCCACGCTTTTTTTAATTTATATTCATTGAAATTTTTAACACTATTTTCTTAATTTAAATTCATTAAAATTTATTTTCTATTTTTTAGTTCGGTTTTCTATAAAAAGCGTGTTTTTTAGTTTTTTTAAACTATTATTTATTTTTATTTATTTCCCGGCATTTCGAACTCTTTACAGAGATCATTTTCACGTTTCAATGTTATGAATGTGATTCACGAAAATCTAAGAAATAAATCTGGTAGAATATTAACTCTTTTTTGTATGACCGGCGTATTGGATTTACAATGACCTCCCATTATTTTTCAATTAACTCTCAATGGGCTCTTTAATATGAAATCCATATTGTAGAAATGTTTTAAAAATATATATTCCGCCATATTTGATTTAGAATAACGTCGCTTTATTTTTAGTTACTCCCAACAAGCCCTTCCATTTTGATACTCATATTGTAAAAATGTATTAAAAATATTTTTTCCGCCATATTGGATTTAGAATGACGTTACATTTTTATTTTATAGTAACTCGAAAAATAAATTATCTTTCATTGGATGCCCTTATTGTAGAAAAGCAGCAAAATTTTCTCATGGTATTTCACTGGTCGAGCCGGTCCATTCATGCAGAAAATTGCGTGGCTCCACCACTATTAATATTATCATCCAAACTTAGCGTGTATACAAAATTTCTGCTCAATCGGTTGAAAATACCTTCAAAATGGAGTTCTAAGATTCATCCGAACATACACACTTACATATATAAATTGCAAAATAAAAATATTATCTTTGTTATACTAGATGTCTATGTACATGTATACACCATTTTTTAAAGTCGCTATTAAGATTTCCTAGTTGGTTATTAAATTGACTGGTTGATCTTACCTTTATATATTATTTTTTATGATCGCAAAGGGGTGTTAAAAGCGTTAGACGATTGCAAGAGAGATCAGAAGTTTCACTTCAAAAATAATGTTAGCCAGGATTTAAACAGTGGACCTCTGAATTAGATGTTCGAGTTTAAGCTACACACCCTACTAGTTTTATGATATGAGACATCACTTAGTCACCACTTACGACACCCACGTGAATAGATGTAAAGTGAAGGTGTCACTATTCTTTAGAATGATGACACATGCAACAGAGCGCTTTCTCTGAGGAATTGACACATTTTTTTCCTTTAACTTTGTCCCCTCTGTTTGATGAAACAATAAATAATTTGGTGAATTTTATTCATAATTATCTCAATAGTTGCGCAAGCAGTCTCATATATGACATCTATCTATTCGAACTATTTCGTTTTACATACTTTACGCCTTACGCCTTTTCTACCCGAAGGCGTAGGCAGCGGCTGTTAACCTTCGTCTTGCCGTTATGTTTACGTCCCGAATGGAATACGTGGCGAACCTATTGCCATACCGGGCACAAAGTATTCAGTCATCGATATTTATCATAAATAACTTCCAAAAACAATTTCGAAAAGTCATCTGTGGTCCAGTGGTCGATCACCCCGCCTTTGAATCATTAAGTCGCGGATTCAAATCCTGGCTCACCTTAATGACTCTTTCCTTTTGAAAGCTTAAAATATTATAAGCGCCGTTAACAATTTCTTTGAATATAAAGCGTTAGTAAATCAGGGTGCGTTTAGTTACTCCTTCCATAAATTACATATAACAAAGTGAAATTATTTTATTACGTGTAATAATGTTAAATAAAGCATTTATATTTTTTACTTTGTAAGTTAGGGGTTTTTGGGTTTACTTGAGGTTACGTATTCAGCTGATAAACGTGGAGTTATAGATATTTCGGCATAACTAAACCAAATAAAAAATTTGTGCTTACGTCCCAGCGGTGGTTTTCGACTCCTTTACGCGCTCTTGTCGTCGATAAAAGCATCGAAAGCTGTGGATCTTTGAAATATCTTGGCGTAACAATTGACTCAAAACTTTCGTTTCGTGATCATATTGCACGGGTGGCAACTAGAGCGGCGAAAACCGTTGTAAGTCTCTCTCGGCTAATGCCAAATATCGGTGGACCGAGAAGTAGCCGTAGGCGAGCACTCATGAGCGTCTCCAATGATATCATGCTTTACGGAATTGAGGTCTGGGGTGAAGTTCTCAAAATAGAACGTAATCGAAAAATACTGGCTAGTGTGCAACGGCGAGGTGCGTTGAGAATAGCGTGTGCTTATCGAACGGTCTCGGAAGCGGCTGTTCTGGTTATTGCTGGTGCAATTCCAATCGACCTTCTTGGATCTGAGAGGAAACGAATATGGGATACCCGCGGGGCTGATAAAGGATCTTTGGGAGAGGTGAAGGCGAAGGAACGGGAAGTTACATTAAGACTGTGGCAGGAGCGTTGGATCACCGGGGTGACAGGGAGGTGGACTTATAGGCTGATTGAACAGGTCCGTGAATGGATGATGCGGGAACACGGGGAATTAGATTTTCATCTTACCCAGTTTCTGTCTGGACATGGCCAGTTCAATGCTTATTT
The DNA here is from genome assembly GCA_905147225.2 of Euproctis similis. Classification (NCBI taxonomy): domain Eukaryota; kingdom Metazoa; phylum Arthropoda; class Insecta; order Lepidoptera; family Erebidae; genus Euproctis; species Euproctis similis. Next base: position 4,314,385 of record LR990118.1, on the reverse strand, counting down.
GCATCGTATGGGGATCAAAGACAATCCGCAATGTAAATACTGTCTGAGGATTGAGGATTCCGCTGAACACACATTTTTTGACTGCCAGCGTTGGTCAGAAATAAGGAAGCGCTACCGAATTGAGAACGGACTGCCACAGCGAGCAGAAGAAGTGATCCCGTGGATGTTAGCGCAGAGAGAAAACTGGATTGCTATGGCAAACTTTGTCAAAGAAGTACTCTTGATTAAAAAAACGGAGGAGTAGCCGTTTCAATGGCATGGTGAGATACTATGGCTGCGAAGTAATGCTCGCGCGGTACCGCACCATAGCTATCTATATTAAAAAAAAAAAAAAAAAAAAAAAAAAACCAAATAAAAAAAAAACTTTATAAATATGAATTTGTTGACTTAATTTTAAGACAGTTGTCTAACAGCACGATTATTGTAAATAATTTCCGAAAGTATTGCCTTTACGTCTCGATTCAAAGATTTCATTGCAATAAGTGCCGTCATCGATGACATATGGAATGTCATCGATGACGGCACTTATTGTCATACATCGGACACGATTTCGTCAGTTTTAGATATTTTTCCCACATCAGCAATTACAAGGATTCGAACTCGAGACTTCGAGACTTCGAAATTACGAGATTGAGATTTAGATAGAGATTGAGATTTTGACTGATTTAGAAGCCAAAATATTCAGCCCACCATGTGCATGAACATACTTAAAGATAAACAAAAATTATTACATTATCTAATAGAATTATTTTGACCGATCATACCAAATGTACCTAACCTAAATATTCGGTTTGGCATTAAAAGGAAATTCTACTTCTGTTTTAAAGTATCAATAAAAAGGTACGAGCACTAACATACCGGGCACACAGTTTTCAGTCATCGATATTTATCACACATAACTTTGGAAAATGATTTCGTAAAGTTATTGGTGTGTGCGAATCCTGTTCGAACCCGCGACCTCTGGTTTCAGAAGCCGAGCACACCCCGACCACTGGAACACCGAGACTATAAAAGTTTTAATTAGTAATATTAAGTATTTATTTATTAATTTGTTTATATTTGATATATAAACGATGCGATATTACTAAATAAACAAGAATTACACACGAACTTACATTAATAATTTCAATAAAATACAATGTGTAAGTTGGTTTTTATAGTTTTTATAGCTGTAGCAAATATTGGGTCAATTGCTCCGGCCTTGAGTATGACAAGAAAAATGTGTAAATTTATTACAAACTAACAAGAAACAATACATTTTCATGTTATTAAATGTACACGAACATTTAAAACAAAAACTTTCATATGTTAAATGAATGCTTAATACTTTACACGGAGTATGTGTAGGTACATATAATTACTATAAACATATAAATAAATACATTTATGCTGACAGTCACGTAAAGTTTAATGTTTAATATCAATTATGAAAATTAGTTGTACAAATATTTGGTAGCCAAAAGGTAAAGTATTCTAAGCCATAACAAAAATAAAAATATATCCCCTATCCCTTTATAGGATGTTCATAATAACACAGCTGTACTAATTCTTACAATTTAAATATTATATAGATTGATGACAAATAAAGATTAAAAAAATAATCAAAATGAGTAGAAAATTTGTGCTTTTTATGTAAAATTTAAAAGTATCTATCGAATAAGAAATCACATTTTTTGGTCTTCTTGTGTAGGGTATTTTAAAAGATTTTCATGTCACTGATTAAAGTATTATAATCTGATACACCTAAAGGAACACACCGTCAGTAAAGTCAACGTCAAAGAAGCTTTATTTTTATAGGTCTTCACAGACACTTAAAAATAGTCAACATGTACAGATAACATATTATATAAAATGAAATACAAACATCAGCGCTTGAGGAGAGTGCCTCCGTGGAGCGAAAAATACATGGACGCAATCGCCACGAGCGGCCCGATTCCGAGTGTAGGGTCTATCATGAAAAGAATCGGGCAAGAATGTGCCAATTACTCTTTTCAAACCGTTTGAAATAAATAACAATATTATTATCACTAAAAGGTGTAGCAGCCAGAATACTCGACAGTCACAATTAAGACCCCAAAAAGGCGGGGGTGGATTTACGCTAAACTATTACAAAGATGAGTACGAAGCTCACTATTTTTAAGGACAACTAGTTACTGTCCAGCTACTGATGATATATACCGCGTTACAAATACCATAGCCTGGACTGTCGCTCCATCCATCACGATTACTTAATTGAGTAATGGCCATGAGACAGCCAGTACTGATTGATCAGTGTGATGGTAGACTAAGTACTAAATATGATGTATCACGTCTACCGCGATTTGTGTTTTGGGATTTAACTTGTGACTTATGTGGACTTTAGGGGACTTTTTACCATAATGTTTGACATAAATTCTGACAGATTACAGAGTAGGTACCGAGATTTGTGCTAATGTTTTTTTTTTCTATTTTTGTTATCACATATTTTACGTAATTGTACCAATCAAATATATTCTTTTTGACAAATTTACGTGCGTATATATTTATACAAATGTTACTGAAGCTGAAGACTTAGTTTGTATGTTTGAACTTGTTAATCTCAGGAAATGCAGGTTTCGATTGAAAAAAATATATTTTGTATGATAATCCATTAGTTGATGAAGGTTTTACTCACTAATTTTTTTAGTGATAAATAAAGAATGATAAAAAGTTTGTAAAATATTTGTTTATTAATATTTAATTGTATCTGGTGGTTGTTTTGGCTGATCTTAGTCCACTAAACTAAACTATTTTGTGATCAGTAATCGCGACTGATGAGCCCAGGGCTGGACACAAGTAGTTTAGTAATAAATGAATGTTACGAGTCAGTCTCGACATACTTCTTATCTTGTTTTAATCTCGTCAGTGACTGTCAAGATTGTCCTAACTCCTGACTGAAAGTAGCAGAAGACGAACCTTCCGTGTTTAATGTTGGGTACACATTGATACACACAGCGATTAATATAATATTTAAACAATTTACTTTGCTTTTTTACTTTTTCTCTAATCAGTCGAAAAAGTTTTATTTTAGAATTTACTTTATTCATTTAATTCTATTCTAATGTGGGACTTCGAAAATCTCTCCCTAACATTGAAAAAATACTAGGTATGTTTTCGTTTCTTCTCTCTAAAATACTCTTTACTCTGATACAACTCTACACCAAGTCTCTTATAGTATGGAGTCAAAGAACTGATGACCACAAGAAATTATTCTTACATACCTCACTCGCTTCTTCGAGAATGTTTATTTATGGATACATTGGTAGAGGAAGACCAAAAGAGAGATGGATGGACTGTATAAAATTTGAAGGGAGTAAGAGATAACGAGCGATAAAAGAGAATGGAAAAGGATGGCATGTTGTGCCAAACCCACTCAGAGTGGGATAAGGGCAGGAAAATTATGATCTCAATCGTTTCTTTGAGTTGCATTTTTTTCCGCGCTCATCGTTATTTAAGGGCTCCTGCGAATCTGTTCAGGAAAACTGTAGCGTGACTTTAATACTCTTCCGATGTTGTATTGTTTGTCTGCTTAGTCATCCTTACAATTTATATTTATACATAACTTCACGTCAAATCTCTTGCGGGGTAGGCAAAGAGAACAGAGCGTCATAAAGCGCGATTCTTATACGCCTCACTCGCTTCGTTGACTTTCATAACTCTTTTCATGCACGCGCGTTGGTTTTTGAGGCTCCTAACATCACCTTCCTCCAGAACACGTTCTATTTGGTCATGGAATGTGTGTCTTGGCCGTCCTCGACTCCTACATTCATCCGCTTTTGCATATAATTACAATTTATATAGCTACCATATATCGGAAATACAGGAGCATCTTGGTATATTTGATTAAATATATTAAAACGCTCTTTATTTCAGTAAGTCAGCTCCTTAAGAACACAGAAATGAGAATCTCGGCAAAGTAAATATTTGGCGAAGTAATTAGCGAACTGCAGAGGTTCCGAGTGTGCCTCCGTACCGTAGGGTCCGACACTCCGTTATTTGTACTAAAGAATTTTGCTTCCCTTGTTACCTAAGTAACGAACTATGCCATACATTAATATATATATATATATATATATATATATATATATATCCATACGTTTAATATAATTTCATCCAAGAATTTGTATTAGAAATGTAAATGAAAGTTATTTTTATTTTGTAATGTATGTACGAGTATGTTTGGATAAATCTTAGAACTCTATTTTTAAGTCGATATTTTCAACCAATTAAGCTGAAATGTTGTATTTTTTTATGGAATAGGAGGGCAAACGAGCAGGCATGTTACCTGATGGTGAGCAACAAACGCCGCCCATGGACATCTGAACACATATAGTATTACAGTTGCATTGCCGGCCCTTACAATGGCATATGGAAGGGATCAAAAGTGGGATGGAAAGGGGGAGAAGGAAAGGGCTTGGGCCTCAGGATACCTCTCTCACCGAGCGAAACGTGGCAATAGCTATTTTACGTCAATATTATGAGAGGTCGTAGTATTTCATAGATAACATTTATAGTTATTTATGCGCTATTTTTAAATTTACTATGTTATAAATGAATGTTACCAAGTTTCACTTATTTAGCGCGGAGGGAATCCACGCGGTATTTTTTATAGACTTATTCAGTGGTTTAGTTTTGGTTTTTGGCTCTACATAAATACTGAAATATATATATATATATATATATATACTAAAGATTACACATTCCCCATGATTAATTGACAACTCCGAAAAATATTTTTCGTCAAAAGCTTGTACCAAAAATATGCAAATATTTTCATCAACGACAAAAGCATACTTACCAAATTTGACATTCGCTTATTAAATATGTAACAAAATCATTTTACACGGGGAATACATTCGGGTACAGCTGGATCCAATTTTGCTTAGTATTTCAGTGTTGGGGGGCTTGGTGACTAAGTGATATTTGCTCCGTAAAAGATAGCCGGTTTGATTCCGAAGTTATCGCGCAATGCCATTTGTATTTGAGGGTAACAGTTTCTATAGAGTGTAATATATAATATAGTGTAAACAAACTAACGGTTCACTACTATTATTTAAAGTCCCAAAAAAAATAAAAGTGCAACTACCGTAAAACTAGCACACATGAAGGAAACGGGAAGTTTATAGGAAATAATAAACCACGTCGCTTTTTGGTTCTCAAAGAAATTCCCTCCAAGCAACGGAGCGAGAACGAAGCCTGAAAACTTACTAGCAAAGGTTTATTGTACAGCCTTCAGTGGAAAACTTTAAGTTGCAACAATTCTGTAAGTACATTATACTATTTTCTACTTAAAATGTACTTTATTTTACTTTAAATACTTGTTCGTGAACGTCAAAAGTTAGTTTTCAATACGTGTAATTAAAGATAGCATATTTGAGATTAAAATTATTTAATCTTTTTTGTCGACGTAAAAGTAAGAAAAGGCATCCTCCTATGGTTCGGATATGTAGAAAGAATAGATGATACAAGATTGAGACTTTTTTTTCTTTATTAAAATTTCAATGCTTTTCCTTTTAATAATGTAATCAGTATCCATCTATGAATATAAACCTTTTCTACCGAGTACAAAAAAGGAGTAGGTTATGTTTCACTCTATCACTCATCTCTAATGTTCTAACAGTGGTTGAGCCAAGCAGTTCGCCGCATGAATGGGGCTCTCGGATGATCGACGTAAAGTGGCTCATGCCGTGTTTCGTTCGGTGAGAGAGGTACCCGGAGGGCCACCTCCCCTTCGCCATCCTTTCCTATACTACTCCCTTACACATCGGCAACGCAACTGTAACACTATATGTGTTGCAGGTGTCCATGGGCGGCGCTGGATCACTTATCATCAGGTCTCCTAGAGGCTTCTATCCCATAAAAATAAAATTAAAACAATGTATTATATAATATGCTCTATCATTTGTTATACTTTCTAAACCTCAAACAAGATTCGTAAGCAACTGGCAATAGTCAATCGTAAGTTCTTATTCAGTTCAGTTTCAAAGTACATTATCAAGACGACCATTAATCTATTTTAATTTATCCTATATTAATTAGTTAATTTAAACAAGATAAATTAACTAATAATGTAACTCAAGATTTATACCAAACTTATATACAAACGCGTTCACGTTTGCAACATATATGTTCTTTATCTCTATGAAATATCGCAGAGTCGGCCATCCCTGCCGACCCCTCCGAGGGACCAAGATGTTGGTTACAAGATAATGCTGACTCTAATTGAAATATTCCGGACGAGGTTACCAACTGGACTGTACTATCTGCCCATCTTTACTATATAGTTCACTGAACTGCAATTTTTAAATGCAAGCTGATATAATTTTTGAAAATGGTTTAGTGCTAATTTAAAGTAAAAGTTAATGGGAAATAATAAAACGATTTCATTTGATTCAATTATTGAACGCAAGGCATATTTTGAAGGCATAATTAATATAGTCATTCATCTCTATAGTCTAGTTTTTTAATCAAGCTGCACTTTGCTTCGTCCCGCTTCTCAATCAAGAAGTTATGATATCGAATACGGTTTTATTGAAGATATGTGTGATAAATATCGATGACTATGCCATCATTGTGTCCGGTGTAAGGCATTAGGTTCAGCCACCAATTCCTTTTAGGATCAAATGCGGTGAGTTGAGGCTTAAGTTGCTGTCCACTCTCTCGGGTAGAAAATAGAAAACCTAGAAATTTTAATAACTTAGCGATAACTGAATAAAGATATACCACTTAGCTTTTTGTGCCATCACATCTTATCTCTTCTATCTATTCAATAGTTCTTGGGCTCCAAAAAGGTTAGCAGAAAAACTCATCTAGGAATCCACAATGGATAGGATACTGATCCCAACGTGAGCGAATGGAAATGGAATTTGGAAGCGAGAGTGAATGATGAACGCGGTCGAAAAGCCGGCACTGCGCAAAATTTGCGCTGATGGTTTGGACATGTAGAAAAAAGGATGGACGACATAAAATTTATCAAGCTAATATTTAAAAAATATGTAAAAGCGGATGGATGTGGGAGTCTAGGACGGCCACTACATACCTTTCCTGACCAAAGTCTAAAAAAAACGTGGGTTTAAGAATCGTGCCTTAAGGCGGGCGCTTTATTCTCTCTGTCTGTTTTTGGATTTGGGATAAAGTTAATAAATTTTTTTCCAACTCGGAACTTTAAAAAGTCTGCATATTTAGACGATGCTAAAATAGACGCGAACAAAGCAATGAATTTGTGATTTATTGAGATTATAAAATTCATTCATTCATCAATTTCTGCTTATATATCACAAAAAACTATTAAATCAATTAGTCTTGTGGAAACCCAGTACAGTTTTGGCACTCACACCACCACCTACACACCAGAACACCCCTCGGTCAGTAATTAGTGGTCGGTACAAAACTTTCGAGCCATTACTTCGACTCGGTGCTAATTGCTTCGGATCAATCCCCTCCCTTTTTCTACCCAATTACGAGTAGTATTTGTAAATTACACTATGTAACATTAAACCCAAATTCTTATCTTTTCTAACAGGTAAGCAATTCAAGTTAAATGAAATGATTTTTGGGGGATTTATTTCAGATAAAATCTTTCTATTCAGTAAATTTTATAGTTACTAGTTATTATATTATTAAAGGTTCTAGCCTGCTCTATTAGAGGTTACCTCTGGTCATAAATTTATTTAATGTAGCATTCAGTTATCAAAATTTAATATAATATATAAAATTCTTGAAATGGCTTGACCAGTTCTCGTGAATTTTTGTAGGCATAACGGACAACATCGATAATTAACTAACACCTAACATACATAACTACACGCCTTTTTACCAGAAGGTGTAGGCAGCGGCTTTAAGCTTCGTCTCGCTGTTATGTTTACGACCCAAATGGAATATGTGACCAACCTATTGCCATACCCGGCACAAAGTTTTCAGTCATCGATATTTATCACACATAACTTACGATAACAATTTCTAAAATTCATTGGTGTGAGCTATGTGCTGTGTGGCGCCGGATTAGAATCCCATCTATTCCCGTGGGTGTCGTAAAAGGCGACTAATTTAAAAGCTAGAAGAATGGGCAACAGCATTCTCTCTGAAGACAATACAGCCTACTGCGATCGCCAACCTGCCTGCCAAGCGTGGCGATTATGGCAAAAAGCAGTTGTGGCGCTCTATGGTGGAGGCCTATGTCCAGCAGTGGACCTCAAAAGGGCTAATGATGATGATGATGATTGGTGTGAGCCAGGATTGGAACCCGCGACCTCTTGATTCAGAAGCGAGGTGCTCGACCATTGAGACAGTTAATCTATTTTTAATCCCCTAAATGTTGATAGTAGTCCACCACTAAATTTAGTTAATATTTTTAGATATTAATTATATTTTTTGTGTAACGGCATACAAAATGCAATCCCAAATCCCAAATCCTAAATTTTTTCCCCACTTCGATCAACCTCTATTTTTTATTTCTTTATCAAAAACTTTATTTTATTTTGGCAAGACAACGTTTTCTGGTAATCTCTTGTCGTAAGTATTATGTGATGTGGTTGCAATTGCTATTTATGAGGCGTAGTATTCGAATCCCAGCTAACGATACCAACAGTTTTCCAGAAGTCATATGTCATCGGTGACAAGCGAGATCTTAATTAATGTATGGCAATAGGTTTTTCCACCTTTTGCTGCATTTAAGAGCAGAAAATTAATCCGGGATATCCCGGTTTCGTATTTTTACGAAACCCTACGGTGTGTAAATTACAATAATAATTTAATGATTTTAATTGGATTCATTTAATAAATAAAATGTATCACATAGATGTTGAGCTTATGGAAACTGTCTCGGTGGATCTGGGGTTAAATGCCGGCTCACATAAATCAGTTTTCATTAATCTGTGCTGTAATTAAATGGTATAAATATCCGATGACTAACAACCTTGTGCCATAAGTAAAGCGATAGATTCTATCCCATTCCATTTGGGACGTAAAAATTCGGTGAGTCGGGGATTAATAGTCTCTGCCTTCCCCTTCGGAAATACATATATGTAGCGTGAAGTTATAAAAAAAATGTTTTTTTTTTTAAACTAGGTAATAATACGATTAACCGTTGTACCGCAGTACTATTTTAAGTAACGTAGTACACACAGATAACTTCAGGCCAAATCCGTTGCGGGGTACGCAGAGAGAAAAGTGCGTCATACGGCACGATTCTTAAACACTTCACTCCCTTTGTTGACCCATCAGAATATCACAATAGAAATATTATGTTACTAAGAATTTAATACTAATACGAAACAACCCCTATTAATCTGTGAACAACAATAATGAACAGATTACACTACACCCATTAAGGGTACGCAATCATTTAAGATATATTTCTACTATAAAGCTTTCCTCTTCACTGTACGATCCCATTAGTTGTTTGTTTGGCGAAGATTTGTGGCGTTTTCCACGATGAATGCAGTCTTTACACTTTGGTTTGGAGTACAAAGACACGTGGCGCCAATTTGACGAGCTCACTCAGAACTGCTGTTATCAATGGATATGTAGAAAAGATTAATTAAAATACTTTTTGGATTAAATTGGATAGATATTTCACTAGATGGACACACAGCCGTTTTTAGCTGTCTGTACCCTTAAATGCTTAGACCTTTGAAAATACGCAACGAATTTTGATGCGGTTTTTAATAGATAGGTGTCAACAAGGTGGTTTAAATATGTAATTCATGTATAATGAAGCAAATAAATTTTCGTTAGCACTTTATTGCTCAACCTTGAGGCCTAAGCGATAGATCAAAACAATGTACTGCATTATTATTCACCTTGAGAAAGTCTAGAAAAATGTCCGCGGTGGTGTAAATCTATCTTTTAGGGATAACCTACAATGACTATTTTTATTTATTTTCTGAGGCGAAACAAAGTCTGCTGGGTCAACTAGTATTATTATAAACACAATTTGAAGTATAAAAATATGTCGGTATGATCATAGGTAAGTATTCTGGAACGGTGCAGTCTCTTTTTGACAGTTAAATATTTCTATGGGCGGTAGAAAATAAACGATATTAGAGGGAAAATTACAATGCGAGCAGGCTAGTTGTAGGTAAGCCGAATCTTTATTTTTTTGAGTTTTATCAAAGTTTAGACAAGTGATGTTTTTTTGCTAAATCCTTTTTATTAGTTTAATTTTGTATCATTGCATATTGCGAGTTGGTGTTATTTCAAATATAAAAATGATTTTTTAAAAACGGAGGCCATATATTTCACTCAGTCTAAAAGTTAGAATGTATTACCCGTGATCGATTCCTCTTACAATTTAATCGTACTATGCATGGATTCGGTTCATATACCGCTGGTCTGGAGGACAAATATTCCGCCTCTGATTACCTATGGAAGTCTAGAGTTTACATCCTGGAAGCCTAACTCACATCAATGACTCCGATACCTAAAATTTTAGCGGGACTAGTACTAACAGGCGTTGCCTGCAACTTTGGTTGGGAAAGGGTGAGAAATCACAAAAAAAACAAAATATTCAGCGTAATTCTAAAGTTTACATCACAAGTATAAAACTAATAAATTAGCACCTAGAATCCAGTCGTTTTAATTGCACGTTCAAAGCTCTTTAATAAACAGGCTAATGAAGTAAAGGATATAATCAAATGAAGATCGCTTTTTTTTTCTTTTTTCAAAATTTGAAATTACCAAAGTTCCCAGTTTCACCCTTTCTCTCCGCGGGTGGTAGTGAACGGAGGCTTCGTTCCGCTCGTTGGTCTCTACATGTAATATATCGTCTTAAATCGGAAACGCCTCTGCGGTGCATAGGTTCTAATATATTGCTGTATAGAATTGAAATTCAAAGATATTCTGTTTATCGCTCTCCTACCGGAAGTGGGTTCTATTATATATGATTGTTTTGGCTATAAGGCTATAAGCGAATGGTTAATGTAGTGAACACTAGTCTGAGTTTTGAATCCAGGGTTACAAATAATTTCTACTACTAAACGTATTACTGAAATATTTGGAATAGTTGTGGTGGAATAGTAATTGTGGAATCGAGGTCTACGGGTTCTATCCCCACCTGAGTACAAATATTTGTGATAAGCATCCATGTGTGTATGGCGTCTGGGTGCTTTTCTATGTATTTTAAGTGAATATTTAAAAAAGATATATTGTAATAATCCGTTAACTAGTTGCTTAGCTTGAAACTAGAGAGCGCTCTGTGTATTGTGTGCAAAATATTATTATTATTATTTCCCAGTAAAAAACTAAACTTCGTAATAAGTAAGACTTTTTGAGGAGATAAATGGCACGTAAATTTACTATCTTGGAAATGGTTTAGTCTCTTTCCTTATTTGGTCGATTTTATATCAATTTAGTGTTGCGAAAAACCTTTATAAAATCCCTACACTATAGGTATTTCCCGTTCGACCTACTTTATAAAATGTCCAGATTTATGTTGTACAGTACCAGAGATAAGGCTGGCGACACACCGGCAACCATTAATATCAATCACCGTGTGTTGCCCGCGTCTTGTCATGACTCCAATGATATCAGCTTTGAAGGTTCTGAAAGAAACTTTGGAGTTTTTGCTGGCTAATAATAAAATAGGTCGCGCTTATCGGATGTACCGAGTGGTTTTTCTTAGGCAACCCTTACAGTTCAAAGCTATTGTATACGAAGGGATGCTTGTTTATCCGACTATTCCAGAAAGACGATGGTGTTTTCGGGGCGGATTTTTTTATTGGTAATATTTGTAGCTAGCACATGTTTTGGATCTCTACAACGAATAGAAGTATATTATAAGCCTTTATTTAACTTGAAATGTACTCATATGTATGATGTATCACTTCATTTTAAATCCAATATGTCGGCCATTCGTCGGCCTTTATCCAAGATGTCGGAATAATTATTTTTATTACATTTCTACAATATGGGCATAAATGAAAGGGCTGGTTGAGAGGTACTCGAAAAATAATTTGACATCTTTCTTAAATCTTCTTTTTAGAGCATTTAAATAAAAGTATTTATAAAGAAGTTTTTTCTTTTTAATTTGTATATTCTAATTATTAATATTATACTCTTATGTTTATTATTCTTACCAATCAAAAGTATCAAGCCACTGGACTATTAAAATTAAAACTTTAAACATTGTTATTTTAATAAAACAAACTTTCATAAAATAATTACAGTTAAAACGATAAACATACAGTGTTCATAACAAAGTTGAACTTTTGTACGAAAATCATAATTATTATTTGTTATTGTTTATCTTGAATTAATTAAATTAAAATTACGAAAACATACCCAAGGTGGGTTGACGTAAGGCAGGCGGCTGATCCTAAAAACACAGCCAAATCTTTTGACAGCGTGGATAGTTCTAAAGGATGACATGTTGTGCCGACCCTACATATAATGGAATAAGGGCAGGAACATAAAGATTGTGATGAAATAAATAAATCTTTTACCTGCCAACAGTTTTATTAATATATCTATCGAACTAAATTTCCTTTGGACTATCAATAGTGGTAGAGCCAAACATTTCGCTGCAGGAATGGGCCGGCTCGACCGGTAAAATACTACGACCTCTCAGAAGATTGACAGAAAGTGGCTCATCCTGCGTTTCGTTTGGTTAGAGAGGTACGAGCCCCCCCTTCCTTTCCTATCCTACTTTCCTTAGGTCTGCAACGCAACTGTAACACTGTCGCACTGTTGCAGGTGTCTATGGGCGGCCCAGGTTGCTTTTCATCAGTAGTAGTAGTACTATACCATAATACCAATTCTAAAGTATTTTCCAACAAAAACTTGAGTCAAGTTTTCATCAAATCTCTTTCATTTTAATATTTACAACGACACAACAGTAGCACATATTAAACTGACCACGAGTGCAGGATCCAAGTCTTTGAATGGTTATTTATATGTCTGAGATCGCGTACCACAAAGCATAAATAAAACGTGGTAGCTCTGTGGTACGATACCAAGATTTATATTGCACTTCCGGTGCGTTCAGAAACCGATTTCTATATGTAAAATGTTTTTAACCGACTTCTTTGAAACAGATCTTAAATATTTAATTATTTATTTTTTATAATATGTACATCAAATCTTCACAATCTGCGCTAATGAAAATTAAGGATAATTTTACTTAAAATAATTCTGTAAAAATAAGTAAAATTAAAAAGATTTTTTAATACGTCAAAAAGATTTTCAGTTAATTTATCAAGAATAACATGAATACATACATAAACAATTTATATATGTATACTGAAACTCGGAGACTTTCTATCAGAAGTCGTAGTATTAGGCCACTAGGTCATCGATATCACGTGAATTTTTAAGAATTTATTTAGTATGTTTTTTTAATAAATTACAATTTCTCAAGTTGTAGGTAATTTATTATTTAATCTTTCCCCCTTTCACAAGATTTAATGGCATGAAAATTATAACATTATCAAACTTTATAAGAGTTCAAATGCACGAGGCACACCCCTAGCGGGTCATGACTTGGCTTCAGCACACCCCTATCTTACTGTCAATACTTAATGATACTCCCCGTTCTTTAGATGTATTGATGTCTTTCAAATAATGCCATTTCCTTAGAGGCTTCCGGTTTGCTATTTCCTTTGCAATCTTTGTTCGACTGTATTATATTTTTACATAAGTAAGACGGCGATAATATCGATGTTCTACTTACGAACAACTATTACTACTCTAGATTATTAACTTTAAAAAAGTGAAAATGTGAGTTGAGTGATGAGTTAATACTTGTTTTAACTTAATATATTATATAAGATTTATACGCAGATGGCGTATTTACCCCAGGATCGAAGAAGCAAAACCAAAATATTCCTCTTCCGCAATTATCTTTATTTACATGTGAATAAGGTTTTAGACCTGAAGCTGCGTGAAGCTCTGAAAAGTCTTCTCACTTCTCTTCTTTAATCAATGAAGAAATAGACAGTACCTTTTCAAAGGACTTCTTGTTGTTAAATAACATACAATCATATATAGTGGCAAATATTTGATGAAAAAAAAAACATAACTCTTTCTACCAGTAGTAGTGCGGTGGGTTTTAAGCCTCAACTCGCCGTTATGTTTAGATCCCCAATGGAATAGGTGGCGAACCTATTGCCATGTCGGGCAAAAAGTTGTCAGAAAAGAATTTCGAAAAGTTATTTGGTGTGAGCCAAGATTAAATATTTGATAATTTCTTATATAGATATGCTAATACTACTTTTTTTTCGGTAAACGTAAGCTCGTGACAGTTAAATAAAAGTATCTTGAATGGTATTACTCAAGAAAAGGATGTAGCAGATAAAACTTAAGATATATGGAAACGATAAGTAACTTTCGAAGTAAGCTGTCAGTACCTTTGTAGAAATTGACAGTCGTCACCGGCCGGTAAAGAGGGCTTTGTGAGGAAGGACTCTCTTTGCGAAATACATAGAAATATATGTAATAAATACAAAATATATACATTTATATCGTTTCAATATTCATTACTCTTTGAAGAGTAATTTTAATTTTCTTTTTCGTAATCTTTTATCTTCTAGACATAGGTGTTTACTTTGGTACGGCACTAAGCGCGACTTTTGACTCTCCGTTTACAGTAATTGTCAGTCTCTTTACGCATATTGTCACCCTTCCAACCTGGAGGGCGCTCTATAACACTTTTTGCTAGCCATAGTCTTCAGAACATGCCTCCCTGATCGGGTATCAAAGAACAAATAACTTCATACCGAATCGTTATGTTTATTGAATAGGTGGCGGAACCCATAGCTATAAACCGGGCACAAATTTGTCAGTCTGTGATGTTCACCGCACAAAAGTTCCGAAAAGAATTCGAAAAGTATTCGAAAAGTCATCAGGGTGAGTACAGTCTTACATTATATCCGACTTGTCCAAAAATAAAGTAGTCATCTTTTCAAATCTTTGCAACTCATAACAATTATATTGAGTTAATATTAAATCTATTGTCTCCTAAGAAATGGCGTAAATTTCAAAGACCTTACCTACTTCTGTCTGTGATATTTAATTTTTCATCCGATTTTGATTTTTTTTACAGTAAGAAGAAGTGCAAATGACATTTGTAAAGATTTGTCGGAAACCGGGTCGCGGTGGCGTCGTTTCACAACGGTTAACAAAAGAGTAGATGCAGACTGATGTTTTAGTTGGATATAAATATTTATTTAAAGTAATAATATTTCTCATGAAGTTTACTAATATTTACAAAAAAATACATTACACGCACTTGTGACTACATCAAGGTCTTTCTGATACAATGGAGGAAAAAGCAGTTAAGTATTGTATTTTGTTGGAAACCAGTAAAAAGCTAAGCTATGGGCACCGGTAACAATAAGCCCATAGCACCTATGCCCATAGCTATTTTAGCTTTTTACTGGGTTTTTTAAGGGATAGGGAGACGAACAAGTAGGAGTGTCACCTGATGTTAAACAACTAACGTCACCTATACCTCCAAATAAATAATGTTACAGTTGCGTTCCCAGCCTTTAAAATGGGATAGAGAAGGGGTCGGAAGTGAGATATGAGATAGTCACCGGATACTACTCGCATCGAGCAAATCACGGCAATGTGTCACTTTACGTCGATATTCTGAAAGGTTGTGGTATTTCACCAGCCGAGCCGGTCTATTGAGGCAGGGAACTTCTACTTCTTTCAAGCAGTTTAATCGTCCAATGGGTCTCTCTTCTAACTGTTTATTGTTTCTTCTACATCAAACTCTTGCTTTCTAAAGTAGGATGCCCATAACCTGAAAATATTATCAGCGTTTTTTTAACCGTCCGTCTGTGTCGTTCAACAAGACTTGCGGATGGGGTCCGTTAACTGCGTTCGCTTCTAGATTAAGCTATTCACGGTCGGACGTTATTGTCTAATTGTCTTATTGTTTGGAAACCTGCGGAAATCTCGTCGGTATCTCGCCCAGATACACCGAGATACACCGAAATACACCGAGATACACCGAAGCTCTCTCAGTTTATCATTCTCGCAGAACGTTTAACTTGCAATTCAATTATACGAGGAGTAAACGTCGGAAAATTGCGTTCGGAATGTCCATTTTCACTTTGTTGAGATGTTTACCTTAAATGAAGTGATTGTTCGTTACGTTTTGAGTTTTTAATAGCAGTTTTATTTGAAAATAATGGGTTTTGGAGAAGTTTATTTGACGTAGCTCTTAGACACTAGTTGGTATAATGTACACTTATTTTTTTATTAGCCTTGCGTGATATAGGCATGTAATGCAGAGAAATGATAAACTGAGAGATAAACTGAGAATAATGATAAACCTGATTAAGAATGTTAGAGGTGAAGATGCGAATGAAAGGGAACTTTGAAAAAGAAAGAGCTGTTGTGCCGACCCCGTAATATAATGGGAACATGGCAGCACGATAAAGAAACTTGTGTTTCTATTGTCTTCATAAAAATAAAATGACTTACTTAATTACATATTTAATCATGCTTAGTGCGTTTTAGTTGCTTTATGTAATGATATAGAATGTGTGGTCGTCCATCAAATCAGAATGTAACAGTATTTACCATTGAACCAATGAACAAACCAATGAACAGTATTTACCACACATAACTTCCTAATTCTTATTAATGTATATTCCTTGTCAGGACTCGATTCCGTCTGAAGCTCAATAATTAATTGTTTTTTTTTTTAAATTAATTTTACAACATTTGCACAAATTTCGCGCGTGGCAGACTTGATGCCTTAGGCATTTTTTTTCCA
Source organism: Euproctis similis (assembly GCA_905147225.2). Taxonomy (NCBI): domain Eukaryota; kingdom Metazoa; phylum Arthropoda; class Insecta; order Lepidoptera; family Erebidae; genus Euproctis; species Euproctis similis. The sequence continues at coordinate 4,297,644 of LR990118.1, read as the reverse complement.
TCAACCTTTCTTACTTATTTTCTTGTAAATTACTAGTGTTCTTTCCAGATTAATGATATTAGTATAACACGTGTACTGTGTATTATCAGTCATTGCATGGATCTTGGGTGACTTAATATCTTTCATAAATTTCAGTATATCTTGCCTCGTGGGCTTAGACGACGTGGAATCCTTCGCGTTACGGCCGTTAGTCCGCAATCTGTACGGCGATGACGCGACGCTTACACGCTCAATGAACTACGGTATAACCCAGGTGCCACTGCAAGAACCATTTCTGTCTAAAGAACGATTACCACACTTCTATATCAAGAGGTCGTGGTATTAAATTCTGGTTCGCACTATTGAATTTTCAGGTGTTGTGTGATAAATATTCACGGTGTATTTATTTATTGTATTTTTTTATTTATTGTATTTGGTTGCACTAACTATTTATTTTGCGACGTGAAAATGCGACGAGTCAAGCCTAAAAATCCGCTGTATAGAAGAAAAAGGCCGTAAAGCTGCTAAAAAATATGTAGCTACCTGATTCTCTACTAGTTCAAAAATAAGTGGAAGAGTTTCATATAGCCGCTTGATTTTATCTGCAGAATTTCTGCTGTGGTAGAGCCGAGCGTGGCGGGTCGGTGAAATACCACGACCTCTAAGAAGATGGACGGAAAGTGGCTCATGCCGCGTTTCGTTCGGCGAGAGAGGTAACCAGAGACCCATCCCCTTCCCCATCATTTCCAATCCTACTCCCTTATAGGTCGACAGAGCTGTAACTGATATGTGTTGCAGTTGCGTTCGCTAATTTAGCAAGGTGTATAAATTTCATATATCCGCTTACAGTGTCACCACAACCCGAAGCTAACGAGCAAAAAGCTTGGCATACTCAGCGGCCCGAATTACCCTGATTCTGGGTAATTACAGACTGCCAACCCTGTCCTGAACACTATGTCATCGTGACGTCATTAGTGGTAAGCACAAATGTACCAAAAGGGTTCTGATTAAAAGGGCCTTACAAAGGCCTAAATCAGTAATTATCACAGCCTTTAAAAAGAACACAAGATAATTAATTTACATTTTAGTACTAAACTTAGAGCTAATTTATTATTTCGGGAGTGCATTTTTTGATTCATTTTAGAGTACAAACAAAATGTTGTTTGTAAGTTACTTTTAATTTACATCGCAAAAGCAGAATGACTTAGGAATCGAGGATAGCCACGGGGCACTTCTCCTGACCAAATTAATAGTTCCGTAACTGAATTATGAAATTCAATGAAGCAGATAAGCTGTATGAGTTATGAGTCCAAAGAATGCACAGATTTGGTATGTCAGGATTCAAACCCAGGACACAGTTCTAAGCAGACAGCTTGTGTAACATAGCTAGACTGCCATGACGGTACAGGAAAACAAACACGATGGGAATGAAAGGTTCTAGAGTGGCGACTACGAACTGGAGTGCGCAGGGTAGGCCAACAGTAAAAAAAAACAGTAAAAAACTGAAAACAGCAGGCAATCGTTGGATGTTAGCGGCAAAGAACCGGGGGGTAAAGGCGTGATATGGGGAGCCTACGTTCGGCAGTGGAAAGATCTGGACTGATGATGATGATCACTCCAAACTCTTAAACAACGAGTCTCAAAATTTAAAAAGCGATATACACGTAGATGAAAAATCCGCAAAAATAATACTGTGTGCCAATATTGGTACACGATTTTGTCATAAACAAACTCACCATTAAAGAGGAGAACCATCAAAGTATCGAACAATGGATCTGATAACTATTAACATCTAGTAAATGACATGTCTGAGGAAACCAACTCGCCATATTATATTGGTGAGTCATCTTGTCCCCTGACTCCAAGGCAATGTCATACGATACGATGAGAATATACCAAGTCTATTTGCATCTATAAATTTAAACGTATCTCTCTTATTTCAAAAGGCGTAGGGTTAAAAATTGATTGACTATTATATTTCTGTGTAGATTATGAGTTGGTTTTATTGGCTGTCTGTAAGAATATCTAATGGGGGTTGACGCGTCACTATTCTTAAATTAGGGTTGAATAAGTAAGATAAAAATGAGAAATAAAAATCTTTTATTGATAAGTATAACGCCGGTAGAATATTTATATTAGGTTGTTACGAATTTACATAATTCGAAAATGGATTTTTAAAAGATTAAAAACAATTTTATATAATCATTAATTTAACCAAAGATATCGTGACAATTATATGGCACTAACAAGACTTCATTTAACTTATGACTTAAAATATAAGTAATAATATTATTATTTAGAGTGACTCGGCAGAATCTAAATACAGTTGATATTCGCGAATTTCAAAGTTTAAGAGTGAAGGAAATAAAAGATAAGTATTCCCTTGAGCACTTATAAAATAAGGTTTTAATTTCATGAGAAATTAAATAAGACCTGTTTATACAAAAATCTAAATTAGTTAATTATTACCATATTATTATTCTACTAACTATAAGTTGAACTTTAAAAACAATAAAACTAACTAAAGTAAACTAGGAAAACTGTTCCATACAATGACTTATGTAATGACATATTTCAAATTAAAATCCGTCCAGCCGTTTTGTTTACCACACTTACTAATCATATGCATAACTTAATGAAAGATATTTATGCTTTTCAATTGCAAAAAAGCAACATATAACGTATCAGGCCCAGCTTCAATTGTTTGACACCCCACTATTGGCATGTGTCTGATGGTAAGGGAGTTTTTGAGGGGCCTACAGCAATTATCAAGGGGGCTCGCACTAATTCCTCGCGTACTTAACCTCATTTGTCTGGCTTATTTAAGACTTATACCGGTATTAGCGTATCGGTACGAGGATTACAGCTAACAATATTTGGACTAGTGTTACACAATTTGCTTAGATCGATGTCGTATGTTTTTTTTTCCTTTTTTTACTCGTTAAGTTGAGCTGTTTAAAGAGATTTTAATAGTGGTAGAGCCAAGCAGTTCTCTGCATGAATGGGCCGGCTCGACCGATGAAATACCACGACGTCTCAGAAGATCGACGTAAAGTAGCTCATGCCGCGTTTCGTTCGGTGAGAAAGGCATCTGGAAGCCCACCCCTCTCCCTACCCTTTCCCTTAAAAGTCGCCAACGCAACGGAAATCCTATATGTGTTGCTGGTGTCCATGGGCGGCGTAGGTTGCTTACCATCAGGTGACACGCTTGCTCGTTTGCCCTCCTATTCCATAGAAAACAAGATATCAGACTGATTTTAACGATTATTGATTACTTCCGCTGAAAAATATCCCTCTACTGTCTCCAAAACTAGTCGACAGATTTACATGGTCCTTTAACAATTTGAGCAAGCTTATTTTGGAGTCTAATAAACTTTGTTTCATTAAGGTCTGTGAAGAGTGTCTTTTTTGAAGTTTCACGCCTTTTTCTACCCGGCGTAGAGAGCAACTCATACGCCGCGACTCGCCGAATTATAGCGTCCCAATTCGGAATAGGTGGCGGAACCTTTTGTCATTTATCGGGCACAATTTTGACAGTCAGTCATCGATATTTATCACACATAACTATGATTCTTAGATAGGATTTGAGCCCGCATCTTATTGAATCTGAAGTTTGCAACTCAACTTCCAGATCTGATGGGTTGGAAACTACAAGTATATCATAAGTTTATTGCTTTGTTTGTTTGCGATAAATAATAATATCATATAACTAGTAGCAGTAACATATACAGTTAGCAAAACTAAATAAATCCACCGAGCCCACAACGTTATCTGAGATGGTTATCTTCATCCCCAGCGTGAGTGGGGGGCGGTAGAGGGGCGCCAGTAATTGGACCCGATCCCGGACTGATAACACCGTCTGGCAGAACTGATTAAATGCAACTGCATATATCTCTGCTGGACTGCTATTGTTTTGACTGTTGGTAATGTTTTATGACTGTAAACTTTACAACCCTTATTAAATCGTTAAAATCTTACCCTTGAAATTCAGTAAAAATCAAACTTCACGCCTTTTCCTACCCGAAGATGTAAAGCCTGCTGTTAAAGCCTTGAGTCACCGCATCGTTACGTTACATCCCAAACAGAATAAGTGTCGAACCTATTGCCATTCAACGGGTACAAAGTTGTCAGTTATCGATATTTATCATACATAATTTCCGATAAAAAGTCATCATGTGGTCCAGAATCAAATCCACGACGTCTGAATCAGAAGCGAACGACCACAGGACAACCAAGACTATTTGTGTACTTTGGAATTTTTCCAATGTTGATGTTGCACTCCATATGATGGATTTATGTTTGTTTCCAATAAGTATCGTATTGATTTTTTTTTTTTGGTAGATAGCGGCAGTTATAATAAATATGTTATGTCACTGGTGAAAGCCCAGTTTCGAACGATTCTCTTTCAATCTGATGCTCGGTGCTCAATATCTATACCTCCAAGAGAACGGTATGCTAGTAAAAAGGAAAGCTAAATCACAAGTATTCATTATTATAATGCTGTACAATGTACAAAATTAATTTTATTTTCTTCCTTGCTTTGCATTCTCTGAAACCTTCTCCAAAGGAAAGAAAGAGATTGGAAAAGAATTAGCGAAATGGTTCTATCCGATGCCAGTAAGGGGTGATTGAGCATTCATCGTGAAATTGGAGTGTCTGTTTGTAATATAACATAAGACAACATCACGCCTTTTTCTACCTGGAGGTGTAGGCAGTGGCTGTTAAGCCTCGTCTCGCCGTTACGTTAACGTCCCAAATGGAATAAGTGGCGAACCTGTTGCTGTACCGGGCACAAAGTTATCAGTCATCGATATTTATCACACATAACTTCCGAAAATTCTGTCTGTTTGAGTCAATCTCTGAATTGGTTTGCTCGATATTATAAGGACTTAAAAATATTAGAAGTAATAAAGAGTGACATGAACAAGTTTCATTTTAGGTATTTAAATGTCAAATTCATACGAAATTATAAAAAAATATCAAATATTAAAGTAAGAAATCTGAATCGGCCATCGGAGCATGCGGGCCAGACCGATGGTTTGGACATGTAGGAAGAATGGATGATGCCATATAAACCAAACAGATCTATAATGCATAACGCGGATGAATGTAGGAGTCAACGACGGAAGACGGCCACGACACATTTAAATAGAACGAGACCTGGAGGAAGGTGATATAAGGCCAGCCTTAAAAATCGCTGGACTCTAGACTACTCATGAGTGACTAAATGGAAATAGTCGTTTATAAAACGAATTTAGAGTGAATTTGACAGTGAATACTCGTCACCGGCTAGCTGAAATTTGTCGTTTAAAATACGAATTCGCTAGGCAGCGAACAAGCTGGCTGGAATTAAGAGCTCATAATATGCCCCCTGAAGTGAGTGAGGACTCTAAGAACAGTCCCTTGAGGCGCTCTGTTCTCTCTACCTACCCTGTAAAGGATTTGGCATAAAGTTATGTATGTATGTTATTTATATACAATGATGAAATCACAAATATTTAAACTATACTTTATACAAATAAAAATTAAATTAAATGTCAGAACAAATTGCAGCTACGACTACCCAAATCAAAGCCCCCATTGAATATTATGAGATATCTATTAAAGTATAATTTGCGTTTCACCGCATATTTGTAATAGAGTAGGCAGAAATCTATCGACAAAAAAAAGTACCCACAAAATGATTTGCAATTATGCAGTCTCAATGGACTTATTACATCAGCAGTGGGGGCAACTAGTCGGGGGACGACGGGTGGTAAAGCTACAATTGAATTTTAACGACCTATAATATTATGGGACATACAGACATATAAAATGTAAAACCGAGCATATTTTTATATGCTATATTTAAATATTTATCTGACAGTTTCACTCAGCATAGAAAAATATTACTGAAATAAGACTTGATCCTGTGACCGTCACATCTTAAGTTCACTACTCTAACCACTTAATTTTAAAGAATTCTGTTGTTAATCTTCCATCCAAATTTTTTAAACATATGATTATCGGTGGTTCAGTGGTCGAGCGCCCTGCTTCTTAATCAAGAGGTCGCAGGTTCGAATCTCGACTCACATCAATGACTTTTCGAATTTTTTTTCGAAAGTTATGTGTGATAAATATCGATGACTGAAAATGTGTGCCCGGTATGGCCGTAGGTTTGCCGCCTATTCCATTTGGGACGTAAATATAACGGCGAGACGAGGCTTAAGAGTCGGAGCCTACACCTTCGGGTAGAAAAAGTTTTTTTTTTCTACACAGCCAACAAAAACAGTGACGTAGTCGCTATCACTGCGCTGATTAAAAACTAATAAGCTACAGCTGCTTCATATGCAAAAATGATAGTGATTAAACAAATGGTTCCCCATATTACACCCCACACAGAAAAAATCTATAACATATAAACATACATAAATAATATGAAAAATAATACCCGTAGAAATATATTAATTCATATTAAATATTGTATTGAACAATCTAAATAACAGTGTGTCTCGAACTAAGATTCGGGCACAGATGGCCAGTCCAGATTTGTGCTCCGCATGAGGATCCTATATGCGACCAAAGAACCTCTCCTCATCATACGAAATAGGCTTACCATGAACATGACAGAATATCAACTTAAACCTCTATAGTGATTCAGTCGACTTTGAAATTACATTTAAATAATACTTTTTTTTTTCAATCATAGAAGAATTCTTAATTTAAATAAATGTAACCGCCAATCGGACTGTTATATTTCCGTAAAAAAAAAGTTAAGTGGCCTGTTCGTAATTTTTGGCGGGTGTATAGTAATGAGTTCATATTTAAAGAGGATGACTAACTCTATTTTTTTGAAAATTAATAGGGGTAATATCGTAAAGAAAACTAAAGAATGTTTTCGATTTTTATCATGCATCCCTTTTAAAAAGGTTTTACAATGGTTGTAGGACCATATAACAAAAAGTGAGATATATTCTGCAAATAGTATATTTAATTGAGATATTGATCTGATGTTTAGTACTGAGTGACGGGAGATTTGATGAGTGATGACCAATAATTATTTTTGATAGAGGAGAAACTAATTGTGACCTTCCGTAACAAATATTTATTGTGCAGTATTGTAACTTATTTTTCTTGGAAATTTCATAAAATGTATGTTTAAGGTAGGGTCCTTAATGATATGTTTTCTATGAACTTCTTTATTACATGTTACTTCACGCTTTTAAGGCGTTAAGCGTCAACTCGCTGAATGATTACCGCCCCAAATTGATTAAGTGGCGTAACCTATTGCCATACACTGGGCACAATGTTGTCATTCACTGATATTTATCACACATAACTACCGACAAGAATTCTGAGAAATCATTTGTGTGATCCTGGATAAAATCCCATGACATTTTGTTCTAGAACCGTTTTTTTTTTATCAAATTTAGATCACATGATTAGGTATGATCATGTTGGTAAATTTTAAACGACGTTTATTTTATGATGAATATGAAAATTCATCAGGCTTTTAATTACACTATTATACCTTACTGGTTTTATTTTATTACGAAGAAAGATCAGTTTTATACTGATAGAACGAAATACTGACTACCGAAACACAGGACATTGACATTCCAATTTAATAACGTATAACTTTGACGTCACGTTTTGGACAATTCCAAAATCAAACTCGTAAGCAATTAGTTGAACGACACGTTCCATATCCAAAATTCAATTCACGGACATGCGCGGGAATCGTTTAGAAAAAAAATAAAGAGAACTAGTGCCCAATTAGAGAGCGATTGTGTCAAAAAAAGCGCGGGAGGGTGTTATTATAGTCAATTAGGGGAGAGCGTGGTGCACGCGGTTAGCACGCGTTTCACACGCGTTTTGCACGCGTTTCGCACGCGACGATAACCAGCGCCTCTGATCTCTTGATGATCATGTGTCAAAGACTTAAAAAAAAAATGACACTGTGTAATGCGGAAAGTATCAGAAGCTTAAAGGGTTCCGTATATATATAATAATATATTCTTTTGATTTACCTGAACATACTTCACGACTAAAGGGTGAAAGGGTTGGTATCAAAACGACTGTTCACAGAAAATCATCCGCTTATTAGAACTTGCCGTTAACAGGATGAAGTTTCTCTTTGTGATCTCTTTTAAACATACTGCATGGAAGAAATATAAGTGGCCAATTGTAGATTGAAGAAGCAAATAAGGGTTGTTTTATCTATTTTTGTGAAGATTGTCTGTGGTTTGGGGTTTACTTATTTGCGTATTTTTAAATACATGACCCAAGCTAAGTTATATTGTGTCTGATGTTTGGCAATATGCATATGCGACTAGAAAATTAATCTGATATGTCGAGAGATAATTGCCTCTGTCAACTCCTTTTGTCATTATGACCGTGAAGTTACAGTTACATATCATCCAACTTCATTCATTTACAGAGTAAAGATTTGAATGAATGGGATAAGGTACGAACAGAACTTTAATAAAACTTGTCATTTATATTCTATGTACTCTATACTAGGTGCTATGTTGCTCTTTTCTACGAAATTAAAGGGCAAATGAGCAAGCGGTTTACCTGATAGTAAGCAACTAGCGCCGCCCATAGACATCGTGCAACACAGATAGTATCACATTTGCATTTTCAGCCTTTAAGGGAATAGGAGGGGGAAGGAGACCTCCGAATAGCACTCTCGCCGAACGAAAAGCGGCATTAGGCACTTTGCGCTGATATTCTGAGAGGTCGTGGTATTTCACTAGTCGAGCCGGCCCATTCATGCAGCTAACTGCGTGCCTCTCCACTGTTACATTATTTCATAGAAATTAATTATTTTTAATATATCGTAATTATCGTAATTCATTGAATTGTAGTAATTAATTGAAATACTCTAAAATTTGTTACCTAAAATGTCTTGGCATTGAAATTGTCATAAGACATAATAGTTGATCCAGCGAACTTTGTTTCGCGTCAGAGGCAATAAGAAGAAATAAAAATGGTCATTGTGGGTTTTCCCCAAGAGATAGACATACACAATCGCGGATTTTTTCGTAGACCCTTTAAATGTGTATAGTAATGTATTACATTGTTTTGATTTATCACTTATGGTTCAGCCAGCCTTTGCAATTAAAGTGCTAAATCTCGAAATATATCACAAATTTTGCTACATTATATATAAATTAGGTACCTATACATACAAACCACCGCGTTGACACCCTCTATCTAATAAAAAAACACATCAAAATTAGTTGCCCAATTTCAAGGATCTAAGCATATAAGTGGACAGACAGCGGAAAGCGACTCTGTTTTATACTATGTAATGATGGTACAACTGCTAAACTATTATAATATATTAATATTTATTAAATTTATTAGAAGACCCCCTATACATTTATAATCGTAAACATGAATACATGAATTCTCAATATTATTGATGTTAAGTAACAAAAATAGAAGCGATATTCGTCCATTTATTTTCTATCTCCACATCAAAGTCCGCATTAATTTTGGCATTACATAGAAAACACATCGCCGCGGAAACCCGAAAACAAAAAAAAAAGAAACAAAAATACCTGAGCGAAAAAACGGAGGGAAAATACGTTAATGTGATTTATAATTAACCCTTAACCCCGCAAAACTGTGGCAGTTTGTGACCCTTCATCATTTGCTATATCTCCATCTATAGGTCTCTTCATGTTCAACTCTCATCTCAACTCTTATAATTACTCTTGTATGTTAAGCAATAAGTACATCGTCAAGTTAATTCCTAAGCGCTTTGAACTATCGCCGGGCAGATTCATATTTTCCCCGCCAACGGGCTTGAAAATTACAGAAATTATACGTGCGAACTGCAGCCTACATGGAGGCTTTTGTCAGCTGATATTAAGCTCTGATCCAATTATACTCGTATAAGGATATTATGAGTTTTATTATATCAACTAACTAGTCAATAGTCTCGGTGGTCCAGTGCTAGAATGCTCGAATGCAGAGGTCGTGGGTTCGAATCCTGGCGCACACCAATGACTTTTCGAAATTAATTTCAAAAGTTATAAATTTATATCGATGTCTAAGACTTTGTGCAAAATCAAAATCAAAACTCATTTATTCAGTTTAGGTCTTGTCAGACACTTATGAAGGTCACTTTTTTTTTTTTTTTTACTTCTGCCAATTCGATTACTCTCGCACTGAGAAGAATTGGCAAGAAACTCAGGGAGGTTTTTTTTTTTTTGTTTTTTTTTTTTTTTTTATTACTATCATTTACACAACAAAATCCACTAACAATTCAAATTGTTACAAGTGTAAGAAGTAATGAGCGGTTTATTTAAAAACTTTGTCGTCCTCCAAAAAATCGTTGATACTATAATAAGCTTTGCTGATGAGACATCTTTTAACATACGCCTTAAATTTAGTAAACGGCATCTCAATTACATTTTCAGGAATCTTATTAAAGATGCGTAAACATGCGTAAACATAACGCTGATTTGAGGCTTAACGGCCACTGCCTACACCTTCGGGTATATAAGGCGTGAAGCTATGTTATGTTACTTTGTAATAGTACTTTTAATTTGTTTATTCAATATTCAAAACAATTGTCTAACTAATTTGTTATACATATAGTCCAGGAGTTTATTACGGCCCCGCTGTTTCATCGACATCTTTTTTGTATAAGTCTTCACATACACTACACTAATTCTTCGTAAGTTTTTTGTAACATTTTTTCAGTAGTTTAAACCAAATTTTGTCTTATTTGACGGATATCAAACAATTGGAGTGAGAACTTCTCCTTGGCAATCACTTTTTTCATTTTCGATACGAGGAAACCCCTTGTCACTTCCTCCAGGACTTATCCTGGGATTCCTGGGAGTCCTGGGAATTCGGGATCCAATAGGGGTACAGCTGATGTTTTATACTAGACAAATCAGTATTCTGATCATTTGCAGAAGACTCTTTTTCTTTAAGAATTCAAAAACAAGTGAAAGCGAACTGGCAAAATGAGTTCATGAAACGAATATGAGTGACTGAGTGTGAATAAGCCAGGTCAGGTCGGGGCTATAACAGTCTAAATAGAGAGTGAGTTTCAAAATGTCAAATTAAAGTAGATGAGGTAATACTCCTCTGCAAAGGGATGAATTAAGTATTATATTTTACAATAAAGTTAGTCTTGGTAGTCCAGTAGTCAAGCACCCCGCTTCTGAATCCAGAGGTCGCGGATTCGAATCCTGGCAAAATCCTTCCAAAATTAATTTCAAAGTTATGTGTGATAAATATCGATGACTAAAAACATTGTGCCCGGTATGGCAATAGATTCGCCATTTATTCCATTTGGGACCTAAACATAACAGCTACTGCCTACACCTTCGGGTAGGAAAAAGCGTGAAGTTATCCTATGTTACAATAAAGTTAAAAACTGTTCGAATACTATAATTAGATACTTATTTTAAAACATATTTGCGGTATTTTAAACAATATTTCAACAACACAGAGTGCCACAGAGTATTATTTATTACATTCCACTTACAAAGCTAAAAATTAATTTATACCCAAAAATTTGCTACTAACATTGATATTTTCAATGTTATTATTGAAGTAAAACTTCTAATGTCTCGTGCAAGAGCGTTTAACGCTTTTAACGCCCCCTTGCGGCCCTCGCGGGGCAATATATATTAATATTTAGAACTACTTTAAAACATCAAAGTATATATGAAGCTTACTTTTCAATTTGTTAAGCTTGAATTATAATAGTACACAGACATCTAGTGGCAAGTGGAGGTACTAATTGATTTGGAATGTTAATCATATATAAACCCTACGGTAGTGAAACCATAGCGCGATTTAATAAGTTGACGTATGCGAAGCGCGACCTCTATGACCGAAAACGTAAAAACATATTATTAGTAAATAATCGTGACAGTTCGGTACTCTGCTCTATTTGTTTGTTTTTATTAAATATATTCAACTATATACTCCAACTGTAAAGTGTAAATTGGTTTAGGAGTACTTTGTTCTGTAGTAAAGCTTATGAACGTAAAAAATAGTGCATAACGAGTGACGATGAATTAACTTTACTCTGTGAAAGACAATACGACAAAGAGCTTTGGCTTATACCAAAATTAGTCGTGATTTGAACAAATATATTACTTGTTACTGGATGTACTCGTACTTACGAATATTTTGGTAATTATAAACTTATAAACTGTATTTTCTTTTTTTAATTCATCACATTTAAAATATTGCAAAGCATACCTAAACAACATTAGCTATTTACAGTTTTCTTTATATATTACATAAAACTATGTTATTTATCAAGTAACTTGATGTATAATTTTCATTTATAATTTTTAAGAGAATTAATTTTCAAGTATAATATATTTCAAGGATAATTTAATGATAAACTGACTTCAATAACCATGAGTAAAAACCATGAGTGTTAACTAATCTTATAAAAAGAAACATTTATAAGTTCAGATCATGGGTTTAAATAATAGTCTATTTCTGGTCCTCGGTGAAATAATTTCTATATTATGAAATACAAAGATACTGCTATCTACCCATCCAATTTTTACATATACATGAGCCTTGGTTGTTCAAGTGTAATAAATAAATATAGTTAATTCATAACTAGTTTGGCAATTACAAGTTACAAGATCTTAGAAATAAGCGCTGGACCAGAGTTATTTGGAATAAAATAAGTTCAGATTATGGGTATAAATAATAGTCTGTTTATGGTCCTCGGTCAAATAATCTCTATATTATGAAATAAAAAAATATCAAATATTTTTATATTTGATATATATATATATATATATTATCTTTAATATAATTCCTTTGAACTTTGAAAATGTATAATGTGTTGAAATGTAAATTATAAAAGGCATGGCACTTCAAATAGATGGTGATTAACAGACATGTCTGTGACGTGTCCGTATGATATATATTCCAAATAGATATTTGGATTAAATATCTATACAGACACCATTATGATAATGTTGATCATTCTATTTTATGTCTGTTAATCACATTCTATTTGAAGTGCCATGCCTTTTATAATTTACATTTCAACACATTATACATTTTCAAAGTTCAAAGTGATTTTTAGTTTTACTAGTGATGTAATAATACCATTAGGTTACACCACTTACTTACTAGTTAGTAACTTAGTTATCATTTGAACTTAGTTATCATTCCAATTTTTAATAGTACCTATAATATTTTAATATTAATAGTCTCGCTGGTCGTGGGATCGATTCCGAGCCAAAGATTTCTCTGAATTACTTGATATTAGGTAGGTAACCCATGGTAAAAATTTGAGATTTGGATAATTCTCCACGCGAAAATGATAATAACAATTCAATTCTTAGTTTTTTATGGGATAGGAGGGCAAACGAGTAAGTGGGTCACCTGATGGTAAGCAATTTGATACCGCCCATGAACACTGTGGTGCGTTGCGCTCCTTTAAGAGAGTAGGAGGGAAAGGGGCTCGGACCTTTGGATACCTCCCTCACCGAACGAAAAGCGGCACGAGCAACTTTACGTCGATATTCTTATTCGAACCGCATGGATCGAATTTTTCATTTTGCAATGTAGTATGTAGGTATATTTTATGAATGTAATAAATATTACTTATTAATCTATTACGTAGTTCTTGATCTTACAACTCATTTTTTAAGTTTTTAAACACGAGGAGCCAAGCAGTCCGCTGCATTAATGGGCTGGTTCGCCCGGGAAATACCAATAGCTCTCATTCACAGATAGTTTTAATGCTTTTTTGTGTATCAAATAAAAGGGCTTTTCGATAGTATGTTGAAAAATGTGACGTCATCCTAAGTCCAATATTGCGGAATAAGTATTTTAATGCATTTTTACAATATGGGTTGAATGGGCTTGAGCTTGGGGGAGTACCTAAATCAAAGAACAATACGACGTTGAATATGGGATATCTTCTTAAATAGAGGAGTAATTACCAAATTCTACTCAGACCCATATTAAGATTTATACTCAAGTGGGGATTGAATCCGCCAATCTCCATTCTACATTCGATTTTACCAATGCACCACGAGGCCCGTCGTAATGTAAGTAAGATGTGCTCTTTTTAAATTAAGCGTGTTATAAATGTATGTTTGTTTGTTACAAAGTTTTACTTCCATAGCGCGGAGAGACTCCACGCGAATTTTTTTTTGTTTGTTTGTGGTATTGTTTTGGAAAACTTAACAGTAAGCTCTGCTAATAAATGTGAATTATTCATTTCGTTGGTGTAAACAAAATGTCGTTTGTTCCAGAATGTTTAACGTTTTGTTTAAATAAAAATATTTATTAATGTTTCAATTTAAATAGTAAGACTTTTGTAATCTTGAATTTCATGAAGCTCACGAGGAAGTCAAAAATGTGTACGGTGATAGGACTTTTGACGGGATGGACACCTGCAAGACATATAGTGCGTAACAGTTGCGTTACCGTTTGAGACAGTAGGATACAAAAGCATACGAAGGGGGTGGGTGTACGGATACCTTTTTCACCGATCAAAACGCGGCATGAGCCACTTTAAGTCGATCTTCTGAGAGGTCGTGGTATTTAACCGGCCAATACAACATAACATCAACGTTTTCTTTATTTAATGAACAGCTTTCCAAAATTGATCAGGTTCGAAGAAAATAAAAGGAAATTTAAATTAGAGTGAGAAACTATTTAATCGAGGAATTGATAATATCTTTACATACATTTTTCATATTAAATAAGTACGTAGCCATTGTCAGCTGAATCTCCCACAGACAAATTGTATATCCAGTTATGCGGGACTATTTACATATCATAATGTAACTTTCAACCAATTAATAAATTTTAAAAAAATACATTAAGGATACACCGATCGGTGATTGTGGAGCTGATAGTGGAAAAAGCTTTGATAACTTGACAAAATTAGAAAACAGTTCTGAAAGATCCCAAATATCATTTATTTTTTTCGATATTAGCTTTCTTTAATTACAATAATAAGAAGAAATAAATTAATTACATTATCTACAATATATACAATTAAAAAACTACCTGAAATCAAATTTCAGGAGGAAGTATTTATTACCTTTAGTGTATTATATCTTGGTCACATAACTGTATATCAAAATATATCATTTCTGGTTCGTTTTTAAAGGTTAAAAGGAGATAGAGAAAAAAACTTTTAATCAAACACCTGTTCGTACAGACACTCATTTGTTCCTAAAACTTTGATCATAGTTCATCAGGCTGCCACATTACCTGACGAATATAAAAAGGTCCTTTCTCCTATCCAAGTTGATTAAGGAGGATCCCTGTTCAAATTATCCGGACTGTAAGGACGAGTAATGCACCTTATTGGATTATCTTATACTTTGATGTCGGCTCCACGATCCCTGCTCGTTCACAACGCGTTAAAGGTAATAAAAAGCACGTAATTCTTTAAAGGGACTTTAGGGAGAGACTTATTAAGGAAAAAGAAATTGTCTAAGTGAAGTGTATTGAGGAGTTTTATACTTTCTAATCCCAGTTGCAAGCTGTGTTCGTGATGAAATAGCGGATGGAAAAAAAAACGTAAATATAACTTTGTGAAAAATTATCTATAAATATATAGGAGTGTCTGTTTTACATATTGAAAAACTTCTTCCTACTACATATACCAACGTTCGTTACAATTTTTGTTTGTCTGTCTGTCTGTTTGTTCCGAGTAATGGCTAGACCGAGTTTAATGGAACTATGGCAGGTAGCTGGTTTAAAAGGAGTTAAAAAGCTATTTGATTTTTGGCGAATAATTATTTGGTTCGCCGGTCAGTTGGTTTTAAACATATAGAAAAAGCATTAAGCTTTACCAAAATCTGTTCAGTGAGCAATATTTTACCTATTTCTGACTGTCTGAATGACTTTGCCTAACAATATTATAGCAAACTATAAAAATTTTAAGACACTATTAAATATCGTCGTTTGTTTACGTATAGGCAAAAACTCGACCATAAAACTAGGGTTCCATTGTTGTCATCCGATGGAACGGCACCCTAAAAATAACCGCCGACGTTCAACAAAGAGATGCAAAAACATAGTATTTCCACCTCTTTGTTCCACAACTCCTAGCCGCCGTTCTGAGAGAGTTCCACGCTTTTTGTTTGAGTGCTGCCCACGAAATGTTTTACGGCCGAAGTTGCGCTTAGCGGCCAGTTAGGTGCCTTTTCTATTTGAATATACGAGTACAGAGTTGTGACACAACTATGGTTGCCGTTTCTTGATAACGCTCATATTGTTACCAAATTTATGGAACTCCAGTACTTTGTTGGGTTTTTGTTTAACATAAGCTCATAACCATGATTTGTGTGTGGCTTGTTGCTCACATATCACGAATTTATTCTAGGAGTATTCACTTCCTCTATCATTGGGAAGGGCTATTGTTTGAGGGGACAAAGTCTTATAATTTGATTGAGCCGGCTGCACGTATGACTCATGCGGCGTTACCTCGCTCTGAGGCGTTATATTTAGGAAACCCAGAAATTTGAATTATTTAAAAAAAATACAATTATCTCGGTGGTCCAGTGGTCGAGCTCATCGCTTCTAATACAAGAGGTCGCGGGTTGGAATCCTGGCTCACATTGACTTTTCGGAATTCCTTTCGAAAGTTATGTGTGATAAATATCGATGGCTGAAAACTTTGTGCCCGGTATGGCAATAGGTTCGTCACCTTTTCCATGTGGGATGTAAACATGTCGGGACTTAACAGCCACTGCCTACACCTTCGGACAGAAAAAGGCGTGAAGTTATATGTTAAGTTTTCAAAATTTTCTTTTGATTAATATAACCGTGTCATCAGTATTTTTTTATGACGTTGTAAGGTCCAACTATCGTTAATAAACCGTCTTTACAGACAACCGATTTTTAACATTTCGACTCCTAATTAAGAAGTTCCAGTGTCGATTACGGATTGACATCATCGACTTATCAGATAGAATTGTGTATTGTAGAGGAATGTCAATAAATTGTACCTATGTAAGGTAATCTATGAGGCATCACTATCATCATACAAAAGTAATAAACTTGTAATTAAGTAAGATATCATTACCGCTAATTACTTCTAAACTATAAAAAAAAATTACGCATCCATAATGTTCAATGTTACTAAAACGAACACCCTCTTTTTGGCACAGTTGGGTGAAAATAAAGCATAATACGTACAAATGGTGGGACATCAGACTGTACGTAATAAAAAATAAAAACATAGGCTCGCCTTTAATTGATTTAATTTGTTCACAGTCAAAATACCGGTCTGCTTTGTCACGTTTTTTGTAAAGGCGTTTGTACAACGGTGCAGAGATTTATTGCAGAGAAAAAAGAGAAATATCAACAAAACGTCTACTTTTCAACACATTTCTTTACTAGCTTATAAATGACATAGATTTTTATATCACACTAGCTGACCCGGCGAACCTTGTTTCGCATAAAAAGTATTTTTACAGTGTTTACAATTAAAGTGCTAAATCGCCTCAAAAAATCGCCTTTTTCTTTACTACATTATGCGTGAAGTATACATACAAACCACCTCGTTGAAACCCTCTATATACTTAAAAAAACCGCATCAAAATCCATAGCGTAGTTTCAAAGTTATAAGGATATAAAGGGACAGACAGCGGAAAGCGATGATTGATATGATGATTTTAACTAAAAACACATACAGTGGACCCCCGGTAATCCGGCAAACATTATGCAGGGCAGTGTCGGACTATCGAATTTGTCGGATTATAGAGCACTGCCTAAGACCCCTATAGTCCGGATTTTTTTACGAAAGAGTACCTTGTAATCCGACAAATTATATATCTAATGACAAGAATCTATATATTATACGTACATATGTATGTACTTTGAAGTACAAATCAGACTTAATTTATGTAAGTCGAATTTAGTAAATTAAATAACAATTGAGAGCGATTTATTAATCAAAATATGATCAATATTTCCTGGTTCATTTTTGTTGCAGTTGTAATATATATTAGCAAAGATTGTCAAACATAATTCTAAGTCATGTCGGATTACAGGGGGCGCCGGATTAGACAAGGGCCGGATTATCGGGGGTCCACTGTAATAATACAGAACACTTAGTAGAGTCTGCTGCATGAATGTCCTTATGATCTCAGAAAACCTTAAAGTGACTCGTGCTGCATTTCGTCCAGTGATAGACGTATCCGGATAACTTCTCCCATCGCCATCCTTCTCGTTAACCCATCTTAACATAGGGCAACACAACTATGATCCTGTCGATTTTGCAGATGTCCATGGGCGACGATATTCGCTTACCATCTGGTGACCTAATTGCTCGTTTGTCCTCCTGTCCCATAAAAAAGAAGACCAAAAAGAAACTATTCTTTTTATGAAGTCGGTTAATGATAAGAATTTATACACAATAACTTTCCCAATTAATAACGGCTTATTTAATTCCGAGGTGATTAAAGTGAAAAAGTTTTCAGTCATCACCTCAAATGTAAACGAAGCCTTCGAAAGCCTGGACTGCGCTTTTCCATTTGTTTTCATTATACATTGCTCTCGCGACTTCGCCTGTAAGCCTACGTTTATTGACACGCCCCGACTAAATTAGAAGCTGTGAAAAAGCAGATATATTATCAACGCTAAAATATTTAATTTAAACTAATAGTATTTTTAAGTCGAGGTCTATTTATTATTCCCAAGAAAAGTTTTTTTTTTATCAACTTAACTAAAAATCATTATCATACATAGTACAAAAGAAAGTCGCTCTTCGTCTCGTCGTCTGTCCCTATAAGCGACGCGATATTAATCTGTATTAAGAAGGATTTATGTAAAAAATTATAACCTCTTTGAGAGGAACCAAATTTATTTTTAAATAATTTTAAATTTAGAAGATAGTGTTTTGTTTTTTCGCAGTATTTTTTCTTTGTGTTTCCTCTAATGTTCGCTTTTATATTCCCTATTGTTATTTTATTTTGTTTTTGAATATATTAGTATTTTTAACCACATCGGCTGTTTATTTACTCCTGCGTGGCCTACATTTTGGTCTTCGAGCCGCATCACGATGTTCACCACACCGCCGCCTAGGAAAGAAGGTGTTGTCATCAGAAGTATGAAAAACAAAGATGACGCCGTGGCGCAGGAACGTTTAGAAAATCCTGAGATTGCTTTGAGGCCGGTCAGTCAGAAAAAATCTCTCAAAGCAAAATCTTCAGCATCTTCCATAACAGCACAAAAGAAACGGTTAGAATTAGAGGCAGCTCAAGAAAAGGCTCGCATTAAGATGGAACTTTTGGATTTAGAGCTGGCGGCAAACTTAGCCGCCGTTGAAGAGAAATACAGTCCACATCCTTCGGAATGTGATAGCCAAGCTGGAGGCTGTAATGTTGAAGAATGGCTAGAGCACAGTCGGCATGAACAGGAGGAGCTGGGGGCCCACGCTCAAGATGTCCCTACAAAGGGTCCACTGCTCACACCGTCACCTGACGACGGTACTAATGGTCCTGTTCAACAGTTGGTCTGCGCACTTAAGGATTTGGTCGCCACACAGGCGGCAACTAGCCACAATTCAAACTTACTTAGCCGGCTCAGCACGCCGCGAGAACTCCCTTTGTTCTCCGGTAACCCTATGGAGTGGCTATCATTCAAGAACGCGTTCGAAGATTCAACTAGTATATGTAATTATAGTGAAAAGGAAAATTTATGGCGTCTACGCAAGTGTCTCCGTGGCGCCGCCAAAGAAGCTGTGTCAGCACTTCTGGTAACCAGCTCTTCACCAGAAACAGTAATGTCCACTTTAGAATTGTTGTATGGAAACCCGGACATTATTTTAACTAAAATACTTTATGAAATAAAGAAATTGCCACCGCTACCTCAAGATTATAACAAAGAAATAGTTATTTTTTCTGTAAAAATTCACAATTACGTCGCATCTGTACGTGAATTAAAACGAGAAGAATATTTACAAGGACTCAGCATCGTGAATATAATACTCACTAAGCTGCCAACCGTACTGATATCCAAGTGGGCTGACTATAGTTATCCACTAATCACAAAAGGCAACAAATTTAGATTAGAAATCCTTTCGGATTTCCTAAATGAAGAAGCCAAGAAAACATCTTTGTGTAGTGCTAATTTGATTAATTTTCGTTCGGACAATAAACGATATTACAGTGATAATTACAAATCAGACACAGTGTTGATGCAAACTTATAAAAATACAAAAAGTGACTTTAAGTGTAGATTTTGTCGGGAATCGAATCATAATTTAACCGAGTGTAAAAAGTTTAAAAAAGCGCGACGTAATGATAAATGGTCGTTTGTAAAACGTATAGGTGTATGTTACAAGTGCTTGTCGACGTGGCACGACAGGCGCACATGTCCTGCCGCCGTGTGCGACGTGCCTGACTGCGGCCTGCCTCATCACCGCTTGCTGCACTATGTGCCGCGCGCGCCCGTACAAGGTGAGCCTAATGTAGATGAAGTGCGTCTAGAGACAGATAATAGTGTACAAAGTGGAACTATTAACCATATCAACACGAACAATTCTACAGTTTTATTAAAAGTAGTACCAGTTAAAATTCACGGACCCAACGGAGTTTTCAGTGCAAGTGCGCTGTTAGACGACGGATCCACAGTGTCTATGATGTGCTCGTCGTTAGCTGCCCGTGCAGGTCTGACGGGCCGCAAACAGTGTATGAGAGTGCGCGGAGCATGGGACTCTACCGAACTAATGTGTAATGTTGAACTGTTGAACTTAACTTTGTCAAATAACCTCGGTCAAAAGTATAATATTTTTGCACGAAGTGTAAATGAACTCAACTTGCCAAAACAGGACTTAAATTTAGTGAACGTCGATAGTTACCCTTACTTAAGAAAATTTAAAGACTATTTGAGTTTTGAACAATATAAGCCAGAATTATTAATAGGTCAGGATAATTATCATTTATTATTACCCTTAGAAAGCGTCGTAGGAAGTACCAGTGGACCGTGCGCTACTCGCACGCCGCTGGGCTGGTGCTTACATGGGAAGGTGCCGCGCGCTTCTGTAAGTGCACGCTCGATGAACACTTCTCTTCTCATCAATACCGAAGTTACAGACATAAACCAAGAAGGCGACTGTGAACTTCGCGATCTTCATGAAAAAGTCCGACATTATTTTTCTATGGAGTCCATGGCTGCATCTCCATCTAAACCCCGTCAAAATGCTGAAGAAGAACGAGCCTGGAATTATCTGGAACGAACATCTTCTTTTGTGGAAGGCGCATGGCATGTGGGATTACCTTGGAAGGACCAGGATAGCGTAATGCCCGATTCTTTACCTACAGCTATAAATAGATTACGAGGCATAGAAATAAAAATGCGAAAAAATCAAGATTACGCTCAAAGATATCATGAACGCCTACAATATTTGTTATTAAACAACTATGCTGAAAAAATTGAGAAAAATGAAAGTACAATTAAAACCTGGTACTTACCCCATTTTGGAGTTGATAACCCCAACAAAAAGAAGTTACGTTTGGTGTTCGACGCTGCTGCTAAGACAAACGGATTATCGCTGAACGATTATTTACTAAAGGGACCCGATCTACTTGTCTCTTTGTTCGGAATTATGTTGCGATTCCGTGAGCACAAAGTCGCCGTAACTGCAGATATAAAGGATATGTTTTTGCGTGTTAAAATTCGCAAAGAAGACCGAAACGCATTGCGATTCATATACCGCGGTGAGCCAAGTAAAGAATATGACGTAAAGAAATTACAAGAACCAATACAAGAATATGTCATGACCTCATTAATATTTGGCGCTAATTGTTCACCATTCATAGCCCAATTCGTTAAAAATAAGAATGCCGAACGATTCGCGTCTACAATGCCGGCAGCTGTAACCGCAATTAAAACACAACATTACATGGATGATTACGTGGATAGTTTACCTGATGAAAATACCATTGTTGAGCTTATAAAAGAAATTACGTATATACACAAGCAAGGAAATCTCGAATTACGAGGCTGGAATAGCAATAGTAAGATAGTTCTCAACAGTCTAGGTGAAGAAAATAGTAGAGACGCTGCGGTACAGTTTAGAATTGGCGGAGACTACGACGAGAGCCGAATACTCGGACTTATTTGGCATACGTCGGACGATACTTTGACATACGATGTATCATTCAAAAACATTGCGGAAGATTTAATTACGGGCAAGAAACGACCCACAAAGAGAGCTATGCTACGAGTCGTTATGTCAATCTTTGACGTGTATGGTTTTCTAACACCATTCACAATAAATGGTAAATTAATTATACAACAAACTTGGCGATTAAATATTGGATGGGATACTCCCGTGAACGATGAAATTTATACAAAATGGTTGAAGTGGATTTCTCTAATTCAATTTGTACATAATATGAAACTGCCAAGGCACTATCCGGATGTTTCACAGAGGAAAAATCAAAAAGAATTTGGAAAAAAATCACAAAATATACATGAATATAGAAATTTACAGTTGCATGTATTTTGCGATGCTTCCGCGGTTGCTTACTGTGCTGTCGCTTACTGGAGGTGGTTGGATAAAGAATCAAATGTGCGCGTGGCCTTTATTGCAAGTAAAAGTAGAGTTGCGGGTAATAAAACTGCTACCGTACCACGCTTAGAACTACAAGCCGCATTATTAGCGGCCAGATTGGCTGACTCTATTGTGACAGAGCACCGAATAAAGCCTGAAAAAAGATATTTTTGGAGTGATTCAACAACCGTCCTTCACTGGATACGCAATAATGTTCGCAATTACAAAAATTTTTATAGCTAATCGTTTGGGGGAGATAGACGAACTTACAAAAATAGAGGAGTGGCGATACGTTCCGACAAAATTAAATGTTGCCGATATCGCAACCATTTAGCTTTTTCACAAAATGAGTGGATACATGGGCCTACTTATTTATATAAGAATTTCAATGAGTGGCCGAAAGATGTCGTTGAAACAGAAGACGTGTGGTAAAATTAAGAACGAAAACTGGAATGGTCACTTGATCTGCCACCCGCGTCGCTCGAATCCCAGTTAGTGATGAGTGCTGCTAGACGCACTGGGGTGGGGAATATAAGCGACGCGATATTAATCTGTATTAAGAAGGATTTATGTAAAAAATTATAACCTCTTTGAGAGGAACCAAATTTATTTTTAAATAATTTTAAATTTAGAAGATAGTGTTTTGTTTTTTCGCAGTATTTTTTCTTTGTGTTTCCTCTAATGTTCGCTTTTATATTCCCTATTGTTATTTTATTTTGTTTTTGAATATATTAGTATTTTTAACCACATCGGCTGTTTATTTACTCCTGCGTGGCCTACAGTCCCCTTATATGCTTATATCTTTGAAACTACGCAACGGATTTTAATGCGGGTTTTTAATAGGTCAGGGGGATGGTTTTGTATGTATGCTATAGTAAAAAAAGTAATAAATCCAAAATTTACAATTTTTTTACTTTTGATGCGGAACAAAGTTCGCCGGGTCAACTATTCCGCCTAGACTCGCCGAATTAAAAAATAATAAATGGCGTAACCCAATGCTATATCACACGATACATTGGATACAATTTTGTTAGTCATCTGTATTTATCACACATTACTTCCGAAAAGTCACTAGTCACCGCCAAAATACGAACCCAACACTTCTAGATTCAGAAGCGTCGTAATCGACCTCCGAGATGTTTATTTCGTCGCCCATGTTCCAAATCAGAAAAATTAACAAGAAACAAACTTTTTTTAATACTTAGTACTTTAGTACATTTTGTTAGTATTTTATTGTTTTTTTTTTATACCACTAAACTGTGCTGAAGGTATGGCTGGTATAATATACCACACAAAAACTTACCACGTTCATGTTACAAGCTCAAAGCATTGAATTTATTGTCCACATCGCTTGCCTGAAAACATGCACACTCGGATATAATAAATGTTACTGAAAGAGACAGCCTCTGGTGAAAGCCTTCACTATACAACGTTTTCTTGTTGGACGTGAGAGTTAAATACTTAAATAACTCATCTAGAATCTTGGTGAAGATATATCGTAGAAGACGATGTACTTCACACTTTCGTCTGAAATTTGTTTGTAAGTAAAGCACTATTAAATTTTACGGTTAAGACATACATAGCTTCACGTCAAGTCGCATGTGGCATAGGCGGAGAGGACAGAGCACTATGAGGAAAACTAATATAAAAATGTTATAAAAATTATAATTCTAGATCAATAAAAAACTTGGAAATTGTGCCATTCTAATTCTTCCTGTCGGTTATATAAGACGTAATAAAGATTTGAGCTGGTGTAGACCAAATCTAGTCTCATAACGCTCAGGACCTCTGACTGCTATCTTCATGATAACAGTCCTCAGCTAAAATCCTAAAAGTGACTTTCCAGAAGTCATAATATATCGATGACTAGCGTAATTGTGTCCACAGATTTATTTTAACATTACATAGTTTAAAACAAAGTATTTTTCTGCTTCCTGTCACTTTATATGCTAATATCTTTGAAACTACGCAACGGATTTTGTTGTGGTTTTCTATAATAGATAGAGGGATGTAGCGGGGTAAAAAAAAATGTTCACTTTCGAGATTTAGTACTTTAATTGAAAACGCTGGCTGAACCCTAAGTGATAACTCAAAACAAGGTACTACATTATTATAAACCTACAAAAGTCTACAAAAAAGTCTGCAATGAATCTCATAGTAATAACCCACAATGGCCATTTTTATTTCTTCTTATTGCTTTTGAGGCGAAACAAATCTCGCTGGGTCATTGGTTACCTATAATTGAGACTAGACTAGTTAATCGTAATCGGCGTGAAAAGGTATTTTGCTGGTAGGTAACCACCTACACCATCTAATATTAAGGGTGTAAAGTTACATCTTTGATCGAATGATAGAAGCGGTTGCACCAACTTCCAGTTACTATATATCATCTGCATTCCCTTTTTCTTCTTTTTTACACAAACAAAGCCCGCTACAGCACAACTTTCCTATGCGCCATACCTATATTGAAAACATTTTCAAATAGAAAACAGATGTAATGGAATATGTTGTTGGAATAATATTATTATTCTAATGCATTAAGTAAGATCTCAATAGTCCAATGATTAATATTTGGCAGGTCTCAGATTCGAATCGGAGCTCACAGAAATCGACAAAAATACCTTGTGTTTTTTCGACATTAGTTCATTTAATAACATAACTTCACTCCTTTTTCTACCCGAAGGTGTAGGTAGTGGCGGTTAAGCCTCGACTCGTCGTTATGTTTACGTCCCAAATGAAATAGGTGGCGAACCTATTAGCACATCGGGCACAAAGTTTTTCAGTCATCGATATTTATCACACGTAACTTTCGAAATTAATTTCGAAAAGTGATCGAAAATTTACAAGCGGGCTGCTCGACCACTGGACTACCGAGACTTTTCAAGAACATTTAATATTCAATTGAAACTTGGTAAGTAAAGATTTTGTTAGTTAAAAATGAAGACAAATACAAATTTGTATTACGATAAATTGGTACAATAAATAGCAGATTACAGTAATGACATAGTCATTAAATTGAATTGGAAGGACACTCGATACGTTTATAAAATACGAAATTGTTCACTAACTACACGGTACTTATGTATTTCCTGATTAGGTACCTGGTATCGACTTCATCATTAAATGTGTTCTAAATAACAGCCGTATTGAGGAAACCCAGAAATATACAAACAATAATTCCTCTTATTAGCATACTGTTCAGAAAATTGATACTTAAGTTTTGATGTATGTCGATGACTTCTTAAGTCTTTGTTTATGTGACTTTGGGTAAAAGCTTGGTATTTATTTGAGAAAAAGATATGTTACAGATGACGAACTAAATTCTCAAAACTATCCTCAGATATAAACGTTGTGACAGCATACAAAATGACACATGTGAATCTTTCCAAAATCGACTTAAGCACCCCTCCCAAACAGTAAAAATATCTAAAATCTGAAAGGTAAGTTAAAGTCAGCCAACTGATGCAGAATTAGTCCCGTCACAGGTTCGAAAATCGAGAGACAGACACAGTTCTTGTAATCCCTTAAAGTGCTCTCTAACAGAGGAAATAAGGGTTAAGTTTTAAGAGTGTCTGGCTTGAATGACGCTTAAATGAAAAGCGGTAAGCGAAAACGATTTTCCGTATTCAAATTTTAAAACTGAGACAATTAATCAAATTTTGAATTACCCTGGCCTTAAAATATTCATAACCATTAACAAATATAGGTATTTTAACCAGCTGAAATTATTTGGTTGGATAGTATTTTTTTATGGGTTAGGAAGGTAAACGAGCAGTGGATCACCTGATAGTTAGTAACTGCTCTCCGCCTATGAACACCTTGGCGCGTTGCCGTCCTTTATGGGAGTAGGAGTAAAGTAAAGTAAAATTGAAGAATCCCCTTTCGAAATAATCCCAGCCTTACTGTACAATCCTATGTGATAACACTACTTTTTAGAAGTGTACTCCTGCGTATTAGGTTCCATAAAGATTTGCTATGTTGACATGGTAAGTCACTTTCATTTGCTAATATAGCATATTTTTAAAAGTGTTTCCACAAAACTTCTTCAAAAGCAATTAATATGATATATGATGTTATTTAAGATTCAGCAGTGACAAATTTGGAGTCCACGCATCAAACACAGAAAACTGGTCATATCCATGTTTCCACCGACGCAATTGAGAAAAAGAAAAAAAAAACACTTCTTTTAGAAACGTGTCATTATATTAAAGTTGTCATAAGGGGGTTCTTAGGTATACGCTTAAGGCGTGCCAATTGTGACACTCTCTCGGTACACACCTACCAACTTGCAACAATCGGATAGGGTTTTAAATAAATGATGAGGGAATACCAACACCCGGCGCACTTCGAGACACTTTGACATTTTGTGTTTTTTTTCTTCAATTAGCTATTAATAAACGTTTGAAAGTACCTGAAACTCTGTTTTTGTTTTTAATTTCAATTTGTCTTGTTCTTTGTGAATATTATTTGTTTCAAATAAAGGTGGGTGTTTTGTTTCTAGTTTTAAACGTAAATATTTTCGATTAAATTTGTTGCGGTCTCGGTGGTCCAGTGGTCGAACACCCTGCTTCTTAATCAAGAAGTCACGTGTTCGAGTCCAGGCTCAGACCAATGACTTTTCGAAAGTTATATGTGATAAATCGATATATTCGGTAAAGTTTTCAGTCATCGATATTACTGAAAACTTTGTCCCCGTTATGGCAATAGGTTCGCCA
The DNA here is from genome assembly GCA_905147225.2 of Euproctis similis. Taxonomy (NCBI): domain Eukaryota; kingdom Metazoa; phylum Arthropoda; class Insecta; order Lepidoptera; family Erebidae; genus Euproctis; species Euproctis similis. The sequence goes on along the minus strand of LR990118.1, from coordinate 4,270,428 downwards.
CCTATTCTTGTTATGTGAATTTCTTTTTTTCTGGTATTTACATACATAACTTCACGCCAAATCCCTTGCGGGGTAGGCAGAGAGAACAGAGCGCCATAGGGCACGATTCTTACACGCCTCACTCGCTTCGTTGACATTCATGACTCTTTTCATGCACACGCGTCGGTTTTTGAGGCTCTTAACATCACCTTCCTCCAGAACACGTTCTATTTGGTCATGGAATGTGTGTCTTGGCCGTCCTCGACTCCTACATCCATCCGCTTTTGCATTGTATATCTGCTTAGTCAGTCTTGCATCAACCATTCTTTCTACATGTCCGAACCAGTTTTAGACAATGACATATATGACAATGACACCACTTTGTCAGTTTTTTTTGTATTTGATATTTTTATTTGCTTTATGAATGGGCCGGTTATGTTCATGATACGTTTCTTGCAAAAGCGCTTGCCGTTTGCCACTTTAAAAAAAAAAAAAATCTTAAAATTTACTGTAGTGCACCTATATTACGATGTTTAAATTTAGTAGTAGAATTTAATTTTTACTTTCATCATACGCGTTCATCATCTTCATATCGGCATGAAGTGGCTCGTGCCGCGTTTCGTTCGGTGAGAGAGGTATCTGGGGGTCCTACCCCCTTTCTTTCTCCTATCCCCTCCCTCGCCCTTAATGGACGGCAATACACCACGATGTTCATGGGCGGTGAAAAGCTACTTACCATCAGGTGACCCACTTGCTCGTCTGCCCTCCTAACTCATAAAAAATAAAAATAAACCTCTATGTATGATGAAGCTAAAGTAGAATTTTGACTATTAAGCATCTGCGTTGATGGTCTTCACGCCCTCGTAGGGAAGCCTGAAGTGACCTTTTTTTTTACGCGAGGAAATGCTTTATGCACACCCCCCGCCTGGGAACGGCAGTGGGTAGTGTGGGACTCCCAAAACAGTAAGCTGCAATCCGATCCTAGGGTTACCCACTAAAACCTCGCGGCGGCTTTCCTCCAGCGTTGGGGTGGCCCAGGACAGTGCGTCAGCCCTCTGGTCCACCCCGCCGTTGCCCCCCTCAGTCGCGAGGGGGTGCTCATCCTCGGGGAGCCTCGGGAGGCTCCCCTGGGCGGGGCGGCTCCGACCGCGCGCTGTAAAGAGGCGCGCGACCGGCGGCGCCCCTGACGACCCTCCCCGGCCGCACCGCGGGGTCATCCTTCCCGGGCCGCGACCCGGGCGCACCCGCGGGGTGTGCGCCCTCGCGGCCCGTCGACGGCGGCGATCACTGAGCTCGCCTCCTTCTGGAGCATTACTGCTTCGCAGAAGGAGACCACGACCCTCCACTCCTCCTCTCCCGCCAGCATTGCTGCGATCAACGCCGACGAGGACAAGTCTCGCCCGATCCCATCGACCAGGTACTCGGCGCTCGGCCGCCCAGGCCGGGCAGACTTCCAGCGTGTGCTGGGCCGAGTCCAGGTCGGATGCGCAATGGTGGCATCTCGCCGTCTCTTCACGTTTTATTCGACTCAGATACTCACCGAAGCGTCCGTGCCCGGTGAGTATCTGAGTCAACCTGTAGGTGACAGTGCCCCATTTACGGAGCACCCAGGCCTCGAGGTGGGGCAGGACGGCACCGACGACGCGCTGACGCGCACAGCCCTGGAGGACCAGCGCGTCGCGACAGTCCCCCAGGACCCGCCGGAAGGCCTCCCGCCTCCGCACTTCGTCTCTCCGCGCGTCCGGGTCCCCCCCTCCCCGGCCGAGATCGTACGCGGCTACGTACATCTCGGCCAGGATGATGAAGGGGGGTGAACGCGCGAGGACCGTCGCCGCCTCGTACGAGATTGTACGGTAGCCCCGTACGATCCGGATGGCCATGATCCGCTCCGGGCTCCTCAGCAGAGCCCTGGAGCGGGAGGCCCCCGCGAGGTCACGCGACCAAACGGGGGCCCCGTACAAGGCCAAGGACCGCACGACGCCACCGTAGAGGCGGCGAACTCCCTCTCCCGGTCCCCCGAGGTTGGGCAGCAGGCGGTGTAATGCGCCCGCCACCCGTCGCGCTTGGGGGACCATCCTTACAAACTCCTCGAAGCTCCATCGGCTGTCCAGGGTGAGGCCGAGTTACTTGATGTACCGCCCCACCGGGACAGCCGTGTCACCCACCTGGATCCGCGAGGCCGGGGGTTCCCTGCCTCTGGTGAGGCAGTGAACCCAGCCCGCGGATCCGTCTGACGACGATTGCCACCCCCAGCTCGGCGAACCTGAGCGTATGCTCGAAGTCGGGCCCCGTGGCGACCACCAGAGTGTCGTCTGCGTAACACACAACACTCACGCCACGCCACGGGCAGCCTGAAGTGACCTTGATAAAATAGATGAATTATAATAATTCTTTCAATATAAGGAGTGTAAATAATATTTTGATATCGAAAATGAATTAATATATTGATTAATATGCCAATAGGGATATCCCACAAACAGTGAAATGTCCATACTGTCTATGGTAATTTGTTCTGATAAATATTCCACCCAGTCAGTTCATTCGATACAGAATTATAGGGCTCTATATATTAAACGATATGTCTATGTGTCGCACGGCTCTGTCATTACAGTGTCTGTTTGTTAATACCAATTGGTATATATTTATGTAGATATTTGTATTGTTCGTAAAACACAATAAGATATATCGTGGATATTCTGAAAGGTTAGTGGTTTCGCAACAATTTATTAGTATAAAATTTAATTAGTGAAAATACAAATTGGTTCAATAGTCGAACTTCCAATTTGAAGTTCCTGAATTCAATCCTGGCTCAGTGGCAATTACTTTCCGGAATAAATATCATTGTGCCCGATGTATAGTAATAGGTTTCGCCACCTATTCCAATTGGGCCATATAATTTGGGCGAGTCGAGGCTTAGCCTACACTTTCTGCCAGATAAAGGCGTGAAGTTATCAAAACAAATATAATTATGATCGCTGTACGGCAATAACATTCTTTATCGTACTAGATAAGTTAATCCCGTGTGTCGAGTCATTATCACCGCTGTCACCACCTTTTTGTAGTCATCATTAGCCCTTTTGAGGTCCACTGCTGGACATAGGCCTCCCCCATAGAGCGCCACAACTGCCGGTCCGCTCAATCATGGGAGGTTTTTGCCGTAATCGCCACGCTTGGCAGGCGGATTGGCGATCGCAGTAGGCTGTATTGTCTTGAGAGAGAATGCTGCTGCCCATTCTTCTAGCTTTTCCCTTAGTCGCCTTTTACGACACCCACGGGAAGACATGGGGTGGCGGTATTCTAAGCCGACGCCACACAGCATAGCATTTTTGTAGTAAAAGATTAAATATATTCATATTCCTTACATCGAAATCGTATGGTATAATAACATATATTAAATCTGCAATTACATATTGTATATAAGTCGTCTAGAACTTTATATGTTTTGTATATTGGCATCTATGTGTCTTGTGACGCCAGTCGCAATTATGAATGCAGCAAGAAACGTTTATAAAATAATATGGAAATAGTTAATAATTGTGGCAATTCAACGTTTTGCGTACATAAAATCACGGCAAGTGCTTTGAAGGGTAGATAGAAAGCACCATCACTTCTTTTACTGTAATAATTAGCCGGTTTTTAAAAGTTTCTGACTGCACCTTCTAACAAAACAATATCAGCTTAATACGACTTAGATTTTTTTTTTAATATTAATAATTTCCGTTAGTGGTCCCGTTGGCATATCGGTTTAAAGTGGTTTAAAGAGTAAATTTGAGGATCCTTACATCACCTTCGTCCAGAACACGTTCAATATGATCATGGAATGTGTGTCTTGACCGTCCTCGTAACCTACATACATCCGCTTTTACATTTTGTAACTGCTTAGTCAATCTTGCATCATCCATTCTTTCTACATGTCCGAACCATCGGAGGATCTTCTTTCTTACTTTTACACGACACTCTCTGTCAATCCAACTTCCTTTCTTACAACCTTGTTCTCGACGCGGTCAGCCAGTGACACTCCGCAGATTTTGCGCAGTAAAATCTACTAAATATCAATGATCGACACATAATGTACTGGATATATTACTACAGCTTAGCATATTTTATTGTATTACACATTGATAATTTAACTATTCACCAAAACGAGCTGCCTTAACCTTCAGGTATGAAAAGGCATGAAAAAGGGATCGCAACCTATTATGTGGAGCCAAAAGAAAACCCAGCGTATCGTCATATACCTAAGTAATTGGCGGTGATGACACTTTTATGTATCAATGGCGTAAAGTTAAAAAAAAAAATATTAGACATACTAAATTAACCTATTGCCACATCGGATACAAAGTTGTCAGTCATCGATATTTCTCACACTATCTGTCGAAATCAATTTCGAAAAGTCATTGGTATAAGCCAGGATTCGAACCTGCGTCCTCTGGATTTAAAACCCGTGTGCTGGACTACCGAGACTGATGTATGACTTCTAGTAATCTTTACATAAAGCATATTTGTGCTTAGACTTAAAACTCTACCACTTTTAATAAAGTTTCATCGCAGTATAGAGAAGTCATCTCTTAATCGTTCGTCCGACAGCTGACTAAGAGTGTAATCCAGCTATCAGGTCGAGAGTAAGTCAAGTCTGAACGCCGACAGTCGGGCGTCGGGAAGTCAAATGGAAGCGAAGTGAATTATTACAGGCACACTTCGTTGAACGAGCGCACGCTAGAGAATGTTTTGACGTGATGCAGCCATATTTGTTAGTTTTATGTGCTATTAATGAATATAAATAACTATCATTAAAATTATGATGTTAGAGGAGCCTTAAAAATCGACGCGCGTGCATGAATATTGTTATGAAAGTCAACGAAGCGAGTGAGGTGTGTAAGAATCGTGACTTATTGCGCTCCGTTCTCTCAGCCTACCCCGCAAGGGATTTGGCGTGAAGTTATGTATGTATGTATTAAAATTATAATACACGATTTGCTTTTTTATGAACTTTTATCTTTATAAAAGACTTGACTTTTCAAATGTAGATACTTCAATGTTGTATTTACGAAAATCATTAACACATTTGTATTTCATTACATTATTTACAATTTAAACAATTAAAAAACTAGCTGAAATCAAATTTCTCCGCATCTCGGTCTACTGGCAGCGTGCCCAGAAGACTGGCCGCATTGCCACGCTGAATGGTAATGCTAATCCTCTGGGCGAAGAATAGACGAGCCGTTTGTTTGGTCGCGAATGGCCTCGATCAGTCTCTTTGCAAAATCTTATTAGAATGCACGAGCACTCGGACCCCATGTCCCCATAGTCTCAACTCCAAACGGCTCAAAAACATAATCACCTACAAGGTTTCTGTATTTGTGCCGCTTGTGATTTTCTGCTGAAGCAGCAAATCAATGTTATATTGTTGTTTGTTGTTGTTAATAGATGGCGTAAATATTTCGTCTTACAAATTTGAATATTTAGTCCCGATGACGGCCACGAATCAATTATGGTGGCCAAATTGAACAAAGGAACGAAAAAAAGTGATGACAGAATTGACAAGTGTGCATGACAAAAGTTATGAAAATGGAATAAGCCAGTGAGGTGTGTAAGAATCGTGCCTTATGGCATTTTGTCCTCTCTGCCTACCCTGCAAGGAACTTGGCGTAAAATTACGTATGCGTGTTTCCCGTGAAATAGGTGGTAACCCAATTCCTTATATAGTTTTAGATTTTAAAAAGTCGCTCATGTCGTTCATCAATTCAAACTCGGGACATTATATAAAAAAGTTCATCTTTTAAACAACGCTGAGCATAGAAAAATGTATACAGGTAAATATGTCACTATTAACCCGTTGTTCTATGTATCATAAATAAATAGTGTATATAAATAAATAATAAATATCAAAACCAGAGACAACCATTGTCCGAACACAATTGCATCATATTTGCAAAAAAAAAACAGGAAATGATTTAGCGCATTCGCACCTTTGACAGGTCCTCGATAAATCAAGCTAACGAACAAAGGAGGTTGTACTGCTGTTGAAGTGTTAGCAGCAGGTCACATAGGGCCACATCCCGGGATATTAATAGCGCAGTCCCGGGAAATATGCGGGAAATTGATAGCGGTCCTACGTTATTTGCATGTTTTTTTTCCTATTTACAAGAGTACCTTTTGTCGAGGTAACTAAACGGATCGTATATAACGTTCAGGTAAAACGTTACAATTTTGTATAAAAAACTAGCTGACCCAGCAAATGTTGTCTTGCCAAACAAAATAAAGTTAGCGATCAACAATTAAAAAAATAGGGATTGATCGTAGAGAGAGTATTTTTGAACTTTATTTCCTGAAAATTAAAAAACCAAAATTAACTAATTACTAGCTAGCTACTGCTAAAATTTAGGGGGATATAAAGTAGATCTTGTCCTATTCTCAGATCTTCCCGGTATACACAAATCTTCATGAGAATCGGAGGTTTCGGAGGAGTAGAATTACACAGTGACACGGGAATTTTATATTAAAAGCTTTTATTTAACTTGCACTGTATATATGTATGTATGTTCGGTGGAATCTTGCAACTCAATTTTGAAGTAGATATCCTTAACCGATTGACCTGAAATTTTGTATACACGTTTACTTTGGATGACAATGCATGATATGATGTGTGACATTATTCTATATCAAATATGGCGGACCACCCAAGATGGAGGAATGCATATTTTGAATGCATTCTTATTGACTGTAACTCAAAAAATAATAAGACGTCATTCTAAATTAAATGTGGTGGAATATCCAAAATGGGGGAAAACATATTTTAAGCTTCTGTACAATATGGGTATCAAATGAAAGGGCTCGTTGAGAGTAACTGAAAAAATAATGTGACGTCATTCTAAATCCAATATGGCGGTTCATCCAAGATAGAGGAACAGTTTTTTTTAATGCATTTCTACAATATCAGGATAAAATGAAAGGACTTGTTAATAGTAACTCTAAAAAAAAAATATGACGTCATTCCAAATCCAATATGGCGGGAAAAATATTTGCATTTCAACAATATGGGTATCAAATGAAAGGACTTGTTGAAATTAACTCAAAAAATAATATGACGTCATTCTAAATCCAATATGGCGGATATTCCATCATGTTTGCATTTCTACAATCTGGGTATCAAATGAAAGGGGTTGTTAAGAATAACTCGAAAAATAATGTGACGTCATTCTAAATACAATACGGTGGACCATCCAAGATGACGGCATACATATTTTAGATGCATTTCTACCATATGGCTATGAATTAAAAATCATCATTGCGATTAAATGGAAAAGAAAGCTCCAAACTGAAATTGAATAAGATGATCGCCTTATTGAAGAGCTGGACTGTTTGAAATTAAGCGGTAAACTAACTTGCAATAATGATGCGTTGAATGAAATGACACTAACCTATCCAGTTATAACTAAAAATAAAAAAATATGTAGATATGTAGTAGAAAATTGGCTTACGTATGAGCGATGACACTAAGAACTCAACAGTTAAGCAAAGAAGACACATCTCTCAGCTATCTGTAGTCTCAATTCTGTTTTCTAATCTATTTTTATCTCACACTTTACTTCCAGATAGTCAGTGATCATTCAAATAGTCGGGTGTATATATAACTATAATCAAGAATAGGCAACCTTTCCTTAAAAATACAGGAAAATTGGTTATTTTTATATACATCCTATTTTCTCTGGATTTTTTAGACTAAAAAAAAACCTCAGAAATTGTAATATGACGTCTTACCGCAAATTTTCATGTATATTAATGAGAGTGTAAACAAAAGGCGTTCTTCCCCCGGGGGTGGTCTTGAAACAGGCGACATCAACGAAATCTCTTAGTATTTACCAACCGAGGGATTACTACCTACCCTCCCGCCCCTGTAAGGCCCACGACAAATATTGACATTTCGCTGTTTTAATGCCTACGTCAAACAATCGACGATTTTGGTAATACTTTCATTGCTGTTAACGCTTACGATACTGTTCATATCTCAATTTGTAATATCTTTATGCGGAGAGTCTTGTGGATCTAGGCAGATAAAACCAAGCGTCATGTGCGGTGTGGCGATGCATTTTTTGCATTTGTCATGCTTCTTATTTCGTCAAGTTTATCGATTTTGTTATCAAGTCGCTCTATATCTCAATAAAACACTCTTGCATTTTAGATGAGTATATATATGGTATATCTTTTGTGTGCGTCTTTTGTGTGTGCTACCCCGTCGAATGTGATGAGGAGGAACACCCCAGTGGTTTTAGTTGATATACTGTCCCGATGTTGGTGGTTAGGAGGGATGTAGAGTCCTAATTAGCCAACGGCACCCCCCGGTGCTGTTGGTACCTTTAACAGGTCTGCACTGGGTAACAAAAAAAAGGTAGATTGAAAAAGAGTGTCAGTAAAAGTAAAAAAAGGCATGCTCCGATGGTTCGAACATATCGAAGTTGTAGCTGATGGTGGTTCGATTTAACAGTAATGCAATGCTATAGTGGATGGATATGCGATATGGATATGATGGAAGGCGAGCCCGGCCACGCCACGCTTTTCATGACCAAATTGAGGAAGGTGATATCCAGAGGAATAAAAACAGACAAGAATCGAGTGACGTTTATAAGTATCGTGCCATATGCCTACCCCTGAAAGGGATTTGACGTGAAGTTATTTATGTATGCATTCAGTAACGAATATGTTAACATTATCACGAAACACTCCTCTCGATAGAACGATAGCGCACACCGCAAATAAAAGGGCGCTTTGTTCAACCCCCAGCGCCGGTGCAGCCTTTTTTTTCCTACTTTCGTTTGTATCGTGTCTTAATTCCACGAGTGTTAAAACCTATCTCCGTATTTGCTTTTGAACGTGAGGAGAATTTATTTAATACCAACATTTGTTTATTATTTTTACCAACCCCTACTTTATTAACAATTCATTTCCTGTAATATATGTAATACTTTTTGCTGTGGTGTCAAATATGTTACATACTGTATCTTTATGTGTATGTAGGTTCCAAGTTGAATTATATCACTCAAAGTTTTTCTGAAGAATACAAAAATATTTGTGACAATCATGTATATTTTACCCTCACAATTACATCATATGACCAATGAGGTCGACAAGCGAAGTAATCTAAATCAATGAGGTCGACAAGCGAAGTAATCTAAATCAATGACCTGACTCGACCATGGAGATACCACAACTTCTCAATAAGTGGACGTAAAATTGCTTAGGCGAGAGAGAAAGGTATCTGTAGGACCAACCTCTGAAAAATTGCAACGCAGCTGTGACTTCCTCGGAGTTTCAGATGTACATGGGCTGAGCTACTCGCTTACTACCAGATGACACACCCGTTGCCCACTGTACCATGAAAGAAAGCCTTAAACTGTAAAGAAACTTATTACATAGGCGTCTGGCACAGCTCTAGAGAATTATCACCTTGGCACTTCGCATAAGTGTTACATTAGTATAACACAGCTTCACGCCTTATCCTACCCGAAGGTGTAGGCAGCGGCTATTATGCCTCGACTCGCCGAATCGTTAAGTTATGTCGCAAATGTTGGTGAACCTATTGCCATATACTGAGCATAAAGTTGTCAGTCATCGATATTTATCACACATAACTTCCGAAAAGAATACCGAGAAATCATTGGTGTGAGCCCGCAGCTCGACTACTGGAGCACCGAGACATTATTTTCCAATTTACTTTTTATACGAAAATAGTCATTCAATCAAATAGTCAGACAATAGACATATTTTGATTAGAAAGATAAGTCGATGTTTTAAGGCATAATTGTCGCAAACTACAGCTTCGAGTATGAAATTATATAGATAATAGATTAATTTGATTATTTCTTTGACATAGTTTTTTTTAAATTGTATAAAAGTTATAGTTTTTAGGTTAAGAGTATTTGTACTGTGCCATCTGTGGAGAAGAAATTGTCAGCTGAAACACAGCCACGGCTTGCTCAGCTGAAAGGGAATTTACCACTTTGTGACTTTGTAGAAATTAATACATATTTATAAATTATATTAAACAGCTACTCGTTTTTTTTTTAATTTAGCAAACGTAGCAGCAAACAGTCACGCTACAATATAGCTCTTTTGGATTTATGGTTTTATAATTTTATTATATCAAGTACACGTTCCGGGGCAGTGTGCCGCGCAGCGGGATGTCGGTATACAACCTTCGTTTCGTGTATTGCCAGTATAAATTGTGAATATTTAGGTCAAATGATGAATTATTATAATACAAATAGGTCGTATTATTATTATTCACTTTGACAAAATAATAGTCTTTACATTAATATAAAATTACTAGCTGACCCGGCGAACTCTGTTTCGCATCAAAAGTAATAACTGCTGCCCCGCTATGTTAATACTGCAATATCTTCGACAAATTTGAAGTCGATAGCAGCTATAGGTTAAAAATGGGAATTTTCCATTGTTAACACCCCCGCAACCCCCCTTGTGGGTGGAATTTCGTAAAATCCGTTCTTAGCTGACCTCTACTCGGCGAAAGGAATAATCCTACCAAATTTCAAGTCGCTACGCCTTATGGTTCCAGAGATATCGTGATGAGTCAATATATAGGTGGAAATCTCTTATATATATATATATAGATTTAAATGAAATAATTTAATACAGTAGAAGCTCAAAAATCGACCCGCGTGCATGAACAGAGTTATGAAAGTCAACGAAGCGAGTGAGGTATGTAAGAATTGTGCCTTATGGCCCTTTATTCTCTCTGCCTACTCCGCAAGGGATTTAGCGTTATGTTATTATTTACCTTGATTTGCTTGACTTTGCTTTTCAACCCAGGCGCTTGGTAGCGATATTAAGGCGCTGCAATAACCTTTTCTCTTTCATTGTACAACCATTAACGATAGTAGGACCGGTGTTTTATATTTTTCCTTGGATACAATTTGGGTATACAATGTGAGGTTGTAAGATTCTATGTGTCGTCAGTATGAATTTGCTTAATAGTTTAATCTCATTTACTATCGTACTTTAAACATTGTACGTTAAAAATACAAGCACAGAACAATGAAAAATCAAAGAACTCTGTCATACATTCTAAATCGCTATATAAACAGCGTGGAAACTATTCCTTGATACCGTTCTCAGCAAAACTGTAAAAAAATCGTTTTCCGCTGTCTGCCACCTTATATGCTTAGATCTTTGAAACTACGCATCGGATTTGATGCGCCTTTTTAATAGATAGAGGATGTCAACAGAGTAGTTTTTATGAATAATACAGTAAATAAAAATGATCATTTTTTAAATTTAGCACTTTAATTTTAAACGCTGTAAAAATTACTTTTAACGTGGAACAAATTTCGCTGCGTCAGCTAGTACAAATAAATGTATCCCATTTTATATTAATTTTGAAGCAAGGAAAAAAAATAAGTACAGTCAATGACTGTAATATTTAATACTTACAGCATATTACAATACGGTTTTTAATCAAATCAAATTCTAAACATCTGTCCCTATCAAAAGGACACCAGGCACAAGACGCCCATTCAGTCACAGCTGTTTAAGAATGTATCAGACTTTTTTTTGCTTTTCATTTCGTTGGTTGGTATACAAAATTTTGTATAGAGGGTGTACTCAAAGGCTATATATAATTACAGGGTGTGGAGTGATGTAATAATCTGAATAGTAATTATACTCTCTACCGCGATAATAACGTACTATGTTATTAAATGTATCAGTCATATTATAACTGATATATCAAGTGTTAATATTAAATTACTTTTACAATATACAGATATTATTGAAGTATCGGAATTCTAAGGTTGAGGTTAATTGATGAAAGATATTAAAATCTTTAAGATTAGTTTCTGCTGTTTTTTTTTCGTTCAACAATATTTAAGTATTTTCTTGAACAAAGATTTTATTTAAATAATTCGCATGTTAACATGATAAATTATTACTTTTGACAATGGTAGTTCGCTGCTAGAATATCGCTGTAAAGTGGCTCATGGCGCATTTCACTTGATGACAGAGGTATCTGAGGGCCAAACCTCTTGCCTTCTCCCTTTTTTTATCCCACTTCTGACCCCTCGCATATCCCATTGTAAAGGCAACGCATCTGCAACACTATGTGTGTTCGGGTGGCATTTCCTGCTTGCTATTGGGTTATACGCCTGCTCGCTTGATATTGGATATTAAGTAGCTCCAAAATATTTTAAAGAAATTCTTCCATGTGTAAGTATAAATAAAATATAACATTGAATGAGTCGTTACCAATACTCGAGAGAGTTTGAAACAACGTTATAAAGTACAGAATTTAATTTCACTCAATAATCATTCCTAATTGTACAACGCTTAAAGGCTATATTTGCATAATTTTGATTCGGCCCATTCCCGGTAGAGCTTTTATGAATTTAGCATAAATAAATATGAAATGGCGACTTTGACAAAAACACTATCGAATCGTTGAGGAAGTTTATTTTGCACTGTGCAAATGTTTTGAGACAGATTTACGGCTGAACGAGTTCGTAAGAGATTTGTCCACGGCTTTGAAATTTCATAAATATGTTTAAAAAGATCACTTGAAGATAATTTATCATTATGAATTTAATAACAATAGAATATTCTTTATTGTACATTATTGTTATGATATTTTATGCTCCATAATTTGAAATAATAATAATACAGTATAATAAAAAACTGTGGTAGAGCCAAGCAGTTCGCTACAAGAATGGGCCGGCTCAAAAAAAAAAAAAAATCAAAATCTCATTTATTCAGTTTAGGTCATTAAAGACACGAACGTCAATAATTTCAATCCGCCAATTCGATTACTCACGTCCTGAGAAGAATTGGCAAGAAACTCAGGGGAGTCTTTTTTTTTTTCTTTTTACTTAATTTTAAGTAAACTAAATTACAAATTATTAGAATAATTTATAGAGCAAGATGAGGTTCCTCACGTAAAACTTAGGACACAGTACGTTAATATTCTTTGGACGCTTGAACAGACCAGTCCCCACAAACAGCACCCGTTCACGAGCATGACCCATATCTCAGCCATCGCCTCCCTCGCCATATTTTAGGGAAGGTGGCGACCCGATCAACGACGCCGCTATAAGCAAGGACTTTTCAGTGAGCATGACTTATTCAAGATCCCAGACAAAACAAAAAAAGAAATTAGTAAGCTTGCCGGTGAGAAACGTCATATTGCACACAATCCTACCAATTAACAGTAATGTTTAGTTAGCAGATTAACAATATTTTGCTACAGCAAATACAAACAATATAACACAAGAGAAGCAATTCAATTCCAAACGGTTTTATCATTGATATTTTTTTTTTTTTTTTTTTTTTTTTTTTATGAGAAAAAGGGGCAAACGAGCTTGCGGGTCACCTGATGGAAAGTGACCACCGCCGCCCATAGACATCCTCAACACCAGGGGCGTCGAATCAGCGTTGCCGGCCTTTTAAGTGGGAGTATGCTCTTTTCTTGAAGGTCCCTAAGTCGTATCGGTCCGGGAATACCTCTGCCGGCAACTGGTTCCATAGAGGAGACGTGCGTGGCAAAAAGTGTCGGCTGAAGCGCACTGTCGTAGATCGCCAACCATTTAGCTTATGTGCGTGGTAGTGTTGGCGCGATGTGCGGTGGCGGAAATCAGCGGGTGGTATTAGTCCGAACAATTCCTGGGAACACTCTCCGTGGTAGATTCGATATAGGACACACAAAGAAGCAATGTCCCTCCGCAGTGCCAGGGAATCAAGCCCGTCGGAAATTGCCTGGTTGTCGATGAGCCGAACCGCCCTTCGTTGAATGCGGTCAAATGGAGCAAGCTGGTACTGGGGTGCTCCCGCCCAAAGATGGGAACAGTACTCCACGCGGGGTCTTACCTGCGCTTTGTAAAGTTGCAATCGATGACCTGACGTGAAGTACCGTCCCGCTTTATTGAGCACACCGAGCTTCTTTGAGGCCAGCTTAGCTTTGCTTTCCAGATGACCGCAAAACTGGACGTTGCTCGACACATCGACACCAAGGATTCCGATATGAGCTGACGGTGTCAGGAGAGCGTTCTCGAAACAGGGAGCTACGACAAAGGGTGTCTTTTTAGTGGTAAACGCGCAGACCTGTGTCTTTTTGGGATTGAATTGGACTAAGTTTAGTCGGCCCCAGTCCGAGACTTGACCAAGCAGAGTCTCAATTTCAGACACAAGTCCGTTCCGATACTCATCGACGTTTTCCCGAGAAATTCCAGCGCGGCCGGTATATGAAGTATCCCCTGTGCTGTCGTCCGCATAACAATGTAAATTGGTGTTATTCAGCATATCATTTATGTGCAGAAGAAACAGTGTAGGGGATAGCACGCAGCCTTGTGGGACTCCAGCATTGACCGGTTTTAAGTTGGAGCATGAACCGTCAACAACGACCTTAATACTCCGAGCGGCCAGAAAACTGGTAATCCAATTGCACAATTTTTCGGGAAGCCCATAACACGGAAGCTTCGATAGAAGTGCTTTGTGCCAAACCCGATCGAAGGCCTTCGCTATGTCCAAACTAACAGCCAGCGCCTCCCCCTTGCTCTCAACCGCCTCTGCCCAACGATGAGTTAGGTAAACCAGGAGATCACCAGCTGAGCGGCCGCGTCGAAATCCATACTGGCGGTCACTAATCAGCTGGTGCTCCTCCAGATAACCCAGGAGCTGGCGGTTAATAATGGTTTCCATTATTTTTGAGAGCAAAGAGGTGATGGCGATAGGTCTGTAGTTAGACGGGTCTGAGCGGTCACCTTTTTTAGGGATCGGGTGGACTAAAGCTACTTTCCATGATGATGGTAAGGCGCCGAGAGAGTAGGAGTACCGGAAAAGACGCGTTAGGACCGGTGCCAACTCTGGAGCACACGTCTTCAACACTATTGCTGGGATTCCGTCAGGCCCACTCGACTTGTGGACATCCAGGGAGAAAAGTATACGCCGTACAGTATTTTGCCGGAAATTAATGTCTGGCATGGCGAAGTCACACCGCGGTATTAGAGGTGGAGTTTTCCCCCTGTCGTCCAAAGTCGAGTTGGACGCAAAAAGAGTGCCAAAAAGGTCGGCTTTCTCTTTAGCGTCGTGGGCCAATGACTGGTCCTCCCTATGCAATGGCGGAAGGGACGGTTTGCAGAAGTTTCCAAGGACAGCCTTGGCGAGAGACCAGAACGCACGAGTTCCCGAGGGAAGGCGAACTAGTTTCTCCCCAATTTTGCCTATGTACTTAGACTTTGCTACGGCTAACACTCTTTTGAAGGATCTGGAGGCATAGTTGTACTTCTTCTTGTAAATGCCGGCATTTAGGTCCCTAGACGCCGCTGCATTTGCCCAGGCTTGATAACATTCTTGCTTAAAGCTTAATGCCATTTTGCATGTGCGATCAAACCAGGGCTGCGATCTGCCACCAATTGGCACCACTGAGGATGGAACGAAAAGCTCCATTCCCTGCAGCACCACATCAGTGACAGAGTCGGCAACGACGTCAGGATCATCCGACGAGAAGCAAACCTGCCCCCATGGGTAGGACGCGAAGAAATTTCGCATCCCATCCCAGTCCGCTGACCTATAGTGCCACACACGGCGGCGACTCGCAATACGCGGTCGAAGTGGGCACGTGAGTGGCACTGTACTCCTTATCAGGCAGTGGTCCGAAGAGCCCAGAGGGGCGTCTACGGAGACCACATATCCGTCGGGATGGGAGGTCAGCAGAAGATCCAGCAGGGAAGGTAAATGATCGTCGACATCTGGAATGCGCGTGGGCGCTGTAACCAGTTGTGTCAGTTCATTTGCTAGAGCAAAGTCATGGACAGATCTACCTGCGTGATCCGTTGTGCGTGATCCCAGCCAATCGGCGTGATGGGCATTGAAATCGCCCAGGATCACAATCTCCGCAGATGGGACCTGTTGAAGTACGGAATCTGCAGCCGTTTGTATGTGGTCCATGAGTCGGTCCGTTTCGCTGTTACCACTATGGGACCTATAAAGACATGCGTAGATGCGGGGATGGTCATCGCAGTCTATACGCAGCCATAAGGTCGATAGGTCCCTTCCTTCAAGACTGCCGAGGCGTCGAGCACAGATATCCTCTCGGACATACACACATACCCCAGCCCGCGGCACAAAGGAATGCTCCAATTTGTACCCGGGGTATGAGAGATCAGTGGTGTCTGCCGGAGAAGATATCTGCGTCTCCGTAAGAAAGAGCAAGGCCGGCTTTGTCGTCTCCAGATGGTGGTGGACGGCAAGCAAATTAGTGCGCATACCCCTGACGTTAGAGAAGTCCACGTTAAGCGTGGCAGGGGGTGCGACGATGCCTTCTCGTTTGCCCCGGACAGTTTTAGTTTTTGAGCGGAAATTTGCCCTCCCCAGAATACGCGGGGCAGCCTGAGCGTCCAAGCTCTGGCAAACGCCAGACTGTGGACGCTCAGGGGGGGATTCTCCAGCGGTAGAGCGACTGGTACCCCCCTGGGGTAATTGTACTTTTAAGTCCGCTGTCATTTGGGGAGGGGGAAGAGGGTGGGCCTCCGGATACCTCTCTCACCAACCGAAACGCGGCGAAAAGCCACTTCACGACGATATTCTGAGAGGCCGTGGTATTTCACCGGTCGAGCCGGCCCATTCATGCAGCAAGCTGCGTGGCTCTACCACTGTTAAGTTAATATAATCTGCGATACAGTAATAAGCCCTTGAATATAGTCTACTTTTAACATATTTCTTAAATTTACATAACGATAATTCAACCGCGTCGTTTGGAAGCTTATTATAAAAGCGTATACATTGACCTGGAAACGCGTTAGAAATTTTATGGAGCCTAGTAGTGGACACAGCAAGTTTGTTTTTATTTCTTAAGTTTAATTGATGAATATCACTGTTTTTCTTAAATTTAGTTATATTTTTATGAACATAGATTAAATTATCATAAATATATTGTGAATGTAACGTCATTATTCGTATCTCTTTAAATTTACTTCTCAGTGTATCCCTGGGACTCATCATATAGATAGCACGAATAGCTCGTTTCTGGAGCACAAAGACCGAGTCTACATCCGCAGCACTACCCCAAAGCAATAGACCATATGACATAATGCTGTGAAAATAACTAAAATATACTAAACGTGCAGTATCAACGTCGGTCAGTTGACGTATTTTCTTTACAGCGTAAGCGGCTGAGCTAAGTCTACCAGATAACGTCTCTATATGTGGGCCCCACTGTAGTTTAGAGTCTAATGTTATCCCAAGAAAGACAACCTTATTGACCAATTCCAGTCTCCTGTTGTCCATCACGACACTGGTTTTTACTTGTTTAACATTTTTTGTGAAAAATCTAACATATTTGGTTTTGCTACCATTTAAAAGCAAATTATTAGCACTAAACCAGTTTACTATCTTTGAAAGAGCATTGTTTACATCGTCAATTAATGATAGTTGTCTCTTTACCTTAAAAACTAAAGAAGTATCATCTGCAAACAAAACTATTTCATGATTGTCCTTTACAAGATAAGGTAGATCATTAATGTACAAAAGAAACAGGAAAGGTCCCAAGATAGAGCCCTGCGGCACCCCCATTGCTACGGCTGATCCATGTGATCTCTTTCCGTTAACATCTACTGTTTGGATCCTATTACGTAGGTAAGAAGTAAGAAGATCCAAAGCAATGCCCCTTATGCCATAGTGATGTAGTTTTCTGACCAGAGTCTTATGCTGGACACAATCAAAAGCTTTAGATAGGTCACAAAATACCCCATAGGCATCCTGCGACTCCTCCCAAGCCTCAAATATACTTTCGAGTAATTTTACCCCAGCATCACATGTTGACCGTCCTCGAGTGAAACCGAATTGTTTATTATGCAACAGACTATTTTCATTAAAGTATTTAAGTAACTGAGCGAGGATTAGTTTTTCGAAAATTTTACTTAATGTAGGTAGTACAGATATTGGTCTAAAGTTAGTGGGTTCTAATGTACTACCTGATTTATGCAACGGAATAATCTTGCTTAGTTTCATCAGGTCAGGAAACACACCACAATCAATACATTTATTAAAAATCACAATTAAAGCGGGAGCGATAGTGCTAAATAAAGATTTTATAATATATACAGAAATGCCCCACAAATCAGCCGTCCTCTTAATATTAATTGATTTAAGCGCGACATTTAGATCAAACCTATCGACATGACGAAACTTAAAACCGTTAAAAAATTCAGGTACGTTTTCTTTAAGTAACGAGTCTGCAAGGGAGGTGGAAGAGCCTAGAGCACTAGTAAGATTGACGGGGAAAACAGAAAAAAAATTTTCAAAGGCATTGGCCACCTCATAATCTGAGCTGGTCTCATGGCCATCGACACATAACTTAAATTCTGAATCCCTAGCCGGACTCTTACCAGTCTCTTCACTGATGACTCTCCAAGTGGCTTTGATTGTGTTACTACTATTTCTTATTTTACATTTAATGAAAATAGATTTCGCTACTTTACAAACACGTTTGAAAATCTTTGAATATAATTTTACATAATTGCCAAACTCTTCACTGCGGTTGAATTGTCTTTCATAGTACAACATGTACAAAGTTTGCCTACTTTTATGAATCCCTGTGGTTGCCCAGTCGCCAAAGACGGGGCTATTAGCAACAGTGATCTCCCTGGGAGTAAATATTTGGTTAAATTCGCGAAGAAAACAATTAAAAAATAAACTATACATTGAATTCGGTTCTAATTCATTATCTAAAAAAGGTAAGTTATTGGCTAAGTTAGCTTTCATACATTTCAAGCGACCAGCTGTTACTGGCACAAAAGAAATTTTTTTCTTCGCTTCATTTTTATTTTTTAATTTTATTGTAATCATTTGCCCAGAATGATCAGAATCTAATTTATTAATAATACTTTTTTGTGTAGGATTAATATCTGTATATATATTATCCAAACAGGTAGCTGTAGTAGCAGTTGTTCTAGTAGGCTCCATAAATAAATTAACCAAATTATGGGATTTAAAAAGACTTAGAATTTTACAAGTTGCAGTTGTATTAGCAAGAATATTCACATTAAAATCTCCACATACTAAAATACTTTTATCTGAATTAACCGACCGGTGAGCTCGACCGGTGAAATACCACGACCTCTCAGAAGACCGACGTAAAGAGGCTCATGCCGCGTTTCGTTCAGTAAGAGAGGTACCCGGAGGCCCACCCCCCTTCCCCATCCTATCCTATCCCCTATCCCTTAAAGGTTGGCAACGCAACAGTAATACTATATGTGTTGCTGGTGTCCATGGGCGGCGTTGGTTGCTTACCATCAGGTGACACGCCTGCTCGTTTGCCCTCCTATGCCATAAAAAATAAAAATAAGGTACACAAGGTACAAACATACGTACATGTTAATACAAATATACATACATAAACATACATGCACAAATGCAAATACACCTACATACAAGCATGATAATGTCAGTGATTTGAAGATTTTCACGGACTGCACTTTTCTTATATCAACGGAAAATTGATTCCACAACAGGTTGCATAGTAAATGATTGTCCAAAAAAGTTGGTGGAATGTCTTGGACAGAGAGTTTTAGTTTATTTTAATTTTTAAGTTTTTTTATGGGACAGCGGCCAAACGAGCTAGCCGTTCACCTGATGGTAAGTGACTAGTGCCTCCAAGGGGCACATATAGTATTTTTTTAAGGAATAGTGGAAACATATTCGACTGTCAGTTTGAAGGCAGTCATCGTCTATATCTAAGCTGGCTATAGAACAGATTCAAAAGAGTCTCCAATTAATTGATTGGGGCAGAGAAATTTAACAAACATTCTTACTCTTTTTTGGGGGGATATTAACAACTAAATGTTCACTAAATCAGACACAGCGCCCTCTAGTTGTAACCTAAGCAACCAAATGCTTAATTATGGAAACTAGATAACGGATATTAATGCATATCTTACGTACACTTATCTTACGTAAATACATACTTATATAGAAAGACACACAAATGCAATACAAACATTCACGCTTGTCATAAATATTTGTATTCGGATTGGAATCGAACCTAAAACCTTCTATTTAACGTCGAAAAATAGATAGATGGTGTCAATTAGAGGTGGATTGCGGGATCGGAATGTTAGAAGAAAATCGGAGCTGCTATATGGTAGCATGAAGGCGTAGATTCGTTTCGTTGAAGGATCAATATGTTATGAAGCCTTTTAGCTGAGTTAGTATTATTTTACTCACTACCAACTTGAGTAGTAATTGAATTACATAGATTATACTGGTTGTTGAGATGGACAGAACAGGAAGTCTTATAATATTATTTATGGTAGGTACAGGGTATTTGCAATATTTGCTATTAACATAACATAACTTCACGCCTTTGTTACCCGAAGGTGTAGGCAGCGGCTGGAGGTCTGCCCGGCCTGGGCGGCCGAGCGCCGAGTCCTGGTCGACGAGATCGGGCGAGACTTGTCCCCGCCGGCGTTGGTCGCGGCAATGCTGGCGGGCGAGGAGGAGTGGAGGGCTGTGGTCTCCTTCTGCGAAGCTGTGATGCTCCAGAAGGAGGCTGCCGAGCGGGGTCGGGAGAGAGCCGATCCCGCTCGAAGGCGGCGGCGGCGAGCTTAGTGATCGCCGCCGCCGACGGGCCGCGAGGGCGCACACCCCGCGGGTGCGCCCGGGTCGTGGACCGGGAAGGATGACCCCCCGGTGCGGCCGGGGAGGGTCGTCGGGGGCGGCGCCGGCCGCGCGCCTCTTTACAGCGCACCGTCGGAGCCGCCCCGGCCGGGGGAGCTTCCACCGAGGCTCCCCGAGGACGAGCACCCCCTCGGGGCCAGAGGGGGGGGCGACGGCGGGGTGGACCAGGGGGCCGATGCACTGTCCTGGGCCACCCCAACGCCGGAGGAAGGCCGCTGCGAGGTTTTAGTGGGTAACCCTAGGATCGGATTGCAGTTCACTGTTTTGGGAGTCCCACACTACCCCCTGCCGTCCCTAGGCGGGGGGTGTGCATAAAGCATTACCTCGCGTAAAAAAAAAAAGGCAGCGGCTGTTAAGCCTCGTCTCGCCGTTATGTTTACGTCCCAAATGGAATAGGTGGCGAACCTATTGCCATACCGGGCACACAGTTTTTCAGTCAACTATTTAATTTGGGACGTAAACATAAAGACGAGTCGAGACTTAACTGCCTACACTTTCGGTTAGAAAATGACGTGAAGTTACGTTGATTGGAATAAATAAATAGCAAATATGTGATAGCCCCTCTATTGTTGTTTTGTTCTATTAAACAAAGTTTCCATCGGCAGCTCAATATAAGCTGTATTCCTAAGACTATTTATACGGATTCCTGCAGGAACATTACTATATGTATACGCATTACTTATATTATGAAATGACCTCGACACTGCACCCCACTTCTAAATCAACAGTTTCGGGTTCGAAACATAAACACATCACCTACATGAACACATATAGTGTTACAGTAGCGTTACTGGCCTATATAATGGGATATGGAAATGGGATGGAAAGGCCTGTATGGATGGAAAAGTGAGACCTCTGGATACCCCTCACCGTGGTATTTTTACATAAATCATTATTTGTTATATACTTCCTTCTGAAACACTCCAAGACTAGATTTAACAGCCTCTGTCCACGTCTTCGGGTAGAAAAAAGCGTGAGGTTATGTTATGTAAAACTATAGGCACCGTGATGATATTGTTTCAATACGGTCTCTGGCAGGTCCCCAAATGTTAACAGGTGTGTCTAATATTGTCACGTTTCTTGCATGACCTCAACTTCGCCAGACGTTACGTGACTTTACTTGAGTCCGGTGAAAATATTAGATACTATTAAGGTCAAATTTTATAACAAATTCTTTGTTCATTTTTAATTTTATGAATTTTTGTCAGTCATCAATGACAAGTAATCGCAGATATATATGATATTATAAGGCATTAGGCACTCTCGTCTTTTCCGGTAGGCTTTCTGAGGTCGTCTGACCATCAGACTAGTGGGCATACTACACTACGCTTACCAAGTCGCGGTCTCCACTCTAAGACCGTCTTACTCCAACTACCATCGGTCCTTCGGCAGATGTGACCAGCCCACTGCCACATCAGCGAGCTTATTCTACGAGCTATGTCGGTTGCAAATACTAACAGTCTTATAATAATATTTCGTTATTATATTAATAATTCGTAATAGTCTTACGTGTTGAATCGCTGCCTATATCTCTCGGTATAAAAAGCGTAAATATATCAAAATATCAATATGGTGAACCGCATATTTCTGCAAAACACATATAAACACATGAAATACCCTCTGATACTCCCCTTCAGCTCATAAGGCTTCCTTCTTTCGTTACCCTCAGACCCACAATCATGAATACCATCATCAAGCTAGACGATTATCATATTTCAAGATTATTATTAAACTTTTGCCAATGTATTTTCAACCCTATCTTTTAGAGTTTAAGGTATACTATCGTTAGATGGTAGACAGTTAGTTCTTAGCGTTAAGTAACAAGGGGTGGTTGCAACAAGTTACAACTTGGTCCGGCATTCCCCCCACAAGTTTGTTTGAGGTATGTCTCGTACACATCCAAGTGTTTGCTGAAAGTATTAGAACTGACGAAGCTATTTTGACTGCACCATATTTGTAAAGTTAGTTTTTGTTTAATATCTAAGTAGGTAGGTAATAAACTTTTCGTAATTTTCCTGTATTATTTTTTCGTTATTATTGCGAAAAATGGATTAATAGAGAAGACGTTTAAGCAAAGTACATCATTTTCGAATAATTAGAATATCTGCAAAGAATGGAACACTCAAAAGTGGATGGATAGATGAAATTTAAAAACAGTTTTTTAAATAATACAGGAAAATTACGTTTGGATCGCCATCAAATTGCAAAAGAAAATCTGCATAGACTGTTTGCAAATATTAACTTTATGAATTGGTTTCATATTCCCCTATCGATATCCTCTGTATCATTTAATGTACCTATTAATTTATATCTTGGCAACTAAGTCGTTTAAAATGAGAAAGAATACGTCTTGATTAAATGAACATTCAATAGAAAAAACATATCATGCATGGTTCGGACATGTAGAAAAAATGGATGATGCAAGATTGACTACGAAGATACTCAATGCAAAAGCGGATAGCTGTAGATGTCGAGGACCAAATAGAACATGTTCTAGCGGAAGGTGATTTTAGGAGCCATAAAAAAAGACGCGCGTGCATGAAAAGAGTCATGAAAGTGAATGAAGCGAGTGAGGCGTGTAAGAATCGTGCCTTATGTCGCTCTGTTCTCTGTGCCAACCCCGCAAAGTATTTGGTGTGAAGTTATGTTTGTATGTATGTATTATTACACCTTATGAAGGTCTACAAAAAAGGCTTAGATGGTGTATGTCTATCTCTTAAGAATAAATACAAATTGCTTAGACTATAATCAGATGGCGCTGTTGTAACATTTGCGTCGTAAAACATTAAACATTGGACATACTCATATAGAAAGTAACTTCCGATGTTTTCCAAGGGTCGTTGCTCGCTGGCACCGGCTAAGTGCCGACAGATTTAATGTTCGACACATACTGATTTATGCCTTCAGCGAACATGGTGCGCCATGATGTATAGCTCTGATATGTTCTATGAAAATAGGCCGTGTTTTTCAAAACATGTTCAAAACAAGTAAGAAACAAACAGAAAAATAAATTAAAAGCAAAAATCCTTTTTAAAGAAGCTTTTATTTAAGCGCTCTAAAAATAAGAAAATAATATTTCCTTAAAAATTTCAAGTATCAACTTAGAGCCTCAGTATGTACAATATATATAACTAGCTGACCCGGCGAACTCTGTTTCGCATCAAATGTAATAACTGCTGCCCCGCTATGTTAATACTGCAATATCTTTGACAAATTTGAAGTCGATAGCAGCTATAGGTTAAAAATGGGAATTTTCCATTGTTAACACCCCCGCAACCCCCCTTGTGGGTGGAATTTCGTAAAATCCGTTCTTAGCTGACCTCTACTCGGCGAAAGGAATAATCCTACCAAATTTCAAGTCGCTACGCCTTATGGTTCCATAGATATCGTGATGAGTCAATATATAGGTGGAAATCTCTTATATATATATAGAAGATAGATAGATAATAAAAGTGTCGCGCGAGTTGTAAATAGACTGTTCTAATTTTATAATGTCAAATCAAATAAAAATAGCTTCATTTTCTGGGGTCTTTACACACAGTTAAATATAGTCCGTAAATACAGATATTTAGCTTTTTATTATATTTAAAGCATAACATATTAAAACACGAGCGCTTGAGAAAATTGCCTCATTGGAACAAAAACGCACGAACGATTCTGAGTGTAAGGTTGTCATGAGAAGAAATGGGCAAAACACTCATGTAAATTAATCTACTAACTTTACTATATTATCTCTTGCAATTTAATTACCTACTGATAGGGAGTCAAACCTCGCGACAAGCTTTTATTATTATATAAATTGTACACACTGAGGCTCTAAGTTGATACTTGAAATTTTTAAGGAAATATTATTTTCTTATTTTTAGAGCGCTTAAATAAAAGCTTCTTTAAAAGGGATTTTTGCTTTTAATTTATTTTCTTATTTTTATTTATAGCTGGCTAGGTTAGTGTCATTTCATTCAACGCATCATTATTGCAAGTTAGTTCACCGCTTAATTTCAAACAGTCCAGCTCTTCAATAAGGCGATCATCTTATTAAATTTCAGCTTAGAGCTTTCTTTTCCATTTAATCGCAATGATGATTTTTAGTTCATAGCCATATTGTAGAAACGCATCAAAAATATGCATGCCGTCATCTCGGATGGTCCACCGTATTGTATTTTGAATGACGTCAGATTATTTTTCGAGTTATTCTCAACAAGCCCTTTCATTTGATACCCATATTGTAGAAATGTATTAAAAAACAGTTCCTCTATCTTGGATGATCCGCCATATTGGACTTAGAATGACGTCACATATTTTTTTCAATTGCTCATAATGAGCCCTTTCATTTGATATCCATATTGTACAGAAGCTTAAACTATTTTTCCTCAATCTTGGATATTCCACCATATTAGATTTAGAATGACGTCATATTATTTTTTGAGTTACACTCAATAAGCCCTTTCATTTGATACCCATATTGCAGAAATGCTTTCAAAATATCCATTCCTCCATCTTGGATGGTCCGCCATATTGTATATAGAATAATGTCACACATCATATCATGCATTGTCATCCAAAGTAAACGTGTATACAAAATTTCAGCTCAATCGGTTGAAGATATCTACTTCAAAATTGAGTTGCAAGATTCCACCGAACATACATGCTTACATATATACATACAGTGCAAGCTAAATAAAAGCTTTTAATATTATGAATGAATGAATGAATGACATGTTATTGAGAAGTGTCACGTGACAGTTATATAAAATAATAGTGTAGGGCCTCTGAAATATAAATTCTCTGCTCAACTATTGGCTATTTAAAAATAACAGTTAAGTTTTTTTAATATATTTTAATAGGTAATAAAACATTAGAGCAGTATGTCTCCGACTCGTCGTTATACGTATTCTGATGTTATATATTTAAAAACTAGCACTATACATGAATTATACATATAAAACCACCCCTTTAACATCCTTTATCTATTAAAAAAGTCATATCAAAACCCGTTGCGTAGTTTCAAAGATCTAAGGGGAAAGACAGCGGAAAGTGACTTTATTTTATACTATGTAATGATAGCAAGTATTTTTCCCAAGTACTTAATAGCTAGAAACATAATAACTATAGCATCAAGTTAGAGGACTACGCAGAACACTTGCAGCTAAAAGCTTAAAACTCAGTCTGTGTTAAGTATTCAAGTGGCACAGCCGGTAAATCTACGCACCTGCCGATCGTACTGTGACAGAAATCATAAGCTGTAGCGTGTCGAAAAAATTAAATATACATATTTAAATTTAGAATCATTCAAATTATTCCCACCACCCAACGAAAATGACAGCTATTTTTTTTTCTCTTTGACATAAAATTACCTACCTGGTTTTAATATCGAACGAATGAATGAACGAAATAATTTCCGCTGGTAGAGGACGTCATCCTTCGAAAAGCACTGGTTCTAAATCTTTCGCAGGAAGTTTCGTCGCCGTTGACAGCTCTGTCTGTAAACGCGACCTACCTATGTAATCGTCGGTGTATCCGAAATTATAGAGCAGTTAGTGGAAGAAATGAGAACACAATAATAAACTCAGATCTGAATCTGAGTTTATTATTGTGTACACTAATACTATGGAGAAGCCTAGAGTGTACGGACTCCTGTGTCCAACTAAACTGTATATACCCTCTTATATTATTAAATGGCGTGATAGAGTGATAGCGACAAAGAATAGATTTTTTTTAAGAAATTAGACAAATATAGATTTTATTATGAAACATTTTTTTTTTTTTTTTTTTTTTTTTTTTTTATGGAATAGGAGGGCAAACGAGCAGGCGTGTCACCTGATGGTAAGCAACCAACGCCGCCCATGGACACTAGCAACACATATAGTGTTACTGTTGCGTTGCCGACCTTTAAGGGATAGGGAATAGGAGAGGATGGGGTAGGGGGGTGGGCCTCCGGTTACCTCTCTCACCGAACGAAACGCGGCATGAGCCACTTTACGTCGGTCTTCTGAGAGGTCGTGGTATTTCACCGGTCGAGCCGGCCCATTCATGCAGCGAACTGCTTGGCTCTACCACTGTTAAAACATCCACGTATATTGTTGAAACCTACAACTTCGGATATTAAACGAGCTATATAATTATAAATTAATATATTATAAATGTGTAAGCTGCTTGTACTTTAGAACTTTCTTCGTGTTTACCCTTTGTGTAGGGTCCCCACTTGGGTAGCAGGTGCGCTCTCGGCTCAATCAAGCCACGACAAATTGTCCTTAGGAACCCTTTGACGATGTTTGTCTTCGTACACAGGAATGTCATGGCATGTTTGAAATTTTTACCAAAGTTTCATGCGAAGTTGTCATACTTTGGTAACCTACATTTTATGCCATGTTAAGTAAATATTTTTACATAAAATTGGCGAATAAAACCAGATAGTTTTTGGTGGAAATTCACAAGTAACCTCGTTTAATATTTGATGTAGTAAATAAAAAGTCCAAAATTATATTTTTTATTACTTTTGATGCGGAACAAAGTTAGCAGGGTCAACTAGTATAATGATGTATCATGATGATGTATGATAAAAACTAAAACGTCTGTAATAAAAACAAAGAAACAAAATTAACTTGCCTGATTTTTCCTAAACTTCATATTCACAGATTACAATAATAGTCCTGTCATTTTAGACATTTGAAATAAAGAAAATTCCGACAAAGCCAAATCTTCGTAGAGACGCAAGTACAGCTATCTTGTCTTCCTCCAACATCGGCATCTGCTACTCAACATTTGTTTCGAGTATACTATCAAGTTCAGACATGGCAAGGCAATGAACTGAACTCTGAAGACTGTGGTTGGAAATTGATAAATAATACTTTGGAACCGATTCGAACTTTACTGCCCCCTGCTCCAGGAAAACTTCTTATTCATTATTTTTTGCAATTGCAAGAAAGGTTGTAGTGCCAAATGTGGCTGTAAAAAAGTAGGGTTGCAGTGTTCTCCAGCGTGTACCAATTGCCAAGGTGTCTCTTGCTCAAATGTTCAATTAAATACAAGAGAGGAAGATTCATGTGATTTTGATGAAGAGACAACTGATTCATCTTCATTTGAACAATTTCTAAGCGTTCCTCAACAGGAAGGAGAAGAAGAGGAACAAGAAGAAATTGAAGAAAACATGATTGTTGAAGTTGAATATGAAGAGTATGAGTCAGATTAAAGTAATAAAAAAAAGTTAGAACGACAGTTAAACCCTACTGGGTTTAACTGTCGTTCTAACTTTTCTTCTAACCCATATCAATAATCTTCATACTATTAAATAATTATTGTTCCTGAAAATAACGTCATAAAGGTTCGTGGAATAGGCCTACCGGGGATACCACGTTGAAAAAAACGCGTAGAGTACACTATCTCACAGGTGGCGTGGAAATGTGCGCATATTATGTAGAACTTGATTCTTACAAGCGCAATATCTGGGAAATAGTGGGTCTTAGAGAAAAAATCATAGGAACCATTTTTATAGAGAATTTTAAGATCTACAACTTTGCTCTGAGTACTTTTTCGATAAAACTTACCGTTTTCGAGAAAAATCCAAAAAACCTAAAATTTTGACCTTGGGCCCCGAATAAGTCCCTAAGCTCACATGGGACTGATGGGGACTTTTGACACTTTATTCCTTGTGGTAAACCTAAGGTCTCTACGAAGATTTGGCTTTGTCGGAATTTTCTTTATTTGATCACTATTTTTATGTCTAAAATGACTGGACTATAATAGATAATGGACAAACGGAATTATTCATGCATTCATTCGTTCATTTAGACATTTAGGTGCTGCGTACAGAAAAAAAAATATTTCTTATATGTTTGAGGATAAATATCTATACTGGCAGTCATGCATCGATTCTATCGGGCACTAAGCCAGCTCAATTTCTATATAAGTAGCAATTGAATGGTACAATATTTATGCTCGGGATGATCTCGGAAATGTCTAGAATAATATGTGTAGATACATTTTCATGTTAAATAGTTTTTTTAAGTCTCGGTGGTCCAGTGGTCGAGCGCACGGCTTCTGATCTAGAGGTCCGGGTTCGAATCCTGACACTGGCTCACACCAATGTCTTTTCGAAATTGTTTTCGGAAGTTAAGTGTGATAAATACCGATGACTGAAATCTTTGTGCCCGGTGGATTGCCACCGGGCACAAAGATTTCAGTCATCAGGTCATCAGTCAGGTCATTCAGTCAGGCGAACCTATTGAGGTTCGCCACCTATTTCATTTGGGACGTAATCATAACGGCGAGACGAGACTTAACAGCCGCTCTGCCTACACCTTCGGTTAATAAAAGGCGTGAAGTTATGTTATGTCAGTTTTTTAAATTCCAGAGAACTCGAGAAAAGGAAAGAATATTCAAGTTTGAAGAACTTATCCAATTCAAATAAATTATGGACAGTAAAACCTCCTTTACAAAGATTATGAAATGACTCTAATGAGTTACCATTTATTTGATTAATGAAAAAGCTGAAATATGTATTAAATAAGTGAGTGAAAGTCAAAGAAAAAATCGTCATCATTTTGATATCAATAAAGACAAAGTTGAACAAATTAAGACATTTAAAAAGCAATTTAAGGAGTAATATTTAGAAAGCGTATAAATTTTACCCCACGCGTGCATCGAACCTGCACCGCAACCCCTTGGCACAATAGCTTGGGGCGCGACTGTTTCATAATTTATATCGTCTTTGTCTAAAGTTTCTCAATTAACTTTTGTTTCGGTTAGATCATAAAACAAATGCTTTGTAGCTAATATATATTGGCGTTTTGGACTGTTGCAGTGTCACAAATCTTCTTTAAAATTAGTTTTTTTCTCCCTCAACTTTTACAATATATAGTGGAGTTTATGAAGCCTGTAGCAATAGTTTTGTCAGGCATGTTTCTTCTTTCTAGCCAAATTTTTCTCTCATCTTCTCTTGAGTTAGTTTTAAATTGAGTAACATTGATTATGGGAAGACTAAGAGTTAAGAAGAATTAGAAAAAATATGATATATTTTAAATAATATAATTAAATATTTTAGGATCGCTAATCCTTCGGAGCTGTCGGTGATAAAACCACAGCCGCGTCACATTTCGAAAGGATGACATGGTGTGCTGATCCCTGGTGGGGGAGAAACCACCAACGGAAACATTAGGTGGTGACGAGAAGGATTGCCGTGTGGGATAGGGACAGGGAAATGATGATGGTATTTATCAATCAACACTTTCATTAGTAATTAGTGTACGTGGGGATTTAAAATACTGATCGCAAAAGTTGAAGAAAAGTGCTTAAGAGTTAGACCATTGAGACTTTATTATATAGAAGATGGCCCGCATTAAGTGAAATTTCTTACTCACTTACAACACCCACATATATATTCTATAGTAAATATTACTCCTGATAAAACAAACCATAATATTGTGAGATTACATGAAAATTAATTTACAGTTTCCAATAATTTATTATAGACAATAACTACATAATCAAGTTGAACGTTCAAAGGCAATATATGGTTTAATTAAATTAAGTTTATTCATAGACAACAATTAGTATTATTAATGATCAGTCTTCATACAAATGATCTCTGTTTGATATTAATCCAGCGATTATACAGTTATATTGTACAATAGTTGATTTAATTACGAGGATTAAATTACATGTATCATTAACATGATATTACGTAAATATACATACATATATAGTAAGCCTCGTCTCGCCATTAAGTTTACGCCCCAAATGGAATAGGATAGCGAACCTACTGCCATACCGGGCACAAAGTTTTCTGTCATTGATATTTATCACACATAACTTCCAAAAATAATTTCGAAAAGTCATTGGTATGAGCCAGAATTCGAACCCGCGACCTCTGGATTCAGAAAAGTTATTAGTGTTAGTAATTATTATAAAAAAGTCTCGGTGGTCCCTGCTCGACCATTGGACCACCGAGACTTTTTTATAATAATTATATATTTATTTATATTTATTTACATACATGAAAAAAAAAAAAAAACCTTACAATTATTATAGTACAATGGGCGGCCTTATTGCTGTGAGCAATTTCTGCCAGGCAACCTTAGGATGGACAAAAAATTAAATTTGGAGTGGGCAGTAAATGTTGCGTACAATATATAATTAATAGAATAATACAAAATAAATATTCTGAAGGTTAATTCAGTAATAAACATACTCTCATATATATACATACATACCATTACATACAAATATCTACACATACATAAATATAATAAATCAATATACATACACGTACATATAAAATACATACATACACATACTTAAAACACATACATACATAATACACTAAGAATGACTAATAACTTGACGTGGATGTAGTAGTAGTAATAGCTTTATTGTGATGATTCCAGGTAGTGTTCTTTCACTGTTTTCTTGAACGCCCTTAGGGTCTTAGCACGTCGAATTTCCTCCGGTAGTTCATTCCACAAGTTTACTGCTTTAACGGTAAAGGATTTGGCGTAGAAACTTGTGGAATGTGGTGGCACTTTAAGTCTCAAATTGTTCGATGACCTCAGATTCTGGCAATGAGTGTCATGTAAGTACTGGAAACGTACTTTGAGATAGGAAGGAGTTGAAGGGTCGAACAGAATTTTATATAAAACTGAAAGGATACGAGCATTCCGGCGAAATCGTATTGGTAACCACTTGAGTTGTTTTCGAAATTGTGAAACATGATCATATTTGCGTAAGCCAAATATAAATCTTATGCAAAGATTTTGGAGACGCTCAAGTTTATCTAATTGGTATTCGGCGAGATCAGGATAGCTGACGTCTGCATAATCAAGGATGGGCAGAAGAACAGAATTTGCAAGCGCAACCTTGGTGGCTATGGGTAAGAAATTTCTAAGTCTTCTGAGAGACCCTCCAGAAGCAAACAGTTTCCGGCTCACCTCTTGTAGCTGCGGACCCCAAGTTAGATCAGGGTCAATAATAAGGCCAAGATTCTTTACCTTTTCACTTAAAGTGATTACAGTGTCCTCAAAAACAATTTCCGGTAACTGTGATTTGTCAATTTTTGAGGTGAGCCGACTACTACCTATCATGATTACCTGCGTCTTGGATGGGTTGACCATTAGTCCATGTGACGAGCTCCATGCACTTATCCGGGCTAAATCCTCGTTAAGTATACGGTACGCTTTATATAACTCGGCAGGTTTGGCCTGCAGATAAATTTGGAGATCATCTGCGTAAAGGTGGTAAGAAGAAACAAGGTTATTAGAGATGGAATTTATGAAAATTGCGAAGAGTAAAGGAGATAGCACGCCACCTTGAGGAACACCGACGTTGGTATTGCACCAGGAGGAGCAAATGTTTTCAATGTTAATACGCTGTCGGCGTCCACTCAAGTAACTATGAAACCAATCTGTCACCGTTGGAGATATGTTAAGAGAGCGAAGGATGCTTAAAAGAATGTCGAAATCAACAGTATTAAAGGCGTTACTGAAATCCAGAAGCGCCAGTACTGTCAACTTTCCAACGTCCATCCCAGACCTGATGTCATCCGTAACATTGAGAAGGGCAGTAGTAGTACTATGACCAGTGCGGAATCCGGATTGTAGGGGATTTAGAAGCTTGTTATTGCAAAGGAATGTGCTTAATTGGATGTGGACGAGACGTTCTAGGACTTTGGAAAGGAATGGCAATACGGATATGGGTCTATAGTCTGAAGAGGATGCAGGTTTACATTTTTTGGGTAGGGGAATAATTTGGGCATCTTTCCACGATTTGGGAAAGACACCCTTGGACAAGGAATAATTGAGGATATAACAAATGGTAGGAAGAAGCTCATCGAGGATAGGTAGGATCATGTTACGGCTGACACAGTCACATCCTATTGCGTTGGACGTAATCGACAATATGCTTTTCTTAACATCACAAGCAGTGACAAGATTAAAAAGAGAAGGGGCATAATCAGGGGTAGGAAGTGAAGAAAGATTTTGTAGTGTATGAGCCTTTAGTGTGCCATCAAACTTAGACACGGCCGAGAAATGTAGATTGAGTAAATCGATGTTGACGTCTTTAGGATTTATGCTCTGTTGACATTTTCCAACCCCTAGAGATCTAAGAAACTTCCAGACTTTAGCTGAGTCTCCGTTTTGTACTGACTTGTGGATATGTTGGCGTTGTGCGTCCCTACACACCTTATTGCAGTGATTTCTAATTGCTATATATCTTTTGTGATTTGTTCCGTTAGGTTTAATTTTAAAACGATATTTCGCGGCGGCCTTTTTAGTGATAAGAAGTTTTATATCTTCAGTTAACCATGGTGCAGGAGGATGCTTAATTTTGACGGCTCGGATAGGTGCATGTTCATCATACAACTTGATGAGATTCGATGTAAAAATTTGCACTTGCTCATCAATTGACCCAGAGGTGAATAGCATTGTCCAGTCTATAGCTTTAGCATCTTGTTTTAGAATTTCAATATTCATACCACCAAAGTTACGCTGCAAAAGGATTTTTCGTTGTGCCCTAGGTGGACGAAGCTTATAAGAAAGAAATATTAGGTCATGATAAGAGAACGCGTCCGCGGAGCATTGGCCATGCTTAGCGACGCGCTCACTGGAAGAGACTAGAATAAGGTCGAGAAGTGAAGGAGTACAGTTGGGAAAACGATGAGTGACATTGAGAGGCAATAAGGAGAGATTACAAGATTGGACAGTTGAAGAGAGAAGTTTAGAACGAGTATCATTTTTAAGTAAACAAGTATTGAAGTCGCCCATGATTATCGTGTGGCTGTAATTGGGAGTAAGATTTATTAGTAGGGTTTCAAAGGAGGAAAAGAAGTTAACGTGAAGTGAGGGACAGTAGTAAACGCCGAGGAGGACTTTGGTATGTTTAAGTTCAACCTCAATAAAAAGATGTTCACCGGAATTTGATGGCGGTGGTTGAGGAGACACATCAACAATTTTATAGGAAATGTTAGAACGTAGGTATATAGCGACCCCTCCACCGTTACCATTTGCGCGATCATTTCTAATGAGGATGAACCCAGGAAGGGAGTAGGACGTAGAGGGAAGACAGGGTTTTAACCATGTCTCAGACACAAAAACTGCGTGAATATTCTTACAATCAAAAGACGCCAGCATATCGGAAAAATGAGCCGGAATACTTTGGGCATTGATATGACAAACATTGAAGTTTCCGGGGACATCGTTAAACTGTGCTTTAAGGCTATCAGGCAAGTTAGAAAAACTACCAAAACTAGCATCAGCTTCCAGGCTAGTAGCCGAGTAAAAACTATCATCATCACTGAGATTATCATCAATGTCAATCATTCAGACAATATAAAATCCAATAAATAAATATATAGGTATATAATAATATATAAGTATATAATAATATACAGATAAAATATATTATATAAATAGATAAAAATATACAATATAAAATAAATATATGCAATTTTCTCTAGGTCAATTAACAACAAGCAATGTGTTGGTGTTTCAGTTAATTTCATCTGCCAGTTGCTGACTTAACAGATTATAGCGTAACTAATAAAATAATATGAATAACACAATATGTACATGTATGAAAATAATTATTATTAAAAAAAACCAACACACTAGGCTAGTGTATTGGTTTTGGTCTGCTAGGTTAGGTTAAGAACTAAGAAGTTAATTGTAATAAAAAGACCCGACTTAAAGGTCCTAGCAACCAGGTCGTTAAATTTATAAAAAACATAAAAAAATAAAACTGAACGTCGTTAGTGTCATGTAAAATTAAAAAAAAGAAACAATAAGTATGCAAACAGAAATGGAGTTAAATGATATGCATGTAAAATTAAGGTACATATTGGGGTTTCTCTTTAATCCCCATTGAAAACAGCAACTACAGTAAGTAATTACAAAGAGATTTAAAATTACAACTGTGTATACAGGTAGATTTATAGTGCTAATGGATTTTAAATGTAATCAAACCATTGTTCAGGGAAAAAAATAAAATAAACAGATAAGTATCCGCTGGAGTAGTCACCATTTTGAGCAGATCAGCCAACCGTAAAACCAGGATTACATATATACATTCATGTATGCATAAACAACTTGTTCAGACAACAAGAAACAACAGTATTCACAAGAACAAGGTATTCACAACTTAAGTAAATTATTTTTTGTTGTGAGTGACAGCTCTCTTTGATTTAGATGTCACTCTGGCAGTGTTAGCAGGCTTCTCTTTTACCGTCACACCCTGGAGTTCACTGAGCTTGGTTACTCGATGCCGTACACCATCAGAAGTAATTATGTGGACAACCCCTTCCTTTGTCCAGCATTGTGATATGCCAAACCTTTGGCGGGCTGCCATAAAGGTTTCATGTCTCTGCTTAGTAAGGAATTCTGACAATGTGATGCCAGAACCCTTTAACTTTGTTTTAGAGAACCACAAGGCATCACGTACAGAGGTGGTCATAAATTTCACTATAATGGGCCTCGGACTATGATCTGCTGAGGAGCGCCCTAATCTGTGACAACGCTTTATATCACTATTGGTAAACGTTTGCAGCTTAATAAACTTCTGAACACTGCTGACTAGTGTTTCAGATGTGTTTTCCTTAGCATCCTCGGGTATGCCATGGAACAGCAGCATCTTTCTCCGTCCTCTCATCTCTAAATTATCAACAGAGTGTGCAAGAAGTTCTATTTGCCTCTGAAGGCCACTCAAAGTTTCCATCATAAATTTTTTAAATGTGGCATACTCATCTGCCAATCCAGCTACTGTAGGCACTCCTGCCACCCCACACTGTATCTTTGACAGTTCAGTTTCGAAGCAAGCCATTCTCTTTTGAAACATGTCACTTAGGCTACTTAGGGAGTTCTGTGCCGAGTCCATAATGATTATTTATTGTTATAATTGGTTACTTTTAAGAGGAGTTGATTATAAACTGGCAGAAATTAAATAGTTAATTGCTTATAATTAACATAAAATGACTAAAATAAACAAATTTAAACATAAAATCAATAAAAATATACAAGAGTAAAATTTTTTCGTACTTGGTGTCACAACTACCCGCAGTAGAAAAAAAAAGATCATATCAATATATAAGATCATATTAATAGAATAAGATTTATAATATAACAAGACACACATTCCATGACCAAATAGAACGTGTTCTGGAGGAAGGTGATGTTAGGAGCTTCAAAAAAAGATGCGCGTGCATGAAAAGAGTTATAAAAGTCAACGAAGCGAGTGAGGTGTGTAAGAATCGCGCCTCGTGGCGCTCCGTTCTCTCTGAATCCTTCACAATTAAAGAATATTTTAACACTAACCCTCTACAATGTAGAGGAATAATGTTAAAATATTCTTTAATTGATGATGATGTAGAGTCTACATCGTGATGGGTCTGGGTTTCAATGAGTCCGATAAATACCCGTTTGATTTTCCTCCTGATATCCTGATATTTTACTCAATTCACAGTACTAGCACAAGAGAACGATCTGTAATACTCCATTTGCTTACGCTGACTCAGCCTTTAAAATGTATGTAGGAGGCACAACCTAAGTCGACATATTACTTCCTGTGAAACAAGGTACATGATTAGGGCGGGCTTGGAACAGGTGAGTGCCATATATTGCAATTTAAACTTCACTCAGTTCACTATTTACTCTTTGTTCTGTATTTGTTTATTCTATCTAAGTGTATATTTGTACTTTGTATACACATATATACATAACATCACGCCAAGTCCGTTGCGGAGTTGACAGAGAGAACAGAGCACTTTCTTACACATCTCACTCGTTTTTACGACAACTTACACAACTTTCATGACTCTTGTCATACTCGCTCGTCGGTATTTAAGGCCATGTTCAATATGGACATGGAAAGTGTTAAGAAAATCCATCCTCGACTACTACCTTCTGCTTTTACACTGTATATCTGCTTATTCAATAAATACAATATTTTTCGCATTCTTTGTCACATGATTACATTGAAGTGTCGAGTTAAATATTTGAGTGAAAAAATTTTGTTCCTCGAGAAAAACGTTGTAGCTGTTATACTTTTACGAATTTAATACCTAAAGGTAACAGTGGTAGGGCCACGTAGTTTGCTGCATGAATGTACCGGCTCGACCGGTGAAATACCAGGTCCTCTCAGAATATCAGCGTAATGTGGCTAATGCCTCGTTTCACTCGATGGAAGAGGTATCCGGAAGCCCAAATCCTTCCCTCTCCCCTCCCCATTCTACTTTGGACCCCTTTGCTATACCATTTTCAATGCCGGCAACGCAACTGTAACGGATGGAAAACGGGTAGTGGACAATAACATATTTTAACGTAAATATGATTACATAAATATAATAGTATTCATCATTTATTCACTCATCCAAAGTTATTCCAAACCGAAGACTGATCCAAGAGTAATTTATGTTAAGAGCGTTAAATTTCCCCTAACATTTCAGCACTTTCATGGAATTTGTCGCTGAAGATCCATATACATATTTGCTTAAATTATTGTAAAGAATTCCCTAGGCTCTGTCACTGACATTACGTCTCTCAAATGGCAGACTGACAAACACGGAGGGCATTCGGAGGGAAATATCAATCGCTTCAAATTGTGCCCTCAGAGGGAGGGAGGACCTTGAATGCCAGAATCACTACTGCCTAATGATGCATTACTCTGATTCACGACTCACTTTACCTATAGATGGCATTATCTGTATTTTATATATCTGTTAAATTAATTTCAACCTAAACTCCTAGTTGTCAAAGTTTATTGTTGTGTAAACTAAATGGTTGATATGTCTTTATGTTACATAGTTACTGTCATAAGCAGGTTATCGAGTGTTCCGCAACTATTCATTCTTATCGTGAACGTCAAATGCAATTCAATATTTCATCGCTTACAGTGTAGAAATAGATAATTTTTCTCCCAAGTTTCAATACTTAATAAGTAAATTCTAAAGATCTTCCGGATAATTTAAATTTAGTTAAAATTTAAATTATCTTCTACCAAACCTCGACAGGCCGAATTTTTATGCCCTAAATGGAATAAGGAGGCAGAAATTCTTGCTATACACCGTGCACAATTTTTTTGTCAGTCATCGATATTTTTTTCAGTCATAACCCACTGTACCGTTTGCCCACCTATCCCAAAATAGTAATATAACAGATATATAATAGCCATAACAAATAGCAACATAATAAAAGGAGCTTTTTCAAAAATATACTAAACAGTAGCCCTACAGCTCGCATCACTAATGACCGCATCTTTTTCTACTGCAGGACATTTTGTCCCTCATCTTGCGCAGTCTTGAGATGACAAGACACAGTCTAAGTACTTCACTTACGACATGTTTTAAAGAGCTTGTTTAAAGTGTCATAGTCGTATGTTGATATATGTGTTGTAAGGTGATTGTCGTGAAGACACATAGCTTTGTGAAGTTGTAGAGCAACGCAGCACGCTGCATGGATGGGCTGGCTCAACCGTTGAAAGATCACGACCTCTCAGTATATCGACTTGTCGCGTTTCGTTCGGTGAGAGAGGTATCTCCTTGGAAGAGGGTGTGCCGTCCTGACACACCCTCTTCCAATCCCACTCCCTTAAAGGCTGGTAATACAGCTATAATACTATCAGTGTTGCAGTATCTATGAATGGCGGTAGTTACTTATCATCAGGTCTATTGCTTACTTTTTCCCCCGTATACCATAAAAAAGAAGAAATATACGAACTATCATGAATTTACTGCTTAAGTAACTCATTTATAACTCAAATAATTAAGATTTTTAGTTCGCCGCATAAATGGACCGCTTCGACAGATTAAATACCACGACCTTCCAAAAAAATCCATATAATGTGGCTTATTTTGCATTCAGTTTGTTATGAGAGTTCACCGGAGATTCACTTCCTTCACTCTCCACTTCCTATCTTTCAGCCTATCGTATCATAAATTCTAGCAACGCCACTGTAACCCTTTTGAAATGGCAGATGTATGCAGGCAGATTTAGTCACTTATTACCAGATTCCTCGCTTGCTTGATTGCCCCTTTTCTCATAAAAAAACTGCTCATTTATTTATATTTTTTCAGTATATTTATTCATGTGTCATATATTGGTGAATGACTGTATGCGAACTTTTATTTGCCTTTGTCTCTGATACATACCAATAATTCAAATAACTGAACTGAATACCAACCAATAGCCAATAGAAAATTTAGTTCAGTTGATTTCGAAATATCAGAAAGTTCAAGATCATTTCAAACACTTCAACCTCAGAATTGATATTATGTAGCAAATTATATTTAAGCTTTTGCGTATTAGCATCAATGTGATCCTGATCCATGACAATAGGTTTAGCATATTTAAACAAAAAATATAAATGAAAATTTATGTGTCTGATTTAATATTCTATTGTATGTATAAACTGTTCCGTAATGAATATATATTATATTATCTATTTGCAGCTAGCGTATAAAAGTGTAAATTAGGTTTTCTTTTTAGAAAAAATACTTTATTTAGTTCTTATATAAAATCTTCCGCTTTATTAATAGAATTTGGATTGTTATATTTTTAGATCACAATGACTTAAGCAATACTGTGTTGAAACATGTCATATGAAAACATTGTTATTACGCGGTCCAGCTCTGATATCTAAGCCGCTTACAACGAAAAATCAATTTCGTTGGGTGTATCCTAAAGAGTGACCACACGTTTCGTTGCAAGCTGTAGAAATATCTTAATACTTTAATGATTCCTTATTTGCAAGACTATGCTGCGTTTTATATATTTATATTTTTCAAAAAAATCCCTGAGGTGTTAAGTTGAATGTTACGACATATTTAGGAGGATGAGTTAAGAAATTATAAAAATTAACTTTATTTTCTAGTCTCCTTCTTATACTGTTTAACTTTGTCATTTTTCAAACAATAAAATACTTTGCTTTGTAACAATTTGATTTTTGATCTATAATTTTATCCATCCTTCTAGCGACTATATAATAGTTTCATATTTTACTCTCACAAACAGACCTCTCCACGGGCTGTGGAGTTGATGATCGACGTTACATATGGTTTTTGAAGTGAAAATTCTTATGCGACTTCCAAGCATTTAACGTTTAACACTCGTTTAAACCAATAGTTCCGAAATTCCGCTAGCTTTAATATAAACCGTATAAAGGTACTAGTGATATTATTGCTATTCAGCGAAGTAATACGTACTTCTTGTTCTCTTTTAATTTACCCACCCTAAATATGAAACTATTATAAGTATCTGTAAATCATGGACAGCCTACTCGCATAACCCTACTTGTCGACAGAATTAATTTCCTGGCCTATAACTCTCGTATATTGGACGTTCGACGACAGTTGCGAGTGGTTCCGATTTATAGCGTTAGTGTCGCCACCAGGTACCCCAGTTATTGCGTGAAGCTGTAATCCTTTGTGGGATGCGCTCAAGCATTCCTGCTCAGAATGATGGCATTTCTTTCGTAAGGCCATTGTTGGCGGTAATAAGATTTCTGTAGAGGTCAGATTTGAGAGAGGAACCCTTTAAGGGGCATTAATTTATATATATAATTACATAGTATAAAACAAAGTCACTTTCCGCTGTCTGTCCCCTTATATGCGCATATCCTTAAAACTACGCAACGGGTTTTGATGCGGTTTTTTTAATAGTTAGAGGGTAGTAATAGGGTGTCAACGGGGTGGTTTTGATCTATAATTTATGTATGTAGTGCTAAAATTGATAATTTTCAAGATTTAGAACTTTAATTGCAAACGCTGCCTGTACCCTAAGTGATAAATCAAAACATCGTACTACATTATTATACACATTTAAAGGTATACAAAAAAGTCTGCGAGGGAATATGTCTATCTCTTAGCGATAACCCAAATTGACCATTATAATTTTTTTACTTATTACGAGAAATAAAGGCCTATTTACGAAGCAATTTTAAACATTATAGTATTAATTTTCATCCAATTAAGTGTCTTAAATAGATTGTGCATGTAAAATGGATGATCCTGGCCCTTTACAGCATGCAATTTAAACGAATATTTACGAAGATATTGCAGTATTAACATAGCGAGACATAACAGCATTTATTACATTTGATGCGGAACAAAGTTCGCCGGGTCAGCTAGTCCGTAAAACCGTCTCAAACACAATGGCTTTCTGCAGTAAAAGTAGATATTTCTTCGGTTCTTTTTATGTATATCTGCTTATTGATTCTCTTTCTCCTATTATTTTCGTGATGCCTGGCTGCATTCTAAAACTTAATTACTGATATTTTGAGTCATTTTAGTTCTTATCTTTACATCTAAAGCTATTTAGGCTTTATATATTGTTACGTTATTATTCCTGGACTTACCAAAGTTGAACGTCTTTAAGGAGCGTAGTAAAATGTCTTAAATATTGTCTATATGTGTCAGATATGTATGTTGAAGATGTTGTTGGAACACCTGTGCGGTGTGCTGTGAACAACTCGTTAACTCAAGGGCTCCTTCACATATACTATGTAGACTTAAAACTCTCACAGACTAGACTACAATAAATACATTTTTAAATTGATTACGATAGATAGAAATTCGGATTTTAGATGTTTTTACCGATTTTAATAAAATATGATAAAATGCAAGGCTGATGTGGTGACCAAGGTGGAGAGAAGTATATTAAGATGGATTGGTCATGTTGCAAGAATGGATGAAAGCCGACTAACTAAAAGAGTATGTGAGTGGCAGGGTCGGGATCGGGATACCAAGACGGACCTACCACGACCGAAATAAAAAAGGCAAAATGTAATAGTACCCGAAACCGACCTGAATGCATGACGAGATGTATGACTGTGGATGAGGCGAAAGATGTGTGACAGGATCGTAGCTTGTGGAAAGCCAAAGTCTCTGCCTACCCCCATGGGATACAGGCGTAAGCCTATGTATGTAGTAAATTATCATGGTTAATGCATTTCATTAAGCTTATCATGAGAAATTAATGAGATAAAAAATATATATATTGGATAATTCCACAAATCATGACGCAGTTGTAACAAGAGTATCATACTCATTCAGGGAATAAGAGAAAAAAAAAACATATACATTCGAGCATTTTTTGTGTGAAGCTTTATCTTAAACGTGAATCTTGTACTATCCAATCCTATCCTGAACCTAAATATCTAAACACTACAAATTTCCAAACCACTGAGTTAAATTGAGCGAGTGAAATTATTTAACGCCTCTTAGAAATATCTATACATTATTATGTGGCACATCTAAACATTTCTAAGTGCTACAAACGCTG
Source organism: Euproctis similis (assembly GCA_905147225.2). Lineage (NCBI taxonomy): Eukaryota > Metazoa > Arthropoda > Insecta > Lepidoptera > Erebidae > Euproctis > Euproctis similis. Next base: position 4,228,516 of record LR990118.1, on the reverse strand, counting down.
TTGGTGCTCGAGTAGGTCGCTATTTGTATCAACGTGGATTAGTATAAGTGTTGCCAGTGTGTGGTGCACCTGAGTCCCACGGGGTGGGTATACACACCCCTTTCTATAGGGCTACGTGAGGTCACGCGTATACTTGTCCCACACCAGTCCCACTCTTTGTTTTGCCTTGTTTTAATTACAAAGTTTACAAAACAAAGCTTGATATTATCTGGACGTTGTCAAAGTTTGAAAATGTTGTTGAAAACTTTAAGATATTTCAATTAGGTCACTAGCTGGTCATATGGAGCTATAAAGCGTTAGCTGTGTTAATAAATCACAGGGAGGGTAGAAAGAAATGAGCAATGCAAGTTCAATACAGTTTACTTTCCGTGAAGTTTTGTGGCTTAACCTAATGCTTCATGACTATTCACAGAAAAATAAATTATATTTCTGTTGTAACTGTCTGTCTCCGCTGTCTGTCCCCTTATATGCTTAGATCTTTGAAACTATGCAACGGATATTGATGTGTTTTTTTAATTGATAGAATCTCCCCATCCCCTTTTCGATTCCTTCCCTATTCCATTTTAAGCACTGCACCGCAACTATTTTAACTATTTTAATTGATAAAATCTTCGCATCCCCTTTTCGATTCCTTCCCTATTCCATTTTAGGCACTGCACCGGAACTATAACCGAATTTGTGTTGCAGTTGTCCATTGGTGGCGTTAGTTGCTTACCACTAGGAATCTCACCTACTCGGTTGCCTATCTATATCACAAAAAATATAATAATAAACTTAATCTTTCAAAGTCTAGTTACAACCAACCAACAACGCCGTCAGTTAAAGGCGTGCAGTTACAAAATAATTTTTTTAATAATTTTGAAACAGCTACGAAGACCAATTTCACTTGTGTGAGTGTTACAGAGAGAAGTATTTCATTCTTTAATAGGCATTATATTCCCTTAATCGCCACTCATGTCACCTTCAGAAATGATAGAAGGGTCTCTTTTTATATAACTTCAGAGTTGGTATACTTGAGGTCACAGATTAACTAATAGAAAAATCTTGTCTAATACTGTTTTAAGTATTTTGTATTAAAGTTTACTGAAATACTTTCTGCCTAATTTATTTTATGTATTTCACCTTCATTACGGGCTAAGCACCTGCCCTATTCTAAATATTATAAATTGTTGCAGATTAGTTGACCTAATAAAAACAAACTCTGTAATTTAAATGACGTGTAAATTGAACATGGAAGACTGGCACATCAAGCTGTGTTTGATTCTACGGCGTAGCACTTCTTACGTAGCAGTTTGAAAATCTCTTGTACGACTACTCTTGTAGTATGTAGTACTACCAAGGATAGATGTCAATAGTAATATAGTATAGTTTACAATTGAAATACATACAACACTTACAACTAAACTCATATTCATTACCCACCATATTTTTATCTAATATATTTTATTTACTATATAAGTAAGAAAAAATAAATTAATTACATAATTTACAAATAAATAAAAATAGGTAAAAAATCTTTTTAAGTTAAACGGTTTTATGTTAAACATACATTGCAATGTTTAAGATAAATGTACTAAAAACCAAAAAATAATAAAATAGATACAGTCGTGGGAATTATAAACATATGCATAGACTAGACTAAAATAAAACCGTGGGGCACGTCAATTGTCTACAAATTATCGACTTAATGTGCGATAGAAGAATCGTTTAATTCGTCGTTAGGCAGTTGGCCCGCAGACGGTGAGGAAATTACTTACTGTTTTCTTGCTCATGGAAATTCCAATAGTTATACACTCCATGTAAAGAAAAGAGATGTTTCAACTAGTTTATCGTTGGACATTCACACTGCTGGCTGGCGAGGAATCGTTTCACTGCTCGTAGTTTGTCTTTAATCGAAAAAACATAATATGTTTTGTCTTTTATCATATTATGAAATATATCAAACTTTTATCATATTATGATAAAAGTACTACTCGCTCACCACTATGAAACCCTAAAACTCGCTTATAATCGAGCTTGCTAGCTTGTTTCCACATTCTAGCCCTACTTATCACACATCCATCGTTGTCGGTTGAACAACTGCCTAATTATAGTGTAACATTACAAAACAAACATTTTAATCAACGATTGTAGACAATTGACGTGCCCCACGGTTTTATTTTAGTCTAGTCTATGCATATGTTTATAATTCCCACGACTGTATCTATTTTATTATTTTTTGGTTTTTAGTACATTTATCTTAAACATTGCAATGTATGTTTAACATAAAACCGTTTAACTTAAAAAGATTTTTTACCTATTTTTTATTTTATATATATTTACTAGCTGACCCCGCAAACGTTGTCTTGCCAAAAAATAAAATTTAAAAAATAAGGGTTGATCGTAGGGGGTTGAAATTTTAGGGTTGTATGTATTTTTGTATCTCGTTTTATAAAAAAAATAAGAAACAGAAAAATGTCGAAAAATTAAAAAAAAATATTGAGGAGTGGGCTACCCTTGTGATTTAGGGGGATGAAAAATAGATGTTGTCCTATTCTCAGACCTACCCGATATGCACACAAAATTTCATGAGAATCGGTCGAGCCGTTTCGGAGGAGTTCAATTACGCACCCCGTGACACGAGAATTTTATATACATATTAGATTTTAATGTTACGAAGAATTTTTCAATAAAAGATATTAGATATTTTACTGAACCTGAAAACATACAAATACAATGATGATTTTTCTCACTATAGGCATCATCAAAGTCACGGCACATAACATATCATAGTCTCAGTGGTCAAGGGGTCGAGCTCCCGGTTCTGATTCAAATGTCGTGGGATCGTTTTCGGGCTCACACCACGTAGTGGAGGGAGTGAAACACAATTATGTTCAGTAATTAACTATTATCGCATGAACTGCAAAATAATAAATATACATAGATTGAAAATAAACAAAAATCATATCTACTTCCAAAAAGCAGAAAACCTAGGTTTTGTTGTTATTCCTTCTATAATTCCCTCCACTCCTCACCTTTGTACCTGCAGTCTTTTCAAAATATAACTTTAAACTAAAATATACTTATATATTATATTATATATTTAAACTAAAATAAATAAAAAAAAACTTTTTTAAATTTTGCTAGAGAAACACATAGCATAAAATCTTATAAAGATTCCTTGACTGGCCCTCGATTCCTAGATTTTGCAGTTTTTATGGCTAACGGTACACGAATAAAAGATTTTTGGGAATTCTTTTCGAAAGTTATGACTAGGGTAGAAGGTGAGAAGTTTTAAAAATAATAGCTTCCCTGAAAACATATTTGCAAGTTTAGAATCGTGATTACATTTATCACCTACCCTTATTTCAATTACTTAAAGTAGGTTTAACAGTGGTACAGCCAAGCAGTTCGCTGCATGAATGGGCAAGCTCGACTGGTGAAATACCACGACCACTCAGAAGATCAACGTAAAGTGGCTCATGCCGCGTTTCGTTCGGTGAGCGAGGTACCCGGAGGCCCACCCCCCTTCCCCATACTTCCCTATCCCGTATCCCTTAAAGGTCAGCAACGCAACAGTAACACTATGTGTTGCTGGTGTCCATGGGCGGCGTGGGTTGCTTACCATCAGGCGACATATGCTTGCTTGTTTGCCCTCCTATCCCATAAAAAAAGGTAAGGGTTGTTCGTTGTTAGGTAAGGCCAACGGAAATATATCCCCATTGGTGTCGGCCCATTCATGTAGTTAACTGTCTACATAAAATAATAAGCATTGGTAAAGCTATCGACTGCAGAATCGAGGTTGGCGGGTTCGATTCCCACCCGAGCTCAAATATTTGTGACAAATAAATGTTTGTATGGCGTTTGGATGTTTTTCTATGTATGTGTGTAGTATGTATTTATAAAAGAAAAGTTTAAATGTATTAATATCCGTTATCTAGTATCCATATCACAAGGTTGGAACTAGAGGGCGCTGTGTGTAGTGTGTCCTAGATATTATTATAGTATTCCATTAATAACTTGAGTTTCAAACACATGTTGGAGACTTTGGTAGTCTCCAACATAGTAAGCCGCCATGGTAGTAACCGGATACAAACAAATATCATTCTTTGACTCATCTTATTGAATCGTCGATGCCTGGGGACTGTGTCCAGTGCGACAGCTGCTCGATTCGCAGGAAAATTTAAATTATTTCTATATTTGAAAACAGCAATTTGAAAGGCTTTTAAGATATATTAAAAACTGGTAGATACAAGCGGGATATATTGTCCAAATATTGGACAATATACATTGGATTTGTTCTATGCCACGTGATTAAAATCTGCCAGATATTGTTTTAGTATTTCCTTCAATGCCCATGTAGTGTGCTCTATAAAAGCACGAAAGAAGAACTATTTATGATAAAATAAAAATAGGTAAAAAATCTTTTTAAGTTAAACGGTTTTATGTTAAACATACATTGCAATGTTTAAGATAAATGTACTAAAAACCAAAAAATAATAAAATAGATACAGTCGTGGGAATTATAAACATATGCATAGACTAGACTAAAATAAAACCGTGGGGCACGTCAATTGTCTACAATCGTTGATTAAAATGTTTGTTTTGTAATGTTACACTATAATTAGGCAGTTGTTCAACCGACAACGATGGATGTGTGATAAGTAGGGCTAGAATGTGGAAACAAGCTAGCAAGCTCGATTATAAGCGAGTTTTAGGGTTTCATAGTGGTGAGCGAGTAGTACTTTTATCATAATATGATAAAAGTTTGATATATTTCATAATATGATAAAAGACAAAACATATTATGTTTTTTCGATTAAAGACAAACTACGAGCAGTGAAACGATTCCTCGCCAGCCAGCAGTGTGAATGTCCAACGATAAACTAGTTGAAACATCTCTTTTCTTTACATGGAGTGTATAACTATTGGAATTTCCATGAGCAAGAAAACAGTAAGTAATTTCCTCACCGTCTGCGGGCCAACTGCCTAACGACGAATTAAACGATTCTTCTATCGCACATTAAGTCGATAATTTGTAGACAATTGACGTGCCCCACGGTTTTATTTTAGTCTAGTCTATGCATATGTTTATAATTCCCACGACTGTATCTATTTTATTATTTTTTGGTTTTTAGTACATTTATCTTAAACATTGCAATGTATGTTTAACATAAAACCGTTTAACTTAAAAAGATTTTTTACCTATTTTTATTTTCTAGTTTTTAGTTTTTATTTCGCATTCTGTTTAATTCATTTAGTGCTTCATTATTGCAAGGTTTCTTGCCCGTTAGTTTATTGCAGTCCAACTTCTCTATACGTAGTCCCTGCAAAGATCTTACTCTACTAAGAGCCACGTAGGCTTGACCTTCTTCAAACAGTTTCGCACCTAAGTATACGACTGCGTGATCCACAGTGCTGCTATTTCTATCACCTTCACTTTCTTTAGCTCGTTTTGCTTTTTACTTTTCTTTCGCTTTTTGAAGCCTTCGTTTACGTTGTGTTGCAGTTTCTGTTTTATTTGTGTTTGTATTTTTTATATTTTTTTTTACCATTTTGTTCCCACGAGTAATGGACATTTAAACGGTCGGCCCCCCCAGAGGTCCAATAAAGGGGCAAGGCTATGTACAACAAGATGCGCCTGAGTCTTGAGGGGAAAACGCTAACGACATATCATTTTTATCCACCCTACTGCCATACAGTTCTCGGCGCGTTTTAACCTTTCACCTTAACTTGGGTGGTGTACCGCTAACGACGTATCATTTTTAGCCACCCTAACGCCACACAGTCCTCAACACGATACAAAATCTTGACTTGGGTGGTGGATTCAGGCTGGATTAATCAGATACCTAAATTACAGATTCAATTTCTAAATTTAAATCTTATTATTATACGCCATTTAGTGGCTGCGCCCATCTTAAATATTGAGGTTGTATAGTGCACTGTATTCTTCTTGTCAAGCCCTTTTATTTGATACCCATATTGGTGGGATTGATAAAAAATTGTTATCAGCCATTTGGTAGCGGCGGCCATCTTAGATTTCAATTTTGCATAGTAAATTGTATTCTACTTGTTGAGACCTTTCATTTGATACCCATGTTGATGGGATTGATAAAACCTAAGTTATCCGCCATTTTGTAGAGGCCGCCATCTTGGATTTCAATTTTTTATAGTATATTGTATTCTGCTTGTTGAGTCTTTTCATTTGATACCCATATTGATGGGATTGATAAAACCTACGTTATCCGCCATTTTGTAGCGGCCGCCATCTTGGATTTCAATTTTTTATAGTATATTGTATTCTGCTTGTTGAGCCCTTTCATTTGATACCCATATTGATGGGATTAATAAAACATAAATTATCCGCCATTTTGTAGCGGCGGCCATCTTGAATTTATAAAGATAATGAATAAACATAATTGTATTGTCACCAAAATCCAAAGTGTATACAAAATTTCAGAATAATCGGTTGACAGGAAGAGGGTGAAATTTGAATAACTAAATTTGACCCAAGAATAAAACAAACGGGGTGAGCTAAATAAAACCGTTTAAAAACTAGCCACGCTGAACGGCAATGCTAATTCTCTGTGCGAAGAATAGACTAGCCTTCTGGTTGCGAGAGGCCGCGATCAGTCTCTTTTATTATTTTTTTTTATTTTTGTCTTCATAGAATATTTGGTACCGTGGAATAGAGACCTCACCTAATTACATTCATTGATGTAATTTATTCAATAACCCATAATTAACACAGAATAACTTCTGAAAAGTTGTTTAGTTGTACTCCACTTGACTCTTGAAAACATTTCCGAAAAACTCATCAGAATGCCACACTATCAATTTCTTATTCTGCTTTTGCTGTACCACTGGTATATACGCGCAAAGTATTATAATTCAGATCAATACCGAAATGTAGCTTCAGTAACAATATCACATTAGAACAATTCGCGCCATATATTATTGGAGCAGACATTTCAATCACATGTAACTGAAGCCATTAGTTGAGTTTCGTCACTGGTACATACACGTCTCTATAGAAAGTTGTGAACAGTTCCCGATTTATTGCAGTAACTTGTATTCACGCTTTTGAAATTACCCGTCACTTATACTCGTATGTACAGGGTAAAATGGGGCGGGCGTATTGTTGTGTATATGTGTGTAACTTCACGCGTTTAATATACGAGAGTTTCGGCAGTGGTAATTATGTATGTTTATAGAGAATAATTTGCAACTCCTACACAAAAATATGGTCTATTATATGTCATTGGGAGCAAATGTGCAAATGGGTACAGTGGAATATGGTAGTAAGTGTTCAGCGCCTAAAGTGATAGATACGGATAATTATAGATCACAGTTTGTTGCCGATATTTAACTTCTCTCAGTCAGCCGGGAGAGAAAGAAAAACATATGGCTGACAAGCTTACACAGCACAACACCGAAAAATGGCGGGATAACCATTCCACAATATGGGTCAATCTAAATGTTATTGGTAGGGGCAAGCAGCGGCATGTTAAAAAGTTTACCCCTACCGTCTCCAACCCGTTAGCTCAGCGTGGGGACTATGGGCAAAATCCTCCTGATGAGAAAAGCCCCCAGTTCCCGATGGTCCCGCTGTTCCCGGCCAAGGCAGCGGTCGACGTAACGGTGAGACAGGGGGTGCGAAGAATCTCCGGGTTACGGCAGGCTGTCAAAAACAAGTACGGATGGATATTGTTTATGGTATTGAGAGGCAAACGGGCAGGCGTGTAACCTGATGGTGACCAACAAACGGCGCCCTTGGAGATCTGAACACACACTGTGTTAAAGTTGCGTGGCCGGCCCTCACAATATGGAAGGGGTTGAAAGTGGGATGGGAAGGGTACGGGGGAAGGTTTAGGCCTCCGGATAGCTCTCTCACGGAGCGAAACGCGGTAAGACACTTTGCACTTTGTATTCTGAGAGTTTGAGGTATAGTCGAGTCGACCCATTCATGCGGCGAACTGTGTTGCTCTATTAATAGTGTTGTAATGTTCAACGAGCATTCTTGATACATAAGTACATTTATGTTCAGTATAATACAGTGCAAGTTCCCCAATCATGTGGGGAACATTCACACACAGAGGGTTTGCGGTCTCTTTGTCCTGATGCTGCGGTGACGAGGTTTAAATTAATTGCTCTGTATTCAATTCAGTTTGTTGACATACTTGTGTGGGAATATATACCACTTATTGGCACTGATTAATGTATCCAAAGGCTAAAAGAAACTAAACGCTTACTATCAGTTAATTTTAAAGAAACTAAACATAACTTCACGCCTTTTTCTACCCGAAGGTGTAGACAGTGGCTGTTACAGTTAATTTACTTGGTTTTTTTTTCTACAATACGCACATCGCCTTCTAGTTCTGCGAGTGAAGTAACTAGACGCTTTTCTATTTTAAGCATCAACAACTGGGTACCCTCATTTTATTTGTTGTATCTATGAAGGTTGTCTGGAAGAAATCGCCGATAGCAACAAGTCTGCCTTTTCCTCGTATTTTTCTGTTTGTCATCTAAATGTAGTCTGTTTTATTATTAATATTCAATGAAGAAGATTAAAATGAATTAAATTTGTCTTTGCTTGCGTTATGAACTAGAAAAACACTCAGACAGTATATCTATATCATCAGTGTATTTGGGTGGGGATCGAATCCGCCGACTACTACACTGTAATCGATTGTTTTACCAATGTACCAAACGTCAAAACCATAGTAAACTACAAACAATTTAAGAAAACAAAAAAAAACAAGTAGTTTGAATCACGAATACTTTTTATTAAACCAAAAGACTTGGTTTAAAATTAAATGTACAATTTAAAGGCGGTACCATTTTAATAGCTATGGCGTGTCAAAGCTTCACATAAACTTAATCACCATCTAATTGCTCTATCGTGGTATTATTTTCGTACAAGGAAACCATGTAGCCATTTAAAATCAATTATATTGTCGGTCTACTTATTAGATATAAGCGAAATAACAGTAGGTAGGTAGGGCAGCCTCGACTGGTGAAACCGCTCAAAACAGCAACGTAAACTAGCTTGTGCCGTTTTTCGCCCTGACACGACTGACACAACCTCTGACGATCCCACCTCCGTACAATTCTTTAACCCATTTTAAAGGCCGGCAACGCAACTGCAACCCTGTGTTACAAAGTGTCAATGGGCTTCGTTAGTCATTAAGGTACGTTAGTCAGGTAAGGCCTGCTCTTTCCCCCTAGCCCATAACAAATCGAACTATCGTGGATCAACAGTCATTGCCGCACCTCCGGTAAGGATTATGAGCGGAGTCTAAGAGGATTCTAAGGTATCTCAGGTGGGCTATTTCACGCGTCACACACATTTTGTAACTTCATTTTTTTGTACCCTCACACCTTTTCCGATCTGAAGGTATAGGCAGCGGCTGTTACGCCTCGACGCAACTAATTTTGACAGCCCAAGCCCTTTATTCTGCATACTTAAAGTTGGAGAAATTATCGTAAAATCTAATGAATATTTTCGTAAAATACTTAAAAGTTATGACATTATATACGAGTAGCCAGAGAGGAAACGAAAAAGTCACTATTTACTTATTAATTCATGCAAATATTTTAATAGTTATTGATTAATATTAGCGACATTTTGGGTAAGCGATTTTGTCTGATTTTGTATGGAATGATTTCTAGTAAGTCACTTCTCTAGTCCCTGGCATACTATTTGGTCAAGACGAAAAAAATACATTCTAAACATGCACAACTTCACGCCAAGTCCGCTGCGGGGTAGTCAGAGAGAGAACAAACGCTATAAGTCTCGACTCTTTGACGCCTCACTCGCTTCTTTGACTTTCATAATTCATGTCATATACACTCGCCGGTATTTAAGACTCCAGACATCACCTTTTTCAAGGACTCGTTCTATGTGGTCATAGAAAGTATTGTGGCCTTGTGGCCTGGTCTGTCGTGATCCTCTACTACTGCCACCATCTTCTTTCTCTTCTCCTTAATCAATCTTGGATTATCCATTCTTTTTACATGTCTGAACCATCGGAGACCTGTATTCTAAACTTTTACTCCCTTTTAACAGTGATAGAGCCTAGCAGTTCGTTGCATGAAAGGACCGGCTTGACCGGTGAAATACCACGACCTCTCAGAAGATCGACGTAAAGTGCCTCATGCAGCGTTTCATTCGGTGAGATAGGTACCCGGAGGCCCACCCCTCTTCCCCAACCATAAAAAAAAACACTCTCCTCAAACTCTCATTTCCTCAAATAGTGTATACTTGAATGTGCATAAAACTTATTAGTTTTATATAAATATAAATTAATGTATATCTTTATACACTTAATTGTCTACAAATTTAAATATAATATGAATTTCTGTTCAAAGACAATCTCAAAAATATATCTGCATATATTTGTCAGATATTTCAAGTATCTCTATTGACTCAAAGAATATTTTCTATTTGAAATACCGTTTGAAACATTTTGAATGTTCAAAAGTATGAACTTTGCAAGTCAATATTTAACAAAGTTACTTTGGATCTTAATACTTGAGTCTTAAGAATACTTATATAACTTTTGAGATCAAACATCTAATCTCTTCAAATTTAGACAAAATTTTCAATAAAATTATACGAATAGTAACTTCCAAAGTGTTTGACGTTAAATTTCGTTACAATAGCCATTTCTTTGTTTAATAATATCCAAATTGTTGTGTTTGACTAGAGTTGATCGAGTTATAATTTAAAATATCTGTCTTAAGACAATATATAAAAAGAAAACCCAAAAGTTTTGTAGAACTTTATTCGTTTGTATTTATAACGTACTTCTAAATCAGACTGGGATAGTTAAGCCAGTAGGGTAAATGATGACTGTATATACAATACAACATAGCATTACATTACTTCGCGCCCTTTTCTACCCGATGGTGTAGGCAGCGGGTGTTAAGCCTTGACTCTCCGTTATGATTACGTCCCAAATGGAATAGGTGACGAACCTATTGCCATATCGGGCACAAAGTTTTTTAGTCATCGATATTTATCACACATAACTTCCGAAAACAATTTCGAAAAGTCTTTGGTGAGAGCCAGTGTCAGGATTCGACCCCGACCTCTGGATCAGAAGCCGTGTGCTCGACCACTGGACCACCGAGACTACTGTTACACAATATATTAATAAATATAATATATATAATATTCAGGCAATACTTCCAAGAAGATATACTTAGAAATCGCTACATTTATCGCCGAATCCATAATAGTCAGCGCCGATCAATCATCTTTTGTGAAATATATCCGCTGAAGCGTCAAAATCCACTCAACTAATAATAATTACACTACGTTGCAAGTCGTAAACGATGATCCAAAAAAAATCCAATATACTTTGAAGCCTTTTAAATTCCATTAGTGGCTGGGTCTAGTCTCAGAGGTACAGTGGTCGAGCCCACGGTTTCTGAATCCACAGGTCGCGGGTTCTAATCCTGGTACACACCACTTACTTTTTGAAATTAGCTAAATTCCAAAGTTATGTGTGACAAATATCGATGATTAAAAACTTTGTGCCCTGTATGGCAATAGGTTCGCCACCGTTTTTGTTTTTTTTTATGGGATAGGAGGGCAAACGAGCAGGCGTGTCACCTGATGGTAAGCAACCAACGCCGCTCATGGATACCAGCAACACATATAGTGTTACTGTTGCGTTGCCGACCTCTAAGGGATAGGGGAAAGGAAAGACGGGGAAAGGGGGTGGGCCTCCGGGTACCTCTCTCACCGAACGAAACGCGACATGAGCCACTTTACGTCGATCTTCTGAGAGGTCGTGGTATTTCACCGATCGAGCCGGTCCATTAATGCAGCAAACTGTTTGGCTCTACCACTATTCGACGTATATAACGACAAGTGGCTGTTAAGACTCGACTTTCTACTCGAAGGTAGAAAAAAGGCGTGAAGTTATGTTAGTGGGTGGATCTATATTAAGGATTCAAATTTCTTAGAGTACATGTGTATCAAATACCCAGGATCTAGCCAAGAAACTTCAATACTCACCTGGTTGCTCTTGAATAAGCGGAAGTAATATACTTACAGCTACGAAACGTGAATAACATAGTGATAGGTTTAAGTGCAGTCAATTACAAGTCTATATTTATGTATAGGGGTGGTAGAGCATAGAGAATTTCCTCGTACAATATAAAGCAACCCTTTTACTTTTTGTAGTTACATAAGCCTTCTGCAAAACCACATTAAAAACCTACTTTTTATAATAAAAAAAAACATAAGTTCACGCCTTTTTCTACCCGAAGGTGTAGGCAGCGGCTGTTAAGCCTCCTCTCGCCGTTATGTTTACGTCCCAAATGGAATAGTTGACGAACCTATTGCCATACCGGGCACACAGTGTTTTAGTCATTGATATTTATCACACTTAAATTTACGAAAACAATTTTGAAAAGTCATTTGTGTGAGCCAGTGTCAGGATTTGAACCCCGGATTTCTGAATGAGAAGCCGTGTACTCGACCACTGGACCACCGAGACTATATGTGTAATTTTATCCTTCCCACTAATATTATAAGTATTAAAGTTTATATGTATGTTGATTTGAATGTGTGTTTGGAAATCTTTCACGCGTCAACCGTTGAAATGCTCAAAATAAAAAAATGGTTATTAGAATTGACTTTCACTTTTTCTGATAGAAGTCGTACTTATTTTTACCATGAATCCAAAAAAGAACTAAAAAAAAACCATAAAGATAAGAACGGCTTTATTTATTAACAAAAATAACCTTTTTTACTTCAATTCAACCGTAGCATCGTTTCACAGAAGGTTTTCCTGTAATTCCCAGATCAACAGATATAAATAATACATAACATTAGAAGGAAACGGGTGGATTAAAAGAAACTCCGAGTTTCCCAAAGTTACAAGTAACAAAAACAATTATTTATCAGAACGCTATAAATGCTATAATCACAGGTCGGTAAAATGGAGAGCGGAGAGAAAAAAAATAACATGAAAAATTCTCAGCGAGTGAAAGGCGGAATCTAAATAATAAATTGTCCATTGTTAGATGTGGCCTTTTATACAAATGTATACTTATTTATGCAGACGAAATAATGAATTCCCGCGGGTTATGCGCGATTATGCAGATTTTTTTGCGAACCACTCTTTTTGAACTGTGGCACGCTTTTTTTTTTATTTGATCCTAATCGTTACGTAACACAATATTTTTTGTTCTTTTTTGAATATAAGTCGCCTTGGTTTTACATAAAAACTTTAGTAGAGTTAACTTTAGTAGCATTTTTTTATCGTTAACTAACAAACGAACAAACATAACTTCATGCCGGTATAACTTCCTGAAGGCAGCTGTTAAGCCTCGTCTCGCCGTTATGTGTACCAATTGCCATGAAAAAGCTCTCCCAGAGGAAGTAAGCTAGTAGTCCGTGTTATTAAAAGGAGCCATTAAAAGGCTTCGAACAAATTTATAAAGTAGTTTTTTCGCATTATAGCTTAAGACACATTTTGACAAAACTTTATGGGAGGACAAGAGATTTTAAACAAAGTTTCAGATTATTTAGTTTTCTTGTGAGACTTTATTGGAGTTTACTCCTTAAGAATCGATTTACATATATAGGCCCGGGGTATGAAAATTATGGGGACCAAAATCGTACTAGTCACGTGACTGTCACACGAAATGCGTTATGCAGTCACAGAGCATATAAATAAGAGTCGGCACTCCATACAATGTCCTGAGCTCTTTATAGTCACAGAATCGCGCTAATCTCAGAAACCACCAGTCCGATTTTAAAAATTCTTTCAGTGGTATATAGTCCATTTATCGAGGAAGGCTTTAGGCTATATTATATTTTCAAATCAATTAGGGATCCTTACTATAAGTCCAATAATGTAACCCAAGGTGTAAGAAAATGACTCGAAAATAATTCTTACATCGTGAACGCTGCGAAAACTATTGATTCTAGAATAAAACAATGTACTACACTTTTACAGAACATAAATTTGTCTATAAAAAAGTCCGCGATGGCATATGTCTAACTATTGTAGTTATCTCACAATAAGTGTTTTTTGAGTTTTTTAAAATAATTAAATTGATGTCGTTATAAAAATGCTTTATTTTGTACCTTGAATTTAACTTTCCTGAAAATAAATTACTTCAATAAAAAGACAGATTCAACACCTTTCTAGAACTGTTTGAATAATTCAATTCGGACATTTAATTCCAAAGATATCGCAAAATACAAAATGTAAGAATTCATTTCATAGGGAAATAATTAGTTACACTGATGATGTATCCGACTCGGACAGCTCGGACCGCAACAGCTAGCAGGTAGATTTTTTTACGTTTGTTTGTTGCTAAAAGGTACCGGTGGTCCAGATGTCGAGAACCCCACTTCTGTATAAAGTAGTCGCGGGTTCGAGTTCTGGCTCACAGCAATGACTTTTTGAAATTGTTTGCTGAAGTTATGTGTATTTAGATATCGATGACTATAAACTTTGTGCCTGGTATGGCAGTAAGTTCGCCACCTATTCCATTTGGGATGAAAACATAGTGGCGAAACGAGGTTTAACAGCCGCTGCCTACACCTTCGAGTAGAAAAGGCGTGAAGTTATGTTTTGTTGTTGTTTCACTCTTTGTCATCATATCGCTCAATACTTTAATCAGAATTTAAAATTTAAAAAAGTCTCGGTGGCGCAGTCGGCGAGCGCACGGCCTCTGATCCAGAGGTCCGGGGTTCGATTCCAGACACTGGCTCACACCAATGACTTTTCGAAATTGTTTTCGGAAGTTATGTGTGATAAATATCGATGACTGACAAACTTTGTGCCCGGTATGGCAATAGGATCGCCACCTATTCCATTTGGGACGAAACATAACGGCGAGACGAGGCTTAACAGCCGCTGGCTACACCTTCGGGTAACAAAAGGCGTGAAGTTATGTTATGTTTAAAATTTGTAGTATTTAATAGTATTTTGTGGTATTTTTATTTATAAAAGTTACTAGCTTTTACCCGCGGCTTCGCTCGCATTAAATCCATTAAATAGATATCAAAGATCATTACTATAGAAGTTAACCAATATGATAACTCTGTTTTATTGCTTGGCTGGAATTATTAGGTTTTAAAATTACTACTTACAATGACGTTTAAAAAACTAACAACATTTTTTAAGGTAAAATATATTTCTCTGTAACAAAAATAAATAATTTTGGACTGTAACAATTTTATAAGAGTACTAGCTTTTACCCGCGGCTTCGCTCGCATTGAAGCCAATAAATAAGTATCAAAATCATTACCATAGAATTGAATCAATATAATAACTCTATTTTCTTACTTAGCTGGGATTATCAATTTTCAAAATTACAACATTAGGTATGACGTTTAAAAATCTCACAATATGCTTTATTAAAATGCAACAACAAACGGTAAAATATATTTCTCTGTAACAAAAATAAATATTTTTGGACTTTAACAATTTTATATAATATAAATGCAGAGTATTAATGTAGGATATTTTTGTAGACTATATTATAAGTCTCTCCTTAGGGTGCAAATATATGTTAATTAAAGAGAGAAAAAAGAAAGTATCCTTTATTACTTCTAATACCCCCAAGAATATATGTACAAAGATTCATGATGATCTGTTGAGTAGTTATCCCGTGAAAGCGTAACAAACAAACTTACATTCGCATTTATAATATTAGTATGATATGAAGTATGATAAGTAATAAGTATAAGTAAAGTTAAGTATAAGTATAAGTATCAACCCTGAATACTGTAATACCGTCCCTCGCGAGGCATAACAGCCGCTGCCTACACCTTCGGATAGAAAAAGGTGTGAAGTTACGTTATGTTATCTAATTTACGAATACTGTAAAACTTCATTACTGAAGTAGCTAAATTTGACGATTTTTTGACAAACAATTGTTTTATCTTTCGTAATTTTTTTTAATATAAAGTACCCTATGTTACTTCTAATACCTTCAAGAGTATATGTACAAAGTTTCATGATGATCGGTTCAGTAGTTTTTGCGTGAAAGCGTAACAAACAAACTTACATTCGCATTTATAATATTAGTTTAAGTATATTAGTATAAAAGTATAAATATAAAATGTAGGATATTGTTGTAGACTATTTTATAAGTTTTTCCTTCGGGTTCAAAAATATGTAAATTACTTTAAAGAATATGTGTACAAAGTTTCATGATGATCGATTGAGTAGTTATCGCGTGAAAGCACGCAAACAAACTTACATTCACATTTATATATTACTAGCTGACCCGGCAAACGTTGTCTTGCCAAAAAATTAAATTTAAAAAATAGGGGTTGATCGTAGGGGGTTGAAAATTCTCAGACTTACCCGATATGAATACAAAATTTAATGAGTCGGTCAAGCCGTTTCGAAGGAGTGTGGGAAAATTGTGACACGAGAAGTTTATATATTAGAAGTAGGATAGGATAGGAATTAGGTTACATTTTTATTGTATAAGGGGCAAACGAGCAGGCTTATGATAGTTACAAACGCCGCCCATGGCCACCTCACCACATGCAGTGTTACAGTTGCGTTGCCGGCGCTTACAATGGGATATGGGTGGGGTCGGGAGTGGGTTTCGGTAGGGGAGGGGAAAAGGGATTGGGCCTCCGAACACCTCTCTCAGCGAGTGAAACGCGGCTAAGGCCACTTTTCAGCGATAATCTGAGAGGTCGTGGTATTCCACGGGTCGAGCCGGCCCATTCATGCAGCGAACACTGCGTGACTTTACCACTGACAAGGTGTGACTGATGTGACTGATTTATAATACATTCTAGATATATGTAATAAACTTTACATTTTTAAGATCGTGATATCTTTTAAAATGTAGTAAATTTATTTCGATAAGCGTAATCGCTAGACTGACATCATTTGACTTATAAAAAAAAAACACTCACTGTGAGTTAGCTACCCTGGTTTGAACATATGGTGGCCCGTTTTTTTCGTTGAAGTCAACAATAGTGACCATATAAAAAAAAATTGTTTATGTTGTATTAAAAAAAACTAAAGGTTGAGCAAAAACTTGGGACAAGTTCATTGCTATATTCATTGTTCATAAGTGGCATTGCTAATAAAGCTTTCTTTGAAGTTGTAAATAATATCAATGTCTTGGTTGTCAGTACGCTAATACATACTAGCTAAGCGAGTGACACGTGTAATAATCGTGCCTTATGGCACTTTGTTCTCTCTGCCTACCCCGCAAGGGATCTGGCCTGAAGTTATGTATGTATCAAGAACTTGAATTTAAATAAATATTAGTGTTAGATAGTCCATTTATGATGAAAGCTTTGGGGTATTAATATGATTGCGGCAATAATCTTTTGAGTGGAAAATGTATAAAATATGGCGGTACGAAGTTCGCGCGGTCTGCTAGTATATAATAATAAGAGTCGGCACTCCATACAATGTCCTGAGCTCTTTATAGTCACAGAGCATATAAATAAGAGTCGGCACTCCATACAATGTCCTGAGCTCTTTATAGTCACAGAGCATATAAATAAGAGTCGGCACTCCATACAATGTCCTGAGCTCTTTATAGAAACACTCTTTATAGCGATACGCCATTCTCTATTACGAAGAAATGTGTTCATATTTGTAGACAGTAAATATTTATTTTTGTAAATAAATACCGTAAAAACATGTAGAAAAAAACACCCCCAGACGAGGGATCGAACCCGCCCCGACCTTGTGTTATCGGTAGTGCGGTTTACCGATGCACCACGAGGGCCGTATGTATAATCGTCTAATTACCGTCCTCTTTACCAATTTCGACACATTTTCTAGGATCGGGTTTGTTTGTTTGTTTGTTTTTTACATACATACATATACGTAAGTACGTATTGCGGGCGGAGAAAAAAAAAATTATATTATTTATAAATTGTGTTTTTATAAATTGTGTTTTTTGAAAATTATATTTAAGTACGAATTACATACTAATAAAATAATGAAATATCAATAATATTTTTCGATCTTTGGTAATGAAACGAGGGGCGCCACAGTAGCATCGCCAACATCGTACTCCTAATAAAAAGTGTGTGAATCTCGGAATCGGCTCCAACGATTTTCATGAAATTTAGTATATAGGGGGTTTCGGGGGCTATAAATCGATCTAGCTAGGAATCATTTTTAGAAAATTTCATTTTATCGTGTTTTATCGATAATTAACTTAAACATCAACTTACTTTTTTATTGGAATTCCTGACATCTATTGGCGAATGTGAATTATTTTAAATTGTGAGCACTTAACTTGCTTTAACGACAACAACACTAAAGCTATTCCAGCAGATGGCGTTGTTAACTAATTCCAGCAGATGGCGTTGTTAACTAATTACTATTTGTTTCTAATATAATATGTTAGTACATAGTATATATTAGTATATATTTATTATTGGAGTTTACTCCTTAAGAATCGATTTACAATATATAATAATAAGAGTCGGCACTCCATACAATGTCCTGAGCTCTTTATAGTCACAGAGCATATAAATATGAGTCGGCACTCCATACAATGTCCTGAGCTCTTTATAGAAACACTCTTTATAGCGATACGCCATTCTCTATTACGAAGAAATGTGTTCATATTTGTAGACAGTAAATATTTATTATTTTATTTTATAATCGTTCTTGAGGAGTAAACTCCAGTCGTGCGTCGGAGCGGACACACACTTTTACTTTTTTTTTTAATAATCGTGTAAAGCTGAAGATATTTTAAAATAAAATGGCTTTGTAATTATAACATAAATATGAAATGCCACACAGTGAATCCTAGTTTCTCATTTTGAAACTTACCTATAATGCCATCTCACAAAAGTTACAAGCACTACCAAATAACCCACAACATGATATATTTATAGCAAGCTTACTATGGAAAAGTTGTTTTAGTTTATGTTATATTGGTTAGATGGCGCTTAGAGTTTTAAATTAATAGGGATAGCGTTTAGTAAAAAGTTTTAATAAAACCTGAAAATTTTGTATGAATATAAATTTATTTTTAAATAAACGTAAGTTTGAACACAAACATATTAGTTTACCACAGACACTTCCCGCCTAAATTTTAACTATAACACTCTATAGGTACTTAGGTAGGTACATAGATATAAAAAGCTTTGGTACTTTTAAAACTTTAGTCAGTACATAAAAATAAATGTATATCCGTTGTGAGCTTCGAAACTATTAGAAGGGCCTTGACACGATGGATCACATTTTTTAAAGATTACTATGTAGCTTAAAGTTGGGACTTAAAGTCGAGACTTTAACAGCGGCTGCCTACATGTTTGGATAGAAAAAGTCGTGAAGTACCGTGTTTTTTTACTTTATAGAATATATATTACGACAATATACCTACAAGTAATAATTATTACATATACAAGGAGCTGCAATTCAACTTTATGTTAGCATTTTTCTGGCTAAGTGATAGGTTTTTAAATTATTATCTTTACTTTAGTAAGAAAGGGCATGCTCCGATGGTTCGGATATGTAGAAAGAATGGATGACGCAAGATTGACTAAGCAGATATACAATGCAAAAGCGGATGTTTGTAGGAGTCGAGGACGGCCAAGACACACATTCCGTGAACAAATAGAACGTGTTCTGGAGGAAGGTAATGTTAGGAGCCTCAAAAATCGACGCGCGTGCATGAAAAGAGTTATGAAAGTCAACGAAGCGAGTGAGGTGTGTAAGAATCGTGCCTTATGGCGCTCCGTTCTCTCTGCCTAACCGCAAGAAATTGGCGTGAAGTTATGTATGTATGTAAGTGATAGATATTAAAATTATTAACGATTTGTTTTGGCAAACACGTAGGTATGTCTATTTTTCATTGTGAAATGAACGTAGATTCACGTCACTTTACCATCGTCACGTAGCAAATAAAATCAGCTGATACATTTATAATTGACTAACATTCGTTTAGTGTTTTATTTTTAAATATAATATATTTATATATAATGTTTTGTATATCTCGTGATAAAATTAAAAATACATATATACATTCCTTTAACATGACTAACACAACAGCTGATCATATTATTTTACTCTACTGAAATGAAAATTTTGAAATTCTTAGAACGTATTAAGAAAAAAACTTAATAAAGAGATATTATCTATGCAGATGATTTTAAATGTTTCAAGAGCAAGACACTGAATAGTCATTTCTATGATATATTTAAAACACTTGTATATACTAAGCAATATTGTATATTTAAGTATACATACATACATACATAACTTCACGCCAAATCCCTTGCGGGGTAGGCAGAGAGAACAGAGCGCCATAGGGCACGATTCTTACACGCCTCACTCGCTTCGTTGACTTTCATAACTCATTTCATGCACGCGCGTCGGTTTTTGAGGCTCTTAACATCACCTTCCTCCAGAACACGTTCTATTTGGTCATTGGAATTTGGAATGTGTGTCTTGGCCGTCCTCGACTCCTACATCCATCCGCTTTTACATTGTATATCTGCTTAGTCAGTCTTGCATCAACCATTCTTTCTACATGTCCGAACCATCGGAGCATGCCCTTTCTTACTTTTACACCGACACTCTCTTTCAAACCAAGTATAATATTAGTTTATTTAAGTATAATATTATTTAATCTACACTAATGGTTGAGTAGGTACAACTCCGATTGCATACTTCAAACTGAACTCATAATCAATTACCTGCAAGAAGTCAAAGTCAAAGTCAAAATAACTTTATTTTTATAGGTCTTCACAGACACTTAAAAATAGTCAACAAGTACAGATAACATAAGAAAATATTAAAGGTAAACATGCCCAATGTCTCCTCGGAATTTATTTTCGAAAGTTAAGAAAAAGTTAAGTTTTGTGTGTGAGAAATATCGATGACTGACAACATAGTGCATTAGGTTCGGTCACCTAAAGGCGTAAATATACAAAATTTAACTTAACTTAAAACAAAGTCGCTCTCCGCTGTCTGCTTGTCCCACTACATGCTTATATCTTTAAAACTACGCAGATCTTGATACGGTTTTTTTAATAGATAGAGGGTTTCAACGGGGTGGTTTGTATCTATAATTCATGACTGAGGAAAAGTGATAAATCCAATGTACTTCTTTATTACTTTTGATGCGGAACAAAGTTCGCCGGGTCAACTAGTACAAAAATAAAAACCACAAACAATTCAATGTGTAGGTCTGTACAGTTTCAAAATGTATACCTACTTACGTAAAGATGACTTTTTATAGGAGTATTTACTGGAAAGTATTCCGTGGGGAACACCTACGCGAGTAATTTTTATCTAATGACTTGTTGACTTGTCTTTTATGACGAATGACGCAGAACGTTTAATGCCAGCAGGTGTTATCTCCTAAGGAATTCCTGTGGAAACTCTTCAAAGGTGAAGTAATTATACTTTTTTAATTACAATCTTAATCGTGTCGGTGGTCCAGTGGTCGAATGCCCAGCTTCTGAATCCAGAGTTCGCGGGCTTTAAGAAATTAATTTCGAATGTTATGTGTGATAAATATCGATGACTAAAACCTTGAGCCCGGTAAGGCAATAGGTTCGCCACCTATTCCGTTTGGGACGTAATCATAACGGCGAGTCAAGGCTTAACAGCCACTGCCTACACCTTCGGGTAGAAAAAGGCGTGAAGTTATGCTATGTTATGAAATTAGGCATTCAGAAATTATAGGAGCTTCGACCAATGAACAAGCAACTCAGCTGGTGGTGAAGGACTAGTGTGGCGTATGGACACTTTCTCTTAACACCGAGAAAGTCATGTGCGTTGTCGACTTTTAATATGGAATACGGTGTAGAATGCAGAGAAGATTAAAAAAAGATGGGCGTACGGATACCCGTCTCACATAACATTCACGCTTTTTTCTACCCGAAGGTGTAGGCAGCGACTAAATAAAAGGTGGCGAACATATTGCCATACCAGCCACAAAGTAATCAGTCATCGTTATTATCACACATAACTTCCAAAAACAATTTCTATAAGTCATTGGTGTAATTCGAATTCGAGCCAGAATTCGAAGTCTCGACTTTTTTATTCAAAAGCGGGATGCTTGACCACTGGACCACCAATACTTTATTAATACCCATCTCACCGAAAGAAATACGGCAGAAGACCCTTTACGTCTATTTTCCAAGAGATCCTGGTATTTTCCCGGTTGAGTTGAACCATTCATGCAACGAGCCGCGTAGCTCTATCACTGTAATATTATTCTAAGAAACAAAATTACATTCGCCTTTATAGTAACAGATATTAATTAGTATTCTCAGCATCACGTGTGTACATTCCCCTCTGCCCACCCACCTAAAACGTAATATTAGTCAATAATGATGTAAACGTTGTTTTTCATTCGAACAACCTGAAAAAAAAATTGTTTTGCACCGACGAGCGCTAAAATTAAGCACTAACGTCAGATATAATGCGTAGATTGTTCTAGTTACCGTGTACGATGTTTAGGACGACACGACATATTTCCATATTATAGTCAGTGCAGTCGTCATAAATTTTATTGTCTATATTTTTATTTTTGGATTTTCTTAACCGTGCCGTCTTGTGCATTTGCAATAAGTAACAACGTGTTAAGTAGTTATTAACGTGTTCAATTTGCACCAGAATGGAATTATTTGATGATCAAAATAATAATATTATAACAACTGTGTTACCTCAAGTAACCTCTTCTTAAGATGGCTGTAATTTGAAATTCAAATACACAAAAAAAACTAAAAATGTCCCTTATTTGGTTTTTTTTTCGTTTTATCTTGATTAGTTTCAAATAAGAATGCACATCTTTTGAGTTTTTCGTCATAGAAATACAGTTGTATAACATAACATACACAACATAACTTCACGAATTTTTCTGCCCGAAGGTGTAGGCAGCGGCTGGTGAGCCTCATCTCGTCGTTATGTTTACACATCATCATCATCATAAGCCCTTTTGAGGTCCACTGCTGGACACAGGCCTCCCCCATAGAGCGCCACAACTGCCGGTCCGCGCAATCATGGGGGGTTTTTGCCATAATCGCCACGCTTGGCAGGCGGGTTGGCGATCGCAGTAGGCTGTAGTGTCTTGAGAGAGAATGCTGCTGCCCATTCTTCTAGCTTTTCCCTTAGTCGCCTTTTACGACACCCACGGGAAGAGATGGGGTGGCGGTGTTCTAAGCCGGTGTTTACACCCCAAATGGAAATGGGTGCAAGCCTATTGCCATACCGAGCACAAAGTTTTCAGTCAGCGATATTTTTACACATATAACAAATAATTTAGAATGAATAGAAAAGTCGGAAGGTAATGGATATACACATGTTACATCCACCAAAACAAGCCCACGGCAACACCTGTTTTTTACAGCTAAACGTTATTACAGGAATAATAAATAGGAATAATGTACACAAGTTTTGACTAATTAACTACCTAGGTTGTCCTAGGTAGTTAATTAGTCAAAACTTGTGTACATGCAAATATTTCTGGCTATTCGTTGTAAGTTATCTGTTATTTTAGGTGTTAAAAGAGAAAAAAATACAGTTTGAATGTAAAGTAAAGTTTAAGCATGGAAGAGGTGCGTGTCAAGTGCCTACTGTACGCCGATGACCAGGTATTACTTGCTTCGTCGGCGTCGGAGTTACAAGACATGCTAATCTTGGTGAATGAAGGGTTTAGAGAAAGAGGTATGAAAATAAATGTAAGCAAGACGAAAGCTATGGTTGTGGAGAGAGAGAAAGAGGTCACACTGTGTGATATGATATTGGATGGCGAGAAATTGGAGCAAGTGAATGAGTTTGTATATTTGGGAAGTATGTTTACAAAAGACGGAAAATGTGAGGAAGATATTGAAAGGAGAGTGACTGCGGGTAACAGAGTTAATGGTGCACTGCATGCCTTGATGCGTAGTCAGGCTGTGTCTGAAAAGGCACGCTTGACGATTCACAATGGTGTGTTGGTACCAACTCTGACGTACGGGAGTGAGTGTTGGGTGTGGCAGACGAAGCATGAAAGTAAGGTGAATGCAGTGGAAATGCGTTCTCTGAGAAGTATGTGTGGAGTCACCATTGCGGATCGAATAAAAAATAGCGTGATAAGGGAGAAATGCAAGTTGAAGGATGATGTGGTGACCAAAGTGGAGAGAAGTATGTTAAGATGGTTTGGTCATATTGCAAGAATGGATGAAAGCCGAATGACTAAAAGAGTATACGAAGCGAATGTGAGTGGCAGGGTCAGGATCGGGAGACCAAGACGGAGCTACCACGACCAAATAAGTGGTCTGTTTAAAAAAGGCAAAATGCGTAGCACCCGAAACCGACGTAAATGCATGACGAGATGTATGACTGTGGATGAGGCGAAAGATGTGTGTCAGGATCGTAGCTTGTGGAAAGCCAAAGTCTCTGCCTACCCCCATGGGATACAGGCGTGAGCTTATGTATGTATGTATGTTGAATGTAAACTACAGTACTACGGAATACTGATATGAAATTGTACAGCTCATGTCGTAATTGACAATAGAACTGGTAGGAAAAATTGGATAGACAACAAATTAGTAAAAGTATGGATATAGCAAAACAATAGAAAAACAAAATATTAATTTTGTTTTGCTATTGTCTAAGATAAAAGCAACAATAATATTGAACATAACATAACATAACCTCACGCCTTATTCTACCTGAAGGTAAAGGCAGTGGCTGTTAAGCAAATGGAATAGGTGGTGGGTCTGTTGCCTTACCGAGCACAAAGTCTTTAGTCATCAATATTTATAATATAGCAACAATAATATCTATCGATATTCATGGGTATCGCTTGGTAGTTCAGATAGTAGATATCTATAGAAGTAAATAAATTTAAATTGTTTATATATAATGTCAAAATACCTAATCACATATTGTAAGCATACACAACAGGTTTAACTCCCGAAATAACTGAGCCCGATATCCCGAAATTTTTCTGTAAATTCCACAGGTAATTAATGATTAAGGCAATTTATTTTAACCGTACCTACTAAATACGGGTTAATATTTCGAGAGCCTAGTATTGCAGTGCTAGTTTATGAGCGACGAGAATCATATCGTTTCAAAACCCGAGCAAAAGCTAAAATTAAAATTAAAATTTACAAATGAATGATTAAGAAATACAACTTACCCATAACATTATACCGATTAATAGTGGCCATAAACATACTAGAGAATAATGTGTAAGAAATTTTAATCACCATATTATTGAAACGTTGCCAATTGACGAGAGTTGTGCATGAGTGTACAACGCCCCTAATAGCGACGAGCCGGGCATGTGACGACGTGGGAGGTCGTGGGATATGTAAAATGACGTATCGGTACTTACGTCATATCCCGTCATATAATGGAAACGCGATTTATTACACATTTTTACTATAAACACCGGTCGAAAATCGAACAACAACTATTTAACGTTTTAAAGGGTAGGTTGATATTGTTTTTAGTTTTTACTTTTTAATAAGCCAGGTGCGGGAGTTTATCTTATATATAAGTAAATCTAAAAGAATTTTGGCAAATGTTTTTATTACTGTCACGAATGTAACAGACACTTATTTTTATTTGCTAGATAATGTCGCACGCGTACAGAACTATAAAATACTGTATAAATTTAAGCGACAAATGGTTCGTAAACAAATAACTAATCCATTATAATATAGATAAAAAATACATTTAATTGGAATGAAAATTCCATATGTGATAAAAGTTAGGTATGTCCAACTGGAGTTATGCGATTGAATGAAATTATCGCCACACAAACCAGCAATAAAAATACACGCTTACTAAGTTACTGAGGGTAGATAGCAAAGTTATTAGAACATTTTTTACACTTGGTTACACTTACTATTCTTCTAGAGCAATTTCAAGAGTAAAGGACCTTTATTTTAATACATTTTCAAAAACATAGACCAGTCACAATTCATTGTCAAAACAAACTAAAACCAACTTTGACCGGTATCAGATAGTTACGTTATAAACATTCGCCAGATTTTAGCAGTCAGGGGATTAGTGAAGACATAAAATAAAAAAATCTTTTCTTGTATTTATCCATCCGAAAATAAAAACATTAAGCGCCACTAAACTTAGGAATGTTTTAAGAAGACGTAGAAAAAACAAAGTTGGCTAAATAACTCAGTGGTTTTACGCAAGCCAGATATCCAGCTTGTCAGATACTTAGCGGGCGGTTTATAAATGTATGAAAATAGTATTGCGAATCTCTGTAATATTTCAAAGAATCATCTCAAGACTAAAATTAGTTACGTAAATAATTATACACCGGCTGATTCATTCAGCTTTCGATATATACAAATATATATATACCTAGACAATATAACTATACGCTAAGTCTTTTGACGTATAGGCAGATAGATGTGCGTGTCGTAAAACGAAGGGTGACAGTCAATATGGCTATGAAATGTGTCAGTGTCTCTCTCGACTCCTACTCTCTTACGATTTAGAACTGTATATATGCTTAGTCTTTGTTAGTTTAACGTAGATATTTGTACAGAAAGTGCTTAATTAAATCAAATTATGACAAAGTAGAAAGACGTCTGTTAGCATAAAATGCTGTAACCGTTTCATTTTCCTACGCTCATCCCACTCTAAGTGGGGTCGGCACATAATGTTAACAAAAGTTTTCGCTGTGGTTTTATGACCAGCGACATACCTCGTATATCATATATCAGCCCACTTTGGGAAAGTCTTCGTTGGTGGTTTCCCCTCCACCAGGAGTAAAATGCAGCAATAGATAAACTTGGCAACTCCAATTTTGCTTAGCCTCCTTCTGCTAATTATCTAGATTTGTCCTAGTAATTGGTTGTCTACCAATCGTAGTCCTCTACCAGGTTGCTAGATTCAATACCATCATATCATTTCTAAAGGAGTACCATTCTTACCAATGAAGAATAGTGACGGGACCTGGTCCTGCTATACTGATACCTATATCCCGATATAGCATCAATGGATCCTGGATACACCTGATTAAATATGTGGTCACAACTCTTAATAAGCAGACGGAATGCTGAAACTCTAGACCGTTCAGATTGAGAACTGGACTATCTCAGTCCAGCTCATGTTCATTACTTTAGTCGTCTCCTACGACGCCGCGCTTTCCAATTCATCATATCACAGACAAGTTACTTGTTAAATAAACAGACAAAATGCGTGGGGTACTAAATAATATATTTTTCTATTTTTGTATTACAACACATTCAGCTGGAACTTGGCAATGATGCAAGGACACTTAGTATATTTATTATATTATGTAATCAGATATGACAAGCTATATGCTGCATTCCACTAACATACAAATAATAAATTTAGATCAGGAAAAAACAATTTAATGTACTTCAATAAACTGAGATTAAAGCAGAATAAAAATATGAGCTGCTTGTTAATAGCTTACTGGTCATTAATAATACTAATATCTTGGATACAATGTACACAACGCCCTCTAGTTCTATGGCAACTAAATGCTTGTGTTAAGGAAACTAGACAACGGATATTAATACATATATACATTTTTTTAATACATACTTGTAATACACTAAAAAATACCCAGATGCCATACAAACATTCATGCTTGTCATAAATATTTGTACTCGGGTGGTTTCGAACCCACCAACGAGGTTGGTGGGTTCGAAACCACCCGAGTACCTGCAGTCGGTAGTTACCAATGCACCTCGAGGCTTACTGGCCATTGGCCATACTTCAGTGAGCCTGCAAACAAATTTGTGTTTCCCACTACCGATAAACAATTAGTGTGACTTCTGAAACAATGATTTATCAGAATTCTTTTCGGAAGTTATGTGTGTTGAATATCGACGATTAATAATACTGTACCCAATGTATAGCAATATATACCGCTACCTATTCCATTTGGGACGTAAAAAATCGGTGAGTTGTGTCTTAACAGCCGCTTCCTACACCTTCTGGTAGAAAAGGCGTGAAGTAAAAATAATTTGGTTGGTAAGGCCTTTTATTTTCTACACTTCCCTATCATTCACATCTTGCACACTAACACCCTTCATAATCATGTCGTCTTTCTCACAATCCATCTCCATATTTCCTTAGGTCTTCCTCTTCTCTTATTTTCTTCCACATTCAGGTATAACCTTCCTCTCGCGACATGTGTATCATCCCTCCTCATTACATGTCCATACCACGCAAGGTAGTTTCCTCTTATCTTCTCAATTATTGACCCAACTTTTAAGCTTACTCTTATTCTATCTATTCATTCCGTATTTTATAATTATTTGTCACTTCACACTCACATCTCCGTAACATGTATTCTGGTTTCATCTATCCTTTTCATGGTCCAACCATCTGATCTAACCGCGACGAATTTGATAATGGTTTATGACTATGACGACGACACGACATGGTATATGAAAATTACGTTACATAACATAACCTCACGCCATTTTTACCCGAAGGTGTAGGCAGTGGCTGACAAGTCTTGACTCGCCATTATGTTTACGTCCTAAATGGATTAGGGGCCGAACCTATTGCCATATGGGGTACTAAGTTTTAAGTCATCGATATTTATCACACATAACTTTCGAAATTAATTTCGAAAAGTCATTGGTGTGAGCCAGGATTCAAATCCGTGACCTCTGAATTCTGAAGCGGGGTGTTTGACCACTGGACCACCGAGACTATTACTATCTAGACGTAGAGAAATATTTATATTTGGGTGGGGATCGAACCCAATGTCGATCCACGGTCGGTAGTTTTACCAACGCATCAACACACCCGTCGAAAACATCTTACTTACATTAGTAAGTACGATGTGCTTGTATGTATGTTACTAAGTTTCACTTCTTTAGCGCGGAGGGACTCCACGCACAATTTTTTTATCCGCCATTTTATATTAAGGCGATGACACATTATCCTGAATGTCTGACACACAATACACATTGTGATCTCTGGCGCAATGCACAGTTGCTATATTGAGAAGCGCATCAGCACTCAACATTAGTGCGGAGTGAGTCATACGCATCGTGAATAGATTGGACTGAAGTTCACATTGATTTATTATGTTTTTGTTTTAACAGAATGTTACGAAAATATACATACATATATTTACGTCAACAACCTCTTTGCGAGGTAAGCAGAGAGTACAGAGTGTCATAAGACATGATTGTTACACAACTCACTCGATTCTTCAACTTTTGTAATACTTGTAATTTGCACTCGTCGGTTTTAAGGCTCCTCATATAACTGTTCTGCAAGGACACCTTCAGTTTGATCATGGAATGTGTGTCGTAGACGTCTACGACTCTGGTATTCATCCGCTTTGCATGTTTGCTACGATACGTGGTCTGACTTGCCCCCTTTTATTGTAATTAAATATAAATGGAACAAGAAAAAATAATTTACTTCCTAAAATATTAATTCTCTTAAATAGAAATTTGACGTGAAGTCACAACTGTGAATCCCTCTCTAATAATCGTGGGCTAAGTTATTAATATAAGTTATGAAACCAAAAGTAGTTCGTGAATATTCCAAAGATGGCGCCACTGTGTTTGCGCTCCGCCATATATATAATCTTTTGTTCGTAAAAGGCCGCACCTAAGGTATTCTACGTAAGGCAAAATTTGTAATAACAGACTTACTATGATTCAATAATGACACAAACCAGATTTAACCGGTTCACATTGCGTGTAAATATATTATCATTAATAAAGAAAAGCTTATTTTAAATTGTATGTGATCGTAAAATAACAACGTATTAATTCATTACCTAACTATAAAACATACAAAAAATAGAATAAATACTACTAAAAATCTGACTCACACGATACTGGGAGAGTCACATAGAGAAAATTTGATTTATGGATTAAAAATATCATTTTGCATGCGAATAAATAGGACAACGGGAAAAATAGTTTACATTTTAAAATAGAAAACGTGTATAATAAATTATTTTTATAAAGACCACTTTAGTCGGTGACTTGCTGGGTATCATTTTGCAATTTTTGAATAGTTTATAGAGAAATGAAAATATTCTTGGAAATTTTTAGTACTTACTTATTTCTATATAGTATCTTTACGTCTTCAGCGGTGGTAAACCAACAACAAGACAACCTTTAACCACGCAGTTCGCTACATAAATGGGCCGGCTCGACCGGTGAATACCACGACCTCTAAGAATATGGACGTAAAGTGGCTTTTGCCGCGTTCCGCTTAGTGAGAGAGGTATCCGGGGTAGCAACTCCTTTCCCTCCCATCCCGTCTATATTATGAATTCCCCTCTCCGCTCCTCTTCCGAATCCGACCCCTTCCCTATACCATTTTGAAGGCGGACAACGCAACTGTAACACAATCTGAATTGCAGGTGTCCATGTGCAGCGTTAGTTGCTTAGTATCAGGTGACACACCTGCTCGTTTTCCTCCTATGCTATAAAAAAAATCAAGGCTTGAATGTGTAAGCAACCAAAATGAATAACCTGCTGAAAAAATCTAAAAAGTTTTTGGTGTGTACTCGAATTCGAATTCGACGCTTCTCAATCTAATATCGGACTGCTAAGTCACAAGGCTACCGAGTTTACTTACAAATCATGACATAGTATAAAAAGTCACTTTTCGCGGTCTGTCCCCTTGTTAGATCTTAGATCTTTGAAACTACGCAACGGATTGTGATGCGGTTTCTTCTAATAGATAGAGGGTAACAACGGGGTAGTTTGTTTGTATAATTCATGTTTGAAAAAGTGTTAATTTTGGAGATTTAACACTTTTGTTGTAAACGTTGTAAAAACACTTGTGATGGGGAACAACGTTGGCCGGGTCAGCTAGATATAAGTGACAAAATATACAACCTTCACAAGTTTAATTTTATATTTTCTCTAAATTAAATATCAGTTGACTGTTCCCATGACTACGTGGGCTAAGTTTAATATTGCAGATGTTGTAGTTTTAACTGAAGTGGACAATTAATTCACTGAATTCAATGTCATTTCATTTATAGTTGGAATGAATGATGTAATTCTCCATTAACCATTGTCAACGTAACTATCAGATGAATCGAAATATATTTTTTTAAATACATGAATAACTTCACGCCAATTCCCTTACGCTGTAGGCAAAGATAACAGCGGCATGAGGCATGTTCCTCACAAACCGCATGAGATGGCGAAAAGCCATTCATACGTTCTATCAATTGGCTACGTCATTAGTCAATCTCGAACTAATGAACACTTTATAAAATATGACTTTGTAAAATAATTGACAAGTATTGTATAATAAATGATTTGAGCAATAAATTCTCAAGAAATAAATAAGTTCTCACAAATAAAATCTCGCCATCCGGAAATATTTAGACTGACATTTGACAAATCACAAACATTTATCACCGGTGGAATATGTAACAACGTTATTTTCATACAAATTTTCAGTTGTTACTCCCCAGCTTGTAATAGATATTTCAACCTGGATGAATTAAAGACCCAGTTTTCAATGAAAAAGCTACATAAAATTCTCGCTATTCTTTTTATTTGCTATTTTCACACTTTTATCTAGTTTTCGCAAGATTTAATAGTTTTTACATAATTCGTCTCGTGCTGCATCGGCTAAGAATATTCTCAGCCCCTTTCGGTTTCATGGGTGCCGTATGAGTCGGCTAAGAAACCTGAGGGGCGCATATTATCTACTGCTGCCTCTCCTTCTGTTCATGTAAAAACCAACAACGAAAACATTCCCAAGGAGGGTTGACGTCAGGCAAGCGTCTGGTTACAAAATCACAGCCAAATCTTTTTACAACATGTATCAATTTGATTGATATATGCTGTGCTGACTCCACTAAACTCGACTTAGGATGGCAAAAGGGCAGAAAAATGATGAATCCGTAGTTCCGGCCTGCTTTTGTTTGGTGCCCCAAACATCCTTGTATCAAATCCAAGAAAAACAATAATAACTTCTTAAATGATTTCCTATATCAAAATTATGCGTCTCCGAGGCATTGGACCACGTAATTCAGTGGACTTTTCGAGGATTATTTACCTCTACCTACTCCGTTAATAAGATGGAGAGTGAATTTACAGCGACTTACACGAGTAATAAATGTTATTCATTTATAAGCAGAGCAGAAAAAATATATAAAAGTCTTCGGTTTATTCATTCGTTATTTTTATTACACGCAAGTTCTTATTAAAAGTTATTACCGATAGCGACCTAGATTCGAGGAATTTGTGCGTATGTAATGACAAAATCTAAATTATTCAACTTCAAATATAAAATTCTTAGTCAGTAATAAATTATAACCAAAAATAATCAGGAATTTTTCAGACAGAAAAGTAGTTCAGACACATATAAGAAATTATTTTAAAAATGGACTAGCAGACAGAAAAGTCGCGTGCAGAGATATGAAAGAGACACAAATATTTCTACCAAGATCACATTAATATTATGACATTTTCTAGGATAGTCTTATTTATTTACCACTATCATCGTCATCTTCCCGCCCTTTTGCCATCATTTGGGGTCAACACAAAAGGTTTTTCTTTCCTCGCTTCCCTATCAATCGCTTCTTCCACAGCAACACCTTTTCTAATCATATCATCTTTCACACAATTCATCCATGTTTTCTTCCGTCTCCCTCTTCTCTTCCTTCCTTCCTCATTCAGGTTCATCATTATTTTCGCGACATGTGTCTCCTTCCTCTTCATTACATGCCCATTCCACGCAAGGCGATTTCCTCTCATCTTTTCAGTTATAGGCGTAACTTTCAAGCTTCCTCTTACAAACACATTCCATATTTTATCAGTTTTCGTCACTTCACACATCCATCTCAACATTCTCATCTCCGTAACATGTATTCTTTTTAACATAATGTATTTAATATCACCTTTCTTAAACAAGTAAAATGATGTTAATCTATTTTTTAATTAGTAAAATCTGCCATTTTCTTTGTATTTCGTCAACATTTTTCTGGATACGGTATTTTATGTTTTACCACCTTAAAGAATAATCGCACAGCAGAATATATGTTGTTCGCCTTATGAGTGAGCCGGCTCGACCGGGGAAATAGAACTACCTGCCAGAAAACTGACGTAAAGTGGCTGATATCGATGTTAGAGCTATCGGCAGACCCACTTCCTTCATCTCCGCTTCCACTTACCTCATCCCTCTCCTCAGCCGATATTAAAGGCAGATAGCAGGTACTTTTGACAGATGACAAATTCACTTTTGTTTTAAATATTTTTAAAATCTTAATCTAGTTTTATTTGCATGCCTTTTAAACTAACAATGTTGCTACTAACAGTGTCTGTATTATAAATGACCATTGCAACACGTGTCGTACACACTTACCGTCAGATCAGCAGTAATTCAACTTCTTTGGACAGACGCCAACTGGATAGGTGAGTTCAGGTGTTTAACTGCCATTTAGAAGTTTGATTCTACAGATAGAAACTAATAATTTATTCATACAAGACTTTCTACTGATCGAATGCGTTCTTTATTGCTATTAAGAATGACGTTAACGAAATTTAGTTCATATTTCAGAGTATTTTTTGCTTGTGACCAACCAGCGCAACCTGGCCGAAACGAAGTCATGCAAATAAACGTAAATAATATTTACCTAAAAGTGTTGCGTTTAATTCCCGTTCATTATATTTATGTAATATGCAACGACAAGGACTAAAAGCTTAAGCGTAAAGAATAGTATCAAAACAAAGTCAGTGATCCATATTTCTAAATACATCTTCGTGCCCTCTTCAATAGGTTTTTCTTTTGCACGCTTCCCTATCATCCACTTCTTCCACACTTACACCCTTCTTAATCATGTTATCTTTCACATAATCCATCCATATTTTCATAGATCTGCCTCTTCTCTTATTTTCTTCCTCATTCAGGTTTATCATTCTTCTCGCAACATGTTAGTCATCCATCCTCATTACACGCGCATACCACGCAAGGCTATTTTCTCTTATCCTCTCAGTTACTGACGTAACTAACTATCTTCCTCTTACAAAGACATCCCTATTTCTAAATTTAACCTATATAAATAACTAAATAAAAACTAAATAAATTAAATAAGCACTCGGAAAAATAGACACATATTTTTATATAAGGCATTTTAAAAAACCATAGATTAATCTAAAGATTTGCGTACTTAATTTTCAGTAGACTGTGATAAAGTTTTTTTTTTTCAATTTACTAAACACATTTGAAATAAAATTTTGGCTTAACAGCTATATACTTGCAGTCAAAAACAGCAAAAAAAAAACTAAATTATTATTTACTTCAACAAAATTCAATTTACAATTCGTACTTTCAAAATTCAAAGACAATGACAAAAGTAATGTTATCACTAACCTCGAATATATCGAGGTTAGTGATAAAATTACCGCATAATTGTTCTATTTTAAAAACTATTTCGTATTTTATTTTTTACTTTAATAAAGTACACTCTCATTTCTATACTCATTTTAAAATTAGGACACAATTGGATAACCCAAAAAAACACGACCCACATATATATATATATATATATGTTGTAATAAATGTCATATGACAAAATTTACGATAAAATATTGTCGTCTGTCCTTGTATGAAGCTTGTATATATATTATACAAGCTTACTTGTAAGTCTCACACTTTCAACTCTACAATTTTTTTCCAGATCAAAAGTTAATTAAGTTTTTTAAGTAATTTGACATCATCATTTTCCTGCCCATAATCTACTCTAAGTGGAGTTGGCACAACTCGCCATAATTTCGGATTATAAATGTTGGAAAAAGTTTTGGCTGTAATTTGCTAGGCTCACAGCAGATAACACTTCAAAAGGAGTTGCGTTACAACTGAATTTTGTGTGAATAAAAACTGTAGACAATTTTATATGAACAATTTAAAATCCAAAACAATATTTTGGGTAAAACTCGCACCTTAAGGATTGAGGCTCAAAATAGATTTCCATCTTTTTAAAGTGAAACTTTTATTACATCGTCTCAAACTTTTTCGTCTGCGTGTTGCATGTCGCGTGACGGTCGGCCGCGGAGTAGGGATAAAGTGAAAGGCGCTCTCGTCAGAGCGCCTTTCACGTCTATTATCGTTTATTTATTATTAATTAATTACCCAAATATACACTTTATTTTTGTAAATAAATACCGTAAAAACATGTAGAAAAACACCCCCTGACGAGGGATCGAACCCGCCCCGACCTTGTGTTATCGGTAGTGCGGTTTACCGATGCACCACGAGGGCCGTATGTATAATCGTCTAATTACCGTCCTCTTTACCAATTTCGACACATTTTCTAGGATCGGGTTTGTTTGTTTGTTTGTTTTTTTTTTATAAATTGTGTTTTTTGAAAATTATATTTAAGTACGAATTACATACTAATAAAATAATGAAATATCAATAATATTTTTCGATCTTACCGACAGAATAATAAATATATACTAATATATACTATGTACTAACATATTATATTAGAAACATATACTTAATTTTTTGCAGTGATAAACTGTAATAAAAGCAAAGCAAACACACATTGACTTCGTGTTAGTTAACAACGCCATCTGCTGGAATAGAAATTTCATGAAAATCGTTGGAGCCGATTCCGAGATTCCAATTTTATATATATATATATATACAAGAATTGCTCGTTTAAAGATATAAGATAAGATAGTGCTCTTTATATATGTATTTGTCACATTTTCATAATAAATCGAAATATCATATTTACTGGAGGAAAAAATATCGTTTTGTTTTGTAAAGATCCTTTGTTGTAATGTTGTTAACGTTTAATAGGTGTCGCGTTATCCCTAGTGCCGTAGCTGGAATACTTGTCGATTCGGGCGACATCTATCGATATAATACGATATTACGGCAGAATCATCAATAGTAGCAACCTAGTAGCGCCATCTAGGAATTATTGTCGTGACCACGTAAAATAAAAAACATTTATTAAACCCTATTAACAAATACAAGATGGCAAGTAAATTAAAATAGCCCTTATCGCACAATCCCCTGAAAGCCGGTGACGTCCGGTTCGATTTCAAATTAAACTAGTTTTCTCTCTCTTTGCAAAACTGCCACTGACTTGTAACTTTAATAGGTGTCGCGTTATCCCTAGTGCCGAAGCTGGAATACTTGTCGATTCGGGCGACATCTATCGATATAATACGATATTACGGCAGAATCATCAATAGTAGCAACCTAGTAGCGCCATCTAGGAATTCTTAATCTTCAGTCGTTAACTTCCAAAGAACTTGAAAATGATGAGATTATCGAATTAATTGATTTAAATCTTTAACTTAAAGTTAAACGAAGCCAAAGCAAACTTTTAAAAAAATTGCTGTGAAGTAACTGTTTTACACTGTTGCACTCTAAAAAAATATAAATGTTAATCATTTTATCAGAATCATCAATTTAAAAAACTTACTAACTAAATTATTGAAAAATAATTATTGAAAAAATATTTTGTTTATGTATATTTAAAAAGTAGATATAAAAATCAATAACCCAAGACTCAATTTTAAAAGTTTCACTTTTACGGTGGTTTCATAAAACCACACAATTTTTTTATTTCATGAGACATAATATTTTATAAGGTGAGTGGCATGCTAAATGACCAACGCCGCCCATGGAAATCTGCATACACCAAGAGAGTGTCACATTTTCATTGCCAGCATTTTTCACGCCTTTTTGCGGATGGCTGGGACCAACACCATCCTGGGTCTTTCCCTGGAATTGAAATTATCATCACAGCAAATCTCATCTAAATCGTTTTAGTGGTTTAAACGTGAAGTTTTAAAATACGGACAGAAATTGAATTGCAGCTGTATTCACGTTGTAAAGCAGGTTCGAGACATTCAAACAAACAAACAATCAAACGAAGAAGAATCCAGCTCGTTTCATAATCCGTTAACGAGTTGGCTGGAAATTTATTACATTTGTAAAATCAAACAAACTTTCATTTACAGTTTTACAAATCGTAAGAGTTACGATGTATTTTGTTTAGACCTGGACGGCGCCAGCGTGACCCTCCAGCGTCCTGCGTCCGGCCGCTGAACATCTAAATATAGGTAGACGCATTCTCTGTGACGATCTGTTTACAAATATTGTTAATATAAAATGAAAATTATAGGTTTCTATATGAATGGTGTAGGCGGAGGCATTTTTTCTCAACATACTAATTGAGTAATTTAGTCCCCTAGTAGCCTACTGTCTTTCCCGAGAGACAACTTTTATTTTATACATTTGGTTGTATTTAACTAATCTAAATATCAACGTAAAGTGGCTCATACCGGTTTTCGTTAAGTGAGAAAGATATCCCCTCCTCTAACACACCCATCCAATGTGTAAGGTCGACAACGTCCACAGGCAGTTCGTTTGGCAGTTCCTTTACATCAAAGGGCTTACTACTGTATCTCAGATTACATAAATGATAAAAACGTTTGGAATTGAATTCCTCCTTTTGTGTTATGTTGATTGTATTTACTATAGCAAATATTGTGAAAGTGGCAATTGAAAACAGTCTGCTTTGAGTTTCTTGCCAGTTCTTCTCAAGAAGCCCTGACGCCGGAACTGGCAGTTAGATTCGCTTACACATACAATACAGCGTGATGAAAGGGAATCTAAGCTCCGCGTATTTTAGATTGATATAAGTACTTTAGTTGTATGAAGATTCTAAGTGCTTCGAGAAGTCTATTGAATAAAGATATTTTGAATTTGAATTTGAAATAAATTTGTTTATA
The DNA here is from genome assembly GCA_905147225.2 of Euproctis similis. Lineage (NCBI taxonomy): Eukaryota > Metazoa > Arthropoda > Insecta > Lepidoptera > Erebidae > Euproctis > Euproctis similis. The sequence goes on along the minus strand of LR990118.1, from coordinate 4,190,847 downwards.
TACAGCGGGGTTTACATACGAAGCCCTCCCATGCACATCCTATCTAATATTACTGTATAATGACGTCACGGCTCTGCAAAAATGGTGAGCGTTTAAACCGCTCGTATATATCAGGTTTTTTTTTAATATCATCTTTTAGTTATTTAGTGCATTTTTTTTATAAGATTGTAGGTCAACCTTCGTCAATTGACCTCTGGTGTAGTTTACTAATGTGCCAGGAACGTCCAACAGCTGGGTAGTGTCTGACACTTGGTTTGAATACTTAATTTTTTTCATTGGAAATACGTGTAATATCATATGTTTGGACCATTTTCTATTTTAGAGAGTATGAAAGTATAAATTTATCAAGGAGATAACGTTTCTAAAAAATAAGTATACAATAATACTTACTGTTCCAGTATATTAACAGATATTTATTTTAAAAAAGCAGGCAGAGGAGAATATTGACCCCATTCTACCCCAGGTCGACAACCCACTCTATATGAGACCATTCATTTGAAAATAATTTATTTAAAAGTTTCTCTGTAGTCTATACTCAATAGTCAGCTCAATAGTCTATAGTCAGCTCAAACAGACACAAAATTAACCTAATCTAAAAGACGTAATACCGCAACGAAAATAAAACTATTACAAGCGCAATCGTATTTGAAATATTATTTGTAGGCCAAGAACAATCTATATTTAGTTAGTGCAGTCTGTCGATTTAGTATTTTTTTTATTTCCAATAACAGACGCCGTGAAGCTATTTATTGGTAATCCTGCTGCTTACAGCACTGAAGTTTCTGATTTTACCTGCGTTTGACCTCAACGTAGAGCAAAACCTGAGATTAATTACACCAACAACCAACAAAAATTAATGTCGTAAGAAAAGTTTTCATCATTAGAAACGGTACCCTATTAGTGTAGCGTTTCTAGCGTTGTTCTGGCGTTATAACACACAAGTTCCTAAAAAATTGTGACCCGTCACAGGACGCCTGGCAGATCTGAAAGATCGAAATTATTTTATTCAAGTAATAATCAGGCACAGACAGTACCGTACCGACAGTACAGGTAACAAAAGTACAGATTATAAAGCGTATGTAATAAACAATACAATATTACGAATTTCCTCTAGAACATGATGCCACTTTATTTTATATACATTTATTTTCTTATAAAGAAAATTGATACGTATAGTATATATATTCGGTCATATAGCAGGGATAGCGTGGCGATGCGTCGCCACTGCCTGTATCGCCACGTCAACAATCAGGTTCACCCTCGCATATAGATGTTTCACATCAAAACCAGTGTTTTTTTTTTGCAAATTCATAAAGGACTTTTGGCCAAAGCTCCCAATTTCTCTGCAAAGTTTCATATATTTGCTCTTCTTTAAATCTTCAGAGACAGATAAATGAGTACCTACCTATCCTATATATGAAGATAGAGTCTTCCTTGAAGGTGGACGGTATGCCGGGCATGCGGCCGGCTCAGTAAATGGGTCGACAGCATCCGGCAGAAAGGTATGCAGCCAGATAAACTGTTTATATTTACACTGTGACATCTTTCATATTATTATGAAACTACTCTGTAGATAAATTTTGAATTTTCCCTCTCTGACATATAAGTGGAAAGCAATGCTTGTATAGAATTTTAAAACATCCTTGGAAAGAAATGATATAGGCAGACAAAGGTTAAATAAATACAATTGTTTTTTTACTACATTCCAGTTTTGTATTGTATATTTTCTTAGTTATTTTTGTACCACGCATTCCTATTGCGAAATGTAGCAGACCCACAAGAATGTAAAGATCTCTTTAGGATTTTTCATTGTTCAAACATGGTTTGCAAACTTCACCAAGCAGATTTGAAATAGGGGTCTTATCTAGAATGCTTTTATTCTACTTTCATGAGCACTCTGCCATACCCAACTCATGCTTTCATAAGCTTGCTTTTCTATCACTGCCACATTGTGTACAGCGAACTTAAATTTTCTGCTTTATTAGAAGTTAGAAGCTTACGAAACCGAAGTTTCATATCGAAGCAACAGTTTCTCTGAAATTTCAAAAATAAACTGTAATATTATTTTGAATGTGTTGAATTTTTGTCAAAAATGTTAAGTGGATAAAATGTTATGTAAACATGTTTGTGATAATGTAATGCGCAGTAGTTTTGAGATTTAGATGAATCTGCTTTTAAAAACAACATAAAATGTTAAATCATTGTGATCTTAATATTAATATAGTTTTGTTACGATGTGGAACATCATTTTGATCATAAACATAAACAACAGTGGTAGAGCCACGCAGTTAGCTGCATGAATGGGCCGGTTCGACCGGTAAAATACCACGACTTCTCAGATTATCGACGTAAAGTATCTCGGTGAACGGGATATCCGAAGACCCAACCCCTATCCCTTTCCTATCCCACTTCCGACCCCTTCCATATCCCATTAAGGACCAGCAATACAACTGTAACACTATCTGTGTTCAGGTGTCCAGGGCGGCGTTTGTTACTGGCCATAGGATGACACGCCTACTCGTCTCCCCTTATCCCATAAAAAACGAGTACTGTAAGTCTCGTTTCTAGTTAGTTCAATAGTTTCAATCGTGTTCTAATAGCATTGCTACTTCTGATGGAGAGGTCCCTAGTTCTCATAGGAACATCGCACCAACTTCGGAATCACATTTTAATTCATTCCAAAATTATCTATGTTACTGTCGACATTCCCCGTTTTAAATAGCGTCAAGGTACTCCACAAGGAGACAAGATAATGTATCGAGTTATAATTGCCACTATCTTCGTCCTTTCTTTTTTAAAGAATCACAAATAGAAATACCCTTGATTGCCTAAGTTATCTTCGGGTAAAATATACACGGGTACATAAGATGTACTCCATAAGCAGAACATAATTATTTAAATATAGACAAATACATGCATGTTTCGGTGGTCCAGTGGTCGAGCACCCCACTACTAAATCGAGAGGTCGCAGGTTCGAATCCTGGCTCACGCCTATACTATATACTACTACAATATATACTTTTAGAAAATGCAATGTGATAAATAACGATGACTAAAAACTATGTGCCCGTTATGGCAACAGATTCGCCACCTATTATTCCATTTAGGACGTAAACATAACGGCGAGTCGAAGCTTAACAGCCACTGCCCACTTCAGGTAGAAAAAGGCGTGAATTTATGTTTATGTTAGACAAATTAAATTAATTTGGCTACAGAGAATTATTAAAAAATACTCAATACTGTTTGGTTTCATATTAAACTGAGTCATAACGAAGCGTAACAGAATTTGCTCTGACAACGAAATTATATATTTTTTGTTGACAGTTATAATATCGTATATTACAATATAAGCTTTTTAATAGAAATTACGTATAATAACATAAATCAGCGCGCTTGAAGATATCTTCTCAAAATAAACACGAAGTCAATGACACCGGCCGTTAATATGACGGTTTTATTTAACAATACTTTCTTTACGATACATTTTTACCGACTTCAAAAAAAGTATTCATTCTCTCTTTTTTCTCATTTTCAATATCCACTCAACGTGTATCCTATCTGAGGGGTCTAAATGCAAATCCGCCACTATCCACCGTTTGCATTTTTTCAGTAGAGATCAAAAACTTATTTATGACAATCCAACCTATCTGAATAAAATATTTTGTTTCGATTTTATAGCTAATATATGGTTTTCTAACAAATTTTAAAGAATATGCTATTTTAGAAACTAAAAAGGTTAAAAATTATTAATAGAAAAATTGATAGAGGCGCATTTGCACTTTAACTATGGATAGAGGCGTTTATGAATTTTATTGAAGTGGATAGAGGCAGTTTTGCACGTTACTGTCCAGACAGTTGTATGATACGAAACGGAACCAAAAAGAATTTTGGTGAAATCAAGAATTATCGAATGGTTGAAGCAGCAAACCTACGCTTCTACAGAGGCGCTCCCAGTGTTTATTGCATAGTTTAAATATTTACATTCCCATCCCTATAATAATAAATGTAATAATAAATATTCCAGACATCCCTATCCTTCCTGCATTCATATAATTACACATACTCAAACTTTATTTTATTTCTGTACCATATAATTCTGTCTCTTAAGATGCAAGATTTCTTAGTTTAAGAGGCAAGGACTTCTTGCGAAGCTGTGTATACTTTTTGGAAATAAGGATTTTGTTTAATTATTATATTATATGAATAACTTAATCCATGTTAACAACGGGACAGGGATAAACAGATTATTATTTTAGAGGTTTATATCAAATATTAACAGTACGTTTCTAGGACATGTTTTATGTAGGTATAGATTATGGAAAATGATTTTAATAAAAACGAGACATTTAATTTAATCAAAATTCTTTATTACCATAACTAACATAAGAAACGTGACATTAAATTGAAATACCTAATTCTTCTAAATATTCACACGGTTCATCTTCTGGTAATGTATGATTGTCGTAATTTTTTTCTAAAACTTTTTTGTAGTAAAACAGTAAGTCATCGCCATGATCTTTACGCCATTCCACTCCAAAATGCTTGATAAGTAATTTATCAATGTCTATGAGTTTGGGCTTACTAATTTCAACCCAGTTTGGCGGAATATCGTCGACACCAAATTCGTTCATAGAAGTGACACGAGGCTTGATAATACTTTTTGCTACGCCTGTATCAACTCTGTAATTGACTTCACCTCGAATCACAAAGCGCTCAGGCCTATTCTTTACTCTCTTGAGATAATATCTTTTGCAATCGGAAAATTTAAAATGATATTGATTTGGCAACTTCGTAGTGTTTTTAGCGTAAGTTTTCCAGTTTTTAACTGGACAATCGTAACCTAGTCTTATGACTTTTCCATATTCTTTATATATGTCTAAATATTCAGATGGTTGCACTATCACTTCTTTATTCTTAATTACCTTTTCAATGTGCCCAAACACCCTATCAGCGGGCATGAACGAGTGTCCAGGAACTGGAAAAATTAATTCTACTATTTTCACAGTTTGAGGAGCACACATCGTTAGCCAATAGGCACACATCGAAATGAGAATTGAATTTTTATTTTGCGAACCGCAACCATCAGCCATTAATCTAACTTTTTTTATGTTTGTTAAATCCACCTGGGTTGTGAGTTGATAAAAAACTGCTGAAGCTATCTCATTTGCGGATTTGGCATGAGTGTCCTCTGTCCAAGTGTAACAAAAAACATTATCTTTGGAAATATTATTAGTACTAGAGCCAACTACGATTGTGAAATTATACATATATAATTGTCGACTGTAGTAGGCTATCTGATCCGGGACCTTAGGAAGAACTTGATTTTTTTGACAATCAAAAGATAGTGTCAGCATAAATTCTTTTTGTTCTCGTAAATACTCATAAAAACATTTTGATTTTAATTTGTGGATCCTAAGTTCTGTCATGATGCTCACTGTTAAAGCCTGGTCATTTTGTTTTTTTGCCATTTTTATTTTCTCTGTCAATGCCGTACACTTGCTACATACATCGACACGCGGAGTCTTGAAACCAATATTGTAATGTTTGTTAAAGATGTTTCGAAAATAACATTCTTTAACTTTCATTGAAGTATCAATTTGCTCCTGATACATTCGCCACATTTGTTTGATGTTAAGGTCAGATGTCACATATTTCCTTTCAGAGGTAGCGGATCGGCAGTAATGTGACTCAATACATTTAAAACTTTCTATAAACTTCATCACGTTCTGCTTCTTAGCCAAGTTTTTTACCGTCGCTCTATCTCCGCCACGTCCATCTTCTGGTAGCAGTCCAGTGGTTAAAAAAGTTTTTGAAATTCGTCTAAGCCTATGTACGCCGATGTTTAGAATCATCAAAAACATTGCTTGACAAACCCGCAGCAATTTATACGGCTTAGTAAATGTTTTAATGTACATTGCGGTAAAGGTTTCGGATTTCTTTCGCTGTTCAACTTTACGCCTGCGTCGAGCTGGGACTTTAGTTTTTAAATATTTCATAATGAAGTTATCTTGATACTTTTTTTCTTTTTTAGCATAAAAAGCTGAGTGAAATTTTCTGACATCTTGAACGGTTAGCTCATTACATTTTAGGTTTTTCTTATTATGGTTACATTGTCCCAATTTCTTAAGATCTGGCAGTTTTCTAGGTGAATATCTAGAATCAACACATTTGTAAATTAATTTAACTAAATCAATAATTAGACACAATATATAGTGTAAACTCCATATAACGTCCGTCGATTTATCTACAAACTTCCTAAAGGGTCGAAATCAATTGGCTTTCATTGATTTAGCTTGTCTTTCATACACTGATACAGTCTACATTGAATTCTCATCTCAATAACGACAACAATTGAGTAATAAAAAGTACCTTTTAATTTTTCTACCATTCATTATTAAACTAATATTTTTTAAACTCTAGTACCGTAACTTTCAGGATTTCTTTAAAATGGATATGATCTTCATTGGCTTCTTGTTGCATAAACCTTTCACCTAACCAAGCATTAAAGGGTTTGAAAGACTTACCGATTCTCCTTCTGCTTGTTACGTTTCCACTGATTTTCGTTGCGGACTCTCTTCCTAGCTTTATTTCCGGTGACTGGAGTAATATTTGTTTCCATTTTAAAGGGAAATACACTACAAATTTAATTAAAATCGCACACGACTCTCACATTAAAACAAAGCTAGCAGCCATATTGTACACAATGCTGTGATTGGCTGAGACGGTACATTGGCGGTTTTGTACCTCAAGTGATGGATAGTGTAGCTTCTGCACTTTGTTGAAGGTTTGGAACGTGATTTTATATAGGATAGAGGCGGATTTGTTCTAAACCGTTGACATGCAATCATAGATTATGGTAACTGGTGTTGCAAGAACAAAAAATTTTAATATTTATTTTTTGGGATAGTGGCGGATTTGCACCTAGACCCCTCAATTCTACTGTATATTTGTACCAAAATAAAGTGAATCTTTTAACTCTACAAACCCTGAATTCACTAACTCAACAACTTAATCAAACTATAGTCAAAATAAATATATATGAATAGTATTTTTGAACTGATAGTCATAAGATAGTAGCAATAAATGCTTATTTGAGGTCGGCACAAAAGGTTTTTTCTTCCATACCACCCTATCATTCGCTTCTTTCATACTAATACCCTTCTTAATCATGTCGTCTTTCACAAAATCCATCTATATTTTCTTAGGTCTTAGTCACAGTTACATTGCCTGTATTTAGGATGGGATATGGATGGGAAAGAGAGTGAGCTTCTGAATGCATTTCTCAGTGAACGAATCGCGAGATGAGCCACTTTACTTCAATATTACCCCCGTCAAGCCATTTATGCAGCGAACTGCGTGACTCTATCGTTGTTAAAATACTTTTAACAAGACACATATGTAACCATTTGATTTCAACATGGCCATTAAACTTATCATTTGTATATTTGTTCAAATGACGAGTTGGCGCATACCGTTCCAATCTGTCAGCCTGGCGGTGAGCCAACAAGACGAATACCAACAGCTCGTAACTGCGCAGGTGAGGAGCCAGCTCTAAATCTTCAAAGGCCACAACTATTTCATCAGCTATACAGCTATCCTTTGAACGGAGACACGGAATATGCAGGTGGTATTTATTGTAACTTGGTCTCGCCTCGGAGACGATAAATAAAAATATTTTTCTAAAAAACAACCGCTAAGTTACACCTAACCTGCCAATAAATATCCCCTCAAAATCCATCTAACCATTTCTGATATTACCCGCAACAAACAGGCAGATATACAGACAAAAATTGAAAAAAAAAATTCGGGTGTATGTAAGTATTAGAAAACAGTTAATTCAATATTACAAACAGAAACTTCAATTACTACCTAATCAATTAATTCAATTACTACCTAATCTATAAATATATATATATATACTTATATATATATATAGATTAAATATGACATTTAAAAGAAAAACGCAGTCTTGGATTCGAATCCCGGTACAAATCAATGAATTATTGAAACTCTATTTGAAAACTAACATTAACGAACGCATGAAATCTTTTATGTAATTTCAGACTGAATAAATAGAAGATAATAGAGGCAAATATTTCATTTGACGGCACAATCAATGCTGCCTATACCTTCAAACAATCGAGTACATATCGAGAACGCTACATGACATTGCAGACGAGTTAACCTTGATCCCAGAAACAGTTCATACTAAATCTAGCACTAGAGTGACTAACACCCAATTGTATAACGTCTAGAATTTGTTACAAAAAATTTAGAGGCCAATTTATATTTAAAGACGAACTAAATTATTATAAGAAGTGGGATTGTTTTGTTTTACATAATTCTCATGAGTTTTTATTACAGTTTCTTCTTTATAAACTCACGTCTGTATTCCACTAGGGTAGGCAGATATAAAGATGTATTGAAATTAATCTATACATTTGACGCTCTTTAGTTACTTCATCCGAATTCGAACTACTAACATATATGCAGATGCAAGCGCATTGAAAATTAGGTACCTTATATTTATCATTATTTTAATCTAGATCAGAAGGACGTGGAAAGCAATATCAACTTTGTGAGGTTTTATTTAAGATCGATATTAGTTTATCGTAGACTCTTATCAAATAACAGTGGAGTCACGCAGCTCACTGCAAGAATGGGCCGGCTCGACCAGTGAAATACTGCGACTACTCAGAATATCGACGTAAAGTGGCTGACACGATTGCTCGTTTGCCTCCCTATGGCATAAAATAGGAATCTGGTTGATACTACACGACTAAAGTCTCGGTGGACAAGTGCTCGAGCACACGGCTTCTGATCCAGAGGTCCGGGTTCGAATCCTGACACTAGCTCACACCAATGACTTTTCGAAATTGCTTTCGAAAGTTATGTGTGATAAATATCGATGACTGAAAACTTTGTGCCCGGTATGGCAATAGGTTCGCCGCCTATTCTATTTGGGACGTAAACATAACGGCTGCCTACACCTTCGGGTAACAAAAGGCGTGAAGTTATGTTATGTTTGAGATGGTGGATTTTCAACTTGTTTCCAGACTCCAAGTCTCCATTTAAATTTGACATATCGACGACAGAACATCAGTATTTATTTAAGGTTACCTTCCTCCAGAACATGTTCTGGAATGTGTGTCTGGGCCGCCCTCGACTCTTACTTCCATCCGCTTTTGCATTGTATATCTGCTTAGTCTTATATAGTGAAACTTCTCAAAATTCTACACTCCTTCATTTGAAATCGGATTTTGATGTCTCTTTCGTAGGATAGCAGACTTTTGACAATAATCTGATTACTATTGCTACATAAACATAAACCATGAACAAATTTAGATCTGCACTTGTATAAACTGAAACCAATAACATTTTCTATAAAAATAACATGAGATAAGTTCATGTAATCTTTTCAAAACAAACGAAAATAAACTTGTATTATTTTCGATTCACATTATAGTTGAAAATGAAACAGACCGTGGATGATTCATTGCAAGTAACGAGCATGAATCTCTTGGAGGAATATTATTGTAAATCATTTTCAAACAATATTCTGCTGCATTACCTTTGACAGCTTTGATGTCTGTGCAAGTCACTTTGCTAAATAATATCTGCAGGTATATACCAAAGGTAAACAAAATCATTATATAAAACAACCTCGCTTTCCGCTGTCTGTCCCAATAAATGCAAAGATCTTTTAAACTACGCAACGAATTTTTATGTAGTTATTTAATAGATAGAGCATGTCAACAGGGTGGTTTTTATGTATAATTCATGTAAAAAGTACTAAAAAAGTCATCATTTTCAAGATTTAGCACTTATTCCAAACGCCGGCTGAACCCCAAGTGATAAATCAAAACAATATACTACTTATACACTTTCAAATGGTCTACGAAATTGTTCGTGATGGTATGTATGTCTATCTCTTAGGGGTAAGCTACAATGACTATTAAGAATATATCTAAGTTTCTACTAGTTTCTATATATTCTATATTTAACAGTGGTAGAGCCAAACAGTTTCCTGCATGAATGGGCCGGCTCGACCAGTGAAATACCACGACCTCTCAGACGACCGACGTAAAGTGGCTCATGTTGCGTTTCGCTCGGTGAGAGAGGTACCCGGAGGCCCACCCCCCTTCCCCATCCTTTCCAATCCCCTATCCCTTATAGGTCGGCAACGCAACAGTAACACTATATGTGTTGCTTGTGTCCATGGGCGGCGTTGGTTGCTTACCATCAGGTGACACGCCTGCTCGTTTGCCCTCCTATCCCATAAAAAAAAATAAAAAAATATCTTCTTTTTTACATTGTACAAAAAAAAATCACTGTCTACTGTCTGTACCCTCAAATGCTAGGATCTATAGGAGGGCCTATACCATAAATAAAAAAAAAATTACTGTCTCTTGAGTTTCTAATACATACATTCTTTTCATTCAAAATTTTGTAAATGCTAAATCTTTTTGAAAAATATTAAGACGTTATTGATCTTTTTATATCCTGTATTGTACTCAAAATAAGTGGAAAAGATGCAGCCCGCTTTTTTTAGGAGTCTTAAAATAAAATCCAGCTGATGATGATATCAATGAAATTTTTTGTATGAAACACATTTACCCTATTGTTACGGGCTGAATTTTTAGGTTATAATCTGGGTAAACTTTACTTGCCTCCCACTTGCACTTGACAATTGTTTTTTGGACTTTATTTGACCCTACTATACTATTCGACCTATGACGCACTACGAAGTTTTTCCCTCACATACTGACAAGAGATATTATTGCACAGATACGAATATTCTCGAATAACATCGCAATGCTTTGATATCGTAAATTTTCACATAATCCTAGTGTTTAAAAATTCAGCAAAAGTAAAAACAAAATTCTTTCAAACAGATGCAACTGCTACTTGAAAATAATTAAATTGCCAAGTGTCGTTGAACGGCTGTTTACGACTTTGTTTCAAGAAAACATGCGCAATAAGAAAATAGTGTGATCATTATATTTAAGAAAAATCCCGTGACTTAGGTCAGCATTCAAGATCAAACGATTTTACTAGTTGTTGCACACTGTTCTGCCTGCGTATAATTTACACTGACCACAAAACTGATTCTACATCAAACAAGTTGGAAATCGAACTAAAAATTTACTAAAACATCTTAGAGAATATTTTAAAAAGCTAATAATTTTGAAAAGCTAATAATTTTGTATGACTATATTATTAACATCCTTACATAAATTAACATTACTTCACGCCTTTTTCTTCCCGAAGGTGTACGCAGCGGCTGTTAATTCTCAACCCGCCGTTATGTTTACGTCCCAAATGGATAGTGGGGAACCTATTGCCATACCGGGCACAAAGTTTTTTAGTCATCGATATTAATCACACATAACTTACGAAATTAATTTCGAAAAGAAATTGGTGTGAGCTAATGTAAGGATTCGAACCCGCGACCTCTGGATTCAGAAGCGGGTGTTCTACCACTAGACCACCGAGACTACTTACCTAACTAATAATTCAATATTCTTATTCTCCATAGATCTACGTCTATAAATTGATGACTTGCTCCGATGGGTCAGGAACGTAGAAAGAATGGATGATGCAAGACTTACCAAGCAGATATACAATGCAAAACCGGATGGATGTAGGAGTCGAGGACGGCCAAGACAAACATTCCATGACCGAATAGAACATGTTCTGGAGGAAAGTGATGTTTGCTCAAATATCGACGCGCGTGTATAATAAGATTTAAGACGGTCAATGAAGCGAGTGAGGCGTACAAGAATCGTGCCTAAAGCGCTCTGTACTCTCTGCCTACCTCTCCCAAAGAATGTGGCATGAAGTTATTTATATGTATGCTAAACCACTCTGGCAAAATTGTGTACATATGTACATAAATTAAGTATTGGAAACAGTTCCTGAACTTGACGATAAGTAATTTAAGTAACAATAAAAATAAATTGATTCGTTGTACAAATGTCTGTACCGTATAACTATCGATAAAGCCGTTTCAGTAAACCGTGTCCAATATAAATATATTATTATGTATTACTAGCTGTTGCCCGCTACGTCGTCTGCGTGGACACTATAAAGCAGTGAAAATACTATATCTGTGCCATTATAAGGGCTCATTTCTCACCCCCAATTAGTGATAGCGTGATAATATTTAGCCTATGTGTTGACCCGATGTCATGGCTATATTTATGCAAAATTGGACGTAAAATCATGCAGTACCTTTAGAGTTGATCCGTAACAAACATACAGATAAACAGTAAAAAAATCTGAAAACCATATGTTTTGGGTTCCGTATCGATTATAGATCATGTCGCAAGTATTGTAAAAAATTAATATTCAATGTACAGTTTCAACTGTCCTACGATTTTATTATATGTATAGATTTATTGAGAAGCACACTTTATAGATCTCTCTATAGTTCGTGTGACATCAATAACATCTGTGTCTCTGTACACGTACAATGTGTTTTTGTTCTTTGAATTAAATCTGAATTGTGTCTCTGGGTCATATTTTATTGTATGACTATTTAATTTTGATCATTCAACAGCTGGATGAACACCAAATGTACTCTATTTAGTGCGTAGCTGACTTTGTATTTACTGGGAACTTTTCGGGGCATAAACGGCCTAATCCTGTAGAGTCAATCACTTTTAGTATACGAGGCAAGCGACCAAGCCTTTCACCTGGTAGCGAGTGATCAGTGATGAGCCATTTTGCGTGAATATTTTGAGCGGTCGTGGTATTTTACCACTGTTCATGCAACGAGCTGCGTGGTTCTACCACTGTAATTTTATAGTAATGTGTATTTATAATAAGTGTGTGTACTTCATTTTAATACTTGAAAATGTACGGGAGCGACAGTCACGCCTCGACGCCAATAATCTCTTGGCAGGGGGAGTAGTATGTAGTAGTAATAGTTGGCTAATCCTGTTGCCATACCATGGGCAAAGTGATTTCAGTCATTATATTTATCACACATAAGTCCCGAAGACACAGACTCTGAATCAGAATCCGAATGCTGAATCACTAGACCCCCAAAACTGTTAGGATTCTCTCTATTACAAAATAACTCTGGTTCCCGATTACCAACATCCATGTGTATCCTTGTGAAGCTTTAAAATTATATTCAAGCGCAGATCACAACATTTAAACAGTGGTAGAGTCACACAGTTCGATACATGAACGGGCCGACGACGACCTCTCAGAATATCGACGTAAAGTGGCTCATACCGCGTTTTGTTCGGTGACGGTTTCCGGAGGCCCAACTCCTACTCCTGTAACAACCAACTCAACACTGTAACACTATCTATGTTCTGGTGTCCATGGGCGTCGTTAGTTGCTCACCATCAGGTGACACGCCTGCTCGTTTGCCCCACTATACCATAAACATCACCCTAATTGGCTACTCCAGTGGTATAGATGATGAAGCTTGGAAGCAAAATTTAATTGTATCCAAACTGCGAATAACACTAGCATACAATAATTACTAAAATAATGAACATAAAAGTATTGGTTCAAGTAGTTACTACAGGGATTCGGAAAAATCTGTTGATATCGCATTCTGAACACTAAAAACACGTCCTCGGTGTGTCGTAAGAGGCATACAAAAAATAATATATCCAGTATACAAGCAGATATATATGTGAGAGTATGTGAGTTGTGCGACCCAGGGCTTGGATCTCCGTTAAAAATAGAGTGGAATGTGCGTTGGTATGTGACGACACTCAGAAAGTTAACTGTTTTAACTGTTTCTTCATTTCTTTAAAATTCCACCAAATGTTTTGCTGTCGAATGATTGAATGTCTCTCTTTTCGTAAAAAAAATAGCTATACTTTTTTTATGTCTACCTGTAACCTGCCTTTTTGTATCTTTACTCCATCTTTCAGATGGAGATCATAGAGAAGACCGAGGAATATAATCGACCTCTGTGCTTGGCGTTTGTGGACTATGAGAAAGCCTTCGATTCCGTCGAGACTTGGGCGGTGCTGCAGTCTCTTCAGCGGTGCCAAATTGACTATCGATACATCCAAGTGCTGAAGTGTTTGTATAGAAACGCCAATATGTCAGTTCGAATCCAAGATGGGAGTACAGAGCCTATTCCACTGCAGAAAGGTGTCAGACAAGGAGACGTTATATCTCCGAAGCTGTTCACCGCTGCATTGGAGGACGTCTTCAAGCTCCTAGATTGGACCGGGCTAGGCATCAACATCAACGGCGAATACATCACTCACCTTCGATTTGCCGATGATATCGTGGTCTTGGCAGAGTCGCTGGAGGATCTGGGTGCAATGCTCAAGGATCTTAACAAGTTATCCCAACAAGTGGGTCTACTAATGAATATGGAAAGACAAAAGTCATGTTCAATGTCCATGTCATTCAAGTACCGGTAACTGTTGGAGATGCGATCCTCGAAGTTGTCGATCACTATGTTTACCTAGGACAAACTATTCAAATAGGTAGAGCGAACTTCGAGAAAGAGATTAACCGACGGATCCAACTCGGCTGGGCAGCGTTCGGGAAGCTTAGGCATATCTTCTCGTCCAAAAATTCCTCAGTGCCTTAAATCCAAGGTCTATGACCAGTGTGTGTTACCAGCGATGACATATGGTTCTGAGACATGGTCTCTTAATGCTGGCCGTATTAAGAAGCTCAAAGTCGCTCAGCGTGCTATGGAGAGGGCTATGCTCGGTATATCTCTACGGGATAAGATCCGAAATACGGAGATCCGTAGACGTACGAGAATAACTGACATAGCCCGTAAAGTTAGCACGCTGAAGTGGAGGTGGGCAGGCCACATCACTCGAAGAACTGACGACCGCTGGGGAAAAAAGTGCGTAGCGTAGGCCGTCCCCCCACTAGATGGACAGACGACCTCATAAAAACAGGCGGGAGTCGCTGGATGCAGCTGGCACAGGATAGGGAGTTGTGGCGCGCTAAGGGGGAGGCCTACGTTCAGCAGTGGACTAATCTGGGCTGATATGACTCCATCTTTACTAATTAATATTCAAATGTGAAGCTTTATAATCAACATAGGTTTTTGTATACTAAGTAATTGAACAGCACTTCGCAAACAAAGAAGTGTAAACAGAACGTTTTTCTTATTTATATTATTGTTAAATTTTTCGCACTAATTGCTAAAAAATGTCAGCTCATATCTACTATTGATCAAATTGTGACAATATTTAGTCTATAGTGTCGTGTCTTTAATCGACGAGCCTCGTGGTGGATTGGACTGCAGAATCTAGGCTAGGATCCCTACCCCAGTACAAATATTTGTATCGAGTATAAATAGTATTAGTCAATCAATTTCTCCATCTTTACTGCTTTCCTTGGGATTTTAATTAAAGACAATGGCACACATGTCGTAGATTAAAATTGCTCATACATTGATCATAGTATTAATTATAGGTAATAGTATCATTGTTAATTTACAGAAATTTAGTTCAACGCCCTCTAGATCTGATAATTAAAAACCTCGAGATCATTGGCCTCTCGTTTGAGGCCCAATGTCAAAACATGGATCATTTAATTTTACACAACGATCATTGTATTATTAGAAGTGCTTAAACGTGATAAACATTTTTTTGTAACCACGCGTTTCGTGGAAAGTAATATGTTTATATTTATTTAAAGATTTTCAGTACTAGAAACTATATACCATATAGTTATGTTATTTATATATACTAAGACTCCTCGCCATTTTCCTGCCCTTAACTTACTCTAAGTCGGCACAACAAGTCATCCTCTAAAACTATAGATGTTGTCAAAAGAACCAGTTCTAAGCCCGTTAATAATAATTAGGTACTAAAGATTTACTAATTACTGTTAATGTATTTATGTATTGCTTGATTCAAATTAGAGGGAAGTATGTAACATGATGTCAGTGTTCCACAAACTTCAATTAGAACAATTTGAAGATTTGATTCGATAATTAACAAAATTACTGGTATCTTGACCCCTCGTCTGCTAACAGCTATATGTATGCTTTTGAGTTCGTAGAGTTTTTTAGAAAGTTATGTGTGAAAAAAGCACACTTCACTTGTTGCCTTGACTTTACCTGGCGCCATTTCTGCCACAGACTATAAAACCTTTCAATTTTTTAAAACTTGTTAAAACTAAAAGCTCGACGAATGGGGCCCAAAAACCTAATCAACGCTGCATGTCTTATGACTTAAATGATTTAAAGGGGCCTATGGATACATATATCCTATATCTCACTTTACGCCTATATTCTGTGAGGTTCAGGAGGTTATTTCACAGGTCGAGCCGGACTATTCTGACCGGTGAACTGCGTGGATCTACCACTTTAACGTATTCTGAAGAATATTAATAATTTAAAATTAACCGAGAAAATCAACGAGTGATATTCAATTCGTTAACTTAACCCATGAAAGGAAACGAAAGCGATATCGATTAGTGATATTTGTAAAAATATCGGGTACAATGACCAAGAACCGAAATAATGACTGTATTTTAAATACAAAGTATTTCGGTACTCAAATGATCTCATGGTGAAAATGTCTGGGAACTGTAAATATTTTCGTTTCGCGTGCCTCCGTCGTAATGCTAAGGCCACATCACAAATATTTGTGCGCGTGATGGAAATAATCTTGGTATGCAAGGGAATCGGGAAGGTCGAACTTTGTTTTGGTGGATCAATATAACCCTGACAAATGGAACTACTTCATAGGTTACAAATTATTTAGGAAATTTAGGAACATATGTTCTTTCAACCAGTTGAGACAAACTGAGGTTAGGACCTACCCTGGTCCCATTATTTGGAGTCGGCACAACAGGTTTTTTATTTCCACACTTCCCTATCATTCACATCTTCCACACGTTTGTGTGGGTTTTTTTTTTTTTTTTTTTTTTTTTTTTATGGAAAAAAGGGGCAAACGAGCGAGCGGGTCACCTGGTGGAAAGCGATCACCGCCGCCCATGGACATCCGCAACACCAGGGGCGTCGCATCAGCGTTGCCGGCCTTTAAGATAGGAATACGCTCGTTTCTTGAAGGTACCAAGGTCGTAGCGGTCCAGGAATACCGTTGCCGGCAGCTGGTTCCATATAGGAGCAGTGCGTGGCAGGAAGTGACGGCTGAATCGCACTGTCGTAGATCGCCAACTATTCAGCCGATGTGGATGAAGACACTGGCGAGTCGGGCGATTGCGAAAGTCAGCAGGCGGTATAAGTCCGAACAATTCCTCAGAGCACTCCCCGTGGTATAAGCCGTACATGATGCATAGAGATGCAACATCTCTCCGCAATGCCAACGGATCAAGCCGATCGGAAAGAGCTTGGTTGTCGACAAGCCGAACCGCGCGTCGTTGAATGCGGTCAAATGGAGAAAGCTGGTAGTGGGGTGCCCCCGCCCAAAGATGAGAACAGTATTCCACGTGAGGCCGGACCTGCGCTTTATACAGTTGCAAGCGATGACCTGACGTGAAATACCGTCCCGCTCTATTGAGTACACCAAGCTTTTTGGAGGCCAATTTGGCCTTGCCCTCCAGATGACCGCGAAATTGGACGTCACTCGACAAGTCGACACCAAGAATTCCGATATTGGCTGAGACGGCTAAGGGAGTGCTCTCAAAGCAGGGAGCTACGACAAATGGTGTCTTTTTTGCGGTAAACGCGCAAACCTGTGTCTTCTTAGGGTTGAATTGGACTAAGTTTAGTCGGCCCCAGTCCGAAACCTGACTAAGCAGAGTTTCGATTTCAGACACAAGTTTGTTCCGGTACTCATCGACGTTTTCCCGAGAAATCCGCGGGTGGCCGGTATATAGGGCATCCCCCGTACTGTCATCCGCATAACAGTGAAGACTGCTGTACTGCAGCATGTCATTCACATGCAGAAGAAACAGCGTAGGGGATAGCACACAGCCCTGGGGGACTCCAGCATTCACAGGTTTTAAGTCGGAGCATGACCCGTCGACAACGACCTTAATGCTCCGATCCATGAGAAAACTGGAGACCCAATCGCATAATTTCTCGGGAAGCCCATAACATGGAAGCTTCGAGAGAAGTGCTTTGTGCCAAACCCGATCAAAGGCCTTCGCCACGTCCAAACTAACGGCCAGCGCCTCTCCTTTACTCTCAACCGCTTCCGCCCACCTATGGGTTAAGTAGGCTAAAAGATCACCAGCTGAGCGACCTTGACGGAATCCGTACTGACGGTCGCTAATCAACTGGTGCTCTTCTAGATAGCTAAGGAGCTGGCGGTTGATCAGTGTTTCCATAGTTTTGGAGAATAGGGAGGTGATGGCGATGGGTCTATAGTGGGACGGATCTGAGCGATCACCTTTTTTAGGGATCGGGTGGACCAAAGCTACCTTCCATGATGCTGGTACAGCGCCGAGAGAGTAGGAGTACCGAAAGAGACGCGTTAGAACCGGTGCCAACTCTGGAGCACACATCTTCAACACGATTGCTGGGATTCCGTCAGGCCCACTCGACTTGTGGACGTCTAGGGAGAAAAGTATGCGCCGTACAGTACTTTGCCGGAAACAGATCTCCGGCATGGCGTGGTCGCAACGTGGGATGGTCGGTGGAATTTTCCCCTTATCGTCCAGAGTCGAATTAGCCGCAAAAAGAGTACCAAGAAGTTCGGCTTTTGGACAACAAACAAAACAACAGGGTTATGAAGGGTGTTTACCCTTCATAATCTGTCGTCTTTCAAACAGTCAATTTCTTAGGTCCTCCTCTTCTCTTATTTCCTTCCACATTCAGGTTTACTGTTCTTTTAACAACTTATGTAACTTATATCATCCATTCTCATTGCATGTCCATACCATGCAGGGCAATTTCCCATTCTCCTCTCAGTTATTGGTCCATAACTTTCTCTTACTTACTCATTCATCTTAACATTTCCATCATTGCAGCGTGTATTTTTTTGTTCATCCATCCCTTTCATGGCCCAATTCATTCATGAATAGAAAAAAAAGAAGGTAAGTTGGCCAATACCAGAAAAAGATGATTGTAAAGGTTTTATTAAAATAGGTTATGATTAGTCATATTTATTATTTATGCGTGAGATATAGTCTTACAGAGGTTTTTACTACAATTTCTGACCCACAGAATTGACTTTCTCGAAGTAATATGTAAATTTCGATTACCTACCCACTAAAGCCGCGAGGATTTTCCTGAAGGGTGGCAATACTTAATAATCGCAGTTTCCGAGATCATCAGTATTAATTTTATTTCTAACTATATTGTCACAATAACTGAAGGCTAAATTTATTTATTAATCATTAAAATCAAACTATTTATATCTTGAAATTATAAATAAAAACATATTATTTATATATTGAACAATCTGTTTGGCAATGGCTCTAACCTTGTGTAAAGTCACCGGTATCTTTATGGCAAAACGGCAAATAATATTTTGGCAGTTGTAACCAAAACAGCTCGTTATACCCACGACAAGGGCAAAATAACTGTTTGGGAACAATCCAAATGTCATAATGAAGGTTGAGGATACGGAAATAGACATTTGGAATAAAGTGTTTTGCTTAAAAGCTACAAATGTCCAAGCACAGATTTTACCGTAGGTATAAGTTACAACAGTATTTCTCAGATACAAAATATTTGCGAGAATAATTCAAGATGCTCACCTTTACAATTCGTATATGTAAATGGAAAATTGAAAAAATAAAAGTACATTTGACGAAAAAGTACGTAACGTTGCTGGCTCTTTGAAAACCAATTCATTTTTAGTTTGATAAGAATGTTTTCTATTCATATTATGTTGAAAGAGTCAAAGTCAAAGTGGTTTTATTTTCATAGGTCCTCACAGACACTTAAAAATAGTCAATGTACAAAAATGATTAAAATTAAAATAATATTTAAAAAGCTTAGACACGAGCGCTTGAAGCAAGTGCTTCCGTGGAACAAAAAACACGGAAGCAATCGCCACGAGAGGCCCGATTCCGAGTGTAGGCTTTCATGAGAAGAATCGGGCAAGAAACTCATGTGCCAATACTCTTTTCAAAACCATTGAAAATTTACACAATAGTATTATCAACGCTACTGAAAAAATATCGCCAACTGAAAAAATATCGCCTACTGAAAAAATATCGCTAAGATAATTAAATGACTTGGTATCACGCTATTTACATACTTTTTCTTATCATCTTTCTTTAATATGTTTTTGTATCCATTGACTTTTTTAGCATTGTAAACATTTAACTAGAAATTTCCACGAGTATCAGTAGTAAACATTTACATTAAATATTCATAAAAACAAACAAATAGCTCGAAACACTGGCACAGCACAAATGAGTAATCATTACATAGTATAAAACAAAGTCACTTTCCGCTGTCTGCCCCCTTATATGCTTATATCTTTAAAACTACGCAACGGATTTTGATGCGGGTTTTTTAATAGTTAGAGGGTGTCTACGGGGTGGTTTTGATCTAGAATTCATATATGATGTTGTAAAGAAGAAATTATGATAATTTTCGAGATTTAGCATTTTAATTGCAAACGCTGGCTGAACCCTAAGTAATAGATAATCAACACCTTCATAAGGTCTACAAAAAAGTCCACGAGAGCATGTGTCTATCCCTTAAGGATAACCCACAATGACCCTTTTAATTTTTGTACTTTTTACGAGATATAATGGCTTCTTTATGATGCGATTTAAAACATTACAGCATTAATTTTCATCGAATTAAGTATCTAAAATAGATTGGGCATATAATATAGATGATCTTGGCCCCTTACAGCATGCAATTTAAACGAATATTTTTGAAGATATTGCAGTATTAACATAGCGGGACAGCAGTTAAGGCCGATAAATAGCACAAATTGAACCTCATGATATCCGAAATTTACTCATTTATTACTTTTGATGCGGTACAAAGTTCGCCGGGTCAGCTAGTAGTCTATAAACTACAAGGCTACTTGTAGCGAACCATAGGTCAACCATATATTCCTACTCCGTGACCGTCCGTTACGCGACATGCAATAGAAAGACGTTAAATTTAAAGGCTATGCAAAAGAAGTTTCACCTTAAAAGTTAATAATTAAAATGGTATAACAAATGGAAAAGTACTTCTTATCTTCAGCAGCTTGAAAGCAATGACCGTCTGAACTTAAAATGGGAAAGTCTATTTTTACAACACGACATCGTAAAAGACAAAAGAGCCGGTCCAAAAAATTATATAATTACGAACACGTGAGGTAATTACCGGCTAGTAACATTGAACTTGGAATTCAACATTAATACTAATACATAATGTAATTTTGAAGGTTTTTGTTAAGAATTTTTAAATTGAAAAGCTTACAGGTATTCGTCAAACACATGACAGCGTAATGTGTTCTGGCTTCAGTCCAAACCATGCTATTACCAAAAGAGAATTTCCAAGCAGTTCAGTGATACGACGTGAAAATTATATTTAAATCGTCTGCAATATGAATAGTATCTGATTAATAATTATATTTTTATAACTTCGTGCCTTTTTGTAGAAAAGTTCGTGCCTTTTTGTAGAAAAAGGCACGAACTTATAAAAATATAATGAAGTTATGAAATATAACAAACTTATAAAATATTTAAAAACTAATGAAGTTATGTATGTTTGTATGTAGATACAAACATACATAACTTCTCGCCAAATTCATTGCGGAGTAAACAGAGCGCCATAAGGCACCATTCTAACATGCCTCACTCACTTCTTTGACTTCTATAAATAAATATTGTAATATACACGCGTCGATTTTTGAGGCTCCTAACATCACCCTCCTTCAGAACTCGTTCTATTTGCTCATGGAAAGTGTATCGTGGCCGTCCTCGACTCCTACATCCATTCGCATTTGCCTTGTATATCTGCATCTTAAACTTATTAAAGCGGAAGACTCTGTTTGTTTGTTTAAACGCACTAATCAGGATTTATCGAGGCTATATTATATTTTCAAATAAATTAGGAAACCATAAAAAAGTCCAATAATGTAACAAGGTGTAAGAAAATGAGCCGAAAAAAATGCTTACATCGCGTACGCTGCAAAGACTATTGAATATAGAACAAAACAATGTACTACAACTTTGCAGGACTTATAATTGTTTACCAACCACGACACCATATATCTCACTATTGAAGTTATTTCATAATAAGTGTTTTTTATGATTAATACGAGAGTAACAACACTCTTTTTAGTGGTAAATGTATAAAATATGGCGGCACGAAGTTCGCTCAATCTGCTAGTACACTACACTATATGTACTTCTGAATAAAGTTTATTTCTAATGCCAAAATAATTATCAAAATCGATTCATCACTTTCAAAGTTTACCGATTAGAAACAAACATAGATCTATCTTTTATAGAACATTATTTTAAAGAGATAATGAACAATTCGTTACATATTTGAAATATGAACGTACAATCTACCCGGAAGTAAACTCTGTAAATTGTATGTTTCATAACAGCAGTAGGTACGCGTGTGCTCTGCTATTTCCATCACCAGCTCAATGCCACGAGGCCAACAACACTCCTCGCTCAATGCTTATTGTTAAAACTATATATTTTAATTTTTAAATGTACTGAATTAAATTCACGACTTTCAGTAAAATTTTGTGTTTCATTCCCTTGAAATACTAGTGTAAATATTTACCATGCGGACTTAGTATCGTATGGTGATATTAAGTTATTTTAAAACAAAGAAAAAATAATATTTAAAAATTATAATTTATGGGGCGGACCACCCATCAGTTTTGGGAATACGAAAAATAGATATTAATCAATTCTAAGACTTATCTGACATGCTTTCAAAGTTTCATGAAAAACAATCGATTTCTTGCAACAAATACTGCGACATGAGAATTTTATGTATCCGATTTTTCTTTATTGTTTACTATCTGTTACTCGTATATCATAATACGTGTTGTGTTCTTGATATTATGGGAAGATTTCATTAAAAAATATCAGCAATATTGCACAATACTTATCAATTGGTAGTTCAAAGAGATGACTGCACACACTTTGTCTGTAGAATGCTTCGTGGCCTACTATCCCATGCGCTCAAACCATTCGATATGAAATCAAATCTGTCCATCGCCTATCGAAATTTCTATTCTGGATGTGGAAAAAGAGACAAACGAAAAAGTATCAGTATCAGTGTAATCTTTAAGATAGGATAGCAAAAGGAAGGAATAGGAGGGAAGGGGTATAAGGGTGTTCCTTCAGATACCTCTCTCTCCGAACAATGAATAGCTTAAGACACTGCACGTCGAATTTATTAATAGTAGAATTAATGGGTCCGGCTCGACTGCTGCATTGTAGCAGTCGAGCCGGACATTAATTCAGCGGACTGCGTGATTCCTTTCTAAGACATGTTCCGACGAGAACTTGATTTTTATTTGAAGTAATTTTTTAGTTAGTTTTTATGTTATGTATGTCTTTATTAAAGCTGAATACGTAAATGGTATAGAGTGTAACTAAGAAATACTGCATTAAAATTAAACATTTATTTTATTTGGTCCCAAAACAATAACATATTATAACATATAGTTATTTTATAATGTAAAATTATCACATGCTTACCTTAATATTAAAATATACCCTTAAATTACTGACATGCTTTTTTATTACATCTAATAACTAACAACTTAGAGCATTGTTTAGTAATAAATGTAGATCGTCGTTACATTTTCAATGTTCATTGTTATTTGCATTTTAAATATAAATGATGCCATACAGTAGTAAATTTTCAACCAATAAGTTAGAAAAAATCCAAAAGTACATTACACCATTTGACCTTTTCTCTTTGAGTAAATAATTAAACTATAGATCTTTTTATATCCTACTGAGATTGTCTATAACACTTACATACATAATATACCTTTCAGTCTTAAATTTATATCCATACATCAACCTAACTTTCATTCTTACTTTCATATTTGACTAAATCACAGTTATTTCTATAGTATTATATCTTACTGCCTTAGATTTATTTAACACTTTTCGATAGGGCCGTAACGTTGTCTGAACCAAGTCATGCCAATATAGTCGGCTTCGTAAACGTCCGGGATCTCTTTGTCAATAGCCTCGCAGTACACCATCTTTACAGAAGGCTCCCCGAACAATCTCTCTTCGTACTTTATCAGTTGTTTAAAGAAACCAGTATTGGGCCTGACTTGTGGTCTGCAACAATTGAAAGTTTTTTAATATTTTAACAAGCTGACCCAGCAAACTTTGTCTTGCCAAAAAATAAAATTTTAAAAATATGGGTTGATCGTAGAGAGATGAAAATTTAGGGTTATTTATGTATTTCAGTATGTTGTTCATAAAAACAATAAATTATCGAAAAATTAACAAATATTATATATTTAGGGGCGGACTACCCTTAATATTTAGGTAGATGAAAATTAGATTTTGTCCGATTCTCAGACCTACCCGATATGCACACAAAATTTCATGAGAATCAGTCAAGCTGTTTCGGAGGAGTATGGCAAGTAGCTAAGGAGTATAGATTAAAAATAAGACCAGGATTACAAAATAACTTACCGTCTTTGCTTCATATGATGGTAAGCGTCCCTCAGAGACATTTTCTGCCATTTGACAAGATACGATAAACAAAGTGTAACAGATCTGGATATGCCAGCGACGCAGTGTACCAGCACCACTTGTCCGTTGGAGATGACCTGGAAGAGAAGAACATGGATGTAATCACCACAGATATAGATTAATCTTGTGATTAATAATACGAAGTTTTATATCTTATCTTACTTAATATTATAAATGAAAAATTTGAAAAGATGTTTTGATCAGTTGAATAATTAGTTATCAAATGATTTAAGAAATATTGGTATTAAAGCAGATGGATGTAGGAGACAGAGATGGCCACGACACACTTTCTATGACAAATACAACGTATTCTGGAGGAAGGTGATGTCAGGAGCCTTAAAAATCGACGCGCGCGCGAAGGCGTGAAAGAATCCTGCCTTATGGCAGTCTGTTCTCTCAGCCTAATCTGCAAATGATTTGGCGTGAAGTTATGTCTGTATTTATAGAAGTAAAATTATAATTCTAAAAGGTAAGGTTTTTCAAAGATACATGATCCAACATGTCAACTACATTTTGTCAACAACTGAATCAAAAATTCAGATACCTACCTCATGTATTAGATCAGACACGCTCTCCATATAAGGATGCATATCGGAGTTTGGTGTGTCCAGAAGGGGTACAACTTTCCTTGGTACATAGTCTTCTGGCGGGGGTGGTAGTTCTGGAGCAGCGCTGACGACGAGTCCAGGATTAAGGGTTCGTACTGCACCAGGCAATGCGTGGGCTCCGCATACGTAGAGTGATGAAGTGACTCTGGATACTCCAAGGGGACAACCTCTATAAAAAAATTATATATTAAAGGCATTGAAAGCAAAAAATATACTACTTACAAGTTTTAAAATTTACTAAATAATTGGCATTTCAAAAAGTTTTACGAAAGTCAAAGCCTAGATAGGTCGCTAGCATCTTCTGGTCCCAGCCTTAAGAAAGAGATGACGAAGAGTAATATCTTAGTTTGGGCATAATTTTACCAATTATAGCTAAAACTTAAGCTATTACTTGCTAAAAATCACTGAGGTTTACTTCTAGATCCGAAGTTGAAGAAGAGATACAGTGGTAGAGAAAAATAATTGAACATTATAAATGGCAAAACACTATGAGAAATGAACAAAACACGAGTTGAGGAATTCTGCCCCGAATAGTGACAACGTGCCGCCTGATGATGGGCGCGTAAACATCGGCATACCAAGTGGTTGTGTCATCCTGGCCGGCGGCCAACACATCTGACCTAGCGAACTTGCTAATACTGTTACATTTGCTTAACGCTTTTGGTCATTGTCCATAGATTATTGTTTTTTTTTCTTATTGAAAAACTAAATCCTGCTTTATTTTCTGTCAAATACACTAATTAATATTACCTACGCAACTAATTTTTATATGGAATGTTAACAGAATTCATTTGTTAATTCTGAACTGAAATTGTATTATAAATTTTTGGGTTTATTTAAGAGGGTAATATGGAGCTCTGTAAATTATGTCTCGACAGCCATAAACAGGTACCTTCAAATCTATAATATATTACGGCGTCCGAAAAGTCATTGGCGTATACCCGATCCCAAAACCAGTAGACCATCTAGAGACTGATATAACAAAATATTGTCAATAATTCAGAAATCATCAAAGAATTATCAGATCAGAAATCTATAACTTTTAAATGATTTAAACATTCTGAAACATAGAAACAATTACCTGAAAACTTTGTGCCCGATATGGCAATAGGTTCGTCACCTTAATCCAGTAGGGGCGTAAACATAACGGCGAGTCAAGGCTTAACAGCCAGTCAGCAAAATAATGATTATAAATAAACTAATACTAAAATAGGATTCTTAATGTTTACAATGATCATAACTGCATTTGATACATAGAAAATATTTAAATTGTTAATAAAAAAACTTAAATCAATTTCGAAAAAGCTATTCATAAATACAAGAGGATTTTTTCAAATATATGATCGGTTATAACTGTTATATAATTGAAACTTAATTGCAAAAGTATCTTTTGTGTTGAAAAGAGTTAATTCTTATGAAATCTTTTTATTTACTTGTTCAATTCCTCCTTGGTTAGTATCGATGTGCCCACTACTACGGTCGGCTCGTTTCCTTCACCCACTCTTGCAACCTTATCTTCTACTGTCAGGACTTTCATCGTATCACTGAACCCTTTATTTTCAAGTCTTTAACACTTCACAACTCAATCCACTATACACTTTTCAATATAATTTTCAAAAGTAATTCAACTGGCACAAAATTATTAGTCAGTTGTCAAATTTTTAAAAAAGGAACATGTTTAAGGAACCTTTTTTGTAAATGTAAATTTGCGAAATCTCTTTTGTTTTTTTTTTTGTCGTCTTCGATATCGATTATTCACGTCGAATGGGGAGCATGCGTGCGCGCTCTTCGTGGTGCCCGATCGCACTGGCTGCTGTCGGTCAGGTCAGCTTCTCATCAGTACCTGTGGCCGTTCCCGATCCTCGGCCAGTGACGAGTCACGATTGCAATATCCGGCATTCCAGAGGTTATTTTAGAACAAACGGCGACGCTTATTTTTGTTTACATGTGTTGGTACTTTTGATGTTTTGGTGGGAACAATGAGAGAGATTTCTTGGAATTTCTCGATGCAAATCTGTTGAATGCAATGCGAATTTTTCTCGATGAAAACCTATTGAATATTCGAACACAGGTTATTTTAGCAAAATCTGGGAAAACTGAATCAATGTAAATCTATTATGAACTTGAAGAGATTCCCAATTTTAAGGTGGGAATGTATAACAGTTGTATGGGCACAACGATGCGTATATTTTAATTTTAACCATTTACTCTAAATCCCTAGAAACTATTTTATAAATTATACTGACCCAGCAATCGCTGTCTTGCCAAAGAAAGAAAGTTTAAATAGTTGAGGTTGCTCATAGAGAAGTAAAAATTGAAGGTTGTATGTATTTTTGTATGCTGTTTCATAAAAGAAAATAAACATCAAAAATGTGTCGAAGAATTACAAAAAAAAAAAAATGTTGTCCTCATGAGACCCAAGGACAAGTTTGTAATAGTTCTCCTATTTAAAATGAAAATGAATGACAATTAAATAAAAGTCCGATTTATTTTTACATGATAAAAAAATTGAGAATGGGGGAAATATATCTTAAGAATTTTTCTACATACTATTAAAAACACAATGACACACATACTTACATAACTTTACGCCAAATCCCTTGCGGGGTAGGCAGAGGGAACAGAGCGCCATAAGGCACGATTCTTACACGCCTCACTCGCTTCATTGACATAAACATATGAAACACATTTCGTAAATGTATACAAAGATTCGTGGACTGACCTCATCTTACTTCACTTTATGTAAAGACTAGTTGACCCAGCGAACTTCGTTCCGCCTCAAAAGAAATCACTATTTATCGGCACGCGTTTTGGCGCGCAACTGCTATGTACCTCTATGTTAATACTGTAATATCTTCGTAAATATTAGATTAAATTACACGCTGTAAGTGGCTATATTAATCTATATTAAAAGCACAATCTATTTAAGACACTTAATTGGATGAAAATTAATGCTGTAATGTTTAAAATTGCTTCGTAAATAAGTCATTATTTCTCGTAAAAAGTAAAAAAAAAATAATGGTCATTGTGGGTTATCCCTAAGACATAGACATATGCCCTCGCGGACTTTTTTATAGACCTTTTAAAGGTGTATAATAATGTAGTACATTGTTTTGATTTATCACTTAGGGTTCAGGCAGCGTTTTCGATTAAAGTTTTAAATCTTGAAAATTATCATTTCTTTTCACAATTCATGAATTATAGATCAAAACCACCCCGTTGACACCCTCTAACTATTAAAAAAACCGCATCAAAATCCGTTGCGTAGTTTCAAAGATTTAAGCATACAAAGGGACATAGGGAAAGAAAAACCGACTTTGTTTTATACTATATAGTGATAATGTTGCAATATTTTTTCTGTTTAAAAAAAGAGTGTCTGCCAGTACCTGGTTACAGTTCTCTACTCGTAACTCATAAGTCAGGTGCCACTTCCGGAGCAGTTTACCTTGAGACAGTGATAATTAAATTTCTGGCACTTGTCTTCAAAGTATGAGCAGTAGTGAAAAATATTTAGGTGTCATCTAGAGGATAAAGATACCTACTAAGATAGCTAGTAATTATTTATAACTATATAAATTCGGGCCTTAATTAAAATAAGACAGAAATTACGCCCCGAAACGTCGCATTTTGGGTACCATTGGAATCCTATTGCATTACGTGTGTAAAGCTAGAAAGG
This sequence comes from Euproctis similis, assembly GCA_905147225.2. NCBI lineage: Eukaryota > Metazoa > Arthropoda > Insecta > Lepidoptera > Erebidae > Euproctis > Euproctis similis. Next base: position 4,161,987 of record LR990118.1, on the reverse strand, counting down.
TCAAGTCAGCAGAATCACTTGTTTTATATCTCAAAATTCAGTGCTCATTTAGTGCTAATTTAGTGCTGATAACAGATATTTAGTGCTGTGATAGGGGGACTGAAAATGAGAACACTGCTAACTTTTCATTAAGCTAGCAGTGTACCATTCGTCTCAGTCTGTCTCAGTCGGCAGAATCGCTCGTTTTATATCTCAAAATTTAGTGCTCATTTAGTGCTAATTTAGTGCTGATAACAGATATTTGGAGCTGTGATAGGGGGACTGAAAATGAGAACACTGCTAACTTTTCATTAAGCTAGCAGTGTACCATTCGTCTCAGTCTGTCTCAGTCGGCAGAATCGCTCGTTTTATATCTCAAAATTTAGTGCTCATTTAGTGCTAATTTAGTGCTGATAACAGATATTTAGTGCTGTGATAGGGGGACTGAAAATGAGAACACTGCTAACTTTTCATTAAGCTAGCAGTGTACCATTCGTCTCAGTCTGACTCATTCGGCAGATTCACTTGTTTTATATCTCAAAATTTAGTGCTCATTTAGTGCTAATTTAGTGCTGATAACATACATTTGGTGCTGTGATAGGGGACTCAAAATGAGAACACTGCTAACTTTTCATTAAGCTAGCAGTGTACCATTCGTCTCAGTCTGTCTCAGTCGGCAGAATCACTCGTTTTATATCTGAAAATTTAGTGCTCATTTAGTGCTAATTTAGTGCTGATAACAGATATTTCGTGCTGTGATAGGGGGACTGAAAATGAGAACACTGCTAACTTTTCATTAAGCTAGCAGTGTACCATTCGTCTCAGTCTGTCTCAGTCGGCAGAATCACTCGGCAGTCAGGGTCGTTTCCTGTGATCTTATAACGTTGAGATCTGATGAAAACTCGATTTTGCAATACAGAATAATGCCTATAACTTTTCGATTATTGAAAATCTTCGATTTTTCTAGCGGGCAGTTGAAAAATGATTTTCCTAAAAATTTTTTTGGTTTCACCGGTAGCATTAAATTAGCACTAATTAGTATCTTTTTTCAATTTCATCTATGACGATTTTAAAGTCATCTTTCATCTAAAGATCTCTATCTAACGATACGAGTAATCTATGATTGCTCGTATCGTTATGTCAGCAGTTATCTATACTTAAAAATTGAAAAAATGTTTTTTTGAAAAACTGTTTGCTTGTACAGGCAGCACTAATTGAGCACTAAATTATTAGTGCCTCTCGCTCCAACTGTATCATAGAGCGGTCACGAATGGTACCTTGCTAGCTTAATGAAAAGTTAGCTGTGTTCTCATTTTCAGTCCCCCTATCACAGCACTAAATATCTGTTATAAGCACTAAATTAGCACTAAATGAGCACTAAATTTTGAGATATAAAACGAGTGATTCTGCCGACTAAGACAGACTGAGACGAATGGTACACTGCTAGCTTAATGAAAAGTTAGCAGTGTTCTCTTTTTCAGTCCCCCTATCACAGCTCCAAATATCTGTTATCAGCACTAAATTAGCACGAAATGTGCACTAAATTTTGAGATATAAAACGAGTGATTCTGCCGACTGAGACAGACTGAGACGAATGGTACACTGCTAGCTTAATGTAAAGTTAGCAGTGTTCTCATTTTCAGTCCCCCTATCACAGCACTAAATATCTGTTATCAACACTAAATTAGCACTAAATGAGCACTAAATTTTGAGATATGAAACAAGTGAATCTGCCGAATGAGTCAGACTGAGACGAATGGTACACTGCTAGCTTAATGTAAAGTTAGCAGTGTTCTCATTTTCAGTCCCCCTATCACAGCACTAAATATCTGTTATCAACACTAAATTAGCACTAAATGAGCACTAAATTTTGAGATATAAAACAAGTGAATCTGCCGACTGAGTCAGACTGAGACGAATGGTACACTGCTAGCTTAATGAAAAGTTAGCAGTGTTCTCATTTTCAGTCCCCCTATCACAGCACTAAATATCTGTTATCAGCACTAAATTAGCACTAAATGAGCACTAAATTTTGAGATATAAAACGAGTGATTCTGCCGACTGAGACAGACTGAGACGAATGGTACACTGCTAGCTTAATGAAAAGTTAGCAGTGTTCTCATTTTCAGTCCCCCTATCACAGCACTAAATATCTGTTATCAGCACTAAATTAGCACTAAATGAGCGCTAAATTTTGAGATATAAAACGCGTGAATCTGCCGACTGAGTCAGACTGAGACGAATGGTACACTGCTAGCTTAATGAAAAGTTAGCAGTGTTCTCATTTTCAGTCCCCCTATCACAGCACTAAATATCTGTTATCAGCACTAAATTAGCACTAAATGAGCACTAAATTTTGAGATATAAAACGAGTGATTCTGCCGACTGAGACAGACTGAGACGAATGGTACACTGCTAGCTTAATGAAAAGTTAGCAGTGTTCTCATTTTCAGTCCCCCTATCACAGCACTAAATATCTGTTATCGACACTAAATTAGCACTAAATGAGCACTAAATTTTGAGATATAAAACAAGTGAATCTGCCGAATGAGTCAGACTGAGACGAATGGTATACTGCTAGCTTAATGAAAAGTTAGCAGTGTTCTCATTTTCAGTCCCCCTATCACAGCACGAAATATCTGTTATCAGCACTTAATTAGCACTAAATGAGCACTAAATTTTGAGATATAAAACAAGTGATTCTGCCGACTGAGACAGACTGAGACGAATGGTACACTGCTAGCTTAATGAAAAGTTAGCAGTGTTCTCATTTTCAGTCCCCCTATCACAGCACTAAATATCTGTTATCAGCACTAAATTAGCACTAAATGAGCACTAACTTTTGAGATATAAAACGAGTGAATCTGCCGACTGAGTCAGACTGAGACGAATGGTACACTGCTAGCTTAATGATAAGTTAGCAGTGTTCTTATTTTCAGTCCCCCTATCACAGCACTAAATATCTGTTATCAGCACTTAATTAGCACTAAATGAGCACTAAATTTTGAGATATAAAACGAGTGATTCTGCCGACTGAGACAGACTGAGACGAATGGTACACTGCTAGCTTAATGTAAAGTTAGCAGTGTTCTCATTTTCAGTCCCCCTATCACAGCACTAAATATCTGTTATCAACACTAAATTAGCACTAAATGAGCACTAAATTTTGAGATATAAAACAAGTGATTCTGCTGACTTGACCTTTCTAGCTTTACACACGTTATTGCATTGCCTTATAATTAGGCTAATTAGGCATATACTATAGCATACATAATATACATACATAACGTCACGTCAAATTCTTTGTGGGGTAGGCAGAGAGAACAAAACGCCACAAGGTACAATTCTTACACTTTTTATAACTCGTTTTATGCATGTGCGTCGATTTTTGAGCATCCTAACATCACCTTCCTCCAGAACACGTTACATTTGGTAATGGATTGTGTCTTGGCCATCCTCGACTCATACATTCATCCGCTTTTGCAGTCTTCTTAGTCAATCTTGCATCATCCATTCTTTCTGAACCATCGGATGCCCATTTCTTATTTTTACACCGCCACTCTGTTTCAATCCAATTTCCTTCCTAACAAGCAATCGTCAATATTGTCGAATTCCAAGATTGTCACTAGAATATTCACCTATAAATATGAATTGGAGTGCCTAATCGCTAGGCCATAGTGTTACTATTTTCAAGACAATAGGAAGTATTGTGTTTGGCTAAAAAAAAAAATACTAAAATATAGTGATATATCTATCAAAGATTAGATACTTAAAAAGTTCATTTAAGAATTATGTTCTCATTATAATGAAATTATTAAATCAATAAAGTTAATTCATCAGCATAAATATCAGAGAGATTTAGGTGCAGACATCTGAGTGGTTCGGAGATCTAGTCAAGTGCCCTGCTTCTAAGTCAGAAGTAAGTCGATTGCATTTGGTTCGCCATCGTTTACACATTTAGCAGTAGTGGTTACTAACAAGTAAACAAACAAAATAATTAAATGCATCTCCATCCCTAAGCCCCTTATAAAGTTATATTTCTTTCCTTGCACATTTATTGTGACAAGCATCAGCACAATCAATCATGTATACGCTTCTACAATAAACTTCCAAACGACGCGGTTGAATTATCCATGGGTAAATTTAACAATTATATTAAAAGTAGATTATATCAAAGGGCTTACTATTGTGTCGCAGATTATATAAACGATAAAAAAGTTTGGAATTGAACTGAATGAATTTGAATTGAATGCCTTTTGTGTTGTGTTGATTGTAATTATTATAATTTGTTAAACTGGAAATTGAAAAGAGTCGGCCTTGAGTTTCTTGCCAGTTCTTCTCAAGACGCCTTGACGCCGGAACTGGCACTTAGATTCACTTTCACGTTCAAGATAGTGTGATGAAAGGGAATCTAAGCTCCGCGTATTTTAGCTTGTAGTTTTGTGTGACGATTCTAAGCACTTTGTAAAGTCTAAGGAATAAAGATATTTTGAATTTGAATTTGCACTGTCTAAATTTTGTTCAAATACGCCACCTATCCAAAAATACATAAACTAGGTTGGTAAATGACTAACAATTTAGTTTCAAGCTCTGCCACAGCGAAATGTGTGGCTCTTTTATAAATATGTAATCAGTTGAGAGAGTGGCAGAGCCACGCAGTTCACTGCATAAATGGGCCGGCTCGACCGATGAAATACCATGGGTGTTCAGTACATGAACATATATTGTAAGTTGGCAGCATTAGTTACATTTGGGTATGCTGGCAACATTAATTTTTCTCTCTATTCTTCTTCTCTCTGTCGCAAATGGTGTCATACAATTGTTGTAAAAATAAAGATATAAAAACCAATAAAAGTTCTTATGTTTGTTTTAACGCAACAATGGGCTCTCAGTACGAGTATAATATCGACGAAAGTATCTCATGCCGCGTTTCGTCCAGTGAGAGAGGTATCCAGAGGGATCGCTTTCCTCATCTTTTTTTAAATACTATTCCCTACTGTAATACTTACTATCTATGTTACAGTTTTCCATGGGCGGCGGTAGTTACTTACTATCAGGTGACCGGTTTGCCTTCCAATTCATAAAAAATGCACACTATTTAATGCCTGTAGCTCTGCCCATCTGAGTGTTCTAAAGACAATAATTTTATTCGCCCATATAATATTTTATTTGATCTAAATAATCATAATATAGTCTTAATATAAGCTAAGGGGCCGTTCAAGTATTACGTAACTACTATAGGAGGGTGGGGAGTGTCTTTGCTTTATTTTTTATTTTTGTTGACATGGGCGAGTAGGGGGGTCCAGATGATGATTACGTCATCAGTAGCTATTCAATTTTACAAAAAACCATAGACCAATCGTGTATATGGTCTCTTGAAAATATTTTTCTTAAAAATGATTACGAAATTATAGGGGAGGGGATAAGAGCTTTGCTTACTTTTGCTAACAAGGGGGGAAGAATGGGAATCAGAACAAGAAATTAAAACCCGGCTAGAACTTGCCCGGGCCTCTTTTAATAAAATGAGAAAAGTACTGTATTGTCGTCAACTAAATATAAAGCTTCAAGGTTAGGAACGAGACTATGCTCCAGCGTGTCTATATGAACCAAAAACTAATGGTAACCATCAAAAAGCACAAGATCGAATACCTCGGACACGTTCTTCGGAACGATATATATATGCTTCTTCAGCTAATTATGATGGGAGATGAAGGTACAAGGGAAAAGACGCGCTGGACGACGGAAGAAGTCGTGGTTATGGAACATCCGTGAGTGGACCGGTATAGACTCTGTGGAACCACTCTGTTCCACTTAGCCCAAAACAGAGACAAGTTCGGGAAGCTGACGGCCATACTTCAGCAATAGGTACAAGAAGAAGAAGAAGGATTAAATGTATGTAAATATTTGTCACCTTTTTGTAATCTATATCCTTTATCCTATAGAATTCTACTAGTACACTAATAGCGTACCTTTCTCAAGATAAGAATCCCCCTGGAATTTACTAGTTCAGGCTGAAGAAATATATATTAACTTCACGACGTCAATTCTCGAACAGCGATGATTGAAGCTTGACACGCTAAATTCTACTATAAATACTACTATAAACCCTACAAATTTAATTTATCTAAAGATGAATTAATAGATTATCATTTAGGTACCAACTAAGCATTCTCTTCGAATTTCTCTTCGAATAAAAACCGCATTAAAATCCGTTGACTAGATTCAAAGATCTATAAGGGGCATTTAAGGGGACAGACAGCGGAAAACGACTTTATTTTATTCTATGTAATGATGAAGATGTCCGATCAGATCGAGATTGGTACGAATTTAGTTCAATTATTACGATATATACAATGTCATTCGTTCATTTATAGATCCCTGTTTACTTAAATAAGTTATGATTAAATCATACCTAAATTGTTTAATTAATAATATATAATCAGTTCCGAACGGACGTACCTATCTTGTTCATTTGCTTAAAACATCTAAATGAGACAATTTCATTGGATCATACTTAAATGATGTAAGTAATTATTTTTTATTTTTGTATTTTTTGGTATATGTAATAGTGTTTTTTTTTACTTTACTAAACACATTTTTAAATTTATTTCAATATACGTAAGAGTTTATTCGTTTAGTATTGTTGAATAAGAAAAAAAAAAACTAAAATTGTGTTGATGCTAATCTTAATTGCAAGTGAATTTAAGCTGTGTTGAGCAATAAATTAAAATAAATAAAACATAAACTAGTTTAAAATCATTTAAAATAATCAAATCGTATAATTTTATAAATAGAATACAATACAACACAATAAAATTGTATGGAATACGTATCTATAATTCCTGGTCTTTCCAATAGTAGTGGGTGCATTTCCACAGACACTTTCTTTTGTAACTTCATGCTGCTTTACACTCCAGTTGTGGACATTGGGGATTTTTTAGGTCTAACATATTTCTTGGTCCTATTGCTATAAATCATGCCCAATTTTATCAGTCATCGATATTTCGATGGGTCCTATGTATATGGGCCAAAGTGCAAAATAACAAGTTTACCGGAGAGGGTTCCAAAGTTTTTTTTTTATGGGTTGGAGGGCAAACGAGCTGGCGTGTAACCTGATGGTAAGCAACCAACGCCGCCCATGGACACCAGCAACACATATAGTGTTACTGTTGCGTTGCCGACCTTTAAGGGATAGGGAATAGGAAAGGATGGGAAAGGGGGGTGGGCCTCCGGGTACCTCTCTCACCGACCGAAACGCGGCATGAGCCTCTGTACGTCGATCTTCTGAGAGGTCGTGGTATTTCACCGGTCGAGCCGGCACATTCATGCAGCGAACTGCTTGGCTCTACCACTGTTAAAGTTTAAATTTATTATAATTTTAGATTGATAACCGAGGTTCACAAAATTTTGCTTGATTGCTAAGACAAATATACTCTTTATTTATACGTCAGCGTTTTCTGCATATATTCTCCCTTTTTCTTTTTACTGCACATTGGCCCTTTTACGTTAGTTTCTATTTTATTTATTTTTTATTAAAAAACCATCTAAAAGGGCCAATGTATCACATAGGTAATGACCTATTATTTCATATATTGTTCGTGTATTATACTAATACGATTAAATTCATTTTTTTAATATTTTTACTGATCATCAATATTTTTATTCATGAATTATTATAAAAACTTTTTAGATATTGACTTTATTATTATCGTTGTACAATCAGAGAATGTACTAGATAACGTTGCAGTTAGATTATTTAATATAGACAAAAACACACCATAATTTAAATCGTTCATTAAAATAAATATACTTAATAGTCTTACATCTACAATGGACCCGCATTAAATGTTTTTGGTATTCTCATGATCATAAAATTAAAAAAAAGTTATTAATTAAATGAAGAAGAGATTGTTAAGTACTTAAAATATTGGTCCGATTAACATAATCACGTTATATCAAAAATATACATAAATAAATACATAAGCTCACGCCTGTATCCCATGGGGGTAGGCAGAGACTTTGGCTTTCCACAAGCTACGATCCTGACATACATCTTTCGCCTCATCCACAGTCATACATCTCGTCATGCATTCGCGTCGGTTTCGGGTGCTACGCATTTTGCCTTTTTTAAACAGACCATTTATTTGGTCGTGGTAGCTCCGTCTTGGTCTCCCGATCCCGACCCTATCAAAGATATGCCTACTTCAAATTATTCTCTTCATCATAGAACAACAATAAACATATCAAAAACTGAAAACTTCACTCACATAAACAAAAATAAAATGCCTCTGAGGTAAAATCAAGTTCAATCAACTAATAAATTTATTGTAAAATCAGTAACTGTCATTAGAAGCTATTAAATTTTCGTATAATTATGGTATACATGTGGGATAGTATTATTTCGACATAAATCCAAGGATCCAAAGAGGATCCAAGGATTCTTTAAAGGTTGTATGTATCAGCAACAGTATCAGTTCATCAGTTCATTCCATAAGTAAAAGGTAATAATTAAATTCCCAATATCGAAAACTGATGAGTTATATTACCTACTAGCTGACCCGGCGTACTTTGTTCCGCATCAAAAGTAATAACTGGTCTGGTTTCGAAGATATTGCAGGGATGCAATATCTTCGAAAATATTTGTATAAATTGCATACTGTAAAGGGCCAGGATCATCTATATTACATGCACAATCTATTTAAGACACTTAATTGGATGATAATTAATTCAGTAATGTTTAAAATCGCTTCGTAAATAGGCCATTATTTCTCATAAAAAGTAAAAAAATAAAAATGGTCATTGTGGGTTATCCCTAAGAGATAGATATGTGCCCTTGCGGACTTTTTTGTAGACCTTATAAAGGTGTATAATAATGTAGTACATTGTTTTGATTTATCAATTAGAGTTCAGGCAGCGTTTGCGATTAAAGTCTTAAATCTTGAAAATTATCACTTTTTTTACTAAACTATACATGAATTATAGATCAAAACCACCCCGTTAACACCCTCTAACTATTAATAAAACCGCATCAAAATCCGTTGCGTAGTTTTAAAGATATGCGCATATAAGGGGACAGACAGCGGAAAGTGACTTCGTTTTATACTATGTAATGATAAACTATTGCTGTAATAAAATAGGAGGTTCTCATTTCGTCTGTATGTATAATATTTTTTTCGACATTTCGACAATTATGGACGGATTTGAAAATTTTTTTTTTTCGTTGTCTTGTGTTTACCTCCGAGATAGTCCAATTTTCACCAGTTCAGGATCTGATGATGGAAACCAGGAGAAATCGAAGGCATCCACCAATAAATTTATGCGAGTTAGGTGTTTTTGTTTCGTAATAGTGATGTCTTAGGGATATCCTTTATGGTGTCAACATTGGATGCTGCTGTGCTGATGAAGAAGCCACAAAACTCCTCAACGGTTACGAGTTTAAGGACAGCACTGCAATTGGTTGATAGAAACTACTTGGTAGTATTCGGGACTAGCGTGTTGCTTGTGAAGTATGCTTGAATATACACCAGATGCTGATATGCTGATGAAGAAGCCACAGAACTCCTTAACGGCTAGGAGATGGGAGACAGTACTGCAGTTAGTGGATGGAAACTGTTTAGTAGTATATACGACTAACGTGTTGCTAGGCAGGTATGCTTGAACCAACGTCTGATGCTGCTGTGCTGATGATGAAGCTACAGAACTCTTAAACGGTTAGGAGTTAGGACACAATTCCGTAAAAATATTTTTATATTTTCTGCAATAGTTTCCAGACTACGATTGGCTTTCATTTGGGCTGCAGTGTTATTGGGTCTACCCATGATAATTACAAAAATATAAATACTTAGCAAGTATTATCATACTCTTTTATCTAAGTACCTATTTATGACAATTATAACTCCCTAAAAATTTAAACCATTTAACAAACGGACTTGTAATTATTGATGAAAGCCATGTAAATGAACTAACTTCTATTGAAGTTCACAACTCATTAATATCACTAAAACTCGTGAAAAAATTTACTTTTAAAAAAAAAGTTAAACCGACTTCTAGAAACGTAAACCACAAAATCTTTAAGTACATGAAAACATTACCTCCATAACTAAAAAGCGATAAATAACGTAATTTATTACGTTTATTTATTAACTTCCCGACTTTCCCGTACAGTTTAGTTCTTTTTTTTAGTTTAGTTTAGTTCTTTACAGTAAAGAGTTCGAAACGTCGGGAAGTTAATAAATAAACGCGATATAATCCTAAAGTTTGTTTTAATATCATGTTTATTAAAACCAATTTTATTTTCCGGAGTTACAGGGTGGTATATAAAAGAATAACAGATACGACATTAACGACTAAAATGACTAATTAATACTAATGTTTACAAATTGCTGATCTTATCATTTTTGGCCTACAACTAATACGAAATTAATGGTACATACCATTATTTTCGTCTTTTGATAAGTTTGGGTAAACTAATAGAGATAAGTGTAAAATACTAATAAAAAAAACCAATAAAATTTAACATTCATCACAGCGCGGCATTAGCTGCGTTCACGATCCAAGATGGACGCGCGTGACTGAAAATTTTCATTAGTTTTTTGAATGGTGTGATTCCAGATTTTTATATGATAAGGAATAAAATAACATAAGAAATGGCTGTATGGTCAACGACCTTTGCCTACTCACATTGAGTGAATTATTATTAACTTAACTTAGCTGCGTTCAACGTTTATGTGTCAAGCCAGCTGATTGGTCCAAACGGAAAAATAATGCGCAGGAACTTACCGCGTATAAGTATCAAACTAACACTTTGGACCTTGTACGTCTAAATTATCGTCACATATATGCCGTTACACTTCAATTCAAAATGATGTTTCCTTTTTTAAAAACTCTACGTCGAAAAGCCTTCGAAAAGCCTTTCGTCGAAAAAGTCGATTAGCCGGAGGCGCCGCCGAGAACCCTCTCCGGCCACACCGGGCATCCTTAACGGGCACACTTGCGGGCGGTGCGCCCTCTCGGCCCGTCGGCGGCGGCGATCACTGAGCTCGCCTTCGCCTTGCAGAAGGAAACCATAGCCCGCCACTCCTCCTCTCCCGCCAGCATTGCCGCGATCAATGTCAGCTGAGACAGGTCTCGCCGGATCCCGTCGACCAGGACCTGCTGGAAACCCCAGGCAACGTGGACGAGAAAGCCGACACTGTGGTCAACACGCTGAGGAAAGTGTCTCAAAGGTTGTTCCTGAGATCGCAGAAAAAGGAGTCCAAACTCTCTGCTGAGACACTCGAGCTGATGAGGCAAAGGCGAGAAACTCAGCTCAGATCAGCTGTCTTCGTCAGAATGGAAAAGCCTAAACCAGCGTATTTGAAAGCTGATGCGGCGCGACCTTCGTCGATCTAATACTCGAGCAATCGAGGACGTGATCGACCGCAACAAAGGGTCGAAAGTGTTCACTCAGTAGCTTGGAAGGTCCCATCTGACGAAGCTGAAAACTGCGGATAGACGTGTCGTCACGTCACGTCTAAGACCGGGATTCTCGCAGAGATCGAATCTTTTTATAGGCTCCTTTATTCCACACGGAAGACCGACGGGACACTGCGATGATGACCACAGAGCCCCGCTAACGCGTCACTATAGTGAGATTCACATTCCCGATATCACAGAAAGCGAGATTAGTGCGGCTCTCGGCCAACTCCAGAACAACAAGGCACCCGGTGATGACGGAATTACTACGGAGCTTCTAAAGGCCGGCGGAACTCCTATCCTAAAGGAATTAGCAGGTCTTTTCAATTCCGTCATACACCGGGGTATAACACCACAGGTTTGCAGCAGGAGTGCGGTGGTGCTGTTCTTCAAAAAAGGTGATAAGACCTTACTGAAGAACTACAGACCCATCTCACTCCTGAGCCATATCTACAAGTTGTTCTCGAGGGTCGTCACGAATCGTCTCGCTGCAAAACTCGACGAGTTTCAGCCTCCGGAGCAGGCTGGTTTTCGAAAAGGCTTTAGTACCGTGGACCACATCCATACTGTTCGGCAGATTGTACAGAAGACAGAAGAGTACAATCAGCCGATGTGTATAGCATTCGTGGATTACGAAAAAGCCTTCGACTACATCGAAACTTGGGCAGTTCTGTATGCACTGCACCGATGTCGGATTGACTGGCGTTATATCGAGGTGTTGAGATGCTTGTATGACACCGCCACGATGGTTGTCCAGATACAGGACCAGGTGACGAACTCCATCGAGCTGAATCGAGGTGTAAGACAGGGAGATGTCATATCTCCCAAACTATTCACCAACGCTCTGGAAGACGTCTTTAAGACCCTGGATTGGATTGGACAGGGTATCAACGTGAATGGTGAGTACATCTCGCATCTTCGGTTTGCCGACCGATCGTTGTAATAGCAGAGTGGCTGGAACAGTTAAGCGGAATTTTTGCGCAGCCTAGACGAGTCCTCCCGGCGTGTCGGTTTGGGCATGAACTTGGACAAGAACAAGGTCATGTTCAATGAACATGTCGTGCCCGGACCGATAAGCGTCGAAGGGTCAGTTCTCGAAGTCGTAACCAAATACGTCTACCTAGGCCAAATTATCCAGTTAGGTAGACGAAACTCCGAGAAGGAGGCCGAAAGGAGGATTCAGCTTGGTTGAGCTGCATTCGGCAAACTGCGTCGAGTCTTCAGCTCGTCTATACCGCAATGTCTGAAGACCAAAGTCTTTGACCAGTGCGTCTTACCGGTGATGACCTACGGTGCCGAAACGTGGACACTCGCGGTGGGGCTAGTTCACAAATTTAAAGTCGCTCAACGAGCTATGGCGCGGGCTATGCTCTAGGTATCTCTGAAAGATAAACTCAGGAATGAGTGTATCCGCCAGAGAACTGGGGTAACCGACATAGCTCGTAGAATAAGCTCGCTGAAGTGCAATGGGCTGTTTATATCTGCCGAAGGACCGACGGTAGATGGAGTAAGAAGCTCATAGACTGGAGACCAAGTCTTGGTAAACGTAGCGTAAGACGGCCACCAGCCCGATGGTCAGACGACCTCAGAAGGGCTGCTGGAAAAGACTGGATGCGGAAGGCAGAGAATCGGATGTTGTGGCGCACATTGAGAGAGGCCTATGTCCAGCAGTGGACTGCAATAGGCTGATGATGATGATGATGATCAAGGAGCGTGTATTACAAGAGTTATGAAATTCAAAGAAGCGAGTGAAGTGTATAAGAATCGTGACTTCTGGCCGCGCTGTTCTTTTTGCCCACCCCCAAAGGGAGTTCATATGAGGTTATGTTTGTATGTATGTTCTAATTAATTTAATGCAGCCTAAGTATCTAACTCAATTTTGTGATTTAGGAAAATCATTCTGGACTTGACTTGTTCTCGTGACCTCTGCATAGATAACTCTATCATATTAAGATTACAGTTATATAGGTGTTTGTCAATGTGTTCTAAATATTGTATTGGTGTGCGTATTTGCTGTGAAGTTTCACGCTGAATGGTTACTATGTTATCAGTTACCATGGCCTGTGAGAACCAATACACGTGACTCGTTAAAAAGGTCAACGAAATTCATGACAAAATATTTTTTTTATGTAAATACACACATTACAACCCCTAGTCCACTGCCCCTCTCCAGAAGACCGTCCCGGGTCGGGCCGAACGGTGGGTTCACAACCCCTAGTCTGTCGCCAGTTCCCGCCTCCATTACCGGGACAGGCCGGCAGGGAGATTCATAACCCCTGGCCGACGCCCTGGGCCGTGGGAAACTTCCACTTTCTGCGATTGCTCGTCGCTCTGCCTTCTGATACGCAACGGTGCAGGCGGTGACCCTGAGGGTAATTTTTTATGTCTTCCTCGCCGCCTCCTTGCGGCAGCCATCATCCCAGCTCCACGGACTGGATTACGATTAGACTACTGTTGTCTAACTCTTAACCAGACTCCGCCAGGCCCTGCTCAGGGAGCACCGGCCTGGGAAGGAGTACCTGGGCGCACGTTGAGGTGGTCTGATGGCGCTCCCCACTTCTACGTTACCTAACTTTCCATGCAAGATCTTTTCCTTTTTGGAAATTCACACCTTGTTCTTAACGAAGGTCAAGCTGAGGTGTAATAGCCGCTGCCTATTACACCTCAACTCGCTGGTTTTTTACCTATTGTTGGAACCTATTGCCATACACCAGGTCCGCTGTTGTCAGTCAAATAGCTTCCGAAAACAGTTTTAAGAAGTCATATTGGTATGATCGAAGAGGTTTCATTACCACCACTTCTTGGTTCAGAATCGCGGTGTACGATCTAAAGACCATCGTAGTTAAATTTTTTTATTCTATTTTCTAGAAAACGCAAGTAATGTAATATTTAGATTTATCTTTGAGCATTCCGGTCGTTGAACTAAATAATATCAAATAAAAGATAACATAGTATTATTACTAGCATTATACCAAGTGCATTACGATAATTTAATTATGTACCTTAATTTTGTTTCGACATATCTGAACTGCATTTTGCATTTATAACAAATTGTTATATTAATATTTATTTATTTATTTATTTATTTATTCTGAAACTTCACAGCTTACAATATTATACAACCATTATATTCAATACAAAATAAATTGTCACGCCAATAACGAAGTTTACATTAAAATTATTTTTAACAGATGATGGATGAAGGATATCATAAGTTAGCAGATAAATTATTAAATTTTAATGCCTTTTTACGGATTTATATTTTTAATAACAATGGACGTTAACTGTTGCCTCCGATTTTCAACTCTAAAGAAGCAAAGTTGGCTATAGATTGAGAAAAACAATGAGGGTATGCTAACCATATACTCACTATAAGTAATTTTTCTCTGATGAAAATACCGAAATACTGTGAGAAACTAAGTACTTTTTAAGTGATGCCAATATCAATATATAAACAGGTACTGATACACAGACGAAGAGGCAAAAATGAATCAAGAATGCGGTCAAAGTATTTTCCCAATGACCTCATAAATACTGGTCAAGCAGACCGTCCGCGCGTCCCATTCGTCGACATTGCCTTTGAAGTAAGTTCTGGGTAAAAATGTATTTAAAATCTGTTTCCTGTGTCCACAGATAGAGACCTGACGTTTCCAGCATATTGCAACGGCCGTGTCAACATGTTTCTTCTTATTTTAGCACTGACGCCACTGCTGTTGTACCTATACTTTACAAAGAACCATGACTATTGGCAAAAGCGTAATGTCAAATGTGAAAGACCACTGCCCTTCTTCGGTAATATGTATAAAAATATTGTAGGCAAACGGAGCATCACAGAAATATCAACGGAATTATATAACAAATATCCAAACGAGAAAGTGGTCGGTTTCTATCATGGAATCACTCCGGAGCTGATTATTCGTGACTTAGACTTGATAAGAAAAATTATGAGCATAGATTTCAATTACTTCTACCCTCGAGGGCTCGGTAGGAATCCCAAAATTGAACCTATATTTCTGAATTTGTTTCATGCTGATGGTGATACGTGGAGGCTGTTACGACAGCGACTGACACCGGCATTTACTACGGCAAAACTAAAAAATATGTTTCCATTAGTCTTGGAATGCGCTGACAAGCTGCAAACTCTCGGAGAAGATATTGTCAATCGTGGGGGAGAGTGTGACGTGCGTGAACTGATGGCTCGGTTCACCACTGAGTTCATAGGAGCGTGTGGTTTCGGATTACAGTTGGATACCATCAACAATGAAGACTCACTTTTCCGAAAATTCGGCAAAACCATATTTAACAGGAACCGATCCTGGCAACATATAGCACTAGTCATTCTTTACGACTTAGTTCCGGATCTAAGATCACTTTTACAACATATTCTGACTGAAAGATTTTCATACAGAAATACATCAGAAATAGTTCGAACAGTTCGCACCCAGAGAAATAACAAGCCGTCTGGTCGACATGACTTCATAGATCTTTTATTAGAACTAGAAGCAAAAGGCAAAATTACAGGAGAGTCCATTGAAAAGAGAAACCCTGATGGAAGTAAATCACAAGTCGAAATGGAGATGGATTTTAATTGTATGACAGCACAGGTATTCGTATTTTTTGCAGCCGGTTTTGAGACCTCGTCATCTTCTACCAGTTACACATTACACCAACTCGCTTTCTCTCCAGAGAAACAGATGAAAATTCAAAATGAAATCGACCAGGTTCTGGCAAAATATGATAACAAGATGAGCTATGACTCGATTAATGAAATGTCACAACTGAAGATGGCATTCAAAGAAGCTTTAAGAAAGTTTCCATCTCTTGGCACTTTGCATAGAGTGTGTGCAAAGCGTTACACCATACCTGAATTGGGTATCACCATTGATCCTGGAGTGAGAATTATGATTCCAGTGCACGCTATACAGAATGACGAGCAGTATTTCGAGAGTCCAGCCGAGTTTAAGCCGGAGAGGTTTAATGAAATATCTGGAAGCCAGGAGAAGTATTCTTACTTGCCATTTGGTGAAGGACCAAGAATGTGTATTGGTAACAAAACGTCTTATTACTTAGCAATAATTACATAACATAACTTCACGCCTTTTTCAACCCTTCTAAGGTGTAAGCAGCGGCTGTTAAGTCTCGATTCGCGGTAATGTTTACGTCCCAAATGGAATGGTGGCTAACTTATTGCCATATACGGGCACAATGTTTTAAATCATCGATATGTATCACACATAACTTCCGAGAAGAATTTCGAAAAGTCATTGGTATGAGCGCGGATTCGAACCCACGACTTCTGAATCGAAGAAGCGGGGTGTTCGACCACAGAGCCAGGTTTTCTCCCAAACATTTTAAAGAACACTCTTTCACAGAACCAGTATCGTGTATTTTTATGCAAAAAAATAAAAAAAAATAGGTGCCAAAGAGTATATCCAATATCTGATGTGTAAAATTACTAGGATTGTAAATTGAAAGTGATTGTAGTATAAGTACTTTATGATAACATTAATACAGGCTATTGATCAGTATTACATGCATACATAACTTCACGCTAAATGCCTTGCAGTATAGGCAGAGAGAACAGAATGCCAAATGGCAGGATTCTTATACACCTCGCTAGCTTCTTTGACTTTCATAACTACTGTTATGTACGTTCGTCGGTTTTTAAGGCTTCTGACATCACCTTCCGCAGGAAACAATTTGTACATGGAAACTGACATGGATGTCGTCGACTCCTAACTCCTCCAATCTCCATGTCTTTCTCCATGTCCGAATCATCGGAGCATGTCTTTCGTTGATTTAACATTGAAACTCTCTTTTCTCCGATTTCCTGACCTATAGCAGAAGTGTTTTTACCTTTGTAAATTCTGCCCAGTGCCCTTAATATTAAGGAAATTGTATTTCATTTCTCTAACAAAATTGCGTCAATAAATTTATATTACTTTTCAGGTGCACGTTTGGGGGAGATGCAGTCGCTTGCCGGTCTTGCAGCGATCTTACACAAGTTCTCAGTAGAGCCAGCGTCTTCAACAAAACGAGAATTGGAAGTTAGTCATATTAGTAACATAGTTCAATCTATCAAAGGTGGTCTGCCGCTGAAATTAAAGCTTAGAAATAAGGAAACCTCAAAGACATAGACGATAAATAACCATAATCTTAGTTTAGTTAATATTATTATTTTGGAGTTTATTTATTTTAAGTTTAGATAGAATATGTAAATAATTAAAATATTTTTCTTTTAATAAACTATTATTTATGTGTTAAATATTAAATAAATATAGTTCAAATAAGAAAGTAAAAAATACGCTTTTATATCATATGAAGCAAACAAAAAAAAATTAATAATATGAAAAAAATATATACATAGGATAGTATATAAGGATAAGTAGGGGGGCAACAGCCAGTGTATATAAATATAACTCACTGCGATCCGCCAATCGTAATTTTGAGTATAACTTTTCTAAAACTAGACTTAATGTGCAAACTGAATAAGTCAATCAGTAATTCAGAACATGTTCACATGCAAAGTTATTCGTGAAATCAGTTGCAAAAACAAGAATTTCTCACAAAAAACGCTCGAAAGCGGCTAACATAGTATGGAAGCGACCTGTGTACTTTTGTCAATATTTTTTAGTTTAATTATACTTAGTCATGCCATAAATATTGTAACAAAGAAAACAAAATTTTTAGTTGCAAATAACATTTATTACTTTTACAGTGTGTTACTTTAATACATAAATATAAAACGATATAAAATATAAAAAGCTTATTCGAAGTGGTCTCCATTGGCCTTTACAGGCCATCTTTACTTTCCATACAGGCCTTTAAACGTTGAGGCCAGTTATCAATAGAAACACGCACTCTTTCCATGGGAAAATTCTTCACTGCCAATCGTATGGATTGTTTAGGGACTCTAAATTATTATGACGTTTAGAGCAAGCCGTACTCTCTAAAACTGACCACAAATCATAATCCAGTGGATTAAGATCGGGACTAGACGACGGCCAGTCTTCAGCTCTAATGAAATCCGAAACGTTCGCTTCCAACCAAAATTGCGTGGACCGAGCTTTATGACCCGGTGCCGAGTCTTGCTGGAAGGACCATACTTCGTTATTGAACATGGTGTTGTTAAGGGGCTTGACTACCTTTTCAAGAATGGTATCTTGATACACTTGTGCCGATGTTTTGATACCTTTTTCACAAAAATATGGCTCAGTCACTCCTTCGTAGCTAACACCCCACCAAACCATCACTGAAGTCGGATAATGCCCACGTTGCACTCTGTCAACTAATTGGGAAGCTTCCTTAGAGCTTTGAGCATAAATGCGGTCATTTTGTTTGTTAAAATGTTGCTCAGTTGTAAAAACTTTTTCATCCGTAAACAATATTTTTCTGTGACCTCCCTTTGCGTACCGCTTCAGTAGTTGTTTAGATTTTAACACCCTATTCTTTTTTAAATTATCAGTTAATAAATGACCAGCGCGCCTCTTATAGGCTGCAAGTCCTAAGTCATCTTTTAAAATACGCGACATTGTTCTCGGTGCTATCTTCATCTCCCGAGATAAAATCTTTTTCTTGCGGACAGTGCTTTGACCCCCTTTTTCGTACGAACACTACGTGGACGGCCAGGTCTTTTTCTGTCACAAACAGAGGAGGTCTCATTGTACCTATTAATAGCCCGGTACACAAACATTTGGTGTATGGAGAGTTTTTTCGCGAAAATTGCATTTGGCTCCATACCTACTTTGTGTAATGCAATCACAGCGATTCGGTTCTCTTTATCACCCCACTCCATTTTAATATCGCAAAATATTGTACAATGTATTGGCGCCAAAACGAGAAAACACAATGAACAATCGTATAAAAATGACAGATTCCAAATTCAAATGTAATATTTTTTTATTTTTAGTTGTAACAGTATTTATGGCCAGACTAAGTATTATTTGTATACTGTAAATTATTAAAGCAGTAATGAAATATATCAAAAAATGGTAAGATATGGGCACTGCCATCGCCCAATGTAGGATTGTGGACATTGTTAGATATTATCAGAAGCATCAGCCGAATTTCCCGTCATGCCAATATCAATGACATTATCTGTCGTGCTCTTGTCACCGCCGGTGTACCAGCCGTTCTAGAACGGGCGATTATGGCAAGAGACTGGACAGGATGTCTGTTTTGCCTAGAAAGATGGGTAGGCTTTTGGTGTCGGATGCTTTGGGGTGGCCGGTGAAGCTGCTGTATCAGCCGAAAATCTCAAGCGGCAGAAATACAGAAACCTTGTAGGTGATTATATTTTTCAGCCGTCTGGGGTTAAGACTCTCGGGACATCTGCCATTCAGCGTACCAATGCGGCCAGTCTTCGGAGCACGCTACCAGTAGACAGAGATACGGAGAAATTTGTTTTCATCTATTTTTAAATTGTTTTATTTACATAACATAACTTCACGCCTTTTTTACCCGAAGGTGTAGGCAGTCGCTCGTCATTCCTTTATAAATATGCAAAAAAATCGTTGCACGCTGTAGAGAATCACGAACTCCCTTCATGTGCTTCCCTACTAGAAAGAACCCTTGAGAAAGATTAGATCAGAAGCCTTAAAAATCGACAAGCGTTTATGACAAAAGTTATGAAAGTCAAAGAAGCAAAAGCGCCATATGGCACTCAATTCTCTTTGCCTACCCCGCAAGGGACTTGGTGTGAATTTATGTTTGTAAGTATAAAAGAAGAAACTTCAGATATGTGAGGAGAGTTCTGGCTTACGTGCGTAATGCGCACGATTTAAAAGTTTGAATTTCCCGCGGTGTTTAGTGTTGTGCATGCGATAAGATATCGCCGCGTGGCGTAGATTTATTGACATTCATGATTTTATTTCAACGCGAACTTTTTTTTTTAAAGATTTAACGACCTGGTTGCTAAGACCTTTAAGTCGAGTCTTTTTGTTATAAATAACATCTTCATTCTTAATCTAAACTAATCTTAACCTAACCTAGCCTAAACCTACAGCTTTACCTAACCTAATCATCCATAAAGTCGTGGCACTTTATGCATGATTTTCCGAGGGAGTTTTGACGACAATGTAGAAGAGCACACTAAACACGATATTTACACCATTTCCCACATTTGCACTCATATACGGACACTTATTAAATAAAACGCCACGAATTTTATAAACACAAATTTGAGAAAATAATGCAAATAACGGACATGTCTCTTCCACAGTCCCGCCAAAACTCTCAACGCGAACGGTCGGTTAAACAGCACAGACTACGTTTGTGATTCGCGTGGGACGGGAATGTGGAACAAACTACTCATAACATTAAAAACTACTCTGTGCACTCATTTATGATTTCTCCCTGACTGAACGCATACAAAGAATACTGTAGTGATGTGCTAACTCGGATAAATCCTAACTCAAGTTGACTCGAGTTATAATACACGTAACTCGAGTTGGGGTAATTTTAAAGTTAGTATAAAAAAAAAATCGTCTGCCGTTATTGAACAGTCTGAAGTTTAAAAGTCATTGCATCAAGCATTAATTGTTTTATCTATGTTGTAGTTAAACACACACATAACATAACATAACTTCACGCCTTTTTTACCCAAAGGTGTAGGCAGTGGATGTCAAACCTCGACTCTCTGTTATGTTTACGTCCCAAATGGAATAGGTGGCGAACATTTTTCCAAACCGTGCACAAAGTTTTTAGTCATCGATATTTATCACACATAGCTTTTGAAATTAATTTCGAAAAGTTATTGGTGTATGCCAGGATTGGAACCCGCGACCATGTGTTCGACCGCTGGACCACCGAGACAGTTGTAGTTAAAATTATCTATAAATGAACAAAAAATATTTCTTTTCTTTATATCCGATGGTTCAGACAATTAGACACGCTGATGAAAGATTGACTAAGCAGACATGCAATACAACAGCGGATGGATGCAGGAGTCGAAGACGGACACGATACACTATCTCTGACCAAATACAACGAGTCCAGGAGGGAGGTGACGTTAGATGATTTAAAAATCGATAAGCGTGTTTAACAAGAGAGTTATAAAAGTCAAAAAAGCGAGTAAGGCGTTTAAGAATCGTGTCTTGTGGCGCTCTGTTCTCTCTGCCTACCCTGCAAGGTACTTTGTGTGGGGGTTATATTATTTAAAAACTAAAATTTACAATTTCATTTTGCTATAGGAAATAAATTGGAGATGAAAGACAATTGACAGAAATAGAACAAAAAAAAAGTTAATTTCAAATGTACATAAATGTGATGCTTTGTTTGCTATGAACGAATGTAGTCATAAATAATCACGGCTCAAATAAAGGTCCCACTAACTCCGTTCCATGTCGGTTTGGTAAAGTATTTCAACTCGAGTTGGAGGTAATCAACTCGAGTTGACTCGAGTCATGCCCAACTCGAGTAAACACGAGTTGGTTACTCGAGTTGACCATCACCAGAATACTGATAGCATCACTCGACGCTCGTCAGTCAGTCAGTCAAAGAGTATATAAATATGCAGTCAGTCATTTACATTAAATCAAAGATACGTGTTGTGTTAATGCATAGTTAATATTTTATTATTTACAATTATTTATTATCTTTGTCAATTACCGGAATTACTTGAATAATTATTTTTCCATAGCCGCGGATGTTTCTGTTGTAAGTACCTACAGTTGTAATTTCATACAATTATTGTTCATTGCCTGCCCTTTTATTATTATTCTACCTTGCTATTAATGGCTCTAATTTATAACGGGACTAGATTTTTTTAATTTATTAACATACTTAAACGGCGCTTTTTAGTTATTTTTTTAAATACCTGCAACAAATATTCTGATTGCAGATTTATTGTTTGCTATATTGTTTACTGTTTCACTTATTATTCATTGAATTCAACTAATAAAACATAGAATAAGCTACTTTACGTTTATTTTATCGTGTAGTTTCTATATGAAGGTGAAGGCAGCGTCGTCTCGTCGTTATGTTTACGACCTAAAGGAATAGGTGGCGAACCTATTGCCATACCGAGCACTAAGTTTTCATTCAGCGATATTTATCACACATAACTTCGGACATAACACAGGATTTGAAACCGCGATATCTTGATTCAGAAGCGGGGTGCTCGACCACTGAACCATCGAAACTATTATGATACATCTTTTACTTATTGCTGTTTTAGTAATAGTTTTTTTTTTAGTATAACCTGTTTTTAATTGCGTATATGCTAACGTCCGACCGAAATTTCGTTTTCGGTTTCGGTTTCGACCAAGTTTCGGCCAAAAATCAGGTTTCGGCGGAAGTTTCGGTGTCGGCCCAAAGTGGCCGAAACTTTTGCCGAAACCGAAACTATTGTCGTATTAATTTTGAGTTATATATAGCATAAGTTCCGCTCTAGTTACACTGTTTTCTAACTTTACTCTGCTTTTGAAATTCTTGGTGTAACAGTAATTTAAGTAATTATTATTATGAGATGAAATAAGTGGTAGAACCACGCAGTTCGCTGCATGAATGGGCTGGCTCGACCGGTTAGATACGACCGTGTTTTGCTCAGTGAGAGAGGTACCTGGAGGCCCAACTCCCCCTCTCTCCTTCTTATTCCATTTCCAACTCCGTTTCTATTCTACAAACGCAAATATACCCAAGTAAGGAGGGTTGACGTCAGGCGGCTGGTCTCAAAACCATAGCCAAATCTTTTGGCAACATGAATAGTTCGAAAGGATGACATGTTACGCCGACCCATTTAAAGTGGGAAAAGGGCAGAAAAGTGATGATGATTATTAGTTAAGTGGTACTTCAGAAGAGATTGATTCTTCTGAGTACAAATACAAAATAAAGCATTAAATAGTAATATCTCAAAATACCAAAAGGTACTTAAATATCACGATACAAAAATAATTACCGATTTGAATATTGGCGTTTCACCTATTCCATTATTTCCCTATTTCTTTTGGGATTAATGATTCAGCGAGTAGAGGCTTAACAGCCTATTCCTACACCTTAGCATAGAAAAAGGCGTGAAGTTGGTAGTACAGAAACAGTGGTAGAGTCACGCAATTCGCTGCACGAATGGGCCGTTTCGAAATAGAAGTACCATCGTCGTGGTATTTCACCGGTCGAAACGGGCCATTTGTGCAGCGAACTCGACGTAAAGTGGCTGTTACCTCGTTTTACTCTGTGAGAGAGGTATCCGGAGGCCCAATCTCTTTCCCCCTGGGTGGGTTGGGAAAGGCTTCCCAACCCATTCCTGACTCCGTCAAAAATCAAAATCAAAATCTCATTTATTCAGTTTAGGTCATTAAAGACACTTATGAACGTCAATAATTTCAATCCGCCAATTCGATTACTCACGTCCTGAGAAGAATTGGCAAGAAACTCAGGGGAGTCTTTTTTTTTCTTTTTACTTAATTTTAAGTAAACTAAATTACAAATTATTAGAATAATTTATAGAGCAAGATGAGGTTCCTCACGTAAAACTTAGGACACAGTACGTTAATATTCTTTGGACGCTTGAACAGACCAGTCCCCACAAACAGCACCCGTTCACGAGCATGACCCATATCTCAGCCATCGCCTCCCTCGCCATATTTTAGGGAAGGTGGCGACCCGATCAACGACGCCGCTATAAGCAAGGACTTTTCAGTGAGCATGACTTATTCAAGATCCCAGACAAAACAAAAAAAGAAATTAGTAAGCTTGCCGGTGAGAAACGTCATATTGCACACAATCCTACTAATTAACAGTAATGTTTAGTTAGCAGATTAACAATATTTTGCTACAGCAAATACAAACAATATAACACAAGAGAAGCAATTCAATTCCAAACGGTTTTATCATTGATATAATCTGCGATACAGTAATAAGCCCTTGAATATAGTCTACTTTTAACATATTTCTTAAATTTACATAACGATAATTCAACCGCGTCGTTTGGAAGCTTATTATAAAAGCGTATACATTGACCTGGAAACGCGTTAGAAATTTTATGGAGCCTAGTAGTGGACACAGCAAGTTTGTTTTTATTTCTTAAGTTTAATTGATGAATATCACTGTTTTTCTTAAATTTAGTTATATTTTTATGAACATAGATTAAATTATCATAAATATATTGTGAATGTAACGTCATTATTCGTATCTCTTTAAATTTACTTCTCAGTGTATCCCTGGGACTCATCATATAGATAGCACGAATAGCTCGTTTCTGGAGCACAAAGACCGAGTCTACATCCGCAGCACTACCCCAAAGCAATAGACCATATGACATAATGCTGTGAAAATAACTAAAATATACTAAACGTGCAGTATCAACGTCGGTCAGTTGACGTATTTTCTTTACAGCGTAAGCGGCTGAGCTAAGTCTACCAGATAACGTCTCTATATGTGGGCCCCACTGTAGTTTAGAGTCTAATGTTATCCCAAGAAAGACAACCTTATTGACCAATTCCAGTCTCCTGTTGTCCATCACGACACTGGTTTTTACTTGTTTAACATTTTTTGTGAAAAATCTAACATATTTGGTTTTGCTACCATTTAAAAGCAAATTATTAGCACTAAACCAGTTTACTATCTTTGAAAGAGCATTGTTTACATCGTCAATTAATGATAGTTGTCTCTTTACCTTAAAAACTAAAGAAGTATCATCTGCAAACAAAACTATTTCATGATTGTCCTTTACAAGATAAGGTAGATCATTAATGTACAAAAGAAACAGGAAAGGTCCCAAGATAGAGCCCTGCGGCACCCCCATTGCTACGGCTGATCCATGTGATCTCTTTCCGTTAACATCTACTGTTTGGATCCTATTACGTAGGTAAGAAGTAAGAAGATCCAAAGCAATGCCCCTTATGCCATAGTGATGTAGTTTTCTGACCAGAGTCTTATGCTGGACACAATCAAAAGCTTTAGATAGGTCACAAAATACCCCATAGGCATCCTGCGACTCCTCCCAAGCCTCAAATATACTTTCGAGTAATTTTACCCCAGCATCACATGTTGACCGTCCTCGAGTGAAACCGAATTGTTTATTATGCAGCAGACTATTTTACGTCCATATCCTATTGTAACCGGCTGGCAACGCAACTGTAACACTGTGTTCAGGTGTGCATGGGCGGTGTTTGTTGCTTACCATCAAGTGACACCATATACCCTATACTATAAAAAAGTTATTTTGTTGATTGGTAATAAAATATACAGAGGTATACGCATCGTTTTTCTTTTCATGTTCAATTAATGCAAAAATAATAGTGAAAATGCATAAAATTGTAGTATTTTAAGGAATTTTATACTTGACCACGTGAGTTTCGGTTTCGGTTTCGGCCGAAACTGAAGTGACGGCCGGTTTCGGTTTCGGTTTCGGCGGGAAAACCAGTTTCGGTCGGACTCTAGTATATGCTAATATAATTACAACAAGTACTGTCTGCCTGTTGCCTCATCAAACCGCTAAATAATTCAGTATGGGTAATAACGTATTTAAAATGGAGAGTACAATAAGGAATATAAGACGCGTCTTATAATTTTGATAAAGCTATATAATGATAAGATGGCTTCAAATAAACCAAATACAAATAGAGTAAAAGGAACATAATGCAGGCTCAAATTATGAACGGTAAGAAGAAAAAATTCAGCACGAAATTAACGCCCCGAGACAACTAGTTCGTTATAAACAAATAAGGAACCAGCTTCATAGTAAAGACAAATATTTTTCTTATCTTTATCTTATAGACAATATATATATATATATATTTATACGAACTTATATATCAACATTCACTAATACCCTCATAGATAGAGTAATCTATATGTTGG
The DNA here is from genome assembly GCA_905147225.2 of Euproctis similis. Lineage (NCBI taxonomy): Eukaryota > Metazoa > Arthropoda > Insecta > Lepidoptera > Erebidae > Euproctis > Euproctis similis. The sequence continues at coordinate 4,135,755 of LR990118.1, read as the reverse complement.
ATAAATAAATATCTTAAACAATAAACATAGTTATGATATCTTTAAATGTATGTATGTACAATTTTATTAGGGATATGAACTCTCTAACATTTAACCAGATAACAATACACAGCATTATATAACATAACTTCACTTCACGCCTTTTTCTACCCGAAGGTGTAGGCAGATGCTGTTAAGGCCCGACTCGCCGAATCGTCCTAAATGTGGCGATCCTATTGCCATACACCGGCAGAGAGTTGTCAGTCATCGATAATTGTCACACATAACTTTCGAAAAGAATTCCAACAGATCTTATGATCAGTCGTGGGATCGGTTCCGGGCTCACACTTATGTGTGAGCCCGTAACCGATCCCACGACTTCTAAATCAGAAGCGGGGAGCCCGGCTACTGGACCACCGAGATAATATACCGATATATCACTTTAAATACTATATTACTAGGTACTACCCGAAGATATGATATCAGAGAATTGAGGACACTGCGCAAAATCTGCGGAGTGACCCTCGCTGACCGCGTCAAAAACAAAGGAAAGAAGTCGGATTGAAAGAGAGAGTCGGATTAAAAGGAAGAAAGAAAGGGCTGATGCAAGATTGACTAAGCTGATATACAATGCATTCCATGAGCAAATAGAACGTGTTCTGGAGGAAGGTGATGTTAGGAGCCTCTTAAAACAACGCGCGTGTATTAAAAGAGTTATGAAAGTCAAAGAAGCGAGTGTCTAAAAATCGTGCCTTATGGCGCTTTGTACCCTCCGACTACCCAGGAAGCGACTTGACGTGAAGTATGTATTTAATATGTATGTACCTGAATATTTAACTTTTTGGGCCTTGATTAATAACACAGTACAGTGCAAAAGTAGAAGAATTTAGAAGTCGAGAAAGGTTATCACGAAATTGACCGACCTGGATCTTATCAAAAGACTTCCGATAATCTACAGATAAATACCCAGCAACTTATAGGACTTGACACTGAGTTTTGTTGTTGTTCTTTGTTGCAGTGATAAACATCTGCGTGATGACTGATTAGCTGAATGGTCTTACAAATTTTTAAATTCTCAAATACTATTATTATCATAGATATAAGAATAATAGATCGGCAATAGTCACCCAAACAACGAGACCAAAAATGGGTTGTTGATGTGTGAGTAAAAAGCACCTTCAAATTGTCAATTCTTACATAGTTAATGTTCATGTGTTGAAATGTAAATATCCTGAAAATCTAATATACGCGGTTGCGCTGTCAGTGATGAATATTAATACATTTTTCCTGACATGTGCCATCTATTATAGTCTATGCTAAATCTATGATTATTATAATCAAATATTTCATTCTAATAGTCTCGGTGGCCTAGTGGTCAAGCACACGGCTTCTGATCCAGAGGTCCGGGTTCGATTCCTGACACTGGCTCACAACAATGACTTTTCAAAATTGTTTTCGGAAGTTATGTGTGATAAATATCGATGACTGAAAACTTTGTGCCCGGTATGGCAATTGGTTCGCCACCTATTGGGACGTAAACATAACGGCGAGACAAGGCTTAACAGCTGCTGCCTACACCTTCGGGTAACAAAAGGCGTGAAGTTATGTATGTTTTATGTTATGTTCATTTTAATAACCTAATAATATATTTGGTATATAGGAATAGGTAATCTATGTTGAGGCATAATTGCCGTAGTTTACACCTTCGATCGGTAAAATAACTCGATCTCTCAGAAAATCGATGTACCTAACATTTCTAATACCGCACTTCGTTTAGTTGAGATGTGTATGTGGAGAACTAACCTTAAAAGCCGGCAACGCTGTTATATCACCCATGGGCGGCAGTAGTCGCTTGCCAAATGAGCCGCTAGTCTGTTTGCGCCTTTGCCATATAAAATAGAAAATATAGAATATTAAAAGTATCCAAAAAAAAATTGATGAGCGTAGGTTTAATAGGAACATGATGAGCAATAATGATATTACAAGAAATTCCTGTGATTTTTGAAAAACCTTATTATCCTTTTCGATCCCGGACAGATTTTGTTTTGTCATAAGTTGATAGTAAAAATTCAATACACACGAGATGTACACAGTGTATTAATGTCATTAAAATTAAAATTTTATCAAAAGTAATTTAGTAAATATAAAAGTCTGAGTGGTCCAGAGGTTGAGCTCCCCGCTTCTTCGATTCAGAAGCCGTGATACAGAATCCGGGCTCACACGGATTTATCGGTATTCTTTTCGGAAGTTATGTATGATAAACATCGTTGACTGTCAACTTCGTGCCCGGTATATGGCAATACGGTCGCCATTTTTCAGACGTAAAATAACAAATCGGCGATTCGAGGCTTAGCAGCGGCTCCTAATACCGCGTTACAGCGTAACACCTAGAAAAAGGTAGAAAAAGGCGTGATGTTATGTTTAGTTTATTAGTTCAGGAGTCTACAGCGGACAGACGACGTGCTACTTATTTATAAAATATTAAGTTAACAACAAAGAATGGTGTAAATTTGGTGATATATTATTCTAAGTTAATCGCGTTTCCTTCACGTAACATAAAATTCGATCTTGAGGACGCTGCACAGCCTTCATGTTTAGGAGTAATTACAGTAGATGGCATAGTATATCACGTATCCAAAAGAATTACAAAATTTGTTATGTGTAATAAATGTAATAATCAAACAGTGGTAGAGTCTTGCAGTTCGCTGCATGAACGGGCCGGCTCGACCGATAAAATACCACTACCTCTCGGAATATCGGCGTAAAGTGGCTCGTGCCGCATTTCGTTCGGTTAGAGAGGTATCCGGGGGGCCCGATCACTTTCCTCTTTCTTTCCCCTCCTACTCACTTAAAGGACGGCAACGCTCCACGGTGTTCATGGGTGGTGAGTTGTTGCTTACCATTAGGTGACCCACTTGCTCGTTTTCCCTACATCATAATAAAAAATAAATAAAAAAGACTGAAAATACTGTTAAAATTAAATATGTTATAAATATCTAAAATACCTAGTTTTCATTATTTATTTAATTACACTTTAATTTACACTATTTCTTTAAACCGCTAGCGATAACAGTAAACTTATAACTGCACAAACGTAAAATATAAATAATAATTATGTGACTTAAAATAAGCCCCGTAACACATTTTGCTATAATCTTCCTGAATCTTAAAATAAACATAACTTCTCGCCAAGGTCCATGTGAGGTAGGCAGCGAGAACTACCCCGGTGTGGACGGGAAGGGTCGTAGGGGGCGACACCGGCGGCGCCTCTTTACGGTGCGCGGTCGGAACCGATTCTCTAGGTGGGCAACGGTAGGGTGAACCAGTGGGCAGCCTCGATTCCTGGGCTACACTACCGCCAGAAGAATTTTAGTCGCTAGCTCTTAGATTGCATATCCAAAAATTGCAGAACTGTGCCTTAAGGGAGTGCCACACTACCATGCCGTGCATAAAACATTGCCTCGCGTTACAAAAACGCAGAAATAATAGTGCGCCATAAGGCACGATTCTGACACGCCTCATTCGCCTCACGCTCATTTGACTTTCTTAACTCTGGTCATATCTTGTCATAAAATAACGATTACATTATTACACCAAATCCTAGTACATACAAAGCATAAGCCGTAGCAACTGTTTCTATAAATTACGAAAATGTTAGTTAGTTCTATACCTTGGAAACTAGATGGCGCTATTAGTTTTTCAAATTCTACACACTATTATTATTAGTGATAGATACATATTTTAAATGTCTATCCCTTTTTTTACAGATATACCCAGAACTGATGTTATCTGCGTTACCCAATTGAGCTAACCTGTTAAAACATGTTCCTTCTGCTATTAGCTCTTGTGCCGCTGCTGCTGTACCTGTATTTTACGAAGAACCACGACTATTGGCAAAAGCGCAATGTCAAATTTGAACGACCTATCCCATTCTTCGGCAATATGTACGATAATGTTGTGGGAAAACGAAGCATCACAGAAATAACGACGGAATTATATAACAAATATCCAGACGAGAAAGTGGTCGGTTTCTATCGTGGAACTACTCCGGAGTTGATTATCCGTGACTTAGAATTGATCAGGAAAATTATGAGTTTAGATTTCAACTACTTCTATCCACGAGGACTCGGAAGGAACTCCAAAACTGAGCCTCTGTTTATAAATTTGTTTCATACGGACGGTGATACTTGGAGGCTGTTACGACACCGACTGACACCGGCATTTACTACGGCAAAACTAAAAAATATGTTTCCATTAGTCTTGGAATGCGCTGACAAGCTGCAAACTCTCGGAGAAGATATTGTCAATCTTGGGGGAGAGTGTGACGTGCGTGAACTAATGGCTCGGTTCACCACTGAGTTCATAGGAGCATGTGGTTTCGGACTGCAGTTGGATACCATCAATAATGAAGATTCACTTTTCCGAAAATTCGGCAGAACCATATTTAACAGAAACCGATCCTGGCAAAATATAGCCTTAGTAACACTTTACGACTTACTTCCGGATATAGGTACCCTCTTGCAAATTATTCTCACTGAAAAATTTTCATATGAAACTACAGCCGAAATAGTCCGCACAGTGCGTACTCAGAGAAACAATAAACCTTCTGGTCGACATGATTTTATTGACCTTTTATTAGAACTAGAAACAAAAGGTAAAATAACAGGAGAGTCTATCGAGAAGAGAAATGCAGATGGAAGCAAACCACAAGTCGAAATGGAGATGGATTTTGATTGTATGACAGCACAGGTATTCATATTTTTTGCAGCTGGATTTGAGACCTCCTCGTCTGCTACCAGTTACACATTACATCAACTCGCTTTCTATCCAGAAGAACAGAAGAAGATTCAAGATGAAATTGATCAAGTTCTAGCAAAATATGATAACAAGATGAGCTATGACTCGATTAATGAAATGTCACAACTGAAGATGGCATTCAAAGAAGCTTTAAGAAAGTTTCCATCTCTTGGCACATTGAATAGAGTGTGTGCAAAGCGTTACACCATTCCAGAATTGGGTATCACCATAGACCCTGGAGTGAGAATTATGATTCCAGTGCAAGCTATACAGACTGATGAGAAATATTTCGAGAACCCAACTGAGTTCAAACCAGAGAGATTCGCTGAAATATCTGAGAACCAGAATAAATATTCTTACTTGCCATTTGGTGAAGGACCAAGAATGTGCATTGGTATGAAACATTATTAGCTTAATTAATACATCTAGAGCATTCTAGAGGAATAATTATAAATGTTTTCTACATTGAGTTGTAGTGAATTTCATACCCAACTTCAAGTAGAAATATTTAGTGCTTTCTGTATTTTTATGATATTTCGCCGATCCATTTTCTTGTATATTTGCTTTGTTGCTACTTTTGTTTTGCCTAAACTCGAATTTGCATGGCCCATATGGTGGAACTTCTTCCCACACATCTGACTCATCAGACCTAACTTCCGAAAATTCATTGGTGTGAGCCAGGATTCGATCCTACAAATTCAGAGGTCATTTAACGTCCAGACCACCGTGGCAACTTAACTAACGACGAAATGAAAATGATTAGTATTAATATTACTATTTACTTTAAATATTTGCTTTTCGCAGGTGCACGTTTGGGTGAGATGCAATCACTGGCCGGTCTCGCAGCGATCTTACGCAAGTTCACAGTAGAGCCAGCGTCTTCCTCTAAACGGGAAATAGAAGTCAGTCATATAAGCAACATAGTCCAGTCTGTCCAAGGAGGTTTACCGCTGAAATTAAAGCTTAGAAATAATTAATCATCAAATGTTGTAGCGTATAATCAAAATAATATTGTTTTCTATGCCCTCTAACGAGTATTTGAGTTAAATAGTTGTAAATATCGGCTTAGTCAGACAAATTAAAGTATTTTATTACGAGCAGTCTGTTATTTATCCTCTTTTTTTACGCGAGCAAATGCTTTATGCACACCCCTCGCCTAGGGACGGCAAAACGGGTCTCCCAAAACAGTAAACTGCAATCCGATCCTAGGGTTGCCCACTAAAACCTCGCGGCGGCCTTCCTCCGGCGTTGGGGTGGCCCAGGACAGTGCTTTGGCCCTCTGGTTCACCCCGCCGTCGCCCCCCCTCTGTCACGAGGGGGTGCTCATCCACAGGGAGCCTCGGTGAAGCTCCCCCGGGCGGGGCGGCTCCAACCGCGCGCCCGCGCGCACTATTAGTTTTAAAGGGAGAAAATAAACGTTATTACCCCCCCCCCACCGCGACGATGGTTGAGCGCCCCTGCCGGAACCCGAACTAGCAGTCCGATATGTCCACTTGCGTCAGGTGGCTACCGATACGGGCGGAGATAACCCTTTCAAAGAGCTTCCCCGCCTCGTTCAGCAGGCATATCGGCCGGAACGACGACGGAGCGTCTCCGGTCCTCCCTGGCTTCCTGATGAGCACCAGCCTACCCGACTTCCAGTCGAGGAGGAACACCCCGCGGCGGAGGCAACTGGTAAACAGCTGCCTCGCCTTGCTCCCCAGGACTCCCAGAGCGATCGCCAGGACCCGGCCCAGAACTCCGTCCGGGCCGGGAGCGGCGTTGCGGTAGGCGAGCCGCGCGACGGCTCGCCCGAGCTCATCCTCCGTCACCTCCAGCTCGTCGGACCACGGAGTGTGGTCCAACTGAGACGGAGGATCCGAGGAACTGCCCTGGACCCTAGGGAAAAGTACGTCTACGACTCCTCCCACGACGTCCGGGTCCAGGGACTCCATCAACGGAGGGACCCACGGGGTCAGCTTGCCCAGTACCATTTTGTACGGGCGTCCCCATGGGTCTCTGTCCAGTCCCTCGACGAGCTCGTTCCAGGACCGCTCGCGAGCCGCAGCGATGGCGACGCATACGGCGTGCGCGGCGGCCCCGTACTCCCGTCTGGCTCTGAGAGTCTCCTCGGCTGTGGTTCGCCTCCTTCTGCGGGCTCTTTTGTACCGGCGGCAGGCGGCAAAAGCAGCCTTCCGAAGCCGCTCTATTTCCTCGCTCCACCAGTACACAGAGCACCGCCGGAGCGGCCCGACCCGCGGCATCGACGCGTTGCAGACCGACGTCATCGTGTCGCGCAGCCAGGCCGCTTGCGGCGATCCCGCTCGGGCGATCCCGAGGAGTCCAGTCCGCGACGCTGGCGGCGGCCACGACCATGTCTCGGTGGAACCGCTTGAGAGACCAGCGCCGCGGAGGGCCGCTAGTCTGGCGCGGGCGGCTTGGGCGGCGGAGCGACACATCCAAAAGGATGTGTCGGTGGTCAGACAGGTTGACCACCTCCTCCGCCACCCGCAATCTGGTCACCATGGCGGCCTGTTATTTATCCTGTGTTGTAAAAATAAAGAAAGAAATACTATAAAAGTCGCATTATGGTTTGTTCGGTTTAATCATCAGTACATAAATAAATAAAATTAAAAAAAAATTAAAAATAAAAAATTAAAAAAAAGCCTTTTTATTCCATGCAACTTTTAAGTACAATAAATAATATTTAGTGACATTTTTCTTTCCATATTGCTCTTTTAACTGGTTTACTTTACTACCTTTAATCCACAATAATGATACAAAATTTCTATTAATATATTTCATCAGTACATACTATATAATAAATACGCTTTCCGCTGTCTGTACCCATATCTTTTAAACTAGCGAGAAACTAGTTCGCCTTTCCTCGGGAACACGTGCGTTCTGGTCGCTTGCCAAGGCTGTCGTTGGGAATTCTTGTAATCCGTCCCTTCCACCGTTGCACCGGGAGAACCAGTCACTAGCTCACGACGCTAAAGAAAAAGCCGACCTTCTTGGCACTCTTTTTGCGTCCGCCAGCTCCTTAAAAATCTAGACGAGCACCAGATGATTAGTGACCATCAGTACGGATTCCGTCAAGGTTCTCACGGCTGGGAGTATTAAAGTCGCTGTCGACGGGTCATGCTCCGACTTAAAACCTGTGAATGCTGGAGTCCCAAAGTGCTGTGTGCTATCCCCTACCCTTTTTCTTCTGCATATCAATGACATGCTGCTTCACAGCAGTCTTTATTGTTATGCAGATGACAGTGCGAGGGATGCCTTATATACCGGCTACCCACGAATTTCTCGGGAAAACGTCGACGAGCACCGGAACCAACTTGTCTCTGAAATCGAAACTTTTCTTAGTCAAGTTTTGGACTGGGGCCGACTAAACTTGGTCCAATTCAACCCTAAGAAGACCGAGTTTTGCGCTTACCGCCAAAAAGACACCCTGTGTCTTAGCTCCCTGTTTTGAGAGTACTCCCTTACCCGCTTCAGCCGCTATCAGAATTCTACGTGTCGACTTGTCGAATGACGCCCAGTTCCGCGGTTATCTGGAGGTCAAGGCCTAATTGGCCTCCAAAAAGCTTGGTGTGCTCAATAGAGCGGGACAGTATTTCACGTCAGGTCATCGCTTGCAAGGCGCAGGTCCGTCCTCACGTGGAATACTGTTCACATCTTTGGGCAGGGGCACCCCACTACCAGCTTACACCATTTGACCGCATCCAACGACGGTTCTGAAAGGCGGCAACGCTGATGTGGTGGCCCTGGTATTGCAGACACCATGGGCGGCGATGATCGCTTTCTCGTTCGTTTGCCCCCTTCTATCATAAAAAAAAACTACGCAACGGATTTTTTTTTTACGGGATATGAGGGCAAACGAGCAGGCGTGTCACCTGATGGTAAGCAACCAACGCCGCCCATGGACACCAGCAACATATACAGTGTTACTGTTGTGTTGCCGACCTTTAAGGGATAGGGGATAGGAAAGGATGGGGAAGGGGGGTGGGCCTCCGGGTACCTCTCTCACCGAACGAAACGCGGCATGAGCCACTTTACGTCGGTCTTCTGAGAGGCCGTGGTATTTCACCTGTCGAGCCGGCCCATTCATGCAGCGAAATGCTTGGCTCTACCACTGGTTTTATGCGTTTTTTTAATAGATAGAGCGTGTCAACGAGGTAGTTTTTGTCTAAAATTCTTGTATGATGTGTGAAAAAGAGATAAATCCAAAATTAACTTTTTTAATAATAATACGGAACAAAGTTCGCCGGGTCAGCTAGTAAAGATATAATAAATGTAGACGTAACTCAGAATTTATTTTTCTGTGTTGCCCCGCCTTTCTGAAAAACAGTCTATAAGATGGGTCAGGGGTGGAAATGGGGAGTGGGAAGGGCAAGGGTAGTCGTGGTATGTCACCGGTCAAGCCAACCTATTCTTGGAGCTAACTGCGTGGTTTTTTTAAGTTTACATTGGAATATCAATATATCATATACAACTGCAATATTTAAAAATTCAAGAATTAAACCGGTTCTTAAATAGGCGATAGATATGTAAGAATGTTATAAAATGTAAATTGAATGTAAATGTTCAGAACCTCTGTTAGTACAAAGGAAGACACTGTGTAGTTTGGTAAGTTGCATACATTCAATAAAAAAGTGCAGCCAAATTGTAAACATACAGCCAGCTAGAATAGTCAAATGGACGGAATAATTTATTTTTGGTTCCAATTTAATGTCCCAATAGATTAACACCTTATAGATACCGATTAAGCACAAAACTACGGACTAATTGATTAGGTGTTGTGTTGACTGGAGTGCGAAGCAATAGTACACCATTAGCTGCATAAAAAGGTATCAGTTTTCTTTGTTAACGGTTCTAGATCAACCGACTTGGTGTTCTCTTTTAGTTATTATAAACTCGTACCTTCAAGTACCGTTCTTTTAAATTTGTTATTCATTTTATCGTCCTTCTATTTACAGGTAAACATTTCATTAATTCAATTTAGTTCAGTTGAGTGGGCAGGTGAAAAATGTTCATATTGCTCCTAACACTGATACCTCTGCTGTTATATCAATATTTTACTCGTAATTTCGATTATTGGGAGAAACGCAATGTAAAATATGAACGACCAATACATTTATTCGGCAACATGCTTAGCAATGTAAGAGGAAAACAAAGCATCACAGAAATATCAACGGAATTATATAACAAATATCCAGACGAGAAAGTGGTCGGTTTCTACCATGGAACCACCCCAGAGCTAATTATCCGCGACTTAGAATTGATCAGAAAAATTATGAGTTTAGATTTCGACTACTTTTATCCCCGAGGACTCGGAAGAACCGCTAAAAGGGAATCTCTGTTTAGGAATTTGTTCCATGCAGATGGTGATATATGGAAACTTTTGCGACAACGACTGACGCCTGCATTTACTACGGCAAAACTAAAAAATATGTTTCCTTTAGTCTTGGAATGCGCTAAAAAGCTGCAGAACGTCGGAGAAGATATTGTCAATCGTGGAGGAGAGTGTGATGTGCGTGAACTGATGGCGCGGTTCACCACTGAGTTCATAGGAGCGTGTGGTTTCGGACTGCAGTTGGATACCATCAATAATGAAGACTCACTTTTTAGGAAATTTGGTCAATCCATATTTAACCGTCACCAATCCTGGAGAAGTATATTCTTAGAAGTACTTTTCGACCTGGTCCCAGATTTCGGAGCAATTGCCCACATTGTTTTAGGTAAATCAAATATACGTGACACTACATCAGAAATAGTTCGAGCAGTTTGCACTCAGAGAAATAACAAGCCATCCGGTCGGCATGACTTCATAGACCTTTTATTAGAATTAGCAGCAAAAGGCAAAATAATAGGAGAGTCAATTGAAAAAAGAAACCCTGATGGAAGCAAAATGCAAGTCGAAATGCAGATGGATTTTGATTGTATGACAGCACAGGTGTTCATATTTTTTGCAGCTGGATTTGAGACCTCCTCGTCTGCTACCTTACATCCCATACCCTACATTACATCAACTCGCTTTCTATCCAGAAGAACAGAAGAAGATTCAAGATGAAGTTGATCAAGTTCTGGCAAAATATGATAACAAGATGAGCTACGACTCTGTTAATGAAATGACACATCTCAAAATGGCATTCAAAGAAGCTTTAAGAAAGTTTCCATCTCTTGGCACATTGCATAGAGTGTGTTCAAGGCGTTACACCATCCCTGAATTGGGTATCAGCATAGATCCTGGAGTGAGAATTATGATTCCGGTACAGGCTATACAGACTGATGAAAAATATTTCGAAAACCCAACCGAGTTCAAACCAGAGAGGTTCGCTGATATAACCGAGAATCGGGACAAATATTCTTATTTGCCATTTGGTGAAGGACCAAGAATGTGCATTGGTAGAAAAACTTTTGATTACTAATTATCACTACTACGTACTACTATAAAGTTAAAAATCGAGCAGAAATTAATGCATTAAGATTTTTTTTCTTGATTTTGCCCATGGTATTGTGCCCATCAAAAAAAATAATTAATAATAAAGATTTTAAATATACATTTCGGATGTTTGATAAAAGGTTCTAGAATTGAATTAAATAAATAATAAACAACATTTTTATTAAATTTAATGTTACAGGTGCACGTTTGGGGGAGATGCAGTCGCTGGCCGGTCTTGCAGCGATCTTACACAAGTTTACAGTAGAGCCAGCATCATCTTCTAAACGGGAAATAGAAGTTTGTCATATAAGCAATATAGTTCAGTCTGTCCAAGGTGGTCTACCCTTAAAATTAAAGCTTAGAAATTAAGAATTGTCCAATATCGCCGCATCTTAGGATGTAACCATATTTTTATTGTTATAAGGTCTATTTTTGGTAATTCAATTCAGCCTAATGCAGACTATTGATGAGTACATTGATTTTCTTTTTAGAATACTAGGGACATGCACACTCGACGTCTATAATCGATACCGGACCCAAAAATTTGATATTTAGAATTTTTGTTTGTTTATCTGTCTCTGTTTATATGTGTCTATATATTTGTTACGGATAAACTTTTATATACATAAGTTCACGCCAGATACGTAGGCAGAGAGAACAGAGCGCCATAAGGCACGATTCTTACACACATCACTCGCTTCGTTGACTTTCATAACTCTTTTCATGCACGCGCGTCGATTTTTGAAGCTCCTAACACCGTGATCGTGCACGATCTTGAAATGACCCCCTAAAATTAATGCATGTGTTAGATTAATTATTATATATTATTTATAGTCTCGGTGACACAGTGGGAGAGCGCACGGCCTCTGATCCAGAGGTCCGGGGTTCGATTCCTGACACTGGCTCACACCTATGACTTTTCGAAATTGTTTTCGGAAGTTATGTGTGATAAATATCGATGACTGAAAACTTTGTGCCCGGTATGGCAATAGGTTCGCCACCTATTCCATTTCGGACAAACATAACGGCGAGACGAGGCTTAACAGCCGCTGCCTACACCTTCGGGTAACAAAAGGCGTGAAGTTATGTTATGTAAAATAAAAGATAAATGTAGTATTACATATTTATTTATATTTACTAAAAGTCAGGTAGTAACAAAAACCACATTTCATAGAATCTTATTAGTAATTTATTCATTTCAATTATTGTTGTAATAAAAACCATTTAAATTTATTTATTAATTATTTTATTAATTTGAATTTATTTTAATTTATTTGGTAATATTTATTTATTTAATTATTATTAATATTTATTATTTTTTATGTATTAAATTATTTATTATTAGTATTTATTTAATTTTCATCTAATAGTATTTATTTATTTAGCATTTAATATGTTATTAATATTTATTTTGATAAATCCACTTAGCTTTTATGTAGTAGAAGACTCAGAGCTCCGTCTGCTTCGATCGCTCACAATAAGTGTCTCAATACAATAAATACACGTTTTTTTATAGCAACAAATAAACAACATAAAATGAGATCTACCCTCCAAATTACAAAGTCACAAAATGTCACCTAATTCATTACATAGTATCCAAAATCTCTCTTATTTGTGTAAGTAGACATTTATAAAGAAGACAGACAGATATTTAACCATTCATATTTCAATAATTAAACGTCATATTTTGAATAATCTATCACATGCTTTTATTTCCAATTTTGCATCAATATCAATAAATCAAATACAGTGGTCGAGCACACGGCTTCTGATTCAGAGGTCCGGGTCCGATTCCTGACACTGGCTCACACCTATGACTTTTCGAAATTGTTTTCGGAAGTTATGTGTGATAAATATCGATGACTGAAAACTTTGTGCCCGGTATGGCAATAGGTTCGCCACCTATTCCATTTCGGACGTAAACATAACGGCGAGACGAGGCTTAACAGCCGCTGCCTACACCTTCGGGCAACAAAAGGCGTGAAGTTATGTTATGTTATCACCAAGAAGCGGGTTAACACATAGACTAAATTTTATCACGCTGTCACTCATTGGGGTTGAGTGATAGACCCTATGATGGCGCAGGCATAGTATTTTTGTTGCTGAATGGCGTCTACGCAGACAAACTCGCGGGCAACTGCTAGTGCAATGTATACACGGTAAAATATTTCTGATTTCCCCATCATCACAATCTACATATCTTGATTTGTATTTATTTCAAATTAACATATACCCGGGAATTGTTGAGCTTGATATTGGAAGGAATCTACCCAGTTCCTTGACATATTGAATGTCATGCGAACTATATAGCGGACGGAGTATATATCGAAATCGATTGCCCTCGGATTGGCAAATCCGAGGCAGGCAGAGAGAACAGAGCGCCATAAGGCACGGATCTTACATGCTTCACTCGCTTCAATGACTTTCATAACGCTCTTCATGCACGCGCTGTTATGGTCGAAAACAACCCTTAGATTTTGCTGATGCAAGCAGCAGTAATTCCTATATAAGCGAACTCGCATTAATTAATCAGAGAGTACTAATTTAGCCGCAGAGCAATACACAACTTTCATCCCGTACCGCCGGTCGCGTTCGGAACTTCGGTTTTCCTTATTTTAAGTGTGTGAAATTGAAATAAATTGTTAGAGAAAATAAAATAGTTTTTTTAAAAACACTTCGTCGAATACGCGCAGAACAATTTGGTGTCAGAAGTGGGATACTGTGTGGATTCCTGGACTCGTTTTAGGATACCCAGCATTCATCGAACTGCATCGACGAAACAAGATCGACGATAAGTCTCTTCCACCTTTGTGAGAGCCCGCATCAAGAAACTGCAGCCGACTATAAGTCTCCGCTTTGTAGCGTGAGCCAGCGCCGTATCTTATTCCTTGATTTTCACCTGCTGGAGTGCAGCCGACTGTCAGCCTCCGCTATACAGCGTGAGCCAGTGCCGCATCTCATCACTCATCACCACTAGGAAACTGAAAACCACCAACTGCTGACCGGTAACATCAGAACATAGCATCATGATCCCAGTACTCCGCCTGATCTTCGTGTTCACCATACCTATGTGAGTCCGTATTATCTTATCCATCTGTGTAGCTGTTCAAGTGAATTTTTGCAAAATATTTTATTTCAGAACATTAAGCTTAAATTTAAGAATAATTTTCAAGTGTTATATAATTTATACGGAATTTTATGAACTACTTTCGTAATATCGTGTGAAAAATTTTTGATACTAAATCTTTTTGCTAATTTTTATATTCTAGATCTTATATATATATTTAAATTCTATGTCTAATACTGAATCAAGCCCAACTCTTGGTTCAAAATTAATTATAAAATCCGAAACAATGTCTAACAATATAACTTTAAGCTTCTTAACTAAATTTATCAAACCATATGATGGCAGAAGGGAGACACTCCCTGCATTTTTAACTAATTGTGATAACGCAATTGCATTAGCCTCTCCGGACCAACAGATTATTTTATGTAAATTTATCATATCTCAGTTAGAAGGGAAAGCACAAGTAGCGTGTTCTTTAAAAACCTTCGATAACTGGTTAGAATTAAAAGTTTTTCTAAAACAACATTTTAGCGAGAAAAAACATTCTTCTCATTTACTTTCCGATTTACAAAACTGCAAACAGAACCTGCCTTCTGAGAGCGTGGTTCAATTTTCTTTAAGGATAGAATCATGTTTAACTAGGCTATTATCCGATGTTCATTTTTCGTGTGATAAAAAGGAGGAACTCGTAGGCAGAGTAGCCGGTATCGAGGACCTAGCACTTAATACATTTTTAATGGGCTTAAATCCCAGTTTTTCGCATATTGTACGCTGCCGTAATCCAAAAACATTAAATGAGGCAGTAAGTCAAGCTATTGAGGAAGAAAAATTATTTAATCTTACTAAATCTAATTCTAAATCGCAAAAAATATGTTCTACTTGTAATAAACAGGGACATTTATCATCTGAATGTTTTAAGAATAAAAGCAAAATGTTAAGACATTTAATACAGATTTCTCTAATTCTAATAAATTTCCAAATCGTTTTCCCATACAGCAACAATTTCCACGAAATCAAAACAATAATTTCTCACATAAAATTTGCGCTTATTGCAAGAATCCTGGTCATATGATAAGCGAGTGTCGTAAACGACAATATTATAATAATCATCGGAACGCGCAACAAGATACTACGCCAAAGAGTAGTGAAGCGTACAGAGGCAACGCTAAGATTAATTTATGTCACAGTAATGATAATGATAATAATAATTCTACAAATAATGAATACTGTAACAGTTCTTCTTCACATTTAAACTAAATCGGGTCCCGATATTGTGCCATTTGGGATCCCCGAAATCAAAAAACGGCACTTTTACTAATAATTCTAAATCCTTTTCATCTCAGCCGCACAAACATGCACTGAGTCATACAAAATCATTTACTAGTTCTTATACATCTCAGTTGCCTAAAAGTCAATTGAGTCATACTAAATAGTTTACTAAATCTTATTCATCTCGGTTACCCAAAGAGGAACAGAGTCTTACTAAATCTTATTCATCTCGGTTACCCAAAGAGGAACAGAGTCTTACTAAATCTTATTCATCTCGGTTACCCAAAGAGGAACAGAGTCTTACTAGATCTTATACATCTCGGTTACCCAAAGAGGAACATAGTCTTACTAACTCTTATACATCTCGGTTACCCAAAAAAGAACAGAGTCTTACTAAATCTTATACATCTCGGTTACCCAAAGAGGAACAGAGTCATGCTAAATCTTCTTCATCTCAGCTGCCCAAAGAGGAACTGAGTCATACAAAATCATTTACTAAATCTTTTATATCTCAATTGCCTAAAAGTCAATCGAGTCATAAAAAATCGCTTACCAAATCACATACATCTCGGTTACCCAAAGAGGAACAGAGTCTTACTAAATCAAATACTAATTCTAAATCTCATACAAAGTCCTATGCTAATCCTATATCTTATTCTAATGAAACTAATTCTAATTTGAAATTATATGAAATTAACTCAGTTATCACAAAGGTTACACTTCCACATATCTTCTTATATACCAAGCACACTAGTAGAGCCCTTATCTTACTAGTCGATACAGGAGCCAGTGTTTCTTTAGTTAAAAAATCGAGTCTTTACAATAAACCTGAGTTATCGAAAGAAATTATACGACTTAAAGGTATCAATGATATTAATACCTATTGTCAAACTTTAGGTTCCTTTCAAATGCAATTCCAACTATCCAACGAAACTTTCTCATTTAAATTTCACGTCATAAATGACAAGGTAGATTTCGGATACGATGGCATAATAGGTACCGATTGTTTAGGTTACCTCAAAGCCATTGTGGATTATAACAAATCGTGTCTAACAATGCAAAATCACACTATTCCACTACATTTTAAACTGCCAACCTATATTATTCCAGCCCGTTCGGAAGCCATAGTCGAATGTGGTATATCAAATAAATTAGATGAGTTATCCCCTCTTACAGAAGCCTTAGTCCTAGACCATAAGATATGCGAAGGAGTTTATGTCGCAAACTGTATTGTAAGCATAAAGCCAAATCGAAGAGTTAATATTTCGATATTAAATACTACCGAAAGGGATATCGAAATTAATAATTATTTTGTGCACCTCACACCCATAGAAAGTAATTTATCTGAGTGTGTTGGTGAAATAGAGACTGTAAATAATATTTCAAATGTTTCTATAAATAGACAAAAAACCGTATTAAATAAAATTAGAACTTCTCATTTGAATGCAGAAGAAAGGGCAGCCCTATTAGATTGTTGCTCACATTATACAGACGTATTCCACCTAGAAGGTGAGCCGCTCTCTTATACAGATACTATTAGTCACTCTATAAACACGGGGGACGCTGCACCAGTCCATGTTAAATCTTACCGTTTCCCTGAATGCCACAAAGTGGAAGTAGATAAACAAATTAGTAAAATGCTAGAACAGAATATAATACGTCATTCTCAATCGCCATGGAGTGCACCAGTTTGGGTCGTGCCAAAAAAGGCAGATGCCTCCGGCAAACAAAAATGGCGAATAGTTATTGATTATCGTCGCTTAAACGACGTCACTGTTTCTGAAGTTTATCCAATACCTTTAATCACAGATATTCTAGATCAATTGGGTCATTCCAAATATTTCACAACCCTTGATCTCGTAAGTGGATTCCATCAAATAAAATTAAATCCTGCTGATGCTGCAAAAACAGGATTTACAATTGTAGGAACAAACGAAACTTCTGGTCATTATGAGTTCACCAGAATGCCATTTGGCTTAAAAAATGCCCCTAGCACGTTTCAACGCCTGATGAACACAGTTTTGTCTGGTCTTCAAGGCATCCATTGCTACACATATTTAGACGATTGCGTTTCTTACGCATTTGATCTAAATTCTGCCATTTCGAAGTTAAAACTAATTTTAGAAAGATTTAGAAAACATAATTTAAAACTACAACCGGACAAGTGCGAATTTTTACGTCGCGAAGTTACTTATTTGGGTCATAACATCACCGATAAAGGTGTCTCTCCAAATCCCGATAAAGTCAAGGCCATTGAAGGTCTTCCCTCTCCTAAGAGTCCCAAAGACATTAAATCGTTTCTCGGTTTAGTCGGTTATTACCGACGATTCATTGAAAACTTTTCCAAAATCACGAAGCCATTGACTTCACTCCTCAAAAAGGACGTCATTTTCTCTTGGTCTCAAGAACAAGAACTCGCTTTCCAAACCCTAAAAAATAAAGTTATATCTGCACTTTTACTTCAATATCCAGACTACTCTAAGCCATTTATCCTTACCACTGACGCATCAAATTATGCCATTGGAGCAATTCTCTCCCAAGGTGAAATTGGTAAAGATAAACCAATAGCCTACGCGTCACGTACACTCAACAAAGCAGAAGGAAACTACTCTACTACAGAGAAAGAACTTTTAGCTATCCTTTTTGGTGTGAAAACCTTTCGTCCTTATCTATATGGCTATAAATTTAAAATCGTTACTGACCATCGACCCCTAGTATGGTTATTTAATGTCAAAGATCCAGGCAGTCGTCTTATACGATGGCGCCTCAAACTAGAGGAATATAATTATGAAATTATATATAAACAAGGAAAATTAAATTCCAATGTAGACACTTTATCACGATATCCTATAAACGCGTTAACAGATTCTAATTTAAATAAATGTACATATGAGCAATATTTTAAAAAACAGTTTTTGAAAACTACTTCTAATAACGATACAAAAATCGAAGAGCATAATCAATCTCTTCATTTAGCAAAACAAAATTCAATCGCATGCCCAGTCTCTTTAGATTTCGATTACTCTATGCCGCACTGCGAACAATTGTTATCGTCAATCGAAAACGCTGACGAGTTAAAAAGTTGCGAGCGCGAGCCTGAAACCGTTCTCACAGTTCATTCCAATAACAAAATAATACATTTCTTATTCACTAAAATTCATCATTATGATGAAATAAATTATAGAGTAATTTATAAATTACTTATGGATTTACGTAATCAAATTATGTCTAGTGAAAACTATGAAAAAGAATTAGCCATTTCCGATTTCACAGAACCTTTTAATAAATTAGTATATTTGAAGATATATAACATAATCTCATTTATTTTTCACGGTACTGGTATCACGGTACATGTTTACAAAAATCAAATTAGATATCCAACACCCGCTGAGGTTCCAAATATACTTAAAGAAAACCACGGTACCACGATAGCTGGTCACCCAGGTGTCAAACGCATGTACAATAGAATTAAGGCATCTTTTTATTGGAAAAGTATGCGTTCAGACATAGAACGATACGTAAAAGATTGCCAACTATGTAAAATAAACAAACCCTTAAGGGCCTCAAATAAAGCTCCTATGATAATCACGTCCTCAAGTACCAAACCTTTTGAAAGACTAGCCCTAGATATTGTTGGTACTTTGCCCGAAGCTGGCATTCAAAAATTCAAATTTATACTAACTCTACAGGACGATTTAACTAAGTTTTCATGTGCATATCCCATGATAACTTCTACAACTGATGAAGTTGCACGTAATTTAATACATTTTATCTCATTATTCGGCTTCCCTAAAATGATTCTCACGGACCAAGGTCCCTGCTTTTCATCAGAACTATTTAAACAGCTCACACAAATTCTCAAAATAAAAAGTCTTTTTTCTACTCCTTATCACCCCCAAACTAATGGCGCGCTAGAGCGTAGTCATGCAACACTTAAAGAATATCTAAAATCTTTCATAAATGACAATCAAGACGATTGGCATTGCTATCTTGCTACTGCTATTCTATCTTATAATACAACTCCTCATTCTACTACAGAATTTACGCCTTTCGAGCTATTATATGGCTATAAGCCCTCTATTCCAAGTAGTTTAAGTGAGCTTAGCGACAGTATCACGTATCACGAATATATTCGCGCATTGCAGTACCGAATGAAGTACTCACGCGAAAAAGCATTAGAGAATATCCTTAAAAGCAAAGAAAAGTCGAAGCAATACTATGATCTCTCAGCAAAAGAAAAGTCTTACAAAGTCGGTGACTTAGTTTATTTAAAACAGCACCACAGACTACGCAAAGCCCTGTCCTCAGTCTGGAAAGGACCTTACAAAATTATGAAGTTGCACGGTAAATATAACGTCACTCTTTGTGTTAACAGGAAACATATAAAATACCATGTTAACGAAATAAAACCTGCATAAAATCTATTATCACTGTCCCAATCTACCACATTCCACAAAAGGAATTTTAAATTAAACTATTAAAATATAATAATAATTAAATTATTATAGGTATCTATTAAATCTTCTTAACGTATTTTTGTACATATTTATTTTCAGAACTTTATTTAATGGTTGCAAAGCCGGATCGAGGATTATCCCTATTGCACACAGCCCAGGGATTTATTTTGAACCAGTTAATTATATTACCTTTTATAATGACTATTGGAAAGTCATTACACATATTGACTTAATGTCGCTTGACCCTTATCTTGCTAAAATCGAGAATCTATTGCAAAAATCTTCTAATCTATGTACTAAAATAAATACCGAAGACATTTACCAATGTAAGGACTTTTCAAGCCCTATTGAAATTTTAATTCAATCTAACTATATTAAGTTACAATCCTTATCTCATATTCTCACTAACCAATCTTTCACCAGAACGAAAAGATCGTTAGAATTTGGTGGAGAAATTCTTAAGTTTTTCTTCGGCACGTTAGATGCTGACGATGCGCGCAAGTATGACGCCGCAATCGAAAATTGCAAGAAATCCGAGACGGAACTATTTCATTTATTTAAGGATAATATCCATATAATTAAATCTACTATAAATAATTTTAATTCTACTATATCGAAATTAAATCAAAACGAATTAAAACTTAATGCCCAAATTAATTCTTTGAATGACATCTTTTCGCAAATAACGAAAAATGACAATGTATTCTTAATATCTCTAAGATTAATAATCTACTTAATATAATTGAAGGATCTTTGTTATCAATTTCTAATCTTTTAGATACCACTCTAAATGGTATATTATTTTCTAAGGTTAATATTTTACACCCTAGTGTTATAAGTCCTCTTAATCTTTTTAATGAATTATCGAAGCATAGTAATCAAATAAATAAACGACTTGATTTCCCAGTTCAACTAAGCATTAATAACATTCATTCTATAATTGATGTATCCAAGCTCAGCTCATATTACTTTAACAATAAAATTGTTTTTATATTACAAATTCCATTAATAATGCCAGATAAGTTCACTGTGTATAAAAATATACCTCTGCCGACTCCACATGACGAGTCGCATAATCGCAATCAAACATTTGCGCTGATTCAGCCTTCTAACTCGTATATCGCACTAAGCGATAACAGAATGCACTATGCTATGTTAAGTGAATTAAATAGTTGTAAGTTTATAAATACTAATTATTCGATTTGTGAACTAGTTTCTATATTTTCTAGTATTGACAACCCTAACTGTGAATCAAGATTATTAACGGAAGTTGTTCTGTCCCTGCCTTCCGAATGTAACGCGAAATTTTTATATGGCCAAATTGACATTTGGCAGACGCTAAAAAATAATAAATGGATTTATGTACAATCCAAGTCAAGTAAGTTGACAATAAAATGTAATGATAACATTAATGATTATCCTATCATTGGCACAGGCATTGTAAAGTTGAGTCATGACTGTATAGGTTTCTATAAAACCATTCAACTATTGCCAACTACTACATACACATTCTCAGTCAAATCACCTAGTGATATAGCTTTTGATATAACAACAGATGATTGTTGTAAGAAGGACATATTTAATAAAACTTTACCTTATTTGTCTCCTATTTCTTTAACAAAGATAAACTTAGAATCTTTAAAATATCAGAATCATCAATTAAATAATTTAGAAGTCGAATTAAATAACTTACAAAACGAATCGCATTTTATTAAATATGGCCAATACTATTCCACATTTACTTATATTTTGATTGTATCTTTATTCCTGTATATAGCTTATAAGTTATACAAGTGTCTCAGAAATCGTAATAACTCTCACTGTTGTGTACAGATTTTTAATCAATGTTATAACAAAAAATCGCATAGTCAAAACTCGAAAATCTCTAGTTCTATAGAGTTACATGATATCTCTACATCAGATGACGAAAAGTCAATTAGATCATTGCCAAATCTTAACAAATATGGCTCTATTCAAAAGGTCACGTTCAAGAAAGGTTCTTCTAGCAGGAACATAAACAATAATTAATATTTCGAAATTTATTAATAATGTATGTTATAATTTATATAGCATCAAGCATCAAATTACACTTTACATTGTATCAAATATATTATCAGCAATGTTAATTAGCTATTAAGCTTATGGTTTTGTACTAGTTATATTCTATATCTTTAATTGTACTTATTCTTAATTTCTTATTGTGTTTACTTTTATAATTCAAACTGTACAAAGCCGAAGTTCTCGATTCATTCGTATCGTTTAATATTAAACTTCGCTTTTATCTTATAGAAGATAAAGCTTCGTCTTCTCGGGGGACGTGTTATGGTCGAAAACAACCCTTAGATTTTGCTGATGCAAGCAGCAGTAATTCCTATATAAGCGAACTCGCATTAATTAATCAGAGAGTACTAATTTAGCCGCAGAGCAATACACAACATTCATCCCGTACCGCCGGTCGCGTTCGGAACTTCGGTTTTCCTTATTTTAAGTGTGTGAAATTGAAATAAATTGTTAGGGAAAATAAAATAGTTTTTTTAAAAAACACTTCGTCGAATACGCGCAGAACAGCGCGTCCATTTCCCTCTCTAATACACTGCAGATTCGATTCGTCCAATTCCACATAATAATGAGAAAAAAATAACAATTTCTACAGTTGTGCCACAGAAATATATAATCGATAGAAATAAATGCTAGTTTAACAATTTTTATTTTATTTGTTTCTAAGACTTTCGCGAATCTCACTCATTGATTATAGTATATAGTCCTATTTAAGAAAAATTCTCTGCTGTTTAGTTTAGATCTTAGGATGACACTGTCCAATAGTCCAATTACTAGCTAAAAAACCCGGCTTCGCCCGGGAGTTGATATGAGATGACGTGGTAGAGTCGAAATAAAAAATAAACTATGACGTAAAAAGTAAAAAAAAAGTTTATTGAAAACGTTTTCTCATTATTTACAATACTTGTTTATAAACAACATTTATCATTTTATTGTCCGGAGTATATATACATAAATTTTTTGGATTTCCTACTCTTGAGCAAGCTACATATAGCTGACCGTGCAGCAGGATTCTTTGAGGTTAATGCCACAATATTTTAAAGTTTGTCCTTGCGCTTTGTTAATTGTAAAACTAAAGGCTAATTTTATTGGAAACTGCAGTCTTTTAAATTGAAATGGCAATTCCGAAGAGATCAGAGGTATTCTAGGTATAAATACTGTCTGTCCTTTGGTCTTTCCAGAAATAAGTTCAGCTTCAATGATATTATTCGATAGCTGTTTTACGATCATTCTAGTTCCATTACATAATTTTGGGGATTTGAGATTTCTGAGTAGTATGATTGGAGTTCCAATTTTCAGACGAAGGCAGTGTAATTGCATTCCTGGTACTTGTAAAGAGTTTAGAAATTCAGTGGGGAAGTTGACACTTTCTTCAATGGATACCATCGTGTCGATCGATTTATATATTTTCTCTTCACCAGGTATTTTCTTTAGAATATTAAAATTGATATCGTCAACAATATTATTTTTAGTGGCCAAAATTGCTCTTTGAAATAACCACTCTGCATTAGTATAGTTCTGAATAATATTTGGATAAATTTTGTCGATTAGTTCGTCTTCAGTAGTAGCTATATTACAGAAATCACTATTAAGTTCAATGAGGCCGGTCGTTTGGTCAGTAGGATATGTACCTTCGCCGATTTGTAAAAGTATTTTAACAAATTGTGCTGTTGTTTCATCTCTTGATAATTCAACTCTCATGTTTTTTGTTAATTGCAGTATTTGTACTTGTGGCCAGAGATGTGATTTTTTCAAGCATGCATTGATCTCGTCTGCTGATGTTGACTTGGGAATAACTGGAAGTGTTTGTCGAAAATCTCCTGAGAGTATGAGTAGAGCTCCTCCCATTATTTCAGAGTTTTTTCGCAATTCTTGTAATGTTCTGTCCATGGCTTCTATAAATTTTTTATGGGCCATGGTGCATTCATCCCAGATGATAATTTTAGCTTGTTTTAAAATTTGACCACGTCCAGATTTTCCTGAAATTTTACATACCGGGAATTGTTGTTCGGCTATATTCAATGGTAGTTGTAAGGCAGAATGGGCAGTTCGTCCTCCTTCCATAAGTGTGGCTGCAATGCCAGATGATGCTAGTGCCAGTGCGATGAGTTTTTTAGCACGTATTTCCGCCAGTATTAGATTTATGAGAAACGTTTTACCAGTGCCTCCTGGTGCGTCCAAGTAAATAATTCCACCAATATTGTTATTTATCCGGCTCATTATAACGTCGTAAACTTTTTTTTGATTGTCATTGAGAAGTGGTTTGTTGTGAGCAATGTATTCAAGTAGTTCATTGATGTTGTAACTTTTTTCCTTCATAATTTCGTAGTTTAGCACACTAAAAGCATTTCTTTGTGGTGCTGGCATTCCAAGTTCTACTAAGGCCTGATTATTTATTGCTAAACATTTATCTTCTAAGCGAATGAGTGTTTCATTGAAGATCTCGTCATTGAATTCTATAGTCAGTTCAGGATTAGCTTGTCGGACTTGGTACAATATATCATCACTCATACTCCTTTTGAAAGAGTCCCATAGCTGTTTTGGGTTTGATGGGTTACATGTTGTTAATATTATAGCGAATAACTCTCGAATTTGTTGAGCTGAAGCTGTGAGTGTGGCTTCTTGTAGTGTTAATTCCCAGTGGTTGTCGTTTTCCAATAATCCTAAGCGTTGACATGCTTCTCTGTAAGTCTGGCATAGGTAGCCATTAACGGTCCTGAGATCTGTAAAACTTGTTAGTCCCCGTATTTCGTGTAACAACATCCGGAGATAAAAACATTCGGCATTGTTTGGATGTACAGTGAATACTCGACCTATTACGTTAGTTTTTATGATTTCTGGATGACCCTCCTCTGGCATTCCTTGTTTCCGACGTTGAAAAATTTTCCTTGTTTTGTCCCACGTATAATAAATAGGGACGTCGACATACAATAACTTTCTGGCGAATGGATCTGTTTGACACAGTTGGAAGAAAGCTGTTAATGTTGTGTTCTGAGGTGGTTCGCTTGCAATTTTTCTAGCCGAGTCTTTTGTGAAGTAAACTCTCTGTCCATTCTCCAAATGTACTGCTAGATGTTGCACAGCTGGTTCGCGTTCATGTATGGGAAAACTAAAAATCCTCCACGTTGCTTCGTTACTGTTGATGTATCTTCCCATTTGGTACATGAGGATCTCATCATTTCTGTTATTTTGTTCGCTATTTTGGACTATTTGAAATACTGCCATATCACTACCTTTGTTTACGTACTTACATATATATTTAATAGATTTTACTGAATTGCAGTATTCAACGTTTATATGTGCTTGGAACATTTTGGAAAGTAGTGGATTATACGGTACTACCCATTGATTATCTATTTCCAGTTCGTCTCTGCCTTGTATTCGTATTTTTGCTGTGAAGCCACCGTTTTTCGGTGATCGTCTTCTATATTTGGGATAGCCGTCATCTTCAGTTTTGGTAAAAGATATTATATTTCATCCTAACCGATTAGACCTGGATTTGATTTGATTTTTATGTGTCTGGATTCGAGTATCGTTTAGATATACAAATGAGCCCAAAAATGTGCTTGCAGTATAGATAAATAACGTAAACACCGACTGCAGCGCAATCCGCCATCTTATTTGTGAATCTAAAGTAATCTAAATCATCTTGCAATCGACTTGAATATACACAGAAACAAATAATCAAATCCCTTCAGCCGTTTAGGCGGACTTCAATGTCAACACACGTATAAAACAATTATACATACATATATAAAGATATAATCTTAATCTATATACATATACAGTTTTAACTTTCCTCCGTTTGAAACTATATATCAAATATATTTTTAGAAAACTTGGGACATGATCTTTAATCGCTACCGAACCCAAAAGTATGGTTTGTTACGGATAAACTCTAAAAGTACTGCATGCTTTTATGTCCAATTTTGCATAAATATAACCAAGAGGTCCGGTCAACACATAGGCTAAATATTATCACGCTGTAGCTAATTGGGGATGAGCAATGAACCCTTATAATGGCACATGCATAGTATATTTGCTTTCTACATAGATGAAGTTGCGGGCAACAGCTAATAAGTATATAAACAGAAATATACACCTTTGTACCGCTGCGCCGCATGATGCAATATCGGTCAGCTCGAAACAGAGGGATTGGACTTTAGACATTTGAAATACCTGTACAAATAAAACAAAGGTCAAAGTCCACCACAATAATTTGGAATGCTGTCGCCATCTCTGTTTTACGAACGATAAAACGCTTTTTTTCTCTTTTACTCTAATCTATCTTGGCTGGCAATCATTATTTGCAAATGTTGTTTAAGCCATTTTTTTTTGCTTAGACAAACACGGCGCTAATTTAATATATAGCTAATTTAATTTAATATATTAAATTATAATAATGTAATTCTCATCTAGTACTGAGTGCCCCAAGTTAACAACAGCGAGTAGATTTTGTATGTGTTTTAGACGATTGGACGACGAAGGGATGATACATTTATCTCAAAAAAAATATATATCTAAAGACTTGAAGGGACATGGGGTCCGAGTGCTCGTGTACTCTATGAAGATCCTTGCAAAGAGACTGATCAAGGCCTCCAGAGTGCTGGTCTATTCCTCGCAAAGAGGTTTAGCATTGCTATTCAGCGTGGCAATGCGGCCAGACTTCTGGGCACGCTGGCTGTAGACCGAGATGCAGAGGAATTTGATTTCAGTTAGTTTTTTAATCTATATATAAAATAAATAAATAATGAAATAAAATAAAATTTGTTTGCTCAAAATGCAGGTTGGATTACAAACAGATGATGAAAAATTTAAATGTCCCATATACATTTTGCCGTGCAACAGCATGCAAATTGTCATTATAAAATAATAATAAAGAATAAAATAGTACAATTCGTCAAATTAAAAATCAAAATTTATTTATTTCAGTGTCATTAAGGTATTCCGTCACATTATAATATGCCTTTGAAATCAGAAATGATTTTACAGTTGTCTTGAATGCAACAAGATTCAGTTCTTTCCAACATTTAGGCAATTTATTAAAAAGAATAGGAGCCATACAAAAAATACTTTTGCTCATTAAGGCAGTATGTGATTTGTGCATACAAAGCGTAGTCTTGTCACGTCTGTTTCGTTGAGAGCAATTCGCTAATCTTGGGAATAAACTAGAATTTCTTTTTACAAACATCACTATTTCAAATATATAAAGGGATGGTAGTGTTAGTATTTTATATTTTCTAAAATAGGGGGCACAACTTTCTGTAATATTTATGAGAAACATACTTCTGATTTTGTACTTTAAAAATGATATCTCTGTTTGTTGAATTTCCCCAAAATATAATCCCATATCTAAGTCTTGACTTAACTAGTCCGTGGTAGGCAGTAAGTAAAAAATCTTTATTTGCTACCCTTGATAATGTGTATAAAGCATATGCACAACTACTTATTTTTTTACTAGTAATATTTATATGGTCTTTCCAGTTATGCCTTGTATCAATTGTTAGACCTAGGAATCTTGTTGAATGAACTTGGTCAATAGTAATGTCATTATATTTAATGTCAAGATTAGATGTTAATAGACGTTGGCTAAAATACATGATTACTGTTTTATTTACATTAATTTTTAAATTATTATTATTTAGCCAGTCTATAGTCTATAGATTTATATAAAAGAAAGTCGTGTTTGTTACAACACTTATAACTGAAGAACGGCCATACAGATTTGGCTGAAAATTGATGGAGAGAAAATAGGGATAAATTGCGAGTAAAATACTAAAAAATACAATTTAATTTTCCTTTACAAACGATTCGTTTACACACAAGGCAATTTGACCTTTAAAAACATAGCATAAGGTTCACTGTTAGTAGAAAAGTCCATCGTTCGTCAGTATCGTATGAATATTGACATTTAAACTTTCAATCAAATGTTAAAATTTGTTGTGTCATGTCACTGTAACGTGTTTGAAGTATTGCAATTTATAAATATAAAAATAAGTAAATATTTGGATAAGTTATTTTTAAACTAAAATCTGTGTTGAAATTTAAATAATCAGGCATGGGTTTGGAGAAGACATCACAAAGGCGGTAACAAAAACCAGCAACGGGATGCCATTTTTGTCAAAGTTGTTCAAGTGACCACGAAGAACATGACAATGATTTATCAGTTCAGATTGCATCTACTATAGATGAAAAAATGTGGTGAGTCGTCTCTCTGATCAGTCCAACTTCCTCATAGTGAAATTCAAGAACGGATCAATAAATTACGAGCTCACATTTCGCACAAATTTATCAATTTGTAACGATACCGTCTCTATTCTTCAATAGAAGGAACGGTTTTGAACCTGGCGACCATGATCGACAGGATACTGGAATAGCACCGCAAAGACCACTACTATTAGGACAAATCAAGACAATTAGAAGGAGCTAAAACTTTAGCCAATATGGATAGTTTGTATAGGATGACTGATAATGATAAGGGCAGGAAAATAATGGTGACAGGAACATAAAAAGTTATGAATGTTGACATTAGTCAAATAACTACAATTAGGTCTCGGTGATCCAGTGGAGAACTGGATCACCAATTTGAATCAAGAAGTCGCGGGTTCGAACCCATTGGTGTGAGCCACGATTCAAACCCGATTGTGTGATAAATGTTGATGACGAGGCATAACGCTGCCTACACCTTCGGGTACAATAAGGCGTGAAGTTATGTATGTTTAGTATGTATGTGACTACAATTATAAATTGTAATAATATACATTATGTGATTGGGCAAACGAACAGGCGTGTCACCTGATGGTAAGCAACCAACGCCGCCCATGGACACCAACAACACTTATAGTGTTACTGTTGCGATGCCGACCTTTAAGGGATAGGGGATAGGAAAGGATGGGGAAAGGGGGTGGGCCTCCGGGTACCTCTCTCACCGAACGAAACGCGGCATGAACGTCAATCTTTTGAGAGGTCGTGTTTTTTCACCGGTCGAGCCGGCCCATTCATGCAGCGAACTGCTTGGCTCTACCACTGTTATTGATTTTGGAATAGTTTGGCACTTCACTGCTAAGTACGCGAGAACCTTTCTTACTTTAATTAATTAGATATTATGATGGTGAGGAGAGGACGATGGTAGTCGCAGTCTAAGTAATGTGCGCAGAGCCATCTCACGTGCTAACTGACACGCGCACTAATGACTAGAGCAAGATTGATCAAGAGAAGAGTCGTATGTCAGAATTGTGTTTTTTTAATATAATCATGTCGAGCATATCAAACACAAAAAAATACTTTAAAAAAACAAGTTAATCCGACTTCTAGAAACGTAAACCACAAAATCTTTAAGTATATGAAAACAGTACTATAGAAGTACTGTTATTAAAGTATTACGTTTTGTATAATGTCATAAGTATAGAAATTAGTAAATTACGTTATTTTTCGCTTTTCAGTTATAGGAGTACTGTTTTCTAATACATAAAGATTTTGTGGTTTACGTTTCTAGAAGTCGGTTTAACTTTTTTTTAAAAGTAACTTTTTTCACGAGTATTAGTGATATTAATGAGTTGTGAACTTCGATAGAAGTTACTTCATTTACATGGCTTTCAGTTTATTAAATATAAATATATTATCAATAATTACCAGTCCGTTTGTTAAATGGTTAATATTTTTAGGGAGTTATAATTGCCATAAATATGTACTTAGATAAAAGAGTATGATAATACTTGCTAAGTATTTATATTTTTGTAATCATCATGGGTAGCCAATAACATTGTAGCCCGAATGGAGGCCAATCAAATGGAAACCATTGCAGAAAATTTAAAAAAAAAACATTTTTACAGAATTGTGTCCTAACTCCTAATCGTTTAAGAGTTCTGTAGCTTTATCATCAGTGCAGCAGTATCAGAAGTTGATTCAAGCATACCTTCCAAGGAACACGTTATTCCTATATAGGAATAACGTGTTCCTTGGAAGGTATATACTACTAAACAGTTTTCATCGACTAACTGCAGTACTGTCTCCCAACTCCTAACCGTTAAGGAGTTCTGTGACTTCTTCATCAGCATAGCAGCATCAGGTGTATATTCAAGCATACTTCACAAGCAACACGCTAGCCTTACATAGTACCGAGTAGTTTCTGTCGATCAATTGTAGTGCTGTCTTCAAACTCCTAACTGTTGAGGAGTTTTGTGGCTTCTTCATCAGCACAGCAGCATCAAATGTTGACACCATAAAGAATATCCTTAAGACATCACTATTACGTAACAAAAACACCATACTTCCATACAACTTTTGGTGGATGCCTTCGATTTCTCCTGGTTCCCTTCATCAGATCCTAACCTGGTGAAAATGGGACCATTTGGAGGTAAACACTATACAAAGAAAAAAAAACTTTTTGAAATCCATCCATAATTGACGAAAATATCGGTGAACACACATAAAAAAATATGATACATACAGACGAATTAAGAACTTCCTAATTTTTTCCAAGTCGGTTAAAAACAGCCTCACGATATAATAAAAAATCAGACGCAGGTTCTCCTGTGATTTTGGAACGAGCGGCATTTCACTATGAATCGATTATTGTGCCGACAGCTCGGTAAAAATTGGAGATATGATAATAATTTGTAAATATTGTTTGTAGTTGAAATACAATAATCTATGTACTGTTATATATTGTGCCGGAGGCAAAGTAAAATTATCACAATTGGAGCCACCAGCAGATCCTTTAAGTTCTTTTGTTTCTGGGATTGGAAATAATTCTAAGTATTTATTGGCCAATCAAATCTTTTTACGCTTTTTTACGAAATGCATGTTTGTATATTCATTTATTAAACATAAATACGGTATTTACACCAAAATGGAACTTTGTTTATATAGGCTTTGGCTATAGGCTTTGTTTATATAGGCGAAACAAAGCTCACTGGGTCAGCTAGTTGTATATATTGTAAATAATGTAATTATGTAATTTATTTTTTATTACTATTGTAAATATTTTTTTGTCTGAATCTGTGGAAGGAATATAGGGTAGCGTGAACAAGGAAAACTTGATGATGGGAATAGGGTAGGAAGATGGTGATGAACCCGGCGAGATACCCCGCCTATGATTATAATTACCTAATACTTATTTTCCAAAAAAATATATAAATTTGTGCGTTTTATTAAAAAAATTACTGCACGTCAATCTGCTGGCATAGCCCACAATATTTCAGGATCAGTGTTAACTGCTAATGCATTCAGAACATAACATTCACGACTTCTTTATGTAATAATAATTATTGTTTGTTGGACTTTAACTCTGAGTACAAATATTAATATATCAACGTTCAAAGTACAAGTTTACAATGTCTATCTTTAGTAGACTGCGCACTGCCACAGATTAGATAATGTTATAACAAGTACATAAGTACCTACTACGCCTCAACATATGTTGACTAAACAAGCTCTTGGACTTTGATCTCTTTCCTTTTAGCTCTCATAATAATAATAATTTACACAATTGGTTTGTATAATATGTATGTAATATGTTAATATGTAGCGATATGTTAATTATTCGAGAAATTAGCATTGCAATTAAGATTAGGTATGTATTAAGGAAGTGAACACTGGTAGAGCTACGCAATTCCCTGCATGAATTCGTAGCTCGACTGTTGAAATATCACGACCTCTCAGATTATCAAGAGGAGTGAGAGGTATGCGGAGGCCAAACCTCCTTTGTCCATCCCGTCTCATCCCACTCCATTAAAAGCCGGCAACGCAACTGTTACACTATCAGTGCTGCACGTGTCCAAGGGCGGCGGTAGTTCCTTATCATCACGTGACCCGCTTGCTCGTTTGCCTCCTATTCCATAATATATATAAATGGTTTACTTTTTCACTGTTCTTGTACAAAATTGTGGACTACCATTATTTACAAATGTTTAAAACAAAATAAAAGGTATGTGGCAAATTTTATTTTTGAAAAAAAGGAGGTTTACTATAAAAAGAAAGTTTTTTTTTGTGGACTACAATGCTCTAACTTAAAGCCATTACATCGAACAAAGATATTTGGCAACCAAATAGCTAATACTTAACCAAATACTAGTACAGACACTTAACAATTCCTTATCTCATTTATCAAACACGCTTCTGTTTCTCCATGACAGTAGATAATAATATTTTAAGACTAGCAGACCGCGCGAACTTCGTACCGCCATATTTTATACATTTTCCACTAAAAAGATTATTGCCGCGATCATATTAATACCCCAAAGCTTTCCTCATAAATGAACTATCTAACACTATTTTTTTTTCAATTCAAGTTCCTGATACATACATACTTAATTTCACGCCAGATCCCTTGCGGGGTAGGTAGAGAGTACAAAGAGCTATAAGGCACGATTATTGCACACCTTATTTGCTTAGCTGTTGATATAGCGACTAACAACCTAGATATGATGAAAATAATAGCAGTTATCTGCATGAATGGGCCGGCTCAACTGGTGAAATATCACCACCTCTCAGAAGATCGGCGTAAAGTGGCTCATGCCGCGTTTCGTTCGGTGAGAGAGGTACCCGGAGGTCCACCTCCCTTCCCCATCCTTTTCCTTTAAAGGTCGGCAACTGCCGGCGGTGTTGCCGGTGTCCATGGGCGGCGCAGGTTGCGTACCATCAGCCATCAGGTGACACGCTTGCTCCTTTGCCCTCCTATCCCATAAAAAAAATATTATCAATTTCGATCAATAGCAATACCAGGGACTTTGTCAGAAGTTTTTTGTCAATCTTTAGTTTTTTTTTAATACTACTTGAGCCTTTTTTTTAATTGGTCATTATCGTCGATTTAAAAAACCTGGTCACCACATGTTCTTACCAGTATGGCTAACTCACAATGAGTGTTTTTTTCTAAATTTAAATGATGTCGATTTGGCACTTGTTATTATTCTTATCAAAATAAATTCACTAAATTTTAAAAGAGATCACGATATTAAAAACGTAAATAACAACTCTATGTGGTATGCAGACTTGTAACAAACCCGCAAAGTCTTTATATTTTAGCAAAATACGCCAAGATCTAGGTGCGTAGGCATATCTTGCGATTCGTCCATTTATATGAAGTTGCAATATTGTAAAGAATTATAGATAATATTATAATATCTGCGTGAAGAACTAACTGTAAAATAACTCTAGCTTTGACCCATGACTTTGGTTACTTAAGTATGAAAATATTTTTAAATATTTTAATATTCGCGTTGCATATTACATAAATATAATGAACGAAATATAACGCGACACATTTAGGTAAACAATTTATCTGTCTGCTTGTGACTACGGCCAGTGCAACCAGGCCGAAACGTCAAGCTAATAATAATAGTAAGTATTTGTTTACTTAAACGTGTCGCGTTATTTCCTGTTTATTATACTCCTAAATAGATCAAATTCTAACCTATGTGTGTAAATAGACACGGGGTCACAGATGTAACATGTTCACATCACCTATTAATTATTAGGTACAAAATAAAAATATATATACCCCCAAAAGACGAATAAATACTACAAACTCATTAGGACAAATAAACAAAAAAAATGTCTAAGAAAATTAAATAAAAAGTAAAAGTGTGTGTCCGCTCCGACGCACGACTGGAGTTTACTCCTCAAGAACGATTATAAAATAAAATAATAAATATTTACTGTCTACAAATATGAACACATTTCTTCGTAATAGAGAATGGCGTATCGCTATAAAGAGTGTTTCTATAAAGAGCTCAGGACATTGTATGGAGTGCCGACTCTTATTTATATGCTCTGTGACTATAAAGAGCTCAGGACATTGTATGGAGTGCCGACTCTTATTATTATACATTGTAAATCGATTCTTAAGGAGTAAACTCCAATAATAAATATATACTAATATATACTATGTACTAACATATTATATTAGAAACAAATAGTAATTAGTTAACAACGCCATCTGCTGGAATAGCTTTAGTGTTGTTGTCGTTAAAGCAAGTTAAGTGCTCACAATTTAAAATAATTCACATTCGCCAATAGATGTCAGGAATTCCAATAAAAAAGTAAGTTGATGTTTAAGTTAATTATCGATAAAACACGATAAAATGAAATTTTCTAAAAATGATTCCTAGCTAGATCGATTTATAGCCCCCGAAACCCCCTATATACTAAATTTCATGAAAATCGTTGGAGCCGATTCCGAGATTCACACACTTTTTATTAGGAGTACGATGTTGGCGATGCTACTGTGGCGCCCCTCGTTTCATTACCAAAGATCGAAAAATATTATTGATATTTCATTATTTTATTAGTATGTAATTCGTACTTAAATATAATTTTCAAAAAACACAATTTATAAAAACACAATTTATAAATAATATAATTTTTTTTTTTCTCCGCCTGCAATACGTACTTACGTATATGTATGTATGTAAAAAACAAACAAACAAACAAACCCGATCCTAGAAAATGTGTCGAAATTGGTAAAGAGGACGGTAATTAGACGATTATACATACGGCCCTCGTGGTGCATCGGTAAACCGCACTACCGATAACACAAGGTCGGGGCGGGTTCGATCCCTCGTCTGGGGGTGTTTTTTTCTACATGTTTTTACGGTATTTATTTACAAAAATAAATATTTACTGTCTACAAATATGAACACATTTCTTCGTAATAGAGAATGGCGTATCGCTATAAAGAGTGTTTCTATAAAGAGCTCAGGACATTGTATGGAGTGCCGACTCTTATTTATATGCTCTGTGACTATAGCGCATAACGCATTTCGTGTGACACTCACGTGACTAGTACGATTTTGGTCCCCATAATTTTCATACCCCGGGCCTATATATGTAAATCGATTCTTAAGGAGTAAACTCCAAAAATAATACCTGCCAGCTATGAGCGGCGCTCATGACCGAGTCGGGCGGGACTCCCGATCATATACATACTCGTATATGTGCGCGGAATATTTGCCTAAGAAACGAATACTTACATTTTGTACTTTGCGATATCTTTTGAATTAAATGTCCGAATCATTCAAAAAGTTCTAGAAAGGTATTGAATCTATCTTTATATTGAAGTAATTTATTTTGAGTAGAGTTAATACCAAGGTACAAAATAAAGAACTTTTAAAACGACCTCATTATAATTATTTTTAAAAATTCAAAAAGCACTTATTGTGCGATAACTACGATAGTTACAACATATAGCGTCTCGGACGTTTTTGTCGGCAATTTTATGTTCTGTGAAAGTGTAGTACCTACATTGTTTTGTTGCAGCGTTCGCGATGTAAGAATTTTTTTCGGGTCTTTTTCTTACACCTTGGGTTACATTATTCGACTAATAGTAAGGATCCCTAATTTATTTGAAAATATAATATAGCCTAAAGTCTTCCTCGATAAATGGACTATACACCAGTGAAAGAATTTTTGAAATCGGACCGGTGCTTTCTGAGATTAGCGCATTCAAACAAACAAACAAACAAACTCTTCCGCTTTATAATATAAGTATAGATTTCAAGAGAGATTGTACTTAATATCTTTTTTTTTTCTATCTATTTTCGTCGTTTCTATGACAGCCAATTCTATGTTTACGATTTTTTCGCAATTATATTTTAATATAATAGACATAAACATAGTAGGTATAATAATATTAAGAATTATATAAATAACCACAAAAACTTTCGTCTTGGGCTTCTTTTTGACCTCTCAATCTCATTTTAGCTAACAGATGGCGTTGCTTCCTTCAAAACTTCGGGATAAATGAATGAAATGCACGGTATAAACTATTATTATGCACTTGTTAGCCCAATATCCGAAAAGAATGTAATTTTATCTGAAGGTGTTGGCAGCTGCTGTTATCTCTGTTAACGACTAGACGATTTTTTATGTCCCAAAAGGAAATAGGTAGCGAAGCCCCTTGCCATACGCCGGGCACAATGGCGTGAGTCATCGATATTTATCACAGATTTATAACTTCACACCAAGTCTGCAAACATTTGTAAGATAATACTAATTTCTAATCAACATTTCTAATTTTGAGTTTGCCTTGATGTTGTTTTTGATATATGCTACATCTAATTTTTACTATCGTACATACTTGTTAGGAGTCTCGGTGATCCAAGTGGTCGAGCACACGGCTTCTGATCCGGAGGTCCGGGTTCGAATCCAGACACTGGCTCACACCAATGACTTTTCGAGTTGTTTTCGGAAGTTAAGTGTGATAAATATCGATGACAGAAAAACTTTCTGCCCGGTACGGCAATAGGTTCGCCACCTATTCCATTAGGGACGTAAACATAGTGGCGAGACGAGGCTTAACAGCCGCTGCCTACACCTTCGGGTAACAAAGGCGTGAAGTTATGTTATGTTACATACTTGTTGCACAACGTTACCACTTTAAATAGAAGATGTCGCGTCAATTATGCTCGATTTATATATATCGTAATATCATAGAATTTCTCTCGTTAACCTGTACGACGATTTTAAATTGGTTGGGTCTTAACTGTGTGTGTCGAGTATTCTAGTTGCTACACACCTTATCCGCTTCTTTGCCTGTCATAACTCTTGTTATATACTCTCGTCGATTCTAAGCTTCTAACATCACCTTCCTCAAGGACCTATTTGGTCATGGAAAGTGTGTCGTAGCCGTCCTCGACTCCTACACCGGCAGTAGATATATCTAAGTATAAGTTATATATAGTCACACATAACTTTCGAAAAGAAATCGAACAGGTGAGCCCTGTGTGAGCCCTGATTCGACCCCACGTACTAGACCTCGAGACGACCAAAAACATCTTACGTAATTTATGGACGCCCCCGAAGTGATAGCCCATGTGGTCCTCGGTGAAAGCCCTGTCTGGCGCCCCGGTTGTGGCAAAGGTCGTGTAATTCAGCTCTCCTCAACAAACCTCATTTTTTAAACTTGCACAATTTAATTGAGTCATTATAAATGAGGTTATTCAAAAAAACATCAAAATAAATATCGTTAAATCTAAGTACGTTTTGACTTCCCGCGACCATAGCCCTACTCCTACCCTCTAGAGAGTTGATAGTACAGAATACGATCCTTAAAAGAAATCTATCTTCTGGAATAATTAACGTCAATCATCAATAGTTTAAATATCCCTCGGGAATTCTGATCTATAGCCCCATAAGCGTTTCAGTACGATCTGAGCCCATTCATCACATTTCCGAGACACTAAAATGACTAATCATATTTTATATCAGTGGATTTATCTGTTTCAATCAAATATTGCACTAATCGGCTAGTATCTGTCGGTATATGACATCACACTTAAATTATATATAAATGGTTCGTAACATTAGACAACAATTCAGTATCAAACATAACCCATCATAGATAACTTCAGCACCTAGATCATCTTATTAAAGTTTAAATACCTGCTTTACTATAATAAACTGTAAGTAAAATTTATTGTTAACTCTTTTGTGTACCTTCACGTCTTTAATAACTTGTAATGTAGGCAGCGACGTCACCGTCAAGTGATTTATTTGCTGCCTTTTAATACAATTTTGATTTTTTTAATGATTAAAATGCTACCTACACTTTAGGCATTTAAAGCTAAGAAGCTATAAACGTTACAAAATTAGTGTCTCTACATACATACAAATTATCCATGGAAACGCCATGGATAATTTGGGGTCCCAGAGTGGAGTCAGTTGCTCTAAACTGGACTCAACTTCGTAAGCACCTAACCGATATTTATCACACATATAACCAGAAAAGAATGTCTAAGAGTTAACGGTGTATACACAAATTCGAACTTGTCACCTCCCAATTAGAAATCGAAGCGCTAACCAGTAGACTATCGAAGATTATGACTAGAGATAAGAAAGTAAATATCAATGGACAAAACACAAAAAGTAAGGCTTTGAGTGCTGGCAAATGGCGAACATCGGCAGAAAAATCACATTCTCTACAATTTAAGGGTACATTTAATTACCATTGTTGTATATTAATTATTTATTTTATCTTCCTTTAATTACAGGTTCACATTTCTTCAATTCACCATAGCTGAGTTGATTTGGAAATCGAAAAAATGTTCATATTCCTCTTAGCGCTGGTACCTCTGCTGTTATACCTATATTTTACCCGGAATTTCGACTATTGGGAGAAACGCAATGTAAAATATGAACGACCAATACCTTTATTTGGCAACCTGCTCAGTAATATTAGGGGAAAACAGAGCATCACAGAAATATCAACGGAACTATATAACAAATATCCGAACGAGAAAGTGGTTGGTTTCTATCACGGAACCACTCCAGAGTTGGTTATCCGTGACTTAGAGTTGATCAGAAAAATTATGAGCTTAGATTTCAACTACTTCTATCCTCGGGGACTCGGAAGGAATCCTAAAAGAGAACCTCTGTTTATGAATCTGTTTCATGCGGAAGGTGATACATGGAAACTCTTGCGACAACGACTGACGCCTGCATTTACTACTGCTAAATTGAAGAATATGTTTCCTTTGATAATACAATGCGCTGAAAAGCTCCAGAATGTGGGAGAAGGTATTGTCAATCGTGGGGGAGAGTGTGACGTCCGTGAACTGATGGCTCGGTTCACCACTGAGTTCATAGGAGCGTGTGGTTTCGGATTACAGTTGGATACCATCAATAACGAAGACTCACTCTTTAGGAAATTTGGTCAATCCATATTCAACCGCTACCGATCCTGGAAAAATATAACATTAGAAATACTTTATGAATTGATTCCTGATTTTGGACCATTCTTCCACATTCTTCTTGGTGAATCAGATCTACGTGACACTACAGCAGAAATAGTTCGAACAGTCCGCACTCAGAGAAATAACAAGCCATCCGGTCGACATGACTTTATAGATCTTTTATTAGAACTAGAAGCAAAAGGCAAAATAACAGGAGAATCTATCGAGAAGAGAAATCCAGATGGAAGCAAAGCGCAAGTCGCAATGGAGATGGATTTTAATTGTATGACAGCACAGGTGTTCATATTTTTTGCAGCTGGATTTGAGACCTCCTCGTCTGCTACCAGTTACACATTACATCAACTCGCTTTCTATCCAGAAGAACAGAAGAAGATTCAAGATGAAATCGATCAAGTTCTAGCAAAATATGATAACAAAATGAGCTATGACTCGGTCAATGAAATGACTCAACTAAAAAGGGCATTCAAAGAAGCTTTAAGAAAGTTTCCATCACTTGGCACTTTGCATAGAGTGTGTGCAAAGAGTTACACCATTCCTGAATTGGGTATCACCATAGATCCTGGAGTGAGAATTATGATTCCAGTGCATGCTATACAGAATGACGAGCAGTATTTCGAGAACGCAAATGAATTTCGACCAGAAAGGTTTGATGAATCATCAGACAGACAAGACAAATATTCATATTTGGCATTTGGCGAAGGACCAAGAATGTGCATTGGTAAGAAAAATAATGTATAATTTTGTGTAAATTTTACTTTTATGTCAAAACCAGGGATTTTACTCAAAGATTTTTGCTATACCGTTTTAAAGATCACTTTTCTAATCTGTCTTTTCAAAGTACTATCTATATATAACAAACATCACAATAAAACTATCACAGATATTTTCTTTGTTATTTTACAAACGTAATAACGTAATTAATTTATGTAATTTTACAGGTGCACGTTTGGGAGAGATGCAGTCACTGGCCGGTCTTGCAGCGATCTTACACAAGTTCTCAGTAGAGCCAGCGTCTTCAACAAAACGAGAAATAGAAGTCAGTCATATTAGTAACATAGTTCAATCGGTCCAGGGGGGGTTGCCACTGAAATTAAAGCTTAGAAATAATGGATCCAGAATAAAGAAGTAACATAATAAAAATAATCATTGTGTGGATTTTATTTTTTATTTATTAGGTACTAATTACAAACCTTATCAGCTATAATAGTATTGTGAAAGACAAAACATTTACACCTAGGTTTAATTTTGTAGATGAGTGTCAGAGAAAAGAGGAACTATAGATGACACTGGAAAGAGAAATGCTGAATATCTTTTTTATCAATATTCGTAGTACATATTTAGTAATATTTATTTTGGTATTCTACTAGATATTTTAATTAAAATGCATGCCTACCAATACCATACTCGTGTCAAATATTTGTACACGGGCGGATAACGAACTCGCCAACCTCTACTACGCCAATCGATGGTTTCACCAAGGTACCAAGAGGCCCGCCATATTATGGTACCCAAAGTTGTTTTTCTTGATTTTTAAACACACCTTATTTTTTTTAATGCATCCAAAGTCCAAGGACTTTGGCTATTCGATGACCGCTGTGTCGTAGTCTATAGTTAATTACAACTTGTAGCTAAGTTCTGTTTTCTATACAGCCAAGGTACGGACACAAATGTGTATCCTATAATCATTACATAGTATAAAACAAGTCACTTTCCGCTGTCTGTCCCCTTATATGCGTATATCTTTAAAACTACGCAACGGATTTAAATGCGATTTTTTTAATAGTTAGAGGGTGTCAACAGGGTGGTTTTGACCTATAATTCATATAATATTATGATGTTCAAATTCAAGAGATAATTTTAGGCTATAAAACGTGCAAAAGAAATATTGATAGGTCAATATATGGGTACCCATATTTTAAAAATTTAAAGCCTCACGGCATCCGGGGCAAAGGTTCTGCTATTAGGACAAAATAAAACACGGCGATGTTCAACTATTTACATATATCTTTGGAAATTTCTTTACAATCATATTTTTCCAAT
Source organism: Euproctis similis (assembly GCA_905147225.2). Lineage (NCBI taxonomy): Eukaryota > Metazoa > Arthropoda > Insecta > Lepidoptera > Erebidae > Euproctis > Euproctis similis. The sequence continues at coordinate 4,094,973 of LR990118.1, read as the reverse complement.
TAAACTTTGTTCGTCCCGTTTTCTAATATGTTTATTACAGCAAAAATCACAATCATTTGGCAAAGTGTAAGGCTCTATATCAACGTCGACAGGCCAGTAATTCTTTGGTGCGTACGGGCCTGTTCTGAAAAGCCCCTGTTCTATAAGATTCCATAACCACGAGTATGCCCTAGCTCTTTGGAATTTGGTTGAAGATTTTACCACAGCATCGATCGCTCGCTGGCAGACCGGATCACGTTCGTGAGAGGTGTTAAATTGTAGATTTGTAATATTACATCGGAACACCTGCGGAACAGATATACAGATTTTTTATTATTATTTAACTTTCTACCCGAAGCCACGACTCGCCGAATTACGTCCCAAAAGAAGTGGATTATCGATATTTAACACACATAACTTCCGAAAATAATTCAGTGAAATCATTAGTCCCGAATCGATCCCACGACTTCTCAATCAGAAGCGGGGAGCTCGACCACTGGACTACTGAGAACTTTAAATATATTATTGGGACTAATGGTGATAATTAATCGTGTAATAAATGTAAGGATAGGCAACCAATTAACAATTTATAGATATCATTTAAGGTTGGCTTTCACAGTTCAATTTGTTCATACAGCAAAAAAAAATCACGTAAAGATTTTGACAAATTAATCTCTTACTTCGTAGCCACACATTTCAATTACGCAATAATTGATGTAGCTGACTGGGACTATATCCACACGGAAGCCCAGGTTACGAAGACGATCTGTAAGGAAATTTATAGACCAAGTATACGTATTAGAAACGCCAAGATTTTCCCTGTGGATAATAATTCCTTCAAAGTTGGGGCCGCCCATGGCACTTCTTCCATTACACGCTGATTTAAGGGGTCTTAAAAACCGAAGAGCGTGACAACAAGACTTATGAAGAATGGGCTGGCTCGACCAGTGAAGTGTCACAACCTCTCAGAATATCGACGTGAAGTGGCTTAGGCCGCGTTGCGTTCGGAAAGCGAGGTATCCAAATATCCTCCGTATTTTTTGTTAAAAGCGCTTAACCCAGTTGTGACACTTTGTTGCAGCTGTCCATGTGCGACACTAGTCACTTAGGTACTATCTAGTGACTCGCTTACCCGTTAGTCCCCTAATATATAAAATAGGTTTTTTACTCTAGTTACTCTGCAAGGCACTTAAGTGCAGTCAAGTAAGGAAAATATTGGTAGTCCACGACGGTCCGAGAGAATAATGAGTTTGTCACATTGGGCATCCATTTTTCAGGGCGAGAATATGATTGGGCCTGATCGTATAAAAAGAATTTGAACGTTACATTACCTCGTAAGCCGTATAACCTTTGTGGTTTATGTTTTCTAGCGTGAAAAGTGGCGCAAGGTCCATAATATATTACGACATACAGGTACGCCATTTTATGTTTTGACTTTTAAATTATTAATCTTTCAATAACATTTTTACCGCGATAATAAAATATTTGTATACTTTATAATAAAAATATTAGGTGATGAGTCGAGGAACCAAATAACTAACGTAAATCATAAAATAAATGTCAACAATTTTTTTTTATCAATTCCTAAATAAACCTTTTTTCCCACAATTTACAGGTATACCTAATTGTCAAGATACAGAATTAGATTTAGCATAGACTATAATAGATGGCACATGTCAGCAAAAATGTACTAATGTTCATCACTGACAGCGCAACCGCGTATATCAGATGTTCAGGATATTTACATTTCAACACATGAACATTAACTATGTAAAAGTTGACGCTTTGAAGCGCTTTTACGTACACATTGATAAGTCATTACACACATCAACAACCCATTTTGGGTCTCGTTGTTTGGGTGACTATTGCGGATCTATTATTCTTATATCTATGAGTTCCACAAACATATCTAACCCGGTGGCCAAAACTAGAAATAGTGTCGTCAGTTTGTAATTGAAAGAAACACCAAGCGCTGCACTTGGTGTTTTTTCGTTGTTCAGTTTATTATTCAAATAAGCTTTAAAAAGTGAAGCGAGGTATATTATTTTAAAAGTTTGAGCTTTTATGTTGGAGGTGAAAAATCTCAAAGCACCGGTAATACTATTCCAAATTTAATACCATTCAAACTTTCAAAAAGAACTTCAGAATGTCATTGGTATCACTGACTTTCTCAAGTTCTTTTCGAAAGCTTTTAAGTGTTTGTGTAATAAATATAGATGACTGAAAACTTTGTGCCCGGTATGGCAATAAACCTATGCCATTTGGGACGTAAACATTAGGGAAAGTCGAGGCTTAAAAGCCACTGCCAACACCTATAAGGCGTAAAGTTATGTTATGCTAACTATTACATAATAGTTGTTAACAGAATAGGTAGTTTCTACTGCTATAGCTGTATTTTTAGAATATTAGCGAAGTCTGCTATAACCTTATCTTTACTTACCATAAAACAGGGAATATATAAGAAAACACAACACATACAATTTCATAAATAATTTTATTTAATTTACAAAGTTTGAAATAATATCCAATTACGATTAATAGATACAAGTTTTAACATAACTACATACACCTATTTTAACATGGAATTAACAATTAAAAAAAGAAAATAATATATTTTATTTTACTACAACCACGGGGAAATATTTCGCCGCGTGTGCCAACACTCCTTAAGACAATTGTATATTAAAAAAAAAATCATACCAAACATTTGTACACGAAAAACATAAATAATGGTATATATATAATACAACCAATCATCAATGACGGAGGGAAATATACGACAAATACCTTACAATTTATTCGGCAATGTTCAATTAAATTATTATTATTTTAATAAAAAAAAAATACAAAAATTTCCATATTTTTCGCTCCGTCAAACCATTATTGCGCTTGTTGCATGCATTACAAGCCTTACAAAATCACTCCCTATTCATTGCTGACTTCGAAGTATAATGAGGTCAACCAGGGTACATTGTCACATAGGTCATAGGTGAATTGGAAACATTGATTTATTTTTCAGTCACATGGGCAATAAGTAATCTACCATTTTCATTTAAATATCTCCAAATAAGTAAACATTTATCACGTATGGCAACATTAACAGGGTACATAATATATTTGTAAGCTCAAAAGACTAGAATTCAGAGCTGTAAAAACATTTACAAAAAAACTTACTTTTTTAAATAAAATATTAAATGATACAATAATGAGAAAATCGGAAGTTCTGATTCGAATTCTATTTCGATCCTTATTATAATCTATCTAATCTATACGTTTTTTAAGATCACTTCATTGTTACAATGTGCGTAAAATTTCCAGGAATTTCAACAATACTTTGAAAGTGTAGTTATTATTGTAAATTACCCCTCATTGTAATTAGCACTTCAATTAATACATTTTAGCATTTCATTCCACCACAAAGAGAGAATTTCAAAAAGTATAACACATTTTTAACTATATTTGTATTGTAATTCAATATTACCTGAATACAACTACCCTGGTTGCCTCTTTCTTAATTTGAATTGTAACGAACAATATATTATTAATTTATGAGCGGGAATTCCCCTTCAATGTCTTAGTTCTTTGTTATCACAATGACTTATTTATTACCCAAATATTCTTTCGAGGACGATTGCTTGATATTACTATAATCATACATATTTCATTGCATCAAAGTTCGCAATAGTACATCTCCATTTCAGGTTAATATGTATGTCTAATTGCTTGAGATCGAAATTCGACTTAAAATGTTCAGCTTTTCGATCAAATGGTACTACTGTCGCTGTATCTAACTTTTTGGACAGATTTTCTGAATACATGTGCAAGATTGTTTATCACATATACCTATCAATTTAATATTTAATCGAGAATACAATATAGACGTATCTCATAATTATAATTTATCGGCAGTTGCATTAGTTGATGAACTACAATTTTTCAAATCACGTTCTTTTTTGTTATATTGTCTATGGTGACAACTGAGACAAAAGCTCACTCTATGGTAAAACGTCTAGTCGATGAAACGAAATACTACACCAGCGGCACAGCCGAAATACGACAATATACTTACAGCGAATACAAGTTCGATTACTGCGCAGGCACAATAGTTGAGGTATATTCTATCTTTAGTGAACAAATAATTCAGTACTGCTTTCTTAATTATGACACCCAAAAAAATCTGCTACTGGTTTTATTAAAAATCCCTAAAGTTATCTTTGAAAGTCTTTGTTTGAGTTGCTAAAAGATATTAGTTGGGACAGGTCTCCAAGTATTTGTTCATAGCATTTATGGTCAAAAATATCACAAAAACTATTCGATAAATTAATTCAGCTTGTATATCATTACGCAGCTTTCCAATAGAGTGGAATAATAACAATAATTGAGACAGAAGCTGACCAAAATGTTTTAATGAATTGAACGAATAAAGTTAAAAATATTTTATTAGACGTTACACTTGCAACAACAAACTTATCACGATAAAAATACAATGGAACCTCAAACCATCAAAGTATAAATTATTAATTTACAAAATTTTAGTGATAAAAACCCCTAGCCATCGTTTGGTAAATAAGACAACTAAGCAAAATCGCATTTTATTAGGGAATACCGCTTCTTTGGCAGTTAATTTAACGATGCTACTTGGAAACAATTTAATTTTTTTAATACATTTACAAATTCATTTGGGTACATATATAAATAAAAAAACAGGCGTTTTTAAAAAACAGATAGTATTACATAACACTTCTGGTTGGAGTCTAAAGAATTACTTTGCATATTTATATAAATAAAATTATCTACATCTGTGTTTGGATGCTATATTAATCTATAACTTCACTCCTTTTTCTACTCGAAAGTGTAGGCAGCCGCTGTTAAGCCTCGACTCGCCGTTATGTTTGAATAGGTGGCGAACATATTGCCATACACCGGGAAAGATTTCAGTCATCAATATTTATCACACATAACTTCCGAAAAGAATTTTGAAAAATCATTGGTGTAAGTCCAGATTCAAGCCCACAACTTCTTGGTTCACGGGGTGCTCCGAGTGTTTTTATGTCTCGGTGGTCCAGTGGTTGACCACCGAGACATAAAAACACTAATATGTCAGTGATTGTTCGTAATCATTCATATCTGTATATTTATATTTAGAGCCTCAATAAAATTTTGCCACATACAAGCTTTAAAAAAAAATATATACATACAACATAATCGTATTTTTTGGAACAAACTTTTTCTCCACAAGTACAGATGGATATTTTTATTTTCGCCAGATTTCTCGCAAACCAGAAGTACTAATACAATTATGATTATATTGTCATTTCCTGATTGCCACTGATCTATATGAAACACTATTAAGACTGCCTCAAATAACAACTTTAGAATATTTTAACCATATGAATTGAAATTAATACTGATTTCTTTTTAAAATGTCTTGCTAAATATCATACTCAACTAAAACGATAGGTTTGACAAGAAATAAACAATATTAACAGTAATTGTTTTCATTATTAGTTCCACAGACACTCGCTAGGGGCGCTTCAAGCGCATAATATATTGGGTGTACAGAAACAGCCGGTCCATGCATTACTTCTTTTACCTGTCTTAAGTACTATAAAAAAAATATATAAAAGGGATTTGTTCATTCTGTAAATATATATTTTGCAGAGACAATTAAATAAATTGTGTTATACATATAGATCAGTGTATAAGCATTTAATAATTAAAGAAGGATTTTCACCGTACAATCACACTCATAGGGAATTAGATTCGGCATTTAATAATTAAAGAAGGATTTTCACCGTACAATTACCCTCATAGGGAATTAGATTCGCGACGTATTATTTGATTTTTTTATATAATCGATACTAACTAATTTGACGTATAAATCGATTATTGCTAATTTAAATTATCACTTGTGAAAGTTCCACATCGAATTTGATTCGATTAAGTAAATCAAAACCTCACAATTGTAGTTATTTTAGTGTTTGTACAATGAAAATCCAGCTTACTTAGGTATATATATATTTATACATAGATTAGGGTACTGTAGTAATTGGCGGTAGGACCGCAAATACCTTCACTAGCTAAGACACCGTACGCCGCTCATATAATAGCTGGAACGTGTTAAAGTCACTACTCTTTTACTGTCCACTCATTTCACTTGGTTTTTAATGTGTTGTAAGAATTCATAGTAGGAGAACGCAGATTCCACTCTATCTTCGATCAGACGCTCCGTGAATAATGTTCGGTTTGGTGAGTTATCTCTGTTGGAAGAAAATGTCACTCATTGTAATTTTTTATCAGGGAACTGAAATTTTAAAATGTGGTAATAAAAATAAATAATACTGCATGGTAGTTATTAGTAGAGTGTAACAAAAAAGTTGACATGTTTTAGGACAAACATAATTTGAAGAAAAAAGTAATCAAGTAGGTTTTATTTTAATTGGCCAATAGGTCATTTTAATAGGCAACGTAAACTTGTAACGGCGGGCATGAAACAATATATTTTTTCGTTTTGTTAGGACTGCACAATTTGCTTTACTTGTTTTTTTTTTTTCAATTACAATTTATTGCAGTAATGACCGATACAAGAAATTTCACTATTTGCTTTCACATAAAACCAATTCTAAACAGAACAAATAATTTCTGATTTAACAAACTGAACGTCGCCACCATGTTGCGTCATCTAATCACCAACCTTTTTAAATGAATCGGATGATACTTCAAAATTCAAAAGCTTATAAGTAGAATCAAATGTATCGATTACTTGTGAAGAAATTGTAAGTTAATAACCATGTCGTGGTCAGTGTTGGGCATTAATAAATTAATCATTCCTAATCGGTAGATTTTTTTTTCCGTAGAAACCCAAAGAGTTTTAAAAATTTTCATGTTTGTATAGATTCATTCACTTAAATTGATGTTTTTGTGCAGATCATCTCACTAAAATAATAATATTGACAGACGTCAAAGGTTGCCGATTAAATTGACCCGAGTATAGTACCAGGTTTTGTTACCCTTACGTTAAGTAGTAGGCCATAAGGTATAAAGCAGTATAGCCATTGTAGTAAAAAAAAATATAGACATACCTTAAGATAAGTATATCTGAAGGGTATGGCCGATCATCATTTAATTTGTCTATGAACGAGTGCAGTAGGATGTTGCCTTCAGTTTCCAATTTGGGCAGGCTCCTCGCTTCATCGGGCAACTGGCTGAAGGCACAAACACCAAACGTGTCCGAGAGGAAGGCGGGGCTCACCAAGTGGCACACATATATTATCATGGTTTCACCATCATCTAGCAGGTATGCACCATTGGAATTTAATCTGGAATATATGTTACAAATGCTGTAAGTTATATTTTGTGATTTTTTGTTTAAATAGGGGCTGTCCAAGTATTACTTAAATACTATAGGGAGCGGCAAAGATCCCCGTCTTTGCTTTGTTAATTTTGGATGACATGGGGGGGAGCTCTAGATGATAATAACGTCATTAGTAGTTGTATAATTTGCCAAAAAAGCCTTTGGACCTATTTGTAGATGATCTCTTGAAAATATATATATTATTATTATAGTATATAAATATGTTTGATGAATGTCTTTTTATGGATTGATTCTTAAATTGCACGAATGTGTTGATTCCACTGTTGAAATACCACGACTTTTCAGAATATCGATGTTGCGTTTCGTTCGGTGAGAAAGGTATTTGGTGAACCAACATCTCTCTCTCATCCCACTTCTGATATGTACCTCTCCGCAGTGAGCTGCAGCTGCGGCGGGTCGGGTGCGGCGTCCTCGTCGTGGTGGTCGTGCTGCAGGTGCTGGGCCAGCTCGTGCAGCGCGTACAGCGAAGGGTACGAGGCGCGCAGCAGCAGGGGCAGGGTGGAGCACTTGAGCGCGCACATGTCAGCCACGCGGTCGTCCAGGCGCGTCGACGTGCCCGTACGGAACGCTTTCTGTGGACAACCACCGCAGGATATTTCAATTAACGGTAAAAAGATGATTACCACTGCTTTTCGTCTTTCATTTATGACATGATATGACATGACGAGCCTCGTGGCGCATCGGTAAAGCTACCGACTACAGAACCGAGGTTGGCGGATTCGATTACCACCCGAATACAAATATTTGTGACAAGCATGAATGTTTGTATGGCGTCTGGGTGTTTTTCTATGTAGGTATTATAAGTATGTATTTACAAAAGAAATATATATATATAATTATCGCCTTTTCTAGTCTCCGGGTGCATTTTTAACACCACGTGACCTGTTGAAGTTGATCATACGATCGAGAACGGTAGCAAGTGGGGATAACGCACGTCGGTGGATTAGTCGTGGGTCGTAACGTCTTTTGCGCGTAATCGTTATACGCAGTTTCGTATAAATGAGTAACTAGTTTAAAAACGGATTATTTTTGTAAAGAGTTACTTCTGTATACAGACAGTAGGTTAAATGTTATGTAGTTATGTATTACTTTGTAATATGTTATGATTACGAATATGCAATAGTTTAAATATATTGCAATTGTTATTTTGTTTGAGTACCTATTTCCAGGCATGTTTTTCTGCAAGACAGAAAGCTAGCGTATTTAAAAGTCCATTTGATTTTATATACAATTTCTATTCTATAAACAATAACGTCCTACAACATTCCTGTTTTCCTATTATTTACATTATATTTAATCGAGGGACTGAAGTACGGTCAGTATCAGATCAGATCAGTAGTACCAGATGTGTTTGGTTTTATAACCGATTACATAAAGATGTCACTAACACAAAAAGAGACACTTAGAAATTCACTGCGATCTATAAATACCCAGGATGTGCATCGGTATACGCACTTTTGGGATCTAAAGCACCCGAGACATTCAAATGCCTAAGCAAACATTTTTTTTATGGTATAGGGCGGCAAACGAGCAGGCGTGAAACCTTTTATAATGCTCGCATAGAAGTCTAATGACCCAATATTAAACACGCTTCCACATAGTTCTACTGAAAATAAATGTTAAACTACATATTGAGATACTACCGGAGTCTATTTTATGGACTAAAAATTATTAAAATGTTAGTTTATGATTATTGGCTGTATAAAGGGTATTCCCTTTGCCTGATATAAATATATGATTAAAGAAGACTTACCCTCTTAAGCAGTGCCAGCAGATACAGGGGCAGCAGTCGTAACGAAGCAGGCGCATGTAGAGCGGCGCTCATCTGTCCGGCCGGCAAGTTTTGCGACAGGCGGAAGGCAGAGAGGGCGTCCACAGCCACGTTCATAATGGCTTCTCGAGCTTCGCTCATCGACGCAGACTGACAACGGTCCACAGCTGGAATACAAATATTTATGTCATGTCACTATAATCACAATACAATCGAAACGCCTCATAAGACATTGTCTGATCGTTATCTAGCAATTATTTCTACAATCTTACAATTTGACTGATTTCCAAGACCCATAGCCACTTCCCAATGTCAGTGCAACGCTGCAGTAGCATTATGAAATTGGATGTTCACGCAAAGTTTAAGTATTGCTGTGGCTTATCTACTTCTTGCCATTTTAAATTTCTTTTGCCACGGATATTATAAAAGAAACTAACTAGTTATGAATGTGCTTGCTAATCCATTTCACTAAGTAATGTGTGTGCATACTAACCCATTTTACTAAGTAATCCAATAATACACTGTTGGTCGGCTGCATGCAATACGTCAGTCAAGTTGCTCGCAGTGGGTAACGCCAACGTGTGAACTCGTATCCGCCTTTCACCTGTTGTTGCAACGTTTATCAAATTATTTAATGATACAAAAAAGAATATATATTGTGCTTTTAATAGTTAACAGTTATGTTATAAGTTATGTTATGTTCACGCCTTTTTCTACCCGAAGGTGTAGGCAGCGGCTGTTAAGCCTCGTTTCGCCGTTATGTTTACGTCCCAAATGGAATAGGTGACGAACCTATTTTCATATACTTGCAATAGATATTATTTAAGAATCAATGGTGTGTTACCTTTACTGCTGGTATACAACAGAGCCGCCTGGAAGCACACCTGCTGCACGTCAGACAGTGACTCCTCGATGGTGAGCTGCATGCCGAAGCCGGCGTCTGGAGACACGTTCGGCAACGACAACAGGTCCGTAGACCGCACGAAGAAGTTGCCGTGGAACGTGTGAATTTGTATGCCCCTGCAATTAATATTACCATTATAGTATAGCGTATTAGTTACTTTTATTTATGGATGGGAGCAAACGCGTTACTAGCGCCACCAATGGGCACTTGCAAGTCAGGTGTTGTAGTGTTATAGTTTCTTGCCAGCCTTTAAAGTAGGATGGCAAATTAGGGGAAAGAGGGTTATGCCTTCATATACCTCACTTACTGAAAAAAATGGCGGCATGAGCCACTTTACGTCGATATTATGAGACGCCGTGGTATTTAATCCGTCGAGCTCACGCATTCATTTAGCGAAGTACGTGGCTATAGCACTGTCAAAACACACTGCTTTTTTGTATTTTAAATCGAACCCTATATTATGTAAGTCCTAAGTAAGTAGTTAAATAATGAACTGACCTGGTACAGCGCACTCGCATGACAGCCTCGAAGCCGATCTTTCTGGTGAGGTACCGCGTGAACATCCTGTTGAGCTGGTCGGCCTGGTGCGGCCGCGCCGCGCGGAACAGCGGGATGTGGTACACGGACCCGCCGCTGAACTTGCTCATACCGCCTGCGGGAGATCATCATGATAATACCACAGCTTTAAGCCAGCTTGTACTGACAGTCAGAGTTGGTATTGAAAGAATGGCACTCTGTAATGGACTGGGTACATGAAAAGTACTAGAAGCATGTATGGTCATGAAAATTTTCACGTGATTTAGGAGTTTTAAAACCGAACGAGCTTGACAAATAAATTTTGCAAGTCAAGCATGCCAGTGAAATATTTAAGAATTGTCTCCCGTGGAGGTTATTTTTCCTGCCTCGTTTTAATTACTCTATAACACATAACATAACTTCACGCCATTGTTACCTGAAGGTGTAGGCAGCGGCTGTTAAGCGTCGTCTCGCCGTTATGTTTACGTCCCAAATGGAATAGGTGGCGAACCTATTGCCATACCGGGCACAAAGTTTTTAGCCATCATGACTATTGTAAGATTTTCTTTTCTATAAATTTTGATAAAAATGAGTGGAATGAAGCCTGTAGATGAGTGGCAGTGTTGCCCTGTGTGTGGTTACTCACTGAGCGTGGCCAGGTCTGCGTACTGCGCGTTGAGCAGGAACAGGTCCACGGCCACCTGCGCGCCGCTGCAGTCCAGCGCCAGGCGCTTGTAGAAGTCGGTCGCGGGGTTGAGGTGAGCCACCTCCTTGGACGAGCGGGCGTTCGGGTCTTCTCTGAAAACACACGACAGGAAATAAGAGTTAACTCACTTCAATACCATCTTTTTCACGAGATGGAGTTACTTGTTTAGGGGTATGTGACATGAACTCTCCAAGCGAGACCGTTTTTAAATATTACGTAATACAAACCAGGGGGAGAGTAGCTTTTTAAAACATTACGATGAAACATAATTAAAACCTTAATAAAGATACTTTATCAATTTAATGATTCAGTGATTATTTAATTGTTAATCTAATATATAAAATTCTCGAGTCTAGATGTGCGTAATTGAACTCCTCCGAAACGGCTTGACCGATTCTCATGAAATTTTGTGTGCGTGTCGGGTAGGTCTGAGAATAGGACAACATTTATTTTTCATCCCCCTAAATCACAGCGGTAGCCCACCCCTCAATTTTTTTTTTAATTTTTCGACATATTTCTGTTTCTTATTTTTTTTATAAAACGGGATACAAAAATACATGCAACCCTAAATTTTCAACCCCCTACGATCAACCCCTATTTTTTAAATTTTATTTTTCGGCAAGACGTTTGCTGGGTCAGCTAGTAGTTGAATATGAATAACGGTAAAATTAGCGGAGTAATTATTTTAACTTTTTTATTCATTTATTTATTTTACCAATTAAATACAATAAAGACACAATATTTTTTATGTCTAATATATCAAATTAAATTTATAATCAATGCTGTGCTTACCTGGGTTGTAAGGCGCCTGGGCCCACATTAGGTAGGCACGTCTGGAATACTGTGATGCGGCCCCCTGTCGGCGCCTAAAACAAACATTACTTTTCAATACATAGATAGAAGCAAGCATTGAAATATAAAATCATCGTCTATATAACCTGCGCGCGTTGATATTGCGATCGGTTTCACCGCCATCTTGGTGATGATGCCGTAGGTGAACAGTAAGTACCGTTCGCAACGTTGACATGCAAATACATCTTACGATTGAATTAAAATTGTTATTGTTCAAAATTTTATAATTTTTCTTTGTTATACTATTTTATTGTAAAATATCATACTCGACACAACAACTCACAACTGAAACTAGTTCTGGTTCAGATGATAATATTAGCATCGCAGAATCAGGTAGGAATGACAAAATTCTATGTGTATATTTTTATTATAAATATTTACTTTTGACATAGTCGCTATCATTCATTACTTATCGAAAAATTTTATTCAACATTGAGTAATTCAATAAGCGAATTCCATGAGCGTTTCTGCTATCCGTATTTTTTTTAAATGAATGACGTCACGCAGCAGTAATTATGACAGGGTTCCATCGCAATATCAACGCGTAGGGCTTATACCTTTTCTTATTACCAATAAAATAACCACAGGATTACGGATGTAATGTTAAACGAATGGTCTCCATTTAAAGGAAAGAATTTAGTAGTTGAAGTATAGTCACCATCAGTTTGTACGCGGCCTGCAGCGCGGCGCCCAGCGCGCACGCGGGCGGCGCGGCGCTGGCGGCGTGCGCGCCGAACCTCTGCGGCAGGGACGACAGCAGCTCCCGGACCAGCTCCAGCCGCTCCGCCAGGTTCACCAGCAGGCTGGACGGGGACGGCAGGAACACGTCTGGGGGACATATGTACACGCTTATAACATACATAACATTACGCCAAGTCCCATGCGCGGTAAGCGGAGAGAACAGAGTGCCATAAGGCATGATACTTACACGCGTCCCTCGCTTCTTTGACTTACATAACTCATGCTAAATTGAAGTATATAAAATAAGTTACGAAGTGTATAAAATATATTTTTGGAATATACAACTACCAGCCAAATTTATTTTAATATTAAAGTAATATAAATAGATCTTAGGTCTCTAAACATAAAATGAAACAAAAATAAATTAAGATATATTTATTTCTTAGATTTTCCCGAATCACATTCATAACATTGAAACAACTTTTTATGGATTATATCGCATTTATTTAGAGATTATTTTTTATTTATTTCCCGACGTTTCGAACTCTTTACAGTTTCTCTTTGACTCGTGAAAATGATCTCGGAAAATAAATAAAAAATAAGTTCTAAATAATCCATAGAAAGTTGTTTTAATGTTATAAGTAAAGATAATTATTATTTTTCGAAAAAAGATCTTAAGCATTAGGCATTGAGTCACGTGAAAGTAAATGACAATCATAAAATGTCGTCTTTAATGACGTCAAACCGTGCTAAAAACACTAAACACATCAACTTCTGACACATAGACATATATTTGCCACGGCGAGACGTAATTAATGACGCCATGACAGTCTGAAACACTTTTGTGCAGAAAATAATTTGATTATTAAAATGCAAATACATATTGAAAACGTAAGTTATTTTAACTTATTTAAAAAAATATAGATGTTTCGGAATAATGTAACATAAAGCTATATTATTAAGTATTGTTTAGTGATGTATTCATATGCGTTTAGACTCACCATCGATATCCAAGACGGTCATCTCCTTGGGCCTGGTGAGACCCTCACTCATCAGATAGTAATGCACGTGTGCGTCATAGCATATGAAGCCGATCTGCGTGCGCGCATCGCCCGGCAATTGATCCAGGGACGCCTTCAGAGTGTCGCACACGACCTGCATGAACAAAACATTTAATATATCTAATCTGCGGTTTAAATGATGCCAGGTTCGAATTTTAGCATCCATCTATTTTCAAGATGTAATGTATATTACACAAACATAATTTCACGCTTTTTTCTACTAGAAGATGCAGGCAGCGGCTGTTAAGCCTCGACTAGCCGAATCGCTACGTCCTAAATGGAATAGGTGGCGAAACTATTGCCATACAACGAGCACAAAGTGGTCGGTGATCGATATTTATCGGAATCGATGTCACGACTTCTGAATCAGAAGCGAGGAGCTCGACTACTGGACTAATAAGACTGTTAAATTTATATTGTTAATATTAAAAATTTAGTACTTTAGTAGTCTCGGCGGTCTGGTGGTCGAGAACACGGTCTCTGAATCCAGAGGTCGTTGTTCCAATCCTGACACAGGCCAGCCACCAATGACTTTTCTAAATTGTTTTCGGAAAGTTATGTGTGATAAATATCGATGACTGAACACTTTGTGCCCGGTATGTCAATAGGTTCGTCACCTATTCCATTTGGGACGTAAACATAACGGCGAGACGAGGCTTTATAGGCGCTGCCTACACCTTCGAGTAACAATGGCGTGAAGTTATGTATGTATGTGTTATGTTAATAACAAATAATACCTGTAAATATCCCGAGTCCCGGGCTAAATGTGACACGTCAAACAGGAACAGATATACCGCCGGTTGTGGTGGTCGCAACATGTACTCGCCGGGCGCTATGAACTCGATGGTCGCCGATTTGATTTCCGGACGACGTGACGGGTCGCCGTATGACTTGCTCACGGGATCGTATTGGAACTCATCAGGCACTAAGAACATAAAAATGGCATAAATATAATACATAACAATAAGAACAAAATATTTTTGGTCCGAAGCAAACTATTAATAAACCAAAATTAATTAAAACCAAAAATAACTCATGTTTCAACATAGTGTAAGAATCATTGAGACGTTTTTAATTTTAAAAAAAGGCAGCAGTTTTTTATGTTATCAAATAACCCTGCCCAGTTTCTGAAAAATCAGTAGAAAATTAAATCCGATGAATGGAACATTTGACTAACGGATTTAAAACAGTTGAAATGAAAGCAGTTGATTTTACTTGCTAATTATTATGGACAAAATAGCAATTCTGTATGTCTATTCGTAACTTATTTCGCAAAAGTTTCTCTTAATAATTTTGCTTCTTTATTAATGTACTTATTCTGATTGAAATATTTAATTTATATGCATCAAGTTAAATTTAAAAAAAAACGTGATGTACATTGTATTACAATTTCTAAAACCAATCTCATGTACGAATTCTAAGTGTGTTCATAAGATGTGATACCAGTTTCGTCGGCTTTGGCTTTCCTCAAGCTACGACCCTGACACACATCTTTCGCCTCATCCACAGTCAAACATCTAATCATGCATTCACATCAGTTTCGGGTGCTAC
The DNA here is from genome assembly GCA_905147225.2 of Euproctis similis. Classification (NCBI taxonomy): domain Eukaryota; kingdom Metazoa; phylum Arthropoda; class Insecta; order Lepidoptera; family Erebidae; genus Euproctis; species Euproctis similis. The sequence continues at coordinate 4,079,577 of LR990118.1, read as the reverse complement.
ATATTTGTCCTTTCTTAAACAGACCATTTACTTGCTCGTGGTAGCTCCGCCTTGGTCTCTCGATCCCGACTCTGCCACTCACATTCCCTTCGTATACTACTTTAGTCACTTGGCTTTCATTCATTCTTGCAACATGTTCAAACCATTAATTAACATATTTCAATCCACCTTAGTTACTGCATCATCCTTCAACTTGCTTTTTTCCCTTATCACGCTATTTTTCATTCGATCCTCAAAGTCAACTCCATGGTTTTTACAGTGGTAGAGCCAAGCAGTTTGCTGCATGAATGGGCCGGCTCGACTGGTGAAATACCAGGACCCCTCAGAAGATCGACGTAAAGTAGCTGATGCCGCGTTTCGTTCGGTGAGAGAGGTACCCGGAGGTCCACCTCCCTTCCTCATCCTTTCTCATCGTTAATCGTCCCCTTAAAGGTCGGCAATGCAACTGTAACACCATGTGTGTGTTGTGGGTGTCCATAGGCACTGGTCACTTACCATCAGGTGACACGCATGCTCGTTTGCCCATATAAAAAAACACATACTTCTCATCTTACGTTCATATTTCACCTGCCACACCCAACACTTACTCCCATATGTCAGAGTTGGTACCAACACACCACTGTAATTTGTCAAGCGTGCCTATTGAGACACAGCCTGACTAATAGCCGGACTACGCATTTAATCATTAAACATTGCAGGATTTAAACAATTAATAACAAAGATTAGCTTTAACAAGACTTAAGGAAAAACTTATTATCAAACAATATATGATAACGCATGTCATTTTGGACTTTGTTTTGACAAAAACAAACTCTAGATAGACAAAATAACAATTATATTATACAATATTTTATAGATTGAAATATTTGCGAACTTGGAGTGTGTTTGTTTGTTTGAAGAAGCTAATCTCGGGGACTACCTACGAATGGTTCGAATTAATATTTTTTTTTGTGTTCGAATTATTTTCAAAACGTGTTATAAATATCGATGACTGAAAACTTTGTGCCCGGAATGCCAATAGGTTCGTCACCTATTCCATTTGGGACGTAAACATGACGGCGAGTCGAGGCTAAACAGCCACTGCCTAGAGCGTGAAGTTATGTAAATGTATGGTTTTGAAAAAAAAACTAATTTGAGTTGAAAAATTGAGAATTCTATACCGTCTTAGCGCGACTAGACAAATAACATTATATCCATATATATATACATATATATATATATATATACATATAACTGATAACTTATCAACTATGTGTAGTATTTAATTAATTTATACTTTGTTTAGATTTTATTTTTCGTTGATCAAATCTTGTTTTATTATCAATTATAATTGTAATGTGATAAAGTAGTTATTAAAAGGTTCACGAAATTTGTCTTATCATATTGATGACGGCACTTTTAAATACAGATATTCAAACCATCGACGAGTGTAAGAAGACTGCCAGTTTAAATAAGGAAAACTTGACACCCAAAGACAACAAGGTGGCGAACCTATTGCCATACTGGGCACAAGGTTTTCAGTCATCGATATTTATCACACATAACTTTCCGAAAAAAAATTCGAAAAGTCATTATTGTGAGCCAGTGTCAGGAATCGAACCCGCGACCTCTGGATAACATATATCATTACAGCATTTGAAGAAAAAATATCGACCTTAACATTAGCGATTGAGTTGGGTACGTGATAGTGAACGGCAATCAAAAAATGTCGTCTTGTATGACGTCACAACATTAACAACATCCTTACACTAACACGTGTGTTTGCCACGGCGAGACGTCATACAAGACGCCATGACAGTCTGGTGTTTTTGTGCAGAAAATTGTTTGATTAATTAAAATGCAAAATACATATCGTAAATATATTCTGCAAAACTATTTTCGTTATTTTTTTATTCCGGTGTTTCGGAATAATATAAACATTAAAAATTATTAACCGATTTTTTTTATTTGGTAAATCAGCCTATTATTTCCTGGATCTTTTAGGGTAATTATTTTAACAGAAACACTCCAGCAGTTACGAAGAGACACACCTTGACTTCAGAAGCTAAATTATATAAACTAATGAAATATTCATTTGTAAAATTACTGAGTCAATTCAGAAAAGGAAGGCTTGCTTGAATTTAGATATGTCTCTTTTGGTATCGGAACATGGACAATAAAAACATTTTTTTTCGCAACTCTTCAAATAAATCGTAATATAATGTTCACTTACAGTCATTGACCCTGTAGCATAGATTGCACTTCCAACGTTTGCCGTCGACGAAGTAAACAAACGGATTGATGTACGTCCTACAGGCGCGACAACGTACTATAGTTGTACACTGAATTACAGGCAAGTGCTGGAAATAAAAGTTCATACATTTTAATTTTTAAATCACTAGTTTTTCATTTTAGCCACGAAATACACAAGAGTACGAACGGTATAGGTATATACTTTTCCATGTATTAATGTGCACAATAATAAACTGAGATCTTAGTTATCTTTTCTTTCACTTGCTGCGCTACAATTTCGGACGAACCGGTGATTATGTACGTACGATTAGTATTGTTACCAATTAAAATCTAGAAGAAATCTAAATTACATTAATTCGCATTTAGTATTAAACAGAGCTATCAACTTCGACAATAATAATGGATGATGATGTAGTGCTGGAACAGGTGAATGAAATTGTATATCTTGGATGCGCTTTTAGCAGAGATGGAAGGTACACCGCGGATGTAGAAAGACGAGTGGCGATAGCAAATAGCGTAAACGGAGTGTTGGGCAGATTCCTGGGCGCAAAAAATATTAGCAGAAAGGCCCAGTTAGCAATCCACAATGCAGTCCTGATCCCAACACTAACTTATGGAAGCGAGAGCTGGGTATGGCAGAGTGTGCATGAAAGTAGAATAAACGCGGTAGAAATGAGGGCTCTACGCAAAATCTGCGGTGTGACTCTCGCTGACCGCGTAGAAAACAAGGTTGTAAGGAAGGAAGTTGGTTTAAAAGAGAGTGTCGGTGTAAAAGTAAGAAAGGGCATGCTCCGATGGTTCGGACATGTAGAAAGAATGGTTGACGCAAGACTGACTAAGCAGATATACAATGCAAAAGCGGACGGATATAGGAGTCGAGGACGGCCAAGACACACATTCCAAGACCAAATAGAACGTGTTCTGGAGGAAGGTGATGTTAAGAGCCTCAAAAACCGACGCGCGTGCATGAAAAGAGTTATGAAAGTCAACGAAGCGAGTGAGGTGTGTAAGAATCGTGCCCTATGGCGCTCTGTTCTCTCTGCCTACCCCGCAAGGAATTTGGCGTGAAGTTATGTAATGTAATGTATGTAATGTAACTTCGACAAAATTTCCCGCGTAAATATTTGAACGAGTGCGTCTCGAAAGATGGCGCCCGCTGTCGGAGAGAGTTCTTTCCTCTAAATGGAGACCATTCGTTCAACATTATTTTCGCCGTTCAGACTCCTGTGTATCTTATTCTTCGCGAATGCGGCCCTTAACCATACGGCCATAGACACAAATAATATTAATATTTAAACAAATTTTTATAAGAAAAATACGTCAGACACAAATAATTATAGCATTATTTGTTAATGTAATGTGACAGAAAATGCCAAGTGTCTGTTTATACAAGTGTTCAATAGATCAGAGTATGAATACAAAAGGTACTTGATTTAACAATTGAATAGATCAGGGATCAGTCAGTATTGTCAATAACCAAATATCATGCAAAATAATTACATCAAAACTAGCTCACCCATTGTTCAGTAAACACAAACAGATATTGAATTATATCAAAAATCTACATTATCATCATTACAATTTCACTCAACACAAATTTGATTGGATGTAGCAGGAAATTAAGTAAAATTAATAATAATCTTAATATGTATGTATATAAAACTAGCTGACCCGGCGAACTTTGTTCCGCATCATAAATAATAACTGCTGTCCCGCTATGTTAATATTGCAATATCTTCGAAAATATTCGTTTAAATTACATGCTGTAAAGGCCCAGGATCATCTATGAAAATTAATGCTGTAATGTTTAAAATCGCTTCGTAAATAGGCCATTAATTCTCGTAAAAAGTAAAAAAATAAAAATGGTCAATGTGGGTTATCCCTAAGAGATAGACATATGCCCTCGCGGACTTTTTTGTAGACCTTTTAAAGGTGTATAATAATGTAGTACTTAGGGTTCAGGCAGCGTTTGCGATTAAAGTTCTAAATCTTGAAAATTATCACTTTTTTTTACTACACTATACATGAATTATAGATCAAAACCACCCCGTTGACACCTTCTAACTATTAAAAAAACCGCATCAAAATCCGTTGGGTAGTTTTAAAGATATGCGCATATAAGGGGACAGACAGCGGAAAGTGACTTTGTTTTATACTATGTAATGATTCTCGTGTCACAATTATCGTTCCCATACTCCTCCGAAACGGCTTGACCGATTCTCATGAAATTTTGTGAGCATATTGAGTAGGTCTGAGAATCGGCCAACATCTATTTTTCATCCCCCTAAATGTTAAGGGTAGTCCACCACAAAATTTTTTTTTTTTAATTTTTCGATATATTTCTGTTTTTTATTTTTTTTTAAAACGGGATACACCAATAATACAACCCTAAATATTCAACCCCCTACGATCAACCCCTATTTTTAAATTTTATTTTTTGGGAAGACGAAGTTTGCCGGGTCAGCTAGAAATATAATAATATCTTGGACACAATACACGCAGCGCCCTCTAGTTCCAAACTAGGCAACTAAATATAATAACGGTTATAAGTACATATATACTTTTTGTTGTAAATACATGCTTATACATAGAAAAACATCCAGACGCCAGACTAACATTCATGCTTGTCACAAATATTTGTACTCAGGTGGGGGACTGACGTTTGCAACAAATGGAGGGATTTGCAACAAACACAGATATGTCAGGCAGGACAAGAAGGGCATATAGTTTACAAGTGCATGCAATGAAAGGTGTTTTCACTCACATTTAAATCTTTGAATGGATGTATTAGTATACCCAGGGGTAATCTTGACTTCTGCAATAGACTGTTTGTCTCCGGTATGCGGTTCACCGTGCACCTGAATATCCTGAAATACAAACATATGAAATTAATATTTCAATATCTGAATCTTTACGCCTTGTGAATATCATGCAAACAAAATCCTTTAATATATACCAGCTGACCCGGCGAACTTGTTCCACATTTTATGTAATTTGTGCAATGATAATGAAAATTATCACTTTTTCTTTACTAAATTATACATACAAATCACATCAAATCTACATCAAAATCCATTGCACTGTTTTTAAGATCTAAGCATATAAGGGGACATACAGCGGAAAACAACTTTGTTTTATACTATGTTATGATATGTATATATATATATATATAAATAGTTAAATTACCAGATAAACTTTATCTGTAGATGTTCATTAAATTTAATAAAGTAATCTAGATCATAAAAAAATATATCTCTTAAAACAGTAACTGTTGAAAATTAATGTTAACTTGATTATATCTTGTACCCCTCATAACTATGTGCTGACATATTTGTCATACCCAATGCCAAGCTGATAACAATTATAAACAAATAATTATTTCTCATTAATAAATTAGTAGAACACCAGGACACTACATGCATCATTATGCTAAATTTAATGTTTGTTCTGGGTTACCCTGTTACAACTACTCACAAAGTTAAATAAGTAATTTGAATATTTTAGGTTGATCCAGCATATAATCTTGTTATGATTATTTATCTATGCCTAATATCTACCTAATGCATAAAAAGTTACTTTATGTAGATGTAATACATATATTTGTCTTAAAATATAATTAATGCATTCAGTTTCACAAGCATTACTCTTCTGCTTTTTACTTTCAGAGAAAGCTGATCACCATAGGAAGATTAATAGTGTAGGACCCTACACCATTGTTATTCCTAGGTTATCATTATCCATTAAGTTACTAATCATACATTTCTGGAATAATCCACATAGTCAGTATTATTCTGGAAATGTAAGAAGCAAATATACTTAAAAACAAAATGATAATTACTCAGGACTGCAATTGGCTGAATCAGCAAACTGCTGACCGAGTTTGATCTCGGGTGGGTCCTCTGGATATTCAGGCAATATATGTTTGCACTGCATAAGATCTATCATTTGGTGTCCCCATAGCTGGTCAAATCCTTGTTTTGTTACACTCAACTGACCCATCTGCTGAGTTAAATTCTGAGTGCCATATTGTTGAGGATATTGCTTCATTATATTCGTTTGTTGTGCTGTCTGAGCTTGCTGATGGTTCATGTAGTTGCCAGGAGGCATTTGTGGATATCTATTCTGCATGTTGCTCATTGTTGGTGCATTAGATTGGAGAATAGGCCCAGGTGGTGGTCCCATTTGATGCCCCATCGGAGGTATACCCTGCTGAGGTCTCATAGGAGGTATCTGTGGTGCAATCTGATTACCAGCAAATGTATTTGGTGGATTCATGTACCCAGAGGGACCAGGCGCATTGATAGGAGCACCTAATGGGCCATTATTATACTGCCCTAGATATGTCTGCATTGGTGGGCCACTTAGAGTTCCCACTGGCCCCACAATTGGGGATGGTCCAGGAACAGTAGATAGTCCAGGTGCAGCAGTTCTAGGACTCATTGCTTCCGATGAAGGTAGCTTTGATGGAGGTGCACTCATATGAGGTCCATTAATTCCTTGCTGTATTGGTGGATTAAACATCCCGATTGGCTGACTACTGACTGGTGGTCCAGGCACTACTGGACTGTTTCTATGAGAGCTAGCAATTGGTGAATTAGAGAATGGAATACTTGATTGGCTTGTCATAGGTGCCATAGGTTGGTGTACATTACTCAGTGGTGGCCCATAAAGTGATTTTTGTAATGGAACACTTGCAGAATTTAGGGTGGGTTGACTCCCAGGAGTGCTGAGAACACTAGAAGAACCAAAATTTTGGCTTGACATTGCTGGACCTGGACGTGAGAAAGGTGGCCCATTCACTAGAGGTTGACTTTTTTGACTAGATGAATTAAGAGGTGGAGCATTATCATTTATTTGCCTTTGCTGGGGTTGATAATTAGGAAGATATTGTGTTGAAGAAGGATTCGAGTTAGGCATTGTTCTAGGAGGTGCAGCCATGGGAACTTGTGGAGGTAGTGAATTAGGCAGGGAATTTAAAGATATTGGCACAGATGGTCTCATCGGAGATGACTGTAATCCACGTTGTTGCACAGATTGATTGAATGCCGGAGAACTATTTCCACTCTGGTTATAATTATTCACATGTTGAATAGCATTATTCTGATGCATTAAATTTGGTATATGCTGTGGACTATTTGAATTGGGGTCCTGTTTAATTCCTCCATAACCGGGCGGCAATTGATTCAAGGGCACTTGAGCAGGAGGTTGATTATGAAGCAATGTCTGTGGTCCTGCATTGTCGTTCAACTGTGTTGCCTCTGGATAGTTGTATGGGTTTGGTGGTAAATTCGACATGGCTTGTCAATCTGAAAAATATAACGACAGTCTTAACCACGTAACAATTACTTTAACTTATATCTGTATTTGTAATACTTGATCAAAGTTAAAAGTGTAGACAAGGATTTAATTAAAACATGCTAATTCACTGGGACGATGACGGATGGGCAACTGATGGACAATCCAAACACGAACACTTACCACAGTCAAGACGAAGTATAAAGTAAAATAATTCCACAGACACTTTGGTATTATTATACCATTCTCACATATTATCACCGCCTATAAAATATTATAAATATTGGTCCAAGAAACAAAAATACTACCGCAACTTACGTGGCCGTGCTATTAAAAGCGCCCTCTGGATTGATTTTTTTGACGTTACATGTCAGTTAGTGATGAGCCTCATCATGGTATAACTTTTATACTATAATTTTATAATCGATATCATGTTATCTCACTTATTAAATGGTAGTAAAAAAAATTGTTTAGAGCTTTGTGTACCAACACAAAGCTCAATTTTTTTTTAGTTTTCAAAGGATTGGTTGTAATTTACATTAATGATTTATTAGATGGTTCCAAGTTGAGACGAAAACTACCAAGTTGATATTTTTTTTTTGTTATGATTTAGTTAAACATCGTTAATTAATAAATGCTTGGATATATTAATATCCATAAATTTAAACTAAACTATCAATATTTCAATTCATACCGTTCCGGACTAAGATTTGATTGACATTTTTGTGTCGATTATCTAAGTTTATGGACTCAAAGCTGAGAAATACATACATTCTGAATGGTGTAAGGAACTAACTATATAGTACATATCTAGATTTAATTATGTAATAGAATATCGAATCGATTTAATAAAAATAGTAATGTAACGGCTGGTTGTTACTCGTGATTATTCCACTGGATGATGGTATATCGTGAGTGGTGCTTCTTCCATGATGGTGGATGAGTGGTCGTTAATGAAAGACGTAATTAAGATCTTGACATTTATTCGTGTCAGCGACAACTGTGTGTCGCTGCACACCGACCACTACAGCATACTGTGCGTACCGTTGTTATATACTATTGATGGCACGTACATGAACGTGCCATGAGGTGTAGTATCCCTTACACCATTCCCCCCTTAGTTGAAAAAAAAATCCTTAAAATTGACCACAAAAAAAAAATTCCTATAGTTACACAGTACAGTACATAATATCTTTACATGTTCATGTTAATACACAAGATTAATACAATAATAACATATAATGCTTAATTGGCAAAAACGTGATTTTACAATAAATATTTGTCAATATATCGGTAATTAGAAAAACTAGTTCTCAATGTCAATGTTAATATGATGCCTACATTGCAAAATAGTGACGACGTGATTTAACAACGATTAGTCGTCAACATGCTTTGCGGAAATTGCGTGACATTGTCACAGTCACTATCACATACACAATATCTTATGATTACGTGTTTTTAACAATTATACAATCCGGTATAGTAGCCGCGTTTTATTGTCTAAACCAGCTATACTCTAAGTGTGTTCCGCGGAACCCTAGGGTTCCGTGATACCTCTGTCGGGGTTCCGCAAGAATTTAGAAATAAAAAAATCAAAACACCTCTCTCTGGTCGCTCCGCGGCTGTGCGGACTCCGCGGCCGCGCGGAGACAAAACGCTATGAATGTTATTTAATTATTTATTTGTATTTGTATAAGCTTGTGTTACATTAGCTGGTACAATCTATACTTATATTATAAAGCGGAAAAGTTTGTTTGTTTGTTTGAACGAGGTAATCTCAGAAGCCACCAGTCCGATTTCAAAAATTCTTTTAATGGCGTATAGTCCATTTATCGAGGAAGGTTTTAGGCTATATTATATTTTCAAATAAATTAGGGATCCCTACTATAAAACCAATAATGTAACCCAAGGTGTAAGTACGTGACCCTTACATTGCGAACGCTGCGAAAACTATTGAGTACAGAACAAAACAATGTACTACACTTTTATAGAGCGTATAATTGTCTACGAAAAAGGTCGCGAGAGCATATATCTAACTATTATAGTTATCGCACAATAAGGGTTTTTTGATTTTTTAAAATTAATTAAAATGATGTCGTTTTTCAAATTCTTTTTTTGTACCTTGGTATTAACTCTCCACAAAATAATTTGCTTCATTAAAAAGATAAATTTAAGGCCTTTCTAGAACTTTTTGAATGATCACATTTGGACATTTAATTCAAAAGATATTCACCGTGTACAAAATTTAAGTATTCAATTTCTAAGACAAATATGTTGCGCGGGGTCATGAGTGGATTTTTTTACCTTTTTTAGGCAATACGAAGTTCGCGCGGTCTGCTAGTATCTCATAAGTTTGGTCTCAAAAATTTTATACTTGTACAACGCGTTCGCTCTAAGTTTGCCGGTCTGTGGAATGCGCGTACCCTCCCCCACGTGACAACAAAACTTATAATGTGTCATAGTTTTACCCAAATATCTAACGTACACAATTTTTATTGTTACAATTAAATAAAAAATTTCGAACGTCATACACTCATACCTATCGCCAGCGGCAAACTTAAAACGAGCGGGTAGTATACTTGTAAGCGCTCAGTCTCTTTGATAAAAGCCGCCTCTGAATTAGACGCTATAGTTGTCAACAAGCGACTTTCGTCTCTAACTTCAAAGGATAAAGTCGATATTGTTTACAACGCTATTTTTAAATTTCTGTTTTTATTTTTGCTTTTTGTTTATGAAAGGTGCCGACTCGAGTATTTTCGAGAATATTTGAGATCGAGTCTAGGACTAAGTATAAAAGCGGCGATCGCGCGTTGGCGTCGTCAGTTGATGATTAGCGTTCGGAGCGATAAGTTACTACCTACTTACAAGCTCGCTAGCGAGAAACTAGTGTCCATTGTTTTACTGCCTGCTGTATTCTGTTGTCTCAGTTTTATACATTTCTTCCCTGTAGGTTCTAAATTTAGTCTCTTATACGCAGTAACGATTGTGCATTATTTAAACCCCACTATCCTGACTTGTAACATTATAAATAAAGAAGAATGGAACGTTGGCTTAAAGGTGTTAAACGTGTTCCAACAACATCTTCTAATGACGCTGAATGTTCAAAAGCAATGCGCGCGGAGAATTTAGCAATCACCGATCCAGAAGATGATGCCACGAGTGCCACGACGTCAAGCTCGACGGTTTCAAAGACGAAAAAAAGGAAGTATGATGAATCTTATATCAGTTTCGGATTTGTTGATTCCAACGGCTCACCTCTCTGCATGCTCTGTAGTAAACTGCTTCCTAATAGTTCCATGGCACCTGCCAAATTGCGTCGACATTTAGAAACCGTACACCCCGAGACTAAAGACAAGAATAAAGAATTTTTTGTTCGCAAAAAAGATCAGTTATTAGAAAGTCAAAAAAATATGATGCATGTAACACAAACTACCAACGAAAAGGCCACGGAGGCATCATATTTAGTTAGCTATCGCATTGCACAAGCAGGTGAAGCGCACACTATCGCTGAGAAATTAATAAAACCATGTGTATTAGACATAACAAAATGTATGCTTGATGAAAAATCTGCAAAGCATCTTTCTACTGTTCCGCTATCAAACGATACTGTTTCACGACGAATCCATGATCTGGCAAGCTACGTCAAACAAGAACTAGTTACACGTCTACAAAATACACGATTCGCTTTGCAAATGGACGAGTCGACTGATGTCGCTGGTTTGGCTATCCTGCTGGTTATTGTGAGATATCCATATAAAAGTTCTTTTGAAGAAGACATGCTTATGTGTTCATCGCTGCTTACAAACACTACCGGGGAAGAAATTTTTAATAAAATCAATATATTTTTTGAAGAACATAATCTCAGTTTGAACAATTGCATTGACATTTGTACAGATGGGGCCAAGGCGATGACAGGTAAAACAGCAGGAGCAGTGTCACGAATGAAAAATAAAGCGCATATTTGTAGTTCCAGTCATTGTATTCTGCATAGACAAGCACTTGCGATGAAGCAAATGCCGTCTAATCTAAAATTAGTTATGGATGAAGCGGTAAAAATAATTAATTTTATCAAATCACGACCACTACAATCCCGATTGTTCTCATTATTGTGTGAAGATTATGGCAGCAAACATAAAACACTGCTGCTCCATACAGAAGTGCGATGGCTGTCTCGGGGAAAAACTTTAACAAGGCTATTTGAACTTAGAGCCGAGTTACAAATGTTTTTTTCAGCAGATACTTCTTTTAATTTGAAGGACCGTTTGTATGATAAAACTTGGTTGTTCCGATTGTCTTTTATGGCGGATATCTTTCAAAAACTTAACGAATTAAATTTATCGTTGCAAGGTAAACAGACAACAGTGTTTCAGGCCTATAATAAAATAACTGCTTTTTAAAGAAAATTAGATTTTTGGATCATTTGCATTGGTAAGAAAGAAATAGAAAGTTTTACGTTACTCAGTGAGTTTGTTAGCGAAAACGACTCAGAAATGTTTGAAGATAATGTGTTTGAAGAATTGGTCCAATATCTCAGTTCGATGCGCGCATCTTTTGAAAAGTATTTTCCCGAAGAACACAATACAAAAATTAAAGTGAACTCCTGGATTCATAATCCTTTTTTACCCAACTTGGAAAAGCCTGAAAACATGTCAAATGAGATATATGAATCTCTTTTAGAAATGTCATCAGACACAAGTATGGAGTCATTGTTCAAAACGACGCCTCTTAATGATTTTTGGTGCAGAATCCAAGATGAATATGCAATGCTTGGCCAAATGGCTCTGGATATTCTTCTCCCGTTCCCAACTACATATTTGTGCGAAACAGGATTCTCTACCTACGCAGCCACGAAAACAAAATATCGCAATAGACTGGACGCCGAAGCTGATATGAGACTCCAACTTTCTTCCATCAAACCTGATATCAAGCAATTGATGAAAAATAAAAAACAGTTTCATACCTCCCACTAGTTAGATTTTTCTTTTTTAATGTTTTCTATTATTGTCCTTACCAAGTGGTGAAGTAAACAATAATTAGTAACTGATACATTGTATTTTTATTATGCTGATTAATAAAGAATACACTTATAAAAATAATTGTTTTATTGTAGGGTTCCATCAAGTATTTTGCTTCCCAAAAGGGTTCCGTCATTTAAAAAGTTTGAGAACCACTGGTCTAAACTCTCTACAATGACGTATTTCCCAATTTTTAGGTACAACGTGTAGATCTATCTATCATAGACTTCTTGACGGCCTACGTATCCCTAATTCCTGGATAGCAGCGGATTTTGTTTAAACACAAATAAATTGATCGGGCGGTAAACGTTTGGCGCGCGGAGATATCCGGCTCTGCTACATGTATACCGCCACACCTAGTTTTCCTGCAGCCTTCTTCCGGCTCAGGGTGGCACACATCTATAAGCGTGTTTTTTACGTGACACTGACATACCTAATCTTGGCTTTTGTAGTTCTGGAGTGTACGCGTGTGGCTGCGTTGTTGCGAGTTGGAACGTGAGCGGCGGTGGCTAAACCTTCTGTCGCGACCGGCCGCGTTGCGCTTGTTCCGTGTCTTCATTACGGGAACTCGGCTACCTTATTATTCCTTCTGTATTTGGCGCCTCTGTGATTCCTCGTCTCGTCTCGCATCTTCAACGTTTCTTACACATCATATCGTATCGGTTCTTTGTCTTGGAATTTGGTCTCTCGTTGCTGTGCTTCTGTGGAGTGCGTACTTTTGACTTCGTCTTACTTCTTCTGCCCTTGTAAACCATACGCGAGGCTGGTCCGTCCAAAAGTCTCGGAAATTTCGAATCGAAGGAAATGCTGTCGCGTTATAGGCTTCAGATTTCGAATCATTCTTCGATGGACCTTGCGTAGGCGACGGCATTGTGCTGGAGCATGGAGTTTGTGGATTAATTTTTGTGTAACAATTTCTTGGCAGTCGGCTTTTCTTGAATCGTCGGGGTTCACACGTCGGGGTTTCTTCATTGCGTGTTCGTCGGGGTCACCAGTGTAACGGTAGGTACAGGTGACTATGCTGACGTCGGGGATTCTTCATGATGGTGACTCTTCAAGATGGTAAATGAGTGGCCGATAAATGAAAGACGTAATTACAATCTTGTCATGTTTATTCGTGTCAGCGACAACTGCCTGTCGCTGCACACCAACCACTACAGCATACTGTGCGTACCGTTGTTATATACTATTGATGGCACGTACATGAACGTGCCATGAGGTGTAGTATCCCTTACAGTAATATGACACACATGATTCAAAACCCACAAAACAAATGGAGCACAATAGTCTCCGACTGGTACCTCAGTTATGGGAAACGAAATAGAGGTAGCCAACAAATTAGATGGGAAGACGATGTTAAGCTCACTGCCGGACCCCACTGGAGAAGAGTTGCGAGAGACAGAGCACAGTGAAAATAATAATTAGAGGAGGCCTATGCCAAGAGGCACACTGAAAGACGATATTCTATAAAAAATCAAATCAAGGCTGTTTAGCCTCGACTCTCCGTTATGTTAACGTCCCAAATAGAATAGGTGGCAAACCTTTCAGTTCAAAAGGATGGCAACTCAACTATAACCGTATATTTTTTTTAAATAAAAAAAATCACAAGGGATACTTCGGTTACGTTGCTTAGTGTCCTCTAGTGGAAATATTCTAAACTTGTTAATTATCATTGCTAATGATTGTAAAACTGGATGTAGGTGAATCTAGTACTCCATGATAGATGGCGTGCAAAATAATAATTGAATATTCGATATTTTAGTCTTTTATGACTTGACTAGCAGACCGCGTGAACTTCGTAGCGCCATATTTTATAAATTTTCCACTAAAAAGATGATCATATTAATACCCCAAAGCTTTCCTCATAAATGGACTATCTAACACTATTTTTTTTTAAATTCAAGTTCCTAATACATAAATAACTTCACGGCAGATACCTCGCGGGGTAGGTAGAGAGTACAAAGCGCCATAAGGCACGATTATTGCACACCTTACTTGCTTAGCTGTTGATATTAGCGACTAACAACCTAGATATGATGAAAATAATAGCAGTTAAAATAATAAGCAGTTAGCTGCATGAATGGGCCGGCTCAACCGCTGAAATACCACCACCTCTCAGAAAATCGACGTAAAGTGGGTCATGCCGCGTTTCGTTCGGTGCAAGAGGTACCCGGAGGTCCACCTCCCTTCCCCATCCGTTTCCCTTAAAGGTCGGCAACGCAACGGTAACACTATAAGTGTTGCCGGTGTCCATGGGCGGCGCAGGTTGCTTACCATCAGGTGACACGCTTGCTCCTTTGCCCTCATATCCAATAAAAAAATATTATCAACTTCAATCAATAGCAATACCAGGCACTTTGTCAGATTTTTTTTGTCAATCTTTAGTTTTTTTTTAATACTACTTGAATCTTTTTTTTTTTAATTGGTCATTGTCGTCGATTTAAAAAAAAAAACCTGGTCACCACATGTTCTTACCAGTATGGCTAACTCACAGTGAGTGTTTCTTTATAATTTAAATGATGTCGATTTGGCACCTTGGTATTACTCTTATCAAAATAAATTCACTAAATTTTAAAAGAGATCACGATATTATAAATGTAAATATAGATGGGCAACTCTATGTGGTATGCAGACGTGTAACAAACCCGCAAAGGCTTTATATTTTAGCAAAAGACGCCAAGATCGAGGTGCGTAGGCATATCTTACGCTTCGTCCATTTAAATGAAGTTGCAATATGTATTGTAAAGAATTATAGATAATATTATAATATCTGCGTGAAGAACTAACTGTAAACTAACTCTGGCTTTGACCTATGACTTTGGTTACTTGGTATGAAAATATATATATTTTTTTCTTTTCTTTATGGGATAGGAGGGCAAACGAGCAGGCGTGTCACCTGATGGTAAGCAACCAACGCCGCCCATGGACACCAGCAACACATACAGTGTTACTGTTGCGTTGCCGACCTTTAAGGATAGGGGATAGGAAAGGACGGGGAAGGGGGATGGGCCTCCTGGTACCTCTCTCACCGAATGAAACGCGGCATGAGCCACTTTACGTCGGTTTTCTGAGAGGTCGTGGTATTTCACCGGTCGAGCCGGCCCATTCATGCAGCGAACTGCTTGGCTCTACCACTGTTAAAATATTTTTAAATATTTTGATATTTATATTTCATAAATATAATGTACGGAAAATAACGCGACACATTTAGGTAAACAAATTATCTGTCTGCTTGTGACTACGTCAAGCTACGTCAAGCTAATAATAAAAGTAAGTATTTGTTTACCTAAACCTGTCGCGTTATTTCCCGTTTATTATACTCTTAAGCAAGCCGGGGCCCATGCCCCGGGCGGCAAGTTCAGGGCATAGTTCAGAGGGCGGCGAAATTACTATAAAATTACTTAACTTTGACGGACAGAATAAATGACAGTACAAGTACAAAAAATGATAATAATGATAATACAGCCTGATTGCTAAAGAGAGACCGTTTATGGTCATAAACGGTCTCTCTTTAGCAATCAGGCTGTATTATTAGCAAAAAATCACCCCAAAAAGATTAATCCCATAACATCGTCAATGGGGTTGTGGGTTATTAGCAAAACGGTTAGAAGATCTTGGCATATATTTTCCAAGACAAAAACTTATTGTGCGTGCTCCAACTGCTTTCTACCGTCCTTTTTTTTGGTACGCGGGGAAAAAATGCTGTGGGCATACGCCTCCCACCGGGAGGTGGAAGAGTTATGTGGGGCTCCCGGGAGATAGTATTTCGGTGTACCCACTATACAACCCAGCACAGTTCCCGCTTCGCCATGTTAGAGAAGAATGGAACACCGCTTTCAGCCGGTCCTTCCCGACGAATTGCCGCCCTTACTGCAGGCACCGCGCGCCCCTCGCAATAGTGAGAGGCTCAGAAACGGCCGGGGATCGCCGGCCATTGCTGTCCGGCGACAGTGTCGGTGAATGCAATCACCTCTGTAATCACCTCCTCGCAGAAGGTGGGCCTCACCTTCAGCCAGCATGGCAGCTACCACGCTGGGGAGCGACATAGTTGTCTTAACGGTAAATAGTTCCCTGAAATAACGGTAAATTGTTTATAGTGAACGACCCACTGAACTAAAACGTATTTGGCCGCTCTCTATTACCGTAGCCTAACCCAAGTCAAAGTACGGGACCAAAAGTGGTAGGTCTTGCCGCCACCTCAAACGTATAGCTCTTGATAGTACTCATAAGGAGAGTCGCCCAATTCCTTCACTCCCTATTCTCCGGTTGGGTTCCGTAGCAGTATAAGCCCTGCTGACGCCCGAGAGCGAGCTTACACTTTAAAACGTCCTTGGGATGCCAGATAAGCCGGCCAGTATCCAGCTGGTTCCGGAACTGTAAAGCACGCTCATCTCACGTTGTAAATCCATGCAGCTACTCATCAGCCGAAGCCCAGCACAGTCGAATGGCGCAAACCACTAGCGAAAGCCGCGCTACTTGCTATCCAGGCAAGTACCGGAAATTTGGTGCCCTTCAGCAAACTAACCGTTGGACTGGAGACCACGGAGCCCCTGTCTGACCGGTCGGACAACCTCTTGCTGCGCGCGGGATCAGACATTGTCTACCTACAGGTCAACCACAACCCACTCAGTGTGCAGAGATACCGCGAGCGCCAGCGCGCGAACGCCAGCGCCCGCAGTGGGGCTTTTCTCTGCTCCCGCGGTACTTTAATCTTGCAGACGGAAGCGTGGTTCCGTCTGTAACCTACCTACTTCGGGTCCTAGTAAATAGGAAGCTGGGGAGTGACAAAACAGCCCGACCGCCGCGCCCGAATTGCGGCGCGGCCCAGCCCAAGACGGGCAAACCTAAAGAGTATGCTCAGCCGCATCCTCCGCCGCGCCTCAGTGCGGGCACGACGGGGGCTCCTCTCTGCCGATTCGGCTTAGGTACGATCCAAAGCACCCTGATCCCCGGACAGCACCTGTGCCATTCGGAAGGAAAGGAAACCATCATGAAGTGCTGGCCGAAATTCTATCCGTTGTAGATAATGAGCCATGATAATGGCCTTTACCGCAATAATTTTGCCTTCCACCGAGATGTGAGCGTCAGCGGGAAGACGCCGCCGAGGGCAGGGGAAGAAGACTGCTTCGGTCTTATGAATCGCCACCTGAAGATGGATTCGTGGACTCGCCCGGCCACGAGGGTTCCACCCGCTGAAGCGAGGCTCGCCGCCTCCCTATAGTCCCTCCCCCGGGCAACGAGAAGCGTGTTATCTGCATAACAGATTACACTCGTCCCACAGAGGGGCGCGCCCCGCAGAAGCCGATGTTGCACAGGAGAGGGCCCAAGACAGACCCCTGCTGAACACTCCGTGCCGTATCGCCGTAGCCGGCCCATCTTGCCCACCAGAAGGACGATACTGTCCTCCAGATAGTCGGCCAGGAGCCGCCGTAGGTAGAGAGGTACCCCGTGATAGGTGAGCGTTTCTATGATCGTCTAATGGGGGACGGAGTTACAGGCGTTGGCGATGTCGAATAACACTGCCAGCGCCCACAGCGTCTCCCACGCTCGCAGCTTCCCACATCTGGCCCTTTAGACGGACCAACGCGTCGATGGTCAAACGCCCTTTCCGGAATCCGAATTGAGCGTCCGACAGATCCGGCCCCGCTTGGCAAAGGTGATCGTTAAGGCGGAAGGCGACGATGCTCTCCAACAATTTGCCAACCTCATCGAGAAGGACGATGGGCCGGTATGCTGGGACGGAACCCGTCGGCTGTGTGTTCGAAAGAGGCACAACCGTCCCTCCTTCCAGAGTTTCGGAAACCTCCCAGTCGTAAGGCACGAACTGAAGAGGCTCCGAAACCTTCATCTCTTTGGTGGCAAGAGCTAATACGCGTGCAGGGCCAGGAGCTGTGCCCTGAATTGAAATGATTGATTGAATTGTTCCTCCGTAAGCGACTGGACCTCCCCTGGCGGCGGAGTCGCCGAGGGTGGAGGGTCCATAACTGGCGGCGTGAAGTTGGCCCTGCTAGGAAACTGGGACCGAACCACCCCGTCCAGAGGTAAATCCGACCAGTATCCGTCCCTTTGTCAGGACGGCTTGGGCCGCTGCGACAGGGCACTCGACGCGCATGCCGCCGCGGTCGGATCAGATAGAGCGGCACTTGACCGCCGCGACCTCACAGCATCCGATGTTCGCGATCGCCGTTGCCACTTCCTCCTTGGTAACCGGATCGTCTAGATTGGTCACCACCAACGCCGCCAGTTTTACCGGCCGCACTACGCTTGCCACGTCCGCGATTGCCTCCCACAGCTTGGAAGCGAAAAGATCCGCGTGGAGGCCTTGGGTCCGGCGGCAAGACATCGATGTGATCCCTAGCTGGGCGGGATCGACTATGGGCCGAGCGCGGGTGAGGACTGACGGGAATAGTCACACGAGATGGTCGGCAAAACATGTTGCTGTGAATGCCCTATTAAATAATTTGCTAGAAATAGTTCAAGCCTTAGAATAAGTTTTCTTTATGGTATATGATAAACAAGCAGGCGTGAGTACCCGGTGGCAAGCAACAAACGCCGCCCATAGACATCTGCACAGCTAGCACAGCACTTGCGTTGCTGTCTCTTAAATTGGAATATGGAAGGGATCGGAAGCGTGATGGGAAGAATAGGCTTTCCCTTTTGGGATTGGGTTTCCGGATACGCGGCATGAGTAGTAGTAGAGTAGAGCGGCAAACGTTAAAATAAAAGTTAGTGGGCGGGGGCGGCATTTTTCAGTTTTTGCCCCGCCTAAAAAAAATTGAAGATCCGGGGCTGAATCTACGGGGTCACAGATGTTACATGTTCACATCACCTATTAATTATTACAAAATAAAAATATAATGGGTGACCTAGTTGTGAGCTGCCTGCTTTACGCAGATGACGCCGTGCTTCTAGCTGAATCGCCGTCGGACCTGCAAACACTAGTCACTACTATGAAAGATGATTGCATGATTAAAGGCTTGCAGTTGAATGCGACGAAAACGAAAGTTATAGTCTTTGAAAGGGAGGAATCCAGAACAGATGCAAGGATAATGGTTGATGATGTAGTGCTGGAACAGGTGAATGAAATTGTATATCTTGGATGCGCTTTTAGCAGAGATGGAAGGTACACCGCGGATGTAGAAAGACGAGTGGCGATAGGAAATAGCGTAAATGGAGCGTTGGGCAGATTCCTGGGCGCAAAAAACATTAGCAGAAAAGCCCAGCTAGCAATCCACAATGCAGTCCTGATCCCAACGCTAACTTATTTATGGAAGCGACAGCTGGGTATGGCAGAGTGTGCATGAAAGTAGAATAAACGCGGTATAAATGAGGGCACTACGCAAAATCTGCGGAGTGACTCTCGCTGACCGCGTAGAAAACAAGGTTGTAAGGAAGGAAGTTGGTTTGAAAGAGAGTGTCGGTGTAAAAGTAAGAAAGGGCATGCTCCGATGGTTTGGACATGTAGAACGAATGGTTGATGCAAGGCTGACTAAGCAGATATACAATGCAAAAGCGGATGGATGTAGGAGTCGAGGACGGCCAAGACACACATTCCATGACCAAATAGAACGTGTTCTGGAGGAAGGTGATGTTAAGAGCCTCAAAAACCGACGCGCGTGCATGAAAAGAGTTATGAAAGTCAACGAAGCGAGTGAGGCATGTAAGAATCGTGCCCTATGGCGCTCTGTTCTCTCTGCCTCCCCCGCAAGGGATTTGGCGTGAAGTTATGTATGTATGTATGTAAAAATATATATACCACAAAAGACGATTAAATACTACAAACTCATTAGGACAAAAAGAAACAAAAAAAAATTTATAAGAAAATTGAAAATCCAATCATATATGTGCGCGGAATATTTGCCTAAGAAACGAATACTTACATTTGTATTTTGCGATATCTTTTGAATTAAATGTCCGAATTGAATCATTCAAAAAGTTCTAGAAAGGTATTGAATCTAACTTTAAATTGAAGTAATTCTATTTGAGTAGAGTTAATACCAAGGTACAAAATAAAGAACTTTTAAAACGACCTTAATATATTTATTTTTAAAAATTCAAAAAACACTTAATAGTTAGACTACTGCAATAGTTAACTCTCAGTCAGTCGGGAGAGAAAGAAAAGCATATGGCTGACAAGCTCACACAGCACAATGCCGAAGAATGGCGGGATAACCATTCCTAAATATGGGTGGACCTAAATGTTCATGGTAGGGGCGGGCAGCAGCGTCCCAGTCTAAAAAAAGGTTCACCCCTGCGGTCTCCAACCCGTTTGCCCAGCGTGGGGACTAAGGGCAAAAACCTCTCATGAAAGCACAAATGCAACGGCCCCCAGTTCCCGGTGGTCTCGCTATTCCCGGCCAAGGCAGCGGTCGTGGTAACGGTGGGAAAGGGGGTGCGAAGAATCTCCGGGTTACGGCAGGCTGTCAACGTCAACTACGCGTGGCTACCTATAACGGACGCAGTCTTCGGCTGGACCAATACCTCACCGAACTCGAGGTAGAGCTGAGTTACTTGAACTGGCATATTCTGGGGCTATCTGAAGTCCGGCGAGAGGGGGGGGACACGATAACCCTACAGTCTGGTAACTTACTTTACTTTCGGGAAGGTGACCAACTCTCCCAGGGAGGTGTTGGTTTCCTCGTTCACAAGGACCTCGTTAGCAGCGTTGTTGAGATCAGTAGTGTGTCGACCAGGGTAGCTTACCTTGTATTGAAGCTTATCAACAGATACACCCTGAAGGTAATACAGGTATATGCGCCGACCTCGACATACTCTGACGAGATTGCCGAGGCGATGTACGAAGATATTGCAAAAGCAATACATGGTACCGCCAAGGCATATTACAACGTTGTTATGGGGGACTTCAATGCCAAAGTGGGAGTACAAGAACGCGGCGAAACGAAAATCGGTCCGTATGGCTTGGGGTGCCGAAATCACAGAGGCCAGATGCTGGTCAACTTTCTGGAGTCTGAAGGGCTCTTCTTGATGAACTCATTCTTCAAGAAGGGTCTCCACAGAAGGTGGACCTGGCGAAGTCCGGATTCTGTGACAAGGAACGAGATAGATTTTATCATTACGGATAGTAAGCATATATTTAGAGATGTCTCTGTGATCAACAGGTTCAATACTGGAAGCGATCACCGACTTCTTCGGGGCTCTCTAAAAGTTGAAAGGACCCGGAAGATGAGGTCTATTCTCCGACCTACGCCGCTCCAAATAGCCGAAACCGAAAAGTTCCAAATAGAACTTAAAAATCGATTCGACCTGCTGGAAACCACAGGCGATGTGGACGAAAAGATCAGCACTGTGGTCAACACGCTTAGGAAAGTGTCTCAAAGGTTGTTCCCGAGATCGCAGAAAAAGGAGTCCAAACTCTCTGCCGAGACGCTCGAGCTGATGAGGCAAAGGCGAGAAACTCCATCCGACCAGCTGTCTTCGTCAGAATGGAGAAGCCTAAACCAGCATATTAGAAAGCTGATGCGGCGCGACCTTCGTCGAGCGAACACTCGTGTAATCGAGAACGCGATCGACCGCAACAAAGGGTCGAAAGTGTTTGCTCAGCAGCTTGGAAGGCCCCATCTGACGAAGCTGAAAACTGCGGATGGACGTGTCGTCACCTCTAAGCCAGAGATTCTCGCAGAGATCGAATCTTTTTATGGGCTCCTTTATTCAACACGGATGACCAAGCCGACGGGACACAGCGATGATGACCATAGAGCCCCGCTAACGCGTCACTATAGTGATGACATCCCCGAAATTGCAGAAAGCGAGATTAGGGCGGCTCTCGGGCAACTTCAGAACAACAAGGCACCCGGTGATGACGGAATTACTACAGAACTTCTAAAATCCGGCGGAACTCCGGTACTAAAGGAATTAGCAAGTCTTTTTAATTCCGTCATACACCGGGGCATAACACCACAGGCTTGGAGCAGGAGTGCGGTGGTGCTGTTCTTCAAAAAAGGTGATAAGACCTTACTGAAGAATTACAGACCCATCTCACTCCTGAGCCATATCTACAAGTTGTTCTCGAGGGTCGTCACGAATCGTCTCGCTGCAAGACTCGACGAGTTCCAGCCTCCGGAGCAGGCCGGGTTTCGAAAAGGCTTTAGCACCGTGGACCACATCCATACTGTTCGGCAGATTGTACAGAAAACCGAGGAGTACAATCAGCCGCTGTGTATGGCATTCGAGGACTACGAAAAAGCCTTCGACTCCATCGAAACTTGGGCAGTTCTGGATGCATTGCAGCGATGTCGGATCGACTGGCGCTATATCGAGGTGTTGAGATGCTTGTATGACACCGCCACGATGGCTGTCCAGATACAGGACCAGGTGACGAACTCTATCGAGCTTAATCGAGGTATAAGACAGGGAGATGTCATATCTCCTAAGCTCTTCACCAACGCTCTGGAGGACGTCTTCAAGACCCTGGATTGGACTGGACAGGGTATCAACGTGAATGGTGAGTACATCTCACATCTTCGGTTCGCCGACGACATCGTTGTAATGGCAGAGTCGCTGGAACAGTTAAGCGGAATGCTGCGCAGCCTAGACGAATCCTCCCGGCGTGTCGGTTTGGGTATGAACTTGGACAAGACGAAGGTCATGTTCAATGAACATGTCGTGCCCAGACCGATAAATGTCGGAGGGTCGATTCTCGAAGTTGTAAACAAATACGTCTACCTGGGCCAAACTATCCAGTTAGGTAGACGAAACTTCGACAAGGAAGCCGACAGGAGGATTCAGCTGGGTTGGGCCGCATTTGGCAAACTGCGTCGAGCTATCGGCTCGCCTATACCGCAATGCCTGAAGACCAAAGTCTTCAACCAGTGCGTCTTACCAGTTATGACTTACGGTGCCGAAACGTGGACACTTACGGTGGGGTTAGTCCACAAATTTAAAGTCGCTCAACGAGCTATGGAGCGAGCTATGCTCGGGGTATCTCTGAAGGATAAACTCCGAAATGAGTATATCCGACAGAGAACTGGAGTAACCGACATATCTCGTAGAATAAGCTCGTTGAAGTGGCAATGGGCTGGTCACATCTGCCGAAGGACCGATGGTAGATGGAGCAAGGTCATTGAGTGGAGACCGCGACTTGGTAAGCGTAGTGTAGGACGCCCACCAGCCCGATGGTCAGACGACCTCAGAAAGGCTGCTGGAAAAGACTGGATGCGGAAGGCAGAGAATCGGATGTTGTGGCGCAAATTGGGAGAGGCCTATGTCCAGCAGTGGACTGCAATAGGCTAATGATGATGATGAATAGTTAGACATATAGCGTCGCGGACTTTTTTGTCGACAATTATATGTTCTGTGCAAGTGTAGTACATTGTTTTGTTCTTTAATCAATAGTTTTTGCAGCGTTCGCGATGTAAGAATTTTTTCGGTACTTTATCTTACACTTGGTTACATTATTGAACTTATAGTTAGGATCCCTAATTTATTTGAAAATATAATATAGCCTAAAGCCTTCCTCGGTGGAACTACTTGGTGAACTAAATGGACTATACACCAGTGAAAGAATTTTCGAAATCGGATAGGGGTTGCTGAGATTAGCGCGTTCAAATAAACAAACTCTTCCGCTTTATAATATAAGTACCTATAGATCTTAGAGAAGTCTTTTTAATATATCCACCTCGAGAAAAAATGTACAGAGGGTGATTATGCCTCGACAACGCTGAAGGATCTTGTTTCTGGTCCCGAATGTAATAATTATATTATTAGGTAGAAATATTATTGGTAATAAATAATATTTGGTAGATCCTTCTCCTAATAAGAACAATTTTTTAGTATTTTCTTGATTTACTTCTAATAATAGTGATCATGCATAGAAAAAATAAATAAACACCATGAAAATTCAAACATCTGTATTTCAGTGATAAATCCATATCAATGATTTTTAGTCTTAAAACAAAAAATTTCAACAATATATTGCGCAATTAAGTAGAGTTCAATAAATCGATTGGATAAAGCCACTGGATCTCAAAGTACGCATATAAATTTTTATACTTGAATAAAAAAAACTGGTAAAACTTTAGTAATATATAATAAACAATAAACGTAAAAACAATCAGTAGTTCTAGAATATTTTCTTCAATCAACGCTCTACGCAAGTTGTACAGTCTAGCAAGTCTACACTTAACATTAGGTTACTAACACAATTTCTTTGCAATATAAAAGTATTCAAACGGATCACATATTTATGGCAGCTCCATGGAACTCCATGCAACACTTATCATACAACGCACCAGCACTCCTAGAGTCATATATGACATTTCATTCAGTACAGTTTGTGTGTCCTCTTCCATTTTATAAACAGACAAGACAAAGCAAATTTATTCAATAATTATTATATAATTTTATGTAATCATCAATAATAAGCGATTAATATTTTATTAACATTTGCACCTCTCGGAATAATGTCACATATTGCCCTTGACTTTCTTTCACACGATCTCACTTTCTCTCTAATCCACCTCGTTCTCTATCCATCTTCTCTTACATAAATATTAGGTTTTATTACTTTTTTATCTTAATTATTAATGAGATGTGGTTTTCCATCGGGTAAAAATGCAAAAACAATCACTTTTATAGACTAGTATACAACATTTTATCGAAAAAAATTACAATAAACCTCTAAAAGGATATTCTCGCAAAGGATTGTCCAAAAAACAAAATGCGAACACATAAAACAATAAGCTCAATTTTTTTTTCGTCGGATTTATTTTATAAATCCAAAAAAAATAATTATACATACATATATATATATTGTCGGCCCCGTATCGACATATCGACTCTATATACGACGGAACAAACGGTAATACGATGTTTAACGACCGTCGTAGGTCCGCAAAACACACCACGAATACTCTACAAGATAAATCTACTCAGTCGTTTGTTATCATAAAAATATATTTTTATCAGGCTCAAACGAAAATCGCGAGCGCGGGGGGCTTCACTGGGACAGCGGTGGCTACGCGGGGGCGGAGTGGGGGGCTGGGGCCGGCCGCTAGTGCACGGGGCCCGGCTGCAGCTGGCCGCGGCGCCGCAGCAGCTCGGACTCGGCCGGCGGCGACAGGCCCGAGTGCGCGCACGACTTGGTGCCGCGCAGCGCGGGCCGCTCCATGTACGAGTAGTTCATGGAGAAGTGCTGCTGGATCACGCGGTTCACCGCCATCGCCGACTCCGCGAAGTTGGACAGGTTGCGCGCAGACATGTTGCTGAAAACAAATACTACATTTTCACAACTGTCTCATATTATTAGATATATATACAGGTTGATTTGGATAACTAATATGATGGATTTTGCTGCCGTAAAGATAATACCTAATTAAAAGTTTATTTCGGAATAGCAACTAAGCTTTATCAATCCAAAAAAGAATTATATACGTTGTTCAGTAATTTACCGTTTAATATTAATAGATGTCTGCAGTTGCGGGTAACGGGCTCGAGGGTCAGCGCAACGGAGCCAAGGATGCTGCAGCACTCGTTCAGCGCTCAGTCTATGAGACGCCTCGCGGACGAGCAGCTGTTGTATGAGCTCCTTGGCCTCGCTTGATATATCTGCCCATTCCTCTTCAGGGAATGAGTAGCGACCCTCCTGTGAGATAAATATTATTTTAAAAAACTGAAATTCATATTTAATATAATATCTTAAATTGAAAACTTTGACTAAGTCGTGTCTGCAAAAGCATACTTCGATGATAATAAAATAAATTTCCATGAATAACGTAATAATTTATACATAATTATTTTGTTAATCTTTTCCCTACTGATTGGTAATCATCAATGCATTACATATTTCGTAGTAGATACGTACTTGTATCGAGGTAAATAGCAGTTCCTGACAGGCGCGGCAATTCTCCCCGCGCTCCCAGCCACAGTCCGAGCCGCAGTCAGCCCTGAACGGTGGGTATCCGCACAGCAGAATGTAGGCGATGACGCCCAGTGACCACAGGTCACATCGCTTGTCATAGTGCGTCGCCGCCGAGCCCGCGAATAGGGACACCACTTCTGGTGCCATGAACTCAGCACTGCCCACCTTTGGAACAATTTATACATTCATTACAAATATATTTCACATGAAAGGGTACTCCGATGGACGTGTAGAGAGAATGGATGATGCAAGATTGACTAAGCATATATACAGTGCAAAAGCATCACGACTCACTTTCTATGACCAAATAGAATATGTCCGTCGGGAAGATGATGTCAAGAGTCTTAAAGAGTTAAAGAAGCTAGGGAGGAGTGTATGAATCGTGCCTGGTGGTGTTCTGTTCAATCTACCTACCCCACAAGGGACTTGGCTTGAAGTTATGTATGTATAAACTCTATAGTGCAAGTTTATCTATGTATAGCTGTAATTTTATAGTAAAGATTTATAGAATGATTAAATACTGATAGTGAGTGTACATTCCAAGGTTTTTAGAAGCTAACCTATCTTATCTGCTGATTATTATAATTTTATTTCATGTTATTTAAATTTCTTTAAAAGAAAATACTAAGTTTATGATAATTTTCTGTAATAACCATAACAATAAAATAAAAATTAATTTGGTAAATAAACAATCGACAGATATAGGAGAATATTATCAAGTTAATATATTTTGCAAGAATGATATAACAATCTAATCTTTTTTTTTTGAGTGCAAAAAGACTTATATTATGCCACAAAAGTACACAACAAGATAATTCTGTATTCATCATGTGATATTTTGACTGCATTATCAATATATTATTTTTTAATAATATTTATCATAATTATAACATTGATATTTAATTATTGATGTCTAAATATTATATTATATATTAAAATATCTATAGATATAGAAATAAAAATTTCCATCAAATATATTAAATTAAATGTTGATAATTACAAAACTGATAGGAGTTTTGGTGATACATATTCTGCCCAGGGATTATCCCAAGGCAGTGTATTAACATTTAAAAGAGATTATTGTATTAATTGGGCTAGACTTCTAAGTATTAACTGATACTAAATAATACATTTTTATTAATCTGTTTGTATGATATGGAATGTTTATTATTGACTGTTGTGTATACTTAAGTTTTAATAAAAACTAATAAACATACTATCAAATATGCCTGACTGGTGGATTTGACAGCCGGATTCAAAGTGTATGGTAAGAGAGAGTCATGAGAAGAACTGTGCAAGAAGTCAAATACTAATACAAACAATGTGAGTATTTTAGGTAAGAAATAAAAATATACTCACAGGTGTCATTAGCTGTGGAGTGGCCAGGGGGCTCCGGAGGCTCGACGTGAAGCTAATTCCACTGCCTAGATCGAAATCACAGATTTTGACTGGGCATATTCTGTCACGATGTACGCATAATATATTTTCCGGCTTCAGATCGCGGTGAGCAACGCCTTTGCCGTGTAAGAAATTTAAAGCGTTCGCTAGTTCCCGCACGATCTCTGCCGCCTGGGGTTCTGAGAAGTAGTGGTGCTCCTGTATGCGAGACAGAAGCTGACCGCCGTTGATCTGGAACAATACAAAATATTTCATTGTAACTTGACATAACTTCACGCCTTTTTCTATCCGAATGTGTAAGCAGTGGCTGATATGTTTACGTCCCAAATGGAATAGGTGGCAAACGTATTACCATAACTTTCGAAAATTCATTGGTGTGTGCCAGGATACGAAACCGCGACCTCTAGATTCAGAAGCGGGGTGCCCGACTACTGGACCACCGAGATTTCATTGTATTGCAAGTTATTATTATTAGTACTAATTTAGTTGCGTGTATTTGAAGGTTACAATATATCAGGTTAAGAACTGTAACTGTTAACTATCACTATTTTTAATTAATTGCACAATTATTATTTTAACAATAATAAATTAACATTTCATTTTAAAAAATCTACTATATATATTCATAACAAAGCTTTGCATTCATTGCAGAACCAAGAGCAATGGACTCCCTTAGTAATATTTTAGACAAATCATCAAAATAATTGTGGTTCACAAAGTTTATCGTTCAATAAAATATAATAATATAACTAAACATTAAAAGCACGCACACAGGAATATAGAAATGAACAAAGATAAGAAGAGCAAAATGGCGTAATGTTATCAAATGAACAAACATTTTGCAAGTGTGCAGACCAACATATATTACATACCTATATGTGTCCAAATAGGAAATGAATCTGTTGTTACATTTAAATAAAATTACTAACATATTGTATAACTATATGTATATTTGATAATATAAATTACTAAGGACAAAACGATAATTTTTAACTTAACATATAATAATATGTATATATATCGTTTGAAATATTAAATATAAAACAATCATTTTAATGGGTTCAGTTCATTGCACATATACATAATATACATAACTTCACACCAAGTCACGCCTTGCGGGATAGACAAAGAGAACAGAATTGCAATTTTATTGCAAAATTGACAAAATATTAAATTTTGAAACACACGCAATACATCTTTTGATTATAATTACTTAAAAGGTTTATAGTCTCGGTGGTCCAGTGGTCGAGCACACGGCTTCTGATCCAGAGACCGGGTTCGCATCCTGACACTGGCTCACACCAATGACTTTTCGAAATTGTTTTCGGAAGTTAAGTGTGACAAATATTGATGACTGAAAACCCGGTATGGCAATTGGTTCGCCACCTATTCCATTTGAGACGTAAACATAACGGCGAGACGAGGCTTAACAGCCGCTGCCTACATCTTCGGGTAACAGGTGTGAAGTTATGTATGTTAAAAGGTAATTTACTAAAAGGTTGAGAATAAGTGCATAGAAACTTTGACGACACGACGCGTGACCCCAAAAGTAAGTAGATCAGTTGGTTAAGAGTTTAGAGCGATGGTACGGTTACCGAAAATCGTGATTTCATTGGTCCATTTTCGTATTAATTTAAGTTATTTATAAGCAAACATAACTTCGATTGTTTACCAATTTAGCAAGCTGACTTCTGTTTTGGAAAATCTCGAGTACGAATCATTAACTTCTGGGTAGGTAACACCACGTTTGATTTGTTACGATAACATTGACCAAGTAAAATTGTAATAACTTTTTTCTGCATCTATTCCTTTAATAGTTTCCTCCTTCCTCTCCATTACTTTTCCTCCGATATCTCCGATGTGCATGTTAAAGCACTGTTACAATCTTATTATAAACTAGTTGACACGGAGAACTTCGTTCCGTAACGAAAGTAATAATTAATTAATTTTGAATTTATTAAAGAAACTGCATCAAATAGTGTAGTTTTAAAGATCTATCTAAGCATATAAGGAGACAGACAGCGAAAAGCAATCTTGTTTTATATTATGTAATGATGTTGACTAAAAAACCTGTACCTCTGTAATGAAATTAAAGGAATGTAGATATTAAACATATCTATTGCTTTAAATGAAAATATTTTCTGAAGTTTAAACAGCAAATACATACTTACAATAAAACTCAATGTGTCATAGACAGTTTTGTTTTGACTGAGTCATTGTAAAAACATTGAAGTCATTCCTATAACAGCTTTTAAAGACATATTTATTACAACAAAACTACTATTGTTACATCAAACATAAACATACACATGTTACATAAAATATAAACTCACGCCTGTATCCCAAAGGGTAGGCAGAAACTTTGGCTCTCCACAAGCTACGATCCTGACACATCTTTCGCTTCATACGCAGTCATACATCTCATCATGCATTCACGTCGGTTTCGAGTGTTACGCATTTGGTCTTTATTAAACAGACCATTTATATGGTCACGGTAGCTCTGTCTTTTTCTTCCGATCCTGACTCTGCCACTGTGTTACATCAAACAGTCGAACCTTTGTATTGTCAAACACTAACCCATCTCGGATAAATATGGTCCAGTCAAACGGACTTCTTATGGAGTACAGTTTTTCATAGTAACCTATCCTATAGCTATACCTTCAATGCCTAGAAATACTCAACAGGCCAATTGGATTATCTAGTCTTACGCAATAGGTGATTGAACTTATTACAACACATCAGTCACTATTTTATCAGTCTTCTTTAATGTCATAAATAATTTCTGGAAAGATCACCGAAAAGACATTCGTGTGAATTTTGATTCGAATTATAGGCCTCTGAAACAGAACCGAACGCTTCAACCATTTCATCTCTTATTGTATAGGGGCGGATCTAATTCGCGCAGGTACCAATACTAGTACCTATAATTTTATTAGTAATTAACAATTATCAGCTCTATAAGGGTACAGCCAGGATATGAATCCGAGAACGTTTAAAAACAAAGACCCTGATACAATAATAACAACAATCTGTTTAGAGATATGCTACTGATTATTATATATAAATGCTTTTAATCAAACAAACCTTGTATATAAAACAACAAACTTAAGTCTACGATACACTAATATTTTATTATTGATAAATTTTGATTAGATTTCACTTCTAGGTATATAAACGGTGATAAATAGCTTCAAAACTGTAACATAACGAGCTGACTGGTTTAATAATAAAGGTGATGTAATCGTGAAAAGTCACATAAGTACCCACATATGATACCGGACTGTCTGCTGCTATTGTCTGACTAATACATACTACCTAATACATACATACCTACATACATTTAATATTGCACGGTGAAAAAAAAAAGACAAATATGTACTTATGATATGACTCATTTCTATTTATTACATAAATAAATAAGATACCATATAATATGAAAGTGTAACAAAACGTGAGTTATTTTTAGCCGACTTCGAAAAAAGGAGGAGGTTCTCAATTCGTCTATATGTATAATATTTTTTTTTTATATATGTTCACTGACATTTTCGTCAATTATGGACCGATATCAAAATTTTTTTTTTCGTTGTATAGTGTTTACTTTCGAGATGGTCCCATTTTCACCAGGTCAGGATCTGATGATGGAAACCAGGAGTAATCAAAGGCATACGGTTTTTACTACAAAATAGTGTTAGTGCTTACCTTCTCGAAGACAAGATAAAACTTGTCGGTGTCCTCAAAGAATTCAATGAGCTGGATTATGTTCGGGTGTCCCTGGCAGTAGTGGAAGGTCTCCACCTCGCGGAACACCCTCGCGCGGGCGTGCCCCGGCACTTTGTCGATAATTTTCACAGCGAACTCCTGGCCCGTGTAGATGTTCACACACGTCTGTACCGAAGCATACGCGCCCTCGCCTAATACCTCGCCTGTCAACTTGTACAGGTCTGCAGACAAAATATACTATATTAATAATGACTGAACATATCTTGATTACATTAATTAGAATACAAAATAATTTAAACACAAAATTCTAGCTCATAGGGGAAATCGAAGTCACACTTGAATTATGGTTATTGTTGTGTTCTGGTTATAAGATACCACAACCCCTCACAATATAGACGTAAAGCGGCACATGCCGCATTCGCTCGGTGAAAGAGGTATCTGGAGGCTCAACCCCTTCTCCTCTTCTCTACCAATCCCCTTTCCCATTTGAAGGCCCAGCAAAGCATCTGTAACATTCTTCTATGTTACCGGTGTCAATGGGCGGGATTAGCTGCTTAACAACACGTATGCTAGTATCCCGTATCTTTTAAAAATAGTAAATTTTCTCTGGAAGGGAGCTAGAAACCTTTTCAGAATTATTGTTTACAAATATTTCACTCATAGAAATTACATCCATATATTGGTTATATCGCATACAAATTATTTTGTGAAATTGCAGTTATATTTAATGAAAAATATTAACTTTTTGATAGTAGGTAAACGAGTTTTCATTTTCGTACGTCAACTGAACTAATCTTCGCAAACATCGTGAATTTGCACAAGTTACTTCTTAATCTTTGTGATAAAAGAAAATGACTACAGTAATGTTGCAAGCTCATCACCTTGGAAACACGATGTGACGACGGAGCTCCCTGAGCGCTTCTTCCTTCGGCGCTTCCTGCGCGCCTCCTCTTTACGTCTCTGCAGATCTTCACTGTCGGGTATGGGGACTGGAGCTGACACCTCATTACCGTGAGGACTCTCGTCGGATTCACGCTCACTACCCGACTGACTGCTGCAGCGACCCACGCCTGCAACAAGCCATACACTAACGTAAAACATTTGAAATATTATGTATTAAAAACTCTTTAGTCCCAATAAAGCGAACCTAAAAAAGCAAATTAGTCTCTTGTCTTTGACAAATGTTTTTGTTTTTACAATACACACTTAGCTATATGTTATGTAACATGATGACGGGCCTCGTGGCACATTGGTTAAACTACCGGCTGGAGCAATGAGGTCGGGGGTTCGATTCCCACCCGAGCACAAATATTTGTGACAAACATGAATATTTGTGTGGTGTCTGGGTGTTTTTGTACGTATATAATACATAGTATGTATTTACAAAAGAAAAGTATAAATGTATTAATATCCGTTATCTAGTATTCATAACACAAGCGTTTAGTTGCTTAGCTTCGAACTAGAGGGCGCTGTGTATATTGTGTCCAAGATATTATATAAAAAAGGAATCTAGCTAAGTGTGTTTGTGGATTTGTAGAACTCATCATTGGCTTCAATCAATCAGCTGTTGCTAACAGTATCCCGGAACAAAATAAAAGCAGTATTCTCTCAGTATCAGGTCATGTGACAGTTGTCATCGTTAATAGTATTCTGAGGTGAGCCGCGGTGTGTGCGTGTGCAAGCTGGCAAACAAAGCCGGTTCAATGACCTACATGGCCGCACCCAGTGGAGCTGCGTACGCGCCTACGATACGTCGCGTAACCACTCGCCTTCTTGGCATACTGATACGGTCAAGCGTAAACTCGACCAACGCATACAAGGTGCCGTTGCCCTTTAAGTATCCAACAATATTAAACACCAGCCACTGGCATGACCATCATTTGTAATTAGATCGTGTTACAAAACACAATAATATTGATTATATTATAATTTCATAAAAAAGTGAGTCTCGTTCAGATTATAAGCTAAAGTTAACATTGGTATTCTTAAAGAACCCTAAAGTCTAACGTACCTTTTGTAATTCCACTAAATTATCTCGACACTATTAAATCTTATCAATATGGTATGTATTACAATTTAGGATGAGAGGTCTG
Organism: Euproctis similis; assembly: GCA_905147225.2. Lineage (NCBI taxonomy): Eukaryota > Metazoa > Arthropoda > Insecta > Lepidoptera > Erebidae > Euproctis > Euproctis similis. Next base: position 4,045,948 of record LR990118.1, on the reverse strand, counting down.
TTCTTGGGTTCTTGGTCTGTTGTTGGTCTTACTAAATCATGACACATTTACAACAATGTTGTATGTTTATTGCAACTTAGTTATACAAAGAAACTATCAAGTAACATACTAACGACTGCGCAACCAGAATCATTATGATAAGTCAGACTGTTCAGTTTTACAGTCGCATTATTTCATTATATTATTATGATTTAATCTTTCCATGTGTGTGTGCAACTCACACATTTACTGCAATTTAAAAAAAAGAACGCAACGTCTACAATTTAAAATGACTCACATTACATTCAGAATGAAAAGATAGGCTGTGTTTTAAAACGAGCGACTGAATTCAAATAGTTGACTCGAGTGAATAGAAAGAAAAAAAAACAACACTGACTCCAGCCAGTTACCATTTATTTGTTTTTTTTTTCTTTTATCAAATGATATCAAACCCCAATTGCCGTTATAGACTAGAATTGGTTACTGGTCTTTTTATCATGATAAACTCATATTTATATTTGTTGTTATTATTGATAAAATAAAGGGGTAATTGAAATTTTAATAATATTTTGTAAATCCCTTATATTATTTAATAGCACGTAAAAATGCTTACATAATACTCAACACTGTATGTAAGTACATATGACATATAGCAACAAAATAATGCGCATTACAAGTATGATAGATATACATATGTTATGTGGTTGATTCGCGACACACCTACTCATACAATCAAGCAGTTTCGTCATAGGAGCTTCCTGTTTATGTACACTGAAATTATACTAAATGTAAATTATGGCCTGATGTTATTGTATTTGTTTACAAATATAAGGGATAGGTACTTAAGGACTTGTGGCATCTGCTCATCGTTCAGTAAGGGGGAAAACTATAAGGGTAAAAGGAAGTGTTCATATTTTGGTACTATAGGCCCACTATTTTTTCTATAGGTTTGTCTGCTTTACACCAACATACATATATAAAAGGGGTGAAGGTGCGCTTGAAGCTTTTATGTTTACTAATATGACGAGTAATGACGACATGTAGGTACAACCTTAGTGGCGCTAAAAGTGAAAGTGGCTGACTCACAAAACGAGCGACTGATATTTATTGTAAATCTTTTTACTTTACAGTTAGGGAGGCCATTTAATGGCCAAAACTATCGTATATCATCACGCTAGTATTAAAATTTGTATTAGCACAGGCAATTAAAAACAGAATGTAATATTTATTAATGTATATGTAATACATGGGTCATAAGACAATTGTATGTGTGAACTCGCGTGTTCAGGCACGCAGTGAAGCTCCACGTGGCAGACAACAGTCGTCCATTTACTGCGGCCTCTTATATAAACCATCATCATATTGTGTTGCAGCTACCACATACCACTTATATTCTAGTTAAATGTAATAGGCAAGACCATTTCAAAATGTCCACACATTGACGACACTGGGGTACTGTTGGGATAATTTTATGTTCATCCTAACACCATATTTTGAGCTATTATTATTTTTGTGGGATAGCTGGTAAAAGAAGTAATCGGGTCATCTGATGGTAAGAAACAAGCTCCGCCAATGAACACCTGCAAGACACGTAGCGTTACAGTTGCGTTGTCGGCTTTTACATGGGATGGGAAGGACAGAGGAAGAGGGTGGTCCTCCGCTTCGAAACACGACTTGTGTCTCTTCACGTCGATATTCTGACAGGTGTAATAATTGCTCCATAAAGACCAAGTTTGAGTAGACTTCGTAACAGAAGCAAGTAATCGAAACTATCAAAATTATTTATGCAACTGACCATTCGATTTGTTCATCATGTTGGTATGTATGCAAAGAAACTTAATAAATACTGAGTCATTATTACTGTACAAATTTCCGCAAATTAAACTAGTAACAATGCAAATTAGTCTGCATATGTTTATATACAGAATATTGAATCAATTTATTTATACCTATCTATACACACTATTAACTATACGCGGCCTCGCTCGCATAACAATTAATGCAAAAAAAAACTATACGCACACGTACAAAATGTCTTACTTGTCTTTAATCGGGACTATTATTCCTACTCTGTCCACCCCACTATGTTCCTCAAATTCTGTCGGAATATGCAGTAACTCAAACATACACACAATAGATGAAGTATGAAGAAGTCTAAAGTAAAAAAAATAGGTACTAATTTTAACGTGTTTATTTATTCAAGTAATACTGTTACTGCAATACATATTATCTACGTCCTATGATAGTTTTCTACTTTCTAATATGGAGAACTTTAGAACAAATTGCAAGCCCTGCGTATCGTTTTCTCTAAGTATCCGAGTGTCTACATCGCTAATATAACAGAAATTTCTCAGTTACTAATATCGTCCTCACTTAGATAATATTTAGAAACAACCTAACTAACGCTAATACCCACTAAAAAAATGACGGACACAATTAGCTGATCAGAGTTGTGATCCAAAATTGACTATTATTATTTATTTTAAATAAAATTAATGTTGCTATTATCATTTTGTCATTGCCTGTATTTACGAAAAGAAATTCAAACGATACTGTGAGTTTGCATTTTGTTTAAGGCCTCTGACTTAGATACAGTAAGTACCCTTAAGCTATTTAATATCTCAACTTTCTAATCTACATTTAAGGTATATATATAATCATAAAAAGAATGATACATATGCGATTGTGTTGTAGTGTGATTCGAATTTTAAAAAATTAAAAAGAAAAAATATTAGTCACATATTTGGTTTTGTTTTTAATTTGAAAAAAGAACTTATGGTTTACAAGAAACGTAATTCTATGACTCACCAGTGGGGGTGAATAAAAAGTTTTACATACATCACGTGTTTTTATTAGCTTTTTATTAGCTTCACTTGTATGTTTGTAACCGACTTCTTTGGGTGCGATTTTGACCCACTTTGAACGGCTAGATTTCGTTCAAACTTTGTAGATTTATCGAGGACCGATGACAATACACTAATTTGATAAAATTATAGAAAACCGAACTAAAAAATAGAAAATAATTAATAGTTTAAAAAACTAAAAAACACGCTTTTTATAGAAAACCGAACTAAAAAATAGAAAATAAGTTTTAATAAAATTAAATTAAGAATAGTGTTGAAAATTTCAATAAATATAGATTAATAATAGTGTGAATAAAAAAAAATAAAAAAGCGTGGGGTTCTTTTTAAGATCTTATCAAAATGGTAATCACTCTACTCATATCTGTCAACAAAATATTTATAACTTTGACACCATGCACCCCACGCGTTTTTTAATTTTTTTTTTTATTCACACTTATTAATCTATATTTATTGAAATTTTCAACACTATTCTTAATTTAATTTTATTAAAACTTATTTTCTATTTTTTAGTTCGGTTTTCTATAAAAAGCGTGTTTTTTAGTTTTTTAAACTATTAATTATTTTTTAATAAAATACTATTTTTAAGTGGCGCAGTCACCAAACCTGACAAGATTTATACATCTAGGTGAAAATTCAACTAGGCCAATTAGACTTACTCGCGATATAGCTATTGCAGTAGATACGTAACGTACACTTTCACTGATCAATGATTTACTTCCCAATCTTAGTATCTTAAATGTACAAGAATACTTTAAATTTAGATAAGCTATAAAATTTATAAATTGAAAAAATATAGCCATTCCTTTTGTGGACTTTTTACTATTAATTTTCAATTTAATTCAATGCGTATCGTCATCTTGTAACCTACTGGTTTTATAAAAGTGTTTTAATATTTTTTATTATTTTTTTTGCATAGCATCTATCCAACTATTATCATCACAGAAATAGATCAAGATAGAACGGCGAATAGGCGTGGCAAGCGTGCCAAAACCCTGCACTATATTGCATGCTTTTCGAAACTCGCTCTCATTACGCAACGAGCGTTCCTGCCATGCGTTCAGGACGTAAAAAAATAGATAAAACGTCACATATATGCCTTATTATGCTGTGGCAAATTGTAAAAACAAAAGTAGTGAATCAAATATGAAAAAAGGAAATATTTCGTATGATCAGTAAGTACAGAAAATCAGTAGAAAGTATTTTTTTGAGATTATAAATTATTGTTTTACTTTTACTATGTTCAATAATTACGATCACACGTTGTATATTTTTTCGTTATGATAAATATCCATTGCTGTCCGCATTCAACGCTCGTATACAAAAACATTGCGCGTATAAATTATACGCGTAATGTACGTCGAATCGAACGAAATACACAATACACCTGCCAGTTGATCGCTGTGTCTGTTAATCGCTGTGATTCGAATGTTAGAGATGGGCACTCCATGTCGATTTATCCATTTATCGATAAGTCTTAGGACTTATCGATAAAGTAATTCAATAATAATTTGAGTATCAGCTCATATCTTGCTTTGTCCCTACTTTATTCTAACACCACAAATTTCAACCAAAGTGTTTCGTAATTACATTGGCAGCAGTTTATTTGACAGTATAAGTTTTCACCAATTTGACCAATCGCCGGTGGAAAATCATCTCGTTCTTCTCAAATGGGCAGTAACCGAGGTATATGTAGACGTTCGGCTTCGTTATTTAACCAGGACTGTGAGGCCAACCCTTACAAAAAGGCAAATATTTAATAAATATGTATAGTTTCAAGGACAGTAAAATATTTATAATTAAATTTTATATACTGTTGGAAAAATATGTTTTAGGTTTTAATATGTCGGATTGAAGTATTTAACATGTTTTACTTTCTATGATTATCGTTAAAGAAAATCAATAAAGTTAGTAAAATATAAAAATAATAAAATTAACACACGTTGCCGATATTAACATCGATAATCTAATCTGAGTGTCTCCTAACTAGTCGCGCCGCTCACAATGAAAATGACGTCACGCTGAGGGCGTGGTTTTTCAAAAAAGTGACACGCTCGAAATGTATGGAAATATGCCATCGCGGCCGTTCTATCTTGATCTATTTCTGTGATTATCATATTATATTACGAGATGTAGAGTAATATTTCTAGAATTTTCCAAACCGATACATTAATTTTAGAACTAACCAGACAAAATTCTCCAATTATTCATGAATAAAAAGTATGTTACAGTCTTAAAACCGATTAGAATTGATGAAACTGCGTCTCTACATTCTCAGACAAATTGGTTTCAGTCGATTACAGAGTAGACGTGCTCTTTGATATTGTATTAGCTCTGAAATGAATAAGTATTTTCTGTATCAAGTTCATGGTTAAATTTGTTCTTTGAATAAACAGGATTGACTATATCATTCTATCAGTGATATTTTTAAATTTTCGAAAGGCAGAAACTGTTTTCTTTTTAGGTAATAGTGATTCTTATAGGATTCGTATAAGACTTAGAAAAATAAAACATAAACACATTCTGGTAATGCTAGTCTCTTTCTGAGAAGTCCGGCCGAAGTGTTAGATGTTTTAGGTATTACTAAACAGTAAACATCATCATTATTTTGTTTTTTTTTTGAAGTGTAACTTCTAATGGCTCGTGCAACCATTTAACGCTTTTAACGCTTTAAAGGGAAACTGAACCGGTCTATATATAAATCCACGAAGCAAATTGCTTAAGCCTGATTATTCGCAGTATATAGACATCTAGTAGCGCATAGTGGTACTATTAGCGCATAATTGATAGGTATAAATTATTAGTGGAATAGTACCACCATCCGCTGCTAGATGCTGCCACAGCCGCAGCTCCAACCACTAAGATGATAAAAGTTATTATATTGTGAAAATATTTATGATTACATTACAGCTAAAGTCATTAAAAAACAAAAAATCCTTTCGACTTTAAACCGGCGAATAATTTATATTCGCCGAATTAAGAACGAACATTATTTTGTTCAATAATAAAGTTTCAAATATTGACGCAGGGCGCTATCTAGCGGCAACTGTAGTTAACTATAGCCGTTTATCATTTTAGGTAATTGATTTATTATACATAATTACATGTTGATATTTATGTGAATATATTACAAAAATCTAATATGGACATCGGTGAAATACACTACATTTATAAGTATGAGGTTATAGTAATTTTCAAGTTATATAGTCACTGTTTTGATGATAATTCCACAGCACTCGGATTTTTAATAGATACTTCACTCGCTTCGTTGTAGTACCACTAGTTTCCAATAGATGTCCTTGCTATTAATACTTTTTATCTAATTTTCTTTTCTAAACATTTACTTAAAACACATAGAAAAGCAACTAGACACCAAACAAACAATAATGATTATCATAAATATTTGTTAAGTCAGATGTTTCCAAATATGTATGTAATTCAATTTGCAAAAAAAATGTTAGTTGTTTCTTTTGACAGCAGAACATTACAAAACGAGAGGAAAAGAGAAAGAATGATAAAGGTTAGAGAAGAGGAAAGAGAGAGAAGAGGAAAGAGATAGAGTGAGTCAATATCACTCAAAAATATTGTTTTTTGTGATTTTTCGCGAAGCGAAGTTAGCAGTGTGTAATTAGTTTGTTTACGTGTTTTTATTATCATCGCTTAATTGTTTTTTTTTTTATTTAATTTAATACTTATAATTTAATAGTGGAGTGATTTTATTTTCGAATTTAGTGGATAAGATTTATAAATAATGAGTGATAACAATCCAAGAGATAATGCGACGGATTTATAGTTACAATGCCAAGGTACGTGTCTTGAAGATTTATTTGATTGTTTTTTAATTTGAAAATATATATTGACGCATTCACATACATCTACAATGTACAAATAAGCAGAGATGTGACTTATTTGAAATACTTCTATTTAAAATACAAATACAAAATACCTATTTTGTATTTAAATACCTTTTTGTTGAAAGCATTTTGTTAAAGTTATTTTATTTGAAATACCTCTCGAGAGGTATTTTGAATAGTCATTTCAAAATACAAAATACTTTCTGATTAATTTGAGCCAAATTCATGCCATTTCTTTTTGTAAGTACAATTTTAGTATAGTTTGTTATTTATCGTATGTATTAAAATTTTAAAGTTTTTATAGGTTATTATAATTTTATAGGTAAAATTTACTAGGTGGTCCAGTGGTCGAGCACACCGCTTTTGAGTCAAGAAGTTGTTGTGGGTTCAAATCCTGGCTCACACTAATGACTTTTCGAAATGATTTTTGAAAGTTATACATACATACATAACCTCACGCCAAATCGATTGCGAAGTAGGCAGAGAGAACAGAGCACATAAAGCACGACTCTTGCACGCCTCACTCGCTTATTTGATCGTAATTGTTTTTTTTTTTATGATATAAGGAGGCAAAGGAGCTTGCGGGTCACCTTATGGAAAGCGACTACCTACTAGCGACTACTACTACGCTCATAGACATCTGCAACACCAACAACTCGTTCCACAACGGAACAGTGTGTAAAATGGGGTAAGCTGGTACTCATCTTTTAGCAGAGTCACCCCCCCCCCCCCCCCAAAGATGAGAACAGTAGGTATTCCATGTGAGGTCGGAAATGCGCTTTATATAGCTGCAAGCGATTACCTGACGTGAAATACCGTCTTTTTTCTAAGCCAATTTCGCTTTGCCCTCCAGATAACCGCGAAACTGGACAAGTCGACCCCAAAAATTCCGATATCGGTTAAGGCGGGTAACCGAGTGCCCTCAAAAAAGGGAGGCAACAAAGTGTGCATTTTCAGCGGGAAACGCGCAGACCTGTGTCTTCTTAGGGTGGAATTAGCTAAGTTGAGTCGGCCTTAGTCCGAAATCTGACTAGGCTGAGTTTTGATTGTAGACACAGTTTATTCCGGTACGAATCGACGTTTTCCCGAGAAATGCGCGGGTGGCCAGTATATATGGCATCCGCCGTACCGCATAGCCCCGTACCGTATCGTGAAATACCACGACCTCTCAGAAGACCAACGTAAAGTGGCTCATGTCGCGTTTCGTTCGGTGAGAGAGGTACCCGGAGGCCCACCCCCCTTTCCTCATCCTTTCCTTTCCCCTATCCCTTAAGGTCGGCAACGCAACAGTAACACTATATGTGTTGCTTGTGTCCATGGGCGGCGTTGGTTTCTTACCATCAGGTGACATGCCTGCTCGTTTGCGTTTGCGTTAGTATTTTGCACTTGAAATAGTAAATCAGAAAAGTATTTTGTATTTAAATGCTTTTTTAAATCTCTGCAAATAAGTAACTGAATGTTTTAGTAAGTACAAAACTCGAGAAAAACTGAACCGATTTCGCTAATTTTTTTTTAATATTTCTTGAAATACGAGGTTGGTCCATAAACAGGGATGATGAATATTATTATTATTAATAGGTTGGGGAAAAAGTATTTTCGTATTTTTGTATGAAAAGTCAAGACATTTTTTTCAAAGTTTATTTACATTTATTTACAATATATATGTACCGTTTTGTTGAATAACTTTCTGCCATTTTGTGGGCAGAGACATTATCCCGTTACTGTAGAAACTTTGGGACTTCTGATCAAAAAAACGGGACAAATAGTTTTGGCAGTCCTCTCTTGAGGTCAACCTTACAGAACCTAAAGAATTCTGAAGAGACCGAAACAGGTGAAAATCTGAAGGCGCAAGGTCAGGGCTATATGTTGGATGCACTAGGACCTCCCAGTCGAACTCTCTTAATTTTTGCTGAGTGGCTAAAGATGTGTGTGGTCTAGCGTTATCGTGATGAAAGACCACACCCTTCCTGTTGATCAATTCCGGCCGTTTTCTCTCGACTGCTTCCTTTAATCTCATCAGTTGCTGGCAGTAAAGATCAGAATCGATGGTTTTTCCGGACGGTAAAAGCTCATAATGAACAATACCCTTCCAATCCCACCATACACACAGCATCACCTTATTTCGTGTTAGGCCAGGTTTGGCCACAGTCTGTGAAGCCTGGCCAACTTTCGACCACGACCTTTTTCGCACGTTCTTGTCGTACGTGATCCACTTTTCATCGCCAGTTATCAATCTCTTCAAAAACGGCTCGGTTTCATTACGTCTCAATAATGAATCGCAAATGAGTACACGGTTCATTAAGTTTCTTTGAGTGAGCTCGTGTGGCACCCAAATATCGAGCTTTTTTGTATAACCAGCTTTCTTCAAATGGGTCAAAACTGTTTTGTGGTCAATTCCCAGTTCTTCAGCTACATCGTAACTACTAATATGCCGATCTTGCTCCACTCTTTCAAAAATGGCGTCCATTTTATTCGTAACAGGGCGACCAGAGCGAGGTGCATCTTTAACATCAAAATTTCCGGACTGAAAACGTTTGAACCAAATTTTTGCTACTCTTACTGACACTGCATCAGGTCCATAAACATCACAAATTTTTTTCACTGCTTGAGTTGCATTTTTGCCTTTTTTATAATAAAATTTTAAAATGTATCGAATTTCTTCATTAGATTCACTCATTTTTACGGAGAGAAAAACAAATGAAAAATAGCGGGAAACAACTTTTTTTATTTTTTTCTTTTCTTTATAATGTAACCTTTTTAATGTTACCAAAACCAGCCAGACACAAATAGTACAGTCAAAGAAATTTTATAATAAGTTTATACCTACGTTATGCGAAAAGACTTTTTCCCCGACCTAATATTACTCAAACAAAAAAATGGCAAAATAGAATAAAATATAATGTTATGTGTGTTTTTTATAGTTTGATATAATAATATTAAGTCAAACAATAAAATTATTGTAGGATTGTTATTTCTTTTCTAATATGCAGTTCTCGAATTGTAGAATAAGTATTAAAAAAGAAAGAATATACTTTTAGTGGGTACGAAGATCGCAGGGTCAGCTAGTTATTAAGATAAATACATTTTTACGGGCGAGACGATGAGGCAAGCACTTCCACTGGTTTAAGAGGTCCCAGGAGTAAATGCAAATTTTTTTTACAATAATATGAAGTTACACTTCTTTCGCGCGGAGGGACTCCACGTACGGTTTTTTTAATATATTATATGATATATGAACGGATACGAGCCCTTTAGTGAGTTTTAAAGAGTGATCAATTTGGAATATGGTTCTATTTATGTTATTGAACATAACCATAATGTAAAAACAAACACTCAAATTCCTCACGAATGAAAGGTTTTTATTGCGTTTAGTTGTCATCAGAATATATAATTTGAAAGAATACATATTAGTGATCTATAGCTTGATTGAATAAGAAATACATTTGTGTTTCGTTAGGAGTTATAACTGTAAATTTAATCATATTTTTAATCATTCCCAGAGTATTATATAAATTCAGTAACCCTCTAGTGCGCAGTTTTGTTTTAGTAGGTGACCTTGACAGTGAATATACGGTGGGGCGACGCGCTCCAGCGGCCATGTTGAATTGAAACCGTGCAGCGTAATGAATCTTTTTAGAAATTATATTCGCATTCTTTAACTATACGACTTGAAAAAAAGACTATTTAAATCTAAAAGTGTTTAGAGAAACGAAATAATTATATTTACAAAATAACAGCATGTAATCATAATATTTATTTTTTAAGACAATCTGACACATTTCAAACAGTCAACAAAACAGAAAAATCGCTCACATTTTAGCAAGTCATGTTGACGCGCTAACTAAAAAGAGCAATTAATAAATATCTCATTTGAGACTTAATTTAGAAGAAGAAATTAATCAAAAATTATATAATATTTAATCAATTCCGATAGGTATGAGAAACATTTAAAGAAATAGTTTTCCAATTATTTTTTTTGTTTGGATTTTCGCATCACGTAAATACATGTTGATATTTGATTTTTTGTTTATCTTCATAAATCCATGAGATTATAGAATTAAATTAACTTCATGCACACAATAGTTACGTGCAACAACACATTTTAAGAATATATTTAAACAAGATTCTTTCTCAATTTTGGCTATTACTGTCTACGCAGCTACGCCTGAATAGTTAGTTTATTCAGAAGCGTGACTTTGAGCCTACGAATAGAAAGTTTTAACGCTTAGCCAACCTGATAATAATCAGTAGCAAGCGTTTTAGCTGCTACTGCTTTTGGCAATTAAATAATTTAAGTCAACATTCCATATAAGGCAATCAAGTTAGAAGAAAATTTTAGTCCACTTAAGAGAACAAAATGTTTGAGAGACGTTAATAAATGACGTCGATTCTAATCGTGGGCGCAGTACATTTGCGTGGGTCTTTTACAACTGCACAGCAATTTGTAACCAGTTTTGTACCTTTTGTGATGGTAGACTTTATTTACTCTCATATACAGAAGATACATTGCACAGAATCTTTCGAATCGAACCGGCTTAGTATGGAAAAGAAAAACTACAATGTCCGAATATTAAATAATAATGAATTTTAAATATTAACATAAATATAAACAAAAGAATCCAATTCCGTGAATGTTACTAAAATGTTGATTGTTAAACAATAGGTGATCGATTTTTGCACGAGCTTCGAAATTTAAAAACAGAGTAAAAAAAAGATTCAGCTCATTCTATTTTTAAATTTTATATTTAATTATGAAATGGTGGATAAAACAAAACAGAAACAACTCGGAAGCCGTCTCAAAGAATTCAACTGCATTCTGCAACATTGTTTACGTCACATATTTTGCTCGTAAAATTCTAAGTATTAACTGCAATATTATGTTGAGACTGGTCAGTACTGTGTATTAGCTAAAATTATTATTATTTGTGTATAAAACTTTACTATACATAATAAGTATATACTGTATGTATGTATATACAATAAGTATATCTTATTATATACATGGAATACCCTCTAAATTCTCGTGCCAAATTCCTGCGATACAGCTTCACCAGTTTTAATGAATTTAGATTTGAAATTCTGAATGATAAAGAATGAAGATAGTTCCAAACCTATTACTTTTCATTCATTCTAGTATTATGGCCATTTGGGACTTAAACATAACGGCGAGATGAGGCATAACAGCCGCTGCCTACACCTTCGGGTAACAAAGTTATGCTATGTTCTAGTATTATAATACATATTTGGTTTTGATTTAGCACTACATAAATTCAACTCAAAATTCTTAATCTTCTACCAGCAACCCCTATAGTCATGCGATAAATATTTTTATAATAACGTTCTCTTTTTTATGCCAGATGATTATTAAATAACCAGAGTAGGTAACCATTAAAATGATCTTAAGATCCACTTAAGTTACATATGCATAATAAAATGATGTAACAAGTCAATATCTACTATTATATAAAGACGTAAACTTTTTTTTATGAAGCAAATTTAGAAACAATCTACCGGTTTCAACCGGTAAATTTTTCACGAATAGAAAACAAAATCTTTCAGTCTTGCAGGCTGTTTTAATAAGCCTCAATAAGCTATAATATTAATGTTTTGACCACAATTCTGATTGCGTTATTAAGTTCCAAACTGACACCGGATTATTTAGTATTACATATTTTGATAAAAGCTATTTTTTCCAATACATTGAGTGCGGCTTGTGACATATACACAATTGATCATAAATAAACAATAATGGAATAGTAAACAGTAGCAAAATTTTTACTATTTAGAATATTGATGAGTTGACAAGATTTGTAAAGAGTGGAGTATCAACTTGATTTCCTTTGACGTGCTTATTTGTAGTAATTATGAAAATTAATAACATACAACAGTTGCTAAAGGTCTTAATATTCTAATTTAGTTAGCTTGGAAATTTCAAAATAGGTAGCTAGCTTTACTTTATTGTGATTCGCAACGGCCGCAATAAATTTAAATTGAACTGCCATAATAAATACTCATTTAATTGATTTAATCCAATGCTACGTTCAAATATATAATAATTTACTAAAGAACACAGTTACATACCAAAAATCTCGTTTGGGCCTATGTAAAAACTCTTAATCCGTCCTAGGCCTAAATTATGACTTGCGCAAAATGAATGATCAACAACGTCGCAAAATAGATGCAAATCCTACTTACCACTATCTACACTCTCTTCGGACATCTTCTTCACCATTTTGATTGCTTGATACGTTGATACAGCGATATTATGAATATATTTATCGAGCAGAATTAAATACTACTCATGAAAAGCCGCTTTCAAACTTGTAGCGGCAGCCTTCTCGACGTGAAATCGGAACGGCGTTAAAAGTTAAGATAGTGAATTAATCGCCAAAATAATAATAAAGCACCACGGTCGAGAAGGATTTGTGACGAGAAGTGTGCCGGAAGGTATAAAACTTTAAACAAACACTATTAGAAGGCGGAATTAAAAAATAACTGCTGGTGTTGTTAGCGATCCATTCTATACACGCCCGCCCGTCCGATGTTCTTAAATCCAACTGAAGAGTTTTGTTCAGTCATACAGCCGGCTCGCCCGGCGCGCATATACACACACCGCACTCCCCTTACCCTCCCCTTCTCAATCACTAGCCAGCCAGGCCAGCAAAGCACTATGATGAGGCGACGTTGTTATGAGGCCTCTCTTTCGTTTTTAAACGTGCCTTCTCACTCACACCGCTGACGTGTTTATATTTTTTGTAGTACATTTTTTCATTTCTTTCTCTCCACGTAGCATCATTGTTTATAATTAATGCAAAACATCAATGTTACCTATGTTTAACATAACTTACTTAAGTAAATATTGACATTTATATCTCACCATTAGGTATCTACGTTATATCGAACGTTACCTTTATCGGTAAGTAAAACTACATAAATATGTAGTATTATAAATTGTACTAGGTATAATTAGCAATGTAATTTGCAACCCGTCTATGCCCTTAAATTACGTATTCAGACATTTTGAGAGGTTTTAACTTACCTACAGTAGGTAATATATTAAAATTATGAGCTAAATGAGCAGAAAATTACATCATCCTCATTTATATACAAATGAAATGAGACATTGACCATTTTCCAATAAGGATACATATACTTAAATATCTAATTAGGTCCAGTGTATAAATTAGGTACAACTGACATACTAACATGAGGTGGGTAGAGAATTTAACTAATCTTGGATAATCGGACAAATAAACGTTACGCGATTAAAGTGCATACACAAGAAATCTCAAGTAAAAGAACAAATACATTCCTAATCTACTACATTGCATCACCTTTTCAAATCAATTTTAAGTTGGCCTTCAGAATACAAACAAAGACTCATTGGTCATAGAAATAAAAATATTATTATTCTTATTTACAAACAGAGTTATGCAATAGGGATCGTTTGTTTTTTTTTTTTAACCCTCCCATGAATGACCTTCACGGCGCATGTTGATTGTTGACTATTGTTGACAAACAAGATACGGGAACGGGTGAACGACGCAAAAACGCACGTGGTACAAGCCTAACCAGTCCAACCGGCTACCGGCGACGCCATCTTTGTTGTCACGCCACCTCTCTCCCGCTCAGATATTGGTCGTTACTGTTCTAAAGCATGCCGTCTCACTCGCGCATACTTCTTGCTGGGCTGGCCTACGTGACCGACAACAACAATAACATAACCCAAACAAATACTACTGCAATGCAATAACGAAACATTACGTTCACAAATGACATCTTTTAAATTCTAAAGGGTTTTAATAAAGATATATCAATTAAAATACAGTGAATCCTCGTGAATTGAACAATTGCTTAAAGTCTTCATTACAGACGTTCTATTCTCGTTAATTTAAAACAAAGACATCATGCTTCATTTAATCGGCTCAATGTAAATAAATATGAACAAGATGACGTTAAAGATCCTGATAATATTTCTTATCTTCAAAAAAACATTGTCAGATGATCTTATTTTCCTAATCAGTGTTATGCGCAATAAAGTTTAGTAGAAATACATAAAGTTTGTAGAATGATCCATGTACATAAATAATCTTTTGTTTTGACAGATTAATAATGAGATAAAATCTGTGTATTGTATATTATCTCCTTCTATGTACATAAACATAACCTCATGTTTTAAATTTTCCTAGTACCTACAAGCTACTTATAACAAGTAAATAGATGGTATGTAGGTATTGTTTGAAACCCCTGAATTCTCAAAATAATTTAAAATCAGACAAAAAATAAATATACCTACAAAGCTGGGTAATAAAATATCGATAATTGGAAATAACAACCCAAACAAACACTCATCATTTTAAATATTGTTATATAAATTGTAGGTTTAGATTTAATAACATATTACATCAGCTATCTGCCAGTGAAAGACCCGACAAAATATTTTCAATATAGGTATGAAGTTTTTTTTTTAATTTCGTTTCAGAGATTTTTTATAAATAACTTGAACATTGATTTACGAAACGAAATTTTTGTGCTTATAATGACGATAAAACGGCTGGAACTTAAAACTAAAGATATTGTCAATATCTTTAGTTTTAAGTTACCAAATATTTTTTTAATATTATATGGCTAAGGCTAATATTAAAGACATTTGGTAAAAAGCTACTAGATTTCACAACTGGACAATCCAATTTAATTTATTTGTTGTAAGATAAAAAAACATTCTAGGGGTGAGTTTATAGCTAGTCGTAGATGTATTCATAGAAAATTTTGCACGGGGATATTATGCACCCTTCGCAAAATTTAACGAAGCATATTGAACCAAAATATAGGTGATTAAGTTTAATATCGTTCGACAGCTGAGCATTCCAATTTCAACAAAACATTTCTCCTGTTAAAGGGTGGGTACGGTACAGTAGCCATTATATTCTTGACCTAAAACGGGATACAAATATATTACTGAGTTGATGATGTCCGCGAAATACTACTTAGGCAAGCCGTCAGTGAAAATCACGTCAAAATTATCTAGCTGTTTCGTGGATTGATCGTAATAAATAAACTTACAAAAAAATAATATTACAATTATTAATAGTTATTATAATTAATAATTATTATTACGTAACATAAGACTTAACTTATATCACGGTCTTTCAGAAGATGGTAAAGAACAGTGGCTCATGCCAGGTCACTCTCCATCACCTCCCTTCCCCAACTTTTCCTATCCTACTCCCTTAAAGGTCGGTAACGCAACGGTAACACTATAAGGTATGAGTGGCAGGTGTCCATGGGCGATGATTGTCGCTTACCATCAGGTGACACACCTGCTGGTCTTGCCTCCTATCTTCTATAAAAAGTATCTACCTATATTAATACATACTAATATTTATAATAAACATACTAACATTTCAAGTTAATATATTAACTTTATAAAATTATTAATTCGAAAGTGCAGTGGAATTCATCACTAACAACTTCAAAGAAAGATCATTAAATTATTAAAGAATTAAATTGGTAAGAGATATCTGAATGTATATTGGACAAGAACTAATACGAGCTGTATATATATATATTATAGATACTTATAATAGAATATAGGAACAGAAGCCAAAACATTAAAAAATAAATAACCAGATGCCGGCGAAAATCTTATCAAAGACAACGCAGCAGTTTTGCCGTAACGCGCATGAGAACGTAGAGACTGACAGTTTTTATTTTGACTACCTTTTTCAAAATTCGAAATGAGAATTTGTTCCTTTGGAATTTGATTGAAAAGGCACTGTCTCATTCAAACAATACCTATTGTTATCTTATCTACGCTCCACAGAGTAGGTAGTAGCACTGCCTACATCAGTTCCCGCGGATCAAATTTTTTTTGTAGGACCTACCTACTTTTTGTGTACCTATATCTATTATTATGAGCGTGTGTTTGATCGAGATCACGTAGGCCTTAATACGGTTAGTCCCGCACCTGTACAACACAAAGGATATTGAGGTGAGATTTCGCTTTTTTGTGAGATTTTACAAAAAAAAACCCATATCAGTCAAGTGTGTGTACATGCACGCGGTAGATTCTTTATTATTTGAATGAATGTTAATAGGTTTATTGAAAAACTGAATGTTTTTGTTGTTAGCTTAAAATTTGTTAGTTATGTTGTTTTTTTTTTCAAAAATTCTATTTCTATAACTATCTATAAAAGAAAGTAAAAACTCTCTCGCTCTTTCTGTGTTTTAGTTATCATTTCATCTTAATTTATCGCTCCTTTTTTGTTTCTGTTTTCTGAAACAATAATAAGTAAAACGAACTATGTTTAAACAATTCTCAGTTTGCACAAAACTCGTAATAACGACGCTACTTTAAGATGCCTATTTATGGAGCCTATTTGAGTATTTTTCGGGTTCCGTGCCCAAAAGATTTGAACGGATCCCTATTATTTAGACTTTGTTGTCTGTCACTATACTGTATCTATGAATAACGTTAGCTCGGTGGTTAACATTCCAGAGATGATGTAATTCTGTCAATATAAAAAAAATCGCTGACCCTTCGTACGCGTGTGTGACTCACACTTACCGGTTTATTATAAGATTTCGCCAAAAAAATAAATTATGGAGGCTAGGTTGCTTTGGCATTAGTTACTTCAAAGCATTGATATGATTAGGTTTTGCAAATTGTGAGAATTCATGATAATTTTCCCCGAAAAACATGAGCACTGTAAACATTACACGTTCCGTTGACATAATTAGCGAACAAATACAAAAATATATGTATTAAAAACAAATATAGAATATGTAATAGGTACAAATATTTGTGGCACTGCGCTATGGTGTGCTTATTGCCTCATGTTTTTGTGTGTTCTCGTACATCTTATGACGTTATATATCGCCATGCTGATACCCTTGCAGGGTAGGCAGAGACATGTCAGTATTGCACTTGGCAGACTTTCTAATAAAGGTCAATTTGTCCTTAGTAGGTGAGTCTTATCAGTTCTGCACTTCGACTTAGCTTTCATTTTAGGATACGTACCTAGCTATTGAGAAATAATTTGAACTTATAGTGGTAGAGCCACGCAGTTTGTTGCACGAAAAGACCGTCTCGACGGGTGAAATACTACCAATTCTCAGAATATCGACGTAAAGTGGGTTATGCTGTCTTTCGTTCAGTGAAATAAGAATCAAAAGTGACCTTACCACCAGGTGATCTGTTTTCGCTCGTTTTCTCCCATATCCAATAAACAAGTAGCATAGATATAGAATAGATGGAATTTGGAGAATATAGATAGGTACAGATATACATATAGGAAATTGATGG
The DNA here is from genome assembly GCA_905147225.2 of Euproctis similis. Taxonomy (NCBI): domain Eukaryota; kingdom Metazoa; phylum Arthropoda; class Insecta; order Lepidoptera; family Erebidae; genus Euproctis; species Euproctis similis. The sequence continues at coordinate 4,027,949 of LR990118.1, read as the reverse complement.
GGCCCAGCTGACCCAGGCTTGCACCAATCATGTTCAAAACTTGGCCCAAGGTTGCATACCGGAACTGGTCCAACGTCTGGGATGACAACTAAGGCCTAGCCTTGACTTACAGCACTGGGCCAAGGCTCGGTTACCCAAAGTTGGTCAAAGCTTAGTCCCATTGTTAAAGACTTGCTGTTCCTACATAGGTAGGTAGGTATTCCAGAGCATTTAGTCTCAATTAGAGCAGCAGAATCTGTTTGTTTAAAAATTACTACATATTGTTTGTTATAAAATTAGATAAAAATACTATTTTTGCTCGATTGTTTTCCTGAAGAGTTAATTAAAAAAACACTATTTGATCAAAATCTGATGTCAGAATTCGTTGCTTTATGTAAATGAATGAATGACTGAATCTGTACTTTTTTGTTATTCGTCACCTTTTATAAACGTGATATTTAAAAGACGATTTTCTCTCGATCCATGTAGCGAACTACACGACTCTACCACTTCAGAATATTTTTGATATTTTACATCTTGACAAGGGTCCAATATCCTTTTATTGCTATAGTGAATCCGCACAAAAGAATACATGGGTACATACATACAACCCCTTTCAAAGAAGAATGAAAAGTGAATGAATGTATGAATGAATATTAATATTAAAATAGTCGACAATGCGCACGTGAGGGGTTATTTCTCTTTGTAGCTCTTTGTCTATAGTTAATTAGTTAATAACTTTAAATACTTATGTACCTATATTAATTACTAGCTGACCCGGCGAACTTTGTTCCGCATCAAAAGTAATAACTGCTGTCCCGCTATGTTAATACTGCAATATCTTTGAAAATATTAAATTGCATGCTGTAAAGGGCTAGGATCATCTATATTACATGCACAGTCTATTTAAGACACTTAATTGGATGAAAATTAATATAATGTAATGTTTAAAATCATTTCGTAAATAGGCCATTATTTCTCGTAAAAAGTAAAAAAATAAAAATGGTCATTGTGGGTTATCCCTAAGAGATAGACATATGCCCTCGCGGACTTTTTTGTAGACCTTTTAAAGGTGTATAATAATCTAGTACATTGTTTTGATTTATCACTTAGGGTTCAGGCAGCAACCTCTAACTATTAAAAAAACCGCATCACAATCCGTTGCGTAGTTTTAAAGATATGCGCATATAAGGGGACAGACAGCGGAAAGTGACTTTGTTTTATATTATGTAATGATACCTACTATAGATAGTTTATTAAAGTACCTAATTACTAATAATACTCTATATAACGCAAACATTTTCTACAATAACTTTATATCTAGGTTTCTGAAACTTTCGTGTTTAAAAAATCTCTATTTAGATTTCTAAATTACGTTTAAAAAATAAAAAGATAAACCGAACTAGTTTTCACAAAAACAAAAATACGTATACTTATAGGTATAAATACCAGCACAAAAGTGTGAAGTATTCATACCTAATACTTATGTGAAAACTACTATTACTTACGTAAATTACATGAATAATAGTAAATATGAAACCAAGTGATTTTCTAAACACTCGACAAAGTATTGTGTTTGAAGTGAAACAATAGAGGGAGAAAGAGAGAGTACTACTAGGTAAGACTAATAGGTAAATACGGTACAGACTCTCACGCGAATTAGTTTCTAAACTTTGTTATTTGATTAGTATAAATTCTGTTCGATGTAATGCTATTTTCATGTTTGTTCTAATCGCTATAGATAGATAAGTATATTTTTTTAAACTATCGCCTAACACAACCCGGTTTCGTGTTTAGAAGCGAACAATAGGATCAACCGGGTTCATGTATTTATATGTATTAAGTATATACTTTTTCAAACGTACGCTTGTTGGAAAATAACTTTTTTTTTAATCGTACGAACAACAGGTAACTGGCAAGGAGGTGTCCATTTTTTTTTTTATTTCTACCGATCATCGTTATATTTTACTTTGTTTGTACATAGGTACTGTAGGTAGGTACTATCAGCATTCTACAGACATTTCTATGATTTCCACGATATTTTGTTGTTTAATGCGTATTAGTTTGTAGGCTCCTCACATAGTCTCGTACGAGACTTTAATTAGTTTAGGAACGCGATGCAAATAGACTTGATTACCTCAGTAATCAAATTAGGATAGAAATCTATGTTTACCTATTGGTGGTAGAGCCATGCAGTTCACTGCATAAAGTGACCGGCTTGACCGGTGAAATACCACGATCTGTTAGAATATTGACGTAAAGTGGCTCATACTACGCATACCGCGTTTCCTTCGATGAGAAAGGTGTCCGGAGGTCCCCCCTCACCCCTCACCACTAAAGACCAGAACCGCAACTGTAACACATCTGTGTTGCAGGTGTTCATGGGCGGCGCTAGTTGCCTACCACCAGGTGAACCGCTTGCTCATTTGCCTCCTATCCTATGAAAAATCTTCTAATTATTTTTGGAAGTTTTCTTTAAAAAGAAGGCCAACTTGGACGGATACTATACCTACTTAAAGCAATAGTAATCTCAAAATATGCACTTTTCAGAAATCTTTGTTATTTAAGTTCACTTTGCTTTGAGTAGAGACAGTAGAGTAGATATGTATTAATTACCTTAGAGTACCTACCTACATAGCTGTTCTCGCATCGGAATTCTTAAATAGGTACCGCTTTTGATATTTTTTTCTATAAAAATGGAATCAATTATGTGTAGTGAGCAGCAATAATTTTAAACTTTAGCGTATCTCAAACTATTCAACCATTAGAATAGACACGAAGCCGTTTGAAGCTTCGTTAAACCTTCAGGAATATAATATTATAATAGTTCATTGTATTGGAAAAATACCTTACCCACCTATTAAATATTAAATTTATTCAATATATTTTTTCTTTCAAGAGCAGAATTATAAGACAGCATAAGTTTTATAAATAATATGCAAAATGCGGAGACATCATTATTGCCGACCATTGTTTTTATTATACGGTCACCGGAATCAAGGTTACGGAAAAATCTATATTTACAATTGTGATGTGAAACTTTTTGCGCTGTTCTCTTAAACATGTTTAAAACATGTGGGGGGCTCTTGGGAGCGGCATCATGATGTCGATCACCTCACTACAAGATTATGATCTATATCTTAGGTACTATCTGAATAGGTACCAGATTTTATTTTATGCACTATAATCTTTACAATTTTTTCTAGACATTTACATACTTTACAAAATTTAAAAAAAAATGTTTTGGCGGGCATGGGAAAGAATTATGTCCGCGGTGAATATAATATAAACATTGGAACGTATTGGACAAAAACTATTAAGAGAGATCGTTAATAGAGCAACGTATTATTTTTTCATGATTTTTGTCTGTCGGTCTTTGTTTCTACGTAGGTAAATTTACTTCCGCGAGATCAATACTTAGGTACTCACCTAAAATTTCATGAGAAAATTACTTTTGATTAAAATTAAATGTTACAAGTTTTTTTTTTACCACAACCATCGCGTTGACACCCTCTATGTATTAAAAAAACTGCATCAACATCCGTTGGGTAGTTTCAAAGATCTAAGCATATAAGGGGACAGACAGCGAAAAGCGACTTTGTTTGATACTATGTAATGATGATGATATTACAGATAAACTATAAAGGAGACACGGATCGTCCATCAACTTTGATTATAGGATCTAATCTATGTTGAGTGATTCCGAATTAAATATCTTACAACGATGACTTTCCGTAGGTGTTCTTTTATATGACTAGTTGACTAAGAGTGAGCTAGTTACTAATAAGATTACAATTTAAAGATGATGTGAGTTGAAGCAGAATTGCTGCTACATGTTACATTAGTCTTTAATGGGTCAAATCTGTCAACAATGTCACGACTTATGTAGGTGCTAACTATTAATTTATTATAACATAATTTAATGCAAAGAAGTAATGTTTAGAATATAATATTGAATAATAGCAAATATTAAGATAATCTGTATGTCACGAAGCAGTGCGGCGGCATGACGTCAATCGTAGATTCTATCTATCTATATTATTGGTAACTTGCTCTAATGTTTGTGTATATTATACCTATATTTCAAACATCCAACAAATGGTCAACACGCCATTTAAAAAAAAAAACACAAAATGGACGCTGTCAAAATTGTCAATAATTATTCGAATGAAAGCATTGCACACGACCAAATCTGATTGGCCAATCATATTCACAAAGGCCAAAACTGTCCAATGTCCATAGAGTTTTAAAATCAACAATTGCTATCCATAGCAAATCCATAATAAACAATATTTCAAATGTTAAAATGTCAAAACTTCTATTGTTGTAGGTGTGCGCCTTCTTGGCAATTTTTTTGCTTCCTCCACCCCCTTTGTCAATCCAATTACGAAAGGATAACAATAATAGGTGGCGCACATTGGGAGAGGCCTATGTCCAGCAGTGGACTGCAATAGGCTAATGATGGATGATGAACAATAATAGGTACAACCCTATTCTATTGTTGACCGAAAAAAGTAGTATTTTTTTAAAATTTTAAATTGCACGAAATGGCTGACATCTGAGTGTAACTGGCCAATTATAAATGAGTAAGTATTTAGTAAAATGAATTAGGTCGAGTGATTGGTTGACCGCAAAACAAATGGACACTTTGCTTTGTATGAGGATGGATCATAAACCGCACTTCACTGTGGTCTCAGATATTTAAAAAATCATCATACCTATATAGATAGATATGTATTTAAATATGTAGCTATAATTCTATATTTCTCTACTAATTTAATATAATCTAACCTGTCTATTGGGTATTGATTTATACTTTTTCTTTGTAACGATTTATAAATAATTTTAGAGTGTAGGTAGGTAGATACTGTAGGTATTTTAAATTTGCTACGGATTCAAACCTATAACTATACGTATGCTAGTTATACATACATAAATACACTAGTTTCACCAGCGAAATTATCCTTTAAGGGTGTGTTCACAACAATGAATGGAAGTTTATTAGTGGTAGAGCCACGCATCAGTGAAAGAGCTCCGGCTTGACTGGTGAAATACCACAGCCACAAAGTGGCTCATACCACGTTTCGTTCGATGAGAGAGGTATCCAGACGCCCACCCTCCTGCCCGTTCCTTCCTCATCCTGCTCCCGTGTTTATTGTAACATAATCTGTGTTGCAGCTCGTCTATGGGCGGCGGTAGTTCCTTACCATCAGGTGACTCGCTTGCTCGTTTTCCTCCTATTCCACAAAAACTTTTTTTATGGAGATCCATTAATTGTCTACCTGTAAATAATTTAATACACTAGCTACTTAGGTACTGTAAACTCTTTAGTATTTTTAGTACGATGTAAACTCTTTGGTATTTTTAGTACGGATGTTTCGAAATTTATATTTGAATTTTAAAAAAGATTTTGATTTAGAAGATTCGAATGTCAATGAATAAAAAAGATGAATTAGATGATTCCTTTAATGTCGAGAGTTGTGAAAAATACCAAAAGAGAATAATAAGATTATCATCCGTATCATTGGGAATTAAAATATAAGTAGACGTCTGATGTGGAGCAATGGACACAGGAATTGAAGAAAAGGTCATGTATAAATTATTTATCTAATACAATCCATGATTCAATCTATCTGTATTATTATTTGATAACACATGCACTGAGCGAAATAAATACCCTAGGATTAAATATTTGATGAGAAGAACGAAGTCGTTACAGTACCTATTTTACGAAGGCAAATAAAAAATATTCGGCACCTCTGAAAATGTGACAAGAATTTAAATTTGAACTAGACACAGTTAACAAATACGGCATATTTTCACCTGCATCGGATTAGTTTCGATACACGAGGAGGTACCAAGGCCAGGGTCATCGGAAATTTAAAATGTCCAAAAAATTTACAATTCTATACTCTACGCTCAAGCAAATATAAACATCACATTCGGGTTCAACGTACTCTTTTGTAACAACAAAAGTGATGACCATGATTTGAGTAAAAAAAAAAACTTCAGTAGGTATTATGTTTTTTTTTTCAATTCTCAAATTAGTTAATCTAAGGGAACACTTTCAATTCGTTTATTAGGTATGCTTATCTGTATGTAGCACCTAGGAGGTTTAAGCTAGGTTAGGTTAAGTTTGGTTTAGATCAAGAATAATGATGTAAATAATAAAAACAAAGACTAGACTTCAAGGTCCTAGTAACCAGGTCGTTAAATCCCAAAAAAAGTAGCTACCTAGAGCGCAATATCACCATACACATGAAAGTTACTAGAATTCTCTACGCTCATTTTGTATCTAGCTTATGTATTATGAAGCTGTACAGCCGATTGATTAAGTTATTATATTATGATATCTTGTCTATTTGTTTTCTAAGAGCAGGTATGAGAGTATATTTACGTACCTACCTTTTTTCTTTTCTAGATAATAGTCTGTAAATAAATATAGCTATGTACTTTGCTCGACTAATATAGCTAATTTATATTCATCATTGTAATTTCTATGTTGGTAAGAGATGACCTTGTACATAAAATCATTTGCAATTAGCAATAGGTACTTACTGACTGCTGTGTACAAAAAAGTAAAGCTCGTTTGTAATTTGTATTCATAGGAATTGGAATCCATTCTTAATTTTTCACCATGATTTTAAATTCATCAGTCTTAAAAAAACGAAGCGTATATACCTGCGTTATAATAAAATATGTTGGTATTAAAAATTAGGTTGAGTTAAAATCTTCAACCTTTTTTTACGCGAGGAAATGCTTTATGCACACCCCCTGACTGGGTACGGCAGGGGGTAGTGTGGGACTCCCAAAACAGTAAGGTGCAATCCGATCCTAGGGTTACCCACTAAAACCTCGCGGTGGCCTTCGTCCGGCGTTGGGGTGGTCCAGGACAGTGCGTCAGCCCTCTGGTCCACCCCGTCTCGGCGAGAGGCCCCCCAGGGCGGCTCCGACCGCGCGCTGTAAAGAGGCACGCGGCCGCGCGGCGCCTCCGACGACCCTCCCCAGCCGCATCGGAGGTCATCCTTCCCGGGCCGCGATCCGAGCCCACCCGCGGGCTGTGCGCCCTCGCAGCCCGTCGGCGGCGGCGATCACTGAGCTCGCCGCCGCCTCCTTCTGGAGCATGACTGCTTCGCAGAAGGAGACCACGACCCACCACTCCTCCTCGCCCGCCAGCATTGCCGCGAACAAGGCCGGCGGGGACAAATCTCGCCCGATCCCGTCGACCAGCACTCGTCGCTCGGCCGCCCAAGCCGGGCAGACCTCCAGTCCAGGTCGGATGCGCAATGGTGGCATCTCGTCGTCTCTTCTCGTTTTATTCGACTCAGATACTCACCGGAGCACCCGTGCCCGGTGAGTATCTGAGTCAACCGGTAGGTGACAGAAAGAATCTTCTAGCTAGTATGTATGTATGTAATGAATATTCGCACCTCTACCTATACTTGTATGTAAAGAATATTCGCATTCGGCATAAAAAAGTATTATATTATGGATCAGCCTTAAATTATAAAACTCTAACCGCAAGATTGAACAGAAAATCTTATACATCAGGGAAAAGACATATTTTTATGTATGAAACTTTATCAAAATATTTTTCCTGACATGATATACCTACTAATATTTTTTTAATAGTCAAGTAATTATTGCAGTCAGTTGATTACTTTCGGAGTTTAGGGACTGAAAACCAATCTTTACTTTTATTCTAGTTTAAGGATTGTAAGCAAAATGATTTTTAACAATAGAACAATAGGCAGGTAGATACAAGTTAGGTTTTACTTAGGCGTTTTTGTTATTCGGTAATTTATTTAGCTCTGTGTTTTAATGTGATTATGTGAGTAGTTAATGTGTGTTCATCTATAATAATCTATATGATAAATACAGATTTTGAACATAATTGAAAAATAATGTATCTACCTATAGTAACAAAAATTGATTAATAGATCGCAAAAAATAGGCTCATGTAACACAATAAAATACAATATAATTTTACGTCAACCGCTTGTGCGGCGTGTCACCTGATGGTAAGCAATTAATCAAACCAATGGACACCTGCAACACGAATAGTGCTATAGTTGCTTTGCTGGCCTTTATAATGGGACAAGGAAGGGGTTGGAAGTGGGATGGGGAGAGGTGAGGGTAAGAAGTTGGGCCTTTGGATACCTCTCTCAGTGAGCGGAACGCCGCATGAGCCACTTTTATGTCGATATTCGGAGAGGTCAGATTAATTCTAACTACCTGAGTGCCCAAAGTCAAAACTCATAAAATGTTTAATCGCATAACAAGTGACCGTTGTCATTTTTATACATTATCTACAGCTAGTAGAACAAAATGTATATTAAGTATTACCTATTTTACGTATACCAAAAATGCCTCGATGTGTGTTATCTCACTCCATCTAAAAATGGTCTTATTAAAATAAATTAATCCTGTATCAGAGACTAACCATAGACGGTAGGTATACACATAATACTTATTATAACACATTTACGTATATATTATTTCTAATGAACGCGTCTCGTAACAAGTTTTGGTCAGATATAAATGATACAGAACTCGTACGAGCCTCAAATATGATGTCATATCCAACAGCATATAGGTGGTAGCGTAATAAAAACCTCGAACGATTGCCGCCATCTTGTCAATGCTGTGTAAATATTTCTACAAACATACCTAATACATACAAATTAATTCTATAGTGTTGTGGAAAGTTCCATAGTTGATGTTGATATAACTATACATGAGTTTTGATTATAATTTTAAAACAAAAGTTTCATTTAACATCCCTCGCTGAATACGTAATGGATTGAGACCATTATAATAGGAAATAAAATGGCGCGCAGTAATCCAGTTATCTGTTGGATGCAAAAAAAAAGAATTCTGTGGTAAACAAGTTTTTGTTGCGCAATAGAAATATAAAAAAAAACGTATAATTGTTGTTGTTTCTTTCAGTCGATCACGTTTCGTTTTCGCTCAAGGATAATTAGGCAGCTGGTTTCGTGTTTTATTAACTCATCTAGGTGAAAGGCAGGGTGTGCACAGATTGTGGATTTGATTTCTTAACTGGAATTTGTATAGAATTTTAATTATATAAATAAATGTTACTAATTAATAGTTATAAATCTATTAAAAATCGGTGATATAACAGATACACCCACACAGTTAGGACTTTTAATATTACTCATATTATGTTGTGACTGATAGACATAAAAAAAAGTTGAAACATCTATGTACCTATAAAAAAAATATCTTGTCTAATGAGTAGTTCTGCGTATTGGCATATTAGGTACTGGAATTACTAATAAGTATTTTATATAATCTTAATATGTAGGTACATATTTACATAACTTGTGGCCAAATCCCTTGTGTACCACAGAGGCACTAGGCAGAGAGAATAATGATATTCAATCAAATTCAAGGCCAACTAGGAACAGTTGATATTTAGTATCAGTAACTGTTACCGACTCGATACCATTTGGCTGACAGATTGTATAAAAAGTCCCATTAATCGTATCGTGTAGAACAGATATTAAACCGGTCGCTTGATCGACGTTTTTCGGTTAAGTCATTCATCGAACATGTTACGTAAAGTTTTGCACTGATTAATGCGGAAATACATTGGTTGTAATATCGCGAAATTTATTAGAGGGTATGGAATATTTCCGAAACTAGTTTTCGCTTGTAACTTCTCTCACAGATATCTGACATAACATAACATAACTTCACGCCTATTGTTACCCGAAGGTGTAGGTAGCGGCTGTTAAGCCTCGTCTTGCCGTTATGTTTACGTTCCAAATGGAATAGGTGGCGAACCTATTGCCATACCGGGCACAAAGTTTGTCAGTCATCGGTATTTATCACACATAACTTCCGAAAACAATTTCGAAAAGTCATTGGTGTGAGCCAGTGTCTGGAATCGAACTCCGGACCTCTGGATCAGAGGCCGTGCGCTCGCCCACTGCGCCACCGAGACTCTGACATTTTGAAACAATTACCAAGATATTAGAAATAAATCCATAGTTTGAGTACCTATATGTATATGAAATACTACGACCACTCTGAATATCGACGCAAAGTGGCTCATGCCGCATTTACCTTAGTGAAATAGGTATCCGGAGGTCCAACCCTTTCTCCTCTCCCCTTCTCTATCCCACCTTATTCCATTCTAAAGGCCGGTGAAGCAACTGTAACACTATCGGTGTTGCAGGTGTCCATGGGCGGTGTAAGTTGCTTACCATCAGGTGAAACGCCTGCTCGCTTTACCCCTATCCCATAAAAAAACAGCGGATAAACCAGACCAAAAATCTTAGAAAATGTAGGTATATGTGAGAAGATACTAAATCAATGTTAAGTAGGTAACTTAACTAATCCTCCACATTTCTTGATAGATATTTCCTATCAAAATATTATTTAAAGATATTATTCAAGATATAATCTAAAGACCTAAGAAATTTAACATTGGAACAACTTCTGTTTTATTTTCGAATTTCTCTGATAATTTTCTTGTTATTTTTATATCGACCCTTTTTGCAACTGCTGTGCCAGAGACAAACCGTCATTTTTTTTTACTTTAGAATATAAAGCAACTGTTTGAGAACGTAATAAAAGTATTGCAAAAAAAATGTGTCAAATTACTAATGACAATAGTTTTGTGCCAAAATTAAAAAAGGTAAGTGTCTCTATTTTGGATATTACTAAAAGCATTTTATACACAACAAGGAACTAGCGTCAGTAACTACACATAGGCAACTTTTACATATGAGTATAAATTGATATACAGGGAGCATCTAGTCAAAAACCCAATCTGGAACGAGTTTGAGATCCCAGCTATAAATCTAGGCAAACTAATATTGTACAGCTGAAGATTTTTATATGAATGTTTGGTTGAACGTGCTAATCTTTAGAAGTAGGTTTTGATCCGATTTGATCCCTTCAGTATTAATCGCACATGACATCCACATATTAGGTCGGGGAAAAAGTCTTTTCGCATAACGTAGGTATAAACTTATTATAAAATTTCTTTGACTGTACTATTTGTGTCTGGCTGGTTTTGGTAACATTAAAAAGGTTACATTATAAAGAAAAGAAAAAAATAAAAAAAAGTTGTTTCCCGCTATTTTTCATTTGTTTTTCTCTCCGTAAAAATGAGTGAATCTAATGAAGAAATTCGATACATTTTAAAATTTTATTATAAAAAAGGCAAAAATGCAACTCAAGCAGTGAAAAAAATTTGTGATGTCTATGGACCTGATGCAGTGTCAGTAAGAGTAGCACAAATTTGGTTCAAACGTTTTCAGTCCGGAAATTTTGATGTTAAAGATGCACCTCGCTCTGGTCGCCCTGTTACGAATAAAATGGACGCCATTTTTGAAAGAGTGGAGCAAGATCGGCATATTAGTAGTTACGATGTAGCTGAAGAACTGGGAATTGACCACAAAACAGTTTTGACCCATTTGAAGAAAGCTGGTTATACAAAAAAGCTCGATATTTGGGTGCCACACGAGCTCACTCAAAGAAACTTAATGAACCGTGTACTCATTTGCGATTCATTATTGAGACGTAATGAAACCGAGCCGTTTTTGAAGAGATTGATAACTGGCGATGAAAAGTGGATCACGTACGACAAGAACGTGCGAAAAAGGTCGTGGTCGAAAGTTGGCCAGGCTTCACAGACTGTGGCCAAACCTGGCCTAACACGAAATAAGGTGATGCTGTGTGTATGGTGGGATTGGAAGGGCATAGTTCATTATGAGCTTTTACCGTCCGGCAAAACCATCGATTCTGATCTTTACTGCCAGCAACTGATGAGATTAAAGGAAGCAGTCGAGAGAAAACGGCCGGAATTGATCAACAGGAAGGGTGTGGTCTTTCATCACGATAACGCTAGACCACACACATCTTTAGCCACTCAGCAAAAATTAAGAGAGTTCGACTGGGAGGTCCTAGTGCATCCACCATATAGCCCTGACCTTGCGCCTTCAGATTTTCACCTGTTTCGGTCTCTTCAGAATTCTTTAGGTTCTGTAAGGTTGACCTCAAGAGAGGACTGCCAAAACTATTTGTCCCGTTTTTTTGATCAGAAGTCCCAAAGTTTCTACAGTAACGGGATAATGTCTCTGCCCACAAAATGGCAGAAAGTTATTCAACAAAACGGTACATATATATTGTAAATAAATGTAAATAAACTTTGAAAAAAATGTCTTGACTTTTCATACAAAAATACGAAAATACTTTTTCCCCAACCTATTATTTGCGCCTTTTTTATCCGTGTGCGTGTTATCCGGATTCGAACTCGAAACGTCTAGGTAGATTAAAAATATGTTACGATTCACAAATTAGCAGCTAACAGGATAGTCAGAGCTTGCCCGTTACCAATCTAGCGTAACTTTAGGGAGCTCTAAACCTCCTCTTGAATCCTCACACTGGCTCAAACCAATGACTTTTCGAAGTTATTTTCGGAAGTTATGTGTGAAAAATATCGATGACATCTTTATACATAGACATATGGATGATATCTTTGTGTCCAGCATAGCAATATGTTCGCCACCATTTGGGACGTAAATATAACGGCGAGACGAGGCTTAACAGACGCTGCCTACACCTTTAGGTAGAAAATAATAATATCTTGGACACAATACACCCAGAGCCCAAGCTAATCAATTAAATGGATATTATGTTAGTGTTATGGATACTAGATAACGGATATTAATACATATATACTTTTCTTTTGTAAATACATACTTTTAATACATAGAAAAACACCCAGACGCCGCACAAATATTCATGTTTGTCACAAATATTTGTGCTCGGGTGGGAATCGAATCCCCGACCTCATTGCTGCAGCCGGTAGTTTTTACCAATGCGCCACGAGGCCATCAGGGGTGAAAAAGGCGTGAAGTTATGTTAAGTTCATACATATACTTATCTCGGCAGACGAAATCTTGGAAATTTCATCTTGATAAACACCAGGCACAAATTTGTCAGTCATCGATATCTATCACAAATAACTTGCGCGAAATAATTCCGAGAGATCTTTGGTGGAATCGAGCCCACGACTTCTAAACCAACGGGGAGCTCGACCACGGTGTATGCCAATAAGTTCGCCACCTAAACCATTTGGGACGTAGCGTAACGATTCGGCGAGTCGAGGGTTTAACAACCGCTGCCTACACCTTCGGTTAGAAAAAGATGTGAAAGAAAGACACATACGTCCTTTTACGTTTCAATCATAACATTTCAATTTGTTACCAACACCACTGAACGGAAATTATCTACCTACATGAACAGATAAATAAGAGCAAAAGGGTAACGAGTCTTGGTAGTCAAGAAAGGCCACGGGATTTACTTTCCATTAACAAATTGACCGCATCTTATCGATAAGAGAGAAAAGAGGGAGATTTATAAGTGTGGATAAAAGAATCTCGTATGAAACTTAATTCGCTTTTTGCCTAATTCATATTTTTTTTATGGCATAGAAGGGCAAACGAGCAAGCGTGTCACCTGATGATAAACAACCTGTGCCGCCCATCGACACCAGCAACACATATAGTGTTACCGTTGCGTTGCCGACCTTTATGGGAGCGACCTCGCCTCCTCCCCTTACCCATCCTTTCCTATGAAAGGATGGGTAAGGGGAGGAGGCGAGGTCGTGGTATTTTGCCGGTCGAGCTGGCCAATTCATGCAGCGAACTGCTTGGCTCTACCACTGTTGCTGTATTTTTAGTACAACGCAGAACTTTGATGCATACTATAATGCATTATCAGACATAAAAGACTGTCGTATAGGTACCTAGATCTACTTCTCTTTCTGTTGACATCCCTTCAACTCTTGCGTCATAAAAGTCTGCAGACATATCAGTATATGAGAATTAATGTCAAGAACTTTGAACACTTAATTATAGAAATCAAAACACTTAGGTACAAATTTGTGCATAGGTATACGTGCACCAACGATTTTAGGGTTCCGTTTGTAAAAAATGTAGATAACCTAGTAGAGGTTCTAGGTAAGGTTTTTTTAAACCAGCGCGTGATCGAATCGCAGCACTCACCAATTCTCGATGGATAGATTCTCGATCATAAGCACGACCTCTCAGAAGATCGACGTAAAGTGGCTCACGCGCTCACCATTAACTTACCATCAGGTGACACACCTGCTCGTTTGGCTTCCAATACCATAAAAAAAAATTTCGATAGTATCCAAAATCCCATTCACCCATCATCATACCCATCCCATCTTATTCCATGAGTTGAAATATTTTATTTTACACTCCAAAAACAGCTAGGATTCCTGAAAAGCGAAAAAAAGGAAAAACAAAATAGTAATATTTCGTGTAAAAGAAATATTGTCAGGGTAATTTAGGCTATGGAACATTAAAAAAATATATTAACATAATATAGCTTAACTTCACCCCTTGGTCTAGCCGACGATGTAGGCAGCGGCTGTTAAACCTCGATTAGCCGAATCGTTATCTTACGTCCCAAATGGAATAGGTGGCGAACCTATTGTCATACATCTGGCACAAAGTTGTCAGTCATTGATATTTATCTTACATAACTTCCGAAAATTATCGGTAGTAAATCATTGGTGTGAGCCCGGAATCGATCCCGCGACTTCCGATTCAGAAGCGGGGAGCTCGACCACTCCGCCCGCCTTTTATGATGCAGTCGGGTAAAAATAACGTCGCAGACAATCATCTGTCATTCAATTATCACGGTATGCTGACAGAAAAGGGTTACACGTGACCGCCAAACCTACGACCCATGATAATCCAGATATCACCACTAACCGGTTGAATTAAAATAATATATAGGTAAAATAAAATTAAATGATGAAACATTTAATTATTGTTACACCTGAAGATAATTCTGTACATATCTCAATATTTATATTTATTTAAACACAAACGTACATATAACTGGTTGGACATGCTGTCACACTACGATACGAAATTGTTTGTCAAAGTTAAATAAATATTGTATTTTATTGCCAATTAAAAATTGATAAAAATTACATGAATGATAAAACAGTTTTAACTCTGTTCAACGTCGAAGTATTTAATGACCAATTCTTCATTTATAATACTTTCTGCTTCGTTTGTTTCTCTAGGAATCTAATAACTTACATAATTATTTTCGTCTGTCCATTTGTAAAAGACCATTCTAAGGTCGCATGCCAAACCTAGCTAAATATAAAGTTTTGCTATGATCTTCCCTGTAATTTCAAATTGGACAATTTAATAAAAGTTCTCGGGCTGTATACAAGTTGTATTTGTATTCATTTCTTCTTAATTAACTTTATTTATTATTATTTTAATATGATAAAAATAAATAAATTCTATAAACGATTACTAAAGAAAAATTTGCATAAAGGCGATCACATCACTGATAAGCTGATTACTACTTGCCATTGCTGCCATTACTGCCATTTTGAAGCGTTGCCGCTAAATGGCGGGGTCGTGGCATTCGCCATGTGACGAACGCAGGTTTTTATTGTTTTCATGTGTTAAAAGTTTAAGAGTGCTACCAACCTGTCAAAATTACATGTCACCCTAATACAATTTTTTGCAGTGGACACAAGTAGTTATTAGCTAGCATAGATAAAAGAATATTAGATCGGCAATAGTCACCCAACAACGAGACCAAAAATGGGTTGTTGATGTGTGAGTGACATATCAATGTGTGCGTAAAAAGCGCTTCAAAGTGTCAACTTTTACATAGTTAATGTTCGTATGTCGAAATGTAAATATCCTGAAAATCTAATATGCGCGGTTGCGCTGTCAGTGATGAATATTAGTACATTTTTCCTGACATGTGCCATCTTTTTATATATTATCAATGCTAAATCTATGGTTATTAGAATAATATAACTACAGGCTATTGCAACTATAACAAGTAAATGGTAGAGGTGGATAAGAAACTCGCTGATGGGAACGTACGGGTTGAAGACTGCTTTATTTTATCGATATTGCCATTCATATATCTATTCTATAATTACTGACACATTATAACGGAAAGTGATCTCATGGCCTAATTAATTTTGATAGCTTAACAGGTAATCTAGTTTCTGTTATCTTTCATGAGTCTTGCTATTGTGAATCAAAATTGAAGAAGACTATTTGGTACATGAGTTTCCTGAACGATTCTTTCGTTGGAAACAGTTCATGACGAATGCATCTGTGTATTATTAATCCACGTAAGTACTTTCCTTGAGCGTACATGTTCCTGTTTAATTTATATTCAATGATGTATACTGTGTACATAACTCTAAATAACTATATGTGCAGTAGTGTATAACATAACATAACATAACTTCACGCCTTTTGTTACCCGAAGGTGTAGGCAGCGGCTGTTAAGCCTCGTCTCGCCGTTATGTTTACGTCCCAAATGGAATAGGTGGCGAACCTATTGCCATACCGGGCACAAAGTTTGTCAGTCATCGGTATTTATCACACATAACTTCCGAAAACAATTTCGACAAGTCATTGGTGTGAGCCAGTGTCTGGAATCGAACCCCGGACCTCTGGATCAGAGGCCGTGCGCTCGCCCACTGTGCCACCGAGACTTAGTAGTGTATCTGTGAAGTAAAATATTTTGATTCAATTACTAGGTAGGTATGTTGATTGTAAATTTAAATATTTAATTTACCATTTATTTGAGACGCATAATTGTTGATTAAGCTAATATTATATAATTAATATGACATACAAGTGACGTGCAGAAAGACAGATTTTTTTATTCTGTTTAGGTAAACATTGCGTTATCTTGGCATATAATCAAACAAAACATGAAGTGAACCGAGTTACGTAAGAGGTATCATTAATTTTGTAAATAAATAGATAGATAGTTAAATTTATAATGTAATATGTAAATTTTACTCATAATTAGATAACAGAGCAAGCGCATTACTAGTTAAAACCGGATTATATACCAGTTTTATCTGATAATAAATGAAGGTACCTAAATTTTTGATTACATCCCTAAGAGACTAAAAATATAAAAAATAAATTATCTAAGAGACTAAAATTCTGACATTACTCAAAATTCTTTACGGCATTTATGTGAGACTAGCTGACGAGGCAAAATTTGTTTCAAGCAATAAATGAAAGATTTAAAAAAAAACGAAGCCATTTCAGAGATTACCCGGCACTAACAGACAGACTGACACAAATTGCATGTTATTTTGGTGTATATATGTATCGTATGTAAATATACCTACGTGTGTATGAAATAGTATGAATGTAGCAGAAAGCAGTTTTACTTCAATAGGTATTAAAAACAGACACTGAAATTTTAATTATAGGTAGGTAGGTATAGATAAATACAGATGATGACGGGCATCGGTGTAGGCATGGCAATAATTCACAATTTTTGCCGTTTGAGAAACAAAAATTCTACCTACACCTTCCAGCAGGTACAGGGCATGAAGTTGTAAACAAAAAGAACATAAAAGTAACTATTTTGTCGAAAACAAAATTTCAATTGTGCGTCAATTGTTTGTTAAAATTTTACAATGTCATTCGTCACCGGCTACCTGAAGGTTGCGCGCGCGCCGCCCCCGAGGGATAATACTTAGTTAACAACCCCTCCCTTACTGAGTATTGGCGCTTATGGAAATAACGCTTCTGCGGAAACACGCCCACACACGTGCGTCTAAAAAACAAATCGTTAATTCGTTTTTTTTTAAATTTTATACAAATCACAATTCAAATTGTGCCAATTTAATTGTCATCAGTTTTTTTTACCTGAATTATTTGGACAGACATTTTTTAAACTATATCATACATAATATATTTTTCTTAAGTTTAATAGAGTACTTATAGTTAGTAGTTAGGTAAATGTCTATTTTCCACTACGTTCGTCCAAAGGTTACTTGAAAACTACACGTTGAAATTTGAAGAAGCTAATAGGTACATAATAGGTGTCTTATGAATTTCATAATTGTCAGCCATCTTTAAAACAATAATCACTATAAAAGTTGTAAACAATATGTCTGCCTCACCTTTGTAACACACACATAACATAACATATAACATAACTTCACGCCTTTTGTTACCCGAAGGTGTAGGCAGCGGCTGTTAAGCCTCGTCTCGCCGTTATGTTTACGTCCCAAATGGAATAGGTGGCGAACCTATTGCCATACCGGGCACAAAGTTTGTCAGTCATCGATATTTATCACACATAACTTCCGAAAACAATTTCGAAAAGTCATTGGTGTGAGCCAGTGTCTGGAATCGAACCCCGGACCTCTGGATCAGAGGCCGTGCGCTCGCCCACTGCGCCACCGAGACACTTTGTAACAGAAAGTAATAATACGTAGAAATCCTCAAAGATAAGGCTTGGGTAAGACTTAAAAGGACTTTTTTCATACATAAGTTTGTATTTATTATACCTATCACTATATCACCGGATATTGTTTTTGAACTATTGCTGACATAATTATCTTGAGTATCTAGCCATTTTCTGCTGAAGTACCTCCGTAGGTACCTAGATGTAGTTGCTATCTGTATACTGCGCAACTTTACTCTGAAATTGATGGTAATACTTATGACTGAATTATTTCGAGCTCTCAAAATATCGACTTAAAATGACTCATGCCGCGTTCTCCCTTGCCAGCCCACTCTTTATAAGCCCAGGAACGCAACTGTAACACTATTTGTGTGTGACGCTGGTCAGTTACCACTAGGTGCAGAGCAAGCTTATACGTTTGCCCTCCTGTACCATAAATAAAATCTTCATTAGTACCACAAAGACTTTAATTTGTTGTAAGATACCGGCCCCTTAGTTAAATATCTACTATTTTCTTTTCTTGTATTCTCCTCTAAACGGATCGAGTCCATTTTCCTTTTGTTAATATAATTATATTTGTTAAGTTCACCTGTGACAGATAACAAACCATAATATCAAATTAATCTTGCCCATAATCTTAATCACTTTTCATGTTTTCTTTAATTGAAAACAATCGTATTAATAAAATATAAATAAGACTATACATTGAAATGGAATGTTGTAGGACGTAGACATAATGGCGAGTTGAGGCGTGAAGTTGTTATGTTTTGCAATATAAAACATGTATCATAAGGTGAGCAGGCTTGGTCAGACGATGTTCTGTTCTACTAACTAGTGATGCAACTGAACCGGCATATCGGAAGCAGAAACGGAAGCAGATGTCAAAAGGAACATCTTAACGAAAGCAGAAACGGAAACGGAAGCATTAACTAACACTACGAAAAAAAGCACAATTTTACATGGATTTTTTTTATTAAATTTGTACTTTAGTAGGTAGTAGTCAAAATTAAACAGCGGCAAGTTATATTTAATAAAGTACTTGGCAGCTTTTCACCTTTCAGCCTATTTCGATGTTCTTCATATATTAAACCAGCTCCACTAAATAATTGCTCGCTGGCTACACTGCTGGGGGGAGCTGATAAGTATTGGCGAACTATTGGCAAAATATTCCACCACATAAGAGGATCCTCATGAAGAGGTAGTCTTTTTTTTTTCTTGTACTCCCGAAGGTGAAGGACAGTATCTTAAAAAGTGAATTGTCACCATCGTCAGCTGTAGAAGAGTCCTCCTCCTGGTCCTCATTTACACTTAACATCGATTCCAATATTTGCAATGATGCTGATGATTTGTAAGTAGAAGGCTGCACTTCAATGTCTTCGATTGCAATTTGAGTAGGTACGGCTTCTTTTAGGGGAAGGTTCGTAGTTATCATCTTGGATGGTTAGTAGTACTAACCATAGAGAAGATAATATTACAGAAAAGGCAATAACAGGTGTACCGGTATGAAATGAGCGTTAAGATACAAATGTGTTGGTGGTTATTTGTTGTGAATAAGCCTTAATTTTTTTTTCTGTTTGGTTGCCATGACAAGTGTCAAACATTCAATTGACCTAACAGTTAGTAAACAAACAACATCATATTTTTTTATTGTGTAAAAAATGACAAATTTTGTGCCGGAAAGTGATGATTTGCGGAAAGCATTAATTTTTTGTTTCCATTTGAAAAAAAAAAGCTGCAGAATCACATCGAATGCTTGTCGAAGCATATGGTGATCATGCTCTATCAGAAGCAACATGCAAGAGATAGTTTCAACGATTCAAATGTAATGATTTTGATGTGAGAAATGAAGAACGTGGAAGACAACCAAAAAAATTCGAAGACGCCAAACTGCAAGCCATATTGAATGAAGATGATACTTTGAGTCAAAAGCAAATGGCAGCTATGTTAAATGTTGCACAACAAACAATTTCAGACCGTTTGAAAGCTATGGGAAAAATTCAAAAGTGTGGAAAATGGGTGCCACATGAATTGAATGAAAGACAAATGGAAAACCGGAAAAACACTTGTGAAATTTTGCTTCAAAGACACGAAAGTAAATCAGTTTTGCATCGAATTGTCACTGGCGATGAAAAATGGATTTATTTTAAGAATCCTAAACGGAGAAAATCATGGGTTAATCCGGGACAACCATCAGCATCGACTGCAAAACCAGATCGTTTCGGGAAGAAGGCAATGCTCTTGCTTGCTCTCTGTTTGGTGGGATCAGAAGGGTGTGGTGTATTATGAACTCCTAAAACCTGGTGAAACTGTTAATACTAGTCGCCACAAACAACAAACGATCGATTTGAACAACGCATTGTACGAAAAACGACCGACCAGAATGGGCCAGAAGATACGGCAAAGTAATTTTGTTACACGACAATGCACCTGCACACAAAGCAAAATCGGTTGAGGATACAATTAAAGTACTTGGCTGGGAGTTGCTACCCCACCCGCCGTGTTCACCAGACTTGGCTCCTTCCGATTACCATTTATTTTCATCGATGGGACACGCATTGGCTGAGCAGCGGTTCGGTTCCTACGCGGAAGTGGGAAATCGGGTGCCGGATTGGTTTGCTTCAAAAGAAGAACATTTCTATTGGCATGTTATCCACAAATTACCAAAAAGGTGGACAAAATGTGTAGAAAGTGATGGACAATATTTTGAATAAATTTATTTTTTTTATCTAATCAAAATTAATATTTTATTTTCACAAAAAAACGCTCATTTCATACCAGTACACACTGAGTTAAATATACAAGAGTAGCAAACCTCATACAAATGCGTCAAAAAATGTGTGTCCACTTTTTAGATGCAATGACGTAGCTTTGAAACCACTAGACATTTAAAATTAAACATATATCTATCTCAGTCACACAAATGTCAAATACATTGCCGTCACTTTGATTAGACAAAGATGGCAATATAAATTTGCAATGGCGGTGTGGGGTGGTCAGCCCATGCGAAATTTTACCCAACTTTTTCAAGCCATGTACTCGTAAAAATATTTAATAAATATAAATTCAATATTTTACTATTACTTATTAATTTCTTATCAGATGTATTACAAGATAACTGAAATAATGAATGGATCAACGATCTCTGTGTACTCCGTACTAGATCGGCTGTTCGGAAAAAAATTGGATCACACTCATATGTACCTAATTGTGTACACCTGCCTTAGAGCAGCGATTTAAACCGCTGTAGGTAAGGTGTACAGTGTGTGTAATTAGGTACTGATACACAAAATAGTGAAAACGCTTGAGTAGTAAAATAATGTACTTACATTCATTATATTGAAAGGGAATTATTGTATTTAACGTGGACAGGGCCTAACAGCCGCACGGGTCGATCGATCTTAAGGGAACATACCCATACTACGTGACCTATTTTTTAAGATTTTTCGACCCCTCCCTCCCATCGGTGACCACTCGTAGTATATGCCAAGATCCCCCCCTCCCCCTTTAGCTTTCACGTAGTAATTCATAATTATGATTTTTATTCATTTCACAGGCAAAAATCGAAAAAAAATAATTATTTGGCTCTTTATTGGATAAGACTGCATGCATACTTAAATTACTAGTGAATTATGTATTATGAAAAAGAACAACTTTAATTGTGAAAACATATTGCTGTACAGTATGTAACTTACAGTAACTTAATTTACGAACACAACAATTATTTTCTGTTTAATCACATTAATATTCATCTAGGTCGAAAAATTACGAGATTTCTCTCATTAAAATCGACTACGTGACAAAAACCTGAGCCAACCCCCGGTCCTGTGACTAACCGTAGTATTTTAAAGACTCCGCTCCCCCCCCCTAAACGGGTCACGTAGTATGGGTACGGTCCCTAAAGTTAAGCAACGCTTGGCGCGGTCGGTCCGTAGATGGGTGACCATCTTATCATGACGAGTTCCTCCGTGTTTCGGAAGGCACGTTAAATTGGTGGGTCCCGGCTGTCATTTGAACATCTTTGGTAGTCGTTACGGGTAGTCAGAAGCCAGAAAGTCTAACAACCAGACTTACCAAGGGGGATTGTGTTGCAATTATTGATTATACACTACTAAGTTTTGTATAAAATTGCCTTTTAGTCTCTTTTTTATAAGTCTGAGTGAATAATTTGCTTTCGTGATACAATCTTATTTTTAAGTATTTATTAATTATGGCATTTATTAATATAAGCGAATGATCAACTTGAATTGACGATAAATGATCTCCCGGGTGTAGGTAGCCAGTCAGTTTCTTTTCTCAGCAATCGGATAATTTTCACCCACTTGTCACGGCGTGCTGCATCTTTAGGCACCCTGCAGCGTTATTATTATAACAAAAAATATTTAAAATCTCCTTTTCCATAAATTAATAACTCTCCCACAAAAGTGGGAAACTAAAACTAAGTTTTTAGTGGTATCACTGAAGCTAATTATGAAAATTCAACATTTTATCTATTTTACTGTACTTTAATATTAATGTAAACATTAATATTACGTGTGGAAAGTAATTCCGGTTAATTTCTTATGGGTTTCTGATCTTGAATCGCACTCTTTTACTACGCATTTACCCATTTTGTAACTATTGTTATTCGGCTCGCGTCTGACAGATGACTGAATTGACATAAGCTTCGCATAAGCCTGTAGACTTATGGCCGGTGGTCACACTTTTAGAAGGTTACTACAAGTCTATATCATATAGGTCAATGCCAGTACACCTATGTATGACTTCTAAGTCTTAGCCTGTCAAAATTGGGCGAATAGAAAAATAAATTAACCTCCAAGTTTACAAATATTTAGTTTGAAAATAACCATATTAACCATACATCAAATCAATAAATTCTCTTCACATGGTTATAAAACAACAAAAACATACGGGATAAAATTACAACTTGTGTTTTCAATATGGTGAGATCAAGGCGTGATGTATAAAAATAAATGAGCTCCAACACATGTTACATATATTATATGCCTAAAATGTAAATGAAATTTTAAACATTCAGTACCTACATCTCTTTCGAGATAATAAGTGAATGATAAAATATATTCCGTCGTAATATTATGTTTTATAAGTTTATTTATATAAATGTATGACCGCGGACAAAGTAGATAAGCTTAGTTAGATAAAGCGACATTCGTGCCGCGGTTTGAAATCACTTCAATGTTTATTACCTACGCCAAACATGGCCAATCTTTATTTTGCATTTGCTCGAAGTAAAACTTACATTTTTTTTTTATTTTCAACTGTTAATAATGTTTTTATTAACACTATTTATTTGCTTATTATTTCTTAGATAAAAAAAGTTCTAAGCTAAGCAAGCCAAAACATTAAGCCTATTTACTGATAAAATCAGACATGCTTAGGTATTAAATTAAACCTTTGTCGTAATAGTTTTTATTTATATCTATTATGTTATTAGACATTTTTATTTCTAAGACTTTCGCGAATCACGCTCATATCATTAAAACAACTTTTAGGAAACGCGATATAATCCTAAAAGTTGTTTTAATGATATTATTAGACATTATTAAAATTAGTACTATCTTCCTAGCGTATTTATTGTATTAATAATTAACATAACATAACATAACTTCACGCCTTTTGTTACCCGAAGGTGTAGGCAGCGGCTGTTAAGCCTCGTCTCGCCGTTATGTTTACGTCCCAAATGGAATAGGTGGCGAACCTATTGCCATACCGGGCACAAAGTTTTTCAGTCATCGATATTTATCACACATAACTTCCGAAAACAATTTCGAAAAGTCATTGGTGTGAGCCAGTGTCTGGAATCGAACCCGGACCTCTGGATCAGAAGCCGTGTGCTCGACCACTGCGCCACCGAGACTTATAAGACGTAATTAGACGCAAGACGTATTAATAATTAAAATATGTTATTGAATTAGTAACTATTCGTTCATTAGTAAATTAAAATATGAGTTAAATATCGTGTTTTTTTCCGGCAACGTGAAAGGGCTTGTTTGTTTGACCCTCCTCAAGGTCCTGATAGCTTCCGTTACCAAGTTCAGAAACGTACCAACAAACTCATATACCTACTCACTATATTTTGACGGATCTCGTGAAAAAAAAAATACGCAGAGTCCCTACGCGCTACTGAAGTGGAACATTTATAACACGCTTAATTTATAAAGAGCGCAACTTACATTCCACAGTCACAGTTTTACCAATACACGGTAAAACTACTGACTGTGGAATGGAGATTGGCGGGTTCGATCCCCACTCGAGTATCCCCATCTTAAGGTCTGGGTAGAATTTGGTGACTATTTTATTTAGGAGGATGTGCCATATTCGACGTCGCATTGTTCTTTGATTTAGGTACTCCCCCAAGCTCAAGCCCATTCGATACCCATATGGTAAAATGCATTAAAATACTTATAGCATTGGATTTAGAATGACGTCACATTTTCAAGCTACTATCGAAAAGCCCTTTCATTTGATACCCATATTGTAAAAAAGCATTAAAACTATATTTGAATGAGTGGCAGTGGAGTTTAACCGGTCGAGCCAGCCCATTCATGCAACGAAGTGCTTGGCTCTACGACTGTTAATAATATTATCCAAACTTAGCGTGTATAAAAACTTTAAAATAGAGTTCTAAGATTCAATACATTATAAATATTTATTACATACTTATTATATACATACTTATTATATACATTGCAAAATAACAAATATCGATTTAATTATCCTTATAATAACAAATATACGTCTGGCATGTTCGGTAGCCGCTTTGTACCTACTTATTGTGTTACAAAAAAATAGAGATTTACAAAAAAAAATACTAGTACAGATAGCACAAAAAGAATTAATTAGAAAGAAATTGCAATAAGGTAAAAATAATTAAGACAAATCAAAATTTAGTTTATGTAATGAAATTAAATACAAAGAAATTAAAAAGCCTTTATTTTACTAGCTACATATTGCATTTTAATAACTATACTAGTTGTTGCTCGCTACTTCATCTGCGTGGACGCCAAAAAAGCAGGAAGAATACTGTGCCTGTGCCATTATACGGGTTCATCGCTCACCCCCAGTTAGTGATAGCGTAATAATATTTAGCCTGTGTTGATCCGACCCTCTTGGCTATATTTAAGCAAAAGTCGACGTAAAAGCATGCAGTACTTTTACAGTTTATCCGTAACAAACAGACAAAAATTCTAAAAACTATATTTTGAGGTTCGGTATCGATTGTAGATCAAATCCCAAGAATTATACAAATGAAATATTCAATGAAACTCAATGAAATATTCAACTTTCCTACAATTTTATTACATGTATAGATTATTTGGCGGCATATTAGAAAGAAATTATTTATTTTACCCATTTTGTTTTTCATACTTCTTAAACGTATTTGTAATCTAATTGTACTTTTGTACATGTACACTAATGGTTGCAATAAGGTAAAAATAATTAAGACAGATTAAAATTTAGTTTATATAATGAAATTAAATACAGTAATAAATACAGAAGTAAAAAAGCCATTTTTTTACCTGCGACCTATTGCATTTTAATAACTATATTATTTATTAACTAATTACTTAATGTTTTACAATTCTAATACTGAACTAGTTGTGTTACTCCTGTGTCTGTATGGATACTTTTTATTAAGGTTCCCAAGGTTGGTTTTTCAGTTATAGCGACGTCAAACTAATTATTATTTGTTATTATTATTATTATATAGCATTAAAAAATGCCTTGTTTGTATATTCCTACTAATATTTGAATTTTTTGTTTCGTTCTTTTTTTTAAGCAGCATATAAATTTAAAAATTAAAAACAATATTTTTTATGCAGTTAGTACTTTTGAGACACGGTGCGATAAAAACAGTGCCGCTACTAGCTACTAGATGTCTATGTACAGTTTTTAATCACGCTATGGAAATTCTCTTCCTTGGTTTATATAAGCCGATTTATGTTTTAGTGTTTTATATTACCTATAATACCCGCGAGGGGGCGTTAAAAGCGTTAAACGCTTTTGCACGAGACATTAGAAGTTCCACTTCAATAAAAACTCCCAGATGAACAAACATCCATTTTTATCATAAATATTTGATTTATTCTCGGATGAGAATCGAACCCGCCGACAGATCTACTCCGCAGTCGCTTGTGGTTAAACCGCATTGGTTATGCAGGAAATAAAAATGAGTCCAGCGCTATCCCAGGCCTGCACCAATCCTGTTCAAGCTGACCCCAAGGTTGCATACCGGCACTGGCCCAGCCTTGTTTAAAGTTTGGGATGATAACTAAGGCCTAGGCTTGGTTTACAGCACTGGGCCTAGGTTGGCTACTGACGTTGGCTCAAGCTTAGCCCGACATCGAGCTCGGTTGCCCAGAGTTGGTCCAATTCAAGACTGACAGTTCCTACACAGACCGCATCAAAATTCGTTGCGTAGTTTCAAAGATCTAAGCATAGGACAGACAGCGGAAAGCGACTTTGTTTTATACTATGGAGTGATAATAATGTAATATTGTACGTATGTATGTATGTATCAAACCATATACAGTGTAAAGACGGAAGGATGTAGGAGTCGAGGACGTCCAACAATAACCAAACGACTTTCAATGACCAAATTGGAGGTGTCCTTGCGGAATGTGATGTCATGCCTTAAAAACCGATGAGCGTGCAGGACAAGAGCTATGAAAGCCGATGAAGCGAGTGATGCCTTATGGCACTCTGTTTACTCTGGCTACCCCGTAACGGACCTGGCGTGAAGTTACGTAACTAAATATGGTTATTCATAACACAATCTATACACTAAATTATTTCATACAATCTATTACGATTAGTTAATACTCTTATCTATGTATGAAAAAATAAGATTAGATATGCATCGTCTGCCATACTGATTGCAAAAAATCTAATGTGTCTTAATTTAATACCATTATGTAACATTAACAATATTTAACAGATATAACTTAACAGCTTAACAGCCGCTGCCTGCACCTTCTGGTAGAAAAAAGGCGTGAAGTTATGTTAACATTATTTACATATTTAGTTTTAAGTTTCACATTTTTAACGAGCAGAGGTATAGGCAGACGTCATTGTCTACGTAATAGGTACTATGCAATCTGGTACTTATTTATTAAAAAGGTCCCGTTTTTTCTTTTAAGCAAAAAGACCTGATAATGGTCCTCTTGACTCGTCGACTTTTTTCTTCCCAAATGCAATAGTTGGCCGAACCTATTGCCATACATCGGGCTTAAGAAGGCAAACAAGCAAGCAGGTCACCTGATGTTAAGCAACTACCGCCGCCCATGGACACCTGCTACACATACAGTGTTACAGTTGCGTTGCCACCTCTTATGGGAGTAGGATGGGAGGGGATGGGGAAGGGGTGAGCCTCCGGGTACCTGGGCGGCGCTAGTCACTTACCATCAGGTGACACACTTGCTCGCTTACCTACCTATCCCATAAAAAAAGGTGACTATGATGAACGCAGATGTATATCTGGCTGTACATATTTGGTTTGGTTCAAAAATATTAACAAATTAAAAAATCTTATCACTACTGTTTCAGAGGTGCAAATACAGCAAAATTAAAAAAAAATACCTATTGGTAATCTACAATTTGGATATGTTAAAATATTAGGTGGATATTAATTAATAAATTGCCTTAGACTAATATAATATTAACTAACAACATTTTTCCTATTATTTCGTAACAAATATTATTATTACAAAAATCCCTATGAATTAAACTGTTTTTGTAGTTAGTATCAAAACAATATAATTATTACTCTAATTAATTAAAAAAACAATAAAATCGTAGAAAAGAAAACAGTTATTTTTAAATTAAATAACACATGAATATTGCTCATTTTTTTTTATAAAAAATACATTATTATTAAAATATTTTTGTATACAAATCTATACATAAAAATAAAATTGAAGTGTCTGTTTGTAATATTGAAATAACTGCTTTCTACTACATTCATACAAATATATATACGGTACACACCAAACAGACTTTTTTTTTCAATTTTTAAGGTCTATCCGTCTGTCTGTTGTTCTGGCCAATCTCTGAAATGGCTGGACGGGAATTTTATTGGCAGATAGCTGGTATAATAAGGAGTAACATTGGCTACTTTCTTTTTAAGAAAAATCTTTTATTTAATTCTTCCGAGACGAAACATAATTCGCCCGGTCGGCTAGTTTAATCAAAATATATTATAAATCTATCTCCACATGTATAAGATTAGTTTATTTATATCTAGAATCGAATGGAAAATTTATATAATAATATTAAACTAATAAAAATAACACTATTGACAAACTGGCTGGCAACTGGCAATACACATAATAATATGTCATCAAAACAACTTCAAATGTATCAATGTGTGCGAACTGGGTCAAACTCGAGATACGTACACACACACAACTACAAATGCAACGCTAAACAGAGATGTGTGCAACGAACAGATGACGGCTCGGGGTCAACGCCCTACGCAGTATACGATGCCAATGACCCATAGACAACCCTTACGTCAGGTAACAAAACTGGGTTTACATTCCCGTCCCTTTCTATATTTGAAAATTAAAAAAAAAGAAACAAACGCGTAATAAGGACCTTCTTTTTATGAAACTTTTTTTGTGAGATGTGATTTTTTTAATAACCTATGTACCTGAATCAATTTAAAATATTTAGAGCAATCTGTGTAACTTCGTAATTTGTAGTTTACACATTATTAATAGGTATTTTAAACAATGAATCATAAGTTTTTGTGTTGTATGAATGGTTGAATATAATAGTATAACATTTACCTTCACATAATATTTTAGTTATGAATCAGCTTTTTGTCATATTATGTATCTACATGTATGTATACATTTTAAATGTAACTATTTATCGGCCAGAGTTGTAATATTAATAGAAAAGTCTTTGTTACAGGTTCATTGTATTAATAGATGTTAATTAGTGCATAAGTTTAGCTATTATTTAAACATAAGTAAGTTGATTTATTATTATTAAGGTTTTACTTTGAACTTGATATTTAACTACCGAAGTGTTAAATATACGTTCATGGATATCTAGGTTCTAATAATGTTTAATCATTAGTATTTATATGATAGACAATTAATAATCTGGAATAATGAACTCTAATTTATACATTATCGAATTAGAATCGATCAATATCGGTCAAACACGAGTATCACGCCGGTTCACGTGAATGGAAAATTTTTCAAATGACATACATATTTAAAAAAAAGTATTATGTAATATTTATGTTATTATCACAGCATTATCGCTATATCGCGTTTGTGCCGAATTTGTGAAACGGCGGGCAAATGGTAGCATTGGAAGTAGAACTCAGTAGGTACCAACCTACAAATATTTTACAGCAGCTCTAATGGATGCGTTCAGAGTAGCACGTACGCAGTTACGCTCGCCGGCCTTGCTGGTGTATTTGTGACTACAATTAACCTTTACTGAACATGTATGTATATACGTATATACGTTAATTATATTTAAAGTAAATTATAGGGTACTAAATGACTTCCACGCTATAAAACAGCAAAGCAAGAGAAATGTGTTTCTCTCGGAATAGGTGGAAATAGGTTTTGTTACATGTGGAAAAAATCACGTAACTACCACGTGGCGACTGCTTAAACGCGGATCAAATATCAACTACTTATTACGTATTGTTTTTAACTCGAGTTTCGTACACCAAGCAAGTTGTCAAGTTACCTGGGAACTAAGTAATGCTGAGAGTCACGTTGCAAATGAGTTAATAAATTAACATGAGAAGTTGCGCACGTTTGTAGCCTAAGTTGATGTAATCTATACGAATAAATAAAAATGGATCGTCTGTTTGCAATATCAAAAGATTTATTTTAATTTTTATTTGTTTTCGCCTATTTTGTCCAGGTAATCTTTGAAACGGCTTTGCTGACTTTGATGGAGCTTTCGCTGGTTGATTGTTGATGTAACAATGAAAATAAATCGATATTTCATCTTAGCTCTTACATTACAGATGTGAATATTCAGGCAAATATGACTGTTTTCACCAAATATGTACTCTTAACTGACAGGATTTTTAGTCGTTAAGCACTGGTTTGATAGCAGGTGCACCCAATTATGCTGAGATGGACCGTGTTGTCAAGAAGGGTGAGGTGAACGAAATGCTGTATATGGTCAGCATAAATTATTTCACTGCTATTATACAAAATTACCGAGGGACAAGCTAGGTGTCCAACAATTATACAAATATGTACTTGAAACTGTAGACCAAGGTCGTAGAATTACCACAATGAAGTGACAATCAGTTTTGTCCACAGTCTTCTATAAAATCGATAATAAAAACATGTTTTTATACACACGAACTTAAAGGTCAAAAGCTAGGTCCTTTACACCTTTCCTCGTATCGTCTAATGAAAAATATTCAAATTTGGAAGAAGCTAATTTTAAATTCCCGCGTTTAAAAAATGATCGTTTGAGTATATTCAAAACGACGCGCAGCTTCCGCAATATTGTATATTGAGGTTATGAAAACGTGACACATAAATATGTATACTTTTTTAAATTTGGAACATCTATTTTTCAGATATAATTATAAAAAAACCGGCACTTACACGTGTCGGACACTTTTTTTTAAAATTTTCTTAAATACTTTTTTAAACGTTATCTGCCATTTATAACGAACAATGTGGTTGTCGGGCGGACCCTGTCCTCACGTAGTGTATTTACCGCAAACAAAGCATGTGTTTTGTTTTATTCAACAACTTTTGTCAATTTACTAGTAAAGTTGAGTTAGATTAATTGCTACAGATAATGATCTAATGTTAAATAACCCACTTACAAATTTACCTAATCGTCAAATACTACCATTTCCTATTAAAAAAAAAAATTTTTCATTAGTTTTTAAACTAAATTAACATAAATTAAAATAAATTTGTACATAGATATAAATAAAAAAATATGTCAATTGTGAATACTCATACCTACATATAAACCATATCCCACCCTAACCAAAATGTACTATTATTTAAAAAAAAAACAGATTTTTTTTTAAATTTTATTTAACCTAAATCTTAATAACTGTATAATAATATCATACTATTTGCATGTTTACACGTTTTCTCACGTCACATCATACGATCGTATCATACGTAAATAAGTTTTGAGACATGTTTGTGAATTTACATTATGTTTTTTTTTTATCGAATAAACTTAATATTTTTCAATAAATATCTATTTAATATGTCGATGTTTAATAATCATACGGAATGGCATGCTTTGTTTGTCCTCATGCTCGGCCTTTGTTTGGCCTCGTGAGCCTACATAGAATTTAACGCCTTTGTGCAGCCCAGCAAAGGTTCAATACATATAAATAACTCCAATCCATTCCATTTTACAAAATCATTCCCAATAACCCAAACAAATAATGTTGAACTTCAAAAATAACTTTACTGTTTTATATTTTTTGAATGAAGAACAATTGCATAAACTTTAAGTAAAGGTAGCTTAATATATATCATTAGGGGTGTCATCTTCTATATTGAAATCTCATTGAAAATTTTCAAAATGTCAAATCTGTCAAATATTTATTTAATATAGAATGTTTTAATCTAGTAACTGATTACTAAAGGCATTACTCTATGGGCGTTGAGTTGTAAACTGCCGACCTTCCGTACTCTTTTAACGTATCTAGGCCACTATAACAATTATAGCTACGTGTTTTATTTTAACCGAACATAAAAATTATCTTTAGAATATAGAAATAACACTTACAACAAATAATCACTCAGCTGTTTTATCAACAGAAGGTTTCATAGATAAAAAAAGAACTGTTACAACTTTGTTGTAAGTACTCAGATAAACAATTGTACATATAATTGTACGTATTGTACATTTATTATTAAATAAAATTAATATTTTCTTTTAGTTCATTTCGCCTCTTGTTTTAGCCAATTCCCATGGGTTTTCTTCTAACTCCATGTTCATTGTTCATCACATTACTAAAACATACTACTATTTACTTTGCTGTAATGTATATAAATAGCGTGTTAAC
Source organism: Euproctis similis (assembly GCA_905147225.2). Lineage (NCBI taxonomy): Eukaryota > Metazoa > Arthropoda > Insecta > Lepidoptera > Erebidae > Euproctis > Euproctis similis. The sequence continues at coordinate 3,995,632 of LR990118.1, read as the reverse complement.
TCATTTATCCGTTACGGACTCCTAAACTGCTGCACCAATTTTAATAGTATTTTGTACACTAAGTGCCGTTTTATTTAAGTTGAAACATAGGATGTGGGAGGTGTGGGTGGGTCACTCAGGTATTGAAAAAAAAAGTTGCCGAATCACATTCTAATAGTAATATTATGTTGTAGTGTAGGTACTAAAAAAAAATAGTTTTAGTTAAAAAACGGGTAATTAAACAAATGCCTTCAGCCCGCGCATGAGTTTTAAAATAAACGATTTCGAAAAAAACACGTATTACTAAATGGCATAGTTTTTTATTAGAAATTACTCAAAATATTATCAAAACAAAAGAAATATTTAATGAAAGACATATATTAACGCTTGAAACAAATAAACATAAAAAGTTATCAAAAAAATTATCCATTTTTATACAAAAAATCCTGCCTACTATCGAATTTCGGCATAGCTTTCCTTGATGCAAGTTTTGCATGAATTATGCCGTCCCTTGCTTTTTTATCACATGCCGACATTGCAGCTTCTGTCACTATCTTCACACTTCGTTCAACCGCTTGTGTATGGCAAGGCAGCCTCAAAAACAACATCGTTTCGTCACCTTTTTTTTCTATTATTTGAATAACTTAGTCATTCGTTTGATTTTTTAGAATAGGAGGATCAAAGTTGGTTTCTTGCCAGTTTATTAGGTCAATATAAGATTTGGCATCAAAATTAAGTTCAGGCACTTAAAAATGCGTGGTAGTTTTCCCGTTGTAGGTGAGCTACGTGCTTTTTGAATTCTTCTAGCTGCAAGTTCTCTTATATGCTTTTCTCCATCTGTTAACATCGCCAATAGTAAATTTTCAGGGTGAGCAAAATATGCGTTTCGTTGAATAACAGGATATATGACTGCTTTTAATGCAGTTGATAAAAATCGAGAACTTTCAATCAATTTCCAAAGGTGTCGTGATCCATCTTTACATGATGAGTGGGTCTTTATTTGGAACCCCACGGTTTATACTTTTACAATGTATTGAGCTAAAATAATTAAATTAGTTGATGGAGTTGGCGTAGAAATGTAAAGACGCAAGATCCGGTTTGCCTTATTCAACCAACGGGCATGTGACATTTTTCCAGGTGATTTATTTGCTAAGTCATCTGCACAACTTCCAGTAATTACTGCTAAGGTAATTTCAAACAAATATTTTTGGTCCGTGCTTAAGTCATCAGGTTTTAGCGTTGGTAATTGACCTGGTATTGACTCAAATTCAACTACAGCTCGCGTTTCACACTTGTCCAGCAACTTACCAATTGGACCATTGTACGTAGATGGACCAGAAGTTTTACCATCGAGATAAAAGAACAAATGCCTTAAAGGCAGTTCATTTAAATGCAGCATGCAAATTATCCATTGCAAAGGTCTCTGAAGTCTTCTCTCAAATAGCCTTATAACACCATTAAATTTACCCGTATTTGTTACTGTTCCATCACATCCAATAGCCAGGAGGTCACCAGTACTAATATTTTTGGCGGACATAAGAGCGTTTATTGATATCTCAATAGCCTTTGCAGTTCCTTGTAATGGCGTCACATACCCTACATAAATGGACTCCGGTTCTTTAATTACAGAAACGTGTTCTTCAATAACTACCTTTTGGTTCCCTTCTTGACTATCTTCAGGGTTTTATCTTTCCGCCCATCAAAATATAAAGCAGGCAAGTTCAAATGCGCTTGATTCTTCATAAGCGTGTCGCGTGTTTTCCTTCTCTCTCTACGCAGTTTTGATTTATCAATAACAATTTCTGACGAAAGCTCGTGTAAAACTGCAGAAGCAATCGCAGCACCAGCTCTATCGGATACTGCATAACCGTCACATATTTGGGACAAAATTGGTAAACTTTTCATCCATTTTTTATGTTTCGTAGTTCCTGAGGTAGATGGTAAGGGCTCTTCTGTTTTTTTTGTGTAGCTTTACCGGATGTGAAACACTTGTATCAGAATCACTACTACTTGATAAAATTAATTCTTGTTCTGGCATTTTGAATGGGTTGTTATCGCTCTTCAGACAGATTTTTTAACCTTGCTTTCGAACAAACTTTTTTGTGAACTTTTTGTTCGATTGCGATCAACGCCGCCGATTCTCATTTTTCTCTCACCCCGTTGATCAATGAAAAAGTCGTATTCTTCTTTAGTGCACTGACTTATTATCTTGCATTTGCATGAACAAATATCAAACAAAATTTCGCTTTGCTGCAAGAATTCAGTTTTTTTCTCAGTTGCCAACCTTTTCAATGATTTGATGATATTTTTGCATTTGGAATAATAAGCTTTTAGGAGCTGAATGACTCTTGTATGCAAGACTATAGGGATTGACGCCTTTTGCCATACTCCTTCTACTTTCCGGGTTACAATTTCTGAAATTTCGGAAAAGGCGGGCTCTTTGTTGCTGACATTTTTAATTTTCACCTGTAGTCTATTCCACTCATAACATTTAATGACATCCTTTTCAACACGTTTTCTTTTATTAAAAGCTTTTATTTAGCTTGCACTGTATTTATGTATGTAAGTATGTATGTTCGGTGGAATCTTGCAACTCAATTTTGAAGTAGATATCTTCAACCGATTGAGCTGAAATTTTGTATACACGTTTACTTTGGATGACAATGCATGATATGATGTGTGACATTATTCTATATCTAATATGGCGGACCACCCAAGATGGAGGAATGGATATTTTGAATGCATTTCTGCGATATGGGTATCAAATGAAAGGGCTTATTGAGTGTAACTCAAAAAATAATATGACGTCATTCTAAATCCAATATGGTGGAATATCCACGATGGAGGAAAACATAGTTTAAGCTTCTGTACAATATGGATATCAAATGAAAGGGCTCATTGAGAGTAACTGAAAAAATAATGTGACGTCATTCTAAATCCAATATGGCGGATCATCCAAGATAGAGGAACTGTTTTTTTTAAATGCATTTCTACAATATGGGTATCAAATGAAAGGGCTTGTTAATAGTAACTCGAAAAAAAAATGACGTCATTCCAAATCCAATATGGCGGGAAAAATATTTGCGTTTCTACAATATGGGGATCAAATGAAAGGGCTTGTTAATAGTAACTCAAAAAATAATATGACGTCATTATAAATCCAATATGGTGGAATATCCAAGATGGAGGAAAACATATTTTAAGCTTCTGTACAACACAATTTATATAACAAAAGTAACGTGTGTTCTAATGGATATTGCTTAACACCTCCACTGCGGCGCCAATTTTCATAGCCTTTCTGCTGGTGCGTGTGAGGCGTTTTAGAGGCACAGTTGAACTTATTTGCAGTGTGTATGAGCCCACGCCGGCCTCATAAAATATTGTTTCTCTAAAACCTCTTCAAATACCCCAAATGTATATGTATGACATTTGCTTGAAACTTTTACATTATATAAATAAATATATACTTAAATTGAATCCGGCTTCGCCTTCAGTTACGACTTTTGAGTATTGAATAAACAAGACAAATATATATGACATGTGTTCTGCCTCACATCGCACTGAAAAAAAGTATGATTTGTATCTACACTAGGGATGGAAAGTTGCAACTAAGAGAAAACATATTTATTGGAGTACTTTAAACAAAATATTTTTCATTAAAACAGGGTAAACAAAAAGATGGACACAAAAAGTTGTGATTTTTTTGTTTTTTTTTGCTGCCTGACTGCTATTCAAGGTACGCCTTAATTTATCATATCAGCCTATGGAATGCTTTCGCTGACCACCTTTTTGAAGCACATGATCAGTACATTTGCCAGGAGGAAATGCTGAAATAAACACTTGCCGTCAGTCTCTATCAGTGTAAAGATATACTTAAATGTTATGAATGTATGCATGTGTAAGGATATCTGTGCAAAATAAAGAACATTTTGCTGTAGTGAAATCTTTAGGTCATGCTTAGTATGAAAACGGCAGCGAATATTTGGCTAGAGGCTATTTGAAAAATCTCTTTATCGTTATTTATCATAACTTGGCCCAACACTAAGCTAAAATGCGCTGCGCTCGCCACGCTCGCACCCCGCTCTGTGCGTCTATGAGGCCTGCCACTTTTGAGGCAGATTAGACCTTCCTTCGCACTAGGTGGTATTTATTTTTATTCAGTGCGTTTGGGGCCTATTAAACCTCATATTGTACTAACTACGCCATCAGGCTAAGCTTCGTGAGAGAATCAAATATGTGTATTTGTCTCTGTTATACTCGTAGAAGTTTTAACGTAGCTGTCTCCCGCACAGAGTGAAAACAAGCGATTTTGTCTACCGCACTAGCGTGAAGTCACGCATGTACCAATTCGACCTCATAACTCAGTGAACGTGTTAGAACATTAAACTAAACCCAACGTCAAACGTGTAACTTAAGGTGCAAAAGTGGGTACTTGAACTTTTTTTTCAAAACTTCGATGGCTTTGCGCGGGCTGTTCCACTTAAAATAATTAGATAATATTTTAAAGGGTTTATAACGATACCTAACTACAAAACATTTTTGCTATTAGAAATTGATATCTTAAAAAAATTTTTTTACCCACCCTAGTATACATATACATATTATTATATTATATCACTGTCACTATTAACTGTTGCCAAAACGAAGTCTGTCTGACCGGCTGTCATGTCTAAATTTAGTTAAAATTTTCTCGAATATTTGGCAAAGAGTGTAAGTATATACAAAATGACATTTACCTAAATGTATCTAATCATTAAAAAGTATACGTACATATAAGTACATACTTACCTACTCATCACAAGCAAAGTACACAACTTTTCACAATTAATCATCATATCAATTCATCATCATCACTCGCTACCCATCTTGCCCACACTGGCAAAGAGTAATTCTTGGTAATTCTTTAATATCATAGAAAAACACAAATATTATATTATTATATCGAAATCGAATCCTGGCTCACACCGATGACTTATCGGATTATTTTCGGAAGTTATTTTTGATAAATATCGATGACCGAAAACTTTGTGCCCGTTATGGCAATAGGTTCGCCACCTCCATTTGGGACGTAAAGTTAACGGCGAGACGAGGCTTAACAGCCGCTGCCTATACCTTCGCGTAGGAAAAGGGCTGAAGTTTTGTTTTTTTTATGGCATAGATTACTTCGATCTTCTAAGAGGGTCGTGGTATTTCACCGGTCGAGCCGGCCCATTCATGCCGCGTACTGCTTGGCTCTACCACAGTTATGTTATCGGGGGATTAATCTCAATCTTAGAGCAGCAGCCTACCTGGGCCTTCCATTCCATTAGTCCTTCCATTAAGTAAATGACAGCCAAATTGTACTCCAATTAAAAAAGGTTAGCTACTATTGAGAAGTAGGATTTTTCTAAATGTTCTATAGCTCCACTCCACTCTAGCAACAGCTGCTGCCTACACCTTCGGGCAACAAAAGGCGTGAAGTTATGTTATGTATGTTCTATAGCTCCACCAACAAATGCTATGTTAACCCTAAGAGACGACTCTTAGGGTTAACATAGGATTCTTAGGACATCTTAGGGTTAGGGGACTTCCTATCAGCTGTTGGAATAGTAAATAACCAAAACCGGGCATATTCCTATTTTCAGCATGTAGCAACTGTTGTTGTCAACGCCATCTTTGATACAGAATAGAGAACAAACCATAAAAGCTGTTTTAAAAAATCTTTTTTAGCGTTGTTATCCTTAAAGATGTGATTGCGAGAGCAGAGGGATAGGATGGGCTTACCTTTCTCACCGTACGAAACGGGGCATAATTAGAGGTAATGTTATCACAGAACCGGCATGTTAATGCAGCGAACAGCGCGGCTCTACCACTGTCGAATCTAATTTCGAATTGTTTTCTTTTTAACACCAACCAACTTGGTGACGAGCCTCGTGGTGCATTGGTAAAACTATCGACTGCAGAATCGAGATTGCGGATTCGATCCCCAACCGAGTACAAATATTTGTGACAAGCACGAATGTTTGTGTGGCGTCTGGGTGTTTTTCTATGTACATATTTACAAAAGAAAAGTATAGATGTGTTATTTTATTAAAGTAGCCGAAATTTCGTCATGATAAACCAATTATAATTAACTAGTAAGTTCTTTCTCGGTGTAGTCTCGATGGTCCAGTGGTAGAGCACCCCAGTACTGAATCAAGAGGTCGCGGGTTCGAATTATGGCTCACACCAATGACTTTTTGAATTTAAATACAAAATTTAAGTGTTAAGTATGAAAGTTCTTTCTTACAATTAGTGATTTGGCACTCCGATATTCGATTGAGAGGACATGAGTTAAAATACGCGTGTAAACCAATGAGCGCTTCAGCAATCTTAACATAACATAACTTCACGCATTTGTTACCCGAAGGTGTATGCAGCGGCTGTAAGCCTCGTTTCGCCGTTATGTTTACGTCCAAAATGGAATAGGTGGCGAACCTATTGCCATACCGGGCACAAAGTTTTCAGTCATCGATATTCATCACACATAATCTCCGAAAACAATTTCGAAAAGTCATTGGTGGGAGCCCGTGTTAGAAGCCGTGTGCTCGACCACTGGGCCACCGACAGCTTCAGCAATCTTATTCTTTGTAAATGCGCCTGGCCAATGCTGGCTGATACTGTCGGCGCCTTCGATTGTAGAGTGCGTGAAGTTACAAAATTTAGATAAGTTTTGACAACACCTTTAATACCAACATTTATAAAATGAATATCAAGTACCTAATATGATAGCGCGTGCATGAACATAATTATGGAAGTCAACGAAGCGAGGTGTGTAAGAATCGTGCCTTATGGCGCTCCGTTCTCTCTGCCTACCCCGCAAGGGATTTGGCGTGAAGTTATGTATGTATGTAGTATGATAACTTTTATTATAATATGGCAACACGCCCAAAAACACATCACACTTTTGTCAATCACAGTCTATTCGAGTGGGTGATGACTACTGATGATTTGACATTACGACCTATTTTCGCAGTAATTATTTATAGAGTAATATAATCTTAATTTCGTATTAAAAGTATCAACAAATGCCATTTTGACAACCGCGAAAAATTACGACACATGTAGTAGTAGTAGGTTCACTTTATCCGCGAATTTATACCGATAATGTATTAAATAAAATATATTTGCTGACAGTTTTTAATTTAATCCATGGATGATTCTTTATTGTCTCGGTAGTCCAGTGGTCGAGCACCCCGCTTCTGAATCCAGAGGTCGCGGGTTCGAATCCTGACTCACACCAATGACTTTTCGATTCGAATTATTATTTTTTCGAAATTAATTTCGCAAGTTATATGTGATAAATATCGATGACTAAAAACTTTGTGCACAGTATGGCAATAGGTTTGGGACCTTCGTTTGGGACGAAAACATAACGGTGAGACGTGGATTAACAGCCACTGCCTACACCTTTGGGTAGAAAAAGGCGTGAAGTTATGTTATGTGATGAAAAAAGTCATGTCAACTTATGACTTTTTACGTGTTTTAAATCGAACCAGAAAGAGATCCAGTAAAAAGTAGAAAAATTTTTATGTGGCTAAACGCAGCGCTGTTTCAATTGAGGATTATATGTAATATGTAGATTTCAAATGGCATGTAAGCGGTTGGCTTGGAGCCAGTAGCTTTCGCCAGGTCATTCTCACATGAAAGCTGGTCGGAATATCTGACGCAACATGTCTAGGCGAATGAGTGTTTAATGAAAACCACGTGGTGTTTTATTAGGAATTCGCAAATTGAGTGTTACACACTAAAATATCCGTGATTTTATCGTTGAAACCAGATTATTATAAAGAAGTTTTAATGAGTCAAATACAAAACTAGCGCTGTTATGTCTAGGTGATTCAAGAATTAACTGTTATTTGAGTTTTGCACATGAAAATTTATAAAAAAAGAACGCAACTCATGTAACTTCGCACTTCTTTGAAACTTAGACAAGTTGCATAAAAACTTTTTTATTGAACGCGTCTGTAATCTTATATAACCTCATAATTTAGTGATTTCAAATTTCGAAGACAATTTAAAACAGTAAGAAGTTCTTTTTTCAAATCGTATATACGCTCCGGATACCTCTCTCACCGAGCGAAACTGAGCGATATTCGATATCGATACTACGTCGATATATTTATTAAGGTACTGTGTCCTAGGTTTGACGTGAGAACCAGAGGGGTTAACCGTATCCTGGACCACCCCAACGCCGGAGGAAGGCCGCCGCGAGGTTTTAGTGGGTAACCCTAGGATCGGATTGCAGTTTACTGTTTTGGGAGTCCCACACTACCCCCTGCCGTTCCCAGGCGGGGGGTGGGTGTGCATAAAGCATTTCCACGCGTAAAAAAAAAGGTTTGACGTGAGAGACCTCATTTTGCTCTGTATTTTCTATAAATTTGTATTGTTAGTGCAAAAAAACCTCCCTGAGTTTCTTGCCAATTCTTCTCAGTGCGAGAGTAATCGAATTGGCGGAAGTAAAAAAAAAAAGTGACCTTCATAAGTGTCTGTACAAGACCTAAACTGAATAAATAAGTTTTGATTTTGATTTTGATATTCTGAGAGATCGTGGTAGTTCACTGGTCGAGCCGGCCCGTTCAGGCAGCCAACTTCGTGGCTCTACCACTTAAAAGTTCAAGTCCTTTTCTCTCGCTTCATACATCCAGTCTCTTTTAAATATCCTATTCTTATCATCAGTTCTCTATCTTCCGTATTAATCCGTATACCTCCTGCGCTTTCCAGATACACGATTATACTGTTTTGTTTGTCTGTACATCTCTGTCTTGAGTTTGACTTACTTCTATGATGCAATTCTTGAAGTAGAGTTTAAAGTCACGACATTATAAGTAATTATAATAATTTAATTGTTAAACGATTTTTGGTCATCTATTAATCTGAAAGCAAATAAGGTAATTGTTTGTGTTACGTAATAGTCATCACTCTGGTACCTATATGCTTTACGGTGTCCAAATATGATGCTGCTATGCTGACGACGAAGCTCACAGAACTCCTTAACGGTTAGGAATTGGGAGTCTGAACTGCTTTTGGTCGATAACTACTTAGTAGTACGTAAGGCTAACTTGTTGCTTGGGATGTATGCTTGCATCAACACCTGATGCTGCTGTGCTGATGATATAGCTACAGAACTCCTTAACGGTTAGGAGTTGGGAGGCAGAACTGTTTGTGGTTCATAGAAACTACTTAGTAGCATGTAAGATGTGCGTGTTTCTTGGGAGCTATGCTTGCCATCAACACCTGGTGTTGCTGGGCTGATGATAAGGCTACAGAACTCGATTCGATTTGATTTTGAAACTAACATCTATTTAACTCCATAATTCATTAGTACAAATAATTTCGTCTCTAAGAAAATATAATAATATCTACATGTGTAATATATATTTTTAATACACTTTATTAAGTCAACAACACCAGTCCTTTAGGTACCTAACTAAAGTGGATTTATCAATTGGTCATTAATTATGTTTTCTAATCAAACATTGAGCGTCCGCTGCGTAGTTGTTGAAAGGAAAAAAATACTAGTTAATATAATATACAAGTATTGAAGTACTACAACTTATTAAAAACATAACGCCAATTAGCATATGTATATAAAGTTTGCAATAATAATTGCGGTTTACAGTTTTAATTTATCTGGTTTTGTATGTAAATAATATAATGTTGCATTCGATCGTCTCGGTGGTCCAGTGATCGTGCACGCCGCTTCTGAATCAAGAGATCGCGGGTCCGAATTAGGACTCACACCAATGACTTTCGAAATTATTTTCGGAAGTTATCTGTGATTGCTATCGATGACTAAAAACTTTGTGCCCGGTATATGGCAATAGGTTCGTCACCTATTCCATTTGGGACGTAAACATAACGGCGAGACGAGGCTTAACAGCAAATGCCTACACCTTCGGGTAGAAAAAGGCGTGAAGTTATGTTATATGTTACATTGCGTTTATAATGGATATTATAATAAGTCTGGTAAGAATATTTATATTCTAGCAAGGATTATCGATTTCATCTTGCTATTTACGTCTAATACATTTCTATAAATAAATATATCAACTTATAAATAAATCATAAGTAGGCAAACTGTGCAAATAAGCAAATCAACTTGTTTTTGAAACGAGTTCATTTATTAATAACATAACATAACTTCACGCCTTTTGTTACCCGAAGGTGTAGGCAGCGGCTGTTAAGCCTCGTCAGCCAGGCGGCAAAACCAAAAGCCAAATCTTTTGACCACATGGATAGTTCGAAAGGAACTTGTGCCGACCGGTAAGGGCAAATAAATGAGGTCTATTTATTTTTGCAATATGTAAAGTGTTCTCAAAGTTAGATTGATTATGCAGATATGCAGTGCAAAAGTGGAAGGATATAGGAGTCGAGCACGGCCACTAACCACTTTTCATGACCAAATTGATCGTGTCTGCGTGATGCCTCAAATCGTTGAGCGTTTGTGACAATATTTATGAAACTGATAGAAGCGAGTAAGGTGTGTAAGAATCGTGCCTCATGGCGTTCTGTTTTCTCTGCCCACCCCGCAAGAAACTTAGCGTGAAAGCTTAGCTTTTAATGTCTGTGAACAAAATTATTATAATTAGAAACTCCACTGGTTATTAAAAGTGGGTACCCATTTAATATTGGAATTAAATACTTGTACTAAGTGTTAAGGAAGGTGATGTTAGGAGCCTCATCAATCGACGCGCGTGCATGAAAAGTGTTATGAAAGTTAACAAAGCGAGTGAGGGGTGTAAGAATCGTGCCTTATCGCGCTCTGTTCTCTCTGCCTACCTTGCAAGGGAATTGGCGTGAAGTAATGTATGTATGTATATTAAGAGTTATTTGTGTAAATACTAGTGTCCGACCGAAGCTTCGGCTTCGGCCACCTTCGGTCAAAAATCCATCTTCGGCGAGAATTTCGGCTTCGGCCAAATTCTGGGCCGAAGCCGAAGGTCCTGCCGAAGGTCCTAAAACAGTCGGAATTAAACGAACTGTTGACGAAAGAGTGAGTGACTGACGGACCAGGCTTCCCTTAGTTCAGTGCGGATACCTCTATCACCGAGAAAAAAGCGGCAAGGGCCACTTTACGCCGGTATTCTTCTTTAGCTGTGGATTTTGAAGAAAATTATTAAATTACTAATAGTTTATAACCTACGGCTCCGGCCGAAGGTTGTGGAGATTGCCGATTAATTGGCTTCGGCTTCGGCTTCGGCCATAAATAGACCTTCGGTCGGACACTAGTAAATACCATAGACGATAATCCTAAGTCTGTCATATCAATCAATTAATCATAAGAGATAGCGTTAATTAATATTGTCTTCGTGTTATCTAATGTTTAAGTTTAATATTCTTTAACAAAGACGAATATCAGCGAATGTGAGTGCATGTAGGGCTCTCATATCTCACAACGATGGCGTCGCACGCTTTCCGATGTCTGTCCTCTTTAATGCTTAGATCTTTGAAACTAGGCAACAGATTAATGTGGGGTTTTTTAAATAGATGGTGTTAACAGGGTGGTTTGTAGGTATAATTCATGTATAATGTAGTAAAAAGAGTATAATTTTCGGGATTTCCCACTTTAATTGCCAGCGCTGGCTGAACCCTAAGTGATAAATCAATTTAATGTACCTACACATTATTAAAAACCCTGAAAAAGCCTCCTCTTAGGGATAACCCGCAATGACCATTTTTATTTCTTCTCAGGCGAAACTAAGTTCGCGTAGTTTATTAATAATCGAAACTATACCTTCCGGAATAATGTTTGTCTGTATATATTTATATATCCGATATTATTATCGACTTATGAATATATTTAGAATGCTCGGCGTTTCAAATGAATCCGATGCGCAGTTCGTTTATTTTAGTTGGTGGAAACAGCTGACACATGGCAACACAACACGTTCAGCCAATCACAACCACATGGCCTGGAACAATGGCCTTTTGCTCTTCTTATATTTATATTTTTTTAAATATCAGATATCGTTTTATTGATATAGAATTAACATTCTTTTTAGTATAAACAATGGTAGAGGCACGCAATTTGCCGTATTATTGGGTAATGGCAGTGGCACATACATACATAAATTCACGCCAAATCCCTTGCGAGGCAAAGAAAAAGCACGATTCTTGTAAACCTCACTCACATCTTTGAATTTCATGACTCTTGTCATACACGGTTTTTAAGGCTTCTGACATTACCTTCCTCAAGGACTCGTTCTTTTTTTCATGTAATGTGTGTTGTGGCCGCCCTTCATACTACATCCATCCGCTTTTGCACTGCATGTCTGCTTAGTCAATCAGTACTGACAGTGGTATTTAGAGTCACACCCATCTTCTATATCACACCACGAAAAGTAAACTAACCTCAATATTTATCTGTCTGTTCAAAATCCGTCCGGTCGTTTTCTGGATTATCGGGCACAAAACATTATACATAAGTTTGTAATAAAAAAAACCTGTTATTTTCAGACACATAAATCTTATTAATTCGTCTAGAACGAGATAATGTAGGTGAAACCTATGGCCTGCCAGCCTTATCATGATGGATACAGAAGGTGGATTAACTCTTGATGGTTTAACCTTAATTTAGATGTAACTAGTGTCTACTAAGAAACTTACTGTTAGTAACTACCTATTATAAGAAAAAATACAGGTCATAGGTTTTCTTGAGAATAATCTGCTACACCACGAGTACACGCGTAGGCAATATACAGCATATGTTGATTTTAAAAGTTTTATGCGTTTTCTTTTCTTACTTCTATTTCAATAGAACCGTGGTGACTTTTTAATCATAATTATGCGATTTCATTTAAACTTCAGCGAGCTAGTGAATCACTTGTTGGTAAGTGATTGTCCACTGGGCTGTCCATGGACATCTGCGACACCAAGAGCGGATTATAAACAGTTGGAGTAGGAGGGTGGGCCACCAGATATGTTCCTCAACATTCAAAATGCGGCATAAGCCTATTTACGTCGATTTTCACAGAGTATGTCCATTCATGCAGCGAACTGTTTGACTCTACCACTTTTAAATTTGTATTATATTATTATTTTCTTACTACGACATTGTATATAATTTATATTTTGATTTTACGACAAGTATTTAGTGATTCATCGATGGGAAATCGGCAGCTGTTGGTACCAGGGCAGCGTCATCGGTGGTACCACTCGTGGTGGAAGTATTTGCGTGACTCTCAAACCAACCCTTTGTTCAGCTCAAATGCTATCAAGAATGCTGAATCGTGCGTGTTGCGAGCTGACGTGTACCTCACATTAGACCAAACTCACGTTCTCTTACAGATATGACTAATAATAGTAATAACATAAACATACATAACTTCACGCCTTCGTTACCCGAAGGTGTAGGCAGCGGCTGTTAAGCCTCGTCTCGCCGTTATGTTTACGTCCCAAATGAAATAGATGGAGAACCTATTGCTATACCGGGCATAAACTTTTCAGTCATCGATTTTTTATCACACATAACTTTCGAAAACAATTCCGAAAAGTCATTGGTGTGAACCAGTGCCAGGATTTGAACCCGCGATTTTCGGATTCAGAAGCTCGACCACTGGACCACCGAAACTAATATTTTTTTTTATATTCTTTGTATGAGTCAAGTATTAACAATGTTAATTTAAAAATTAACTAGGTCAAATGAGAGTATGAATTCAGGGTTTCTTTAATAAAATTCTCGCGTATGAAATTAATAAACTAGTAACGTATTTTTTTTTAATATCGACGTAAAGTAGCTCAGGTCGTATTTCGCTCTATGAAATAGGTACCTGGAGGCCGAACCCTTTTTGTTAAAAATAAACATCATAATCAGCCCGCATCAGTCCACTGCTGGACATAGGCCTCTCCCAATATGCACCACTGAACCCGATCTTCGGCTCTTCTTTTCCAGTCGCTGCCCACCGCTCTGCGTATGCCATCGCTCCACCTTGTCACTGGGCGCCCCACGCTACGCTTTCCGGTCCGTGGTCTCCACTCTAAGACCAGTTTACCCCAGCGATTATCGGTCCTGCGGCATATATGGCCAGCCCACTGCCACTTCAGCACAACTATCTCACAAAAAAAACATTCAATGGCATACATAACTTCACACCCAGTCCCTTATGGGGTAGACAGAGATAACAAACCGCAATAAGACACGGTCCTTAGTTCTTACACACATATAATTTCATCTCTCATTTAATTATATGTATTTATTTAAGTCTATTTTTTTCCTATTTTCTTGCAATCAACCTCGTCACATCGAAAAACGTGACTCAAATAGTTAATTACTATTAAAAACTTTATTAGTATGCACATAATTTGTTAAATTTTATTGACAAGAAATTCGTGACTGAACATTATTTAAATGAATTAGTCACTAATGTCATTGTTATTATTACATTTCCTATATAAATTAACTTCTAGATTAGTTAGTGTTACGTTTAGATACATACTAAATACATACTTAACAACATAACATAACTTCACGCCCCTTCTACCCGAATGTGTAGGCAGCGGCTGTTAAGCCTCGTCTCGCCGTTATATTTACGTCCCAAATGGAATAGGTGGTGAACCTATTGCCATACCGGGCACAAAGTTTTCAGTCATCGATTTTTATCTTCCGAAAATAATTTCGAAAAATTATTGGTGCGAGCCTCTTGATTCAGAAGCGGGGTGCTCGAACACTGGACCAACGAGACCTATTACATAAATACTTCACTTCACGCCAAATCCCTTTCGAGGTAGGCAGAAAGAACAGATCGCCATAAGGCACAATTCCTATACGCCTCACTCGCTTCTTTGACTTTCAAAACTATTTTCGTACACGCGCGTCGTTTTTTAAGGCTCCTTCACCAGCCTCGACTCGCCAAATTTTTACGTTCCAATAGGTGGTGGAACCTATTGCCATGCACCGGGTACAATGATGACACTCATCTATATTTATCCCATATAACTTTAGAAAAGAATTTCTAGAAATCATTGAGGGAGGGAACGCAATCAAAATGAGTGAACGTGGTATTTCACCGGTCGAGCCGGACCATTCATACAGCGAATCTGTGACCTCACAGACAGTGGTAGAGCCACTGATTGATCACTTAGAGTAAATTTTTGTGACGACGCTAGGAGCCTATTAAGATATTGCCTAGCAATCAACTTGAACTGATAACCTGTTCACGCGATCGCAATTTTCCGGAATTTTGCAATCTACTCGCTAATCGTTGATTGCTTAAAGATATGTAATAGCCCCGACGCGGCGGCTTCATAGATATTTATTATGGTATAAAATGAAGTCACATCCGCTGTCTGTTCGTTTTGACTGTATGAATGCTATATTATTATGTCATGTATTTACTAAATAAAAGTACCTATATTTATTAATAACATCCTTCAACCATTGCGTTGTTCAATATCAGAAGCGTTAGTTGCTTAGCTTGGAAATTAGATGGTGGGTCACCTGATGTTCATGCACCACGGTGTTCATGGGCGCTGAGAAGTGACTTACTCAGCGCCCATGAACACCGTGGTGCATTTTCGTCCTTTAAGGGAGTAGGAGGGGTAAGGAAGGGGAAAGGGGACAGGGCCTCCGGATACCTCTCTCACCGAATGAAACGCGGCATGAGTCACTTCACGCCGATATTCTGAGAGGCCGTGGTATTTCACCGGTCGAACCGGCACATTCATGCAGCGAACTGCAAGACTCTAGCACTGTTAAGTAAATGTAGTGCATTCAAAATACTTATTAAATAGAGTAATAAAGAGAGTAAGTTAACCGTATTTTATTTTAAACGGGATTCTTTAATAGATATATAACAAAGTCTCTGTGATTCAGCGGTACGAGCACACGGCTTCTGATCCCGAGGTCCGGGTTCGAATGCTGACACTGGCTCACACCAATGACTTTTCGCAATTGTTTTCGGAAGTTATGTGTGATAAATATCGATGACTGAAAACTTTGTGCCCGGTATGGCAATAGGTTCGCCACCTATTCCATTTGGGACGTAAACATCACGGCGAGACGAGGCTTAACAGCCTACACCACCATAACATAACTTCACGCCTTTGTACTACCCGAAGGTGTAGGCAGTTGCTGTTAAGCAAAATCGTACTATAACGTACTTCACAAAATTATTATCATCTCATTATCAAATAGGTTATTTGGAATAACGCCAAGAGTTTAACTGCCGGGTCGTGTTTAACGCACCTATTAATTAACCAACTGCGGCTAATGACTGTTTACGTTTTCTTGTGTACATACATACATTTCTCTCTTTAGCATGTTAAGAACTTTAAACTGATATTAAATTTTAGTTTAGAAGATATACCTAATCCGGAGCGTCTCAACTGCAAGAGTGAAAGAGATTGTCCAAAATTTACATAACTTAACATAACTTCACGCCATTTTCTACCCGAAGGTGTAGCAGTGTGTGCAGCGGCAGCTCGCCGTTATGTTTACGTCCCAAATGGAATAGATGGCGAACATATTGCCATACCGGGCACAAAGTTACGAAACTAATTTCGAAAAGTCATTGGTGTGAGCCACTGTGAGGATTCGAACCCGCGACTTCTGGATTCAGAAGAGTGCTCGACTACTGGACCACCGAGACTTCAAGTCATGTACACTTCATGTCCAAAATTTCATTAAAAATAACAACAATTGAATTGAAATAAACAAAGTCGTAAAAAATTTTAGTATTGCAATTAATCTCGTATTTACATAAACACCAAATTACGTCCAAATTATTTAAAGTATTTAGTCCCTTACCCAGAGTTAATAGACACATTCTAAATAGCCAGATATTTTAGGTGTGCCACGTTGGTAGTAACAATATCGCTTAATAACTAAAATTAATTTAAATGTTAATGTATTTACACTATATCTAATGGCAAATTTAAAAATGAAAAATGAAACACGTAAAACGAGCAGGCGAATCACCATCATGGTGTCCATAGGCGGCACTGAACATTTACCATCAGGTAAGTGATCAGTGCTGCCTATGGACACCTGCAACACTTATAGTATAACAGTTGCGTTGGCGACCATTAAGAAAGTATGATAGGAAAGCATAGGGATCGGGGTGGGCCTCCGGTTACCTCTGTCACCGAACGAAACGCGGCACGAGCCACTTTACGTCGATCTTCTGAGAGGTTGTCGTGTTTCACCGGTCGAGCCGGCCCATTGTATTGTCCTGAGACACCAGATAAAATGCCTAATATGTTTCTTATTATTTAATTTTTAGATTTTCGCGAATTACATTGATCACATCACATCACAGAGATCATTTTCACGAGTAATCTCTGTAGTGTTCGGAACGTCGGGAAATAAATAGAAAATAAGTTCTAAATAGACGCGATATAATCTATAAAAAGCTGTTTCAATGTTATGTTTCTTATTAGTTTATTAAATTCCGAGCCGAATTAAAACCATGAAATAAAAAGGCCTGTACACTATACAAAATCCTTAATAGAAAAAGTAATTGAATTATAAGTATATTATTAGTTATAGTACCTAGTATTTAAAAGGTTAAAGTGATAACATTAGAATGATAACCGTACTTTCAATTAAGTACTTTTTTCTTTTATTTATTATTATTTCTTATATTTTATTTATTTCACGGCAATATGTGAGTTTGTTCGTTAGTTAATTGTTGCTTTTGCATAGAAGGCTAAAAGTGTTCGAAGCGATGGTCGTTTAAAAAAAAAACATGTTCGGCCAAAGGGAAAGTTGCAGCCGTCTGCCAACGGGCCACTGTAATAAATTAATTAATAATTATGCGTGCAGTTCCTAACAGCGACTGGGTCATGTTCTTCCGTTGCGGTTTAAATTGCAGACAAAGGGTGTACACTGTACAAGTTATACTTATCACCTGTCACGGTACCGTTAAATTTTACATGACATCAACTGTCAAATCCATAGATTTAAAAGACAAATCTATTTTTTTTTGTTACCCACTAATTTGTGAAGAGGATTAATAACAATCTCGATGGATATTTTCTGGTATGTTTCTGCAATATAACACTGAAACAACGTTTCGTGGATTATATCGCGTTTATATAGAACTTATTTTCTATTTATTTCCCGACGTCTCGAACTCATTATAGAGATCAGTGAAAATGTAATACGTATATAATCCATGAAAAGTTGTTTCAATATTATGAATGTGATTCGCGAAAATCAATTTTTTTTTTAAATAAGGTTGCTAGTCGACTCCAGTTCTTAATTTTTTTTACTTAATCTAACCTACTAATTATGCAGAGCAGTTGGCAAATGTTATGATATATCTATGTATAACTACTTACCTACTAAATACATAAAAAATATAGGGTGCATATTAAATGAGGTGATGTTTACTTCAAAATTAATTTATATTAGTGATGATTTTTATGAGTTTTATACTTCTCCAATAATAAAATAGCATTTACACATTTTATTCGGCGACACGTGTGTGAATGTATTATAGATTACTATTCCTAATGAAAATTCCGTAAGTATTTTGATAGTGTATTATAAATTCGATTCGGTATTGGCAAATTTCTGGAGCTAACCTGTGTTACTTCTTTTTTTTTTATGGGATAGGAGGGTAAACGAGCAGGCGTGTCCCTGATGGTAAACAACCAACGCCGCCCATGAACACCAGCAACACATATAGTGTTACTGTTGCGTTGCCGACCTTTAAGAGATAGGCGAAAGGAAAGGATCGGGAAAGGGGGGTGGGCCTCCGGGTACCTCTCTCACCGCACGAAACGCGGCATGAGCCACTTTACGTTGATCTTCTGTGAGGGCGTGGTATTTCACCGGTCGTGCCGGCCCATTCATGCAGCGAACTGTTTGGCTCTACCACTTTGAATAATGAAGTTATTTTAACGTCTAAATCTTCATCTTGAAAGAAGAAAGAAAGAATTTTTTATTTGCTAGATATGTGGTACATTTCAAGCTGATACAATAAATAATTCCAGCACACATCACCATTTGGCATGCAAATATTTACTGGTCAATAGATAAATAATTTTGATTTCTAACTTAATTATACAATAAATTTCCAAATAAAAATACACATAGAAAGAACAAAATCTATGTCACATATTAAGTATAATCAAATATTATATAATGATAGTCCATGTCAATTAAAAGGAAACAAAAATACTTATTGAGATGTCAACATAATTGATTTGTCAAAATTAAGTTCATGAAAATAAAAAGTGTATTAAGTCAATAAAAAATTATTTGTCAAAAAATTCTCTAATTGTATAGAATGTTTTCCACTAGCCAAGATTTCAAAGGCTTTTTCATTTTTGCTAGTGGCAGTTCACGTATTGACTTCGGTACTTTATTGAACACTTTTATGCACATCATGTAGCAATTATTTAAAAACAATGATGACTAACAGTTAGTAATGGTCAATAATTTTGTGGGATCTCTTTTACCTAAACTTGAATTGTCACGGGCATAGTTAAATTCGTCTGGAAATCGTTTGACGTGAACACAGATTTCGAAAATGTAAATTCCTACCAATGTCCTATCAATGTCTTCCTGCCCTTATCCCACTTAAGTCGGTACTACATGTCATCCTTTCGAACTATCCATGTTGTCACAAGATTTGGCTGTTGTTTTATAACCGGCCGCCTTCCTGACGTCAACCCTCCTTAGGAATATTTTCGTTGGTGGTTTACCGTCCACTAGGAGAAAAATAATGAATCCAGAACGTTTCTTAGCCGGATTTTACGACTTTATTTGTTTCAGCTCCTGGCCGGTCTGCAACTTTTTCAACTCTGTAACATCTTTACCTTGAACACGAGGCTCCGTCACCTTTGTTAATTATCAAAATCAGTTCATCATTTTCTCGAGTACAAACAAACAAATCTTTCATCCCGATAAACCCATTACAGAACTAACATTGTGAGCAATAAAATTAAATTCTCTGAAATCTACCAAAATAGGTTTTAATAGACATTTGACAGACATAATATGTTTGGCAAGGGAGCTTTGACCGAAACTTGTTTAATATATCCATGGGCACCTAAATACCCATTATTTTATTTACCTAACCTAACAAAAATGTGCGTCATGAGTTTTGTTTGTACGGAAATAGCGCGGTCTGTGAAACTTTGGCAACGTATACCATTGCAGGAGACACTGACACCTAATTTCTAACTGTGCGTTGTATCCGGGAGGAGTATTAATAGTTATTTTCAGACTTCCATTATAGTAATAAAATAAATTTTACCATGTTAAAATCAATTATAATTCAATTTAACCATGTTTTAACTTGTAATTTCACATTCTACCCATTGTGTGGTGTGGTGGCTGCAGTAGATGTTAAGACTTGACCCACCATTCCAAGTCACAAATGGAATAGGTGGCGGAACCTATTACATATAAATCGGCCACCATGCAGTGCCGGAATAAGCAAGCGCGGGGCCCGTAGCAAATTCTTTCAAGGAGTCCTTGATCTGCTATGGGTTTTTAAGTATAAAGTGGTTACAATTTTGTGGGTAACTAATAGTTTTGTAAATTACTATAGGCGATGTCAGGCTCTGACAGTTACAAAATCCTGAGATAAGATTTCCTGGCAATTCGGAATAATTTTGATTCCTATCAAAAACTAACAATTGGAAACTGATAATACTATACAAAATATTGTTTTCAAGACATATTTCAACATAACATATAACATAACATAACTTCACACCTTTTGTTACCCGAAGGTGTAGGCAGCGGCTGTTAAGCCTCGTCTCGCCGTTATATTTACGTCCCAAATCCCAAATGGAATAGGTGGCGAACCTATTGCCATACCGGGCACATAGTCTTTCAGTTATCGATATTTATCACACATAACTTCCGAAAACAATTTCGCAAAGTCATTGGTGTGAGACAGTGTCTGGAATCGAACCCGGACCTCTGGATCAGAAACCGTGTGCTCGACCACTGCGCCACCGAGACTGTATTTCACATATTTCAAAATTTAGATTTAACACGTTCACTGCGTTTTGAGGACTCTCGCTGGTGCGGCAGACAAAAGCATCGCTTTCTTTCACTCTGTGTGGGAGACGTGAACATTTCTACGAGAACGATTTCTATAACAGAGACAAATATACATATTTGATCCTCTCACGAAGCTTAGTCTGATGGCGTAGTTAGTACAATATGAGGTTAAATAGGCCCCAAATGCACAGAATAAAAATAAATACCGCTTAGTGCGAAGGAAGGTTTAATCTCCCTCAAAAGTGGCAGGCCTCATAGACGCACAGAGCGGGGTGCGGACGTCGTAAGCGCAACGCATTATAGCTTAGTGTTGGGACAAGTAACGATAAATAACGATAAAGGGATTTTTTCTAATAACCTCTAGCCAAATATTCGCTGCCGTTTTTATACTAAGCATGACCTAAATATTTCACTACAACAAAATGTTCTTTATTCTGCACAAATATCCTTACACATGCACACATTCATAACATTTATATGTTTACACTGATAGAGACTAACGGCAAGTATTTCAGGATTTCCCCCTGGCAAATATGCTGATCATGTGCTTCAAAAAGGTGGTCAGCGCAAGCGTAGCATAGGTTGCTATGACAAATTAAGGCATACCATAAATAGCAGTCATGCAGCAAAAAAAAAACTAAAAAAAATCATAACTTTTTGTGTCCATCTTTTTGTTTACCCTATTTTAATGAAAAATATTTTATTTAAAGTACTCCAATAAATATGGTTTCTCTTAGTTGCAACTTCCCAACCCTAGTGTAGATACAAATCATACTTTCTTTCAGTGCGATGTGAGGCAGAACACATGTCATATATAATTGTGTTGTTTATTCAATACTCAAAAGTTGTAACTGAGGGCGAAGCCGGATTCAATTTTAGTATATATTTATTTATAAAAGTTTCAAGCAAATATAGTATATACTATAATACTAATATACATTTGGGGTATTTGAAGGTGTTTTAGAGAAATGATATTTTAAGACTGGATTTGTCTATGTTAATTACGAAACCTACTCGTTGGGAATATCTGCTGTGATCCTTGAGCATTGCACCAAAGTTCTCCAGTGACTCTGCCAAGACCACGACATCATCAGTAAATTGAAGTCGAACCATGAGTCATTATTCGCCATTGATGTTGATTCCTAGTCCGGTCCAATACAGGAGTACGAATACGTATTCCATGCAGGGGTGAACAGCTTCGGGGAGATTATGTCCCTGTTCCCGACACCTTTCTGCCCCATGTGATAGACCAAAACAATGTACTACATTAATCACACCTTCATAAGGTTTAGAAAAAAGTCCGCGATGGTGTATGTAGGGATAACCCGCAATGATCATTTTTATTCCTTTACTTTTTACGAGAAATATTTTTCATTTAAACATTAGAGCATTAATTTTCATCCAATAAGTATTTTTTATAGATTGTGCTTGTAATAAATATCAAAGGTCTCTTACAACGTGTAATTTTAATTAATATTTTCGAAGATATTACTTGTATCCGAAATTTACTCATTTACCTATTACTTTTGAGGCGTAACCAAGTTTTCCGGGTCAGCTAGTATTTAATAATATAATTAATGTAATATAAGCATTGAAATTGTACACGTTTATAGAAGCAAGTTTTTTAAGAACTTTTACCGTATGATATTATTTACACCAAGCAAATAGTCGGGTACCGAGGGTTTTACGTAGATTAGCTTAATAGGAAAAGTTGTAATATTTCACGATTTTTGTGACAAAAAAATTAGGCTCAGGCAGAGATGACTGGGTTTACTGCGGGGCCTGTAGCATTTACTACTCTTGCTACTAGGGTAATCCGGCACTAGCGATGTTTAAAAAAAGATAGTCAAAGAAGTATTCCGAAAAATCATTGATGTTAGCGATGATACAGAAGCTCGTACCTACTCGATCACCGAGGCGATTAATACGAAATTACTTCTGCATACCTATATAATTTAATTAAAGTCGAATTTCCCCAAAAATTTTTAAAAATTTGCTATAAACATTTTCCACATTCAGGTTGGCAACCCTACAAGGATGTGACGTCTTACGTCAGTAGCTGTCAGATATAAAAAATCTGATGTTGGTATCATCATTATGTTACCTTAGGTTACCTATTTTAACCTAACCTAGTCTGTGTGATTGAATTTATTAACTCTGTAGAAAATGAATCGTATATTAAAGTATATAAAATAAAAGCCGGTGGCCTAGTGGTCGAGCACACGGCTTCTGATCCAGAGGTCCGGGTTCGATTTCTGACACTGGCTTCACACCAATGACTTCTCGAAATTGTTTTCGGAAGTTATGTGTGATAAATATCGATGACTGACAAACTTTGTGCCCGGTATGGCAATAGTTTCGCCACCTATTCCATTTGGGACGTAAACATAACGTTGAGACGAGGCTTAATAGCCGCTGCCTACACCTTCGGGTAACAAAAGGCGTGAAGTTACGTTACGTTAAAGAAAATAAATTATTCCTAAATGTTGCTTAAGTTACATAATATATTAGCAAAGATAATAATCTTACAAAGTTAAATACATTACTTACATCAGTATTTGCTATTAGTATGTTGCATATTTACTTCTCATATTTGACATTATGTTGAGTTGATTTTAAAACACGGGCGTCGTTTGTTTTTTGATAAAATATGGATATCTTTTCGACTGCTAAGTTGAGGTCCGTAGGTTCGATAATCGATAGTCGGTATATTGGTATAGCGTATGTTATAAGTTCCCTCTTCTAGGTCTTATAAAACTATTATAGTCATTTATTTGGCCTGTTACTAGATGGCGTTGTGTGTATTGTGTTGCGACAATTTAGTTTTTTTTTCAAGTATGATGGATCACGGCCCACACAATTGCAAGGTATATTTCATCAACAATCATGAAATGTGTCAGCGGAGTTAAGTTTCACGAATACGATGCAAGTCTGAACACGTGTTGCATCAGCGGAACATTACCAAGATATTGCAATAAGACCACGTCAGGAGACAAACGTCACAGACATTTGCTTCGAATTACGCAATAACTGTGAAATAAGAGTACTCTTTGACCATTTTCACCGTTTATAACACCTAATTATTTGAGTAAATTAGAAATTTTTAAAGACTGTAAACTGCTCATGGCCATTTTTAATCCTAAATTAATGACTTTGCAATAGTTGACCAGATGTCCAGATGACTAACTGAATTGTGTCCAATCTGTGGCAGTAACTTCTAAACAGAATCCGAATATGTTTTATTAATGGAAAATTAATCTCGGCGTTTTTATTTTTACTTTTAAAAGAGATAAACGTCTTCTAACTAGCACAGTTCAGGTTTTTTTTATGAGATAGGAGGGCTATCGAGCAGGCGTGTCACCTGATGGTAAGCAACCAACGCCGCCCATGGACACCAGCAACACATATAGTGTTACTGTTGCGTTGCCGACCTTTAAGGGATAGGGGATAGGAAAGGACGGGGAAGGGGGGTGGGCCTCCGGGTACCTCTCTCATCGAACGAAACGCGGCACGAGCCACTTTACGTCGGTTTTCTGAGAGGTCGTGGTATTTCACCGGTCGAGCTGGCCCATTCATGCAGCAAACTGCTTGGCTCTACCACTGTTAGGTCCATAGTTAGTCATCTGAACTTATGATCAACTACTGGAAAGTTAAAAATGTGGGCCAGGACTCCAACCTTTAAGCTAGCTAGAAGGAATAGTACTGTTCTCTAATAGGATATCATGCGCCGAAAAGTAGGTAGGTACTATCTATATACAATAAAATTGTTCCATTTTTTCGCACTCTACAAATTTTTTTTTTCAGCTTGTTTCAATAATGTCTGACACTTGTAAATCTACAAACATCTGGAAGTATATTGCAAACAAGCAATTGAGTTTGATGACGTAAATGGAGACTTCGGCTCGATATAACCCTGGATAGTCGTCACACACTGTAGACTTAACCTACCTACATTAAGTCTGAATGTCTGGCTTGTCCACATTATGGAAATTGAAAATAATAATAATGTTTGGTCATAATACACGCAGCGCCATCTAGTTTGTAAACCAAGCAACCAAAGCTTATGTGTTGTAAATACAGGTTGTTAAATATACTTTTCGTCTTCTTGGTCGTTCCGCCTTCTGAATCAAGAAATCTCGGATAAAAGAATACGACTTGATAATAATGATAATTATCAAACCCACGGACTTCTTAATCAACAGTCGTTGGTGTGGCCAATGCACCAATTATTTGTTTGTTATTTTTTTGCTCTTTACACATTACACATAATTTAAAATATGGATATAGCAAAAACATAAAATCTATTATCTTAGTAGGTACACTCAAAATTTAAAACGTTGTTCAGCGATTTTACGAATATTTATTTTAATTTGTATTGACTCAAAATTTTCCGCCAACGTGATGCAAATTTCTATAGTCGTTGAATCTTGGGAAACTATTCAAAAATGGAACTGAATATTCGTATGATTCGAAATATGAATTAGAATGCGTGTTGCCAGTTTAAAAATATAAAAACTACTATTATACAATTCCCAATTTGATAAATTACCTATGTAAGTCCGTCCAGTTTTTGTGGTAGTTTCCGCTGCCTCAATTATTATCTAACTCTCTTCAAGTTAGTATGTGAGAAGTCCAAATTGTAGGTATATTTCTATTACATACAAAAAAAATCTCACCATGCGGTGTGTTCGTATTCTTGGATGACTTTATTTTTATGACCTAACGGGAGGCCCGCTAACGCAAATGGTATTGACGTAGATACAAAACAAATTGGGCAATCTTCCAAGAAGCCGGAAACCACATAAACTATAATAATAATTATTATGTATTTAAATAACTTAATATATATAATATAAAATATGTGAATTCATCACGATCTTACAGTTATTTACACGAACTACGGAAACAAGCTGCCTACATACAGGCCACTGACGTCCTGTTGTATATTATACTAGCTGACCCGGCGAACTTTGTTCCACATCAAAAGTAATAATTGCTGTTCCACTATGTTGATACTGCAATATCTTCGAAAATATTTGTTTAAAGTGCATGCTGTAAAGGGACAGGATCATCTATATTACATGCACAATATATGTAAAATTAGATGAAAATTAATGCTGTAATGTTTAAAATCGCTTCGTAAATAGGCCATTATTTCTCGTAAAAAGTAAAAAAATAAAAATGGTCATTGTGGGTTATCCCTAAAAGATAGACATATGCCCTCGCGGACTTTTTTGTCGACCTTTTAAAGGTGCAGTCCATTGTTTTGATTTATCACTCAGGGTTTAGGCAGCGTTTGCGATTAAAGTTCTAAATCTTGAAAATTATCACTTTCTTTTACTACACTATACATGAATTATAAATCAAAACCACCCCGTTAAAACCCTCTAACTATTAAAAAAACCGCATCAAAATCCGTGGCGTAGTTTTAAAGATATGTGCATATAAGGGGACAGACAGCGGAAAGTGACTTTGTTTTATACTATGTAGTGATGATGATGAGTAATATGAAAATCATGGACAAAATAATTATAAATTACAATATATAGTTGGTAACTAGATACAACATTACATTTCAATATATTTTGTAGTAGAGCCACGCAACCTGACGCAACCTGTTGCATGAACGGGCCGGCTCGACTGGTTAAATACCACGACCTCTCAGAATATCGACGTTAAGTCGCGATTTGTTCGGTGAGAGAGGTGTACCCTCCCTTCTCCCTGCCGTCCCATCCCGCTCCCTTAAAGGTTGGCAACGCACCTATAACACAATCAGAGTTGCAGGTGTCCATGGGCGGCCGTAGTTGTAGGACCGGCTTGCTCGTTTGCCCGCTATCCCATAAAAAAATTGAAAATCATCTAATTTAAATCATCCTCTACAATTGCGGAAATAAATAGGTTTACAATTTTACATTTTTCCAATTACATCAGAGTGTTTTTTTTCTTTTACATATCAGGGAACAAGGGCCTTAAGATCTAAAGACTTAATTGCGTATTTTCCTGGCTATTGAAAACAGGTCCACCAATAATTCTATTCCCGCTATTCCCGCTCGAATACAACCTAATGGTTTCTTATTGCCTCCCATTTCAGTTAACCACATGTTCTCAATTCGATAAATTGAATAAGTACAAGTCAGTACAAGCTGCTTACTCCTAAGCACGTTAAAAAGACATAAAGATATATCAGATGCGGTATCTGATTGTCAACGATCTCTAAATTGAGGAAGAGCTAACGCTTTAGATATTGTGGCACATCGCTGTTTACAGTTTCGCGAACATCGGCCAAATGTATCTATAACCACGTTCGTGAAGGATAAGTTCGAAAAACAAAACAAAAAAAGAACACCACGTGTTGTTCCCGTAAACATTGCAAAAAAAAAGTTCTGTGAAGACTGTATGCAGACTGCGCGCTTGAGACCACGTAGATAAAAATCAAAATAGATTTTGGCATGTAGCCGCCGTTCGTGTCAGTAGGTAACTACACTGAACAATAGTGGAAATTAGGTCGGCTATCTAGGTGTTTACTGTGTCAAAAATGTTAAATATCTGTTCCAACTGGACCACATGTGTTCGACCGATTGTATGTATAGGTGTTGTGTTCAAAAACTCGAATATACCGTGTATTTGTTTCAATCTTGAACAACGGTTGAATATGTAGATCGCAATTATCTTTTGTGTAAGCAATGTCCATAGTTGAGGTTCATATTTGAGTAAATCAGGCCACGTCAATATGGAAAGTTGTGTAAACACAAGTGGTGGCTGGAAGAGAGAGCTCCGCTGGGATTTATTTTATAAAATTAATAGTTGACGCTCCGAACTTTGTTCCGCATTAAAAGTAATAAATAAGTAAATTTTGGATTTATCGCTTCTTTACAATTCTATTGAAAAAAACCGCTTCAAAATCCGTGGCGTTGTTTTAAAAACCGGAAAATCGACGGAAATCGACTTAGTTTTATACTATGTAGTAATGATTCTCAGAAAAATATTTTAACACAAAAAATACGCTTAACAATTAATTAAATAAAAATAAAACTGGATGTAATAAACCGATTAGAATTTTTTGATTCGATTTTCAAAATCAGAAGCAAATATTTGTTTTTTTTTTTAATAAGTGTTAAGATTACAAACATTTTTTTTTTGCAAGAGAATTGCGATCTACAATTCTTTTTTAGAAATCGTTCATTTAAATCTCGCTTGATACGCCATAATCGCTTTGCATCACTTATAGATTTTGCTCAGCTGTCGACAATAAGATTCAAGACGATAATCGCCATTCTTGAAAACATAGTTTTATTAAAACAAGTTTTACTGAGAAATGATCACGTGAATAACAATAAAGAAGATATATATTTGTAGATGTTTAAGAAGGAAACAGAATATTGACCTTGTAGTAAGTTTAAAGTATGTACCTACTTCTGTCTTCCGCGTTTAATCGCCCACGAGAAAGCAGATTGATACCTACTAGTGATGTAACGAATGTTCCGAATGCGATTACGAATATTTATTTAAAACCTTTGCGAACGCGTCCGAACGTATCTCAAACCTAAAATTAACCAAGTTTCATACTAAAAAACGTGTATTTTTCTTGACGTAAGGCTCTTACGATCAAACTTGAGTTGGGCTTTTATAAACACATATGAAGTATCATATCTATTCAGTTGGATCAAACTACATACTTTGTGCCACGTTATGTTTACGTCCCAAAGGGAATAGGTGGCGAACTTATTGCCATACCGGGCACAAAGTTTTCAGTCATCGATATTTACCACACTTAAATTTCCGAAAACAATTTCGAAAAGTCATTGGTGTGAGCCAGTGTCAGGAATCGAACCCAGACCACTGGATCAGAAGCCTGTGCTCGACCACTGGGCCACCGAGACCAATGTATAATAAATAATGTTTCTATGTTTAATTCATGTATAATGTATTGAAGAAAAAGATAATTTTCGATATTTTGGACTTTAATTGCAAACGCTGGATGAACTTTATGTGATGAATCAAAACAATGTACTACATTATTATAGACTTTCAAAATGTCTACTAAAAAGTCCGCGATGATGACATGTATGTCTATCTCTTAGAGATAACGACCATTTTTAATTCTTCTAAGGCGAAACAAAGTTCGCTGGATCAACTAGTAATAAATAAAATATAAATTATATTCGTCGTATTATCATCCTATATTTTTTTTGTAGTTAAAAACCTTTTGTGAATGTGAATATCCAAAAACATGCGAATGCGAATATTCGTTACATCACTAGTAGGTTGTTTTGCGATGTAGGTAAAATATTTTTAAAACTGTGGTATGATTGTATGTAATGATGATATCACAGACCAATGATTAGCGAAGAAATTCAAACTCTTATGGATCCGGTAGGAGACAAAAAGTAGACAAGCCAGAGTAGAAAAAAAACTGTTGGCCTCTTTAAGTCAAATTGTCTTAATTTAGCGCCATCGCTAAATTAAGACAATTTGACCACTGGCACAATTTCTGAGAGTGAGATACTCGCTCTTATATGAATTTTGACCTCATAGCATTTATATACCCCAGATTTCTATTTTTTCATATTTATTAATAATAATAATATATTTATTAATACCTATTTTGGATTTGCTATATTTTATATTGCATAATTTATGATAAATATAAATTTTATTATTCTCCATATTTGTTGCACAACGTTACCGTACCACTCTAATTAAAATATTTCGCGTCAGTTGTGCTCCACTATTAGAGTCGCATAAAATTTCTTAGTTAACATGTAGGGCGTTGATTTTAATTTGGTTGGGCCCTAATTTGTCTTAATATTTTAATTTTGATTGTCGAGTATTCTGTTTGCTACACCTTTTATTCACTAACCTACTGCTTTGTTTTCAGTAGTGATAATAATATGTAATTTATTACAAATGGCTTTAAAAGAGTATTTAGCATATGAGTGTCTTGCCCGATTCCTCTCATGATACTCGGAATCAGGCCGCTCGTGGCGATTGCGCCCGTTTTCATTTTTGTTCCACGGAGGGACTTTTCTCAAGAGCTCGTGTTTAGTATTTCTTTTTAAATAATACATATGTTAAATCTGTACTTGTTGATTAATTTTAAGTGTCTGTAAAGACCTATAAAAATAAAGCTTTTTTTAACTTTGACTTTGAAACAACATAAGAGTTTTAACAGTGGTAGAGCCAAGCAGTTCGCTGCATGAATTGGCCAGCTCGATCGGTGGAATACCACGACCTCTCAGAAGATCGACGTAAAGTGGCTCTTGCCGCGTTTCGCTTGCTGAGAGAAGTACCCGGAGGCCCACTTCCCTACCCTTAAAGGTCGGCAACGCAACTGTAACACTACAGGTGTCCATGGACGGCGCTAATCACTTTACATCAGGTGATACGCCTGCTCGTTTGCCCTCCTATCCCATAAAAAAGGTGCTCTAAATACATCAATATATTCGACAGTCCAATGTTTTAATTTATAAGTACTTATGTTGTGTTAAAAATTAGGTGCATTTTAACTACATAATTGAAATCACATAAAATTCCGTTCAGGAAGGCGACGAGCCGCGGACATTTCAATGTCAATCCTATTGTTATTAAACTCGACCTTGACTCGCACTTGAACTTTCGCTGGAAATTGCTCGAAAAACAAACGTTGACACTATTCACTATCTTTATTATGACTCAGCAACACGTGGAGAATAGCGCTAGACGTCCGCAATTTAATCGTAACCAATATTTCTTTAATGCTATTTGCTAGGTTGTATAATCGATTTTTTTTAAAGACAATTCGATGTAGGTCACGAAATACTTCTATCATAATATATATATCTGTCATTGGATTAAAAAAAAATACTGTGAATAATTTAAAAATGGAAGGATTCATTGGAAATTTATGTTTCCATTTTTAAATTTTTGACAAAGGATATGGATATGATATATTTTTGGTATATTTTAATTAAAACTCTGTACGAAGTAGGTACGTATTAAGTAAATCTTTATTTTCTCAAATAGTAATCACATTTTTAAAAGCTAATTTATATGAATCAATACTACCTTATCAAAAGAATACATATTTGTGTTTTAATTTACCCGCTTTGCCTCCAAGATAGTATTCTACTACGCACTACTCAACCTGATGGATTCTTATAATTTACTAAGAATTTATGCGCGTAGGTATTTTGTTTTTGGCAACTGACAAATGTATGTATAGTAAACAGACAGTTTTATAAAAAATAAACATAATTACACATAGAATAACTACCTATGCTGTCTGGTGATGAATGATCAACAGCTGGATGCCGATAAAGAAATAAAAAGTGCAATTTATGGAGACGTACTTATAGGTCCAAGAAACCTATGTTACCCAATGAGGATAAGATTTTCCATAGTATCTGTTATATTAAATTGTATTAAGTATATGTATATTGAATATTACAATATAACTTACTCAAGCAAATAACGATAATGGACCGGAGTTATATTACGCCATCCATTTAATAGTGGTAGAGCCAAGAAGTTCGCAGCGTCAATGGGCCGGCCCATTGATGCTGCGAACATATGTAATAAATGAAATACCACGGGCTCTCGGAAGATCGACGTGAAGTGCCTCATGCCGCGTTTCGTTCGGTGAGAGTTTTGAAAACGAGAGACAGGTAATTAATAGGATAGCCTGCCAGCGCCATCTTCTGAATTTATTTTTAAATACACAGTTGAGACATTAAAATGAGATTTTCCTAACTAGGGTCATACGATTTATAAGTAGACACACTTACATACATACAAATGATCAATTTTATCATATTTATCACGTAGTACCTACCAGCTCCTTCCTGTACAATAGACTCGGTCAATATCTACTAACGCACATAATTGCGTATTACGGAAACTAGCTAACGTAGAAAATATCTCATAAATATACGCGATTCTGCGAAGAAACGATTTTTTAGAAAAAATATTATCTCTTCCGTGTTCCGAGATATTTATTAACGACAGACTCTTACACGATTCTTCGTAGGTATATATTAGTCACGCGTAAGTTAAAAAAAGAGTTGATTGTCTAGGTACTAGGTATCAATTCTACTTTTATCGTTACCTAACAGTGGTTATTTCCTTTGTAACTAAGTCAAGATTTGATGATAGGGACTTATAGAAATCGAGGGCTACCATTACTACCATTTAGTAATATTATTTTGTGTTCGGGTAACTTCGGGTAGAGTGTGACATGATCTAGAATAATCTA
Organism: Euproctis similis; assembly: GCA_905147225.2. Taxonomy (NCBI): domain Eukaryota; kingdom Metazoa; phylum Arthropoda; class Insecta; order Lepidoptera; family Erebidae; genus Euproctis; species Euproctis similis. Next base: position 3,963,440 of record LR990118.1, on the reverse strand, counting down.
GATGGTGTTACTTTAACAGAAAAAAGTATGTCGATAATGCTAGTACCTACACTAATGAGTAACTAAAGATACGAGTTATAATAAACTGGCAAAAGGTAAAATTATATTAGTAAATATATTGATTTATTATCATAACTCGTAATAATTACTACTTCCTAAAATATAAATACACAAGTGGACACGTTAAAGTTGTTAAGACAGGACAGGGTTTCTAAGGATAACAACTTTTAAAATTCAACTTTTCAACATTATAATATTAATTAATTATTATAATTCCAAAGTCTTCGTAGGTATATCGTGCAAATGTGCGTCGTTTGCATAATAATAAGGTTTCATTTCGAATGACACTAATAGTAGACAAACACACCCACAATAATACACGCACAATAGTAACGAGTTTAATAATAATAATAGATATATTTAAAAAAAACAAGCTAATACTGAAGGCGTGCCGGAAATAATTTATTCAAAACAATTCATATACTACGCAATTCTTAAGTGGTTTGGAACTAGCTATCATCATCATACATATTTAAAAATTTAATTTCTTACCTATATCTAATAAATAAAATTCTCGAGTCTAGATGTGCGTAATTGAACTCCTCCGAAACAGCTTGACCGATTCTCATGAAATTTTATGTGCGTGTCGGGTAGGTCTGAGAATAGGACAACATCTATTTTTCATCCCCCTAAATCACAAGGGTAGCCCACCCCTCAATTTTTTTTTTAATTTTTCGACATATTTCTGTTTCTTATTTTTTTTATAAAACGGGATACAAAAATACATGCAACCCTAAATTTTCAACCCCCTACGATCAACCCCTATTTTTTAAAGTTTTATTTTTCGGCAAGACAACGTTTGCTGGGTCAGCTAGTATACATATATATTGTGCTGGTATCTGATTCACAACTTGTTTAATTTGATTTGTTACAATCAAATATTAATCCTTAAAATATATTCGCATGGAAATAGGTCATCATCATCATCATCATGATGATGATGATGATGATGTGGCATGCTAATAGTACATACTACAGGAAATAGGTCATGCCACATAGGATTCAATTATTTATACACGAAGCCGGATTTTAATTAACTACTAAAGATACCATATATGTATATAATAAATGTTCATAACAGGTCTTATTGCGCATAATTTTTGTAGACCTCAAAAGACCATGCTAATTTACAATTAATTTAAAAAATAAACTTAACACAAGCGCTTGGGTAACTTTTATTTAAATATTCATAAAAAGAATAGTTTCAAGATTCTAAAACAATGACTATCCCAATGATATGTGTGATCAATATCGAAGACTGAAGAAGTTCTGCCTGATATTTGCCACTTAAATTCGCCACTGCTAGATAATTAATATGGTCGGAGCATAAATGCCGCTAAAAATTTGGATGGACATAAAACTACAGTTGGAGATCGAAAACAACAGTAATATAAGCCAACAACCTATTTAAAAAAAAAAAACAGATTTTAAGTGTATTGAAGACAGTGACATCTAGCGTAATCAACATGCCAATCGGCGTCGCCGATCACTATTGCCTACCTAACGTCTCCCGACTGGGTCAAGGGTAGACACGGATTTAGAAGCAACACCAAGATGATCATAATATTATTATTATACACATAAGTGACGCCAGATCATTCACATTTATAACACGTTGCTGTACACTCGAAAATTATTTTCATTATAGTTGGAACGTGATGTTAAGAATTCCACAATTAAACTGATAATAATTTCCATTTCTTTATCTGAAACTAGTTCAGTCCGACCTTGATACGGTTTGGCTCAATTTTGTTTAAAACCATCTGCGCACGCGGCTTCGTTCCTGTTCAATTAGAGTTTAAGAAAAAAATCTCTGAAATAAAAATAGCACAGGTTACTTCTTATTACGTCAATTATCCGTTGAATCAAGCCGAGACAATATTAATATAGACAAAGGTATAGAGTAGATACTTTTTACAATATTTCGACATAAAGAACAAAATTTCGGCATGTCGAATTTGTTGGGTTTATATTAATATGTAGTATATTGCAAATATGTATATGCTAGCAAAATACAAAACTAATGGCGTTTTAACAATATTGAATTATAATGTTAATACCTTGCTGTGGATAGGTATAACACAATTAGAAATATTTTAGTTTTTTAATAGCATTAAATTCCCAAAATTTACGAGAGATGGAAAATGTGAGGAAGATATTGAAAGGAGAGTGACTGCTGGTAACAGAGTCAATGGTGCACTGCATGCCCTGATGCGTAGTCAAGCTGTGTCTGAAAGGGTACGATTCACAGTGGTGTGTTGGTACCAACTCTATAAAAATATAAACTCTAACACGGGAGTGAGTTTTGGGTGTGGCAGGCGAAACACAAAAGTAAGGTGAATGCAGTTGAAATGCGTTCTCTGAGAAGTAAGTGTAGAGTCACCCTTGCGGATTTAATGAAAAACAGCGTGATAAGGGAAAAATGCATGCTGAAGGATGATGTGGTGCCCAAGGTGGAGAGAAGTATGTTAAGATGGTTTGGTCATGTTGCAAGAATTAATGAAAGCCGACTGACTAAAGGAGTATATGAAGCGAATGTGAATGGCAGGGTCGGGATCGGGATACCAAGCCACCACGACCAAATAAATGGTCTGTTTAAAAAAGGCCAAATGGGTAGTACCCGAAACCGGTGTGAATGCATGATGAGGTGTATGACTGTGGATGAAGCGAAAGAAGTGTCTCAAGATCGTAGCTTGTGGAGAGCCAAAAGCCTACCCCTTTGGAATACAGGTGTGAGTTTTTGTATGTATGTAAATTCCCGCCATTTTTTTATGACAGCTACACCCAAATTAGGTTTGCGAAATTAGTGTAGGTATTCGGTTGTGATGTTACCCACCGTTTTTTACGATTCGAAATTTTGAAATTCTTGATAAATCATTTATAAATATAATTGGTTGAAATAAGAAACTACTCTAGTCTCGGTGGTCCAGTGGTCGAGCACACGGCTTCTGATCCAGAGGTCCGGGTTCGAATCCTGGCACTGGCTCAAAGTCAAAGTAACTTTATTTTTATAGGTCTTCACAGACACTTAAAAATAGTCAACAAGTACAGATAACATTATGATTTAAAATTAATTAAAAAAAAACAAACGAGCGCTTGTGGAAAGTGCCTCCGTGGAACAAAAAAAAGACACGGACGCAATCGCCACGAGCGGCCCGATTCCGAGTGTAGGGGCTATCATGAGAAGAATCGGGCAAGTAACTCATGTGCCAAATACTCTTTTCAAACCATTTGAAATAAATAATAACATTATTATCACTACTGAAAACAAATCAGTAGGTTGGTGAAAAAAAGGTGTAGCAAACAGAATACTCGACAATCACAATTAAGATCCAACCAAATTAAAATCAACGTCCTACAAGTTAACTAAGAAATTCTATGCGATCACAGTAGTCGAGCACAACTGACGCGACACCCTTTAATTAGAGTGGTAACGTTGTGCAAAAATTGTAGCGAATAATAAAAAATAAATAAAAAGTTTCTATTATATATGTGAACACCATATCAAAGCAAATTTACAATTAAAAAGCTATCAGAAATTATTACAGAACGCCTCCACTCCGAAAAAGTGAACAAATTCCAATACACAAACTATAAAATCCGCGTTGAGCAAGCAATTTGACGGTCCCACTCCGACTTGTCAGTCATGAAGTCGTTGATGGTGTAGTATGCACCACCAATGAGACGACCCTTTACAGCCCGCCTAAAGCGATCATAAGACAATCCACCACACCAATGACTACCAATTAAGTGTGATAAATATCGATGACTGAAAACTTTGTGCCCGGTATGGCAATAGGTTCAACACCTATTCCATTTGAGACGTAAACATAACTAACGGCCAGACGAGGCTTAACAGTCGCTGCCTACACCTTCGGGTAACAAAGGCGTGAAGTTATGTTAAGTAAGAAACATTTTTTTTTCACGTGCCTCGTGGTGCCTAGGCTTAACTGCTGAATGGGGGTCGGCAGATTTAACTAAGTACAAATATTTGTGAGGGCATGAATGTTTGTATGTCGTCTGAACGGTTTTCTACGTGTATTTATTAATATTAACAAAAATAATCTATATGTTTCACCATGACCCGTGTAAATAAATTTTCAACAATACAAGTTTATTGACCTAAAGGACCAGGTCAAACGGTTATCACAGTTCAACTAGTACATTAAAAAACAAATTGTAAGTCAATTGTTGTGATTCTAAAGAGCTAATAAAAATGTATAAGCAGATAATTCAAAATAACATTTAACATTCATGAAATTGATGAGATCCAGGAATCCCCGGTCATTGATACTATATGTCATTATTATTCTCTAACGAAGGTACCAACAACAGAGAACAATGCACTTTACGATATTATTGATATATGCAGTACTCTGTGGGACTACCTAAATTAAACCTATGACGTGAACCAAGAAAAAAAAAGCTTAGGCTGTTATGTTCATAATTTGAAATTTGAAAAAAGAATATTAAAAATAATCCTTTTTTGGTACTTTAAACTCCGTCATCTAAACATTTAGCACATAAATCGCAAAAGTTTACAACAAGAACGTGAAGATATCTAATATCCTAAATCATGATGATAGATGTGAATTGATTCCCGCCATCTACTGAAAGTGCTGAGGTATACTAGTGAACTATACTCATCAACAAGTGAACATTTGATGTAATTTCTTGAAACACACTTACCATAGATATTTATAGATCTAGACACTATGGAATAAATTATAAAAAAAATACTCTAAATCAGGTCAGCCGTTTGCGTACTAGAGTCTCGTTCAGATTGGTGAAATAGCATAAAAAATCAATATCATGTATACTAATGTAATGGAGGAACCCATGGTCATTGATACGGTACCAGTATTATTCCATACTTATCGAAGGTGCTAGAAGGAACGATGCACCATAAAAATTATTTATAAATACAGGAGCCCAACTAAACTGCTGTACCGTTTTTGGGTGAGGGACTACCTCAATCACTTCGAGAAGTTCAAATAAGAATATATTTAGTTTCGTATAATGTTATCAGGAGTTTAAAAACTATGTTTACAATACTGTTTTCAGGAACCTAAACCTAATCTGGGACGGTTTACATTTATAGATCTTTATAAATGAACAGTCATTTAAAGCATGGTGTAGAAAACTCAATCGTCAGAACCTGGACTAATAATAATATATATATAATAATAACTAAAAATAATAATAATGAAAACATTATTAGATATTTATCTCTAAGACTTTCGCGAATCACGTTCATGACATTAAACTATTATACATACATACATACATAACTTCACGCCAAATCCCTTGCGGGGTAGGCAGAGAGAACAGAGCGCCATAGGGCACGATTCTTACACACCTCACTCGCTTCGTTGACTTTCATAACTCTTTTCATGCACGCGCGTCGGTTTTTGAGGCTCTTAACATCACCTTCCTCCAGAACACGTTCTATTTGGTCTTGGAATGTGTGTCTTGGCCGTCCTCGACTCCTACATCCGTCCGCTTTTGCATTGTATATCTGCTTAGACAGTCTTGCGTCAACCATTCTTTCTACATGTCCGAACCATCGGAGCATGCCCTTTCTTACTTTTACACCGACACTCTCTTTCAAACCAACTTCCTTCCTTACAACCTTGTTTTCTACGCGGTCAGCGAGAGTCACTCCGCAGATTTTGCGTAGAGCCCTCATTTCTACCGCGTTTATTCTACTTTCATGCACACTCTGCCATACCCAGCTCTCGCTTCCATAAGTTAGTGTTGGGATCAGGACTGCATTGTGGATTGCTAACTGGGCCTTTCTGCTAATATTTTTTGCGCCCAGGAATCTGCCCAACACTCCGTTTACGCTATTTCCTATCGCCACTCGTCTTTCTACATCCGCGGTGTACCTTCCATCTCTGCTAAAAGCGCTTCCAAGATATACAATTTCATTCACCTGTTCCAGCACTACATCATCAACCATTATCCTTGCATCTGTTCTGGATTCCTCCCTTTCAAACACCATTACTTTCGTTTTCGTCGCATTCAACTGCAAGCCTTTAATCATGCAATCATCTTTCATAGTAGTGACTAGTGTTTGCAGGTCCGACGGCGATTCGGCTAGAAGCACGGCGTCATCTGCGTAAAGCAGGCAGCTCACAACTAGGTCACCCATTCGCATCCCTACATCCATCGATCTCATTCTCTGGAGACAACTGTCCAGGTACAGGATGAACAGTCGAGCGGACAGCACGCAACCCTGTCTGACGCCGATATTGACGTCAAACCAGGGGGACAAGCCGCCGTCAACACGCACACATGCTGTGCAGCCCTCATAAGTGGACTGCACAGCGCGCAGCAGTGCTCCGCTCACCCCGTAGCCCGGGAGTATATCCCACAGATCCTTTCGTAACACTCTGTCAAACGCTTTTTCCAGATCCACAAAACCGCAGAAAACCTTCCGGTTAACAGCCAGTTGTTTCTCCACGATGTTGCGGAGAGAAAAAATCTGATCCATGCACCCTCGTCCGCTTCTGAAACCACCCTGAGCCTCCCACAACACTCCATCAGATATCACCCTCATTCTCCTTTCAATAATTTTCCCATACACTTTTGCTGCTAAACTGATCAAACTAATGGCCCTGTAACTGGCGCACTGCATACGTGATCCCTTACCTTTATACAAGGGCACGATGACAGCGCGCCTCCAGTCCATGGGAACCTTACCCGACCTCCAGCATAGATTGCTCAAGGTCAGGAAAGCGTCCCGGACACAGGTTCCACCGTGTTTGATCATTTCCGCAGACATCATATCAATTCCAACTGCCTTACCATTTTTCATACTTCGTATCGACCATTCAATCTCTTCCATAGTAATGTCCTCATCAGATGCTGGCGCAGCGGTGTCAGCCGTAGGCTCACTCGCGGCGCCCACATCCGGAACATACTCGTACATTTCCCCAAAATACTCACTCCACCTGCCCAATACATCGCTTGGGTTTGCAAGAATGTCACCAAACTTAGACATAATTTTGTCCATTCTGGATGTTGACGAAGAACCCCGAGACTTTCTAACTTCCCTCCAGAAGAGTTTGTTATTCGCCTCGAAGTTCTCCGTCAACCTCACTTCCTCATTCGCAACAAGTCTTTCACGCTTCTCTTTCACTAAGGCTTTGGTAACATTCCTGCAGCGGCGGTAGCTCTCATACTTTTTCTCTGTCATACTATCATTCTGGTTCAAACTTGAGACATAATCCAACCATGCTTTTTTCTTTCTTTCGACGCTGGATTTCACATCCGCGTCCCACCAGGCGTCACCTCTCAGAATCTTATGCCTCTTTGCACTACCACATACTTCTTTTGCACTATTCACTATACTTTCTTTCATTCTTTCCCAGCATTCTTCAACACCTAGGTCAGAAAGACTCGTCTCATTGAGTCTTTTACTGACTAGGCCTACATACATACTCCGTACACTTTCATCTTCTAATTTCTCACATTTTATCCTTTCAAGCTCTCCGAAATGGGTACGCACTCGCTAATGTCTCCACTTCTTGAAAAGGCCCACGAATCGGCTTACCACCAGGTAGTGGTCCGTATCAAGAGTGGGGCCTCTGTAGGCTCTTGTATCCCTTAGAGTATTTCGGAGACGACTATCTATCAAAATCAAATCTATCATACTCTTTTGCTCATTCCGTCTCCACGTATACGTGTGAATATCTTTATGACGGAATAATGTGTTAGACACAAGGAGGTTCCGTTCCAGGCATACGTCCAATATCGGCTTACCAGCATCATTCACTCTCTTGTCACCATTCGGACCAAGGACAGCCTCCAGGCCGTCTCGCTTGGTTCCGACCCACCCATTAAGATCACCACACAGAATTATCCTTTCATTTCCCTCAGCTAGATCCAGAATATCCCTAACAGTTTCCCAAAACTCCTCGAGTTCGCGGGGATCCGCGGAGCTAACGGGAGCATAAGCTGCGACCAGGAAAACTCGCGTGATCCCCAGTTTTATTCGAACCCAAAGATGTCTTGGGCCTACCAACTCATAATCTTTCACTCCGGAAGCAAAGCGGGAGGAGAGAACGACTCCAACACCCCCACTGGCACGGACGTCCGGGTCCACTCCGGACCATAGGGCTACCATGCCACCGGGGAGGTCCTCGGCCTCCCTCCCCCTCCGCTTTGTCTCCGTCAAACATAAGGCATCCAGGCATCTCTCATTTAATACATCCATCATCTCATTCATCTTTCTTGCCATGCTACCTCTAACATTCCACGTGCCTATACGGCACTCCCCTCTCCTCGTCCCGCCAGGATTGGCGCTGCGTGAAGGGTGGCGGCCCCCTTCGCCGCATGCGCATGCAGCCGCACCGACGGGGGCTAATCGGTGCCCGTCGCTTACGGGGCACGCCCTAGCAGCCCGTCCGGCTGAGTTTGCTTTGGTCAAGATTGCGTCCCACTGGGACGGCAGGGATCGCGACGTGCACGCTCTTGACATGACCCCCAACTAAACTATTATGAAATATTTTATTATGAACAGCCGCTGAGTTTTCTTGCTGGGTCTTTCTCAGGACTGGCCACGTTTGCGACCCAGTGGTAGATTTTTTAACAAATACTTACCTTTAAATTTTACCTATTACTGTTACCTATTAAATCATACAACAAAGGATCTGTACAAACCAAACTTTTTTCTTTAGTAAATATATCTTGTTAATAAATATTTAATTTTTGTTTCATGGTCTGATGTGGGTTACCAATAGTAAAAATCATATTTTTAACATCAACTTTTTGATTTTTATTTCCAAAAAGTGGGTGCTCTCTGTATCAATGAAAATAGCTTTTGAACAAATACCATCTTTTTTTTTGTTCATCACTCGTGAAAATGATCTCTGTAAAGAGTTGGAAACGTCGGGAAATTAATAAAATTAGTAATAAATAAACGCGATATAATCCTAAAGTTTGTTTTAATGTCATGAACATTATTAGAATCAATTGACAAAAAGGAAGGCTATTGTGGTTACATTAACAGAATACTTTTAATTTTTAATCTGTGGTTGGTAGGTACACATATTTTTCCCCCGTTAATTAAAAAAGGTAACGCTTGACAACAACACATTTGCGTGTAATAAGGAAAAATATAAAAATATCAAAATGGCGGCAGTGGGTCATTGCCAGATGAACTATCGATTTCGGACGCGAATCGTAAACACTGAATCTACTTGTAACACTTATTTATTTTCAATGTCACTGATAAAACACTGAATGACAATTGTGTCCAATAATTCAAAATAAACGTATGATATTATGAAAAGAAAAAAAAACGCGTTCTATATTTACTACATTTAATATGTAGTTTTAACGTGTAGTTTTAGCAATAAATCTCGCTAAAAGAAAAGTAATTGTAAGCCTGTTTTTGTATCGCTAGTTTTTGTAGCTATCCAAACATATAAAAAATAAAAACACTAGAACTAAGAACGTTCCCTTTGAAGTCGGTTAACAAATAAAATTGATTTATCTGTTTGTAATAATTATTTGTTTTCCACAAGTGCTTATTGAAACTATAAACGAGTAAGTACTGTACCTATTCATAGATTAGATACTTAATGTGCTTTAATTTCAATTATACATATGTTAAATTTAATAAAATTTATAAGTCTGTTAAATTATCTCTAAGTAGCCTCATATATTCTCTCATATACCTTCACGCCTTTAATAAGCGAAGTTGTACGCAAAGAAGTTCGTCTCGCCGAATGAAATATTTGATCCTATAGAATTGGAGGCTGGACCTCGTTTACTTATATGGGACACAATTTCTCAGTCATCGAAAATTATCGATAAACAGGGAACATCGAATAAAAAGTGCGTTGGACAGATTCATAGGCGCAAAGAATAGTAGCAGAAAAGCCCAGCCAGCTATACAATGCAATACTGATCCTAAAGCTAACTTATTGAAGCGAGAGTTGGGTACGGCAGAGTGTGCAAGAAAGTAGGATAAAAGCGGTCGAAATGAGGGCACTGTGCAAAATTTGCGGAGTGACTCTCGCTAACCGCGTCGAAAACGATGTTGTAATGGAGGAAGTTGGATTGAAAGAGACATGTAGAAAGAATGGATGAACCAAGATTGATTAAGCAGATATACAAAGCAAAAGCGGATGGATGTAGGAGTCTCGGACGGCCTGTAGAAAAGTGATGTCAGGAGCCTTTAAACATCTACGAGGGTAAATGACAAGAGTTATCAAAGTCAAAGAAGCGAATAAGGCGTGTAAGAAACGTGCCTTATGGCGCTTTGTTCACTCTGCCTACCCCGCAAGGGACTAGGCGTGACTTTATATAAGCACCTTTATAATTTCCGAAAATTCACCCGAACTCGGGACTTCCAAAATACAATTCGGAATTAATGCCAAACCTATTGACACGATAGTTTAAATAATTCTTTGTAATAATCACATGCACAGTACTGCGTGACTCTGATTTTCAATGATCTAACTGCACTAGGAATAATCTAATTTAAGATCTTCTAAGAACTCACGATTAGTTCAACGTAGAAAATAATTGGCGGCATTTTTTTTTTTTTTACATTCTTGTAATTAGTTTTCCTCTATGACAACAATACTCATTTTAAGAATGGAGGTCATGCGCTGCTAATGTTTTGTCAACACTTAAAGATGCGTAATGTCAAATATATTATTTACTAGCTGACCCGGCGAACTTTGTTTCCCCTCGGAAACATTAAATATTCTAAAGAAAGTAACCTAAGTACCTTTCTTATTACCCTGCCAATAAAAATTTCGTCAAAACAGATCTCCAGTAAATACTCGAATACTTAGCAAAAGTATCAGATCATTTTAAAAGATTGTGTGAGATAGATAGTGTATCATGTATGTACGTATGTGTAGGTACGTATTCTACGTATTAAACTTAATATCTGGATGACCGAGCTTTGCTCGGTATTTTCTTTTTTTTTATAAACAACGCCATCTGCTGGAATAGCTTTAGTGTTGTTGTCGTTAAAGCAAGTTAGTTGCTCACAATTTAAAATAATTATAGCATTCGCCAATAGATGTCAGGAATTCCAAAAAGTAAGTTGATGTTAAGTTGATTATCGATAAAACACGATAAAATGAAATTTTCTAAAAATGATTCCTAGCTAGATCGATTTATCGCCCCCGAAACCCCCTATATACTAAATTTCATGAAAATCGTTGGAGCCGATTCCGAGATTCCAATTATACATATACATATATACATATATATATACATATATATATATACAAGAATTGCTCGTTTAAAGATATAAGATAATAATTTTATTTTCATAGGTCTTTACTTAAAAATCAATGAATTAAATATCATTATCATTACATAGTAAAAAACAAAGTCACTTTCCTTATATGCTTATATCTTTAAAACTACGCAACGGATTTTGATGCGATTTTTTTAATAGTTAGAGGGTGTCAACGGGGTGGTTTTGATCTATAATTCATATATGATGTTCTAAAGAAAAAATGTCAATTTTCAAGATTTAGTACTTTAATTGCAAACGCTGGCTGAACCCTAAGTAATAGATTAAAACAATGTTCTGCATTATTAAACACCTTCAGAAGTTCTATAAAATAGTCCGCGAGGGCATATGTCTATATCTTAGGTTTAACCCACAATTACCATTTTTATTTTTTTACTTTTTACGAAGCTTTTTAATGGCTTATTTACGAAGCGATTTCAAACATTACAGCATTAATTTTCATCCAATTAAGTGTCTTAAATAGATTGTGCATGTAATATAAATGATTCTGGCCTACAGTATGCAATTTAAACGAATATTTTCGAAGATATTGCAGTATTAACATAGCGGGGCAGCAGTTAAAGCCGATAAATACCACAATTTAACCTCATGATATCCAAAATTTACTCATTTATTACTTTTGATGCGGAACAAAGTTCACCGGGTCAGCTAGTAATAAATAAAAATGTGTCCAAGTGACAGGAATTATGTGCACTGTCAAACCCGGTCATCAAAATTTATAAAACAGTAATAGTAGCGCCTGTCAAAAGTTGTATGCAATAGCCATGTGTGTGTATATTTATTGCTGATTTGTTTTTTTTACTATGTTACAACACCAAATAATCAGGACTACAGTATGTTTTTATAAAAAAAACACACTCACACACACACACACACATACACACATAACTTCACGCCAAAATCCTTGGCCTAGCTGGACTTTTCTGCTAATATTTTTTGCGCCCAGGACGTTGCCCAACGCTCCATTTACGCTATTTCCTAACGCAGTACATGAAAATACGAAGTTCATATCAGGTAATGTTTAAAAAATAGGCATCTCTACAAGAAATAGAAATAGTTTATTTTGAAATTCCTAACTCACGAAAAAAACATAACGCGACCTAGAGCAAAATAGTGATTACTTATACGTTATTTGTTACAAAATATATCCATCACTAATTAACGCCCGTGCAATATATGAGATTAATACGTAAGCCCTCTACTTTTCAAATCATACGGCTTCAATATTATAAGGTATGACACAAACAGTCAACGTTATATTCAATGGCAGCTAAAAGTTAATACAGGAGAATAATTTATTCTCAAATACATCAAATGAATGCATTGATAAATGAAAAAATTAATATAAATGCATAATTGTACTAGGATCTATATGCAGCTAACATGACAGTTACAACCAAATAATAGATTATTTTCCATCCTAAACCAAGTTGTATAGTGGACTTCTTCGTTTACTTTTTGCAGTTGCTATGATGCAAGTCTGTGGTCTCCATTTTATAAATTTCCTTAGGCTGAAGGCTATGCTAATGCCTCAATTTGCCTAAATTAAAAAAAAAAACCGCCCACTGACTGTCTTTTGTTCTTGTCGTGTGTTAGTATGTATTTTTTTGCTATAATCGCTTCAATAGCCTTAATTACTATCCCTTTAGTATAAATCCGTGACCTGCGTTCCTTTTACCTGTATATATCGTGCGTCTAATTTAATTGCGCTATGTCTAACTTTGAGCTATGTCTACTAATAATGTTATTAACTGACACATATTTATAAATAACAAAGAAAGAAATACCTACAAAGAATCTTGAAATTTTAAGAGTATTATCTTTAATTCATCATCAATCTCGCTGGTCGAGTACTCGAGCGGCCCGCTTCTGAATCAGAAAGTCGTGGCATCGACTCTGGGGCTCACACCAAACATCATCATCACCAATAACTTTTCGAATTTTTTTTCGGAAGCAATGTGTGACAAATATCGATTACTAATATAAAGTTTAATCTTATTTTAGGATTTTTAATAAGGAGGATAAAATAAATACACGTGATATCTTACTAACCCCCCCCCTACCCCCTCGTGATATTTCGTGATTTTTGCCAGACCCCTCCCCCCGCCCTTTCTAACCTCACGTGATTAATGGACGGCCCCTAATTAATAGTAGTTGTTTACACATTTGAATAACTATCGCACCTGACCGGATATAACATATTAAATATTATTATGGAAAGTTGATCTACAGTAAGTTACCCTAGCGAATATTATACGCTTTATGATCACGTTTTATTTTTATATTTACACATTTTTAGATTATTATATACCTTTCATAGTGAAGTGATGAAAAAGATGCTAAGTAGGTACCTTATATAGAGTTCGCCGTCGGACCTGCAAACACTAGTCACTACTATGAAAGATGATTGCATGATTAAAGGCTTGCAGTTGAATGCGACGAAAACGAAAGTTATGGTGTTTGAAAGGGAGGAATCCAGAACAGATGCAAGGAAAACGGTTGATGATGTAGTTCTGGAACAGGTGAATGAAATTGTATATCTTGGATGCGCTTTCAGCAGGGATAGAAGGTACACCGCGGATGTAGAAAGACGAGTGGCGATAGGAAATAGCGTAAATGGAGCGTTGGGCAGATTCCTGGGCGCAAAAAACATTAGCAAAAAAGCCCAGCTAGCAATCCACAATGCACTCCTGACCCCAACGCTAACTTATGGAAGCGAGAGCTGGGTATGGCAGAGTGTGCATGAAAGTAGAATAAACGCGGTAGAAATGAGGGCACTGCGCAAAATCTGCGGAGTGACTCGCTGACCGCGTAGAAAACAAGGTTGTAAGGAAGGAAGTTGGTTGAAAGGGAGAGTCGGTGTAAAAGTAAGAAATGGCATGCTCCGATGGTTCGGACATGTAGAAAGAATGGATGAGTCAAGACTGACTAAGCAGATATACAATGCAAAAGATGGATGTAGGAGTCGAGGACAGCCAAGACACACATTCCATGACCAAATAGAAAGTGTTCTGGAGGAAGGTGATATTAGGAGCCTCAAAAACCGACGCGCGTGCATGAAAAGGGTTATGAAAGTCAACGAAGCGAGTGAGGCGTGTAAGAATCGTGCCTTATGGCGCTCTGTTCTCGCTGCCTACCCCGCAAGGGACTTGGCGTGAAGTTATGTATGTATGTATTTTCGGACAGTTCTGGAGTGGAGCACAAAAACAAAGAAATTGTTTTATCTACACTCGAGAGCAATGAATCCGGGTCACTTAAAGAATCCTAAAAATCTCGGAAACTAAAAATGCTAGGTTAATGCAATAAATTGTATTTAATAGACAATGTAATACTCCTTAAATGAAGGTATTAAAACTTCTTAGTTATTGTAAAGTTATATCATAAAAAAATCAAATTTGAAAAAGGGCCACTTTCGAAGATGGAACTACGAAATTACAGCATTTGGTTTTGCTTTTGTTTGTAATCTGTCATTTATGTGGGTACATAAACCATGTTGATAGTGCTCTATATTCATTATTCAAGCTGAAATTATGTCGCTTACGCCTGAAGAATGCACCAGAATACTTACAATGCTGGAAACCGGCCGGAGTCAGCGCGATACAGCCAGGACTGTTGGTGTGTCGCTGTCAACAGTACAAAGAGTTCTCCGACGTTACGAAGAAACTGGTTCTAACCTACGCAGACCAGGAACGGGCAGAACCAGGTATACCACAGCACGAGAAGACCGATACTTTGTGAACACCATGCTTCGAAATCGCTTTCTCACAGGAACTGAACTCACCAATCAGTTTCGACGCCTCGGAGGAAGTAACCCAAGTGCATGGACAGTAAGACGTCGGCTTGCTGAATCTAACTTAAAACCCCTTAGACCTGCAAACGGCCCTAAACTGGAGCGTGGGCATCGTATTTCAAGACTAAGATATGCCCAGAGCCACGTAAATTGGAGTATTGAAGATTGGTCAAAAGTTATGTTCTCCGACGAATCAAAATTTATGCTCTACAAGCACGATGGAAGACACAGAGTGTATCGAAGACCAGGGGAAAGATTCGAGCAAGCATGCATCGAGGAAAAAGTAGCCTACGGTGGTGGGTCTGTACTTGTGTGGGCCGGAATTTCTTCTGAAAGTCGCACAGAGCTGGTGATCATAGAAAACGGCTCTTTAACTAGCGTAAGATATGTGGAAGAAATCCTCAATGATCACGTTGGTCCATTTATGGTCAATTTAGGTGAGGATGCTATATTTATGCATGACAATGCCCGACCTCATACAGGTAGGATTGTGAATGACTACCTTCAAGAGATGAACATTACTCGTATGGAGTGGCCAGCGCGCAGCCCGGATATCAACCCGATCGAGCATGCTTGGGACGAGCTAGGCAGATGCGTAAAACAACGAAACCCTCCCCCAATCACGCTTCGTGAGCTCAAAATTGCTCTCACAGAGGAATGGGAGAATATTCCCCAAAATCGTATAAGGAACTTGGTGTACAGCATGCCAAACCGCGTAAACGCAGTAATGGAAGCACGAGGAGGCAATACGAAGTATTAAAATTCAAGAAAATCGTAATAAAGTTCAAAAATTTCATGTTTCCTATTTTTGTTTTAAGGAGAGATCAGCAGATTTTTTCTTTATGTAATTTTGTGTTAATAAAATGTATGGTGACTCATATTTTTTTTACTTTCATTTAAGGAGTATTACATTGTCTATTAAATACAATTTATTGCATTAACCTATCATTTTTAGTTTCCGAGATTTTTAACATTCTTTAAGTGACCCGGATTCATTGCTCTCGAGAGTATTTATAGATCTAAATTATAACATTTATAGAGGTCCTTACAACCAGAAATTGCTATGAGAAATGTCTAAACGTGACTTCTATGCAATAAGAAACAATTTACTTACAAATAATAAATACTTTAATTATTTATTTTTTATGGTATAGGAAGCAAACGAGCAATTGGGTCACCTGATTATTAGCAACTAGCGCCGCCCAAAGACACTGATGGTGTTATAGTTCCGTAACCGGCCTTTAAGGGAGTGGGATGGGACGGGATGGGGGAAGGTGGGTCGCCCTCCGGAGACCTATCTCACCAAACAAAATGCAACATATGCCACATTACGTCGATATTCTGAGAGGTCGTGGTATTTCATCGGTCGAGCCGGCCCGGCAACGGATTTTAATGCGATTTTGTTTTATAGATAGATGGTGTCAACAGGGTTGTTTGTATGCGTTTTTTTCGAGATTTAAAACTTTATCTGTAAACATTGAAAAAATTACTTGTAATATGGAACAAAGTTCGCTGTGTCAGTTAGTACATTATACTTAGTCTGGCCATAAATACTGTTACAACTAAAAATAAAAAAATATTACATTTGAATTTGGAATCTGTCATTTTTATACGATTGTTCATTGTGTTTTCTCGTTTTGGCGCCAATACATTGTACAATATTTTGCGATATTACAATGGAGTGGAGTGATAAAGAGAACCGAATCGCTGTGATTGCATTACACAAAGTAGGTATGGAGGCAAATGCAAATTTTAAAACTCTCCATACACTTGGTATTAGTCAAATGTTTGTGTACCGGACTATTAATAGGTACAATGAGACCTCCTCTGTTTGTGTCAGAAAAAGACCTGGCCGTCCACGTAGTGTTCGTACGAAAAAGGTGGTCAAAGCAGTAAGGGAAAGAATTCGAAGAAATCCTGTCCGCAAGCAAAAGATTTTATCTCGGGAGATGAAGATAGCACCTAGAACAATGTCGCGTATTTTAAAAGATGACTTAGGACTTGCAGCCTATAAGAGGCGCACTGGTCATTTATTAACTGACAATTTAAAAAAGAATAGGGTGTTAAAATCTAAACAACTACTGAAGCGGTACGCAAAGGGAGGTCACAGAAAAATATTGTTTACGGATGAAAAAGTTTTTACAATTGAGCAACATTTTAACAAACAAAATGACCGTATTTATGCTCAAAGCTCTAAGGAAGCTTCCCAATTAGTTGACAGAGTGCAACGTGGGCATTATCCGACTTCAGTGATGGTTTGGTGGTGTGTTAGCTACGAAGGAGTGACTGAGCCATATTTTTGTGAAAAAGGTATCAAAACATCGGCACAAGTGTGTCAAGATACCATTCTTGAAAAGGTAGACAAGCCCCTTATCAGCACCGTGTTCAATAACGAAGTATGGTCCTTCCAGCAAGACTCGGCACCGGGTCATAAAGCTCGGTCCACGCAATCTTGGTTGGAAGCGAACGTTTCGGACTTCATTAGAGCTGAAGACTGGCCGTCGTCTAGTCCCGATCTTAATCCACTGGATTATGATTTGTGGTCAGTTTTAGAGAGTACGGCTTGCTCTAAACGTCATAATAATTTAGAGTTCCTTAAACAATCCATACGATTGGCAGTGAAGAATTTTCCCATGGAAAGAGTGCGTGTTTCTATTGATAACTGGCCTCAACGTTTAAAGGCCTGTATTGCAGCCAATGGAGACCACTTCGAATAAGCTTTTTATATTTTATATCGTTTTATATTTATGTATTAAAGTAACACACTGTAAAAGTAATAAATGTTATTTGCAATCTTTGTTAAAATATTTATGGCATGACTAAGTATATTTGTAATTCAACATGCTTGTTGGCCTTTTTTTGTGTTGTGACATCCAAGGGGCCATTCAAGTATTACGTAAGCTCTATAGGGGGTTGAGGGGGGGTCTTTGCTTTGATTATTTTTAATGATATGGGGGGTAGGGGGGGTCCAGATGATGATCACGTCATCAGTAGCTATTCTAATTTACAAAAAAACCTTAGACCAATCGTGCACACCATGTGCACGATTGGTCTAAGGTTTTAATAATATTTTATTTGAAAAATGATTACGTAATTATGGGAGGAGGGGGTAACAGCTTTGCTTACTTGTGCTGCCAAGGGTGGTGGGGGGTGGGGGTAAATCTATATCTATATCTATATCTATATATATAATAAAACTAAGTCGATAAAATGTGCGTGCCGATAAAACTTAAAAAGGAGTCCCGACACGATAAAGGGACTTATGTGGTGTGATAGCCCTTTATCCCTCCTCGAACAAGAAAGTTCCCGTTTTAATCTAAAGGGCATGTTTTTAAAGATATAAGGGACTTTCCTTAAAAACCTAAATTTTTAAATATTTTGAGAACTAATTTGGTTAGTTATCCAAATTAGTTCTCAAAACATTAAAAAATTTAGGTTTTTAAATTTCGCGCTTTTACTACAAACGCTACCGCTATAGAACCTTTTATTATGGCGGACGATAATGACCAGAATACTCTAGAAGGTGTGAGAGAGAAAATATTTTCAAATTTTCTCGAATATTCTAGAGCTCTCTGAATATATGTGTAAGGCAATATAATTATTGATTAAGGACTTAATTATATATAATTGACATAATAACTGCCCATTCTGCCTTACAACTACCATTGAATATAGCCGAACAACAATTCCCGGTATGTAAAATTTCAGGAAAATCTGGACGTGGTCAAATTTTAAAACAAGCTAAAATTATCATCTGGGATGAATGCACCATGGCCCATAAAAAATTTATAGAAGCCATGGACAGAACATTACAAGAATTGCGAAAAAACTCTGAAATAATGGGAGGAGCTCTACTCATACTCTCAGGAGATTTTCGACAAACACTTCCAGTTATTCCCAAGTCAACATCAGCAGACGAGATCAATGCATGCTTGAAAAAATCACATCTCTGGCCACAAGTACAAATACTGCAATTAACAAAAAACATGAGAGTTGAATTATCAAGAGATGAAACAACAGCACAATTTGCTAAAATACTTTTACAAATCGGCGAAGGTACATATCCTACTGACCAAACGACCGGCCTCATTGAACTTAATAGTGATTTCTGTAATATAGCCACTACTGAAGACGAACTAATCGACAAAATTTATCCAAATATTATTCAGAACTATACTAATGCAGAGTGGTTATTTCAAAGAGCAATTTTGGCCACTAAAAATAATATTGTTGACGATATCAATTTTAATATTCTAAAGAAAATACCTGGTGAAGAGAAAATATATAAATCGATCGACACGATGGTATCCATTGAAGAAAGTGTCAACTTCCCCACTGAATTTCTAAACTCTTTACAAGTACCAGGAATGCCATTACACTGCTTTCGTCTGAAAATTGGAACTCCAATCATACTACTCAGAAATCTCAACTCCCCAAAATTATGTAATGGAACTAGAATGATCGTAAAACAGCTATCGAATAATATCATTGAAGCTGAACTTATTTCTGGAAAGACCAAAGGACAGACAGTATTTATACCTAGAATACCTCTGATCTCTTCGGAATTGCCATTTCAATTTAAAAGACTGCAGTTTCCAATAAAATTAGCCTTTAGTTTTACAATTAACAAAGCGCAAGGACAAACTTTAAAATATTGTGGCATTAACCTCAAAGAATCCTGCTTCTCTCACGGTCAGCTATATGTAGCTTGCTCAAGAGTAGGAAATCCAAAAAATTTATGTATATATACTCCGGACAATAAAATGAAAAATGTTGTTTATAAACAAGTATTGTAAATAAGTTAGTTAAGTTAATAATAATTCACTCAATGTGAGTAGGCAAAGGTCGTTGACCATACAGCCATTTCTTATGTTATTTTATTCCTTAACATATAAAAATCTGGAATCACACCATTCAAAAAACTAATGAAAATTTTCAGTCACGCGCGTCCATCTTGGATCGGCTGATTTGAAAGTTTAGACATTTATTAAACTCTATGTATTGTAAATAATGAGAAAACGTTTTCAATAAACTTTTTTTTTACTTTTTACGTCATAGTTTATTTTTTTATTTCAACTCTACCACGTCATCTCATATCAACTCCCGGGCGAAGCCGGGTTTTTTAGCTAGTAATTGTAATAAATCTCCTTACTAGTCCTTACGTAATACTTGAACGGCCCCCAAAGTTACTTGTAACCAATATTATTTTTTTGTATGAATATTATTTCTTAGGAATATGTTATCAATAAATAAATAATATTTTTAGAATATATATATCGAATATCAAAGGATATACCAAATATACAATTATAATCGACGTAAGTTGACATATTGAACAATTGACAGATTGACCTAGTAGGCCGATATCGTAATATGTATCGATATTTTTAGTGTCAAAAACCTAACATTTTATGTAAATTGTTATTTATGCAAAACATCTAGTGTTACAGTTGCGTTGCCGACCTTTATTTGACTAGGATAGGCTCTCCAGGAACCTCTGTCACCGTAAAGTGGGCCATGCCGATAAGCCACTTTACGTTTTAGAGGTGGTCAACTCGAGTTGACTCAAGTCAAGCTCAAATTGAGTTAGCGACTCGACTTGACCATCCTTACTTACATCCACAGAGAAGGTTTTCGCGGGTTATTACATTAATTTGTTAACAAAATTATTTGTTTATTTTGTTTGTTTAAAATTAGTGTTTCAATGTATTTAATTGAATAAAATTCGTGGCGTTTTATTTAATACTGCTGCTTAAAGCTGACCCTGCGAACTTTGTTCCACATCAAAAGTAATAAATGAGTAAAATTTGGATATTAGAAATTTCAGTTTGTGCTATTTATCGGCACGCGTCTTGACGCGCAACGTTAGCGGACCATGTTAATCTATATTATAAGCACAATCTATTTGAGACACTTAACTGGATGAAAATTAATGCTGTAATGTTTAAAATCGCTTCGTAACTAAGCCATTATTTCTCGCAGAAAGTAAAAAAAAAAAAATGGTCATTGTGGTCCATCATGAGGGCATATATATATATGCCCTCATGATGGACCACAATGACCATTTTTATTTATATATATGCCCTCGCGGACTTTTTTGTAGACCTTCGGAAGGTGTTTAATAATGTAGAACATTGTTTTTATCTATCACTTAGGGTCCAGCCAGCGTTTGCAATTAAATTGCTAAATCTCGAAAATTATCATTTTTCATTATAACATCATCTAAACCACCCCGTTGACACCCTCTAACTATTAAAAAAAACCGTATCCAAATCCGTTGCGTAGTTTTAAAGATATAAGCATACAAGGGGACAGACAGAGCGGAAAGTGACTTTGTTTTATACTATGCAATGATAATGATAATTATAATGAAGTATTCATGCATGTGTGGAAATGTGGAAAATGGTGTAAATATCGTGTGTAGCGTGTTCTTCTGCACTATCGTCAAAATCTCGTTGTATTGTAACATCATGCATAAAACGTCACGACCTTATGGATGATTAGGTTAGGTTAGTTTATGTTAGATAAAATTAGTTTAAGTTTTTAGTTAGCAGTATAGCTTTAAAGCTTTAGCCTGTCCAAAACTGCATAAATGAAAAAACAACAGACATACAACCACAGAGTAGGTCGACCGTCAAATGTTTAACATTAGCTAAACATAACCTGTTCAAGCTGTGAAGTTAGTTTTTCATAAGATTTATAATTCAGAATTTAATTTTATTTTAATCAAAACCTCTACTGGGGTTCTGTTAAAATTATATAGGTTCCTATAATCGTTCCTATTTTTGATTTCACCCTACTCCCTACGTTATCGTTTTACAAAATATCAAATCCCGCTTCATACGTTGCTGGTTTTATTTATTCTGTGAAAGTTGTTATTTTAGAAATAACAGTGATTAAATATGAATGGTGAGAAAAGGAACACTAGGGGAAGAGGTCGCGGTCGAGGCCGTGGCAGGGGCAGGGGCAGAGGCCGTGGTCGTGGTAAAAAAGTGCCTAAAGTAATGTCCAGCGATGAAGAAGAATGTTCCGTAGAAGAAACGTCCCAAGAACCAGAAGAAAGCATCGTTGAAGAAGTAAAAGAAGAGCCAGAACAGGTGGAACCACCTAAATGTAAGCTTTTGGTGCTTTTAGCCGTCAACACGTCACTAATTATGAGATCTAAGGACCATAACTTTAAGTAGGAAGTAAGAGTAGCTGGGTTAGTTTTACCAATATAGAAAATATTGTCAAATTCCGGTCTCGGTGGCCCAGTGGTCGAGCACCACGCTTCTGAATCAAGAGGTCGAGGGTACGAATGCTGGCTCACACTAATGACTGTTTGAAATTATTTTCGGAAGTTATCTGTGATAAATATCAATGACTGAAAACTTTGTGCCTGATATGGCAATAGGTTTGGTTTACGTCCCATTTGAGACGTAAACATAACAATGAGAGGAGGCCTAACAGCTGCTGCCTACACCTTCAGGTAGAAAAATGTGTGAACTTATGTTTATATTAAGTCAAATTCATCTTCATTGAGAAAATAGACTTAAGGTTAATTTCCTCTCAGAATTCTTATAGGAACCGAAATTACATGCAATTTGTATTTTTTATCAACACCGTAGCTAACAACTATATTGAAGCTTTGGTGGTAGGCTGATACAATGATCAATGGCTGTATGTGACATAGCTGTAATAATATTTAAACAAAGCAACTATTAAAAAAGCTTGCTTAAACAGAAAAACTGATCTCCTGTTATGTAATCTGCCCTAAGCACTGTGTGTAGTTGGGTAATTATTATCATTGATTTTGGTATATAATCTGCCCTAAGCACTGTGTGTAGTTGAGTAATTATTGTCATTGATCTTGATATGAATCTTTCATTTGTTTTTTTTTTAGTTATTGTCAGGTATTGGTATTAATATTTTTGTGGCTGATTTATTGGATTGATTGATTGTATTGGTATTGATATTATATCTAAATGTAACGGATCATAAAGATATTCTGTTTGTGTATCCTACATAGAAAACACATTAGTTTAATAAGTAAATAATTTTATCTTGTTTGATATTGGTATCAAAGATATCCAATTATTGGGTAAAAGCATATTCACTTAGAAAAATAGTCAATTCATGGATCAACAATAACACAACAACAACAACGTGTGTAGGAGTAATGGCAATCAGTTAGTTATTTTAATTTAACTTAATTTTAGTTTTTTTCCAAATACAATGATTTCCATATTTATATAATCTCACAGAATGTACTGTATTTAATCAATTATAGTTATTCTTTGCTACAACTTTGTACAGAAATAATTTTATCATTAATAAAAAAATTGTGTGTTTTTGTATTTCAAAATCCGTTTATAACATTCACAGTGGAAGTACCATCAGATATATCACAGTTGGAAGCGCCAGTGTTCACAACATTGACACGGGGTCCTCCAGAACCTATGCTTCGATTGGACTGGAGCCATAGAGCAACATTGATTGGGGAGAAAGTACTCAACCCTATGATATATTGCTGCGATATTTGTTCTAAACCTATACTGATTTATGGACGAATGGTTAGTCTTAAGTATATAACATATCTCTCTCTGTATCCTACTTTCTTTATGATACATGAGTTTTTTTTCTTTAGAAAAATAAAATAACAAATAGAAAATTCAATATCAAATAACATACAAAATTGCTGAATGTAAAATGCATGTGAGCAACTGTCTACTTTTTTGTATGTTATACCAAATTTTTGCTTTTTTTTCCAGATTCCATGCAAACATGTGTTTTGTTTATCATGTGCACGTGCCGACCACACCCACTGCCCTAGATGTAGAGAGAAGGTAATTTTTCAAAATCTGCACTCAGATCGTTCAAAATTTAGATTTTAGTAAATTTCTTTTAAAGTCTCAGAACTTAGAGGTCTGTCTTTGACTGATGTATTGCTCAATGTTGTCACTATTAATTACATTGTAATGTTTGTTCTTAATTAAAAATACATATTTAACTAATTCAATAAATAGTCAATCACAACCTCAGGTGGGAATTAATTCATCCTTTTATTTACTGATATTGGAAGTAACATGTCAACAAAACTAATTAAGTGATAAAAGAAAACATTTATTTATTTAGATTTTTCATTATCCTGTTTCAGGTCCTGAGAGTAGAACAAACAGGACTGGGTACGGTGTTTATGTGTACACATTCTGGTACCAGGTATGGTAATACCGGATGTAGAAGAACATACCTTTCACAGGTAACATTTTACATACATACATAACTTCACGCCAAGTCCCTTGCGGGGTAAGCAGAGAGAACGGAGCGCCATAAGGCACGATTCTTACATACCTCACTGGCTTTGTTGACTTTCATAACTCTTTTCATGCACTCGCGACGATTTTTGAGGCTCCTACCTTCCTCCAGAACACGTTCTATTTGGTCATGGAATGTACACTGCGGATGTAGAAAGAAGAGTGGCGTTAGGAAATAGCGTAAATGGAGCATTGGGCAGATTCCCGGGTGCAAAGAATATTAGCAGAAAAGCCCAGTTAAATTTTTGTTCCTACTTTTTAATTTTGAGTTTTTAGCACATCAGCCAATTTGAATACCTATGTATGTTATACCTTAGTTGAATTATATCAATAAGAGCTTGATTTATTTTCAAGTTGATTAATTATAAATAAGTCAGAGTTACCTAAACATACATGATTAAGCACTATTGTAAGAGTTGCCAGTCCAGTATAACAGTTGTACCTATTATCCATAGAAAATCACTGTCCCACAAATATCTTCAGTAGAATTCCACAATAACTGGTTAATGTGTCAAATTTGTGTTTAAAGAGAGATCTGCAAGCGCATATCAATCATCGGCACGTGTCTTCTGGCGCTGTTGAAAGTAAACCGGAGCCGGAAACTCCCTCTAGCACGGTCGCCATTGTTAAACCACTCACTGTGAGTATTAACTTTTAAATCTATTCTAGCGAATTTGTGCTCTTTGTTGTCGTCGTTGACTGTTGTGGTTGTTGCAGCAGGTGGCGCCGTCCGCGAACGACCCCCGCGCGCACGTGCTGGGGGGGCACGCCCCCCACGTGGCGCACGCCCCCCACGCGACGCACGCGGCGCCCCCCGAGCGGCGCGCGGCCCGCACCAACCTCATCACGGTGCCCATACAGGACCAGGCTGATACGCATAACTACTACAATTACTACCCGGTAACTACACAAATACATGATCCACTAAATTACACTACTTTATTGATTTATATCTGTGTGTTCAAGCAAATCTCTTAAATTACTACATCGATTGAACTAAGCTTTTAGTGAAGATCACTTGTATTAAAATAGTTTTTAATTTGGATATCACACTTTTAGATGGCTAACTCCACTACCAGTAGGTATTAACAAACACAGAAGATATTAAAAAAAATTGTTGTGTATATCTATATAAGAATCAATATATCTATACAATCCGGTAATACTCCGGTAATAATAATCCGGTAATTCTGGGCACGCTCCCAGTAGACCGAGATGCGGAGATATGTGATTTTACCTAGTCTTGAATTACAAGACGATTAAATGATGTAATATGTCTTGAGTGTATATTCGCTAAAAACAATTATTTATAAAGTCTAAATGTTAATTGCAGCCTCCTCAGCCCGTGCCGCCTCCGTCGATGCCGGCGGTCTCCTCCGTGCCAGTGATGCACACCATGAGCGTGCCTCCCCCCACGTACTACGCGCCTGCACCCAACTACTCGGCGCCGCCCGCCTACGTCTCGCAGCCGGGTAATTACCGCCAGCCTGTCTTAGTGTACCACTGATCAGCAGACAATCACATGAGCAATATATGATTAACTATAACCTTATTTTAGCTGTCAAGAACACTCAAATTAACTGATTATGATTACTTGTTACTTGGTAACATATAAATCCTTAATATAATTTAATGCTTGCAGGTGGTAGCATGACAACAAATGTAGCTGGTGTGAACCCTATGGCCGCATCAGTGCCGATGGGTGCTGTGGGCTCAATGGGAGAGAACCCACGCTGGGCTGAAGGCTACCAGCCCCCTAATGTGCCGGTGCCTCAGTGGGCACCTCCTAACCAGCATCACTACTACAGATAGCCCATCTACAAACGACGTAGCTGATGGCAACCGTGAAGACCACCCTCCCACAATCTACTCAAACCATCTAGTTTGATAGCCGACTATGTGGATGGCCCAATAAAAAAAATTACTATTACTGGTGTTATTGCCTCATAAAATGACAAAGTGTTAAGCAATATACTATTGTTAGTGATATTCAGTGTTCTGTACATAGAGTATACTTTCAGTTCTCTAGAACATAGTTCCAATTAATTTTTGTAAACATCCTGTCCAGTGTTTTCAATAAGTGATTGGATGACATGATGAGTTTCGTGAAGTTATATTCCTTACAATATCGGAGTATCTACTGATTATAAATTATATGTGAAAGTTTATAACTGTACAGTAAGTTTTATAATAAATTATACATAATGTAGGTTAAATAAATTTTAGGAAGTTAAAAGTTATTAGTATGAACATGAAGTATAGATACACAGGAGTCGGAACATAAAATTGACGAATGGTCTCCATCCAGGGGAAAGAACCCTCGCCGGTAGAGGGCGCCATCCTTCAGGAACCACTCGACTTTTCAACGTGTTTACGTGTAATAATAATAATCGTACGTATAATTATTGGTGCGTCCTAAATTCTAGCGTAGCCAGTGGCAGAAAAGAAAACTAAGATCTGAGTTTATGATTGTGTACATTAATACTACACACAGTAGAAACTCTTTTATCCGGCCCTCAGTTATACGGATTCGCGACTATCCGGACTACCAACCGCCAACCTACGGTGGCATAAACGTGTTGGAACTTGCATATAGCCGTGGAAACTGATACAGGAGCATCTCATGATGTCGCATTTCATGCCCTGGAAACAGCTCTCAAGTGGTTTGAATAAGATAAACTGAGATACTGTGAGTTCACTACAACTAAAACGAATTTGTCATATATAGCACCAATGAAGAGAAAAAGTTTCGTACATCAAATGACAAATACCGATTTACATATAACAAATATGTAGAGATTGTTAATAAGCACTTAACATTATTCTGCATTTATTCGATTATCCGGATTTTCGATTATCCGAATGCCTATCGGCAACAATTAGTCCGGTTAATCGAGTTTCTACTGTATTGAAAAGTCTACACCATTCGGACTCCAGTGTATCTATACTACCTGTGTATAAATTTTTTTTTTTTAAATTGGAATGAAAATTGGTTTCTAATTTAATCTTCAGTTTTTATGACTATTGAAGGTTTTCCTCACTCAAGATGTCTTCGAATTAAATATGCTGACATAGGCAGAGGCCACATATTAAAATATATTTTGAAGTCTTTCTTCCCTTTATAGTGCCTCTCCAACTATTGAAGGTTGAGTCAGCTGCTCCAATTTTTTGTGACCTTTGTTAAATTCTTATCCACAACTCCTATTTCAACTCTACATAGATATGATATACAGATTTTAAGTCTCGGTGGCCCAGTGGTCGAGCACCCCATTACTGAATCCAGAGGTCGCGGCTACGAATCCTGACACTGGCTCACACCAATGACTTTTCGGAATTTCGAATTTGTTTTCGGAAGTTGTGTGATAAATATCGTGACGTAAACATAACGGCCAGATGAGGCTTAACAGGCGCTGCCTACACCTTCGGTAACAAAGGCGTGAAGTTATGTTATGTTTGTTTGTTCATTCTTAAATGTGGAGTTGGCACATTTTCCATTTTAATTTGCTTTAGAAGGCGTAAAGCCGTCGTATTTTAATTTACATAAAAAAAAAAAGATGCAATTGTATACTATACTTTAAAATAACAACATTTAAATAAATAACGACTTGGAAATAAAATAATATGAAATATATATAAGTTTATAAGTCTTTTTTTGTCTCTTGTCTTATACAATTTGAAAATTATATTGACAATTTTTTAAATCTTGTACTGACAGTACTATTGTGTTGGGCAAAGAATATTTACAAAATGTATATTTTTATTTGCAGCCAATGCTATCCATCTCAGATTTTACAGCTACTGAAGGGTAGCTGATTAATCTTAGTTGTAGTTGTAAATACACTACATATATAGATATTAACTGATTGATACATAGCAGGTACTGATATTCTATCTCAAACTAGATGTCATTTTTTTACTTGAAAAGAAGACTACTCTTGGTACTGTATGCAAACAAATAATCTAATGTGATGTTTTTGGGACTGTAACTAAATAAATTAAATCACATTTCCTACCTATGGTTTCAACTGCGAAAGTTGTTGGGTTGTAAAATAAAATTTTAATTTAAGATTAAATAATTTTTATTTTATAACTAAACAATACCTATTATATTTACAAATATGTCACATTCGTACACAACCAACCTATCAACAAATTCAATACAATCTGCAAAAATAGTATTTTTCATTCAATCGCCTAAACATTAAACAATCTTCAAATGCCTTGTTAATAAAATGAATTATAATTGCTTAAGAAAATAAAGACACATTCAAGCAAACACAAAATTGACGTTTTTATATCGCATTTACAAACTGTCATATTTACATCAAGAGTTATGAATCATAACCTGGATCTGTGTACGTTTAGAAGAAATAAAAGAAAAAAAAACCATTTATTAACTGTTTGTTTGTTGATGTTGATTTTTTTTTCCTTTTCGCGCTAAATTCATTACATCCGCCGTGTCCAATTGCCATCAAATGACCAATCAATATTTAGTAATACTAAAAAATGTTTCTATGGAGGGCTAAAGTGTCAGAGTCCAATTAGTTTCTTTTTACTTTATTAATATTAAATCAGTAGTAATCAAAATCATTCTACAAAAAGATGTTACATGTGCAATACAATTATACACTAATATCTATTACAATTATTTATCATTCAGTGTGCAGATAATTAATAATTATTATCTATTATTGTTTTCAATTATACTTTAAAAAGTTGTCATCTAAGACATGATATTAACAACGAACAAGATACCAAATATTCACAAGGAAATTTTACTCGAAAATGCTAAATAATACACATTACAGGGGCCATTGCAGCAAATACAATACCACTTCAAATAGATATAGATATTTAATCCCAAACTATAGCCATAGTTGAAATGTAATATTAACATAAAATAAATGTACATAGGTTCTGTGGTTTATAATGCTTAAAACTGTTTGTTACGCACAACTTCAAATAATACAAGAATGATAAAAAATAAATGCATTAGAAATGCCAAATAATTCTTAAAATATTGTATTATATGGTGTATGAAAGGAAGGTATGCTCTACTGTTGCTGTATCTAAAAAGCACAAAAATGCAATGCAAAAATAAAAACTAAGACTAATGTGAAACAAGTTAACTCACTAGGTGACATCGTCTATCTGTATTATTTTACTGCCAAAGCTGGACTATTCTATATTATGTTCCAACTATGGCTGAATGGACTATACTTGATGAAAATATATATCCGCTTTTTCATATTTTGATTCTAATATTGTATGAGTCAAAGTTCATAATTTTAGAATCCTGTGATTTATAATACAATTAAATTTAGCGTTATGTGTACACAAGTTTTTTGAATCGATCCACAAATATTCTGGGATATTTTCAATTAAAAGATTTTTTGGTTATCTTTTTTATATTGGGAGAATAAAGTTACTACCTTGGTAGAATAAGTCTAGTAGTAGTAATTTTCTGTCTGACTGAATTCTGACACAAAAATATGTCAAAATAACACTCCTGTATTGTTTATGAATAAAATAACAACAAGACAACTTATATCTACATCAGTTTCAGTAGCCACTGTGGTATAATAAGCCATATCCTCCCATCAAGGAGAAGGAACATGCCCAACAGTGGGATTACAATGGGATGTAATAAATTATTAAACAAATAACAATACTTTTATCAAGTACCTCATAGTAAATTCTGTGTGTGGTCTGAAATCACCTGTTTAAATCCATCTCAATTAATACAGTGAAAACCCTCATTAAAAACTGCGATACTCTAACAATCATGATTGTTTAGTTGTGGGGGTTGTTGGCTCTGTACTGATGTCAATCAGTGTTGCTTCTGCAAGAGGAGGTGAAGTCCCTTCACCAGAGGCTGTCTCAGGTGGAAACTGGGGTATTACTTGTGACTGCATTTTTCTAACGGCATCCATGTTTACCTTACTTGATAAGTTCTTTTGTCGTGTTTGTTCTGATGTTTTCGATAATCTCTCGCTCAAAGCTTTGAGGGCAATTTGTCTGCAAATTATTTAAAACCATTATAAGCATGTTACCACCTCAACAATATTGTATATTCCAGGGATAGTTATGTTGCACTGATTAAAAATAAAATAATAATATGTCTGATATATATTCTCAAATTCTTATTAAAAAGAATATGATACCAGAAAAAATATAAATATGTATAAATAAACTTTATAACAAATTATAGAAATAGAAAATTTTCTCAAAATATATCATATTGTAAACAAATACCTTCGTCTCTCCATGTCTTGAGGTTCAACACCAGGCATGGATATAGTAACACCTCTGGGACTCAGTGCAAGATGAACACGACGTTGGCTTGGACTACATATACCAAGGCGCACTAAACAGCGGTGTGGGGGGCCTAGGATACCACGTACCACTGGCTGAAGGACAGTAGGGAAAAAACTGAAAAAAAAGCATAACATAACTTAGCTAACACTGCATAGCCTCAACTTGCTGTTACTGTTGATGTTACGTCTTAATCCCAAATCGAATAGGTGGAGAACCAATTCCAATACCGGTCACAAAGTTTTTAGTTATCAATATTTATTACACATAACTTTCGAAAAGACATTGGTGTGAGCCAGGATCCTAAATTACCAATTTGAAATCTTAAATTCTGATTATAAACTTTTATAAGCAATAGTAGAAATTAAAAATTAAGTAAAACAAATAACTGACTGTAATTTTAAAAATATAATAATTCTTTATACCAACAATATATTAAACTACTTTCTTAAAAGATTAAGTGAATAGCACCAGTTCACATCTGACTTAAGATAGTCTCCATCATTAAGTATAGTTAATATATTATATATACATAAAATAATAACATAAAGCTTACTTGTCAAAACTGAAGTTGTCTGCCATATCTCCTCTTGTACCACTGCTATGCCTCTGCCAGAATCTTAGATATATCCACGATAGTATAGTTCCACTTCCCCACATACATGGATAGGTTCCTTCCAATGCCCCAATTGCCCACAGTATAATGGCTGCTATTAAAATCAACAATGGCATAGATCTATTTGTTAATTTACCTGAAATAATAAAAACATACAAAATATTCAATGGCATAAACTGTATCAATTATTTATGAGTCACTTTAAATTAATAATTATATCAGCTATTGTATGCAGTTTATCATTTCTTTAAATCTATGCCTTTTTAACCCCCTTAAAGTTGGCATAAAAATTAGGAAATAATTCTTAATTTAAAAAGTCAAAATATATAATCCATAAATATGTATACCATACCTAATGGTGTTTTTAAGAGGAGATGATCTGGCATTATCTGCTTTACTGCTACACTCACTGCAGCCAAATATCCAGCCAGTCCATGGACATGTATATCGAACAAGTAGGACGTTTGTCCTGTGCAAGCAAATATAACTAAATAGTAAAATGTTGTCAGGAATGCAACACCAACATTTGTAAAGAGGAAAAACTTCATCATTTCCATCTGTCCCCATAACGGTTCTATAAGTTTCCCACATAGCCCCACAGTCACTATGTCAATAATCACTTCCCACAAATGTATCTCAAGAAACCAGAACGTGAAAGTGGACCATAACTGAAAGGAAGGTGGTAACAAATATCCTGGAGTGACACTTAGCACGTCTACAACATCATCCGAAAAGGATAGTATATATCCTATGATAACTACTACACAAATAAACTTTACAGATGGTGACGTGTTCCCTAATAAAGCAGAAAATTGTTGTCGTAAATACGGTAAATTACGGCTAAATACCCTAAGCGCAGCCATTTTAATGACGGATTAAAAAAATAGTAAGCTAAACGAACGAATCTGAACTCTGAGAGCTAAACTGACACTGTCAAGTGTCAATTGAGATTGACATCACTGACAATCAGCCAGAACGCTTATTTTCCGTCATTATGTACATGTTTTCTTCTTCTTCTTATTTCGTTATTGGCGACTATGACCCTACTAATCAACATGTTTTGCTTTTGATATCAGTATCGCTAATCAAATCACAATTGGCATATATCCAAAATCGCAGGACGCGCTAACGTGAATTGGTATTTATCCTGGCTTATATTAAACACTTATGTCATATATCATGTGTTTGGTGGGTATCACTTATAGCTTCTAAAGCACCTAAAAATAAGTTGCAAAACGCACCGTTTTTGGTTACGCACCCAGGTGCAGTGTTATAGGTCTACAAGTTTGAAAAATAACGATTTTCATATGGCAAGACAAGCAAAATGTCATCTAAAATTTCGAGGAATGTCGAAGAGAACTCTTCGATCGCAAGCAAGAAAAATTCAATTTTTCAATGTTTATTAAAAAATACTTGATTAACAAGGTGCAGAACAAACATAGTCATCGATATTGAACCTAAGCAAACGCTGACTGGTTAGTAGGAATGACACGTCTTAATACTTCGGTTTATTGCATTTTTGTGTGTATTCTAAATGAGTACTAAACTTTGGTGTATTTCGGGGGTTTCTAATACTGACGAATTGTTGCTGAAGGCAGATCTAACAGAGACGTATTTGTACACCCGGTAAAAAGAGGAAAGGTGGCAAAAAAAAAAATGGGTGCGTGTACTTATGTACGCGCGTGAGAAGTTATACTTCTTTGGCATCATTAAAATATATGTTCGATATTTATCGGTCTCTTTCGGTAGTTCGTTCGTGTCGCGACCGTGTGCCGCCAGATGGCGTTTTTCGTAGTATAAAAATGGTATGGCCGCGTTGTCTGAACGGTCTGAACGCTATAGTTTTTCGTGTGTAACATATAAATTCGCACGTTGTTTGTTATCGCGTAAAAACTTACTCTGCCTATGACTTTTAGTTAGGCGTCGGTTGTAGTTCTTAGAATCAGTAATCGGGTCATATTTTGGCCACCGTGCCCGGTCTTGGTTTGAATTGGTATTAAGTGTGGGGTGCAAGGATTCGGCTATTCCTCCCGGTCTCGAATCCTCAGGGAAGTATCGACACACATATTTCAGACAATAGACACATCATAACATCACCTACCTATCTATCAGTACACTACATTCCTCAGCTTCCCATGACCAGCATCTGCAAGGGTCTGGTGAGTACCTACTCTAAGTTCTTAGTTATTCTCATAGGGCACTATTATCGAACAATATATATATATATATATAATTATTAAAAACAAAATATATAGAATAATAAATATATAAGACATAATTTGTACTATATATTATAAGATTCTTAATTTTGAATGTTTATTATTGATTATTTAATATTTTAAAAATAAATTTAATAATAAATTCAAAAATTGAATTTAAGGTTGGTAATTTTTATATATTTTTATTGATTTCTTAATTTAATATTCACTTTTCATTTTTATCAAAAAATTTTCATTAAATTTATTTAGTTATTTTTATAAATATTTATTATTTATTCAATTTAATAGCAAAAATTAAAAATTAATTTGATGTTCAATTTTAATTTTTATCACAAACTTTTAATTAAATGTTTTATTAAATTTATTTCTTTATTTTGTAAATATTAAATAACCAATAATAAGTATTTAACATTAATAATTTAATAATATTTAGTGTTAATTATATTAAATAAAAGTATTTTATTTTATATCAATAAATAATACATACGGATAGTTAACCTCAATTATATTGGAGCACTTGAAAAAGTACCTAGGCACAATTTTTTTCACTAATATTCACAAACAGTAAGTAATATCAATCAAAATATTCAATTTAAATCACTACTGAATATAATTTATTAGCACTTCATACTGTTAATTTTGTGTCACAGATGCGCGCGCATCTTAAAATTTCACTCTCATAATTTTTTCATAACGCGCCTAAAGAAGTATAACTTCAATAAACTTGGATGTGTTTCTGATCTATTCTAAATCAAAATTTAATTGAGAATGGATCAGAAACATAATCAAATGAGTTTTACACTGTAGGAAAAGAAATACCCACTGTCGCGGAATTGCTACAAATTCTTCGGGAGCAAATCATTTTGAATGGAGGAAGAGAATCATTAATCATTAAGATGAATTTCACTTTCTCTTAGTTTGAATATAATCTAAAAATATTTTTTCTTATTTTGTCTTCAGACTCAATTTGACATCGGATTCGTAATCGTGAAGTGCCAATAGAAAGGACTATTTTAATGGAGCGACATATCTTATATAAGAATGATTATTATAATAATATATCTGATGAAGACTTTTTTATAGATTCACAGTATTTGTTTTTTTGTTTTTTTAATTAATTAATAAACTCATGAAAAAAAAAATCGAAGTTTTTATCTAAATTACGAACCTCACATTAACCACAGTAAGATTTTCAATTGCATGTATCACACAGAATCAGCCTCAATAAGAAAAAAATAAGTATCAAAACGTTTTACTCCAATTTCCCCAGTATGGCTAGCATCGATTTCTTTTTTCCCTTATCGCCATTAGATTCTGGTAGACCTATACAAACCCTACTGTTTTAAACACAGATACACACATACTACAAAAATATTCATGTTTTTCTCAAATATCTGTGCTCTGGTAGGAATCGAACCCACGACCTCATTGCTGCAGCTGGTGGTTTTACCAAAGGGCCAAGAGGCCCGTTTACCTTAAATAATAAGTCTGTCATGTGTGTAATTTGTGGTTACGACGGTTACGAGGTTTAAATTACATCATGCAAATATTTTACTTGATTATTACTATCTATTAAGACGCAATGAAACTAGACGGCAGTATCAACTCTTGTTGCAATTCGAGGAAATTTCCTGAATCTTGATGCACTGGGAAAACTCCGTATGTGAGTAACAATTAAAGGTTGAAGCTCTGTTGTATTGGGCATGGTCAAATATAAGTAAGTTTACCTTTATATTAAAAAAGCAATATTACAATGTTTCAAGGAAAATGTACTCTACCTACTGTTTTTTACTTGCCAGCTATTGTTTTTTGATTAGTTATAGTTGGCAACACGCCCAAGTGACAGTTCTATTCTGTCAGAATTTTCAACAATTCTCTTTGTTTTGCAATTTTATCACCATTATCACCTCAAATCACCTCACACAAGAGTTACATATTAAATAAATAGTTTTTTTAGATGCTACTACCCAGGCTCACTATTATAGGGGGTGCATTATTGGTATCTCCATCTTGTTGATGACCTTTAGTGTTAAAAAAATATTCAATTGATTATTTGATTAGTTTTAATTTCAGTTGCCTTTAGCTAGAGCTTTCGGAAGCGGTGTGATGGCAGCCAACGACAAATCCTGCAATACCACTCGTAATATGAAATATCTAACACAAGCTGAAGCAACAGCATTGGATATTGAACTTTTTAATGACTATAAATTTAGTGTTGATCAACTCATGGAGCTCGCAGGGCTCAGTGTTGCTGTTGCTGTTGCGCAGACCTATCCCTCAACAATGTTAGTAACATATAAGTTCTGTCTTATTAAAATGTTCACTTATAACAAAACAATTAGGCTACTGAGACTTAAAATAAGCAGCTAACAGTTCACTGTATCCCGATTAGGTACCCATTTTGACTTTGACTCTATTGTCAATAATTTCAATAAGGGTTATGTGCTATCAAGTATGTAAGTGCGTTCTGTCTTACAACCAAATTTTGTGCATATTTTTCGCAGGTATCCATCTACTTTAGTTATATGCGGTCCAGGAAATAACGGTGGCGATGGGTTGGTTGCCGCTCGTCATTTAAAATTGTTTGGTTACAATGTACATGTACACTATCCAAAACGTACACCTAAACCGTTATATGAAAATCTCTTGGAACAATGTGTCGGATTTGGTATTAATATATTGGAAACATTACCTCCATCAAAAGAGTTAAATAATGATTATAATGTTTTAGTTGATGCACTTTTTGGATTTAGTTTTAAGCCTCCAGTGAGGGATGAGTTGAAACCTGCTTTAGATGCACTCATTGATGCTAATTTACCAGTGTGCAGGTAGTCATTAAATATATATTTTAATTAAAAACTGACAAAGGACTGACTGATTATTGTAAGGAGCCTCAAAAATTGACGCATGTGCATGAAAAGAGTCATGAAAGTCAACGAAGCGAGTGAGGCATGTAAGAATGGTGCCTTATGGCACTCTGTTCTCTCTGCCTACCCCGCAAGGGATTTGGCATGAAGTTATGTATTTATGTACAAAGGACAAGAATTATGAGCTACACCATTATTAGTCATGTAAGATAAGTACTCCATCTCCAAGTTACTAAGTCCCTGTTAAATGGAAATTTTAATTATCTTATATAGTCAATAATTTATTCATATGGATTCATCTATTATCGCTATTTGCATTTGATAAATATCAGTTTTATTATTTCAGTGTGGATATACCTAGTGGTTGGAATGTGGAAAAAGGGCCACCTGTAGTGAGAGCACTGAAACCAGCAATGCTGATATCACTTTCGGCTCCCAAACTATGTGCAAAACCTGAATTTCTAAACAAAACAAAACATTTTCTTGGTGGAAGATTTTTGCCACCTGGAATTATTGAAAAATATAATTTGACCTTGCCTGCCTATCCTCTACAGGACCAAGTTGTTCTGTTATCATGCTAATATTTAAATAGTTATAGTATTAAATTCATAAGATGAAATTTTGAATAGAGTGAGTGGGCTATTTAAAAATATATATAATATATAAAATTATTTTTAGATAAATGTCTTGTATTTCAGTGATGAAATAGTGTTTAACTGGGTCATTGGGATTTATATATAATGCTACTGTTATTTTAATAAACTTCTGTTACCTAGCGTGTAAACTCATTCTCTACCTATAAAATGGGCTTCCATGATAATAGAGAGACAGGAAAACACGCAAAAACGTAACTTCAGGCCCTTTTCTACCCGAAGGTGTAGGCAGTGGCTGTTAAGTCTCGACTCGCCGTTATTTTATGTCCCAAATGAAAGAGGTCATCGATATTTATCATACATAACTTACAAAATTAATTTCGAAAAGTCAGTAGTGTGAGCCAGGACTCGAACCCGCGACCTCTTGATTCAGAAGCGGGGTGCTCGACCACTGGATCACCGAGACTATTGAGACACGCAAAAAAATGTTAAAGAAAGTATAAATAAATTATCTGTTGGAATAATGTTATGTTAAAGTCTCGGTGGCGCAGTGGTCGAGCACACGCCTTCTGATCCAGAGGTCCGGGTTCGATCCAGACACTGGCTCACATCAATGACTTTTCCAAATTGTTTTCGGAAGTTATGTGTGATAAATATCGATGACTGAAAACTTTGTGCCCGGTATGGCAATAGGTTCGCCACCTATTCCATTTAAGACGTAAACATAACGGCGAGTAACGGTACGTAAACATGTACATGTACACACGGTAGTAACGGGTAACAAAAGGCGTGAAGTTATATTATGTTAATTTTTCTAATAGGCGCATGGACATCGTAAAGCTTTAACAAGGCCTCATTAAAGATATTCACCTTATTATCTATATTATTTGTATCAAGCAAACGGTCCCAATTCATGCTGCCAACACCCTCACGAAGCTTATCACGGTCCATACCACCAAAACTACGTTGCATCAGAATTTTGATATTTGCCTTGGGAGGACGTATTTTATATGATAAATAGATTAGGTCATGATAAGAAAAGGCATCCGCTGGGCACTGCCCATAGCTGATAGCATGAGCAGTAGATGATACAAAGATTAAGTCAAGAAGAGAAGGGATACAATTAGGAAAGTGATGAGTTGCAGAGGAAGGATAGTTAAATTAGTAGTTTCAGCGACAGATCGAAGAGATAGTGCACGAGAACTATTTTTTAGCAGACATGTGTTATAATCTCCTATGATAATAGTATGATCATACGATGGAGTAAGATTTCCTA
This sequence comes from Euproctis similis, assembly GCA_905147225.2. NCBI lineage: Eukaryota > Metazoa > Arthropoda > Insecta > Lepidoptera > Erebidae > Euproctis > Euproctis similis. The sequence continues at coordinate 3,925,121 of LR990118.1, read as the reverse complement.
TGATGAGTTATGACAAGGCAGACTTGGAACAAGACATGTTTACGACTGTTTTGCTTGCTAGTCGATCAGAACCAACAAGCCGCGAGCTGCTCGGCGGTATTTAAAACCGCGGTCTTACTCGGCCGTTGAGCAGGGCCTTAACTCTTGTTAGATACGCTCGTCGATTTTTAAGGCTCCTGATAAATAAAAAATGGTTATTACTGCAATTACTTATAAAAATTCAAAGATCGCGTGAACAATGGCCCCTTAATGATTATGTATCTTTTTATAAAATTTGATCCTGTCTAATGGATTTGTGTCTATCTAATAAATGTTACTTATATAAATAATGTTACATAATAATATGTTACAATAGATGTTGATTATCCAAAATAAATTATGCCTCGAATTGCCGTTAGGTATGTCCCAAATAGAATAATAGTTGGTGAACCTTTAGATGTATGACCATAGCATACATCGGGCACGAAGGTCTGAAGTCATAGATATTTATCACCTATCACTCATACTTCCGAAAAGAATTTCCAGTGTCGTGAGCCCGGTTCGAACTGACGACATCTTGTTTCACAAACGGAGTGTTCGCCTACTGGACCAACGAGACTTTAAACATTTTTAACGGTAGTTTTTTATTAAATGTTTTTGAGTTCCTATATATATTTTAGGCTTAAGACTTTATAGGAAACCCATATGAAATCTTCTGTGTGAACGAAACTCGTGACATAAAACCATCAAATTCTTCTTTCGTTATTGGCGACTATGACCCTACTAGTCACTTTTGGCCACTAATAAACGGTTAACTTCGCGATAATTTTCAAGAAAGACTGATGATTCCGAAAGTTAAAAATTATAACAGTGGTAGAGCCAAGCAGTTCGCTGCATGAATGGGCCGGCTCGACCGGTGAAATACCACGACCTCTCAGAAGATCGACGTAAAGTAGCTCATGCCGCGTTTCGTTCGGTGAAAGAGGTACCCGGAGGCCCACCCCCTTTCCCCTATCCCCTAAAGGTCGGCAACGCAACAGTAACACTATATGTGTTGCTGGTGTCTATGCGCGGCGTTGGTTGCTTACCACCAGGTGACACGCCTGCTCGTTTGCCCTCCTATCCCATAAAAAAAAAGTTTGTAAAGTATTTAAAGCCGAAAGTCTAACATAGCTCGAGATAATTTTTTTTTTATATAATTTAACGTCCTGGTTGCTAGGACCTTTAAGTCGAGTCTTAATTTATATTTAACATCATTCTTAACCTAAACTAATCTTAACCTAACCTAGCCTAACCCTAAAGCTAACCTAACCTAACCTAATCATCCATAAAGTCGTGGCACTTTATGCATGATGTTCCGGGGGAGTCTTGACGAGAATGTAGAAGAGCACACTAAACCCGATACTTACACCATTTCCCACACTTGCACTCATATACGAAAACTTATTCAATAAAACGCTACGAATTTTATCCAATAATATCCATTGAAACACAAATCTGAGAATATAATGCAAATAGCGGACATGTCTCTTCCACAGTCCCGCCAAAACTCAGCTCGAGATAAAAATTATTTTAATCCAAGTTAGTTAAAGAAAACCATCAACTTCAATCTCTAACTAGACTCTAACAGTTACAGCTGTCAAGTGTCAACCTGTCTGTGTCAATTTTTGGCGGGTGATTGCAAGCAACGCATCGTGGGCCGTGGCAAATATTTTCTTCTAACTTTAAATAGCAAATAGAATTTATCAATATAAAGTGAGTATTATTGGTATTTTCATACTCACAATTGAGCTGAAACTAATTAATTAATCACCTAATTCGCACATAATATCTTTTTCTGACTAATAAGAATTGATGCCGGTGGCGTCGTCCTTTGTTAAGTGTTTAATGATAAGTAATTTTTAAATATAGAACTATTGTTTTATATTGTCCTCAATTATTATTCATCGCTTTTCATTCTAGGCAAAATGTTTGAGGCACGTCTTCTTCGTAGTTCCATTTTGAAGAAAGTTTTGGAAGCTATCAAAGACCTTCTCACACAAGCTACCTTTGATTGTGACGACAATGGAATCCAATTACAGGTAAACTACGATTAATATTAACGCTATCGTAATTTCAAGCTTCTCAAGAAACTTGTCTTTTCCACTTTTATCATCTTTCAGTTCTTTAATCAAGAAAGTAATAAATTACGAAAAAATTATTATAAGTTCTATAGGAAATTTAAATCTAGATATTTTGTCCATCGTATTTATTTATATTTTACATACTCTCAAAAAAAGTATTCCTTTTCAACTAATTTTTCTATTTGCCTTCTTATATCGTCGTTTTTACAGGCTATGGATAACTCTCATGTATCACTTGTGTCTCTCACTCTACGGTCAGATGGCTTTGACAAATACAGATGTGATCGTAATATATCAATGGGCATGAATTTGGGAAGGTAAAATTTTTATTTCATCTCTAGCAAAACCCAATAATTACATTGCTTACCCCAATTCTTTTTCAATTTTACCTATATTTTGTATGAAAAATTTAAAAGTCTCATTTATAAAACTACATAATTTTTCAGCATGTCCAAGATCTTGAAATGTGCTGGTGACAAAGACACTGTGACAATAAAAGCCCAGGACAATGCAGACACTGTCACATTTGTGTTTGAAAGCCCCAACCAAGAAAAAGTCTCAGATTATGAAATGAAGCTTATGAACTTAGATTTGGAACATTTAGGTAAGACTGACGTTGGCATGTTACCATAAGCTGTAAATTTGATACTTCAGTAGAGATAATACTGAAATCTATTATTTATAAAATACTTAAAAACTGTCTATCTGTTTGTTATTTTTGTTCTGCTTTCATTTATGCGACATTAAAAAATTACTTGAGTGTAATATTTACATAATTTCAATGTATAACATTCATTGAATGTTTTTTTTGTTGTATAGGCATACCTGAGACTGAATATAGCTGCACCATTCGGCTACCAAGTGCTGAGTTTGCAAGAATTTGTCGTGATCTCTCACAGTTTGGAGAGTCGATTGTCATATCTTGCACAAAAGAAGGTAAATACCATGGCACTTGTGTGACTTCAGCTTTCAATCAATTTCATTTGTCAACCTTCCAATTGACTACAATACTTACCTGTAATTATTTACTAGTGTTGGCATGATCAGTTACCATTTAACTTTGGTTTAACAAGCATTAACTGACCAAATTAATTATGCAATTGCAGGAGTGAAGTTCTCAGCATCAGGTGACATTGGGGCTGCCAATGTAAAGCTAGCACAGACAGCTTCCATAGACAAAGAGGAGGAAGCTGTCATCATAGAGATGGAAGAGCCAGTAACCCTCACATTTGCTTGCCAGTATCTGAATTACTTCACAAAAGCTACCTCACTCAGCCCTCAGGTTAGGCCTACATAATTATAATATTTAATATATAATAAAAATTATAAATCATAATATTTTTATATCATCCAACATTATTTTCACTATTTGTCTCAAGTATTGCAATAGCTATTTTTTGCACCACACGAAAAGTGGAGAACGGTGTAACTATAAATTTTAATGGCATGTATTATATTTTCAGGTGCAACTCTCAATGTCTGCAGACGTACCATTGGTTGTTGAATACCGCATACAAGAAATTGGTCACATCCGATACTACCTGGCACCCAAGATTGAAGAGGATGACAGTTGAGATGTAAATTTTGTACCATGTTTTGTTATTATTCCTTATATCATGATACTGTATGTTTATAATACACACTTGGAGTGTGTTACAAAAACCTGTTGAATAGTATTTTTGTAAACATATAATAATTCTTTTATTTAATAAAAAGGCATTTCACATAAAATCACTTTTTATTTTCCACAGTAGCACAAATAGTTCTTTCAATCATGTTCATGTTTCACATGAGTATTAAATCAAAAACTAATAAAATAATTATATAAATAAAATAGTCCCTAATGACTGGAATGTTTAACTTAAAGCTCCACTTATTCTATTATTGTTTTTATGTTCTTGACGAGCCAGTGATGTGTTTCAGGTACATCACATTTCCACCTGGCCCATCAAGAGCTATAATAATCCTAATAAACTAAAATAAAGTCCCCATTTGCATTCATATATTTATAGAATATAATTGAAGTGATGGTGGTTTAATGACAAAATTAAAATGGATTTAGTCTCAGTTAAATTATTTGTATTTTAATTATAAGACTAGATGTGGAAGGCAGAGAATCGGATGTTGTGGCGCAAATTGGGAGAGGCCTATTGTCCAGCAGTGGAGTGCAATAGGCTAATGATGATGATAAATTATTTGAATGTATTAAAATAAAATTAATACCGTTCTAAAATATTGTGTATCAAATAATTACAGTATTATATTACCTATCTGTTGAACTTTTACTTTTAGTTACAACACAAACCAAAACAGGTACAGGATTAACAGATGAGACAGACAGTCCTCCTGTTTTTGAAACTGAGATCACATGGGGATTGGGAATTTTAATGTTATTTTAAACATATTATATTGTTTTATAAAAATAACATAACTTACTAAGCTATAAAATATTCACACACAACTGTGGAAAAAAAATACAATGCAAGGGGACTTAAAATAAATATAATTCTAATTAAATTATATTATAAAGTGAGCTCTTTATAGTGACTAGAAAACGTCGAGATCACTAAAATTACATGTTATTACAAAACTAATTCACCCAGGAATGTTACATATATAAATCATAGTCATCATCAATAGGAGGGTGGGCAGGTAAACTTGTGTATCAACGCGACCTCGCACACATAATGAATATTTAAAATTGTTAATGCATTTAGTTTTAGAAAATGACAGTTAACTCAAACGGTTTATGTAATTTACAACAGCTTATTCAAAACACGCTCGGACGGTACTTGAAAGACGCGGTTGCCAAGGTCACATATTTTCCAAATTGTCGCGATCCGTTCAACGTATCCGTGTGTGTGTGTGTGTGCGTGTGTGTGGTCACGTGTCTACAGCCTTACTGCTTCCACTTCTTGGCTGAGAAGAGTACGGCGCGCTGCTTCAGGAACAGCGAGTAGTTCTGCTTGCGAGGAACCCCCGAGACGGCCGGAGGGTTCTCCTCGTGGCGCCTCTTCTTCTCGTTGGCGCGCCGGTTGGCGTCCGACATCGCGTTTATATATGTCGACCGACGTCCGCGCCCTCTGCCTGCAATACCCAAACACTTTTTACTCATCACAGTTTTCAACTTCAACAGTGTCAACAAAAGTCAGCAATGCTCTTTCCACGTTCCCTCAACATTCCCCAAAATCAGCAAAGCAAAGAAACCCTATAGTGCTTACGTAATATATGACGGCCCCTAATATGCTTAATAAAAAACGTAATCTGTTATAAAACTATAAAGCGTGTTAGTACCTGCCCGCCCTCCTCGTCCTCAGGACTCTCGCTTCACTTCTGAAGGTCCCGGCGTCGCTTCCTCTTCATCACCTTCGACCTGCGCAGGACTGATGATCTGGTCATGCAACGTGCGGAGATGACGCAGTAGGTTCGACTTCACGTTAAAGCTCTTATTGCAAAGACCACACACGAATGGACGCTCGCCTGAAACAGAGTCAATTGTATTTTAATACTTGTGATTAATGAGGTAGGCAGCTGACATTATGCGTCGAACCACCTATTGAATTATTTGGTCCCATATAATAAGTGAGGCGGAATCTATTGCCGTGAATAGGACATAGTTTTAAATTTGCTCGCTGAAGTAGCAATGGGCTGGTCATATCTGCCGAAGGACCGACGGTAGATGGAGTAAGAAGGTGGAGACCGCGTCTTGGTAAACGTAACGTAGGACGCCCACCAGCCCGATGGTCAGACGACCTCAGAAAGTCTGCTGGAAAAGACTGGATGCGGAAGGCAGAGAATCGGATGTTGTGGCGCAAATTGGGAGAGGCCTATGTCCAGCAGTGGACTGCAATAGGCTGATGATGATGATGATGGAGATAGTTTTGGCAATAGTCGATATTTAGTTCATGTAATAGCAGTGTTGTCTTGTACCTCCATAGAGGATAATGCCGCCTCTTCCCTAGGGTGTCGTAGGAAGCGGACACGTTGTATCTGTCATTGGAGTTAATTTATTAATATTTTAACATAACTTTCCGCCTTTTTCTACCCCAAGGCGGAGACAGCAGCTTTTAAGACCCGATCTCACCGTTATGTTTACGTCCTAAATATAATAGGTGGCGAACCTAATGGCATATTAATATTTTACACTGTATGTATATATACATGCGCATTCATCATGTTTTTTTATAACAAAGGCATTCAAATATACATAGGTCTAAATTTTCATCCTTCTACTACCAAACGTGGTGATTTTTCGTGCTAGATAGTCAAGTATAAAGATCCCAAATCTCACCTGTATGCATGCGCATGTGTATGAGCATCGAGGCATGCGACGGAAAGGTCTTCTTGCAATGGTAACACGTCTTGTTTTGCGCGCCCTCTGTGAAACGATTGTGACGTTTTGGTGGGGCACTGTTGTTTGATATGGCCAATTCTAGACAACCGACATCGAACCACATTTAAAATAAGGGTTTAATATGCAGACAATCACAAAATGCAACATCTTGCAGTAACAGAATAATAAAAGAGACTTTGTAAAAAATATAACAGTGCCAATTTAAATAAAGAAAAAAAAACCAACATGGACAAGAAATCTCAAGGTGTTGCATTAAAATAAAATAAAAAATTCACTCGAACATAACTGAAGTGATTATCATGAGAGAGGGTTTGTTTGTATGTTTATTTTTTTAATATATTTTACTAAAATAAATTATTCAGGGAGAAATGTGCGAGCCAGGTGAAAGCATGTGAAATTAAGATGGTTATTACAGTGATGGCGGTCGTTTGTCGAGAATTAGCCTCTTATAACAATCAGATTTCAGCTATGTTAGTGTTTGGAGATAATATTATATGTACATAAACATAATTTATGAAATACTATACACAAAACAATAACAATCAGCGTTCAGTTGGCGTATTATGAACTCTTAATTCCAGCCAGCTTACGCGCCGCCTTGCAAATTCGTATTTTCAACGACTTATTTCAGCTAGTCGGTGACGAGTCCCAGTCAAATTCACTACGAATTCGATTTATAAACGAAAAATTCCATTTAGTCAGTCATGAGTAGTCTAGTCTCGCTGAAATTAGTCATTGGAAATACGAATTTGCTGGACAGCGCGTAAGCTGGCTGGAATAAAGAGCTCATAATAGGCCCCCTGGTTATAATATGACATTTATCTTAAAATTTTCACACATGTAAATACAGACATGTACCTACCTACCTATACAATTAGAGCCACACTACAAACATACTCATTGAATTACTCAAAAATTTGGTAAGAGCAACAAAAATCACTTCATTCACACATTTGTTTGCTTCTGAGATTATTTTTGTAGTACATACATATATAATCAATTGCAAGTTAAAAACAGTTATCTAAAATATCAGGTCATCCGGCGAACTTTGTTTCGTCTCAGAAGCATTAAAGAGTAAATTTTGGATTTTATTATGTTTTAATTAGCGCTATTTATAGCCACATCAGCTACGTCCTTAAATTTGTAATATTTTCCAAATTATTTATTTACATTACATGTCATATTTATCTATATTAAATGCAATTAATCTGATAAGGATTAATGCAGAAATGGTTGTTACGAGTAAATTCACTTCGTAAAAAAGCCATTATTTCTCCTAAAAAGTAAAGGAATTAAAATGGTTATCCCTAAGACTTTTTTATTCATAAGGTGTATAATACTATAATACATTATTTAATCTATTTCTTAGGGTTCTCCAGTGTTTGGAATTAAAGCGCCAGAGACCTGTATTTATTTACAAAATTAAAATATTCAGGACTTGGAATTAATTCGCAGAATTTTTTAATTCGTTAAATGATTTATTTTGATTGGTGTACAATTAATACCTGAAACAAAATATTTCCCATCGCTTTTTACTACTTTCTGCCATCTTTTAGGCTAGCCAGTCTCTAGCATAAAAGATGCCGTGCCGGAAGAAATCCTTGTCTTTTGATCCCCCTTCTTTTCAATCTTCGTACTAAATGATCTTTTAATCAGTCAGGTCATAAAGCCAGAGATTGGAATAGAATAGATAATCTGAAGGTGCAATGTCTGGTGAGTACTGCGGGTAATGTAGAATATATTTTTTTACTAGTTGGAAGACGCGTGCGACGAACATTGAAATGCATCAAAATAACTTGTCTTGCCTTTCGATGTATTCCGGCTGTTTTTCTTTTAATGCAAGACTAAAGCCCGAATACTGAACCGCTACTCAAATAAATAAGCGCTACTTATGCGTTTAAGTAGCTGTCACATTAGACAGAATACGTGAAATTTGAGCAGTAAGTAGCACTTTATTGTTTTTTTTTTATGGGATAGGAGGGCAAACGAGCAGGCGTGTCACCTGATGTTAAGTGACCAACGCCGCCCATGGACACCTGCAACCCATATAGTGTTACAGTTGCGTTGCCAACCTTTAAAGGAGTAGGATAGGAAGGGATGGGGAAGGGGCATGGGCCTCCGGGTACCTCTCTCACCGAACGAAACGCGGCATAAGCCACTATACGTCGATCTTCTGAGAGGTGGTGGTATTTCACCGGTCGAGCCGGCCCATTCATGCAGCGAACTGCTTGGCTCTACCACTCTTAAATTTTCAGATTTTGATTGTCAGATTTGAGTGGCGGTTCAGTATTCGGGCGTAAAACTTATTAAATGCGGTCGCCAGTTAGGGTTTCATTTGGTTTCACACAAATTGCTCCCCTCTGATCCCATCAAATACAGAGCAGAAGCTTGGATCCGTAAGTTTCTTCTCTATCGCCACTGATGTTGATGGGTGACACCCAGGACTTTTGCTTTTTTAAAAGCAACTTTACGTCGATATTCTGGGATGCCGTGGAATTTTACCTTTTATACCATGAATCCTTATGCAATTAAGTACTTTAAATGCATTGAGAAATTAATGCTTCTGAGGCGAAACAAAGTTCCCCGAGTCAACTAGTACTTTTTATACAAGTGTGTACACCCTATATAAAAAGTGCAGTGTGTATGTATGTACGTACGCACCTGATTCGGTGTGAGTGCTCTGTATATGTCGCACCCACTCGGCCGGGTTGGGGAAGTGCTTCTGACAGAGGTCGCACTTCAGCAAAGCCATGGTCTCCTCGGTGTCGTCACTCTGCATATAAAAATGTAATACATTACTTTAATTATTTTGTAAAGTTATATATTAGGTCGGGGAAAAAGTCTTTTCGCATAACGTAGGTATAAACTTATTATAAAATTTCTTTGACTGTACTATTTGTGTCTGGCTGGTTTTGGTAACATTAAAAAGGTTACATTATAAAGAAAAGAAAAAAATAAAAAAAAGTTGTTTCCCGCTATTTTTCATTTGTTTTTCTCTCCGTAAAAATGAGTGAATCTAATGAAGAAATTCGATACATTTTAAAATTTTATTATAAAAAAGGCAAAAATGCAACTCAAGCAGTGAAAAAAATTTGTGATGTTTATGGACCTGATGCAGTGTCAGTAAGAGTAGCACAAATTTGGTTCAAACGTTTTCAGTCCGGAAATTTTGATGTTAAAGATGCACCTCGCTCTGGTCGCCCTGTTACGAATAAAATGGACGCCATTTTTGAAAGAGTGGAGCAAGATCGGCATATTAGTAGTTACGATGTAGCTGAAGAACTGGGAATTGACCACAAAACAGTTTTGACCCATTTGAAGAAAGCTGGTTATACAAAAAAGCTCGATATTTGGGTGCCACACGAGCTCACTCAAAGAAACTTAATGAACCGTGTACTCATTTGCGATTCATTATTGAGACGTAATGAAACCGAGCCGTTTTTGAAGAGATTGATAACTGGCGATGAAAAGTGGATCACGTACGACAAGAACGTGCGAAAAAGGTCGTGGTCGAAAGTTGGCCAGGCTTCACAGACTGTGGCCAAACCTGGCCTAACACGAAATAAGGTGATGCTGTGTTTATGGTGGGATTGGAAGGGCATTGTTCATTATGAGCTTTTACCGTCCGGCAAAACCATCGATTCTGATCTTTACTGCCAGCAACT